>OW388275.2:3936960-5247614 GCA_936450705.2 Protodeltote pygarga
GGCGCGAAACACCCACGCTTTCTTTCCATAGACAAGTTATTTATTTAACTTTTGTCGGCAGCTGCGGTTAGTTCTATTTGACATACATTAGTGTTGATTTTATTTATTATGGTTGCTGTGTGCTAATTGTTATGGTAGCTGATTAGTTAAACGGCTACAAGATTTTTCATTTTGCTTTTAATTTATTGAGAAAGAGAGATTTTACCAAAATGTTGTAAAATCATTTTTGAGTGGTTGTTAATATTGTGCAATACTTTGAACTAGAAATTTCGAAAATAATTAAACGGGTGAGTTAAGATGATACCTGATTCATTAGCGATGAAAAGTGCAAATTAAATAAACAACTTAATTAGGCAATTAACACACTAAGAGCGAACAATTTTTCTACTGCAAAAAATCTAACCTAACGGTACTACCAACATTATAGACTAATAAAAGTATTCAACTCAAAACGAGCGGACACAAGTAAAAATTATTTTTAATATTATTTTATTGACACCAACAAAGAGTCGGTGGGTCTCAAAGATCGTTGTAAAAGGCAATAATTGCTTTAAGATTTTAGCAAAGCTTTATTTTGCTGTTCAAATTTTGTACAAAATACTTTATTGATACGACATAAGGTTCATTTTTGACTGGTAAAAGCTTTGATTGGTTGTAAAATTATCATGGTTTTAGTATTACCTGCCAAAATTTGTGTGTATATAAAAATGTACCGTCCGTTAGTCGGTACTTTGTCGGTTATCACGAAGGCTATATCGTTTATTACTGTTAAAATAATTATTAATTTAACAGCTAAAGTTATTTATTGTGTAGGCAGTGGGCGCCAACAGTAAGAAAAACGAGTAATCAGGAATTGTGTTGATAAAGGGACAACATATGAAAATACTATATGAAAAAATGTATATAAAGCACTTATAACAGTTTTTTGTGAATTTTTTTACATGTTATAGCACATGATAGCTTATTAAATATAATTATTTAATAAGAAAATTTGAAAAAACAATTGCCAAACAATTGCAAAAACAATCCCATCCGTATCAATTGTTTTTTCAAATTTTCTTATTAAATAATTACACTTATAACAGCCCTAGGGCGGTACTAGCGGTGCCCAGGTACAGGGCAGGAGCCTTGAAGGTCACAGAAATGACCAGACCAGGACCAAGTTTGGGTTTATAATGCATGGGCACAGTTATAGAAACTCGCACCGGTCGGTCGCAAAAAAAAGGTTAGTTACCTGATCCCAATATTCCTAAAAATTAAAAAAAAAATCGATGGTACCTACAGAAAATAATTAGAAGAGCATTTTAATCAAGTTGTGAGCTGAAATGTTGAATCAATTATGATAAGTCTAGTACCATAAACAGTTTTAGGTGAAAACTTGATGACATAGAATCAAAAACTTGTATTTTGAAAACTTGAATGATCTTGAATGATCTTAGACTAATCATAACTAGAGAGAGACTTCCTTGTTAAGTGATGTCCTAAATGCTTCTCTCCACATATCGATAGAGCATTAACATTAGATTAAGTTATAGGTAGTAAGGCATGGTGGCCGGGCGAAGCGGGTTTCCACCGTTTACCCACCGATTGAGATGCGACATTTTTCGTGCCCGGATTTCTGTTCTATAAATATTCGTTCAAGGGTCTTGATTGATAAAGAAATAAATAAAAGATACCTAATATAAAGAAGTTAATATTTAGCTTATTAGGTATTTGTGTAGCAATTAGTATAAAAAATCACACAAAAGAGATACATAAGTCTTTAAGTAAGTAAGTAATGCTAGTAATAGTCAAAATTGATGATAAAAAACTATAAATGGGATGGTATTAAATGACAGAGAAGCATGAAAGCAAGGTCCGATCAAACAAAAAAATAATAGATTTTAATATTGACAACAAAAGCTCAAGGTTTAATTATTAATAATTTTATCGATGAAGTTATTAATCACACTGTATACTAATCTCGAATTCTCAATTAATATTAATAGCTGAGAAGGTCCGTTAGTATTAATGTTCAAAATGTCACAACAACGTAATTAGAGAATGTATAAACAAAACATACCTTTACTTTTAGGCGAAGACGGTGGAGTATTGTGCACGCTAATATCACTATAAACACTACCTTTCGTCATTAAATCTAAAGTCAAAGGCTCGCGAGCCTTAAAATCAAAAGAATAATTCTTCAAAGCCTCCATTTAAAAAAGGAACGCTGTTGTCTTTGCCGCGGATCGAAAAAGTAAACTGTCAAACGTCAGTTTGTTTTCCTTCCACGGCGCACCGCCTCACTAAAAATCTATAATGCGTTGACCAATAACGTCGTCCCGTTTTATCCCCACCAATCAGGGCGTGGCTTCATAATCGCCTGCCGTCTCTTTCGCTCATGAGCTTTGTTAGAGCTTGTTTTACGGGCTGGGTGCATTAGGTCGGTGCCACAATAAGACCTCGTTCTAGATTTGACGCAATCCTATGACATAGATTTTGTTGGAAAAATTTTGATGCGTTGGCGGAATAGAATTGATTTGACATTGTTTAAAATTTTATCATGCCTTAAATATTCAAATAACTGAAATTTTGTCTAGTTTTTGCCTTGACTTCATTTATCTTTTAATGTAACGGTAGGTAACTTTTTTGTAACTTTCATTCAAACAATTATGAACACATATAAATTAAAGATACTTATGTTGACACCAAATAACAATTTAAATGAATCCCCATCCCTAAGTCCCAAAGCAAGTCATTTATGTTTTTCAAAAGAAAGTTCCTTCGTGGTTCCTTCCAAATTATTAAATTACTAGCGACCCGCCCCGGCTTCGCACGGTCTCACAATTATGCATGTATTATACATATAAACCTTCCTCATGAATCACTCTATCTATTAAAAAGAACCGCATCAAAATCCGTTGCGTAATTTTAAAGATTTAAACATACATAGGGACAGACAGACAGAGAAAGCGACTTTATTTTATACTATGTAGTGATAGTGATAAAGTATTTTTCTAATCATACAGTAGGTATCTATCTATTGAATGCGAAATAATAATAGAACCTATTGTAAGTATGTCATGTACCTATTACTTTCATTATTTAGGATATTTATAATCAAGATCGTATTAACAAAATTGACTGTGATCTACCAAAATCTTAACAATTCCAGTCCCCTCACTGTACCTCCAGCCTTATCTTTTAATCATGCGCGCTCATCCTCTATAACATCGAGCAGTGAACATCATGGACCGTTATTACTGCGCACCGGGTTATTAATACGCAGACCTGGTTACATGAAATATGGCCAAGAGTTCGCACTGCATCAGCACTAGTTACATAAAATTTATTTAACAGCTTGTTGGAGTTTGAAGTATAGTTTAAATACGCTGTCTGCATAGCTTTTGGTACTTTCATAGCCTTTGCGCTTTTGAATTAAATTATAGGTACTTACGTTATAGTCCTTGAAGTTAGGTACTTAAAATTCACAATTTATTTTTAAAAAAATATCAAAAAAATTGACACCCTCATCCGTTTTGTTAAAAACTTATTTTTAATCCAATTTTTTTTTCTACGACGACGACGCGGCAGCCCCAGAAGGAGATGGCGGGACGAGCTAGATGCTTATTGGGAGGATTGGGAACAGAAAGCTCAAAACCGGGAGGAATGGAAGGAGGGTAGGGAGGCCTTTGCCCTGCAGTGGGACGATAATGGCTGAAAATAAAATAATAAAAATTTTTTTCTAGCGTAGATATTGTTATACCTACATACTTTTCCGACGAAGTGTGTGACTTTAATTTTTTCTTTTCATTTTTGGAAGTCGTATAAAAATAACAAATCAAGAATGAAAAAAGACGGCTGTCAATTGTAGATCTGTGACAGTCGTTACGGGTAAGTAGTCAGAAGCCCGAAAGTCTGACAACCAGTCTCACCAAGGGTATCGTGTAACCCAGTATCTGGGTTGTGGAGGTCTGATAGGCAGTAGCTCCATGTAAAACACTGGTACTCAGCTGCATCCGGTAAGACTGGAAGCCGACCCCAACATATTTGGGAAAAGGCTAGGCAGATGATGAATAATGAAAAAAGAACAGATTTATCTACAACTAAAGTTAGCTTTCGCCAAAATGGTGAAGATAAATTAATTATCAATTAGGTATTTATCATAAGAGACAAATGAAAATTGATCTACTGAGATGAATTAGTTACTAATTCTACATCAACACAAATTCAACAAAAGCAACGAAAGGTGATTTTAATCCCCTGAATTGTCATTACGTTTCCATATAAAACCATCTAAGGAAAATGAAGAAACTAAAATACCACCACATCTAACGACATCCTATTCCAAGAACCATTACGTATTCTCCAAAAATGTGGAAGCAGTAAAACCAAACTTTAATAGCGATGACAAGGCTTTAGCGACAGCAATAAAAGAGAAATTTTAACATTCAGCGCAGCCACAATGCACCACTCCATAATTGAGCAAAGACAATACATTATTGTGCCAACATGCACAAAAGAGAGCTGACTACAAAATATGTCTTTGGCTGCGTTTTGGCGGCAATTTTGACAGACGTCACGCTGTGTCATTGTGACAGATAATGGCGGGTTTTCGTTTTACAGTAGCCGTTTGAATAAAATGCTACCGGTTTACCGATAATTTGTCAAAATTAAAGCGTGAAGGTCCTTTGTTTTGACAATAAAGATATTCTACTAACTTATTCTTAGTAAAGTTTAGATATTTATTAAGTTTACGAAATGGTAAAACTAATTTTCATCATGTATTTTTAAAGATTATGCTGTATGACAAACAATTAAAATTTTAAGAATTTGAAGAAATTGAAAATTTTAAGAAACATTGGTCGGATGGACGACTTTATTAATTTTTCCGCAGAAGTGATTGCAGCGATGACTATTGCGAACAAAAGAAACAGAAAACAAGGTATTTAAAAAACAAATGTTTTTTTAAGTTCCTAAAATAGCAACGTTTCTTTAAAAAATAATAAAAAGACTATCTTATTTTCCTGGCTAAGTTAAAAACTTCTCTGAAGAAAGCAATCATATGCTTAATAATCTGGCAACCAGACGGTCGTAAAATGAAAGCAAGATTTAAAAAATTCTACGAAATATTTTCTCATATTTTTCACAAATCTATGGGAAATTCTAATGTAAACTTTAAACTAGACACTTAAAAAAATACATTTTAGCTCTATTAGGCTCCCATTACTATCTCTATCAAACATTACTAGAGCTTAGTCTTGGTAAACGCATCGCTGCCGATGAACCTACTCTGCTCCATCCATAAGGTGACAACCATGGATAAAAAATTTGTATTTCCAAGCCATAAATAGTAGAATCTGACGTACCGCTTTAGTTTATACAAAATTCGAAAAACTAAAAATTTGACAACCTGTAAAATTTTATATCAACTGTTTCTGCCATGCAAGTGAAAACCTAAAGAAGAATCCAACAACACAGGTACTCTGAATCGAAATCAAGATCGACTCGAAATGGAAGGTGTTCTCTATTTTGAATTAAAACGTTAATAACAAACAGCCTAGTACCAAATTACTTGGAATGCGACTCGAAGACCAATCTAATGAAAGGTGTTTTAATTATAAAAACAGCAACTTACGAATCTTTAGTCGACGTAGGAACCTGCCTCGAAAATATAGAGGTCCGAATATCCATGTAATCGGACCCCATTTAGAGATGAACATACAATTATTTTGGTCGTATTTAATTGAAATCTTTGAAAGGCTATTTCACATGTTTAGTCATTACCCTCAAGTTCAGATTGAATGACAGCATGTTGTAGACAAACTGTGCTTTCATCTGCGTAGGTACCCAAGCATACCCAAAAGATAATTATTATATCGTCGATTTGATGAGGAATCCCGGCATTTATAACAAAGTGCCGACGGTAAATCTATCCTGCAAAAAATCTATCAAGTCACCTGCGTGACGAGAGCGTCGCCCGCAAACTTTTCAAATTGAGCAATAATAAATGTTCACATCAATTTACAATTTGAATGCATCCATAATCAAACTGTAAAATCTTAAGAATAACCAAACGCCTCAGTAATATAAACAGCGTACCTATCTATCAAAAGACAACACTATCTATGACATTCATCCAAAAAAAAAGGGCGCTGGTGTAGCATAGACGCGACGGGACCCTTTTTTTTCTTCCCCTATAGCCTTTATTTTGTAAACAATGTGATGCCCAATTGAGTTTTTATTATGTAAATATTAGTTGACAATTCAAAATATTTTGAGAGGGGAACGGAAATTATAGGGATTTAAACATCATTGGCGGATTAGTTAGGATTAGATGGAATTATTCTGATCATTATTATCTAATAGGGATAGAGAGACCATCGACAACGACAATGTTTTTTTTTGTCAAAAAAAAAAGTGTTGGAAAAAACGATCCGTTTTGGTAATATATTATCTATTTAGAGTACCTATACCTAATTATCGTTTGTAATTCCGTTTTTTTCGTTATTCTTTACGGGACAAATAATTATGTTGTTTATGATTACCCAAATTAAGTCGTAGAGAGTTTAAACTTTTCTGACAAAACGGCCAACGGGCAAGGCGTCACGGATTTTCATAATTCAAGAAACCTTTCTACCATATCCTACTATTATTTTATATTTGTATAGTCTGTAGATAAGTTTCTTACTCAACGAATGCATTATTGAACGCATTTGGATAATAGTAACACTGATTTTTTTGTATGACGGGCTGTTTTCCGCAGGTCCACGTCGTAGCTCGTATTCTGCGTGAGTTACATTTATTTACCAAGTTATTACAATAACAATAAACACTTACGTTTTGTTTCAAAAAATTAAGTGAAAAAAAAAGAAAATTTAAAAGCGCAGCCGTTGAAAAAAGTTAGTTATTAATAATAATAATTATTAGTATATATGTAGTTATAGCTAGGTATAATATTATTGCCTTTATATTTTATTTTATTAGTATCCTGTACGCACTTTGTCTACATTTCTTATTTTCAAACTCTCCTCTCGCAGGTCTGCTGGAAGAGATTTCTATTGAAATAAGCAGTACCTTTGTACTTTTTTCCTATGTTTCTTCCTTGTTCTGTCATTGTTTAAGTGTGTACATAAATTATAAAATAAATAAAAATAAAATAAATAAGATTCCTCATCGATTTTACTAAAATGATTAAGACAACTTATTTTTTAAGATTGTTTGATAAAATTTAGGTACGTAAAATTGTATTTAAATTGTTTGATAAAATTTAGGTAAAGTTAGGTAAGTACCTATGATTTGTTACACAGTTTAGTAAATTGCCATAATTGAATTAAATTGACTGTAGAAAACCATATAAGACATTTGGTTTAGTATAGATCTGTCAAATTTATGAAAGAACAATTCAAAATATTTTTTACTTACTTAAAACGCATTTGTTTTTGCCT
This sequence comes from Protodeltote pygarga, assembly GCA_936450705.2. Taxonomy (NCBI): domain Eukaryota; kingdom Metazoa; phylum Arthropoda; class Insecta; order Lepidoptera; family Noctuidae; genus Protodeltote; species Protodeltote pygarga. The sequence continues at coordinate 3,944,388 of OW388275.2, forward strand.
GCCACAACTAAACAACTACGCTAATATTCTTTTTTACGCACATCTTAACAAATACCACGTTAACACAGTTAGACTTAACTTTTACAGTTCAATTGTAAAACATCAAAGGACGGCGGCGAAGGGCGGCGGCTGGCGAGAGCTAGTCACTTTGTCTTATTTACCGAATTACCGCCATTAACCATTTACCGCTACACAAAGTTAGTATTTTATTACCTTTTAAGGTAAAAAAAATAGCTGTAAAAGTAAGTTTAGTTTTTTTTTCTTTTTCAATTTTGTAACGTTAGAGGAAATTACTTAGGTATAGATAATGGTGAGGTAAAATTTTATTGATATTTTATGTTTTAATGTAGGTATTTTTTTTTCTTATATAAGTCAACGTTAAAATAATTATAATTAATTACTTTTAAAGGATGAATCAAGCTTAATTAATTGAATATTTGTTTACTGATACGTATCGTTACATGTGTAGGCATCGTTGTTATGTCATGTCATGTTTGTATTAAAAAAAACAAATTTACCCGAAAATTGCTCGGCGCAAAACTGTCTTGAGACTTTTGTCTTTAGTCTGCGCTCAGTTTTACCTAATAGAAACGATGTGCGAATAATAATCAGTCTGACATCAAAACTGCTAGTTATACCACAGTATAAAGAGGTCTTCTTTCCCTAGTTATATTTAAGTAACGTAAAAGCTCCTATTACCGCCAGTTTTAGCTGTCTTAGGATTCACTCTAAAAAAATAGATATAAGCTGTTATGTTAGGAAAGATGTTATAATTTATAATTAATCTCCACGAAGTATTCTTTGCGATTCAGTACTTAAATTCAATATTCAATAACACAGTAATTACTAAATAATTATTTAATCCAAAAGAGTAGTTGATTCTATTACCGACCCATAGAATGCGGCAAGATTCTATTACCGATTTTTCTACTTCTTTTACCGACCGCTCCGACGTTCTCACTACTTCTATATTAAATTTTAAAAAAAAGTTTTAAAGGTATTTATTATATTTATTAACAATAGTTAAGAGATCAACACTATTACAATATGAACATAATTATTTATTGCAACGCTTAGAGCACTCATTTTTTGTTATTTTAATTAATAAAAAGTATAATCAGTCTCAGAAAACAGTCTTCAAATAATTATTATTCCTCTTGTCACGCAGAGTTGTCCTCGGAATGCCATACCTAGGTTTTTGAAGCTTCGTATATGAGCTGGTCCCTTCATTTATAGCTAAAAGCGCAGCTTCTAGTTGAGCAGAGGCATACTGCTTGCGATTCTGCGGTTCCATGATTCCATAAAGAACACAATCTTTAAAGAGATATAGAATTTAATTCTTCGAAAGAAGCTTTAAAAAGTTACATGTCCCCCATTCCGTCCCGCCATTTTTATTTGATTTAAAAACTTAAGAAATATAGCCAATTCCATGAAGCCATGAATGAAACTGGATAGCAAATATTATTTTACATTAATATATTATTATGACAAAATCTCTCGAAACGTCACGTATGCAAGAAATAAACCAATTTGTTCAAAAATATACATTTTGTTTTTTTTTACCTACTAATAATATCGTCATAGCTGTGAGTCGGTAATAGAATCAAGTATAAAGGTTACAATATTCTATTAGCGACCAATAAAATTTATAACAAACAGATAAAATATCTGCTTTATGGAATACTGTTAAATTCGATCTCATTGCTATATTATTTATTTTAATGTCAGTTAGTCTTTAATTAAGATAATAAAGGTTATTTACAGTACAATATCATTATAATAATAGGGATATTGTCTAACGTTGAATCGAGTTTTACACAAAAACTTTAAGAAATAGCTTTGTCGTTAATAGATCTAACGAAGTAAAATTATTTTAAGAATTGAACAAGAAAAAAATAAAATTTAATGAGCTAGTTTATAATAGATATTATTTTAAAATAACAAAATGTTCTCAAAATTTAACAACGCCATGGGTCGTTATTAGAATCAAGTTTTGAAATTTGGATTCTATTACCGCCTAAAATTAAAACATGATTTTATAACACAAAAACCAATAAAAAGTATTAGGTATATTAAGAGTTAGTTTAAAAAACGAATATATAAGTTACAGTTGTAATGTGATAGCAAGAATACAAATCCATTTTTAGTGTGTTATTTTCCTTAAGTAATATTTAGGTGTACTTACGTGGCTGGAGACGCGACACTATGAAATGTGCGTCCGCTTCGGGCGCGTCCCACTTATTGTCAAATTATTTCTTTCACTGGCTATTTAAACACACAAACTTTACTCTATTTGTTGTCCAACAAAAATACGTAACTAATTTTTAAGGTATTATTTTCTGGAACCCTATATTATGTCTAATATGAGTGATTAAAAAATTAGATCGTTAATAGAGTACACATTTTAGGGGGTCGTTAATAGGAGCTTTTACGTTAGTATTTTTAATCATAAAAAAACTGTCAAGAAATGTTTTGTTTAGATTATTGACATGTTTTTACATTTTCGACAGTTTTTTTCAATCCAACTTAATTTTCAGATTGTCAGTGCTCGGTAATCCGAAATACGAAAATAATAAATGTAAACAAGGTAGTAGGTATAGTCAAACAAGACAAATACTTAGTAAAAAAAAACAACTGAAATAAAAAAAAAACATTCCGTCGGCACCATTTCTTGACATCTGTCAAATTAAACTAAAGACCTCTCTAAAAAGACGAGGGACGGCCTACTTTTAGAATTAAAATAGAATCAATCTTACCATGCGGCCTATCATCAACTCCGTCGCTATCCACTTCACTCCTCACACTCCCTGGACTTGCCCTCTTCATTTCCTCTTGCTGTCCTCCCTGTTCTTGAAACCCTCCCATCCTCTTATCATACGACATGAAAAACGGAAAATTCGGTACTCGATTTTGCTGAAAATAGTAACTCATTTTCCCATCTCTAACTTTCAGCTCCTCATCTTCAGAATGCTCGTTTGTACCGGAATAATCTTGGGATATGCTGTTCTCGATATCAATTTCTGGCGATCGGCGATCATTTAGACCAACAATCGATTCGATTGAGAAGTTCTTCGAAGGCAATTTTGTTTGCATTTTGCTAATTTCCGATTCCATCACTACACTAACACTGGCCACTGCGCGATTTTCGAATTTTTGTATTTGGAACGTCCGAATGTCGGTTGTGTACTGATGTCAGTGATGCGGCGCTCACCGATGTTCAGGACCACGCCTCTTGGTGAGGGGAGGTTATTCCTTCTATACCTCATCTACAAGCTAATCTCAACTCTATTCCAACTAGAAAAAGTTTATTTCCTTTTGTCTCCTACCCGAGACTCTTCAATAGCCAAAATCAGGCACATGAATTTCATCTTTGTTATGTTACGCTTAAGTTTATTTTACAATGAATTTAAGGGAAATAAATACGTATTATGATCTGAGATAATGCGACAAAAAATGGCGACCAATAAATAATTTAAATAAATAAGCGCCGATGATGCGTTCGTTGTGTTAACTACAGATATAAATACAGTTTATTCGTTTCAGCGAATATATGGTTTAAATTTAATAAGATTGGTCTTGTTTGATTCAACAAAATAAGGTTTTACATGGTTTTACAGTTTTACCGTTATAGGTACCTACTTGAAATTGGTTTTGTAGAAGTGCTCTAGGTAGGTACCTATTTTTTTTCCGTACCTCGGTAATTGTTAAAGTGATGGCTTTTGGTTGCGTAGTCGCTTCGTAGGCGTGGGTATGGGTTCGAATCTGACATACCAATGTGTCTAATGTCATACAGTATTTTCTTAATTAATTTAAGACACCACTGACTAATGATGAAGGAAAACATCGTAAGGAAACCTGGACTTAATGATCTGAAATCGCCAACACGCAGTGAGCTAGCGTGAATGCACGATTCTTCTCTACGCCCGATATTTTATACTAGGCTTAATTTGCAAAAGTTCTTCAAAAGGATCTTGTCACCCTTTTTGAAGAAAACAACGACCACACTCCTACTCCACGCCTCAGGAGATCTCCCATTGAAAAGGACAGAATTAAAAATGTCCTGAAGCTCAAGCAACACAGGTCTACCGCCTGCTTTTCGGAACTCGGTGGTAATCTTGTCCTCCCCAGGGGCTTTTCCATTTTTGAGCTATTTAAGAGCCATCTCAATTTCGTCTAGGCTGATCTCTGGCAGGTCATCAGTGAAGTGGCGGGTCAGTGTACCTCTTAGGTTCTCATTTTTGGTATCAGGTTGAGATACATGCGAAGCGTTTAATTTGCTTTAGATATCTTCCATTCCCGAAAGAACCTCCGGCCTGGAAGTGACGACTCTACCGCTGGCTGTAGTCAGCTTTGTCAGGTGGCTTCTTCCTAGAGACTGGACAAACACTTTTGTCCCCCGACTTTGCTCTATTGCTTTCTCTATGGAGCGTGTATTGGAACATCAGAGGTCGTGTCGTACCAGTTTATTAATCTTTTTTTAGAGTACCTACCCGTTGTTCTGACAAAGCGACGGGTGGATATTCTCGTCGTTCCCTCACCGAAAGCTTGGATTTCCTGCCGCTGCATTTTACAAATTCTCGTTCCTTCTTCCTTAAGGATACTAACCATGTTCTCAGGGTCTGATTAACGTCATTTGTAGTTCCCACAGCAATTAATTATCACTTGCTAAAACGGTGAGGGAAAATATCGTGAGGAAACCAGCACATCTGAGATTTTTCAACGGTGTGTAAAGCCTTGTCAGAGGCCTATGGGCGGTTTAAACTCTAACACCAGATTGTTCATCAACCATACGATGAAGAAGAATTTATCATTACTTGTATGATGTATACTTATATGTAGAGTAGGTACCTACTTTTTAAGACGAGTAGGTACACACCCCTAAACATCAAGCTATATAAATTTCCAGTATAAGCTGACCTCTTGCTGTACGGAGAGCCTATACAATGCGAGGTCAGTTTATACTGGTTTTTTATAGCTTGATGTGAGTAGACGTGTGTACCTACTACCTATTCTATGCGCAACTGCTACTTGCAGCTAATTTCACAGACATTAAAGATCCGTGGAAAGTACTAGATACTTTTACAACTTACTGCGTGGTTTATGGATTAGATAGAGTTTAATTGTATAGTAGAAGCTTACTAGAAATTTAATAGGTAGGTGGTAGAGGTAAGAATGATTGTGTGTTACTGTATGTAGGTATAGGTAGGTGTCAGGGAAAATTCGTGCTCATTTTATTCAAATAAATTTAAAAAAAGAATTGTATTTTCATAAAAAACAACAAACTTGAGATTTCTCTATGAAATTCTTTCTTCGATTTTCGAAATTTGAAGAGTTCTTTTGTTATTACTAGAAAAATCTATGTATTTACGTAGACTTATGTTATTTGAAGACCGCAAAAGTAACCTACCTATTTGGATCGGGCAGGGTTTTTAAACGCAATCTTAGATTAGTAAAACCGATAGTATAAACTTAAATTCAACATATTATTATTTATGTAGATAGTTAAAGGCTGAATGAATAGTTTTAGTTATAATAATTATAAAAATATAACCTACTACTAACGCCATCTATTGCCGAGTAGGTCTTAATTGTACAGCGACATCTGTTGTTGAATAGAGTAAATTAATGTTTTTGTAATCGTAGCAACTTACATGTTTCTACGATACCTGGATTTAAATCAAGATGTCGCTACTGTAGGTACATTACATAATAATTACAAAAACTAAAAAAAATATTGGTTCGCAAACCGCAATATGTTTGTATACAGTTCATTACTTCATTTTTATTTTTATCTTGAACACACTATTACGTGTATGACTTTGGGCATTTTACTTTTTCATTTAGTGTTCCTGTTGCTGCCATCCATCACGGTGGCAGCACGTATTGGCAGGCAACACTCCCCATCCCTCAAATAGTCACCGGGATTTTATTCCCCTTTGTTTTTCGCATAACGAGAAATGCGCCTTATGCATACCGTCCCGCTCCGGCCTAGAGATGGTGGGCGGTCGGCATACCGACTAAAACCCTTCTGTGTCACCTCTTATCCGCATAGTGGCGGGAACGCGGTATCCCAGAAGTATTACCTACTTCCGCGAACCCGAAGCCGGACTCTTCTTGGGGTAGGGTGATAGACGTGCCCACCCACCGTGACCACTTCGAGGATCATGTGCAATAAACGCCATACGAAGGGTTTTCCCTGATATTAGATTTGTCAATTATTCGGTATAACTTTTAAACCAATCTTGAGATGAACTTATAATCTACTCACACTCATTAGATAACCGAATACCTAAGTCATCATCTGCCCATCACGTACGTGTATTTTTAAAAATAAATAATTAAAACTTTGAAAAGTCGTTTATTATCTGACCTTGTCCTGGCTAGCCAAAATTTACACAATGCTATTTTTAACTTTATGTAAATTCTAATAAGTATAATACTCACGTAAGAACAGTAGTTAAATAAATAATTTTATATTCGTTAAAACGTTAATGTCGCTAATTTTATCTTGATTTTAGTTACCGAACTTTTGAGAGTTTTGAGCTGAACTGGTTTTTTTTAACCGTTCTATTTAGCTTGCCCTGTTTATTATTTGGTTCAAATTTAGTAATCGATATTTTACCCCCACCCTGTTGACGTGTTGACAGATCGATCTGATATTTGGTAGGTAGGTACACAGCGTTAGTTCTGATGACAAACCCGTTTTACGTATTTTTACAGATATTAAGTACCTACTTAATTAATACTCAGTTTCAAAAGGAATTTCTTTTGATAAACTTTAGGTGCAAAAAAAGCGGGAAAAAGGCGTGAATGTATGTATGTATGTACTGTACCTACCTATGTAAACTTTACAACCTTGAAATTTGAAAACAATGTCGCACTCCCAACATGAAGGTTACTTAAATTAGATTATTTTAATGAACATAAAAATTAATTAAGACCCGCATACTTGCGTTCTGTTCACTCACTTATTGATTTAGGTTGTAAAAAAACCCACGTTAAGCAAAAAAGGACTTATTTTAATGCATATTTTGAATGATCTGTGCGCGAATAGACCCGGTGGCCGGTACCTTGTACACATGTCTTTAATCGCAAAACTTTAAAAACTATCAACAATCCGTTTTGGATAAGTCAGATTGTTATAACTAAACTTTAATTTATCATATAATAGATAAAAGGTCGAGCACCTCCTCGGTAAGGTAATCCTCATGTAATTTTTACTATGTTCTCCGTGTAAGTAGGTAGGTAGGTACATGTTTAATATAAAACGTGCAACATGGTCATTAGTGAACTAATTTAAAATACAATTTGAGTAGCACATCATTACACTACACTAACACTAACTATTTATATTCTCGTAGAAAACAATACAAACTAAATAAGTCAATGTGTAGATAGGTTACCTACATAATTATGTTAACAGAAAAATAATCTAATACTCGCAAAAACAACTGACTCGGGCGAGACTTGAACCCGCGATCCCTGGCGTGCCGTGCCATCGCTTTATCAACTTCTAGCGACCCGCCCTGGCTTCGCACGGGTGCAATACCTATACATATAAACCTTCCTCTTCAATCACTCTATCTACTAAAACAAAACCGCATCAAAATCCGTTGCGTAGTTTTAAAGATTTAAACATACATAGAGATATAGGGACAGAGAAAGCGACTTTGTTTTATACTATGTTGTGATAGTGAAGCTACCGAGTCCGAGCGGGATTGCGCCTTAGTATTCTGTGATACCACTCAAAATACGGGCAAAGTTATTTCTCAAATGACTAATAAATAGGCCGGCGACATATCGTTCGATTATTCTTAACCACGATACGAATAAAACGCTTGACAAACAGACGAAGAGATTCAACGTACGATAGGTAACATATTAGGGTCATTTCATTGCTTACCTTACATCTGATGATTAATTGCTTTTTAATAACTTATTTAACGACGAAATAATGATGCGAGTACCTACCTATAACGAGCTTGTATCTTATCTGTACCTAAGGCGCGTAATTTTTTTGGTATCCTAAATACTTTTTTTTTTCCGTGGACTATGGTCTTATGGACGACAGAAAGAAGTTTTTTCTGTATAAAAAAAAATAATGTCCTCCTGACCAAATTTCGATCACAGCGGCCAATCTAAACGAAGATTGACCATCGACGCAGGAGATATTATAGTGACATGAGTGTGACGCTATTCCCTCTCTCTCATAGCCCGATGGGACGGCAATCCAACACGATCGGAGAGAGATCAGGTGCAGGATCATCGGCTTTACGTGCTTTCCCAAGGCACGGAGCAAGTGATAATTAATTTATAATACACACATAACTTACGAAAAGTCAGAGGTGCACCTTGGGTCCGAACCGGAGACCTCTGACTTGCCAGTCAACAGTCATACCACTAGCCTATCACGACTTACAAAAATAATAAGCACCTTATAATTATATCCGTAGACATATTTTGTTAAAACACCAAATTCAATTAGTTATTGCGACGGGATTGCTCAATCAGTCAATCAATGAGTATCAATCATCCAATTAGACGACGCGGGTTTATGCGCGTAAATTAAAAAAAAAATAAAAAAATAATAATTAAAGAATTAGCTCACTTATCACGAAGTAATTGGTGTACCTACTTACAAACAAAAACGGCAGTAGGTACGCTTGTTATCATAAAAAAACAAAAAAATCCTGGGACTCAACGAGACAAACTAATCCTGAACTTAAAGCAAACAAATTACGATACCATGACGTATTTAACTTAACCACTAATCTACCGTTTAACATCAATACTTTATTTGTTTACAAAGAGCGGACACGCGACTCGCTTCTTATAAAAGAGGTTCCAATGAAAACTCGATTTCATTTGGCATTACAATGTTTTTACCTGTGCTTGTGCGAGGAATAAAAATAAAAAAGTGACATCTCGATTTTTTTAATTTTTAAATAATTTAGTTGCAGAATGCTGCTACGATTAAAAAATTAAATTAAATCTGATAAAAAAAACTCAAATTACGGTTAAATTTATTCAAAGCAAAAATACTAAAGTTAATTCAAAATGAGAGCTTCATAAAAATCTGGTCAATTTCCCGCGTTTTAGAGCCGAAACCAAAAAGACAGTGTTTTTTTTCTTAAATTCGCGCAAAAGCATAAAAGATGGATGCCAATTGGACTATCTTCCCTCGCGTGGGCTTGCGGTCCCCGAACCTGACCAACTCAACGGTGAACCTTCAGGAGAGCTTCGAGATTGACTTGGAAGATACCAATTGGATTCTGACGTCATCTTTCATTATCTTTACCATGCAAACCGGTAAGTTAAATTAATATTTTTTTCATCTACAATTAGTGCTGCCAGCTTAGTTTTTCAAATATCGAGAAAAAAAAGAATTGGCACGAAAAAATCGGGACACAAATACCAATCCATTTAATATCTCAGATTGTATAAACATCAAACTAACCCTACGATTTACAACTTGACTACTGGTTGGTTGTTTTTTTAAATTTTACCACAACCACGAAAGATTAGCTGCTTAGATAAAGTAGGAAATTGGATGTCCCACGGGACTTAGGTAGGGTGCTGGCAGGCAATGACATAACCAGACTTTTTAAACTTGATTCTGGTTTGGTAATTTCTGCGCCTCTCGATGGTCTGGTCTGCGCCCTGTGCCTGAACACCTGCCTCAGTGCACTGTCCTATTTACGGCACTGCTAGCGGGACGTGTCTTGAGAGGGCTGAAAATGGTACATCTGGCAACGCTAGTGTCTGGCAAATTAGAGGTGTTCGAACCCAAGAACGCACCTCTGATTACACCACGGGATAGGATCACGTGAATAAATAACCGATTTATTTATTTTGTGGTGGGACATTCCGCTAACTCAACCCTTGAAAAATGCAATTAAAACTATAATTACACTTCCCTAAATTCCATAAAAAACTGGAGACAACAAATCATGAACTCTCAAATGTAACAAAAGAGATTCGCGATCGCGTAGCATCATGCAATAGTAAGTACCATGACGCACGGAAATTGGCTCTAATCGCCACAAGGTCCCCATAACAGCCTGGCCACGACCTTGGCGCTATCATCAGCGGAAGCTATGCGCTCCGCGGAGAGCGCAAAAACAAATAGGGAGAAATTTCTAAAGCACGCCACGGATGTCTGAGCTCGGCGGCAATTACGGCAGTTTTTGCTAGACTAGAATGACGGCAGGTAGGGCAAGCAGATAGGCTATGAACCAGAGCGGTGCGCGCGACGGTGATGGGACCTTAGTATTTGGATGGACCTTTATGGATGGGACCAATGACCGCTGCATGAAGTAAGTAGTTAGTATCTGCTCCATAGGGCCATCTGCCTAGCCTTTTCCCAACCATGTTGGGGTCGGCTTCCAGTCTTACCGGATGCAGCTGAATACCAGTGTTTTACATGGAGCGACTGCTTATCAGACCTCCACAACCCAGATACTGGGTTACACGATACCCCTTGGTAAGACTGGTTGTCAGACTGTCGGGCTTCTGACTACCCGTAACGACTGTCAAAGATCTACAATTGACAGCCGGGGCCACCAGCTTAACGTGCTATCCGAGGCACGGAGAGTGATAATTAATTTTTAAAACGCTGTCGCTGTAAAATTTATGTGGCTGTCGTACAAAATTTTTCGAACGATTTAGTACCTAGCGGTTCAGTCAAGATAACGAACAAAGATGTTTTTCATTGTAAAATTTTTGAATAATGTAATGAATGGATTGGATGTCTTAACAACCATTGGCTAAAGTCAAATTTCAAACCTGCAGATTGCTCCACCACATATATCGCTAAGCCTTAAGATATATTGGTGCTAATTCTCTTGCACACGCTCTAAACTAATTTAGACTCGCCATCTCCCGTTCTAACAGAGATCATTAGAAAAGGATAGAAGATTTTTAGAGCTATCAGTAGTCCATTTGCGTGATATCAACGAGAATTTAGTCGGCATGTCATAGAGGTCTCGTCTAATTTCACGTCAATTGCAAGAACGTAGACTAATTTGACAGCTCTAATTATTTGCTGTCCTTTTTCGAAGGTGTTTATTAGAAAGAGATATAGATAGACTAAAATCAGTTAAGCGGGATATACAAGGGAATCAGCACCATTGGAAGGCAAGAGCAGTACATACAAATCCTACTTAGTTTCATTAGGTAATTCGTCGTCGGCGTCGTATCTGTCGAGGTAGGCAGTGCCTTTTTCCCTGGTAGGCATTGAACTGCACGCTCCTGTTGGAAGGGATATCTCTATGGCTAAGCCCAAAGTCGTAGTCATCATCATCATCTGTATTAGTCCACTGCTGAACATAGGCCTCTCCCAATAGGCGCCACTTTTGTGCGCTCACTGGAGGTATTTGCCCATAATCGCCACGCTGGGCAAGCGGGTTGGCGATCGCAGTAGGTAACAGATAATTGCTGTTACACAGAAGGATGCTGCTGCCCATCCTCCGGATCCCCTTTGTCGCTTCTTACGACACCCGCGGGACGAGTAGCCCGAGTAAGGGTGGCTCTATTCTTAGGCCGGAAACCACACGGCAAATTCTTAGGCCAAAAGTCGTGACCAGCCTATACACAACTCCCAATATAATTATCTTGTAATCTAGCTACGATAGTTTACGCTAATTTTGTGGTTTAGTTAATGAGTAGGTAATGTTTTTATCATTATTTTAAATAAGTATTTCAATTAAAAAACTACAAGTGAAGGATTTTCCCAAAAATAAGTCCGGTCATTATGACTCAACATAATATTATAATTACGTAAGTATAGGTACCTACATAATAAAGTAGTTATACTATATTTATTATAAATGCAATTGTGTGTTTGTCCGTTTGTCCTTCTGTCACGCATCAACGGAACAACGGATTTATACGATTTTTTGCACATAGATAGTAATAGTAATAGATAATACAGAAAAAAATTGATTCACGGGAGAGTCGAGGGATAAACTGTTCTAAATAAAGAACTCTTAATAAATAGTTACCACTAACAACATTCTCTAATGTATTTATTCATTAATAAAAACTGATCTTCTTCTTCTTATCGTATGGTATGGTGTCAGAGTTTTAACCACCCGTAGGCCTCTGACATGGCTTTACACACCCTTAAAATATCTCTCAAGTGTGCTGGTTTCATCACGATGTTTTCTCTCAACGTTTTAGCAACTGATAATTAATTTATAATACGCACATAACTTACGAAAAGTCAAGAGGTGCGCGCCTTGGGATCGATCTCTGACTTGTCAGTCGACGGTCATACCACTTATAGGCTATCAGATAAGGGTAGGACATAATAATGACCGTTGACTGGCAAGTCAAAGGTCGCAGTTTCGAACCGAAGACCTCCGACTTTTGCTTAAATTGAAACTTTAATTTTGTTTATGTGTTTTTATCGTAAACTGATTAGGAAAGTAGATATTGTCGAAAAACTGCAATTTGACGCCATTTTTCCAAGATGGCGGCGCGAGCGGCAAAGTTACGAGGTGGCAAAGTTGAAATTCGGAAAGAGCTCATCAAAATCTATAAAAATACCAATTTTCAAAACTCCCTCAAAACTTTCCAGGTATAACCTTTTTTTGTATTTGCCGCATGAACGAAAGAGACAGCGATACTTGATCACCTGGCAATAAGCCATAAATCGACCCTGACGTTAACGAATATTTATGGTAGGTTCTATCGAGAATTTAAATCTAATAATTATTGTAAACATTACGTTCTTATTCATTCTGGGCTGCCATTTGCTATATTATTAAAATTCAAATATCTCGAGATGTATTTGACAGCGACGCGACGGCACAGATTACTAAATAGTTACTTCGTAAGTGACGGGTGATTATCAGATTTCGTGTTTCGTGTTACATTAACTTCGTATTTATTAAACTATTGTAATCCAGATTTTTTTTGGTGGAAGTTCCTTCTAAATAAAATTACTAAAGATAAAAATTTAAAGTTACAGTTTTTTGAATAGAAGATATTTATAAAAAATATCAAAGGTAAAATCTAAGCTCTTTGGCGCGTCCTTCACTGTGTTTTGCTTTTGAAACGCCAACTTTTTTTTTTTTTCCAAAATTCTCCTATTGCACAGGTTTTCCTGTATAAAGGAATATTGAACTATATGTAGCTTTAACAACAATTTTTTTTTATTATCTAATCAAAAGTTATTGATAATTCTATTTTATCTCGTACCTTAAAGAGTTGTACGAGAGTTTCATTTGAGCCCGGACCTTAGAATTTTACTAATAGTAAGAAGCATAGAAATATTAAATAAGTATACTAAGTAAGTATACTTCTTTCCAATATCTTTGGTAAGAAGTCTTCATCGTAATCCCAAAAAAACCATGGAAAAGCCATGTCATCATTAACTTTTATTCATATTCATACACACTTTGATTATACGGTATAATTACGTTAAAAACTGTTGAAAACATCGTCTAGTTTTTACATAATTTTATTAACTACATCTAAAAGAAGCAAAATTACATCATACCTAGTTTGGGGGCGTCCATAAATTACGTGAGGTGGTTAAGGGGGGGAGGGGGTCGAGTCAAATCTAATCTTACGTAGGAGAGAGAGAGTCTCGGCAAATATCACACATTATTTTTTCTGATTGAAACACAAAATGTTATACTATTTTGGTCCATTTCATCCAGATTGTAGGTACCTACATGCTTAAGAGTTAATCTTAAGCGTAATCGTAATACGATTAAGATCATTCACTAATTTGTTCGAAAGAAAATAATTTCATTCATACTTCGAAACCATTCGAAATTCGAAACCATTTCATTCATAAAGAAGTGAGATTGCAGGATGGGGGAGGGGGTTGAATAAAATCTCACGACATCTCCCCAGGGGGAGAGGACAGAAAAAAGAAACACTTCACGTAATTTATGGACGCCCCCTTTCTTGTTTATGCAGACACATCCTTATTGACCCACCTGTCATTTCAACAGTACCTACCTACCACAGAAATCTAAATAATAAGGCATGACAACCAGTCTTACCAAGGGGTATCGTGTAACCCAGTATCTGGGTTGTGGAGATCTTATAGGCAGTCGCTCCATGTAAAACACTGGTATTCAGCTGCATCCGGTAAGACTAGAAGCCGACCCCAACATAGTTGGGATAAGGCTAGGCAGATGATGGGGTCATTCAAACTATGTTGGTAGGTACTGGACTTCTGAAGCGCAGAAGGGCAATGTGCAAGTAAATGACGACAAATAGGATTGACCAGAGACGGTTTATCCCTAAGGCCAACTAGGCATGGCCCTTTGTAACCTAGGGGCGCGAGTAGGTTTAGACCAGTGGTTCCCAATGACTTTTCTACGTACCACTTCAAAAATGACCTCAAATTTGCGTACCCTTTTTGCAGGAACGTTAAATATATTTTTAAGGATTTAATAATTTAGGAGACTGCTGCGCATAGGCCTTGGTGCAATCTCGCGTACCCCTGGGGGTCGACATTTTTGCAAAATTTAACTTTATTATAAGCTAAAATGTAACTTTTCGCTCGTGGTTGCGCCGCAGTCGATCGAGGTATGATCGTGGACGGAGCTCGTATCACGGCCGCGTTATTCATACCCGTGCTTACGATTCATACTTCTGTAGGGTTGCTTTATATTTTCTTATACAACACAGGTTACTATCATGGGCGTATATAAGGGGTTTAGAGGGTCCGGACCCCCCCCCCCCCAAATTCACAAGTTGTACTTATCAAACTTACCCAATCATTTAAATTGTATCAGGAAAATTTTAAATTATAATTCTTATTGTGGTTGAGGTCTTAGGTCCTAGGTCAAGGCTAAAAACTAAATTATAATCATTTCCTTCTAATGTATACTAAAATTACTAGTAATTTAAAGAAAGGAAGGAAACTAAAATTACTATTATTAAATTACTAAAATGACTAATTATTAAATTACTAAAATTACTAGTAATTTTAGTATGCTTTAGAAGGTCAAAACAGAGATTAAACCAGTAATTGGATATAACGTTTTAGCTTATTTGACACGATTTTGATTTTCCTTGCTACTTTTTTTAATATGAAAAAGGGCTGTGTTTGTCTACAAACCCATATGATAGTAACCATGGGCTATAGTTTTCACAAGGGGGGGGGGGGTCCGAGGATCCAAAAATTTACCAAGATCAATTTACTAGTTTTTGCCCGAGGTTCACACAGATAATTTCACAATAAGCGGTGCTCGTAGTTGCGTTTGCGTCTAATATTCATCGATTTTTATTTTAGCCGTATGCTAAGGGGGGGGTCCGGACCCCCTTAACCCCCCACCCCCTTTATATACGCCCATGGTGTCGATCTGTACATAATTATGACAATGTTTTGTCCAGGTTTTGGCATGTTGGAGTCTGGCTGCGTCTCTATCAAGAATGAAGCGAATATTATGATGAAAAACTTGGCAGATATCTCTTTGGGTGGTGAGTATATGTCTATGGTAATCGTTTTCGACACACGCGGTACAGTCAACAGCAAAAGTAGATGATCAAAATCAGAAATTCGGAACTAATGAACGGAGTTCGCGAAATATATGGGAGCTGTACTAGTAGTAGTAAATGTTTGGTATAATTTACAATCATATACTTTTGAATCACTTCGACGCCAAACAGTTCTGACGCGAACTCCATTCATTAGTATTGAATTTCTGATTTTGATCATCTACTTTTGCTGTTGACTGTACTCCCGAACTGCACCGTTACTTTTGCCGCAGTCTTCAGCATCCATAGAAATCAAACTCCAACATCTTTGGTGGCATCGTAGCTCCCACACGGAAGAACCGATATTGATGCTGATTCTCTTGTACATCTTGCTAAACTAATTTTAGTCTAACTATATCTCTCTATAATAAAATTCATCGAAAAAGGAAAGCAAATTAAATAATTAAATAAAACTTTTTAAGTTAAAACTAGATTTATTAGACGGTCTCCCACAGTCAAACCGATAAGCGGTTTTGTGGGATTTATATAACACAGATAATAATTTGTATATTGTATGTTTTATTAATTCAATAAATAATAATAATAAGATAATAAATTGAACTAGCAAATTATAGCTGTCAAATTAGTCACTTCACTTCTTTTGAATGGCGAGTGAAAGCCTTAGGCCCACAATTACGCCAATGACAGGTGTAAGATCGGAACGAAAAACTATGTGACAGAAATTCAAGGAGGTTATATACAGATAACAAAAATAAATTAAGTGAAAACTAAAAAAGGGATTAACATTTTATTTTATAAAATTAATAGATAAATAATTATAATCATAAACTGCATATTCAATAAATCATAATGAGAAACAATAAGTTAAATATTTTAATAAGAACAGATACTTATATTAAGACTTACAACTTAATTTTATTGTTTTCTATATACTTAGATAAAATACGAACCAAGGGAGAGTATGCAAAACTTAAAAGCGATTTAAACGATATAGGGCGAGGAATAGCAGGTGGGAGGATATCATACAAAGAATTTTGAAATAGAGGGCAATTGAAAAAAATGTGATCAACATTACCCTCATCTAAACCGCATTCACAAATAGAGTGATCCCTAACCCTAATCTTAGCTAAGTGGACGGGAGTGCACGAGTGTCCCAGCCGAAGTCTGCAAAGAATGGAAGTAGTACTCTTCTTATCATGACGAAATTTAAAAAACCAGGGTTTAGAAGGAATGACCGGTTGAATATCCCCATAAAATTTACCTTTACATTTTTTGGAAATTTCCCATTCCTTAGACCAGGCTTTAAAAAGCTGAGGCTTTACTGATGAACAGAGGTCTGGGCAAAGAATTTTGAAGTGGTCAAAAGACCCAAACTGAATGGCTTGACGAGCACATTGATCTGCAGATTCGTTACCAGAGATTCCAGAATGGCCGGGGACCCAAGCCAGAATAACTTCGAACCCTAAACGGAGGCAATCAAATAAAGCTTCCCTAATTTTGAGTACATATGGAAATCTGGATTTAGATTTAAATGGGTTCGATAGAATAGCCTGAAGGCAACTCTTGGAGTCTGAAAAGATAATAGATTTTTTGAAACAATGAGATTTAACAAACAGGATAGCTTCTAAAATCGCCAATGCTTCTCCTGTAAAAACAGAAGATACAGGAGGACATTTATAACTAAGAATGATTTTGGAAGAGGGGATCCAAACAGCAGAACCAACCACACCATCCTCAGATAACTTGGAAGCATCCGAGAAGATAGTAGTCCAACCTTGATACAATCTATCTATTTTACGTAAAAATAAACGATTCGCTTCTATGGAGCATTTTTGTAATCCAAACTCCAGGATTACGGAGGGGCGAAAAACCAGCGCGTCATAATTAATCAAAAAAAGAGGGTTAGACGGAAATTGGAGGACAGGGTCTCTAAGGGAAGAGAACTTAATAAAACTACGGAGTAAACAGGGGAGTTTAATTAAAGATTGACGTTCAACAGCATCAATAAGGGAGAATAGGAATTGAAGTTTAGGAATCAAAGGATGATTAGAATTTTGAGCTAATTTATAAAAGAACCGATCCGAGATCAGCTGACGCCTCAAATACGGAGGAGGATCTACGCATTCCACCTGCATAGCATTAATTGGAGAGGATTTCATTGCGCCTAGGATTATACGCAAGCATTTAGACTGAATTTTGTCATACTTATCAAGAGCAGATTTATTTGAGGGATCTAATAAGAAAGAGCCATAATCCATATGACTACGGATGATAGCATTATAGAGAATCTTTTGAGAATAAGGATGGGAACCCCACCAGACACCTGATAGAGAGCGAAGGATATTAATATTCTTTTCACATTTATTAAAAATATAATCCGAATGGATCCTACCCTTCAACCTGGAATCAAGCCATAAGCCCAAGAACTTGACGCAATTAGATTGAGGAATGACCTCATTGTCTACAGTCACCACAATTTGAGGGATAAAAAGTTTTTTAGTGAATACAACTACAGAACATTTAGATGCAGATAATGCTAGACAGTGGTCCGCAAGCCACTGACTTAAATAGAAAAGAGCAGAATTTAAGCGAGAAACCGCTTCCTCTAATACTTTAGCTGAAGAATAGATAGCAATGTCATCAGCATATTGAAGGATCTCACAGGAAGGGCGAACAGACCGATCAAGGTCGTAAGTGTAAAGATTATAAAGAAGAGGACTAAGAACTGAGCCCTGGGGTAAACCCTTCCAAACGGTTCTAGGTTCTAAAAACGAGTTTTCACTTTGAATTTTGATTATTACATGCCTTTCCATAAGAATATTACAAATAAATCTGACAATCTTTTCAGGGACGTTCAGCTGTAGAAGCTTGTTCTTAAGCACTGGAAGGCTAACGTTATCATAAGCCGCAACTATATCTAAAAAGGCCCCAACTAAAAACCCCTTAGACCTAAATGCGGAGTGAATGTCAGAGGTGAGAACACCCAAACTATCAAATGTACTCAAACCTTTTCTAAACCCAAATTGATATTCTGAAAGAATTCCCTTGCTTTCCACTATCCACTCAAGTCTGTTTTTGATCATATGTTCAGCAACTTTAGCTAATACAGAAGATAAAGCTATGGGTCTTCTACTGTTGGGGTCGGAAGGGTCTTTACCTGGTTTCAAGATCGGGATGATGATTTGAGATTTCCAGTGACAAGGAATGGAGCCGTAATTATAAAAGGAATTAACAAGATTTAAATAAAACTTTTTAGCTTCTCTAGAAGATTTAATTAGGAAGGAATAGGGAATACCGTCAATACCCGGGGAGGAGTCCGTTAAACCGTCAAGGGCAAGAATTAGTTCATCCATGGAGAACTCAGCATCCATAGAGCACTGAGAGCGAATGAACTGAAGAGGGGAAGGAAAAGAGTCCATCGAAGGAACTGAAGGAGGAGCTAATTTATCGGCAAAGGAATCTATCCATGATGAAGGATCATTAGAAGTAATATCTAGGGAGTTGACTGAGCCTCTATATTTTCTGATCTGCCTCCACACTAAAGATGGAGGGGATCTGGGAGACAAGTTTTCGCAGTAGCGAATCCAACCAAGTTTTTTCTTTTCAGAAAGAAGCCTCCTAGTTTTAGCGGCTACTGATTGGAAGCGAAGGAAGTTAGGCATAGACATGTTGGAATTATAAGATCGCTCTGCATCCTTTCTGTCTTTTATAGCAGCTGTACAATCAGCATCCCACCAGGGAGTAGAAACTTTAAATTTAGGGGGATTTTTCAAAGGAATATGTTCATTCGCACTGCTAATTATGGAATCGACAAAAAGTGAGTAAAGGGTTAAGGGGCACAAAATATTAGAAATTTGAGATAATTTGATATCTAGAGAAGATGAATATAACTCCCAGTTAGCACCAGAAAGCCTATATTTTAGACAAGGGGAGGGATTGTACACTGGAAGAGCTCTAATAGAAATTTCTAAAATAATAGGGAAATGATCACTACCAAAAGAAGAGTCTAAAGTTTTCCAAAAAATAAGGGGGAAAAGAGAAGGAGAACACAAGGAAAGGTCAACAGCACTTTTGGGATTTTGGGATGGGCGAACTCTGCGAGTGGGAGAGCCGTCATTAATAACACAAAGATTGGCCTCATCAAACATTTCCAATAATGCAAAAGAAAAAGAATCACAATGACTAGAGCCCCAGGACGAGTGATGGGCATTGAAATCCCCAAGAATAACAACAGGGGATGGTACTGAGGAGATGACAAGCAGAATATCTGCAATTAATCGGGAATTAGGGTGGGGAATATAAATTGATACAAAAGAAATGTCATTGGCTCTAACAGCTACAATGTTGATGTCAGGAGAGAAAGAAGGAAGCAAGATTTGAGAAAAAGGAAGAGAACGCTTAATAAGTAAAGCACAACCAGCATAGCCATCTGCTCTGTCATCCCGGAGACATGAGTAACCAGCCAAGCGAAACCGAGAACCAGGCACTAACCATGTCTCCGAAATAGCAATAACAGATGGGGAGAATTTGGAAATGAGAAATGATAGTTCAGATTTTTTCGGACGAAGACTTTGGCAGTTCCACTGGAGAACTCGAAATAGAGCCATACTGGTCTAAAAGGGAGGTGATTGCTGAAAGTTTGGAGGCAACGTTGGACGGTAAGGAAGAGTTAGATTGAGAGATGATACTTATAATAATTGAGAGGAGAATATCTAAAACATTATTATTGGTAGGAGGAATAAAAGGGGATGATGAGGGGGGGGAATTTTGGAGGGCACAACCATTGGGTGATGATGATGGAACTGCAGCGATTATTTTTTGATGAGCAGCCCTGTCGTATGACTTTCCTAGGGGAGTTTTAGGGCGCGGAGAAGAGTAAATAGTTTTAACATACGATCGGGTCAAAGGAGAGCTGGCCGAGGACCTAGATTCCTGAGAAATGGAAGGATTAGAAAATTGAGTGGCATCACAGTAAGTTCTACCCGTTTGGGGGAAACTAGCCGCGGCTTCTTCATATGAAATGCCATTTTGCGACATGGCAATCTTAATTGATTTTTGTCTGTCTTGCTCCGGACAGCACTTATCAATTGCTCGGTGGTTTCCGGAACAAAACAGACAACAAATGGGAGCGGTGTCGACGCAGCTATCCCCAGAGTGACTGTCCGAATTGCATTTGTAACATCTGGGTTTAGATCTGCACTGGATTTTTATGTGCCCAAATCTACAGCAATTCATGCACTGAATTGTGGGAAATTGATAGACTTCAACCCTGAGGGAAGTGTGGAAAGAGAAAACTCTTTCAGGTAACATTTGTCCGTGAAAAGTTAAAACAACTGTTTGGGTCGGGACATAAATTATTTTGCCATCGTCGTTAACAATCTTACGATTGAGCCGGCGCGCCTTTAAAACGATTCCACAACCGATCGGAAGAGAAAGACTACCCACAAACTCATCCATAGAGAAGTCAACTGGGACATCCCGAACTAAACCCATGCGTGTGACATTATAAGAGGGAACAGAAACTAAAAACTTGTTATCGGTCACAATTTGATTGACTAAGAAATTATTAGCATCCGAGAAAGAATTAAATTCTACAGAAATTCTATTTCTCCCAACCTTCTTTACCCCGTCAGGACGAATATTACTAATTTTGTTGTTAAATAAAAATTGGCCGAATTTTATGGGTCTAATAGAGGAGCCCGAAGCCGGGTCAGGCTCAGCACGAGAAACGTGAACAATGAAAGGACCCTTATCCGTTTTTTCATAAGACTGAATACCATTAGAAAATTTGGGGTGAATAAAAACAGTTTGGATAGAGGCCGAAGCCATTACAGTGTCAGTTATGGTCTTTTTCGGATAAGAGACAACATCATTATCCGCTTCAAAACGGCGTTTTGAGCCTGACCCTTTAAAATTTAAATTTACATCATTTACACTACATGAAATGTCGGGCGGATCCGGAGGATCGGGAGGGATTACCTCCATGCTATGAGTGAAACTACTACTATTAATACCAATAATAGAAGTACTTAGTGAGTAATAATGATGTCTACAATAAATAAATACTGAAAATAAAATGAAAAATCAATAAAATAATTTAAGATGCTCGCTAACAGAAGTTCTGCCACTCGTCCCTCCTGTCAAAGTCCGTCAAATTAGTCTACGACGTGAAATTAGACGAGACCTCTATGACATGCCGACTAAATTCTCGTTGATATCACGCAAATGGACTAGTTTGACAGCTCTAAAAATCTTCTATCATTTTTTAATGATCTCTGTTAGAACGAGAGATGGCGAGTCTAAATTAGTTTAGAGCGTGTGCAAGAGAATTAGCACCATTATGATTGATTTTTTTATTTTATTTAAAGGGAATTTTATCGAGAATAGCCTTAAGTAAAACATAGGTTAGGTTAGCTACCTACATAAAAATCTGATCCTCTTTCCCCAGGACTAACCTACTGGATCTTCGGTTACGGGTTGTCGTTTGGTGAAGGCGAGTACTCCAATCCGTTTATAGGAGTAGGAGACTTTCTCCTGGACCCGCCAGTAGGTGACGCGCTCATGGGGCCCGTGTTCGCCTCATTCCTGTTCCAACTCTCCTTTGCTACAACTGCCACTACCATCGTCAGTGGGGCTATGGCTGAGAGGTAAGGAAATTATTATAAGGAATAAATGAATGAAAAATAATATGAAAAAAAAAATTAAAAAAAAAAAAAAACAAACAAATAAAACAATATAACAATTAAAAAATTCAATTCTTGAGGTTTGTGTCCCTCGGCTGCACCAAATAGGTCTCCAGATCAGCTAGTTGTCAGACTTTCGGGCTTCTGACTAACCGTAACGACTGTCAATGATCTACAATTGACAGCCGGGGCCAACAGCTTAACGTGCTATCCGAGGCACTATAATTTACGAAAATTCAGAAGTGCGCGCGCCTTGGGTTCGCACCCGAGACCTCTGAATTGCCAGTCAACGGTCACCAACACTAGGCTATAACGACTCAACCCAGACTGCATATGGTGTCGTCCAAAATTTATATTCTATTTCTACCCTCAGATGCAACTTCAAAGCGTACTGCCTCTTCTCCCTTCTCAATACGATAGTATACTGCGTGCCAGCGGGCTGGGTGTGGGGATCCCACGGGTTCCTGAACAAGATGGGTGCGGTGGACATCGCAGGGTCTGGACCTGTGCATCTTATTGGTAAATTTATATGTTAACTATAGTTATTTAATTTTGCTGATAATATTAACATACTTACCTAATTATTATGTCTTTACGGATGAAGATTTCTGCCCACTATATTTTATCATAGGTACTCTAATCAATAATAAAATAACTATCAATTTAAAAAAATAATAACCCACGACACAATTAAGTTTACCTCAATTTTTATTTAAATATGAACACTTCGATCAAGTCACCTTTCAAATAAAAAAAATAACTCACAATCGCACCTTTCATTTAGAAGCTACGATGCCACAAACTTATTAAATTTATTACTTATCAAACTTATTACACCCCTCTTTTGGTGTCGGGTGTAAAACTTGAAACTAGGCTTGAAACTTCACAGATTCACAGGACCTATTTATAAAAAGCCCTACTTCCTTCACCCTTAGGTGGTGCATCAGCATTCGCCTCGGCCTTAA
This sequence comes from Protodeltote pygarga, assembly GCA_936450705.2. Lineage (NCBI taxonomy): Eukaryota > Metazoa > Arthropoda > Insecta > Lepidoptera > Noctuidae > Protodeltote > Protodeltote pygarga. Next base: position 3,967,501 of record OW388275.2, read on the forward strand.
TGCTAGGCCCTCGCCTTGGTCGCTACGCTAACGGCATAGCACCGCTCCCCATGGGCAACCCCGTCAACGCGGTGATGGGCACTTTCGTGCTGTGGTGGGGCTGGCTAGCGTTTAACTCTGGAAGCACATATGGGGTAAGTTCTCCGTGACCTGACGAGCTTCAAGACTTCCTGATCGGTAGTTACGTTTTCATTATTGCATTAAAAGTCTGAACATTATTTTAGACATATCTATTAAGCCAATTCCAGGGTGCGTGATTTTGCGGATTATCACGCATAGCCGATGGCCACGGACTGCTACGCACCGCGCTCGAATTGCTTTCCACGGTGTGTGTCGGTCTGTGTGAGTCTAGATTCTCGAAGCCATTATTGTCACTTAAAATTGCAACGTGAAAAAGAAGAACAAATTTTGACATGCCTCCGTCTGTATTTATACGGAAGGCGTCGGACCGCACCGCACCTTCAAAGTACCTTCGAGTTAGCGTCCCTGAGCGCGCGGCAAATCCGAAGGACCGCACCGTTCCGAACTTGCGCTTCCATAGACGACTCTCTTTCCACGGTGCGTCGGTGCGAGCTGATCCACATCCAGCCTCGAAATCACGCACGTGGATGGCCGGTTTTCGCAATTTGGTAGTTGCATGTATTTGTTTCAAGAAGTATATTGTAGAGTCCTCGACTGCCATTTTATGTTATGTTCATTCTATATCTAATAACCCATCGCGCGCTACATATCTAGCGCTTAAACGTATTACTTTATGTACTACGACCTTAGAGTATAGATACACTCTAAGACTACGTCATTCAATGAGATAAGCTACCAAAATAGTAAGTACATAAAAAAAGGAAAATCGAAAACCAGATTTAAAATGTTTATAAATACACAACAGTTTCTATGTACGGTCCCATAATGTGGTATTCAAACGACAATTAAGTGAATGCAAGCCAAATTGAGGGCGATTTGTCTAATTTGTTAAAATGCCAATGATTACCGTCAATTCTGTTGAATAGAAGTTGAAAACGCGACGCACTGAACGTGATCCGCAATTGAAATGTATTAGTGTTGAAGTATACGACTTTGTTCGATTCGAGCGCGCAATTCAAGTCCGTATGTTACCGTTGAGGTATTCATCGTAATATTTAAGACCTCTACCGGGTTCATTTATATACCACACTCTCATAGAATACCGGCGTAAAATAACTCGGTCATTGTGAGTGCCGAAAATCCCCGGATTGGATTCGCATCTGTGACTTTTGACTTTGAAATTTAAAGATCATATCACTATTAGTTCTGTGACTTTTTCATTGTCATACCTATGTACTTTTTTACTTAGTTAACTTATGTAGAATTTAACCCATAGATTTAAATCCACATTAACTTATGTGGATTGCCTCGTTGGTCTAGTGGTAGCAAGCGCGACTGCTGAGCACGAGGTCCTGGGTTCGATCCCCGGGTCGGGCAAAGTGTTATTGGGTTTTTCCATCAGGAAGTTCTCAGTAGCAGCACGGAGTCTGGAATTGTGCCCGGTTAATGGCAATAGGCTCGCCCCCTATTACATGGGACTTATAACATAGCCGGCGAAACGTGGGTGTACTGCACACCTCTGCCTACCCCCTCTGGGGAATACAGGCGTGAGTCTATATAAATTAACTTATGTAACTTATTTAGAACTAGCTTCCGCCCGCGGCTTCGCCCGCATGATATGTTGATAAATTGTAGCCTATGTGTTATTCTGATGTATAAGCTATATTGTGGTGAAGTTTCATTCAAATCCATTCAGTAGTTTTTACGTGAAAGAGTAACAAACATCCATACATCCATACATCCATACTTACAAACTTTCGCCTTTATAATAGTAGTAGGATTTAAACCATAAGTTTAAATTCTACATAAGTTAATATATCATAGCTAGCTATGGTAATTAGGGAAGTTACCTTGGTAGTAAATGATCGAGGATCATCTCAGGAATTACTTCATTAAGAACGTTAAGTTTATGCTAATTAAATGAGCAATTTTCATAATTGCTAAGTCGTCATGACTTTACGAGCTCAAAAAATCAAGTAAATGCGTAGTACGAGTTGTATGGTGTACTGAAAACGGAATTATTAGGACTGCTAATGCTTTTAATTCTTCTTCATCGTATGGTTGATGAGCAACCTAGAGTCAGTTTAACCACCCGTAAGCCCTTGATAAGGCTTTACACTCTGTTGAAAAATCATCTAGGTTTGCTGGTTTCCACACGATGTTTTCCTTCGCCGTTTTGGCAAGTGATAATTAATTCCTAAAACACACTGTAAGAATCCGAACAAGCGACTGCGAAGCGCGCTAGCAGTAGCCGTCTCCGTCCATTGCGAGGAAGTGAGGAACACGCAGGGCATGTTTTTAGTAGGTGCGACTTGCGAGCCCCACATAACCGTGCGTCCTCGGACTCCGGTATGCGGTAGGAACATTTTACCTAGGACTATTTTATTTCTTAAAGAAAAAAAAGGAAGATATTACTAGAACGAAATTTTGCAGGCTTTTGTAGGCAACGAGGCGTTTGTAGAAACTTGGAGAAATATTCCTATGTAAAATTTATTAGAATCACGTCGCTAGAGCTGTAATTGACAGCCATAGCTAGTGTAGCTACCAAATTTAATATTTTAAATTATTTATTATTCAAATGTGTGTACTCTAGATCTACAAGTAAACAATACATTATAATTATATTGTTTTGTCAACTTGTATATTTATGCTAATGTTTTTTCTGTTACTAATTAGTTGTCAACCTGTTGTGTTAGCACTTGTCTTGATTCATTTTATTTTATAAAATATACCATATTACCATCATACATTTGCGTAATATTTCTAAAACTGACAATGTAGACAGATTACAGATAAATAGGTATTAGGCTATTAGCCCTCTATCATGTAATAAATTAATTAGGTACAATCGGCAACGGAGTTAAGTTGGCAGGGACGCTAGCTAAGGTTGTAATTTTTTCAAGGTGTTATTAATATAATTTCATTTTATTTTATTTTCTGAAAAGGTATGACTGAAACTCATACAAAACTAAACAATTTTGTACAACCACATGCTACTTCTATAAATAACATCATCCTAAACTAGCGGCCCTGCCAACTTTTGCCGACTGTAGGTACATCAAGTTAATTTGTACTAAAAGAAAACTCATAAGTACTTGGTGTTTCTAATTAATTTATCTACTGTATAATTTACTGTTAATAGGTGAGTGGTGCTAAATGGCAGTACGCGGCCCGAGCAGCTGTGATGACGATGATGGGCTCCTTTGGTGGCGGCTGCTTTGGTCTACTGTAAGTATAAATCTGTGGTACCTACTGATGGCAAAAACTTGGGTGTACCCAGCTTAGAAATTTCCTGTAAGGCGCTCGTAAACGTTACAGATTCGATTTTGAGCATTAGGGCGCTTTCAATTTAGACGATTGGTGCCGGACTGCTGCAGTCCGGGTATCGTACTGCGCACGGGCGGTTATGATTTTTCATACAAAATGTCTCGACGCAAAGTCGTGCGACAGCAGTGCGGCGCACGTCCGTTGGCGGAACGGCAACAACCTGTCTCAGTCGTTGTTCGCTAGTGCTGTGAACGCATCGTGTTTCTTAGACGTTTTCGTGCATACCTACCTAATTATGGATGATTTAAATACAGAAGATTTTATAAATGAAATAGAGTTGCAGCCCGCCGTTTGGGATTCTAAATGTGATTCCAGATTCCATTTTTAACAAAGTGATATAATTCATAGAAACATTCTCTAGACATTCTAAAATAGTTAAAAAAATCAGCTGAGCTTTCTTTTAATCTAGGGTAAAGTGTATAAAAATCACCAGTTTTATATTTTAAAGAAAACATTGGCGACGCCCTAGTACGGCGTCGCTTATGTTTCTGCCGAAGCAAGAGAACTAACAATAACACTTCCTCGTCAGAGTCCATGGCACCGACTAAAGTTGGGTTTCGATGGAAATCACTAAAATTCGATCGGACTGCAGCCGCGTATCTCTTCAAATAAGACGATTTACGTCGTACTGCTGTCGTCCGGCAGTAGTACGGCTCATGGTCGTAACAACCGTGCGGCAGCAGTCCGGCACAAACCGTCTAAACTGAAAGCGCCCTTAAGTTGGGTTTCGATGGAAATCACTAAAATTCGATCGGACTGCAGCCGCGTATCTCTTCAAATAAGACGATTTACGTCGTACTGCTGTCGTCCGGCAGCAGTACGGCTCATGGTCGTAACAATCGTGCGGCAGCAGTCCGGCACCAACCGTCTAAATTGAAAGCGCCCTTACGTTATATACAGGGTTATTTGTAAAACACCAGCAAGGGGTCATTAAACTCATAATTATGAAAAAAAATCAGCTGTTCCATAGATTATGTTCAGACATGTGAACATAAATGTATGGAACAACTGATTTTTTTTTTGCGATTTCGGGGTTGGTCCCATAGTAAAAATTGTTCATAATGATGAGTTTAATGACCCCTTTTAAGGATGCTAGTGTTTTACAAATAACCCTGTATACTATTGCCTCCCTGACAGACGAGCATTCGCTCGTAATATAATCAGACATAGCGCACTGTAATGTTCGGTTCGGCTCACTCATTGATGAATGCTCGAGTTACATGCGAATGTTCGGGGTGAGGGAGCACCTTCTGATATATTATATCTATACCAAAGATATTGGAAAGAAGGCATACTTACATATTATATACCTACTATTAATTATAAGTCTGCTGGCAAAAAAATCTTTAGAAATGAGCAGTGCTTACTTAATTTTCATATTATATTGATATTTGTTATATTATCTGTTTGTACGTGTGTGTACGTAAATAAATAAATATATTATACGGCCAAATGTGGAAGGCCAACTATACCCAGGGGTACCAGGGCCCATACTAGCGTTCCCATGGTAATAGTAAACTATGAAAACATGTTTTATATTGAAACTATGATACTTTGACGTAGGTAAGTAAGTACGTACCTATAGTTTTAATGTTTCAGATTCACCCTGATAAAAAATAAAGGCAAAGCAGAGGTTATGGAACTAATCAACAGTATTCTTGGATCTCTTGTGTCAATCACTGGTAAGTACATACATGGTACATATTACCAAGGGGTATCGTGTAACCCAGTATCTGGGTTGTGGAGGTCTGATAGGCAGTCGCTCCATGTAAAACACTGGTATTCAGCTGCATCCGGTAAGACTGGAAGCCGACCCCAACATAGTTGGAAAAAGGTTAGGCAGATGATGATTCTTTTTTTTAAATCGGTTAATGTACTGTCCTCAGCCGGATGTTTCCTCTACCGCGCCTGGGAGGCCCTACTGATCGGTTTCATTGGAGCAGCCGTAGCGTCCGGCTCATCTCCGCTATTCGATTGGATGGGTGTAGACGACCCGGTCGGGGCCTCAGCTGTGCACGGGGCTTGTGGCCTATGGGGTAAGATTACCTATTCATATCTGGTTAGTCAAATTATAAGATTGTAGTTGACTCCCTTCGGGGTTCGGATTTGAATTACCTACTCGTATTTATCGGTTACCTACACCTCCAAACTCTGTGCGCTACTACATGACTACTACTAAGTATCCAAACGAAAAAAAAATCTAAACATAATTTTTTATTAATAAAAAAGAAAAACAATTACAACTACAAGGGGTGAGATCTGAAAACCAGCGCTGGACGTTTTGGCGTCTAGAATATTATATGCTGAGATCATGGCCCATTCGTCATAGGCTTTAAATAGTACCTAGTTTTATTTTATATTGTTTTTCTGTGCTCATGATTATGCCCTTTTGCTGAATAAACGTTTTTTCTTTCTTTCTTTCATCTGATACGGACGATCTTCGACGTCGTATCCGATCCGACTCAATGCTTAAAATTTTAGTTTAGAAGATTTTTTTTTTAAACTTATTGTATTTTAAAAAAAAAAAAAACAAAACGCTACTGATCCGAGAGATGGATTGGAGACCTCATTGTCACAGTCAGCACTTAGGGCGCTTTCAATTTAGACGGTTGGTGCCGGACTGCTGCCGCACGGTTGTTACGACCATGAGCCGTACTGCTGCCGGACGACAGCAGTACGACGTAAATCGTCTTATTTGAAGAGATACGCGGCTGCAGTCCGATCGAATTTTAGTGATTTCCATCGAAACCCAACTTTAGTCGGTGCCATGGACTCTGACGAGGAAGTGTTATTGTTGGTTCTCTTGCTTCGGCAGAAACATAAGCGACGCCGTACTAGGGCGTCGCCAATGTTTTCTTTAAAATATAAAACTGATGATTTTTATACACTTTACCCTAGATTAAAAGAAAGCTCAGCTGATTTTTTGAACTATTTTAGAATGTCTAGAGAATGTTTCTATGAATTATATCACTTTGTTAAAAATGGAATCTGGAATCACATTTAGAATCCCAAAGGCGGGCTGCAACTCTATTTCATTTATAAAATCTTCTGTATTTAAATCATCCATAATTAGGTAGGTATGCACGAAAACGTCTAAGAAACACGATGCGTTCACAGCACTAGCGAACAACGACTGAGACAGGTTGTTGCCGTTCCGCCAACGGACGTGCGCCGCACTGCTGTCGCACGACTTTGCGTCGAGACATTTTGTATGAAAAATCATAACCGCCCGTGCGCAGTACGATACCCGGACTGCAGCAGTCCGGCACCAATCGTCTAAATTGAAAGCGCCCTTACGCTTGAAACCAACGAAGCAATCACAGAAGTACCTAAAAAATAAAATATAATATTGTTCTAAGTGTATATTACATTATTTTATCCAGGTGTTTTAGCCGTGGGACTGTTCGCTGACAACCCAATACCTATGGAGACGACAAATGGAAGGTCTGGATTATTTAAAGGTAATCTTAGTTTTTATCGGACAGTAACATAAATATACATAGGTATGCAAGCAGAAAGAATGTTTAACTATCTTAATTTATTACCATGGTACTTTTTATATGGGGCCCTAGAATATGTTGTTTGTGGTACAGGCACTCATGGTAGCGCCCCGACGCCAAGTTGATGAGTTATTTTAACGCGCCCAGCTATACTCGCACCACCCTTTTTTGTGGCCGGGGGGAGTAAAAAATGTTCCTACTACCGAAGTCCGAGGACTTACGGTTATGTGGAGCTCGCACCCACTTAAGACATCTCCCCCCTGCGTGTTCTTCGAAATGTATCGGACGGGGCGGATACTGCTAGCGCGCTTCTGATCCCTGTTCAGTTCAGTGTCTGTAGGCCCGCTTACTCGCACCACCCTAAGGGTGCCACCACCATGAATACTTTTTATAGATATATATTCTACGCGAGTTTTTTTTTAAATTAAGTTTATTTAAATTGGTCTCAGATAGCATTGGACCGAGACATGTGGAAGGAGGGAGGGGCGGCGTTAGCCCTGCAGAAAATAAATAATATCTTAAATTTGTCTCTTCATTGAAATCCTGTTTTCCCAGGGGGCGGCTGGTACCTCCTAGGAGTACAGTCTCTTACCGGAGTGTGCCTGATGACGTGGGGCATTCTTGTGACTATAACCCTGCTGTGGCTCATTGACAAGATCTTGCCAATTAGAATGGATCCGTACACGGAGCTGCTTGGCGCTGATATTACTGAGCACCGGATTAGGCATGGACAGGTATACAATACAATTATTTATACAGCGTGTAACAGAAGTTCGAAATAATACATTAAGGGCGTATAAGGTACCCGATAAACAATCCTTGAGCATAGGTTTTGGAACCGAACCCCAAACAATACTCGAGTAAACCACGATCAAAGTTTTCACCAAAATCTTTCAAATACAGCCCTAGAAATCAGCTGAAAGGTGAATCAACACGAATCCGGTTATTTACCTTCAATAAATTCTTTAAGTAAGCACTAGGCACGCGTAGGATGATGAAATCTGTCATTATTGAAGAAAATGAAATCAAAAGAATTATTTTGTGTGAAAAAAAAAATGTCTCTTTTGCATTCAATATTTTCACAGGTGATTCTCTTCATGATATCCATACATGCCCTTAAGTATTATTTCGGACTTCTATTACACGCTGTATACAGGGTTATTTGTAAAACACCAGCATCCTTAAAAGGGGTCATTAAACTCATCAATATGAACAACTTTTACTATGGGACCAACGCTGAAATCGCGAAAAAAAAATCAGCTATTCCATTCCATACATTTTGTTGAGTCATGTGACCATAAATGTATGGTACAGCTGATTTTTTTGATTCAGATGGTGGTGTTTTACAAATAACCTTGTATACTATTTACTAGGACTAGGATTACTAGTGACTAAGCATAATTGAAGAATCAGTTCTGGTGAAAAAAAACTCCAGGTGTAAAATCCAAATTGCTCGACGCACTAATCGAACCTGGAGCCTCAAATTAAAAAATTAATAACATCCATATCGCAATTTCTGTAAAAACTAAAAAGAGTACTCTTTTATTCTCTCAGGTCGGTATATCTCGGGCAGTATCAGCGCTCCGGCCGTACCACCGCTCCGCCAGCATCGAGGACATGGCTAACATCGGCGTCAACACGGGCCACGGATACGTCGTCGATAAGATCCACGAGGCTAGTACTTACTTATGATACGTACGTATGAGTGACATTTATTAAAAAACCGACAGACTGATTAAGTTGTCAGTAAGATGAAGTTAGCCCAGTGTTTAGTCGGAGAGGTATATACTTAAGCCTTCCTCTCTGCGTGTCGTAATTAGTGATGTTCAAATCTGCTATAAACTATAGACGTGCTATAGACTATTGACTATATTTTTATAGCATGCTATTTTATATGCTATATTTATAGCACGCTATAAAATATCCGACAGCCGCTGGCGTACGAAACCGCCGCGCGCTATCGGACAGCGCGCGGTCATAGATTGCTATCTCGTGTTGGACCCGCTACTTGCGTTTTGTTAAGTAGACGCTTTCGCGTTATGTTGCTATCCCGTTTTGGCCGCGCTGTTTGCGCTTTGTTGAGCGAGACGTTATATTATAGCATATAGCACGAAGGCAGATCGAAAATAGCAAATGCTAAATGCTAAGAAAAAATAGCATGCTACATTTTGGCGCTAAACGCTTTATTAACCACCACTAGTCGTAATCATCATCATCTTCCTTACACATATCAGGGCCTTATCATATCATATCACGACGATATGGCCACGACCATATCGCATCCCGATGTGATATGGTCGTGGCCTGTAACTCTAATGTTCATATTAAATGCACGCATTGATCTGATATTTTTTTGAGTACCTACCCGACAGAGTACGGTTACGGTCCGACCACTTCCCGAGGAAGGCCCTGATTTACAAATTGATGATTTTTCACTTTAATTTATTATTTTTTAGTTAAGTAAAGTCTGTCTAATAACCAGTGATCGGATTTTAGGTGCAATATAGGGTCAACAACCTCAAACTATATCAATAGTAGGATGGATAAACCCATCATAATTCCGGAATCCCGGGATTTAATTTAAGAATTTTTGTTTATATAATATGCACACTCAATTTAGCATCGTAATAGTCTACACAGTGTGATTTGCCGGGGCAGGGCGCGACCGAGTATAAAAAGGTTTGTGCGGATCTGCTGCGGCGCCTGCGGCCGGTAGGAACTTCGCACGCAAGAATATAGAGTCAAAAAGGCGAGGCTTCGAAATATGTTTTAAAAAAAAAGCAAACTTGAATTTTAAAATCCTAATTATATGGCTTCTCCATATTATGACAACGTCGTTAAATTCCGGTAATTGCACCCTAAAATCCGCTAATTGCTAATATAATAATAAATAATAACAAACATTGTTACAGGCAAACAAAAAGAAAGGCCTATTCCACGTGTTCACCAACAAAGGATTCGTCGGCGACCAAACTCAAGAGCCAACAACATCTAATAAAAACGCGGGATTTTTAAACAAACGACCTAGCAACACTGAAAACGACCTCCACAAAACTCTAGACTCTATGGTCCAAGAAATAAATTGCGCTACTTTAAAAAATAAAGAGGAGAGCAATGTAATTCATGTTATACCTGAGAGTTTGAAGGGAAGGAGATATAAGGATTTATCTAAGGCGGAATTGAAAGAATTGGGCAACATTAGTGCGAGTCAGGACAGGTTTCGCCATAGATTTCATGAGCATGATTATAAAAATGATGTAAATAGAGGTTTAAGCGCTAATATTAGATGGTTAGATTGAAATATGTAATAAAATATTTTTGTTTGTGTTTTAATACCTTGCTCTTAGCCCGCATTGTTTTGTAACTAGTTATTTCACGCGGCTTCGCCCCTGAGGTTCTATTTTCATCTAAATCTCATTTCTATTTTACATTTTTTTCTGAAATATTCAGTTCAGACGCCTTAGTTCTAATTCCTTGAAGGATTTAAGGACTTCTAAGATATGCACATATTTTGCAGGTTTTAAATACTTTGGTAAATGTAGTTATAAGTTTATGAAAAATCATGTAAGTACCTACTAAAAGTAGGTACCTACTTATAGACAGTAACTTCTATCTGTAAAGTCAGTAGTTGTATATTTAAGTTGCTAACGGATTACCATGTCAACGTATCACCCACGGATTATAATTATACAGCGTGTAACAGAATCCCCAAATAATACATTAAGGGCCTATGGTACCCTATAAACAGTAATTGAGAACAGGTTTTGGAACCGAACTCCTAAAAATACTTGAGTAAACCAAAGTCAAAGTTTTCACCAAAATCTTTCAAATACAGCCCTAGACATCAGCTGAAAGGCGAATAAACACGAACCCGGTTACTTACCTTTAATAGTTTTAAGCACTAGGCACGCGTAGGTTAATGAAATCTGTCACTATTGAAGAAAATGAAATAAAGATTTTTTTATATAAAAAAAAATGCCTTCTTTGAATTCAATATTTTCACAGGTGATTCTCTACAAATAATGTACATTCATGCCCTTAAGTATTATTTCGGACTTCTGTTACAGGTTGTATAGTAAAGGATTAAAAAAAATATATATTAGAATAGAGAAAAAGAAATAAAAGTTCAAATAAAAAAAAACATTTTATTTAAATTCAGTCTTCATAAATTAGATGCTTATTCACAAAATCACATAGCTTACATTGAATTAATACGATTTTAAGTGTGGCAACACTCAAAATTGACATTCGTTTTCGTTTCACTCAGATTTCATTTTAGTGAGAGTTCTAGACTACCTTCATTTTTTATTGAAATCAGTACTGATTTGTAAAAAAATATTACACAACAGAATTACTATACCAATGGCAAATTTCAGTGGGCAAAGCCTTGAAATTCTTTATGGCGTCATTCATATCTTCATTTGGGACAGCCAGGGTGTATAATTTATATTCTTTCTGTACCCTACTCGCTGTGGTATCGCCAGTATTGTATATGGAGTCGGTAGTTTTGACTGGCATAATAATTTCTAACTCTTGAAGGTGTTCGAAGGCTTTTAAAATGACTGGACGGGGAACAGTTTGCGCTGAAGAGTTTGAATTGGCGAATTTTGTGTATCTGCAAAAAAAAAATATAAATATCAAAATTACAATGCCCTTTGATTCGACTTGAGGTGTTAAAGACCCATACTCCTCTAGGTGACTAACTCTGACACTTATTCAGCATTATTTCAATATTTCAATTCATTTCAATATATTATTATATTATAGCACAGTCTACATAATAAATATCATAAAAGAGAAGAATTCTTTATACTGTGCTAATAGGCTGTTTCAATCCGAGATATAGACTACCTAAGTGCCAAACTTTATTCAAATTAGTTCAGCCGTTTAGACGCGATTGAAAGAATACATACCATGATAAAATGTACATATAGATTTAATGTATGATAATAAATTAACACAACTATTTCTCACCTATGCAAAACCATTTCAAAATTCATAGGTTGTCCATCAAATATCTCCATGCCATGTTTCATAGCGATGACCAAAGACAATTCGAGTATAGACAATGATTGTAGAAGTTTTACTCTATGCTCTGGAGCGACTGTTTTGTCTATGATTGCCGATAAATCTGACACTTCAATGTATGGTTTGTCCTGGGATAGTTTTGAGACAAGTTCGAACTGAAACAAAAATATTTTTTTATGCGAATCTGCTGTTTTTGCGAAAATCTAGTTTTTGGTTTAACCTAATCCTAACATAGCAAAAAAAACACAATCGAATTGTGAACCTCCTCGTTTTTTGAAGTCGGTTAAAAAATAGATTTTCGCGAAAACAGCAGATTCACAACTTTGCTATACCAACAGGTGACGATGCGATATTATTACTATTGAATAGGCGATGAAATTATTACGGGCAATAGGGGAATAGGCGATGAAAATAAATACAATGAATACCCACCACAACATTTCTAAATATCTGCTCATTAACAGTATAATAGCACAGCTTTTCTAAACACTCAATCACTTTGGGGTCTTCAGCTAAGCTGGTGATGTGTGCGTTCCAATCCAGAATGAACTGTGGGTCTAAAGACTTAAGGTCGATATTCCGTGAGAGGTGTTCTGGTAATGTGTACTCGGTATTGTCTATGTCCATTAAGTCGTCTGTGGTTACTGAAATAGGAAAAGATATAATTCATCATCATCATCAGCCTACATTGAATGTCCTCATGATGTTACAGCGGCCAATCTTAACGGAGATTAGCCTTAACTGTGCAAAATATATTGTAGTGTACAAGTGTGTGCGCAAACACAGGTGCACTCTCTATTCCCTCACTCTCATAGTCCGATGGCAATCCGACACGACCGGAGAGAGATCAGGCGTAGGGCTAACAGCTTTACGTGCTTTCCGAGGCACGGAGTTAGTGATAATTCATTTGTAAATCGCATATACCTTCCGAAAAGTCATAAGTGCACGCCTTGTATTCGAACTCGAGACCACTGACTTGCCAGTCAACGATAACCGACACTAGACTATCACGACTTCAGCCTGTATTACTCCACTGCTGAACATAGGCCTGTCCCAATGCGCGCCACTTCTGTACGCCACGCTGGGCAGTGGGTTAGCGATCGCAGTAGCAGATCATTATAATACATAGCATTTTTTATATATATATTTTTTATATCAACATCCTTATGACCTACCTGTAGTCCTCCGACTCCTTCCCTTCTTTTTAACAGTCTTCACAGCCGGCATACTGAGCATTTGAACCAAAATATCTCTATACTTTTCGTGTGGCGCCATCTTTTCGTCCTCGTTGGGAAATATAAGTATGTGTCGGTGAGAAAAACGTGACTTTACGCGCTTTTCTAAAAGCTCCATCACATCTATGCGGTTTGTAACACCTGGGGAGTAATGGTTTTAATTTGTTACACCTGGAGAGTAATGGATCTAATTTGTAACACCTGGAGAGTAATGATTCTGGTTCATTACACCAGGGGAGTAATGGTTCTGGTTTGATACACCTGGAGACTAATGGTTGTAGTTTGTAACACCTGGGGAGTAATGTTTCTGGTTTGTTACATCTGGGGAGTAATGGTTCTGGTTTGATACACCTGTGGAGTAATAGTTCTGGTTTGTTACACCTGGGGAGTAATGGTTCTGGTTTGTTACACCTGGGGAGTAATAGTTCTGGTTTGTTACACCTGGGGAGTAATGGTTCTGGTTTATTACACCTGGAGAGTAATGGTTCTAGTTTGTTACACCTGGGGAGTAATAGTTTTGAATTATTACACCTGGGAAAGATGGTTTCGGTTTGTTACACACTAGCATGGTTTGCAAGCCACCCCACTGGATAAGACTTTTTAAATATAATAGGTACACTTACCTAAAACACACATAGGTGCCTGATTGGTGTGCGTAATATCAAACAGGTTGTACAACAATGTCTGCGTACGACCGCTATGACAAAACATGTCACACTGTTCCAAAATAAACACCATGCTTCTACATTTACGGTCAGCACCAGATTGAAGGCAGCTGAGTAAGAACGCTAGGTTTTCTGCAAAGGTGCCAAAGACCCGGTCTCCTACTGCATTTTCTAGTTGCATCTGTAATATAAAAAAAAAATGTTTAATAAAAAATAAAACCAACTTCAAAGGAACTAAAAAGCTTGAAATAACTTAAAACGTCTTGGAGTCGGTTCCAAGTCAAGTTCTTAATGAGAAGGTTAAACAGGCTCCTCCTTTTTTGAAGTTGGTTAATTAAAAAGGTAAGAGGTAAGGTAAGGCCTTTAGTAGCTGATAAAAAATTATATCTTCTTGACTGAATTTCTGTCACAATATCTCATATCTTATATATTTTATCGGTGAATAATAAATATATCACGCTTATTCGCTTTTTATTATTATTTGTAATTGGATCCCATCCTCATCGCCACTGTTAAAATGAAAGACGGGTGTTTGATTTGACGTTTAATGACGGTGCTTAGTGGTTGGACTGTTGGACTTGTGCACAATACAAACAGCCAGATATTGGTACTTATGATACAACACCTAACATACCTTTAGAAGGGAGAGACACCCGAAATTATGTGCCAAATATGGTCACCCTGTCAATCTGACCATATATTTGATTTGACCATAATATAAGAAGATTAAACATTTACCTGTGCTGTGATAGACTTGAGAGCTATTTTATCATCATGATGTATCAGACCGTTGAGTCTCACAATAATGGCATCATTTGATAGATCCACCTCATTGCTGATTTGATGAAGTACTGAGTTTATAAGCTAAAAACAAAAGAAAAGATACTTATAGGTATGTACGCTACTAGTCAATTTATCATTATTAATTTAGGAGCTAAGCTCTTGTCTATGAAACTTACGTTTTACTTATAAAGAAGTAAAGTAAACTTTATTGTTTAAAGAGTTCAAAATATCTATGACAAAAATTATAAATTTTATGGCTTAGTAAAAACTTAAGAAAAGCTTAAGAAAAGAATTAAATCTTGACACAAAGGAGCAAAGGACAGCAATGGGTTAGTATAGGTCTATTTATTTGTCCTACATTTTTAAACTATAATAATTTTACCTGAAAACAGCTGTTTTCAGGTTATAATTTCGAACAGCCTTTTTGTGAAAAGTAAATTTTTAAGCGAGATATCTGTTACAAAAAATTAAAACTTACGGTTGTCTTCCCACTACCCCTTGGTCCAATCATCAGAGCGGAATGAGATTCACCTTGTACCACTGTTCTTTTGAACAAATCATAAACATGATTTCTTTCTTGATTGTGACCGCGAAATGAAACATTATCAGCAATTGTTTTTAACTTCAAATACTTTCTTATTAGTTTAATTTGCACTGTAAGTGGATTTTCTGAATTTTGCCCGCACATTTTCTATTAAAGATAAAGATTTATTTAATTCCCGCCTCTTCGCAAAATGTTTGTCAAAGTGTCAATGTCAAGCACTGCAAGTGTCAATTATGTCATTCGTATTCAGTTTAAGGCAAGATCAGTTGCACCAGATCAGTTGACATAAATAAGAAATTAAATTGAATTATGCCGCTCTTTTCTATAGACTCATTTTCGATGCCCATATTTAGCTGTTTATTTAATTTCATTCATGTTGAATCGATTCATCAACGCTGGTCGTCGAACTTCTAATGTGAATCGAATCGAATCTGTGCGTAAAATGGATCAACACGGACATTTTTATATCAACAGACGTATAATAGACCGAATGAAAACATTTAAATAAAGTTCATTTTTTTCTAGTGTTGTCCTATGTCAAATCGTTATTGATTATTTTACTTCGTTACGAAAATATAATCAATTTTATTTCTAGTAAAATAAAAGGACTTTTATTCTTATTCATAAAATAAGCTTATCACTTAATGGTTGCAGATAACAAATTAAATCGTCTTGATCTGGTTTCTGCGCATGTCCGAGTTTGCAACCTGGGAAATGGCGATCGATAAAGGTAGTATACAAGTGAATCGTATCTTGAGATATTTTATGAGATAGAAATATTTAATTTCAATTAAATATTATTTAAATGCATAAAGAACAATAATTTAATAACTTTGTTAATTTAATAATTTAATTAACTTTTTTAACAAATTCAATACTTTTTCATTTTGTTTTGAATTCAAAAACAAGTAAAAAAATTTCATTTCACCAATAATACAATAACTTGTGAGTCTCATGACTCATGTTGAATCTTTCTTAAAACCCGTTTACAGCCTAATTAATTTTCATTACTTGATTGATTTAAATACTAAAATTACAATAAGATCATTGAATCGTAGTTAGCAGTTTAACCTGTTCTCACCTTTATTTGCTGTTTTTGCTGCAAATCTTGAATTTTCAGCATAAAATTAGCGACACATATATCCTAAGAATTGTAGCACGTTTATGTTACCTTGATCTTTAATATACTTCTCTTTCTATCATTTCCTAATATAAGTCTCCCGTCCCTTTCCTGACCTTAAACCCTGCAGATTTCACTGTGTCCCATTTGAGACACATTTTATGATTGAAACTTGAATATATAATTAAAATCTCGTTTCCTTCACGTAGTGTTATTGAAAAACTATAAATTTGATTCAGTATCCCGAGTGAGCCAGTGTTATATTTTCTAAAATTTAATGTAAGATCTTCATGAACGTATGACACAGTTCTCATGTCACTTCAGAACTCAGTGTCGCGAAAAATACGGGAAAATGTTTAACGTGAACTAAAAAATATTATTTTATTTTTAAACTATAAAACTATGGTGTTCAAATTAATGAAACTAAAAACAATGAGTGTTAAACAGTGCATCAGGTTTTAAATAGTTCAATTATTTATCGCAAATTTTTGCACACTCGACACGAGCCATAAATAATCACAATGTAATTTGTATAATATATTTCATACAATTAGCGAACAGCAGTGTGGCACCGCTTTCAGTGTTATTTTTTACAGTGAAAAGTAATAGGACGCAAAATTGCTTAATGCTTCAAAATTGTAAGTGGTATATCGCGTATTTATAATTGATTTGCATTTTTAATAAATGTATAGCATATTACGTAGAATAGAGTTAGAAACTGCATGATTGTTATTAATATTAGTTATTTAAATTTTCTATTAAATATATAATTTAATATTAATATAAGAATATAACGCTTAGTTCTATAAAGCCCACATCATAAATACTAAAAAAAATCCCCAGCATATATGAGTTGAACGGGTAATTTAACCAATCCCATTAAATCGATACGTCGTCCATTCTAGTTCAAGGTCTTGGCAATTAAACAAACCCATCGCTTTAATTAATAAAAATACAATCAAGTCTTTAGTAAGTATTCAAAAAACGTACTCTTTCATGTTAATTAATTAGCAACTTAAGTAACGTTTTGATAAAGACTAAAACTTTGGCCTTGAAAGTTAGCGTTCATAAATATTTTTGTTTGATTGCTATATTTCACATAGAAAGTAATTAGCAAATCAAGGTTATTTGGTGGTAAAGAATTAAGTTTTGCGCTATGTGTACTTTGCATAATCAAGTTGTATAAAAATTAAAGCGATATTTTTATATCTACCTCTTTTTTATAAATAAATTCTGATTCCATAATCATAATATTTATTGTTGATAATGTATAATATTATTTAATTATCATCATCAACGTGTTCTTTTGAATTTATTATATCTTATTTCGTTTTAGGCCTTTGCCCTGCAATGGGACGCTATTGGCTGAAAATAAATAAATAATAATATAATTTAAGAAATAATTGATTTCAATATTAGGACATCACTAGTAACCATCAAAAATTTCATTCAGCATAGAAATCATGCATTCATTCAAAAAAGTAACCCTACAAAATTGCGTGGAGCTAATAATTTGGGATACCATTTCCATCTCTATATTTTGAACGACTATTTTGGTAGTCAGAAAAGGACAAAACAATCCTACGGAAACACTCGCCCATTAAGTTTAATCGTGGTATATCATAAATTGTAATAAATAATATTGTCCTCCGTGTGGGTGTTTATATTTCAATTTTGGATTTTTATAAATAAAAAATTCGAGAATTGTAATGTTGAATTTAAGAATCAGTGGATTGTGATTTAATTTTATTATTGGTGGCTCCCAAAATGTAAGTGTCCATGGTATTTTGTAGAGAGTATTTAGTAATTTGATGTTAGGAGTAGTTTTTTGCTTGAGAGTTGATTATTTATTATCGCCGATAGGAAAATAGGGCATGTGTTATATGTTTTAGTTTATCAAGAAGTTATCAGAAATGGGTAGTATTATTTGAAGCGTTGTTTGTTATAATTTGAGTTAATTTACCATCCTGTTTGATAAATTGGCGTGATTATTGTAGGTACGTAAGTCCCTTTGTTCCTGACTTATTATTGCTTTACGACAGATGTTTTGTGGTATTAATTTTATCCATAGATGCTAAGCTTCATATCAATGGTGTCATGAAAAGATTCATGGTAAACACTGACTTTAATAATTTGCAAGCAACCAAAATTCGTCTGATTTAATTCTTAACAAAAAAGTCCGGGTTTTTTTTTTTTAAATGGCTTGGGTTTGTTTACATTTGGCTCAAACTTACTGCATCAGCTGTGAAGTTATGGTCAGTAAATAAAATCCATGGTAGATACCGAATTTATTTATTTATGATTCTTTAAATTTTACCATACAACTGTATCTGTAGGTATTTTGTTTATTTACTTGCTTTACTATCTACTATCTGGAGAAAACAAAAATTATAAATGTATAAAATCGAGACTCTATAGGTTTGCATTCTATGATTGTGTGATAACAAGAGCAACATGAATAGAAAGGGAAGGAAAGTAGGTAAGCGGTGATTTGATGGCTGTTAATAGAGATGAAAGAAAGCAGAACTCAAATTCTCTTCATCTTCTAACATCATTAAGGTTGATCAGCCCCGAATCTAGGGGGGAACAAGCCAGGGCCAGGAGGGCAAGGGGGAACAAATACAAGCTTGGCAAACAAATACACTGCACAGAATATACAGCGCTAAACCGGTTGTGTGGTGTTCTTTACGGGAGGCCTTTGCCCATCTCTGGGGGTTTTACGGCTGAAATGGTGACGATGATGAAGGTATAAATAGGTGAAGGCAGGGTGGCATTTTTCGGTTTTTGCCCCGCCTCAAAAAAATTCGAGATCCGGGGCTGTGGTTGATACAATATATGAAGGCAGCTTGTACACACAGCAAAGTTATTAGGTGGGCAGAGCCACTAGTAACTTGCCTTTTTCTCAATTTTTTTTATTAATTTTCAATACATTTATAAAATATAGTAGCCCACCGGCACCGGGAACAGGGTCCAAGCTACCGGTGGTCAGGGCTCTAGAGAGAGCCCTCCTGACTATTTTTATTATTATTATTAACTATAGCAAGTTTGAGCTTAAAATTGCTTCTGTCTTAATTTCTTGTATTTTTTAAATACACTTTTTGATTCAAAAATTAATCATACCTCAACCAACCCTCTAAGAAATTAATTGGACCTTATTTCTCTATTATTAAAGGGTCTAGACTCTAGACCAAAAGACTAAAAAACAAGAGATTAGTCCAAAGTGACTAGTCTTAAAAGTATTTATTATTTTCTAAGATATAACAGGACCTGTTACACATATAATCTCACAATTCACAAACATCCACACTGCAATAAATATCTGTAACCACAAAAATATTTGCACCACAAAGGCATCTAACCTGCTCTAGCAGAATGTGATTTACACCAATCATTGTATGACTGACATAGAGAGACAAAGATAAGATAAATATGTACTCTTTCAGCTCAATATTACCTACATTTATACAAGCTGTTGGTCTATAATCGTGCCATATTGTCAGGGAGGTGACTATATCTCTGATACTGAACACGAATCAGTAAAAAATTCAGTAAATAAATAATAATAAATCAGCCTGTAACTGTCCTACTGCAGAGCAATGGCCTCTTCTCATACAGAGAAGGACTTAGCATTAATCACCATGGTAGCTATGGCGATTTTAGACTATTAAGTCCAGGTTTTCTTATGTTTTCCTTCACCATCAGAATATTTTTCCTAGATAATTATGATTTCCTACAGCCTGTGTCAGCCCACTGCTGCAAATAGGCCTCTCTCATACGCATCAGTTATTTTGTGCGCTTATTGAAAGATGTTTGCCCTTAATTACCTGAGCAAACGGGTTGGCGATCGCAGTAGCAAATGGTTGCTGTTACACAGAAGGATGCTGCTGCCCATCCTCCGGATCTTTCCCTTTTGTCGCTTCTTACGACACCGGTGCGACGAGTAAGGAGGTCCTATTCTTAGGCCGGAAACCACACGGCTATAAGATATAATTAGTAAATAATAATAATAAGTCAGCCTGTAACTGTCCCACTGCAGGGCAAAGGCCTTTTCTTGTTTTATTATTACAGTAGAATGCTGCTGTCCAACCTCCATATTTTTGCCTTTGTCGCTTACGACGTCCGCGGGATGACTAGGGGTGGTTCTATTCTTAGGCCGGAAACCACACGGCATATAATTATGATTTAGAACTAAATATAATGGTAACAGTGAAATGTGCAAAAGGATTCAGTAAGTAGTTACAAACAATAAACAGCTATTTATTTTAGTAAATACATCAACAATGTTTACTAATAACACTACTAGTAATATGTTAGCATTCAGATAACACTATCAAAGGTTTACTACGACACTATAATTCACTCTCATATACAGCGTGTAACAGAAGTCCGAAATAATACTTCAAGGGCGTATAAGATACCCTATAAACAATCCTTGAGCATAGATTTTGGAACCAAACCCCAAACAATACTCGAGTAAACCACGGTCAAAGTTTTCACCAAAATCTTTTAAATACAGTTCTAGAAATCAGCTGAAAGAAAAATTCTTTAAGTAAGCACTAGGCACGCGTAGGACAATGAAATCTGTAATTATTGAAGAAAATAAAATCAAAAGAATTATTTTATATGAAAAAAAATGCCTCTTTTGCATTCAATATTTTCACAGGTGATTCTCTTCATGATATACATACACGCCCTTAAGTATTATTTCGGACTTCTGTTACACGCTGTATGTATAGTCGTAGATTAAAGTGTGTTATCTTCCTTTCAATAACAACTTTATGTTATATGCAAGTATGTAAAACGTATTGGTCTATAAAAGTAGTATTTAATATATTTTGTATTATTTTTTTATAGACACACGCCTGTATTCCCCAGAGGGGGTAGGGAGAGGTGTGCAGTACACCCACGTTTCGCCGGCTATGTTATAAGTCCCATGTAATAGGGGGCGAGCCTAGTGCCATTAACCGGGCACAACTCCAGACTCCATGCTGCTACTGAAAATTTCCTAATGGAAAAACCCAATAACACTTTGCCCGACCCACCGCACCCAATACCTCGTGCTCAACAGTCGCGCTTGTTACCACTTGACCAACGAGGCAGTCGTATATTTCGTTATATACTTTTTTTTTTTGGAAAAATAAGACTAAATACTCAAATATTTGTTACATTCTACAATGTGATACTTAGGTGCTTAGTTAAAACTATTTTTTTTTATCTTTTTATTTGATCATCATGGACCCTGTTGGGCACAGCAAAAGTAGGAGAGAGATAGAGGGCTTAAAATTATATTATGTTTGCATGTACATATTATTATAGTTAAAATATTTATTAGGAATTAATTTAATTATGTATTCAGCGTACAATTATTTATTGTTATTCTTAATTAATTAAATTAAACTCTGTCAGTCTTAATTTAAATTTAATTGATTAAATTATGACTGACATATCCTAGGACTAAAAGTTCTATTACTAAATAAAGAGTCGCGTCTATCAGTCGCAACTGCAAGTCGCGTCTATCAGTCGCAACTGCAAGTCGCGTCCATCAGTCGCAACTTTAAGTCACGTCTATGAAACGCAACTGTTAATCGCGTCTATCAGTCGCAACTGTAAGTCGCGTCTACCAGTCGCAATTGTAAGTCGCGTCTACCAGTCGCAATTGTAAGTCGCATCTATTAGTCGCAACTGTAAGTCGCGTCTATCAGTCGCAACTGTAAGTCGCGTCTATCAGTCGCAACTGTAAGTCGCGTCTACCAGTCGCAATTGTAAGTCGCATCTATTAGTCGCAACTGTAAGTCGCGTCTACCAGTCGCAACTGTAAGTCGCGTCTACCAGTCGCAACTGTAAGTCGCGTCTACCAGTCGCAACTGTAAGTCGCGTCTACCAGTCGCAACTGTAAGTCGCGTCTATTAGTCGCAACTATAAGTCGCGTCTATTAGTCGCAACCATCGCGTCTACCAGTCGCAATTGTAAGTCGCGTCCATCAGTCGCAACTGTAAGTCGCGTCTATACGTCGCAGTGTAAGTCGCGTCTACCAGTCGCAACTGTAAGTCGCGTCTACCAGTCGCAACTGTAAGTAACGTCTATCACACGCAACTGTTAGTCGCGTCTATTAGTCGCAACTGTAAGTCGCGTCCATCAGTCGCAACTGCAAGTCGCGTCTATACGTCGCAGTGTAAGTCGCGTCTATCAATTTTAACCATTTTTCCCAAATCTAATATTATTTCATCAATTACAGATGCATCTCGCTGTTAGTAGCGTAGTGTTGCGCGTCGCGCATCATGGCGGAGGAGCACGCGTGCCTCGTGCGCGCGCGCTCGGACTCTGAGGGCTCCTCTAAACACAGCTTCGGTACTATGACGTACACTGAAGATAGACTTAGTGGTAAGATTTATACCAGAGCTTCTAGCATGGAAGGGATTTGCATTCTCCTGGAAGCGCAGACTAGTTAAAGAGTTAAGCTTTTCTCAAGGCCGTCAAGGGCCATCATGCCACATTGCTATGCTGGCTGCTGGGATGATGGCCATCACTAAGGGACTCCACTGACTGCTTTCCATCAGGCAGCTTGGAGACAATTTGTGGGGCAGTAATAAAAAATAAGGTTCTTTTCAACCTACTTCTAAAAAAAGGAGGAGGTTCTTGAAGGCCGATTTCATTATTTCTATGTTTGGTCCCATTAAGATATTGTCAAGATCTAAAGATGTTCTTTG
Source organism: Protodeltote pygarga (assembly GCA_936450705.2). Lineage (NCBI taxonomy): Eukaryota > Metazoa > Arthropoda > Insecta > Lepidoptera > Noctuidae > Protodeltote > Protodeltote pygarga. The sequence goes on from OW388275.2 coordinate 3,990,491, forward strand.
AATCTACAAAATGGAACTCCTCATCGGTTCTTTTACTTTCGAAACAACCCTCAATTTATTTGTTCCAGCCACAGAGAGCGGCGGTGGCGAGCCCGGTAACACTAGCCACATGGCCACCAGCCCCCCCGCCGACGCAGACGTCAACGAGAGCGGGGAACTCCTCGATTATAACGACTCTAGCGTGCTCGAGCAGTTCCACGAGGATGCGCTGCGACAGGTCAGCTCTTACACTAGATTTGGGCAATTAGACAAGATCTTTTCTTTTTTGTGAAATTTTTAAAGGTTTTATCAAAGAATAAACTTTGTATTTTTATATCAGATCAAATCAAGTTCTTTATTTGTGAACATAGGTTTCGAATGTTGTGATGGAAAATAAAATAGGTGCTGCTATGTCCTACCAATTATATGGTGTATAAATATTGTTGTCATTGAATAATTATATGTCAATTAAAAAAATAAAAATTGCCAAACAATAAAAAAATAAAATCTAAAGTCAGGTGATACTTTTCCAAAAATTGATTTAAAAAATCTAGCTCTTAAACTATAAATAATCGCTGAACATACATGGGGGTTATTCGAATAGCTATTGGAGAGGGGCACCTAAAAAAAATTTTTGAACCTCTATTCTCCGCCCACCCTGTATGAAGCGTTCGTGTAGCATCCGTTTCCTATACAAGATTCGGTGCGAGTTTCTTATACATTATCTCCATCGGCAGGCTGGCTGTGGTTTATCACAGGCGCGAGTTATGCTAGCAGTTGGGCTGGCTGTAGCAGGCGCATCACTAGAGTTGGCGGCTATTCCCTTCATACTGCCCTCTGCTGAAATCGAACTGTGCATATTGCCACATGAGAAAGATTGGCTTGGTGAGTACTAAAATATCTGTTTAATGTAATACAGCATGTGTTAAAATTATCAGAATAACGTCTCCCTTTGCGTGCAGCTGTTTCTGCGAAAACAGCGAGCGTGCAATCGTTTCCCGATTCCAATCAATCATCATATTGAACTTTTAACTATCACGTTTGTGTCTCATTTTTCGACCTTTGACGGATTAAAAGTTATTTAGGTATTACGTGAACAAAAGACAGAATAGAACTGTTTCGAACACAGTTTAAAGCTATATTGTAAGGCGTGACGAAAGATTTTCAAATCTTCTTCCGTAATGTAGGTACACATTTACTATTTACGAAAAAAATGATTTCGGTAATAAACTTTAGTTTAACGAAGTATAAAGCCATTTATCTAATATTTTTTCAATAGTGCGTCAAAAAAGCTCTCAGGTATCATGGCGTCGACTCTGACGTCACGCTTAGGTAAACATGTCAAATATTCAATACAAAAAAACAGTGTTGACAGCTGATTTTACCTAAGCGTGACGTCATACGCTGTGATTGCTGTTTCAGTCAAAATGGCGGATTGCAATATTTTAAGGTTTTATTTTAGTGAAAATCTTAATAATCTAATATTTTTAAATAAAACTGAAGCAGTGTTTTAATTTTTTTTTATATAATGTTTCCCCTAACATCATTAAATCCACGATTTTTTTATACTTTCGTCATACCTATTATTGTAAGTTAAGAATAAGATGGTTGTCAGGACAACTGCACAATTTTCAGTTCTTACTATTAATGTTTGAACTATTGAAAGTGTCATTTAATACTGCGTGTGTACGCTACACCCACAGTATTAATTGGCACTTGAGACACTCGGGGTTGTCTGAATCCCTTGTATTTCAGTAATGATCAGCCTGGTGGGCGGGTCCCTGGGCGCGGTGGGGTGGGGAGCGCTATCGGAGCGGCTGGGACGTCGTCGCACGCTGGTGTCGTGCCTCGCTGTTAACGCCGTGTTCGCCGCTATAGCCGCTTTTATGCCCACTTATGGCACTTTTATGATGGCTAGGTAAGTTGTTGATAAACTGGATTCTATTTTTTGTAGTATTTTCCTCTTCTTGTTGGCCGACGTGTATGTCGTAATATTAATTATCATTATGTTTATGGCCATCAAATAGGGGGTTATGGTCACTAATACGTTGACCAATATTGTACACATAAGCAACCGGTGAGGAGAAAATTTCAATTTTTTTTTAGAATAAATACTTTTGTGAGTCGTACTGATATATTATGAAATATTACACGGCTTTACTCACGTATTGATTTCGGGGAATGCCCGACTAGTTTCGGACTTAAACGGACTCCATTTTCAAGAGCGAGTGTATACGCGGTGACGTGGCGAACCTCACTATTTCAAAAATTGTCTGGATGGTACTTCAGTGTTAATCGTAACGTGATATGCATGCAGCGAGTTGTAGAGTTAGCGTGGACTGATGGGTGCGTGTGCGCAGGTTCTGCTCGGCCACGGGGTCGGGCGGCGTGCTGCCCACGGTGTACACGTACCTGGGCGAGCACTGGCGGCGCGCGCGGCGGCCGCACGGGCTGCTGGCGCTGCCGGCCGCCGCCGCCGCCGGCAGCCTGCTGGCCGCCGCGCTGTCGGCCGCCGTGCTGCCGCAGGACGGCGCCGCCACGCTGCGCGAGAACAAGGAGCACTTCAGCGCCTGGCACAGGTTAGCCGCACCAACGTCGCCAGCAACCTGCACCCACGACCACCACTAGTAAACGTGCCTGTCTTCCAGGTACCTCCTCCTGTGCACTCTGCCGATCCTGGCGTCGCTAGTAAGTCTGATATGGACGCAGGAGTCGCCGCGGTATTTACTGGATGTCGGAAGGGAGGTCGATGCTATGATGGTGTACCAGGTACGGAGGCAAAACCTACATTAAGATAGTTTTTTTTTTAACTTCCAAAATATTCTCTACACATACCTACCTTATATTATTTGTAAAACACCAGCATCCTTAAAAGGGGTCATTAAACTCATCATTATGAACAACTTTTACTATGGGACCAACGCTGAAATTGCAAAAAATAATCAGCTGTTCCATACATTTTGTTGAGTCATGTGAACATAATGTATGGAACAGCTGTTTTTTTTGCGATTTCGGGGTAAGTTACTTAGTAAAAGTTGTTCATAATGACCCCTTTTAAGGATGCTGGTGTTTTACAAATAACCCTGTATATAAGAGAAGTAATACATGACACGCTGTTCCACAGAGCATACACAGCAGCAATCAGATGCGCATATGCGGTAAGTCCCACGTGGGCGCCACTACGGACCCGGATTACCGGCTGGGCGAGCTGGCCCTGCCCGGCAAGCGGCGGCCGCCCGCCCTGCATCACGTGCGGCACAGCGTGAAGATGGTACGTACGAACATTACCACACATCTATGACGTTGGAATAACTTGGAATCTATATCTAGATCGCGCTCGCGTTCAATCTTATAGTAGATTATTAACCAAGGGCTGTAATTAAAATTAATAGTAAAATTATTACAATTTGTAAGAGATATGGTCACGTTCTTTTTAGGAATCTAGTAGACTGCCTTTTTTTTTTTCACGCACGCAAGCGCGTCAAATCTTGCTGGCCAGTTTGATTTTTAAATCGATTCCATCTAACATACGATGTGGAAACAAATAGTTCCATATTTAAAATAAAATCTTTATAAAATAAATTGTCGAGATTCCGATTCGAGTAATTAATCGATACCAAGAAAAAAAATATTAACTTTTTAAAAATATTCTTCGTGCAGTATGAGTATGACAGTTCTTTTTTCAAATTCCAAAACCTATGCTGTAATGATAGTCATACACCCCGGTATTCAGGGGTGTAAGGGTGTACTTACAGAGCAAGAGATATGTAAAATAATTAATTACTTTGTCCCCAGTTCTGGCAGTCATTCTTCCAGTTGTTCTCAAGCGCGTACAGAAGTACAACACTCTCACTCGGAGGCACTCTTCTATTTGCTATGGCAATACAGGTAAACGTTTTTATATAATGTAATAAAATTGTTGTATATCCACTTGTGAACATGTCTCTCTTAATCATTTCGGTTATTGTTATCCACATGTGGCTCTCTCAATCGTTAATCATTATCTATCGCTTCTACTATTCTGTTAATTGACTTAAACATATTGACTTGAACTTAATTGACTTGAAAAATAATAATTAAATTACCATCCAAGGTAATTTAATTATTATTTTTTTCAATAAATGAAATAAAATGAAATATTTTTTATTTGACACAGCACACGAGAACACAAATAAAACAAATAATATAAGAAAAAGACAAAATAAATTATATAACACAAGAACAATAAAAAAAAGGAAATACACAATTAAAAAATCCAAATAAAATTACATACATATATGCCAGTCGCGGAGGCTCCATACAATTCTATTCCTACCGGCTTCCAATTAAAAAATGGCACAGTTAATAATGCCTACCGACTGGTTTTTCTCTGGGTTGGTTCTGGCTTACCTCTTGGAAATATTTACCCTCCGCTTCCATACATAAATTTAATAAATTCATTTATATCCACAGTATTACCTAGCCGCCTACATCCCATCAACTATAGTAAAATCAGAGAGCGACCTCTACGAAGCCTCCAAACGTATCTTCAACAACGAGACGTTCACCGACGTCCATTACAACACGACGTTAGAGAACGTCGTGTATTACAACACGACGTTCAACAAGTGCACTATGAGGGACATGCTGATGTCACACGTCGCGTTCAAGAACTGTTCGTTCAGTAACGTCGCGCTCTCCAATATTAAGACCTCCTTCACTACCTTTGAAGGATGTCTATTCGTTAATAGCACGTAAGTATATAACATTACTAGATTTAAGAAGCCTATCTCGCACATCACTAAATATTATAAATAAACTCCTCCGCCGCGTCTGTCTGTCTGTTTGTCTGTTCGCGATAAACTCGAAATCTGCAGCACCGATTTTCATGCTGTTTTCTCCAAAAGATAGAGTGGTTCTCGAGGAAAGTTTTAGTATATAATTTGTCAGGTTTTTGTGTACATTAGCTAAAATATAATGATATTTGTTGGGGGTGTCGGAAAAAAATAAGCAGTCTATGCTTTCAATGAAAACGCTGCCTAAATCCTTTGATACTGTTTTTATACAGGGATCAACATTTAATAATTACTTTTGGTCGCGATAACTGATATCCAGGATTAGTTCAAGATAAAAACACTTCAACGGTCAAGAACACAGACCATAAATTTTGCATATACATTTAGTTTTGGTCATCATTAGCCTAGCCTTTTCGCAACTATGTTGAGGTCGGCTTCCAGTCTTACCGGATGCAGCTGAGTACCAGTGTTTTACATGGTGCGACTGCCTATCAGACCTCCACAACCCAGATACTGGGTTACACGATACCCCTTGGTAAGACTGGTTCTCACGACTGTCAAAGACGTAGCAATTGACAGCCGGGGCCAACAGCTTAACGTGCTATCCGAAGCAAGGAGAGTGATAATTTTTTTTTTATTTATTTAGTTTTAGTTTAGTATATTTAGTTTTGTTATGCCAATATAAAAGCTTGGTTTACAACTTTATTTTAATAAAATAAAATAAAAAACATTTACTTACTCCAGACTTTTGTGTCCATATTTTTTGTTAGTAACAATGATCTTATTTAACTATGTTAGTGTCAATCAGATATTAAATTCAAATTAATTTAAATGCATTCAAATAGTAAAATCAAATTAAATTCTTCTTCTACAGAATAATCGACACCGACATGGAAGTAGGTAGAGAACTGGACGAGTGGTGCATATTTAACAGCACCATAATACGCGGCATGCGCGGGGGATGCGCCCGCCACGCCGACCTGACCTCCAAGCTGGCGGGCATGACGCTGGAGCAGAGCTACGTGTCGCACGCCATGTTCCTGGCTACGTTGATAGCTTTACTGCCGCATGCCATGAGACCTACCGGTGAGTTTTTTAGACCTGACCTCCAAGCTTAGCAATATAGGCATAAAATACACTGTCAAAATTAACTTGGCATAACGCAATTTAGCATAATAATCATTACGCATAATATAATTAGATATAAATATTTTGCCATAATGCTGTAATGAAGCGTAAACATCGTGATGAAACCAGCACACCTGAGAGATTTTTCAATGGTGTGTAAAGCCATGTCAGAGGCCTACGGGCAGTTTAAACTCTGACACCAGGTTGTTCATCAACCATACGGTAAGAAGAAGAAGCGTAATTTTATAAAGCATAGGGAATATTGAATACGCATGATAATATTTACATGTAATGTTCTTATTTATAAATAAACCTAACGAGAAAACTATAGCGGCTTCTAATCTAACCTAACCAAGTCGGATCCGCCTTGAAGATATGCTTAAATAAATATTATGCAACTCCAAATTATGCTAAAACAAATTTCACCAAGTGATGATGCTAATCTTCACACTAAGCCAAACTATTATTATGCCAAAGTATTATGCTAATAAAATTTATGCAAAACCGACATTTTACGCTGCTATTTTAAATTGTCAAAATAAAAGATTTTGGTGGTGGTGGTGGTAAAAATCTTTACTTTTTTTCCCAGTGGCGATCTGCGCAGCATGTGTATTCCTATCTCCGTTACTCTACGTGGCGCAGAGCGAGACAGCGCTATATATAGTGGAGGCTGTGTACCGGCTGTTCATCACCCTCGTATTCTACGCTGTGGGACTCAACGTCGTGGATTCTTATCCACATAACTTGAGGTTGGTAGAAAACAGTATAAATTAATTTTTATCTGCGCATGATTTGATGAAAATTAAGGCTTATTTACTTAAAGTTCGAAATAAATTATTAAAACAATGATTAAAAGTAACATAAACGTCATTAGTCTATTGTCCAGCTGCCCAAGTCTGCTAATTCTTCTAACCACTTCAAAATTGTGTCAATACTAATGACAGGGGGGGTCAGCTCCCCCCACCCCTCTAGAACATGCAGAAATATTCGCAATCCGTTAGGGATAATACGTAGGTAGCGTAAACAAAAACAAAGGTATTGACAGGCGAATTTTAAATATTACTATGGAATCATTGATGGATATATTGTTTTCTATTTTTAACATAACCTGTCCCATTGCTGCAGCATATACCTTAGATATACTTGATTTGTCTACGCCTACCCCCCTTTAACATAATCCTGGCCCTTGGTCAAGAGCGTGCTGATTGAATATTTTTCTTAATTTGGTATTAAGCTAATAAGTAAAACGATAGAAACTATTCCATAGAAACACTATTGATAGTCCATTGAAACGTTTGTTAATAAGCAGATTTGGGCCCCTAGGATAATTTACATACTTAAATTCCCCCTTTTTCATATGGGGGTAGGCAGAAACTAAAAAACGCCACTTGCTTCGTGTTTAATGAAAAAAAAAAATTATCTTTCAGATGCACAGCCCATGGACTAATCCTGTCTGTCACATACATGGGCGGCGCGATAGTACGCGGCGCGGGCTCAGCGGGGCCAGTGATGAGCGCTATTCTTTGTGGTATACTAGCCGCCGCCGCCACTGCCACCAGATACGTCAAATATAAGCTGTAACTGTAACATGATACAAGGTAACTGTCACTTATACATGGGCGGCGGGATATGGGATGTAGGAATGTGAGGGTGCGTATGAAGGTGTATATTTGTGTGTGTGTGAGCTTCGACCTTTAGGATGTGTGTGTGTGAGCTTCGACCTTTAGGATGTGTGTGTGTGAGCTTCGACCTTTAGGATGTTTGTGTGTGAGCTTCGACCTTTAGGATGTTTGTGTGTGAGCTTCGACCTTTAGGGTGTTTGTGTGTGAGCTTCGACCTTTAGGGTGTGTGCGTATTGTGTGTGACTATAGTTCTCAAAATATCATTTTTTTTTTCAGGTTTAAAACGAGAGAACACGACAAAAATATTGAAGAACTAATTAGTTCCTATAACTAAACTTTTAATTATTGACTTTAACCGACATGGTTGTAAATATTACGTTTCTATTAAGAGATGGCATTTGAGTAATTTAAGAGCGAGATAGCGATAAACAGCTAAGTGTTAGAAAGAGATAAAATAGTGCCATAACTTAATAGTTTTAAAACTTACTATGACTCAAGTTGGGTTTGATGTGTTACGTTTTGAAATATTCATTCTTTTTTAAATCTTTGACTTGTGTAAGGTCCGTTTGGCCTTGATAATAAGTATCAGCTCTAAAGATATAATTTTGAATCTCAAGAACTGTTATAAAGAAAGTTTATATTATTATAAGTTACAGCATATATACTACACTAGCTCTTCCCCGCGACTTTGTCCGCGTTAAATTAAATTTTCCCGTAAATACACGTTGATAAAGCAGCCTTTTTTTAGAATAAAGAATAGCCTAGCACTCAGGGATAAAGTAGCTTTCTATTACTGAAAGAATTTTCAGGATCGGATCGGTAGTTCCAGAGATTACTCCTGACATACATACATACAAATTTTTATAATATTAGTATAGATGAGTTCATTCGAAATCATTTTTTTTTAAATACATAATATGCGAAATCACCATTTATAAAATACAGCTTGGTGACAGACATACGGACAGCGGAGTCTTACTAATAGGGTCTCGTTTTACCCTTTGGGTACAGAACCCTTCATCATCTGCCTAGCCTTTTCCCAACTATGTTGGGGTCGGCTTCCAGTCTCACCGGATGCAGCTGAATACCAGTGTTTTACATGGAGCGACTGCCTATCAGACCTCTACAACCCAGATACTGGGTTACACGATACCCCTTGGTAAGACTGGTTGTCAGACTTTCGGGCTTCTGACTACCCGTAACGACTGTCAAAGATCTACAATTGACAGCCGGGGCCAACAGCTTAACGTGCTATCCGAGGCACGGAGAGTGATAATTAATTTTTAAAACGCACATAACTTACGAAAAGTCAGAGGTGCGCGCCTTGGGTTCGAACCTGAGACCCCTGACTTGCCAGTCAACGGTCACCACCACTAGGCTATCACGACTCTCAACCCTTATATTAGGCAATTATTATGTTATCTGTCGGGTTTCTGAGTCGTGATAGCCTAGTGGTGTTGACCGTTGACTGGCAAGTCAGAGGTCTCAGGTTCAAACCCAAGGCACGCACCTCTGACTTTTCGTAGGTTATGTGTTTTATAAATTAATTATCACTTACTCCGTGCCTCGGTAACTAACTCGGTGCCTGATCTCTCTCTGGTCGTGTCGGATTGCCGTCCCATCGGACTATGAGAGTGAGGGAATAGAGAGTGCACCTGTGTTTGCGCACACACTTGTGCACTATAATATCTCCCGCGTCGATGGCTAATCTCCGTTGAGATTGGCCGCTGTGACCGAAATTCGGTCAGGAGGACATTATCTGTCGGGTTTCTACATTTGTATTGAACGGAATTCCTGGTAGGATAATAGCAGAATTGTCGTAACAAGTAATATTGCTTTGTTTATACTCGTTATAAATAAAGATTGAAGTTTGTTTAAATCTCAAAACCGAGCATCAAACCCAACTCATCGAACTTGCCATTATAATTGAATACCAAAGTATTGACTGAATAATGATATGTTTTAATTAACGACTAATTTGATTTCGTGTAACTGTGACTCAGATCCGTAATGTAACTGTTGGTTATGTGTAACTTTGTAACTATGATTATATGTTAACATTCATAGTTTGAGTTTTTAACTCAATCGCGAAGTATTGGACTCAATCGTGAGATATTGAACTCAATCGCGAGTTGTGAACTTAATCGCGAGTTATTGAACTCAATCGCGTAATATTGAACTCAATCGCGCGTTGTGAATTTAATCGTGAGTTATAAAATTCAATCGCGAAGTATTGAACTCAATCGCGACTTATTAAAATCAATCGCGATTTATTGAACTCAATCGCGAGTTATTGAACTTATAGCCTAAAAATAATTGGTTAATTATCTACTAGTTTATGAAATTCGCAAAAAACATCGGACTTCCATAAAAATGTATCAGCTAATCGCGGAGTGCGAGCATGTATTTTTTTTCGAATTCTTATCGAAAATATATCAATAATAACCGTCAAATTTGACACAATTTATTGTACTTTATGTCAAATTTGACGTTTAAAATCGATAAAAAGTCGATAAACAGATGCTCGCACCCCTGTTACACTCTGTATAATTATCTGTATAAATTGTTTTATTGTAAAACAGTGTTGTAGGTATAAAGTTACATATTAGGGGAGTTTAAACAGCAAATAATGACAAACAGCAATAAAACTATATCATAAAAATTGATAGCAATGAAAGACAATTTAGTTTAAATCTAAAATATAAATGAAACTGAAATTTATAATAAATTTGATGTAAATTAGTGTAAATACGCTTAGGGCGCGCGATTTAGATTCCATTTTGTGACAGCCTTTAGTCCAGGACTAGAGAAAAACTTAAAGGTATTTGACAACATTTAGCGCGGTGGCTATCTATAGCTATACTATGGGAATATTAAAGTTCGAAATTTATGTAAAAAGAAAAAAAAAATTACGTGCAGGTGTGGCGACCACCGCCACCTATACGAGACGACGGAAACTTAGAGACAACTAGCGCCATCTCTGCTAGACGACACGAACAACTTACAACAAACCTGAATCGCGCCAGCAAAGTTCACACAACAACTGAACTACATATAGAACAACCCAACATCAACCGTTGGGTAGCTGGAGGCCTTTAGGTCTCGCTAGAAGTTCGGTTAATCAGTCTGAGCTCCCTAGAGCTATAACTGAGAGAGACCACGTAGGAAAAAAAAAAAAAAAAAAATCAACCGTTGGGCAAGTGCCCGCCGCCAGGCAGAACAGCCGCCTGGTCGGAGGATCCTCCCTTTTAAATGGAGGAACGCCTTACCCTGTTCCTCTATACTACAGGATTTGAAATTTACGAATAACGAGCATAAAATTAATAACTATAACAAATATAGTCTCAAACTTTCGCGAACGTTTAACATAATGAAACAACTTTTTAACGGATAACTCGCGTAAATGTTTATTTTTCAATCTGCCTGCGACCACGAGTGCTGCAAAGCATTCGAAACGTCAGGTGTTAATTACATAAGTGGTTTAATTAACTATAACAAGCTTTTTTTTTGTACCATAGATAAAACTAGATAGTTTCAGCCCATTCCTAGTCCTGGGTTAAAAACGTGTCATAGATTTGATGTCCGCGTCTCTTCCTCTACATAACTACGCTAAAGACTGCGCGTGCGATGTTTTATTAATCTATGGATTGTATTAAAATTTACTTAATATTCAAATAACTTTGAAATAAGATTTTGGGAAAAAAACACTTTAGGACAACAATCTCAATTCTCAAAATAAATATTGATATTTTAAATAGACAGACAGATAAGTCTACTATTTCTTCAATAATTAAAATAATTCTGATATTCTTTTACCAGAAATAGAGGACTTGATCTCCAATGTTGTGCCAATTTGTCTGTGGACTGAAAAAATCTGCTGGCATAATGACACACCCCATTGCCTTGGAAACATAAAAATATCAACTGAATGTCTAAAAAGGATATTTAAGTATAAATATTAGTGCAATCCATACTATATTTACGAAAGAAATAATAAAAATAAAGTTCATAAAATATAATTCACAATTTCCTCTATAGAAATAGTTTTTATACATATACAAAAGTTAGATATATCTTAATCACTGCTTGTAGTCAAAAATTGTTGTTATAAGCGTCTTAATGTTTGATTTTTTACAACTCAGTATTTTACTTTTAAAATTCATGCGCTTTTTAGAAATTAATGATCACTTGCTAAAATTGTGAGGAAACTAGCAGACCTAAGAAATTTTTCAACGGTGTTTATAACCTAGAGGCTATATGTTGAAAAATTTCTCACCATTTACGGTGGTCTGCCCTTCACATCTAGCCTAACTCTCTCCCAGCTGCTTTAGAAGGTCAACGGTCCTACCAATTGGGTCGAATATGCTAGTGATATACGAATGGCGTAATGATGATGTCAAAAATCTCCGAACTGTAGTGTTCTGACCCTAGATAGTCAGAGTGCCAGTTGGGGATTTTAAGAATAAATAGGCATCTTAAAGGCTGATGTGAAGCAGAGCACAATACTCCATACAACAATTTTGGTTGTTGTGTAGGAACTTTTACCTCATTGTGTTGACTGGTGATAGTACCTACACAGCGACCAAAATGGTGGTAGTGTCCGTGGTCAAACAAATTCTATCGATATCAAGTCAAGAATAATTAATTCACAATATTTTATTTATAGAAAATACAAATACTAAGACGCTTTTAAAAACGGTATTAAATCGGACGCGCAGTCAAATATTATCGTATAGTCATTAGTCATAGTTCTAAACGTAAAGGCGCGCACGAAGACATTTTTTTATATTGCACTAATTATGTATGTAAAATAAAAAAAAATGTGCGCGTCTGTACCTCTATAACTACAGAAGAGGATCAAAATCAAATTATTTTAATAATTAAACCACAAAATATGCTTTTAAATAAGTTTCAATAATACACGCATCCAATGACTATACGAAAAATGTTGCAATATAAAAATATTCAATAATGACATGGTAGAAAATTTCCCCCTATTGTAAAGTAGTTTTTAACTAGTATTTTTCAATTATTATTGTAATAATAAAGTATGTAGTTGTACATACAAGGCTGAACATATCGGTGACGATGATAAAAGGTTGTAACTTTTATTTTAATTATACCTAAAAGAATTATTTGGATAGTTATATGAAAAATAGAAAAGAAATACTTAAGAAAAAAGGTTGTTTCATAACAAAGTATTTAAATGATTAATTCTTAATTCGAAATAACAACTTGGACCCAGTTTGTAACTTACAAATCTTGTCTAATATCTCTACTATTTTTTCTATAACTACCCACAATTCGAGGACTTTTAACATGTTAATTGAGGTGACAGAATAGTCGACTGTTTGATAATATGATTGCTATATTCTGTAAATATTGTGTTGGGTAAGTATACCTTGGAATTCAAGAACTCTAGTAGATTGATAGCCGCTACTGACATTCTTTTATTAAAATTTACTACCCACACTTAAAACTAATTGTACCTACTTTTTATTAGTAAGAAACTATTCAGTAAATGTCTAATTCTACATCATCAATGTCTCTGGAAAAAAATCAAATTCACTGTTATCACAATCTGTCGTTTAAAATTTCGCGATTTAAAAACTAACGGTCTTCGCTTACATTTTTTTTAAATGTTTATTGACATTATTGTGCCCCAGTTTCATTAGAAGCATTTTAGGATTTCATCAGCACAATTTTAGATGCCATTTAACTTAACTTTTAAAAAAATCACTTTTAAATTACTTTAAGTTAATTTTAAAAAAATACTAACTAGAAAATACTTTTTCTGTCAAAAGCGATTTCTTAAAATAATTGCGTTATGCCATGAGCGACTATACTATCACCTTGCCATTTATAAAAAATATGAGTGTTGCCATATCTTGATTTAAGTGATATTATCATAGACTGCTTATTTCCTAGATTAAATTTTAAAAAGACATTTTTTTCATATACCTACTTTGAATTAGTTTTTAAATTAAGTAATATCGATGGATTGCTTTAATTAAAAGAGTGACTGAAGTTATTTTTTGAATTAATTAATATTATTTTCTTTATTTGTAGTAGATTTCTTAAATATATATTGGCAATATAGAATATTTTGGGAGTTTTCTAATCATTGTTCAATAACATTGCTATGTTAATTTGCAAAATAAAAAATCGTTTGTCGAATAGAATAAACATTATGTCCCAGTGTCTCAGTCTTCTAATTATACGAGTCATGTGTTATATTATTGTTTGAAAGTAATTTTCCTAAATAATCATCAATTGCTCACACAATTAAACAACAGATACTCGAGCTCGGCGCAATATAAGCAGGATGGTTTTAAATGTAGAAAATCAACTTAAAAATGGTCCGTGCTCTTTTTATGAAAATTAGATCTGAAACATACATGCAAAGGGCCGCGCATTTGTTATCGTTAAAATGTCCTGAATCAGTGAGAGTGCAGATAATCTTATTAGTCTACAGATTACACTAAGGATGCCATTTTATTTATTTAGTAAATAAATAGGTATCCTAGTAATCTACAGAATAATGTGTATAATGACAATGCTTGAAACCATTCTCGATCTAGGCGCTGAGATGTAGTATGGTTTTGGAACAGAACGTTCGTTGATTTTTCTCATGCGAAACCCTACTCTATCTCAAGTAATGTTCATATTACGCGACATCCATCAGATCAGTGCATCTGCATATCCTTCTAGTATGTCAGACATTTACTAAATTATACTTGACAGTCTGTAAAGATGAAACCTAAATTAAGTTTATTCGTTTAATAGAGTGAGATAGCAATATATGACAGTTAAATGTTAGAAAGAGAACAGATGATATCTGTACATTTTACAATCGCTTGTATGTTTAAATATCATTCCTTTAGTATGACTGATCACTTATGTTAAGCCATTAATTCCTAGTCAATGGTTGTTTTTTATTTAAAAATATATGTATTTTGTACAGTCAGTGACACAAATGTGTTAACATTTTACACCAAACAGCGTAAAATTAATGACTCAACAGCGTTAAATTAATGTCTCAAACAGCGTTAAATTAATGACTCAAACAGCGTAAAATTAATGAATCAAACAGCATTAAATTAATTAAAATACATCACACAGTACTAGTCAATTGATTAATATTATAATTATTAATTTTCTTTACTGAAAAACTTGAGAGATATTTTCAATGCTATGTAAAGCCATGTCAGAGGCTTACGGGCGGTTTCAACTAGGATGTGCGGTTTTCAGAAAACATGAACATGTAACATAAATTCACGCTTTTTTCCCAGATTTTCTTTACTTTGATTCGGATTCGGATTGTCAAGATATAAAAAAAATTAGTTCTACAAAAATAAATGTTACTGATTTTTGTCACTGACTGTACAGTAAAAAAATCATCTACAATTTGGCGAAAATATTTCTGTATTACTCTTACTATTTCTTGTTACTTCCTAATTAAATTTGTTTTATATTCACTTTTACAGATATTTTCGCTAATATACAGTTTTAGACACATGCGCACACTCAGTTGCTAAACAGCTAAAATGATCGTCACCAATGTTGGTGATTCTCTTGACATTTCTCATGACCGTAGTTAGAAAGAGAGGTAGTCTGAAATTTGAACCAATAGCTTTCTTATCTTTTCTGTATCAAAAGACAAGGACGGAAGATAAGTGACGATCACTTTAGCTGTTATATAATTTGAATTAGCGAATGCACAGCTCTCGCATTAAATAATCAAATTTATTTGTTTAAAAAAATTCTAAATAAATCACAATTTTCACACACAATCACAAACTTATAACTTGTACGATAGATGGCGCTGATCTTAGACGTAAAGGGTAATATAGACACTGAGCAGGATTGCGAATAGTTTTATGGTAAAGCGACTAGGTACTAGGCCGTTTTCTCAGTAGTTCGCAGATTTAAATTCAGCTTGCAATCGATTAAAAAATATATTATTTTTTAAATTAACAATATTTAAAAACACGTTCTCTCCGAACGCGAAAAATTAATGCGAATAAAAATATTATATCGACGCGCATTGGTTTTTTGTCTTTTTGTTTTTATTAGAAAAATAAAGCCTTTCATGGTGAAATTTTCCAAAATATATTATTGTAATAGAATTTTACTACACCCACATTTATATTAGGGACTAGCTGACCCGCACGACTTCGTACGCGTGATTCTCCTACTTCAACGCCTATTCTACCCCTACCACTCTACTCTACCATTACCATACCCTGCCCTATCCCTTTTTCTCACCTTTTAAACCTTCCCTGGACTTCCACAAATAATTCAAGACCAAAATTAGCCAAATCGGTCCAGCCGTTCTCGAGTTTTAGCGAGACTAACGAACAGCAATTCATTTTTTTAAATATAGATAGACCTGATAAAGCGAGCAAAAAAGTGATGCAAAACTTTAATTTAATTTCTTATGGTAAATGGAATCTCGGGATAACTTGACCCGGACAATACTGCCAATGACAGGAAGATGAGAAGAAAAAAAATTAACGAAACTTTGACAGTGGTGCTGACACAGCACCCTTACGCTAAAATAAATTTGATTATTCTGTACTAGAGAGCGTTCTGTTAATACCAACTATATTTATAAAACCCAATTATATTTTTATACACACTCATGCCAATATTGTAATTATTTTAGAATAAATATCAATAATTAATACACGCAATACTTGATTCGCAATGAACTTTAGTTAAATTTATTGTAAGGTAGGTTTAAACTTATATGTAAATGGTAAATCGAGGTTAATTATGATATTTTGATAATTAACGCCATCTGTCGTATGTTATATAAAACTATGACTGCATATTTTAAGCTATCTCAAACAAAAACAACTTTTTATCATCAAATTATTATAATTGACCTTGCAAGTAATTGAAAATTCGCGTTGGGCAACACTAGAGGCTATTGCAAGACAATGCAAGGAGAATTTACAAGGATAAAGTCCACTTTTCTTTTCAGTCTTGCATTCTTGTAGTTTTTACTTAAGTTTATTGATAATAGCGCCATCTATTGGCGTAGTCCGGCAAGTATTGTAATAGTTCCCTTACACTGTTGCATATTTGGCTCGTTGCGGAGAATTATGGCAATATATTAAATTATTGGTGTAATAGTCTGTCGAACGTGATGTTCGGAGTTCAATTATGAACTCTGACTAAGTATGCAAGTCGGCCAATATAGGCCACTGTGTAAAGGGATCTCTATGGTACGTGTGGCTAGTAGACGACATAGACTGAAAATTGTATTTGTCATCAGATGTGTGTAAATAAAGATCAAATATGTTCATATTTACTATGAGTTGTTTTATTATTGATATAAACATTTAGGTTTAGTAGCAGAACGTCCCATTCCCAAACTCGTCACTCTGTTTCAGATGGTCCCATTCCCAGATAGTCCTATTCCCAGATCGTCCCATTACCAGTTTGTTCGATTCCCAGATTGTCCTATTCCCAGATCGTCCCATTCCCAGGTGATCCCAGAGATGGTAACGCATGACGCAGTTTTAATGATAGAGGTATGAATAAAAAAGGGTTAGAAGCTTTAGGACTACATCTCGTACTAGATAGCAGTTATGACTAGTTCGCTTTATGACTAAATCTCGATATGACTAGATCGCGTTTGGACTAGATCGCGTTGGGCCAGATCGCTACAAGTCCAGATAGCGTAATGACTATATTGTCCTTTGTTTTCTAAAGTACAGTTACCTAGATAATTAGAACATTCCGCTCTTTTTCCTCGGTACCTTTATTTAGTGTATTCCCAGGAATTAAATATGTTTTCTAGTGTAGTTTCTGTGGTATCAACCACACCCACAGAAAAAGTAAAATAACCTTTACTGCTTATGGCGAAAAAACAATGAATGTCGGAAAAATAAATGGAAGTTGGAAAAACAAATAAATGTCGAAAAAACAAATGAATGTCGGAAAAATCAATGGAAGTCGGAAAAACAAATGTGAATATCATAAAATTTAATGGTATGTAAAGCAGATTAATTTGTTTTCCGACGCTCATTGGTTTTTCCAACTTCCATTTATTTTTCCGATGTCAAATTGTTGACATCCATTTGTT
The DNA here is from genome assembly GCA_936450705.2 of Protodeltote pygarga. Taxonomy (NCBI): domain Eukaryota; kingdom Metazoa; phylum Arthropoda; class Insecta; order Lepidoptera; family Noctuidae; genus Protodeltote; species Protodeltote pygarga. The sequence goes on from OW388275.2 coordinate 4,008,091, forward strand.
TTCTTGCCAACCTTGGGTTGCCAACTTTTTCTAGAACTAGAGTAGGTACCATTTTTTTTGTATTATTTAGTAGTTTTAAAATAATTTTATTTAAAAATTTTATTCTAATTTTTTTTTTCTTTCCCCATGTGTAAGCCCTGATATTGTGTGGGGTTTCTTAAAGGGGGGCAAAATTTGCATTATTTTTGCGATAACATGCACCGTTTTCGAGATACAAGCGAATCCCTAAAAAAAGGTTATTCGATAAAATTTTTGCAAATCTTTTCAAACAGCCTTTACTACGCAATACGTTCATGGCATTTTTAAAAAGAAGACCGGTAATGACCGGTCTGCTCCAATTTTCAGTAACTCGGGGCACTCGCTCAAAGGGATGCTGAAATAGACCGAGATGAAATACACCGGATCAACACAGGTTGGATGAAATGGCAACAGGTCACAGGAACAACTCCTGATCCGCGGATGCCCCTCAAACTAAAGGGCAAAATTTACAAATCCGTTATCAGACCTGTTGTGTTGTATGGATCGGAATGCCCACAACACAACAGGTGAAACAAACACCAGCGCGGCAAACGCTTTTGAATCAAGATATAAATGTCTCCATTGATCCTCCAGTCCATGATTTTAAATATGATGAGGCACCTGCATCTATACTGTTAAGGGGCTGCTTGACAATGGGCACGAGTGATCCAAATTCACTGGATTGCCAAAATTAAAAAAGAAGATACACGACAACTGCACGGTGTCCAAATAAAACTACAAATCCGACTGGCCGATCCGACAGTAAGATCACTCGCTTAGTTCAGGAGCTATAGTGAAATAACCAATTTTTGAGTACATACAAACTAACATATATTGCTAAACTCTATACCTACTCTTTTAGTTGTGCAGTCGTGTAATATAAAACTTGAAAAATGATAATTGTTTTAAGTAATGACGAAATAAAACTCTAGATATATTGACAATATAGTGTATATTTCTTAAATAATAAATTAATTACATTTATTTACACAGAAGGCCAGTCCTCAGAGTTGGGCATTAATTTATACTACAACATTGATACAAACACACATTTAATATAAATGACTGAAGTTGCCAAAGTATGAAAAATCAAGTTGAATCCAGCAGGGAAATTAGCTTTACCTTCTCCAACATTGTGAATTCTTTTAAATAATTATTTATAAGACTCCATTTTTAAGTTTATAACTATCTTGCTTGGCACATCTTTTATGCGCAGAAAAATAATTTAATTAGTAGAATAGTAATTTATTAACAACAATACATGTTGAATAAAATTACAACAAAAAAACTACTAAAAATTACGAAAAAATTCAGTATTTATTGCCAGTTTTAAGCTTTCTAAAATTCTGGATGGAGTTATTGCTATCCTTTTTCCGCAAAATAGGTAAATTATGTATATAATAAAGAGTGACAATTCTTTGACTTCGAAGTTAGAACATAATCATGACGTCGGTCATCTCTGTCTAATATAGTATGTTCAAACCCTTCTAACTTTGTCATTTTTTATTTTTTTTTAGAAGATTTAGGAAATAATTAGAAAAAAAATATATCTGTGAAGCAGTTGGCAAAAGGGCTTAAGAGTTGAAATCAGTTTTAAAAAAATTACAATAAAAATTTATCCTAATTATTTTCTCCTGAGCAGAATTTTATTTAATTTGCTACATTCCTAATAATTAGTGTGTCTCTTTCGGTGGCAGAGGGTGAATTTTTCCAAAAGGTAAGCCGAAGCCCGAATTGGCTTGGAAAAGCCAAATGGCACAGTCGGTAGGCATTATTGACTGCCATTTTTTAATGGGAAGCCGATAGGAATCGAGTCGTATGGAACCTCCATCACTAGTCTCTTTAGTAATATTTTGTACTATTTGAAGACTACGCGCAGTATATTAAGAGATATTTGTCGGTTCAAGGTCATCGGGGCATCTTAAAGCCTTAATCAGAACTTTAGATAGACATTTCTTTCTACAAAATGTATAACTAAAGATACTGAAGAAAGAAAAATAAATTATAGCCAAGGGCGCTCTACAGACATTTTTGCGTGGGATACAATACAAGTTATCAGTTTCAAAGATTTTAATTAACGAATTGTCAATTTTACGACGTCTTATCACGTCAAACGTTGATTTACGTTTGTTTCAAGTTTAACAACAATTTTACTAATTTTCTTCTAGTTAAAGGGCGCGCCCTTTAACTTGATAGAAAATAAGTAAAATTAACTATTACTACGAATTTTTAAACTGCAAGAAAAATCTTAAAGGCTTCATTTTAAAAAACAGGTCTGACTCAATCTTACTTACACGAATGTACAAAACTGCAAACGGTATACAACGTAAATAGTTTCCTTATATTTGCTCTAACTAAACTTGCACAAGCAAGCATGCAATGCATACAATATGAGGGTTTGCACAAACTGTTTACGCATGTAAGTCGCTGCGTGTAGCCAAGTCTTTACACAACGCGGACCCACAGCAGAGGAAGACAACACGCTACTAGGAAGCGAGAGGCATAATTTAATTTAATTTTTCATACCTTAACCAACTCAAATCATTAATCAGTTTTTAATAGGTATGTCACCAATTCTGAGGAGTGGCCTTAACTTATAAAATGGGCGTAGCCGAGGTGGGAAAAAAATCAAAACTAAGCGCATGCGCACACTAGAGTGAATATCCGGTAAACCTTAAAAAATTAAATTAATCATTAACACCATGAAGTAGAAAATGCGATAACTTAAATGTCATTTAAATAAGGATTAGCTCTTTTAAAATTTTTAACAATCTTAATTAAAATTAATTTACATGTCACCAGCATCAACGTTTACTCTTAAAAAATACTTAGAAATAAAACCACATAAATAACTTTATACAGTGCCACAAATTACCTGTTCAGGTAAACAAAATTGGAACTAATTAATTTCGTTAGAAAATTTCTTATAATGACAATAGTATACTCACCACCAGCGACCCCATCAGCTGATCAGATAAGATAGTGGCACCATACAAGACTTACGGGAAAACTGAAACACTAGACAATATTATTAAAGGCGTTCAAATATGAAGTCATATCTCATACAAACATTTTGGTCACTGTGTAGAAACTGTTACCACAACTAGAGTAACGGTTTCTACACATAAACCAATACAGTTGGGATGTTTTTTTTCACAGATGAGTGTTCATTTTGTGTAACGGTTCCAAATTTCAGACTGACACCTATTAAAAAAGGGTAATTCTAAAAAAAAATATTTTCAAATTGGAAAATTTGATAAATTTTCACAAAATTTTAAATATTACTGACTACTCTTGAGGTATTGATCTTGTGTTGTTTTAATAAATAAATATTATATTTAAGGAGCGGCTGAAATATGCTGGGATGACAGTAATCAAGAGTCGGTCAGATAATAATAATGAACTATCAACATAATAAACGATAAAGCCTGATTTCACAATTTCTTAACGTCAATTTGACAGGCGACTTCATCTGTCAGTTACTAATATTGTAATCACCTGTAATCACATTGTAAAGTCTTCCTTAAATTTAGACACGACATCTTAAAATTAACAATCCGAATAAAACAATTATTTATTTAAAGATAATGATAAATTTAAGGTTTTTTGAATATTCACTCACAAATATATACTTTTAAAACCAATAATTTTGTTGGTACCTGAATTATACTGTTTTATTAGAAAATTATAACTATCAAACCAAAATAACGTTATTTTAATTGATATTATGATAACGTCACTTATGGTTTGAAGCCGTCAAGATACAAAACCTTTACAATATACGAAATCTATGCTCATATTTAAAGTCCGCAAAGTAACCTATGCTTTTAAAATTTCAAAAAATTTACTTGTATTACAATTTTTTAAATATTGCACTGAAAGTCTTTATCAGATAGCTACGCCTTGCGAGCCTTAAATATAAGCGCATAATAATTTTACTGTTTGTAATTTAATTAGATTTTCTAATATAACGGTATGAATTTAGATAACCAACAAAGCTATTGACATTTAATATGTGCAGTGTGCGCACCGCTTTACCCACAAACAATCCGTTAGAATTAAAACTAAAACATCTATACACTATTGTCGTCTCTTCAATTTATTATTATTTATGAGAAAAATTACAATTACAAATATTTCGACAAGATAACAATCTCCAATCAGAAAATACAAAACGTTATACTGTTCATGAGACAGTATGACATATCATTAAATTCGTTGGCGAAATATTCCACTTAATCTTAAATTGTAAACAATTTTAGCTCATCTTTTAAACAAAGTGTTTTAAATTTACGACTATGTTACTTACATCAAAAGCAATTTTAAACTCTATTTAACATCGCTTTTAAAAAAACCATTGTTTAAAAGATGTGTCAAGATTGTTTAACTTAAGATCAATGGGAGTAAAAATATGATGTGCACATAGAAAATTTGCCAAAACGGTTCCGACTATCGTAAAGCGCTATATTCATAGTCCATCATGTTGTTCGCGACCTGTAAATATCTCACACATGCACGATGAAAAACGACAATTAATAAACTCAATGTTTCGTGTGACATGTCACAATACCGAAAATAATACACTGCAGTAGCGAAGGCTTTCATACAATCGATTCTCTGGTGTCTTACTGACTGTGCCATAGGTTTTTCTCTAGTTTGGCTCCAACTTATTACAAAATTGACCCTTCGCTACCATCACCATGATACAGATCAGTTGCATATAAACTCCAATATTTTCTCACTTGTAGAAATTTCTTTCTAAACTTGGCCCTTGTGTAAATAAACTTGGCCCTTTTTTTACACAAAAAAAATGTTACAACGTTTTTCAATTTAATCCAAATAGAGTTTAAGCTCAAAATTGCTTTTTTTAATACTCGTTTAATTATTTTATTAAATAAAAATAACACCAAGATTATTAACACTTTAGAACAAGTAAAAAAAATAGACTACGAATATTACATTTAAAATGCATTTGACCTGTGACGTCATAATTACAGTAAAAAAATTATTTTATAGATCAGAGATTGTCGTATTATCGAAGAGTAGATAACAGATACGATTTTAGGACATGTTTTTCCTCATTAAGTGGCTTATAACCTATCCGAAGACAGCTGAGCGCGGCTATAGACAAACAAAATTCTCAAGACAGTTTTGTCGCCGAATAATTTGTGAAAATCACACACATCGTTAAAATATTCGTGCGAAGTTGAGTAATCGTTATTTACACTTAGTCATTCGCTCGAATTCGATTGTCGAATTCGGGCAAACGACTAAATGTAAATGAACGAGTACGCCCGTCTTTGGACAATGGGCTATATCATTCCATTACAATGACCAGTATAATAAATGCATCGGGTGCCCGAATTCGAGTAAATTCATTCGAACACCCGTATACGGGCAAAAGACTAAGTGTAATTGTAGCAATGCTTATAAATTGATATCCCTTTTCTCAAATCTCTTAAGTGACAAAGTTATCACAACGATTTGGTCGTTCATCTCGATAACCCCAAGCCCGGCAAAGGTATATAAGATATTTTGGTATTTATAAAAACTGCTGCTAATACGCTTAAATTTGTTTTGTCTTTAGTTTGCGCACAGCCTTAAATCTACAATTTTACATTAAAACATATCTTCTGGATAGGTTATTACGCACTTAATGGGACACTAAGAACAGTCCTCAACTTCTCTGCATAAGAGCTACTTGTTACAAGTCTATGTCAATACAATTCAATTGAAAGGAATATTAATTTTATTATAATTAAATATTTATTTCAAAAGAATTGAATATTTATTTGTTTTTGGAAAAGAAACTTTAATGAGTATACATGTAGTTTAGTTTCCTCTGCAACTTTACTTATTTTAGCTATGCCAGCTTCCATACATAAATGTTCTAACTCCTTTGTTTGCACTTTAGGTCTGAGAATAAACGTGACACTCAACATGTTCAGCAACGGTGCACAACATCGTGCGACGTTGTCAGATAACGTGCGGAATGTACATTTTGGCAAAAAAGAGTCTGAGAAAATTGGGGGCGCCGCTGGCGCACTTTCCACGCTACAATTCAAAATTACAAGTTATTTAGTACTTACATATTTCTATGACGAGTTTTTTGTCATTAATTATAATCAAATGAATCATTTTTATGTTAGTTTAGTACTCACAAACTAAGTTTTTAAGATTTTTATTTTTAGTTCCAGCTGTCACCGCCTCAGACTCTTTTTTGCCAAGCTGTATGTTCGATGTCTTCGCTCGAAATAATAAGCAACTTATTGCGCTACATGTTGCACGTCAAAAATAGTTTACACCATTAATTCTTTGGGTATTTCTGAATACTTCAATTTAAACTTGTTACTTCAATTACGTTTTAATCAGATGTATGTCAGCATTAATGTTTTTTAAATTAATATTTTATGATATTTTTGTGATTTTTTACATGTAATAATTTAATAAGAAATTTTAAAAAACAACTGATTCGGGTGGGTTCGAATGCCATCCGTATGTTGTTTTTTCAAATTTCTTATTAAATTATTATAAAAATATTTCTGGTAATAAGTAGCCCATATGCAGTGAAGATTTACACATTGAAATACACATTAGTAAAAATTTTATGGTTACAATAATTTAAATACATAAAAATTCTTTAACTTTCTGCACGCAATTATCGACTTTAGCCGACACAGAAATTATAACTAGGACAGCATAGTTGAGAGAACTACGACGCCTTGAACTAGCCGTTTGCTGACGCTGTAGATGATCTTAGAGTCAATTTATATCTATACTTCTTTTTTATGTATGTTTTTTACATGTTTTGCTTTTTAAATTAAAATATTTAATAAGAAATTCCCAAACATAACTGACTCGGGCGGGACTCGAACTTCCGATCTCTGAAGTACCTTGCTTATATAGGGTGGCCCATTTATAGTGGTCCAAAAATTTTTTTTACATCTAGGACATCCCGATGATTAATCTAAACGCAACATATGTTCCGCGAAAATCAGTAGTTTAGAAGTTATGATTTTTTAAATTTAATTTCTTAAAATTTCTACTTTAGTCATGTAAACCTCTTTAGATTGAAAGTGATCGCACTAAATCGAATTAAAATTGGCGTTTAAGTACTATAGACATGTAGCAAGCAAGCAATGAGCTATTTTTAAGGTTAACCTTAAATCGTAACATGGTTTTAGACCTTTCGGTGAATTATTTGTAATTTTCGATTGATTAAGCACATTTTTCAAAAAAATCTAAAGACAAAAAAATGCACTACACGAATTTTGCTTATGGTTGTAAAAACTACCTTGAAGTGTGAGGATAACATAAATAAAAAAATACTGCGGTGTAACTACAGTAAGTTCTTCAGAAATGAACACTGTATGCACTAGGTCATTAAAAACTTAAAATTTAAATTTTTGCCTAAAACATTATTTGAATAAATCCAACTTTATTATGAAAATAAAAACACTGGAATTAGTTAAATAAAGGATATTTATTTAAAATAACAACCCACAATGACAAAATAAACGCTATTACAATAAGTTTTCGGAATGTCTGTCTCTATTTTCAATGCATAAACATTAAACAGCAAAGTCACAAAAAAATCCTTTTATGCCTGTTGAAAAGCTGTCTATTTGCTTTCGTCGTGATAGCCTAGTGGTGGTGACCGTTGATAAACAAATCAGAGGTCTCGGGTTCGAATTTAAGGCGCGCACCTCTGACTTTTCGTAAGGTCTGTGCGTTTTATAAATTAATTATCACTCTCCGTGCCTCGGATAGCACGTTAAGCTGTTGGCCCCGGCTGTCAATTGTAGATATTTGACAATCGTTACGGGTAGTCAGAAGCCCGAAAGTCTGACAACCAGTCTTACCAAGGGGTATCGTGTAACCCAGTATCTGGGTTGTGGAGGTCTGATAGGCAGTCGCTCCATGTAAAACACTGGTATTCAGCTGCACCCGGTAAGACTGGAAGCCGACCTCAACATAGTTGGGAAAAGGCTAGGCAGATGATGATGATGGCCGAATTATAACAGGCTTTCAACAGGCTTAAAAAGATTTGCATTGAAAATAGAAGCAGACATTTCGAAAAAATATTGTAATAGCGTTTATTTTGTCATTGTGGGTTGTTATTTTAAATAAATATCCTTTATTTAACTAATTCCAGTGTTTTTATTTTCATAATAAAGTTGGATTTATTCAAATGATGTTTTAAGCAAAAATTTAAATTTTAAGTTTTTAATGACCTAGTGCATACAGTGTTCATTTCTGAAGAACTTACTGTAGTTACACCGCAGTATTTTTTTATTTATGTTATCCTCACACTTCAAGGTAGTTTTTACAACCATAAGCAAAATTCGTGTAGTACATTTTTTTGTCTTTAGATTTTTTTGAAAAATGTGCTTAATCAATCGAAAATTACAAATAATTCACCGAAAGGTCTAAAACCATGTTACGATTTAAGGTTAACCTTAAAAATAGCTCATTGCTTGCTTGCTACATGTCTATAGTACTTACACACCAAATTTGATTCGATTTAGTGCGATCACTTTCAATCTAAAGAGGTTTACATGACTAAAGTAGAAATTTTAAGAAATTAAATTTAAAAAATCATAACTTTTAAACTACTGATTTTCGCGGAACATATGTTGCGTTTAGATTAATCATTGGGATGTCCTAGAAGTAAAAAAAAATTTTGGACCACTATAAATGGGCCACCCTGTATATTTACTAACTAAGCAATCGAATCCCACCCGCTTCAGTCTTTTTTTTTACTTGTTTAAAAACGTTGTTTTTATAAAAAATCTTATCTGTTATCAATATTAGTTTTACATTACGCAATAAAGATAAAGTTTTATAAGCAATGCTCTTAAAAGCAAAATATTCATTGCTTTTTTAAAGGAACAAAGTCTAATGCGCAGCTAACCGGCTAACTCTAGGGTCTAGCTGGTTTATTCCCTTAGTTGCTTTCAAGTGATCAACACCAATAGTTTGGGCTTGTTCTTTTCTATTACAAAAGATAAGGACAGGACCAACGATGAAGATCATTTTAGCTGTCAATCATAAATAACACTCCATGTTTTCTTATATCATAAAGCGTAAACAATCTTGTCATGTGGTTTACACGAAAAATATATTTAAAAAATAAAACAAAGGCATTTTTTAAATCAATTTTTACCAAAAAAGCTAAGAATAAAATTGCTTTGTTATATTTTTTCAATACACTTTTTGTTTCGCATTAAAAAATAGTCAAGATTGCTTACAAGTAAGACACATAAGAAAAGATGGAGTAAAAGTAAATAGTGCCATAGAGTTAGGGTTACCATATCGAAGTCTAAGCAAACTCTGAATAAAGGACGTTTTAGTCACTGTTGCTAATTCCCTAGCATATGCTAAACTAATTTTAGCTTCACTATATCCCTTTCTTATAAACACCATCGAATAAGAGCAGAAAATACTGTCAAATTGGACCTATCATCAATCATCAATTCATCATATAAAAATGTTTTACCCTTTTCTCATAAAAGAAAAAGAAAGTCTCTGTTAGAAAGAAAGATGAAGTCTAAATTAGTTTAGAACATATGCAAGGTAATAAGCACAACTTACTATCTTTATGTAAAACTGAAACACGGTGATAATAACTCTTCACCTTATTCATTTTCTATTTTTTTCCTCTGTGGAAAAGTCCGAATAAATGAAATGTCTGTCTTGAAAAAATCCGGACTTATCCATCAAATCCACACGAGACATGGCAACCCTATTCTAAGAATGCCAACATTTTAGTTATCTCAACCGTGCTGTAAGGGACCTTATAAGGTCAAATATAAAATGATTTAATTTACAATATTTTTCTTAATAAACTTTAAAACGAATTATTTAACCGACATAAAAATAAATTAAAATAAGTTATAATGATTCAATGAGGTCAAATATGAAGCTCTACTTCAATAAAACAATTACAAACTTGGCCCTTAAACCTGTTAAGGGTTTAAATAAATAATGGACTGGTTTTAATTAGAAAGTATACGTTAAAGTACCTTATTTTTTTTTATATTTCTTAAGTTGTAATCAATTAGCACATTTTTTACCCAAAAATATTGTTGTAAAAAATAAAACAAAGGTTTTTTAAAAAGCAATGTTCTTCATGTCAAAAATATCAAAATTAATTTTGTCTTAAAATTGCTTTTAACTTAACTTAGTTTAATTTTTTAACAATATATTTTCCGACTAAAATATGTGCTAAGATTAACAACTTAGGATATGTAAGAAAAAATTAAGTATTAGAATGAAAATGCCCAGCAGTGAAATATGCCTTCGTCTCATTTTAACTAAGGCTTTCTTGAAGCATGTGTCATGCTATCTCTTTTTCTCTTAGTCTTCTTATAATTGTAGCGTTTTCGGTTTTGAAAGAAAGATATACATAGTATGACACTTGCAGCAAGAAATGGCAAGACTTGTCAAGTTGGTATGGTCAATGTCTATTCAATGGACAATTGCCTCGTGGATGTGATCGTGATAATCATGATAGTGACTATCGTGATTGTGACCATCATGATCGTAACAATCGTGATAGTGACCATCATGATCGTGACAATCGTGATAGTGACCATCATGATCGTGACAATCGTGACAGTGACCATCATGACCGTAACAATCGTGATAGTGACCATCATGATCGTGACAATCGTGATAGTAACTATCAGGATATAACAATTACCGCGGTACCACATCGTCACGAGCACCTTATTACATCATTATTATTTATGCAGTTTGAAACTCATGCTAAACCCTCAGATCATAAATCCACTGCTGGGGCCGAATCTCCTTTTTATAACAAATGGTTTGCTTTTTATCAACTAGCCCGGTGCGGGCTGACAAACTACATACCTACCGTCGAGATTTATTACAAGCGAGGGTAGTTGGGCAAAACAATTACATTTCAAATGACACGTTGATCATTCAATTTTCGAATGCGATAAAGTTACATAACAATCGTTATAAATATTTTATTTAAAAAATAAAAAATACTTTTAACAATTTTGTTGCATTTTGTTGCATTCCAAATTTGATTAGTCCACGGATGTTAAACTGGCGCGACGTTAGATATGCAATTGTTTTACACAGTAAGGTACTCGATGAATATAAATACGGAATGGATATCTGGCTCAAACAGACGTGAGTGTCTTGCCGTTCTATTAAAATTTCATACAAAATATATTGAAAATAAGGCCCAATTTAAACACACCGAATTGCCTAGTGTGGCAGCCCTATGGCCCCGGCGGACTTGTAGCAGCCTTATGGCGGGTTAGTGGCGCGCCTTTTCAGCGCCTGCTGTTTTAATAGACTCACGCCTGTATTCCCCAAAGGGGGTAGGCAGAGTTGTGCACGTGCAGTACACCCACGTTTCGCCGGCTATGTTATAAGTCCCAAGTAATAGGGGGTGAGCCTATTGCTATTAACCGGGCACAATTCCAGACTCCGTGCTGCTACTGAGAATTTCCTAATGGAAAAACCCAATAACACTTTGCCCGACCCGGGGATTGAACCCAGGACCTCGGACCTTGCTACCACTAGACCAACGATGCAGTGCTATTTTAAATTTCTATCATATTTCCTTCATATTCACCTTATTTCTATCATAATTAGTTATGAAATTTAAATGGAACGGCAAGGACACGCCATGGCTGCGCCAGAAATTATATTAGACTGGAAATGCCAACGGTTATACCACAATTAAATGAGTGATTAATAAAAGTATATTGCACATATTCGTTGAACTAAGTACCTTTGTATTATTTAAATAAATATTGAAATTAGATACAATTGATTTGAAGTGTCGAATTCGGATAATAAAAAAAAACAATGCAATATTATTATTACAAAATGTGTAACAGAAATATTTTTGACTGAAACTAAAAACGGTCTTCACTTCATATTAAGACGCTCCCCATAGAACCAGTTCCAAAATGGTATCCGTTCTTCCATTGCTACTCCCCATTATCAAGTTTATTAAACACTCAAATTATATGAAAATATATTTTTAAATTTTTACCGACACATTTATTTTTTATTGTTGTCCAATTGGGTACAAAATGTCAACGTCACAGTACACTACGAACGCATCCATCTCACATTTAAAAAAATCTTAAATTGTTTAAAAATCAACTGTCACGTAAGACTAGACAATATGGTCAAAAGACTATAGCCTTCCCTTCGGGGTAAATAAAAAAAAAAAAAAATACAACTGTCAAAATTGTTCCGAATTGAATTAATAATATTGTAATTTTATTTGTTTTCAAATTATCCAAATTTGTACCAATATCAATCGTATCTAATTTGTATAATTACTGAATACTGAAATAGTCATTCAATGTCGAGGTCATCTCAAACTGTAAAGTAACGTGTTTTTGTCGTGTTTTAAAAACATATCACTTTAAATTTGATAAATCCTAGACAATTGGTTGTCATTTCATATTTCGTGAGTAAGCTTCTCGGGGCAATTTGATGCGAAATTCCTTACGTTATTATAACTACACGTAAGATATCAATAGAGACTGAAAAAGGCACCAGTCTCGTTTAAAATGTATTTACATTTTATATTTAGCTTTTTTTATTATACTCCTAAGAAATAAAAAAATAAATATAGCACAGTGGGCAATAAAATTCGATTAATACATCCACATTTACAAAATATCTGAACACAAGGAGAAAATTGTTTAATTGTTTTCTTTAACATACCTAAATAAAAACAAAATCGCAGCTGTGTTTAAACTAATTCCACTAAGTATTTTTATTTTTATGACTGATGCACAAATCGACTCCATGCTGCCTGATGGAAAGCAGTCAGTGGAGTCCCTTAGTGTTGGTCATCATCCCAGAAGCCAACAGCAATGTGTCATGATGTCGGCCTCGAGAAAAGCTTTTTCACGTCTCGCTTAAAGGGCCCAGGATCATAAGTGGATATTAGTTTTAAAACCCTTTTAAAGCCTTTTTTTTAAGGTGATATTTATGTATTAATTTTATTAAATACTGTTCAAGATAACGAATAAATCATTTTTGAAACATTGTATACAAAAATCTTCTCGTAAAAAGTTGAAGTGTTCAGATATTATGAAAAAAAAAATAGATGTGTTGATCGGCCTTTTTGCCGACCGTACCATAGAATAAAATATACTTTATACAATCATTATTTGAGTAGTCAGCTAAAAAACTGCGATGAAACTGTACTACCTACCTGTACTAACTAAATATCTTTTAAAATTGCCAGCTTAATAGCCAGAATAATGTTTATACAGTAAATATTATTAGATGGTTTTTAATATCCATAATTTATCCAATTTTTTTAACTATCCCAGCTACTACCTTGAATATAATTATACATAATTAAAAATTGTAATAACTTTTATTAACTCTTTCCTTTTAATATCAGAACTAGTTGGTGAAGATGTATTCAAGGAGACCGTCCATTTACAATAAATTTTCTTTTTTTGAAACTGGTACAGTTGGTATATTTTTTGTATTTAACATACTAATAAATTCAAACCACCAAAAACCTCAGAAATGACTCGGTACATTTGGTTGGAAAATAAAAATCTTATAGATAATTGATATTTTCATTATTTTATTTAAGTTAATTCTTCCAACCGCTAACCGTTTGGGATCTAAAGCCTTTAAAACAAGATATTACAGAAAGATATATTTAAGGTTCACAATTATTATCTCATACCAACTTTTTGTGCTCATTTTCAGACCAAACTTGTCATTTTCTTTATATATTTCACCAATTTTTAAATAATATTGATTAAAATCTGTTGATAAACCAATTAATTGATTCAATCGGCTGATAAACCGATTGATTGATTCAATCGGCTGATAAACCAATTGACTGATTGAAATCAACTGATAAACCAGTTGATTGATTGAAATTGTTAATAAAAGTCGTAAGGAAAGAGTTAATAAAAATAATTTACTTAATTAGACCGACTAGCATCAACCTTGGTTATCATTTTTAACCCAGAGATAGAAAAAAAAAGTATTTAATAGACAAGCTTTTATTTTTCTAGGCGCAAAATATATTCGAATTTCATCAAAAGCTGCACAGAAAACTTTCTACTCAAAATGTACAGATGTTTGGGATCTGCTCTGAGTGCGTCCGAAAGTAATTTGATTATTTTAGCTATCGTGTTTATACATGCCTATCGGACAGACCGACAGTCTGATTTTACAGTCATGGTGACTGTCGATGCTGATCATTAAATATGAATCATTACAAAGAAGCAGCGTTAAAAAAGGCCGCGAAGCTAGATCCGGGTAACAGTCATAGTATTTTTGAAAGAGGAATTGTGGTCTTACACTATTTACGACAATATGCCTTTAAGCTATAAATTTTGGGGGGCGAGCCTGTTGCCATTAACACAGTCACAATTTCAGACTCCGTGCTGCTACTGAGAATTTCCTAATGGAAAAACCCAATAACTTGTCCCGACCTAGGAATCAAACCCAGGACTTTGTGCTCAGCAGTCGCGCGTGCTACCACTAGACCAAGGCAGTCATATGCATATGAATTTGAATTTTATCACATTTTTTTTAAAACGACCTGCATTTATGAGATGCAATATACAGCGTGTATTTTTTAATTCTACATAAAAAGTTTTACTTTACCAAACTCTGGGGTAAGGTAACCTTGGTTGACGCAAGGCCTTCAAGAGGAAGATACGCCCTGTATAATCATTCATTTTCTATACAAAATAAAATGCGTTATGTAACACGCAATAACTCTAGTCAAGTGACAAAATGCTCTTTGATTTACATAGCTGCATAAAAGCCAATATTTTTTTAAAATTAAAAGCCAGTATTACCTACTTTCAACACTTCTTTTTATCAGATTTTAAACCACCGCACCGGTAGGTCCGGCTTTGCGCACCATCGAAAGTATTTTTAAGAGTGTCAGTTTCTTCAAAATGTTTTTTCTGCATTTTTTAAGCAAATAAAAATCATTTTTTAAAACGCACATGAATTTGAAAAGACAATGTTGCATTCCTGGGTTTGAACGGCTACCACAAGGCATTACAATACTGCTGATTTATTTTTCGCGATTTCAGCCAGTGTTGGTGCTATTGTAAGTTATTCATTCAATAACCAATCAATCCTTCTTTATAATGAGAAGAGGCCTTTGCCCTACATTGGGACAGTTACAGGCTAATTTATTATATCGGTTACCGCAGCCGCGAACTTACGACGCGGCTTAATTAATTAAATAAATTTTACTAACTATATCGCGACTTTTCGTCTACTGACATTATTATGTACATGAAGCAATGTAAAACAAAGAACGGGCTTCATAGCCAGCAATGTACTAGAGTTGTATTATTTTATTTAAATTAAATTATTTCTTGTTTAACCTATTTATTGCCACGCAAAACCAAACTTTTTTGTTTGTAAAATAATAAATTCGTTATTTTTTTTCAAGTTCATTTTAAATTGTAATTTAAAAAGTATTTTTGGAATTTGTAACTAGACTATATTATTATGATTTCTTTAAAGGATTTATGATTTTTTTAGTATACATAGGCTATAGTATAGTCACTCGCCTAGGCCGGTTGCAAGTAGTAATTTCGATATTGCTAACGGCATTACTATTGCTCAGTTAGCAGAAAGGCTTTATCCAGAAGGTCGTCAGTTTAAATCCTGCTTGTAATTGTTATTTTTGTTTTTCTAGAAAAAAATTGTAACTTCTGAAAAGGATCTTTAATGTGTATACAACAAGGTCTAGATTCTTGTGTATTTTTTGTATAGTTCTAGTCATTTTGATATCAACCTTACTTACACAATGTTAGAGTTCATATTTATGTAAATGAAAAATGATGTATTGTCACATTAATTGGACTTTGAATTATCATCTGTGGGCGACCGTGGCAATAAAAAAGTTACCGGTAATCTTATTCTAAAATTCAATGTTGAGGCAATAAGAATTACTAATAATAAGTTATTAAATTAAATAACCCAATACCCTTCAGCTTAAATTAAAAAACAAAAAATATCTACGGCCTGTACAGAATGGTAATTCATGACAGCATTGTAGGAGGTGGAAAAGGCTATAATACTATACCTGAATCAATATTTTTAAAGATATTTAAACCACAATATTTTTTTTTTGATTGAATTCTTGACCCTACACCAGAGGCGGACGTTCCACCACTGCGCCAACCATAGCTTTACATCTATAGCAATTTCAATAACTGAAAACCGTTGCAGATGACTGTAGATCGTATGATCGCATAATTAGGACCAATTTCACCATTCACTTTAATAACCGACTTTAATTAAACTAAGTTCAGCCATACACAAACTGCAGCTCTGAGCTCAGTTAAACGCTTGAACCGAGTTTAACTCGATTGATCGCGTTTAGTGTCAGTGGTGAAATCGGCTCTTAGTAGGGTGATTGAACTTTCACGTTACAGGGTGTGTGTTTATATGAACTTTATCTTTATTTTTTAACTTTTTTTATACTTTTAACTTAACTTTACTTTTTTATTTACTTTACTAACTTTACTTTTGTTTGTTTGTTTTTTTTTGTTATCTTTTGTGAGGTTGCAAAATAAAACTTTTTTCTTTCTTTCTTTCTTATAATTATTTTATTGACTACTATTTTTTTTACAGATTCAGGTATAGTATTGAATGGTGTCTCACTTCCTTTCTGCAAGTGAATAATCGTCATTGTATTAGCAAATTATACAGGTTGTTTTGTAATCGAGCTTAAAAAAAACTTTTGCATGAATTACTACGAGTTGGCACCTACGACACCGTTACGTTTCAAGACCGGCCCCGCCATAGACAAATCACGGCACGCAACGGCCGTTCCGTTTACAGTCAGCGGCCGTTCTCCGTATAAAGCGGACGTACTTATCCGTATGCACTGCCGCGTTTTGTACAAACTTCGAAGGCGTACTAACAGCTTATGAAATCAGACGATAACTTCTGTGATTGTGGCAGCCAGGATAGTGGTTGGGTACCTTTAACAGCGACTTTATAGGCCTCGTGGAACTAGTTGGCCGCGCCTTAGGTATATGCGCGGCGGGCAAGATGGTGTTGGTGGCTGTCAAATGCGATGACGGCCACTCCCTCCCCTGCCCGCTGCACACATACTAAAAGCGCAGCCAACTACCTATCTATCTGACAAAGCACGATTATGACTATCAAACTTTTAGCAATATTGTTCCAAGGAAATAAACTCGAATATTTTGACATTATTTCAATGATAATATTTTAAACAATGCAAACCGCTGTAGTTTTTTTTTTTCAATTCAAGCCGTAGAGAAGTCATAACGGGTCAATAACGAATGAAAAACACATTAGTATAGCCTATAGACCTGCACAGACAATTAACTGACAACAGCACAACAGTGTCATGCACCTAGCGACAATTGGAATAAGTACTATATTCCAAATTATACAAGGTGTATTTGAATTAACTGAAAACCCGAAAAGGGGTCATTGAACTCATCATTATGAACAACTTTTACTATGGGCACGGCTCTTTTTGTCGAATTAAATCGAATGTTTATCAATTTTAAACGTCAAGTTTGACTTAAAGTTCATTAAATCGTGTCAAATTTGACGTAAAAAAATTATAAATTTTTGATAATAATTCGATAAAAAGATTCATGCTCGCGCTACAACCCTGAAATTAAAAAAAAACTGTCCATACGTGTATGTTCACATAACGTGACAAATTGTATAGAACAGCTTTTTTCGCAATAAACCATAAAGATATAAGATATACTTAAACAATAAAGATATAAAAAAAAAGCTTTTTTCGCGATATCAGGGTTGGTCCTATAGTAAAAGTTGTTCATAATGATGAGTTCAAAAACCCTATTTCGGGATTTCAGTTAATTTAATTACACCTTGTATAATAACTTTAACGTACTGATTATAAGTTGTCTCATATCAACAAGAAACTTAATGAGCATAATTTCTTTGTATGGTTATTCTGGCTAGGATAGGACAAGATATTACATGAAGGCCCTGTTTCACCGCTTACTGGTTTTGCTCTAGCGAACTAAGGGGGGCAGAGGGAGCGGTCTCCCCCAAGCCCCCGATCCTAGAGGGCCCACAAATTTCGATAAGTTTACTCCGCCGAGCGTTTTACCTTTTGTACAAAATTTACACTACAAAAACGTCAATTTTTGAGGAGACTAGGGCTATTTAGTTTAGCCGCCCCGGGCCCCTGACTTAGTCCGCCACTGGTGATGTGACCCAGAAAATTTCATATCAATTCTGTTCTATTTTTGAATTAAGTGAATTCAAAAATAGTAATAATTCTGTTCTATTTTTGAATTAGGTGAATTCAAAAATAGTAATAATTAGGTAGGAACCGATACGGGTAGTTAACGGCTATCTGTAAACTGTGATACAGGTCCTAAAACTCGTATTTACACCAAAATACTCTTTAAATCTTTAAAAATAGGATTCAAAGTCCAAACTACCATTTCGTCAAATCAGTAGAGAATTCGGATACATTGTTGATGCTTGTCTTGCTTATCCTAGCAAAACTTTATTTTCGTGGTATAATCCTGAGCAAAAATTTGTTTCAGTGACGGGTCAACCCTGATTTCAGGCTAAATTAGTATTTCCTAGACCAATCCGGTTTATCTGTCGTGTGGCAACATAAAATAGTTTATCCTAGATCGTAACAACTTTAGGTTTATTTTTAGGCAGCAACCAGATAATATTAGATATAGACTATATATAGTTAGTCTTCTACCCCTGCAAGGCAATAAGAAAGAAAAACAGCTCACAGCAGAAAAATAGACTAGATTAGGCTAACCTATCCTAGTCTAAAATCCAGCTGTTTTTGATAGTACTCAACTTATAACCTTACAAGTGAGAAATGCTTTAGGCAATGGGCAAAATGTGTAAAATGGCAATCAATTTTAGAAATATCTTCAATTGATTGCCTTTTAATTTTTAACATTAATTTACTTGATTAATAGTTTAACATTTGTTCAGCCTAGGCCAAACTAGTTATTTCTTTATATATTTATTTATTAAACTCTTTATTGTACACCAAAAAAATTATAACAAATAAACATTCAAACATTAAAAGCAAGCAATTAGTTAAGTCTTGTTAAAACTAGTTTATCCTGACATGCAACAAATAAACCGGTTTTATCTGAAATCGGTTTTGGTCGGTAACGTAATCATAAACTTCAGTATAAATAACGGGATATTTACCATGTTTTTATATTTGAAATTCAAACACTATAAAACCATGGTTTTTGTGCCAATACCGTTATAAGTACCAAATTAAAAAGTTAACTTTAGTTAGTTTAAAAGCTTTAGAAACAATTTTTAGTAATAAAATCGATAAAATATCGGACTTTTGATGTCTGTAGACTTTTAGTAATATTTGTTTTGTAAAATATTTTATAAAAATCAATCAGTAATTTTTAATAAAATCATCTTTTGCAATGAATTTGTGATGAGTAGCCGCATATAAAAATTTAATCTGATCCGAAATAATAATTATTGCTTATTAAAATACTTTGCGCAAATCAAACCATCTATCTTTTCATACAATTCCGTTACTATACATTTTTTTTTTCTTGTTAGTCAATTTTAGCACGTCTTTTAAACGAAAAGTTAATTAAAAAAATACAATCTAGTACCTATATGAAAATAAATTCTAAATTAAAACTTTATTTGGATGACATTGCTTTTTAAAAAACCTTTGTTTTTTTTATGGTTTAAAAGACGTGCTACAACTTGAAAAAGCGAAGTATAAACAATGCGAATTGTATGAAAACATAAATTTTCGATTTGATTATAAAATTCACTAGAACTCAGCTACTCATTACAAAACCATCCTGTATAAGTATTTATTTACGAAAACAATTACCGTTTACGTAATTAACGTTAAGCCGGAGCAGGTCTATTTAACTTAATATTTAAATTATTTTAAATTAAATAAACTATACACCTTAAACAGAAAACTAGATTTAAAATATTATTCTTACTTTCTTCCTTTACAACCTCGTCT
The DNA here is from genome assembly GCA_936450705.2 of Protodeltote pygarga. Taxonomy (NCBI): domain Eukaryota; kingdom Metazoa; phylum Arthropoda; class Insecta; order Lepidoptera; family Noctuidae; genus Protodeltote; species Protodeltote pygarga. The sequence goes on from OW388275.2 coordinate 4,028,138, forward strand.
TGCATATTCTGTAAAGAAAAATTATATAATTAATTATAAACTCACGCCTCTATTCCCCAGAGGGGGTAGGTAGAGATGTATGCAGTACACCCACGTTTCGAAGGCTATGTTATAAATAGGGGCCGAGCCTATTGCCATTAACTGGGCACAATTCCAGACTCCGTGCTGCTACTGAGAATTTCCTAATGGAAAAACCCAATAACACTTTGCCCGTCCCGGGGATCGAACCCAGGACCTCGTGCTCAGCAGTCACGCTTTCTACCAACGAAGCAATTCCATTAATGGAGAATAATCTTATAGAGAGCGTTTCAAAACTTTTTTGAGAGTTTTTTTTATTGCGGAAGGTTATAATATGACAATATGGGATTTATGACGTGTGGTTCCGGCCTAAGAATGGAACAACCCCTACTCGTCCCGCGGGTGTCGTAAGAAGCGACAAAGGAAAAGATCCGGAAGATTGGCAGCAGCATCCTACAATGTAACTGCTTACCCAGCGTGACGATTATGGGTATACCTCTAATAAGCGCACAATAGTGGCGCACATTAGGAGAGGCCTATGTTCAGCAGTGGACTAATACAGGCTGATGATAAGGATGGGATTTATGGTAAAGTAAAATTACATGCAGACGATGCTTGTATAAAATTAAAGGTATACTTACACAGTATTCCCAGTGCGATCCTCCTCGATTCTGAAGTGGACCTTATCAAAAATGGACACCAAATGACAATCCCCCACCTTACTCGAATACGCCACAGCTTGGGCGAGAAACTCGTTAATGGCATCAAACTGCTCCTCGTTAAAAGGGCCCATGAACTTGAACTCCGTAAAATCTTTATTCTGAGCAAAATCCATAAAATGCTCCACAATTTTAGTCGAAATTTTCAATTTTGCGGGCAATACAGCCGGTACTTCCGACACTTTCGGGTCTTCCGGAAACTCCGGGTTTTGTGGGACATGAACTTTCGAGACATCCGAGTCGGTTTTTTGCTTCTTCAAATTCCTGGTTATACTTATCAAGAAGGGGTTGGTCTCTTCTTCTACTTCGGCTTCTTCGACTTTCGGCTCTGGGGCAAGTATCCCTGTTTTTATTGGTGTTTTAGTTATCTCGTGTATTTCTGTTTGGAGATCTTTCTTCTCAGTTTTTAGATCCTCAGGTATGATTAAGTAGACATGAGGTGGAGCCAGTTTGTAGAGGCAGAGTTGACTGGAAAATAAAAACGGAAAGTATTTACTAATAGGCCGGAAACCACACGGCACATATGCCGTGGTTTCCGGCCTAAGAGTAGAACCACCCCTACTCGTCTCACGGGTGTCGTAAGAAGCGACAAAGGGAAAGATCCGGAGGATTGACAGCAGTATCCTTCTGTGTAACAGCAATCATCTGCTACTGCGATCACCAACCCGCTTGCCCAGCGTGGCGATTATGGGCAAATACCTCCAAGGAGCGCACGATAGTGGCGTGCATTTGGAGAGCTCACAATAATGGACTAATACGGGCTGATGATGATGATGACACGTATATATTTAATTGATTAACACAAATAAAACAACTGTCTTTATCGTGATTTTGTGACTGGCATAGCACAATGGGCAGTTGTATGGTATTCAACTATTTCTTACTTTTAACCGCTACCTTATGCCAGATATAGATTAGATTTTTCAGAAAATGTAATAAAATTGAATTACATATTGATGACATCTTGAAAAAATTACAACCTAACTACTTCTCCTGCCAACCCAACTTCTTTGCCGACTGTAATGTTCTCCTGACCGAATTTCGGTCACAGCGGCCAATCTCAACGGAGATTAGCCAACTACGCAGAATATATTATAGTGCACAATTTTGTGCCCAAACACAGATGCACTCCCTATTCCCTCACTCTCATAGTCCGAAGGAACGGCATTCCGACACGACTGGAGAGAGATCACGCACAGGGCCAACGGCTTTACGTGCTTTCCGAGGCACGGTGTAAGTGATAATTAATTTATAAAACACACATAACTTACGAAAAGTCAAAAGTGCGCGCCTTGAGTTCGAACCTGAGACCACTGACTTACCAGTCAACGGTCACCACCACTAGGCTATCACGACTCAAAACTTCTTTGCCGCCTGTAAGACCAAAAGGTCGGAAGCTAAACACAGCGTAAAAGATTAATATTTATTAGTTATTTAACTCACCGGTTGTTCTGGCCGCCACTGCTCTCCGTGTGCAAGTAGTAACCATTCTTCTGCTCAATCTGGAAAACCAGTTGTTCTATTTGAGTGTCCCTCTCATAATCCAAATTCGACACATCATCGCACATATCTATAATCCCAATAATATGATGGATTCTTTTTCTTTCATGTTTATTCAATTTCTTATCAAAGAGAAGTTCTTTCTCTGTGTTATTGTTGATAAAATCATACACGTGTTTTAAAACATTCATGTCAAAAAATTCTATGTTCGCTACTTTGCTGGGGATTGGTCTCACGGGGTTTATTGCCTGATTTGTCTGTACGAGGGAATGGCCGAAGCCTATTTTCGTTTGCGCCTGAAATATTTATGGTAGGTTAGGCATCCCATTAAAAAAGACTACATACGATAGTTGGATTTCTAAAGTCATCATTGCACGGACTAAAACTCAATGCTCAACTAGTTCCGAACTCAAACGGAGTCCTATTTTAAGCGCATGCTCTCGTGGCAGCTTCCAAAAACCCATCATGCTTCCAGCCTTATTATTTCCAAACTTTGTTGGGGTCTGCTTCTAATCTAACTACGAATATCAGTTTTCTACGGAGCGACTGCCTATCTGACCCCCGCAACCCAAAGGGTTACGATATTCTAAGGTTAGATTAGTTGTCAGGATTTTATGAGGATACTGACTCCCTATATCGGTTGTCAAAGATCTTCATGACAACCGGGACAACGGCTTAACGTGCTTTCCGAGGCACGGAGCAGGTGATAATTAATTTATAATACGCATATAACTTACGAAAAGTCAGAGGTGCGCGCCTTGGGTTCTAACCTGAGACCTTTGACTTTGCTTGACTACATAGTATAAAACAAAGTATTTTTCTGTCCCTATGTATGCTTAAATCTTTAAAACTACGCAACGGATTATGATGCGTTTTTTTTAATAGATAGAGTGATTGAAGAGGAAGGTTTATATGTATATTGCATCCGTGCGAAGCCGGGGCGGGTCGCTAGTGATTTATAAATCAGTCAAAATTACATAGCCGAAAAGGTATGCGAGCTATTAAAATCTGGTAAAAGCAACACGTGGTTTGAAAACAGACCCCAACCAACCCGTGCAAGAGTGATTATAACTACGCGAATTTGCATTTGTATCACTGCGGTATATGCGTAGAGAGCCTTGTTCACAACTTTTAACGGATAACTCGAGCGCTGCAAAGTACTCGAAACGTCAGGTGTGTTTTGAAAAATAAACATTTACGCGTGTTATCCGGTAAAAGTTGTTTCATTATGTTACACGTTCGCGAAAGTTTGAGACTATATTAGATGCCTTATTCTTTATGTAAAGACTCTTTACCTAATAGGACCTTAACGAAAATAACAAATGCGAAAACTGTTTTTTCGACAAGATAAAGGAATAGAACTATTGAGAGATGGATTCAACCCTAAATTTCTCTCTAAGTTTTCGAGATTCGAGATCATGTGCGTATATGATGGACGTAAGGTGGAAGACAGACGTACAGTGAAGAAAACGAAATTAAAAATTGTATTTTATTGTGGAAAATATCCATACAGTACCACCGTCAAGATAGTTGCTTCTTGATAAAAATATACATATTTGATATCGCTTAAGCCAATGATGAATGCGTGATGAATTGATGATATTGTATTGAAAAAGTAAAAAAAAATATTATGTGAAAGATGATTACTGATGATCACTGATGACAAGAATGGAAACAGAAAAACAATTTAATTAATTAAAAGAAATTTGAATTTATTGATAAATGAAAAAGTGGGAAAAAAAAGAAAGATGGATGGAGTACAAGAAGAAGACCTGATGACCAAAAAAAAACATATAATGAGCATTTTGGCATATTGCAAACGCCTGCATCCGCATCTGCAATGGTATATCTTCCGCATCCGCATCTACAGATAAGAGTAAAACCCACATCCGCAACGTCCCTAAACAGCGAGCGTATTGGCTAACTCAGTTACTTTGGTTTGACAGTTAAAATGATCATTACCATAGGCTTTTAGTATAGGTACAAAAAAACCCAGCTATAGTTAACTAATACTATAAATTGTGAATCATAAAAGAATATTTACATAGATTTATAATAATAATATTCTCCTGACCGAATTTCGGTCACAGCGGCCAATCTCAACGGAGACTAGCCAATTACGCAGGAGATATTATAGTGCACAAATGTGTGCGCAAACACAGGTGCACTCTCTATTCCCTCACTCTCATTGTCCGATGGGACGGCCTTCCGACACGATCGGAGAGAGATCAGGCGCAGGGCCAACAGCTTTACGTGCTTTCCGAGGCACGGAGTAAGTGATAATTAATTTATAAAACGCACATAACTTACGAAAAGTCAGAGGTGCGCGCCTTGGGTTCGAACCCGAGACCACTGACTTGCCAGTCAACGGTCACCACCACTAGGCTATCACGACTCAATATAAAACATAGATTTATACCAAACTTATTAGAGCTATCTGACCCGTGACTTCCTGAAAAAGGTGGAAAACTTGTATTACAGGAATGTCTTCTCCCATACTCAAGTGACATATTTCCACTGTGTGGTATCGGAGAGGAATAGCAGATTTTTTTAATAGATTTTCAACTTTATAGCTACAGCATAATGTTCAAGGTTGATTGGGAAAATTTGACATTTTCGGGTAGCTTGACCTGCTGGCATCTGTACCTTTTATCTCCTTTTTTAATCTTTTACTTTTATATTATGTGTGTACATAGTTTTTTAAATAAAAGCATCGCATATCACTTAGATCACGAACTGTCGAACGGAAACATCTGTGTTAGCGTATACTCAAATGCTCAATAAAAGCTGATGGATATAGAAGCGCATGAAAGCTGAATGGATGGAGGCAATGAAAGAAGCAGACGATGCACTTTAAAAATATAGTAAGTTCTTACATAGACAGCGTTTGGTGTGATCGGCTCCACTATACCATCCCCAGTGCGCCCGAGTGCTCCCCCCTGCCAACCCATCTTCTGCATCATACTGCAAATGAATTAATTAGTGATATAGAGTTTATTTAGACGTAACACGGGGATTAACGCGCACATACCTTAAGATTTTATTTTCCCGACGTTTCGAACAGGTTACACTGTTCGTGGTCACGGGCAGACTGCCCGTGACGTGAATAATCATGCAACGCGAAAGTTTAATGATATAGAGTTATTTATAATAAATACAAGTGTTTTAAAGGTGGTTTATTTTTAAAGTAGTCCTGCGATATCGCAGCATGCTGTACAATGGTGATTTAAGGTTCAAGTCATGAGCAAGAATACTAATGTTCTGTTTCATTTTACGTATGGTAATAAATGAACGAGTACATATTAGATTTAGCATATAATAATAGTGCCGACGAATGAAATACAATATTTTCAGAATGTTCGAAATTCTGTTACAAGACTAAGAGATGGACTAAATCATGCTAACTAAACAAAAAAAAACAGTATGTAACTGTCCCACTGCAGGGCAAAGGTCTCTTCTCGAACAAAATCATCGAGCATTCATCACCACGCTGGATCACTGTGTAGTGACAATTTGAGACTAAAGACCAGATTTCCTCACGATGTTCCTTCACTGTTAGTCAGTGGTGTCTTAGATTAACTAGTAAAGTACATATGACACTATCAGTCATATTGGTACATGACAGGTTCGATTTCGAACCCACACCCACGTGCTTGTAAAGCGAGTCCGTAACTAATGCACCACCATGACACTAGCACTACGTACACGAGTGCACGACAGGATAACTAAGTACGTTTTAAAAGTAAAAAGATATTTACCTCTCAGCCTTAGTCATAGTAGCAGGCTTAGCAAGCATTTTATTTAATTTTTTCTGAATCTTGTTGGATCCAACCACCTGCCTCCGGAGTTTGCTGGTGCCTTGGCCCCATTCTTGTTCTCCGAGCTTCTCCGTGGCCTTGTGCCAGTAGAACTGAGTCCAGTCAAAGACCGTGGCCTTGTCGAGCCGATTTTTGGGGCCCTCAGGTGGACTGTTATGGAGAAGCACAGAAGTCCTTTTGTGAATCTCGTCGCTAGAATTAAGAATAGTTTTATCATAATGATAATGTCCTGCTGAACCAGTCACAGAGGCAAATTTCAACGGAGATTAACTAACTAACGCAGGAAATATTATAGTGCACAAGTGTGTGCGCAAACATAGATGTAGTCTTTATTCCCTCGTTCTCATAGTCCGATGGGACGGCAATCTAATGCAACCGGAGAGAGATCAGGCATAGGGTCAACTTAACGTGCTTTCCGAGAAACGAGGTAAGTGATAATCAATTTATAATACGCACATAACTTACTAAAAGTCAGAAGTACGCGGGTTCGAACCTAAGACCTCTTGACTTACCAGTCAACCATCATATCACTAGACTATCACGACTTTAGGCTATCATGTCTCTGACCTTTAAAAAGTGTTATATGTCTGTGTGTCTGTCTGTGGCATCGTAGCTGATAGCTCATTTGACAGTGGGGTAGCTTGATGTGCTGGCATCTGTACCCTAATTTTTGTTTAAATAATATTAAATTATTGAAACTAACCATATCTAGGATTTAAATTAATAAATCAGACGACATATAAATGAAAGTTATTGCAATAGAATTTATCTGCAATCTACGGATCTAACTCGTCCTTTTCAACATCAATTTACGACAAATACAAGAACTTATTATGTGTATATGTATTAACATTTGCGAAAGCAATTGACATCCGCAACTACGGATGCAGATGTCAATAAAAACTACATCCGCAACATAAAAGATCTTTCAGAAGTACATCGAGATGTCAAACTGTCGATTTTTAGATGAAATTAAAATAAATTCCCTTTATAGTTTATTTCACCTCTCAGGCTGAAATTTCAAGTATTCATTTTCGTAAGTGTATGTTATTTGAAAATAGAAAATCATTAACTTCAGTTTGCATTAATGTTATTTTTAAACAGACTTCCAAAAGGAGCAGTTTATGTGCCACTAAAATTGAAATAAAAATTAAACAAATTAATAAAACCAACTTCAACACAATCATCATCATCATCATAGCCTTATCGTGATCCACTTCAACACAATAAAAAGCTATAAATAAAACAATTTATTTCTTTTGGAATCAGTGCCAAGCCAAGTGGGTACCAGATTAAACCACCTCATCCTAAGCCTTGACTCTGACTCCAAACAATACATTTTAACCGACTTCAAAAAAGGAGGAGGTTCTCAATTCGATTGTATGTTGTTTTTATGTTTGTTACCTCCAAACTCGCTCATTTATGAAGTGATTTGAATTTTTTTAGTTTTTGAATGCTGTTTAATTTTAAAAATGATAATAACTTTTTAATTTGGCTTGTGAGTTAATCTGTATTTAAAAAGAAGACAACTAAAATCAAACCCTTTTAGAGGGGGATACTTACTTATTAAAAACATAAATTATATTTCATTATTTTTGTCTGTTTGTGTTATAAAGACCAAGCATTGTGCATTTATGGGTTAAGTTATTTTCGAGAAAAGGTGTTTTATGAATGTTTGGCTCCAAAAGTTGATCTTTTAAGGGTTTTCATTCACCATTAAGACAAAAGCATAGAATAGAAAATGGCATCAGATTCTTTAGATAACTTTGGCCATTGATAGGTACAAAAGCCTCCGAGCTAATAATAATACAAAATTATGTCTTCCTGACCGAATCTCGGTGACAGGGGCCAATCTCAACAAAGATTGGCCATCAAGCCAGGAGGTACTATAGCGCACAAGTGTGTGGCAAACACAGGTGCACTCTCTATTCCCTCACTCTTATAGTCCAATTGGACAGCAATCCAAAACAACCGGAGAGAGATCAAGCACAGGACCAACTGCTTTATGTGCTTTCCGAGGCACAAGTGGTCATAAAATTATAATACGCACATAACTTACGATAAGGTGTGGCTTGAATTCAAATTAAAATCGGTAATATTCCCTGCTGATTAGACCTTGAGGTTAAATAAGAGACTAAATCAGCTATAAACTGATATTTAAAAAACAATAAATATTATGGTCAATGATGAAATCATATTCTATAAATATGGTTTGAAAAAAAGTCTAATCATAAATAGAAATGAAATATAATCATCATCGAATAGAATCCTAATGGTATTTGAATACTTCGCATATTAGCACGTACTGACAGACTATATTACTACAATCCAAAACAAACTTACTTGACAGCCACAACATGGTTATCTGGGTCTTCGTATAGCGAATCTCGGGAGATTATTCTCCGGTTGAGGCAGTCCCGAGTTGGTGGAGCCTGCTCCCTAGGGCTCCACGAAAACAAGGACGTGTCGACATTCGCACTGCTCCCATTATTAAGACTCGCACAATAGTTTTGCGGTGACAGATTTTTGATATCATAATACTTCGAATTACCCCACAAACTGTACGTGCTCGTGTAAATATTATCGTGAGTAACCTGGTCTTTGAACAAATTACTCATTATTTATAAAAAAAAATAACACAATAACATTTGTTTATACTTTCTGAGCGTGAAGCGAATGTTTTCACATTATTCCAACTTAGTTTTCACTGTTTACTGAAATGTTATGATCCGGATTGCTGGAACACTCAACGGATGTAAAATTGTTTATGTAATTTAGCTGTTTTTACAATTTATTTACTTTATTTTCATAATAATTTTATTGATTCAATCGATCATCGCAATTCAATGACACTCATGCGTTTCAAGTTTTCAAGGTGTAAAATATGTTCATTCATTTCGAAATCAACAAAAAGCTTGGGAAATCATATGTTAGACAGAGATAGCCTTATAATTTACTGTTATGTAAGAAAAGGTAGGAACGCAAATATTAAAACTTAACATTCAATTAGCCACAACCTGAAACGCTGTAAATGTCAGTCACGTCAGTTTTGATTTTGACATTTTGTAAATAACGTTTCGTTATACGCGATATGCATTAGAATTTACACCTCGGAATGCCGGTTGTTTTTGTTTGTTCATCCTATTAATAAGTTGAAGCTTGGAAGAAATTGTGGTCGTGGTAAATTATAGGAGGTGTCCTCAACTCGTTTTTCAGAGCATAGACTGATAAGCCATTAATTATTGTACTTTGGCCTCAGACCATTAAGATTTTGGCTGTGCTAGAGCTAATCAAAGGCATAAAAAATTGGAACCATATAGATAACCATAAAGATCCCTTATAAACTATATCGAATAACGCACACTAAGGACAAAAAGTACAACAAAAGGTACAGTACCACAGAGGGACAAATTCCTCTTCTGCGCAGGCCTTTAGGGTCAGCTCACTATGACGAAAATAGGGATTTATGTCAAGTAGGGATTATCAATTTATACAAATTTTATAGTTCAACATTTATTACTCTACGAATCAATAATAGCTATTTTGATGTACAAAGTAAAACATTAGACAAGTTGCCGTAAACATGATTTAACGATCTGCAAACACTGTTGACTTATAAATTATATAGATACAAATAAAATTAATAAAAGATGTTAATAACTTATCTAATGCCTCGCTTCTATAGACTATGACGTTGTATGAAAAAATAGAACGGAACGTAAAATCGCGAAAACTGCAACTTTTTAACCCAACCAATTTCATTGATAAATATTTTTTTCTTTATCAATCTGCGTATAAATAGTTAAATTAATTTTATTGTTAGCCCACAGGTAGAAATATTAAATAAAGCATTTTCGACTGTTTGATAATAATCCGTCCTTTTCTCACACACAAAACCACCATCTATCTGTCGCGCTCGCGCGTTTATTCGGTCATCCAGTAGAATCTGGAGCCGTATCTTGCAGGTTTCTTGTCGGCACTTTCCGGTAAGGCTGGAGTAGCGTCTGGGTAATCCGCCTTCGGTTCCTCCAAAGGTTTTGGTCTGAAAAAAATAAAATTTTAGTATAGTCACACTGCACACATATTTCATGGAGAATTGGGTAGTGGTGAACTTTTTATACATATATGTAAGGCAAATTTTTAAGTTCCATGTAACGTCTTAACCATCATAAAGGGGAAATAAATAAAATAATATTGCTGATCTTCTTTATGTGAAGTTATTACAGGGTTTATCAATTGGATGTGATTTTTTCGTTTTTTTTTAACGGAGTGGATGTGAATTTTGAAAAACAAAAGTTTTCTAGTGTTTCAAAGGTAGCGGAATCTATTGTTATCTATTAAGCAAAATGTATGTGTAAGCGTGTAGTTGCTAATAAGAATAAATGTACCCACAATAGTAAATTGCAATAAAAAAATAATTATTATGCAATTATGCCACCTCGATCATTGCTGTGGCTGTGTTCGTCAGTGACAAGTGGAAGTCCCATTAATGTGGAGGTGAGTCTCATTGAATTGGAGGTGACAGGGTGACTCCATTGAATTAAAGATGGGGCCATTGAATTGGGGCTGGGGCCATTGAATTGGGACTGGGGCCATTGAATTGGGGCTGGTGGAGGTGGTTACATTGAATTGCAGATCATAATTATACAATATAAAAAATTAATAGACAATTTAATTTATTAAATTCGTCATGTAACATACCTCTTAGAGTCATGCACGCGCGCTTCACAGAAGTACCCGAACGCAGGACGGTCCAAGTTGAACTTCTCCAACATACACTTGTCAAACACACCTTGGGTCTTGCGGCATCTAGAATAAAATATCATGTTATAAAAATCTATTTGGCATGGTGCGTGATAGAAAAAAATGAAAGCATGGATAAAATAATTATATTATTATTATTAATTAATAGACGAGCAACAGGTTGTTGATGTATCCATTTCACAGTGGTGTAGTAGTTTTTTCACTTATTTTTCATTTTTGTTAGGATGTCCATTATTCATTTATTTCATCATCCAATTATTACCCATTCATTTTCAAGTTACATCATTTTACATATAGGAAGGGAACTTGAAAAGGAGACGTCTTGGTGTGTGGGCCTTTATACATTCTTCTTCTTATCATATGGTTGATGAACAACCTGGTGTCAGAGTTTAAACCGCCCGTAGGCCTCTAACATGGCTTTACACACCATTGAAAAATCTCGCAGGTGTGCTGGTTTCATCACAATGTTTTCCCTCACCGTTTTAGCAACTGATAATTAACGGTCGTACCACTAGGCTATCAGTGCTTTATACATTGTAGAATAGAAAATACAATAAGCTTGTTGACTGATAGTGTACATTTATATCTACTTTTTTCATAAAATTAATTTTTCTTCAATAAAAATAACATTATTTATTTATTTTGCATTTTTAAAATCAAATTTTAATAGGTTGAGGCACTGAAAAGAGTCAAGACTGTCATGGTCAACAACAAAACGAGTGGTGGTCACGGTGTGACGTGACATTTCTGATTTGTGTTCACTATCATGTGACGGACTATTTATTTTCCAAGAATATTATTGATATGGTTATTCGTAATTTCCATTATGATTACTCATTAGAAATTTCTATCCATCTGATTTATTCTTCAAGGACACAAGCCTATTGGTAATAATAATAAAAAAAGTAATAATAATGGTGGCCTTGTATAATTTCCTCAAGAAAAAGAACTAAACTTACTCTTTCATGGAAAATTCTCCAGAGCTTTTGTCAATGCAGTTGGCGTACTGGTTGAACTCATTAACGCAAGCCTTCTTCACCTTACGGAAGAACTCCATGGTACAAGCCGTCACTGCTTTCCCTTCCTTGAGACATTTTCTAGGGTCATCCTCCTCAACTCGGCATAACACGAACTCCTGGAAATTTTAAATTAGGTTCTCTAAAAAAAAATTATTGACTTAAAAATGTGATAATAGAAAAATAGTCTGTATCTACTTCATTTGTTTTGGTTATTTATTAACTACCAATGCAAAAAGAGGGTCTGTGTGTGTGTCTGTCTGTGTCTGTGGTGTTTTAATTTCTAAATGAATGTCACAATTTTTTTTTTAATTAACTTGATTAAGAGTGTTCTTAGCTAAATAAAATCTTATTTGTGTCAAGAGTTCTTATTTTTTAAAATTTTATTTCTATAGATTTCTGCACATTGTCATTCAGGTTTTAATTCAACATTTTGAATATCTCATAACAGGCACTTTAAAAAACTACTGTTTAGACTTTCTGGAGGTTCAAATAATATTAAAAGTAATAAGAAGCCTTGCAAGATTCACTGTACTGTCTATTAGTAGATAAATTTTATTCAGGGCATGTAAGACCAACAGATGTTTCAAAATATTTAAATAATATTTTAAGTCAATTTTAAAAGAATATGTAAGACGATTTTGGTCATTAATGAAAACCATAATGACACATTATGTTTGTAATATTTATAACCAACTAGGAATATAATGGGAACGATAGTTTTTTACGTAAAAGCAATCAAAACATAACCTCATTATGTTTGATTATGCAATCAATTTAACTTTAACACAAAACAAAAACATTACACAAAATAAGTTACAATTAAACATAAATTAAATAAAACAACGCTTTTACTCACATTATTAGCTTGCTCACAATATTTTCCTAAGTGAAATGATCCAGCGACCAAAGTTGGTGTTGATAAATTAATCTCAGGCACGGTCAATTCCGACTCTTCTGGTAGACGAAAATCCGTAGATACCACCATTTTAACTTATTTTGATGCACAAGAGAAATTTAGAAGTTATTTTTCGAAATAAATAGTGAATTTCCTTCCACAAAAACTGTGGAAGAAATTGGAGAATAATCCGAACAACTTATGATGACAGACGGGTGTCATTTGTAGAGATAGACAATAAGCAGAATAGAGTAAGAATATCGTATGGGTGAAATCTAAATTTGGTAGGGTCGTATTCTTTGACATTGACAACCAGAAAAATTAAAATTACGTTCCATTGCACGTATTTTCCTACAAGAAAAAAGGGTTTCCTAAAAGGTTAATAAAACAAGATGTTTTCATGCTTGCAGAAGTTTATTTAATTCAATTTAACTAGTAGACTAGAATCATAAGTTCGTAAATCTTTATATCATAATCACAACTTTCATAATAATAACAATTATCTTTTCATGTTGTCTAAATGTTTGGGATAGTAGGCTTCAATGGGTACGTTATATTGTTGTTGGTCTCCTGTAGAATAAAAAATATTCAGTAATGCACGCCTATCAACATTTATTACTTTCAATAGGTACTAACTAATATTCTTTACCTTCGTATACTTCAAAACTTTCTGTAGGCAGTTGATAAAACTTGGGGATGTCGTAACGGTTTTCCTGTAAAAAAATATTATTAGAGGAACAATAATCGGAATCGACACAATCGAACACAAGACTAAACCAATTTTTTTTCATTTATAATCATCTATTTGGGTCCATTGGCTTAAACTATGTTAGTTCCACGGCCACATTTGGACCATCATTTATCTCTTTATCGTGAAAGTATAAGAACATATAATATGTAAAATACCTATGCTTTACTCTCATTGTGTGCGTCTTGTACATCATGTACTTACACGTACACATTTACACTTTATGGTGTTAAGATCTTGCTTTCTCTTTAACTTAGATTCAATTTCCAGGTCAAGCTCTGAAGTGATAATTCTACGTAATAATACGGAGTCTGGTAAAATGCGGTAAAATGCTTATTTGCATCTCCAGTGTTGTTGGCTAATCTCCGTTAAGATTGGCCGCTGTGAGTATGACCGAAATTCGGTCAGGAGAACAATACAATATTGATTTGCGCAAATATAATAAAATAACTTACCGAATCGTAATTCCTTCTGCCCATGCGTGGTATATTTTTATTTGTTTTGATAACATATCCCATGCTGCCTTGATCGAATGGGTTAATTTCTTCATTACTTCTTCCAACTCTTGGAACATTATTCGGCTTTATAAAAGAACCTTCACCTTTATTAAAAAAGTGAATGAGGCAGTATGCCATTAATACCGTAGCCAACTTGGAGTTCATTTTTTAAAAGCAATAAAATGGCGGGAGACTGGTAGAGCAAGAGCGCCGAAATTTGAATGATGTGGATGTAGCTTTTTTGTTTATTTATACTGAAATGTTTCGATTGGACCCGTATATTGTTAGGATCAGATAAAATTTATTAACGCTTTCGGTCTGAATACTGAATAGCTACTACTGGTAGATTTTGTTACTGATACAGTGATACCTACTTCACATGAGGGTAGAATGATTGTTATCTACCTAAGTACGTAAGTAATAGTTATATGTAAGTTCGTAACTAATAAGTTACTTAGCTACAGCAAGATAGAAGCAGAAGCGTATCGCAGACTCATAATCTGGAGGCTTTCAGAGCTCTTTAAATCGTGCAGAGGCTCTCGCAACCGCACGGAGGCTTTCACAATCAGGAGACTTGCGCAGAGACCTTCGAAGTCACGAAGAAGTTCTCTGAATATCGCGCAGAGGCTTTCGCTTTTGTATGTAGGCTGAGGCTCTCGTTGTCGCGCACCGCACAAAGTCTCTATGTCGGCCAGCTGACATGCAGAAGCAAAAGGAATATCTACCAGATAGGGATATCTGGCTGTGTGTCGCGATGACCGGTGAAAGAAAGGAGCTGCGGGTTGGTGAAGTTCAACGGAGATCTCTATATATTAAAATGGATTGCTGTTCGTTGGTCTCGCTAAAACTCGTGAACGGCTTGACCGATTTGGATAATTTTGGTTTTGAAATATGTGTGAAAGTCCAGGGAAGGTTTAAAAGGTGAGAAAAAGGGGTAGAGTAGGGTAAGGTAGAATAGGCGTTGAAGTAGGATAACCACACGTACGAAGTCGCGCCGGGAAGCTAGTACTTAATATAATTGAATGCGGGTTCTGGTTTTTTCTGTGTTCTATGTCACACCCTTAGGTGTCAATAAATAAAAAAACATTGTACACATATATTCTTTTAATTTCAATACTAATCAACGTATCGAATGATTGTATAATTTAAATAGTTTTCAAATCAAATTTAATTATATTACAATAAATTGTACGATACGGCACATCATTGGAAAGTATTGTAGACCTTGATACTATAGAAATAAGTGCGATTTTTACATAAAACTGTAATAACTGTCGTGCTATCTGCGTAAGTACATCAAATATACAAGATAATTTTCAATAGAAGTGCGCAAACTTTTAAGGTTGGCTGTGATTGTGATCTTTGACAATTATGTAATCTTGGTAATTGTGTGTGGTTGCAGAGTATATGAATACCTACTGTACTCGCGCAGGAATAGGGTTCAATATTAAATGAAGAAATACTCAACTCATGTCTCGCACATCCCTGCAAATCCTGAATATTTCCAGAAGCGCAGGGCGAGGATTGAAATTTGTTTGTACAATATTAAACCATATAACTTAAAAAATAGAATTGAATTTTGCTCAACACAATTTATGCAATACAGTTACAGTTGTACAATATTGAACAGTATTGCTTTAAAAATAGAATTGAATTTTGCTAAACAACTAAAATATCTCTTCCAAACACTGCTTGCCTCGGAGAAGCATCTTCAGTCGCTTTGTGTCTGTACCGACAAAGGGAAATAATAAGACTAGGATGATGATCTCGTTCAGAACCACCCCGCAAAGTTAGCGCACTCCATTTAAAATGTAAGTAATCTAATCCAATCGAATGTTATCTATACATATAATTTCATTCTATACATATAATTATTTCCTGAGGGAATCTGGTATGAAAACTTGATATTTTGGTGTGCAACCACCTTTCTCTATGATTGCACGGACTAAGGAGAACGGGTCCAGCTTTTTCTTCACTACTAGAAATCTGAAAGGAAAATTAACTGAATGAATAAAAAAAAAATTTGATACAGCTAATAATAATATGCTCCTGACCGAATTTCGGTCACAGCGGCCAATCTCAACGGAGACTAGCCAATTACGCAGGAGATATTACAGTGCACAAGTGTTTGCGCAAACACACGTAAAAAAAATCACAAAAATATTAAGAAAAATGGAAATATCGGGTTAGAAGCTTTAGGACTAAATCTCCGCATCAGTGCCTTCTAAAAATGCAAAGTTTGGAGCACTGAGTCGGATACGTAATGTTAACTGATAGATATTACCACACGCCCTAGGCTTAGAAAGAGATTTGAAATTTCGACTGATTCTGATGGGATACGGTGGCTCAGTTGTTAGAGCGTCGGCACGGTACACCGAAGATCGTGGGTTCGAATCCCATCCGTATCAGTTGTTTTTACAATTACTAACGTGTGTATCGTGCGTTTGGCTTGTGTAGGCTTGCCAGCTCTTGCCAAGTGGCTTTGGCTTTGGATCATTGGCTAAGGCGCTGTCTCCACGAGCGAGAAAATCGCGGCGATATCGTCGTGCCACGTATTTCTATACACTCTCTATGGAACCGTCTCCACACAGCGATACAATCGTCGAGTGATTTTATATGAAAACGCCGCGATTCTCTCGCTCGTGGAGACAGCCCCTTAACAGGTGGATAGCCGATATTTGGCTTGCCTACACTTGCCTAGTTTTTGTACAAGCACGTTAGCCTGACATATCGTCGTTGGTTGTCAGTTGGTTCGTCAATGTTTTGTACAACCACGTTAACCTAGCATATCGTAGGTGGTTGTTGGTATATATTGGTTGGTGTATATCAGCTATCATAAGGTCAAGGTTAGTGGTGGTTAATAAAGCGTTTAGCGCCAAAATATAGCTTGCTATTTTTTCTTAGCATTTAGCATTTGCTATTTTCGATCTGCCTTCGTGCTATATGCTATAATATAACGTCTCGCTCAACAAAGCGCAAACAGCGCGGCCAAAACGGGATAGCAACATAACGCGAAAGCGTCTACTCAACAAAACGCAAGTAGCGGGGCCAAAACGAGATAGCAATCTATGACTCATGACTGACCCATTTAGCGCATCGCTGAATAAAATGATAACATCTCCGCGTTCAGTTGACTGCCGCGGTATTTTATAGCGTGCTATAAATATAGCATATAAAATAGCATGCTATAAAAATATAGTCAATAGTCTATAGCACGTCTATAGTTTATAGCAGATTTGAACATCACTAGTCAAGGTCAACCAACCTGTCATTTCCTTCACCATAACTTCGCGACGAGAGTCCACTCTTCTGTGCACATTGATGCAGCAAGGCTCGCTCTTCTTTGGCGAAGTCGCTGCTGAACACAAGGTCTAAGTCGAAAGCATCCGAAGCAATGAAGCGTCGCATTAGGTCCTGTGCTGCGAGACGAAGCATGCGAGTGCCTCTTGCACTGCCTAGGCCGGCGCGGTTTACCTAGAATTAATTAAAAAAATATGATTTTATTATATTTTTTGTATATTTTTACATGTTTTCTTATTAAAGTCGAGTCCCGCCCGAGTCAGTAGTTTTTGCGAGTTTAAGATTATTTTTTTTAACCACCGACGCAAAAAATGGTATATGTATAGTTGGTAAGAGCATTGGCACGGCAGGCGCAGTGGGGTAGCGTAGGGGGACAGGGGGAGGCCATGACCCCGGGCGGCATATAAAAAGGGCGCGTATTATTATTATTTTTAGTCTGCCCCGGGCGGCGAAAACGCTACGTACGCCACTGGGCAGGTGTCGCTTGTTCAAACCCCGCTCCTTTCAATTCCCTCAATATTATTCTGTTATATTACCATTTGTAAGTTAGGTTTGATAGGTTCCTCAATGCCCTGCGAAGCTACGCCTAGTCCACCACCCTTCCAGCCCATCATCTTCATCATTCTGAAAAGATTACTTTAATTAGTAAAGATAACTTTAATTAGTAATTAATTAGTTCTAGAAAGTCTTTTCATGTGTGCTAACTGACAGTTTTATCTTCCTTAAGGCGCCTATCGTGCTAATCTGCTATCTCGGTCGCGCATTGAAGATATAAAATCATCTCTCCTGAGCGTGGTATATTGAATTTCACAAAACCAAATCGTATTGAGTATTGAATTGGTTTTTTACCACTTTATACTTAAAAATTCATAGCAGATCAAGGGCCCTTCGAAAAAATTTGTTAGGACCCCGCGCTTGCTAAATCCGGCACTGCTTAAGGCAGGCAGGTATCTTTGGTTGACTAATATCGACATCAATATCACACTCACTTGGTAGCCACACTGTTATCGACCGGAGTGCCAAACACATCGTCGTCTTTCTTTCCTGACACATCACTGACACTGATTCTTGTGTCGCCTTGTGCTATAAACTGCTCTTTTATGACAACACTTACTACTTCTCTGCGGAGCCTCTGGCAATAGACAAGAAAAAAATATTTTACCAAAAAATCTAGAATGTAGTGATTATTTAAAAAAAGACTTCCGCTGGTGCCGCGTCCTTCTGTTTGTCTGTTCGCGATAAACTCACAAACTACTGCACCGATTTTCATGCTGTTTGTATCAATGGATAGAGTGGATCTCGAGGAAGGTTTTAGTATATTATAAAATAAGAAAATATAATGATCGATAAGACGTCGGTCGGAAAAAAATAAGCCAAAGTAAAATAAATTAGGAAATTTTCAGTAGCAGCATGAAATCTGGAATTGTGCCCAGTTAATGGCAATAGGCTCGCCCCCTATTACATGGAACTTATAACATAGCTGGCGAAACAAGGGTGTACTGCATACATCTCTGCCTACCCCCTCTAGGGAATATAGGCGTGAGTCTATGTTATGTTAGGGTATAAGTAAGACAGGATTACTTACTTCCCAAGCCAAGTCTTCAACAATACTCCTAGCTTCGCCTTTGCTATCACCCGTGGCCTGCACCAAAAGAATCCCATTGATGTATAATGAATAACATCTGTTCTCGAAGCTGTTTGTTAATTGTAAACTGCATACTTGACAACTTGCTGGAAGATAGAGCAGGGAAAGATTAGCTTATTCAATCATAGATCTTATTAATCTATTTATATTATCACTATATATTAGTGATTGAAGCTCCGTTAAAAATATAGATTAAAAAAAACATTCGATACACTTTTTTTTATTTTTGCACTTAAACTTTAAGTGGTATTTTTTGGATTTTGTGATTGATTTTTTGTAGAAAAATGAACTTTGATAATATGCCTCCAGCTCAGGTAGCTGTCCATTTTCTGAAAATTACTTTCATTTTCTTGCCAATCAGAAATTATATCAATTGTGACATCTAAACTACATAAAATTACTTTCTAACTAAAGTTATAACACCATCCCTATAAGATGCCGAAAAAAACTTAGGCATGAGATTAAACTTCCTTTTCTACAATATTTTTTTTTAAACACTACTTTCTGTAAACGTAATATTGCGTAACGATAAGACCCTTAAGCTAACTCACTTTGTATATTCCATAATTTTCTTGCCCACGGTCGTATTAAAAGCACCATTCTACCAAATGTAGACTGAAACATATTTTCTCTAAATTGTCTTACATCTAAACATTTTAATTTCATCATTTGATTTATATATTCATTTGCGTCCGTTCCTTCTGTAGGTTTCCTTCCATTGTCTGTATCTTCTTCTACTTTATTATTTTCTACATCATCGTTTTCATCATCCTTGTGTTTGTCATCATCCGATAAGTTATTTTTATCATCTGTTTTGCTATCATCTACTTCTTGTCCTTGCCGTATGAATGCAATTTTATTTGATTTTGGTGCGTCCTCAACAATTTCACCGCCAACACGTTTGATACCTCTTGCTCTGTCTCCAGCGGCATCTGATGCTGAAACAAATGTTCTTTGAAGCCTACCTTTCTTTTGTTCACGGTACATTTTTCCTACCTGAAAGATGAAATTTAAATAAATCTGAAGTATTTACTTTC
Source organism: Protodeltote pygarga (assembly GCA_936450705.2). Lineage (NCBI taxonomy): Eukaryota > Metazoa > Arthropoda > Insecta > Lepidoptera > Noctuidae > Protodeltote > Protodeltote pygarga. The sequence continues at coordinate 4,048,098 of OW388275.2, forward strand.
ACAATGTTATAAACGACGGGTATGGGACAAAATATGTATAAGATATTCTATTCAGTGTTACTCTTTACAAGTTATTTAAATATTCTAAATTATACAATTCTTTATACTGCCGATACGGTCTCTACCGTCCCACTGCAGAGCAAATGCCTTCCTATCTAAATTCCAGAGGCGGAAGGTAAATTTTTCCAAGAAGTAAGCCGGAGCCAACCTGCGGAAAATCGAATGACACAGTAGGCATTATAGATTGTGCCATTTTTCAATCGGAAGGCGGTAGGAATGCAGATGTATGGAACCTCCGTCACTGCTAAATTCATGAATGAATGTCAAAGAGTAATATACAAGCAACATTCTAATATTCTATTTTGCTGACCTCATCTTAAACTGGGATACGATCATATGCTTAACAATCAACTTGTTATGTAATAAGCTACACCACAACAAAAACAAACTATTATAATGCCATTGGTCCTCAACTGATCTCTGTCTGGCCGTGTCAGATTACCATTGATTGGCCATGCCATTGAGATTGGCTGCTGTGACCGAAATTCAATCAGGACATTTGTTTTACCATGGTAACTTGAGATAGCCTAGTGGTGTGACCATTAACTGGCAAGTCAATAGAAATTTAATATTACTTGCAACAGTGAAGGAAAACTTTGTGAGGGAACTAGTTAACTTAAATTTATAGGTGTGCTAGGCCATGTCGGAGGTCTACAGGGTCTACTACTACTACTACTGTCATAAGGTTGATTATCAACCACACGAAAAGAAAACTGATAGTAAACTAACAACTAACAATAATATGAAAACAAAGTTAACCTCAAAAGATAGTTGAGCTATCTCCTGCATAACCGGTGCTGGGTATCTACAGCCCATTAATTCAACGTTAGAAAAAACTCTTGCCAAACAAACAAGCCGTTCTTCGGAATAATTATTTTTCCACTTTTCCATAAAAGCTTTTCGTAACTGCCAATGATCCTCGCACTCATGTTCATCTCTGTATTTATCAACATCCCAGTCAGCGCTGAAATCGTTTGCCGCCAAATTACTATTACGTCTTCTTTTGTGAGCAGACATTTTTGAAAAATAAACAAAAAAATACAAATTTCAACACAAACTAAATAATTCATTCACAGAGGACTGACAGATGTGTCAGCTGTAAGCAGGGTTGGATTTGGGTACGTTGAAAAGGATAGCATAAAAAGGTTAAAAAGATAGTATTTGTCAGAAATTATCGTACAATCATTCAAATCGAATGAATGGAACGATCCAGCATAAGGAATGACCTAAAAAAAAAAAAAAAAGGTCGTCACATAGATACTGAAATCAATCCGAATCATAGCATCGAGGACCAAAAAAAAAAAAAAAAGGTCGTCAACTGCTACGTTTCGCATTTTTGCACCTTTTTTGGTAATTATTTGGACTACTTGAAATTATCGTACATTTGCGTACGATCCTTACTTATGGATCGTATATCGTACCAAGCCTGAAATTATAGTACAAATACGATAATTATCGTACAAAATCCAACCCTGGCTGTAAGATATATTTTTTTTTTTTTTTTATTTACCCCGAAGGGAAGGCTATAGTCTTTTGACCGTATTGCCTAGTCTTACGTCCATTAATTTCTTGCGTAATAAGTTAATAATATTGTCTTTCGTATATTTTTTAACATAGGTTTTAGGTTGTTTATTTTGTCTTTCGTTTTTCATATTATAGTTTTTTAGTTTTGTTATTTTGTCTTTCGTATTTCGTAATAAAGTTTTTAATTTGTTTATTTTGTCTTTCGTATTTATAATTTTAGTTTTTAAGTTTTATTATTTTGTCTTTCGTAATAAATCCATTTTAGTTTTGTCATATCCGTAAAACATAAGTCAAATCCGAGGTATTTCATTGTGTCATGTCAATTTGTCAAAATGACATTCAACAAAGAATAATCGTCAAAATGTCAAATTCTATCTCTCATTGACATTATCTCTAACAAAACATAACCTACAAAATGCTATGTATTTACAATATTAAAAAGGCATAAAATATAATATAGAATTTACAGATACTTATAAATAAAAACACAAAAATATGTAGGTAACTAAATATCATTTACAGTCTCTATTATAAATTTGTACAAATATATATATGTTGAGGCATTCATAAGTAGCTCCTGAATGCAATGCGGGACCATATTAGGTTTTTTATAAATTTTTAGAAGCTCATCCGACAACACAAGGCGCTGAATGTTGAAAGACGAACACTCAAAGAAGATATGGTGTAGAGATTGAACATTTTGTGATTGACAATACTCACAATATGGAGAGTTGACCAATTTAAGACGATGAAGATGATAATTTAAACGACAGTGACCAAAACGCATACGACAAATAAAAGAATAGAACTTCCTATTTATAAATTTGTTATTCCTGCAAAACCAAGGTATGGAGTTTATTTGTACATCTAAAGTGGCAAACCATGTGCCTTTATTTTCTATCTGTGTGTACTGATATGAATGTCTTCCCCACGCTTGACACATACGTTGTCTTAAAAGACTAATTGCATCTGTATGAGGTATGGAAACACTCATATCGTCATCAGAATTTGGAATCAATTCATCTAAATCAACAATTTTCTTTGCCAAATAATCCGCCTTTTCATTTCCCTCGACACCAATATGTGATGGCACCCATACAAAGCTAACTTCAATATTCGAATGAGACAGTTCAATCCATAGCTGTTTTATTAAATAGATTATGTAATTAATGTTAGCATCTAGTTTATTATTAGCTAGATTTTTCAGAACACTCATGCTATCACTCACCACAACCCACTTGCTGTGACCTGAATTGAAATTTTTAATATGTTTCAAAGCACACAAAATAGCAACAGCTTCTGCTGTGAAAATACTGGCATTTCTCTCAATTTTTCTACCAACTCCTATATTTGAAGCTGGCTCATAAATAGCAAAAGACACTGCTTTATCATTTTTGGAACCATCACTATACACAAATTTATGATCTGACCACTCTGACAACATTGAATTAACTTCCTCTTTTGAAGATAGGTCTTTTTTACTTTTTATTATTACATTTATATCTGGAAATTTAGCGATAAAAGCTCCTTCATAACAAGGCAGAATATGTTTTGATTGATAAATGTTTATATTTTTAATAAAATTTATAAAACTATGAAGATCCTGTAACATATAAAATGGTTTTATGCCTAAACTAGGATTTGAATGCAACAAATTGGCTAAGAGACTATTATTGGATACACTAAAAAGTTTTAATATAAATCTTTCTTTCAAGTAATTGAAACGAATTCTTAATGGTGGAACATTACATTCAATCTGCATTGCATTTATGGGAGTACTTCTGAATGCCCCAGTGATAACACGCAAACATTTATTTTGCAGAACATCTAAACTATTTATAATTTTGGTGTCTGCAGCAAAACAATAAAAACCATATTCAAAGTGACTACGAACTAAAGATTTGTACAACATTAACAAAATTTTTGGGTCTGCACCCCAGTATGAACCAGCCAAAGATTTTAATATATTATATGCTTTGTTTACTTTGTTAGTTATGTGTTTGATATAATTATTCCAGGTTAAATTATAAGAAAAAAGAACACCTAAAAATTTGATTTCGTGTAAAATGGGTAATGCACTATTGTTATATTGCACAGAGGGTATATTATGACATTGATTACCAAACACTACCACTTTGGACTTGAATGGATTAACATTAAGATCAAGGTAAGAAAAATATTTGTACAGATTTGATAAGGCATTATTAACTATTTGGATAACCTGTGGTAAATTGGTTCCAGAAGTGTAAACAACTAAATCATCTGCAAATTGTAAATTTTTGACCTGAGACCCTAGAATTAAATTCAATCTACGTATATACAATATAAATAATAAAGGTGATAATATACCTCCTTGACAAACTCCTTTTGATGCATGTCTAGGACCATAGAGATGACTATTAAATTTAACAAATACTTCTCTATTGCTCAGAAAATTTCTAACCCAAACTATAATTTTTTCAGAGATCCCTATTTGTAATAGTTCCTGGCATAAAATATCTATATTTACACTGTTAAAAGCCCCAGCAACATCGAAGAAAACTCCAACTAAATAATGATTGGCCGATAAAGAGGAATGTATATCAAGTTGCAATTGACAGATACTTTCCCTAGCAGACCGATTTCTACGAAAACCAAATTGATTAGAAGGCAAAATGTGATTTTTTTCAACATAAAACTCTAAACGTTGCTTCAACAGTTGCTCAAATAGTTTACCAACACAAGAAGTAAGTGCTATGGGACGATAAGAATCTGGACATAATTTGGGTTTATCAGGTTTTAAAATTGGTACAAGGCAATCCACTTTCCATTCTTGAGGTATAATATTATTTTCCCATAACAGATTAAGAACTTTTAAAAATGTTTTTAAACCAGTATTGCTAAGTTTTTTAAATAATATATATGGCATTCCATCAAGACCATGAGAAGTGTCCCTACGAGAGGAGATGGCAGATAATAATTCACTAACTGTAAAAGAATTTAGTAGAAAATTATCGCAGGAGTTAGTACTGTTATTAGACAAAGAACTTGGGGCGTGTGATACAAAATCTGGAGTGTATTTCTTCAAAAAATCGAAAATCCATGTGTCGTCTTCGTGGATGTTATAATTAAACGTCTTGTTATATTTGCGCATGAATTTCCATATGAAAGATATTGGCGTGCATCTGTTAAAAGTTTCACATAAGGACAACCAACTTTTTTGACGTTCTGTTTTAATAATTAATTTTTTAACTGCTCGTAATTTTTTAAATTGTAAATAAGTTTCTTCTGACGGATTATTTTTAAAATTTATGTAAGCTGTTTTAAAATTTGATACGGCATCTGTACACTTTTGATTCCACCAAGGAAGGGAAGGTCTTCTAATCTTATTTTTACCACATGAGCGATTGCTGGTACTTTTATTGATATTACAGTTTGGAATGGAATTAGCAGCGGCTGTACGCAAAATTGTACAAAAATGGTGATATGATTCGAAAGGACATATATTAACTGTTTTAAAATCAACTAACAATTCATCCACATTATTACTATACATTTGCCAATCTACCGTTTTGTAATTTGGATAGGTGGGCATATGTACAGCATTAGAACAATTTCTACAAGAATAGTTATTTTGACTATTATTAACCACAACTTTTATAATTGCAGGGATGTGATAACTACTACCAAGAGGACTATCATGTATCTGCCATTCGCAATTAAGTGCTAATGATGAAGAAACCAAACACAGATCCAGTGCATTAGGACGCCATGTTAAAGAGCCAACTGTTGTTGCCTGACCATTATTAAGCAGAATTAAATTATTTTCGTCAATAACCTCTAAGATATTTCGACCACGCGAAGAGTCAGAAGAACAGCCCCAAAAAGTGTGATGAGCATTAAAGTCCCCAGCAAATATGAAAGGACCAGGAATAGACTTCACCAATGAATCAAAATTATCTTTATTGAAAGCTGGATTAGAATTTGATGGACTATAGAAACTGACTATACCTATCTCCTTATTATTAACATTAATTTTTATACAAATGTTTTGTAAAGAATTGTCAAAATAGGTGTTAATTTTGGTATAAATAATACTTTTATGAATTATGATGGCAACTCCATTATGTTTGTTACCACAGTCATTTCTTTCGATATTGTAATTTTTAATTTGAAAATTTTGTTCAGGTTTAAGCCATGTTTCACTAATAATTGCAATGTGAATATTGTGTGTATAGAGGAAATTGATAAATAAATGTTTGTTGCTATTAAGACTTTGTGCATTCCATTGCATTATATTTAAATTTGTTAAATCCATTATGAAGATGAAGGAATTTTACTACCTAAAGTTGTTTTTAAAACCTCTTTAATTGAAGATGTGTTTATAGGGACATCTTTATTACTAACAATTTTTGTAATTGTTTCTACTAATATATTTATAAATTTATCTGATTTCATTAAATTATTAATTTGTACATCTAAATGTTTTGAAGATAGAGCTGGAAATAAATTTACATTGAATAGATCAGAGTATGTGACACTTCTTGACTTTATTTTATTTTCTTCAATTTTTTGTTTTTTTAATGGACAAGATGAGGAGATAGCTATGTGACCGCCCTTGCAGTTTGCGCACTTAGCATCCTTTGGGTCGACCTTACAATTCTTAAAATTATGATCTAAAGTACAAATTGAGCATACCTCAGTATTCCGGCAGAATTTAGCAATATGTCCATACCGTAGACACTTGAGGCATTGCTTGACAGGTGGAATATATCTGCTCACCTCGTGGCGCCAAGAGTCTAGGTATATATATGTAGGAAGAATGGTGGACGCAAAGGTAACAGCAACTGCTTGAGTAGGAATAAATTCGACATTAAAGAAATTCTTTACCCTGCGCATGAAGCGCCTGACTTGAACCACATTTTTAGAGCTTCCAATTAAAGAAAATATTTCTTTGTTGGACATGTCAACAGGAACTGAGGTAAGGACCCCAGTAACCTCTGTGTCTGCAGCAGGAATGGTAGCTTTTAGGCCTAGCTGATCTAACAATTTTTTATTTTTAATGAACATATTTGCATTGTTAGGCAGATCAAATGTGATGCCAACTTTATACTTATTTATGGAACGCAAATGCATGACGCCCGAGACACCATGTTCGCGTATACCTTTAGAGAGAGCCATACGATCCCTATCGCTGAAAGGCTTATTTTCTTCTTGGTGGTTCAGGAATACAACCAACTCCTTTAAATTTGTGTCCTCTGGGTACTTACGGGTGTAACCTTTTACATTAAAAATTTGGTACTTGTCCTTCGGGTCCTTATCCGTAGTCCATGTTACTTCTGATTCCCCTGAATCAGAATCAGTAGTTCCCTGCTGAGACTGGGAATCTAAAGGTGGATCCTCCTCCTTCTTTTTTCTTTTTTTAACCATTATGAAATGATGTAATACTAATTTAAGATAATGAGACTTAGTGTTAAGTACTAATTTAACTATAAATACAGAAATTTACAAAGATATTGTACAAATAAATATTTTGAATTAAAAAGCGCGCCTTTCCTCTTACAAGTTTTCCCGCCTTTCGTGTCAAACTCCCTGTCAGATATATGTTGTTGTTAATAAAGTTCGCCAAATGGCAGGCAAAGGTTAAAACCATACAGCCTTGTCATATTTGATTTTCTTTCTATATTTTCAAAATATAAAGGCCAAAGGCCAAGTCTGATTTCTCAATTCCAAAAGGCTAACGCCATGTCTGTTTTTTTTCAAGATAATAGGCTAATGCCATGTCCGTTGTTTATAATGAGGTCAATAGTCGGAGAGAGCAAACGTCAGATATCGCAAACGGTTGCATACTTTTTATTCTAGCAACAATGCAACCATTTGCAAAAAAGAGCGGTGATAGCTGGAACTAAAAATAAAAATCATAAATATTACGTTCGTGATATCTAAAATAACTTAAAAGTGATTAATTTGAATATAGGTAATGACAAAAAATTCGACATAAATATTTGACAGTACCAAATAGCATGTATTTGTGAATTGTTGCAGATTGTATTAATGAGATGTGCGCCAATGGCGCCCTCAATTTTTGCGGACTCTTTTTTGTCAAACTGTACAATCTAAAACACTACAATATGACTTATTTTATTACTCTATTAGTCTGTGGTCACTCATCACTGGTCAATAATATTTCCCACCTTTCCCACCCATCTCAATGTCAACCAATCAATGCTGGTCATTGATTATTTTTCAATTTATTATTGATTGATTGTAGTATCCCTAGTAAGTCTGTGATTGATTGCTTGCGCGTTGTGTTGTGTTTGTAAACTGTAGAATTTATTATTCTTCTGTCTGTGTTTGTAAAAAGCAAGCAAAAGCAATTTTTGGTGAATATGTATTGTAAGCAAATATACATATTTTTCTTTGTGTGACCGTCGGAACGTCGAGAATTTGAGAATTTTGTAAAATGAGTAATTCATTGATTGAATATGATTGCAGCTGTGCCGACTGTTCTTTCTTTCTTTATTAGACTCTCACTGTAAATACTGAAGGATGGAGTGTGGAGCTTATTGTGGAGTCTTGAGTATATAATATATTACTTCAATGTGCGTACTTGCCGAGTGTTTGTGAATAATTCCGTGGTTGGTGTGATCATAATTTCATACCCGTAACATATTGGAGTTAACATTTGACCGTTGAAGTGTTGTGAATGAATTCGTGATGTCGGAACTACGAAATCATCAGTTATCCCGCCAAAAAATGGTTACAGACATTAAGGATATGCCCCGAACAAACCCAGAAACTGATATTAAGAGCATGAGCTTTGAAGAACTTTTTAAACATATTCATGACAAAGTACTAATAGCGATTTTTAACAAATTTTTAAGATTTTTAGAAAGTAGTAGTTTCGAAGTTAGTTTCCCTTTTATATCTACTCGTTGTGAAGAGATTCTTAGACGCGTAGTGCTGGACATTAACGTTCTAAAATCAAAATGTTTAAATGGTTCATATAGAAATGTTTGTGATAAAATCATAACAGTCGTTAACAATCAATCTAAATTCTATTTATCTAGTGTAAGGACGAGAATGAGTATGAATCCAGGAGTTACAAAATGTATCATGTAAGTATTTAAGTATGATTATCAAACACTTAAAAATGTATCCAGTTAGATTGTTTTTTTTTTGTATGTAATTTTGGTCTACCCTCATTTGAGAGTAGTATCAAAGTAACTATGCTGTAGGTCTTAGGTAAGCACTACATTTTGCTTTTGTTTGTACAGGGTACTGTGGATTACAAAAGTGTTTGTTGCAAGGAAAACTACAGAATATACTAGACAGCCTCCAATTATGAAGAAATCTGAAAACACTACTTTGCCTATGCAGAACACTAATTTACCTATAAATGTAAAGGAATCACCATTGTCTACAGTTATGAAGAGACTCGAGAACACTACTTTGTCTGTAATAGATAAGAATAAGTTGCAGAACACTAACTTGCCTATAAATGTAAAAGAATCACCATTGTCTACGGTTATGAAGAAATCCGAGAACACTACTTTGTCTGTAATAGATAAGAATAAATCGCAGAACACTAATTTACCTATAAATGTAAAGGAATCACCATTGTCTACAGTTATGACGGAATCCGAGAACACTTCTTTGTCTGTAATAGATAAGAATAAATCGCAGAACTCTAATTTACCTATAAATGTAAAGGAATCACCATTGTCTACAGTTATGACGGAATCCAAGAACACTACTTTGTCTGTAGTAGATAAGAATAAATCTCAGAACTCTAATTTACCTATAAATGTAAAGGAATCACCATTGTCTACAGTTATGACGGAATCCGAGAACACTACTTTGTCTGTAATAGATAAAAATAAATCACAAAATACTAGCTTTCCTATAAATGTAAAGGAATCACCATTGTCTACAGTTATGACGGAATCCGAGAACACTACTTTGTCTGTAATAGATAAGAATAAATCGCAGAACTCTAATTTACCTATAAATGTAAAGGAATCACCATTGTCTACAGTTATGAAGAAATCTGAGAACACTACTTTGTCTGTAATAGATAAGAATAAGTCGCAAATCCCTAACTTGCCTATAAATGTAAAAGAATCACCATTGTCTACAGTTATGACGGAATCTGAGAACACTACTTTGTCTGTAATAGATAAGAATAAGTCGCAAATCCCTAACTTGCCTATAAATGTAAAAGAATCACCATTGTCTACAGTTATGACGGAATCCGAGAACACTACTTTGTCTGTAATAGATAAGAATAAGTTGCAGAACACTAATTTACCTATAAATGTAAAGGAATCACTGAATGCCTCCTTGTCTACAATTGAAAAGGAAATCAAGAATTCAAAGTCACATCATAATGAAAAGCTATTACAGATTATTCCCGAGTGTAATGAAGAAAACCCAACAAATCCAATTAAATTGTCGGATAAATATGCTAAAGTGGATTCCGGTTTTGACAAGCGTTGTGATGCTGAAACAATGGAAACAGCAGATTTCCAACCTAATAATGAAAAGGTGAACTCAGTAAATTCAGATAAAGGTATGATCACTAATGACTGCGATGTTGAAATGTTTTCAGTTACCAATAAGCCTAAAACTGTTGACCATGATGTAAAAAGTATTGATTATAAAAACATGATTGTGTCTGAAGAAGTTTATGTACCTTCTAATCAAAGGAGTCGGAGCTTTGAGGATCTTATAAAAGATATGGATGACAAAAGATTAAGTGAGAATTTTAATAAATTTTTGGGATTTTTAGTAAATGAAAGTTTAGAAGTTGGTTTCCCTTTTATATCTAATATTGGTGAAGAGATTTTTAGACGCATAGTGCTGGATGTTAACGTTCTAAAATCAAAATGTTTAGATGCTACTCATAGGGATGTTTGTGATAGAATTATCACAGAAACTGTGAACAATCAATCTGTATTCCATTTATCTTATGCAAAGAAGATAATAAGTATGAAATCTGAAGTGACAAAAATTAGTATCACGTAAGTACCTACCTATTATGTTCATCAAACAATTTAGTAACTAAACTAGACTTCGTTTTTTAAACGGTTTTACTTAGCTTGCCCTGTTTATTAGCTGGTTCAATAATTGATCTGATATTTGGTACACAGCTTTAGACAAATGACAAAACCGTTTAATGTAAAAAGAAAATTACTTATTAATAGTCTTTAATTTTGCAAATACCGTAGGGCCTTGTTGATCTGAAGGGGCAAAAATAAAGACCCTTTGCGGATTATTGAGGCGTCCAGATTATAGTATGCCATATTTAATAGTAATGAAACAAATGTTTAACATTAGTTTCTTTAATTAATATTTCTGTAATCCGCAATTTATCTTTAAATGTTAATGTTGAATGTTTACGTGGCGGCGCGGCCATGATGTGCGAGCGCGTTAAATTGACACTGTTAAGCCGAAATTACTTAAATAAAATTACTTTCACGACAGTAGTTTTATAAACAGTTTCACGTGTAAATATCAAGTTTTACAAAGTTATTGTAAACTTTGTAAAACTTGATGTTGAGTAACTTCGGCTTAATAGACGGAAGGCAATGAACAAAAGACTGGCGACAGGTTGGCTCAGTCATGGTAGTCCGCACCTACACCCACTTCCCCCGCGTACCCCATTGCCCGTTCGGATTACAGCGATCACTGAACAATCGGGAGACCGGATTAACGAGGCCCTACTTTGGTCCACCATCATTTGAAAACAGTATCAAACTAGCAGGCTATAGGCAGGCATTAATTTTTTTGTTTTCACAGGATACTGGTGATTAAAAAAGTGTATGTTGAAACGAAAACTATAGATACTACGGTGTCTATAATAGATAATGAAGAATCACAGAATACTAACTTGTCTGTTAATGAAAAGGAATCATTGAATATTACTGTGAATGATGAAAATCAACCAATCATATCTATTTCGTGTCCTCGAACCAAGTAAGTATTATCAGGCCTGTCCCTAACAACTTTTAATTAATTAATTTAGAATAGATTAATTTATTTTGGCTAACTAAGATCCAATGTCACCATTCACTTTAATAACCTAGTTTAATAAAACTAAGTTCAGCCATACACAAATTGCAGTTTTGAACTCAGTTAAACGCTGGATCCGAGTTTAACTTGATTGATTGTGTTTAGTGTCAGTGGTGAAGTCGGCTCTAAATGAGAGTCAGTGTGTAGTCAGTAGTGTTGTGTTTTTTTTAAGTTTGCGCGCCCTCTCGCTTGGTCAGCTGATTAGCGAAGGTCGACTGAGATCAGTGGTATTTTTACCCGATTTAAAAAAGAAGGAGGTTCTCAACTAAAAGCTAGAAATAACAAAGACAAAACCATTCGTTTTGGACTTGGTTCCAGCTTAGGACGAGGTGATCTAATCTAGCACCCGTAGCTTGGCATAGACTTAAATTTTTTTTTGTGTTATTACTACTTTGTGTTCGAAGTCAGTTTTTTCTTTTTTGTAAAGATTTTCTCTTTTTTGTATCATTTTTTGGTATCGGCCAAGAATTCTTTTTTCTCGGTATCGGCCGAGAATTCTTTCTCCTCACTATCTTTCTCGATCTCGGATCAACAATTTAGTCTCGGTCAGACCCTACCCACACTACAGTTCAGTATTTCAACAACAGGCTTATAATAAAAATAACCATTTATTTCAGCTCATTGGAAAGTCTATTTTCTCAAACATCAAGTTCTGGGAGCGTAAATAAATCCGAAAGTTCTTCATCTATCGACCCAGTGACTACAGATTTTAAATCAAATTGTCTTCGCACTACACTTGAATTTGTAAAACACAAATCTGACAATAACATCATAAGATACGAAGATTTGACATTTGATCAAGCGAAATATGTCTACGAAATGGTCAGCAGTGTATTAAATTATGATGAATATAATATTAATTTAGGAAATAAGCTGCTTTATACAGCGTTGTGGGAGACGGTAAAGAGTCACAGCTACAGCTACGAGTTTAAATTAGGTATTGAAGAATTTAATCTTGACAAATCGTAAGTTGCTTTTTTTTTAAAATTATTTAATAAGAAATTCGCAAAAACAACTGACTCGGGCGGGACTTGAATCCGCGATCCCTGGCGTGCCGTGCCATCGCTTTACCAATTAAGTTACCGAGTCCCGCCCGCTTCAGTCGAAATTACGAATCTCTTTCGCCTTAAAGGCGTGTGGTGCCATCTACCGGAGTACTGCCGCACTGCCGGTCCCATGTTCTAAACTTTGCAGCTTACAAAACATAGAAACGATGTCACCAATTTTTTAAATATATTTTAATAGCGACTTGTCCCGGCTTCGCACGGTTACGATAATATGCATGTACATATAAACCTTCCTCTTGAATCACTCTATCTATTAAAAAAACCGCATCAAAATCCGTTGCGTAGTTTTAAAGATCTAAGCATACATAGGGACAGATAGACGCGGGAAGCGACTTTGTTTTATACTATGTAGTGATGTTTGTTTTTAACATGTTTATGCACATGATTAACTAATTTTTTCTATGGCAATCAGGAAATAATCAATGCATGATCAATTTTGTTTAGGGGAGCCAACATCCATGTCCTGTCTGCAGATATGCTGTAGTTTTATAAGGCTATGTACGAGTATGAAAGAGAGAAGATCAAATTACCTAATGATAAGGATGAGGAAGAAATCTATGTAAAACCTAAATAAATTGATGTTACCCATGGGGCTGGGATCACAGCTTACGTAATTGAAGCTCCGTTAAAAAAAAGATTTAAAAAAATAGATCAATTTCGGTCGAAAACGATTGTTTTAGATCTTTCGTAAATTTAGTTACTCTTGCCACTAACGTTTGCGCATCTCTTCAAAGCGGCTGGACAGATTTTGATGATTTATTTTGAGTGGGCTTGCATACTCCCTGGATGGTTTATATTCACAATTGGTCCCGGTAGGTGGCGCTGCGATCAGTATCAATTAGAACTAATAAAGTGTAATGACCCTCACCCGGCTTGGCCTTCAAATATACCTACAATATTACAAACATACAACTAAATATATTGCCAAAACGCAAAGGAATTAAGGAGTCTAGAGCTAAGAAATGTACTTATACCATTTTTTTAAATTGTTATATATACGCACATAACTTACGAAAAGTCAGAGCTGCGCGCGCAAGGCTATCACGACTGCAATAATTTTAGTTAAATAATAAATGTTATAATGTATTTGAAAATAATTATATTTTTGTTGTATTGCAGGGTTTTGGTACTTGAAAAGACGCTCAAAGTTAATCCAAACACGAATAGCGATGAAGAAAAGTAAGTACATCTCTATATCTTCTTCTTAATATATAAAACAAAGTCGGGTATATTCGAACACTTATAACTCGAGAACGGCTGGATCGGTTTTCATGGTTTTTGATTTGTTGTATTTGTTTCCATCCCGAATAGCAGAAAAACTATTAATAAAAACAATGGTGTTATATCCCCTAGGGTAGGATAGGGGTATGGTATGGTAGGGTAGAAAAGGCTTAGAGGTGGGATAATCACGCGTATAAAGTCGCGCCAGGCAGCTAGTACTATAATAATCTCTTGGGTATCACTGCTTTACTATTATTGACTAATAATAATGGAATAATACTGACGCAATAAGACGATTTCATTTGTATTTAAAAAACAAAATCAAAATATTTTTTATTCATGTAGACCATTTTAGGCACTTCTGAATAGTCATAATTCTAATCCTACTACTATTATAAAGGCGAAAGTTTGTAAGTATGGATGTATGGATGTTTGTTACTCTTTCACGTAAAAACTACTGAATGGATTTGAATGAAACTTCACCACAATATAGCTTATACATCAGAATAACACATAGGCTACAATTTATCAACATATCATGCGGGCGAAGCCGCGGGCGGAAGCTAGTATTATTATAAGAGTGACTCTAGTTGCCAGGTGGAAAGGCCTACCCCTCATAGAGAAGAATCTGGCAAGAAAAAATCTTGTAAAATGAAATGTGTAATCAAAATATTTTTATCAACAGGAAACAACTGCTGCCGAAATTCTCTGAATTAGCATTCACAGAACAAATAAGAAAAAAAACGAAAGCACAACTCAAACGGCAGGCATTAGCTACAGATTTTTTCAAGAGACTCGATCCAGGATTCGTAAAAAGCCATTTAACTAAACTCGTAAATTTATTATCTAAGAATAAAGTTGCGCAGTTAGTTTGTAAGCCGAAAGACGAGGATCAACTCTCGTTTTGTAGGAAAGTGATTGAGTGGCGTAACCCGAATGTACGTCCGGTGGTTGACCGCGAAACAGATGCACTTTTTAGTAAGATCGCTGATTTAATGGTCGTCATGAAGTGTAAGGTGCCTAAAGGGAAGAAAAACATCCGAGATCCGAGCACTGGGATTAAGTAAGTAATCTTTTTTTTTATAGACTCACGCCTGTATTCCTCAGAGGGGGTAGGCAGAGGTGGGCAGTACACCCACGTTAAGCCGGCTATGTTATAAGTACCATGTATGTAGGCGTGCCTATTCCTGGCTACGTGCTGCTACTGAAAATTTCGTTATGGAAAAACCCAATAATACTTTACCCGACCCGGGGATCGAACCCATGACCTCGTGCTCAGCAGTTGCGCTTGCTACCACTAGACCAACGAGGCAGCAAATGTGTATTAGTTGTTACTTTTTAACGCGATTGCCTGCTGGTAATTTTGCTCTTTCAGGGTATGCGCCCTGTACCTGTTCACCGCTGGCATCGCCCTGTTTTAAAGTGGTATACGGACCACATACAGACTGATATTTGAATTATTTTACTTTTGTTTCAGAGAGGTAACTTATAAGGCATCGCCCAGAAACCCCGTCGGCGCACAAATGTAAGTAAATGTTATTCTATAAAAAATAACTGATACGGATATGATTCTGATGGGATACGGTGGCTCAGCGGTTAGAGCGTCGGCACGGTACGCCGAAAATCGTGGGTTCGAATCCCATCCACGAGTGGTTTTTCAAATTTCTTATTAAATAATTTTATTTAATAAGCTCACACGTGCCATACCTTAGATTAGATAAGATATTTTGTAAATTATTTTGCTTTTGTATACCTAAAATTGTAATTTATGTCTGTCTAGCCTTGGCAAAAGAAAAAAAGGCGTGCAAGAGAACCTACCTTTTTTATCAAAAATGCGCAAAATACATAAAACTGATACTGCGGAGGAACTAAAGAAGTTTTTAAAAACACAAGACGGGTACGTGCGCTTTTTATCTATACTTATAAAACAGTACCGTGACTGACTGACTGACAGACAACGCACAGCCTAAACCGGTGGACCTAGAGACTTGAAATTTTGAGACAATATTCTTTAAGTATCCTAGGGGTGCACTAAGGAAGGATTTTTGGAAATTCTACCCCTAAGTAGGTAAAAAAGGGGATAAGAGTTTGTATGAAAGTTCGTGGTTTTTAAAGTTAAATGTAAGAAACTTGGTATTTAGCTTTTCGGTAGTTAGATAAAAGACGAGCATAGGTTTTTTTTTTCAAATCTGCAACCGAGTTGATAAAAAAGGGGGTGAAAGTTTGTATGGAAAATTCGTTATTTTTTAAGTGACAGATGTAAAAATAAGTATTAAGCTTATGCGCTAAAAATAAAAAAGACGTGCATCAAAAAAAATGGATTTTTTCCCCCTAAGGAGACATAAAAGGGGAGTAAAGTTTGTAGTTATGAAAATCCGTCATTAAACTTGATAATTAGCTTTTCGGTTAACAAATAAGACGTGTTTCAGCTTTTTAAAACTTTACCCAAGGGAGACATCAAAGTGGCATAACTAATGCACGTATATCTCGATATTCAATGGCTATGGAGAGAAAATAGTAGGTATACTCGAGAACTGCTGGACCGATTTTCATGGTTTTTGATTTGTTGGATTAGTCTCCGCCTATAATAGAAGAATCGAAGAAAAAAACATGGAATTGTACCCCTTAGTAGTATGGTAGGGTATGGGTAGGGTAGGGTAGAGGTAGAGTAGGGTAGGGTAGGAATAGAGGGGTAGGGTAGGGGTAGAGTAGAGTAGGGTAGAGGTAGAGTAGGGTAGGGGTAGCGTAGGGTAGAGGTAGAGTAGAGTAGGGTAGAGGTAGAGTAGGGTAGGGGTAGCGTAGGGTAGGGGTAGGGTAGAGTAGGGTAGAGGTAGAGTAGGGTAGGGGTAGCGTAGGGTAGGGGTAGGGTAGGGTAGGGTAGGGGTAGAGAATGGTAGGGTAGGGTAAAGTAGCGTAGGGTAGTGTAGGGTAGGGTAGAAAAAGCGTAGAGGTAAAATAATTACGCGTACAAAGTCGCGCGGGGCAGCTAGTTTAAGTATATAGCACTGATACCCTAGTGGTATGATCGTCGTCTGACAAGTCTGGGTCTCGAGTTCGATACCAAGGCGTGCGCACCTCTGACTTTTCGTAAGTTATGTGCGTATTATAAATAATTTATTATCAGTTTCTAAAACGGTGAGGGAAAATATCGTGATGAAACCAGCACACCTTCTTAGGCTTCACTTGTGTGAAGCAATGTCAGAGGCCTACGAGCGGTTTGAAATCTGACACCAGATTGTGCATCAACCATACGATAAAAAGAAGATTTAAGTAGTGTATTTTTAAGCTTTGTTTACAATACAAGTATAAAAAAAAATTACACGTAATAAACGTAGACTTTACGTTGGTATTCCCCAGAGGGGGTAGGCAGAGGTGTATGCAATACACCCACGTCGAGGAGGCGAGCCTATTGCTATTAACTGGCACAATTCCAGACTCCGTGCTGCTACTGAGAAATTTCCTAATAGACAAACCCAATAACATTTTGCCCAATCCGAGGATGGAATCTAGAACCCCGTGTACAGCAGTCGCGCTTACTACATTTTAATTGACCAAATACTATTCTATTAACCACTTAAGTTTTTTTCCGCTGTGCGCGGGTAAGGAACAAAATATTTTTACCAAAAAACTGTTTTTTTTTGCAGTACAAATACTTCCTACCCTAACTTCGTATCATCGACTCAAAATAATTCCAATAACGATAAAGATAGAGGTTCTTCTGCTGACCGAGGAAGTACTGCGACTCAAAAAGACTACGGGTATCGTCCTAAGTTCCATATTTATTGATTTTTAAGAATTAAGCAATGTTATTATAGTCGTTTATGCCGTGTGGTTTTCGGTCCAAGAATAAAACCACCCCTACTCGTCCCGCGGGTGTCGTAAGAAGCGACAAAGGTAAAGATCCGGAAAATGGGCAGCAGCATCCTTCTGTGAAACAGCAATCATCTGCTGCTGCGATTCCCAACCCGCTTGCCCAGGCGTGACGATTATCGGCAAATACCTCCAATGAGCGCACAATAGTGGCGCGCATTGGGAGAGGCCTATGTTCAGCAGTGGACTAATACTGGCTGATGATGATAATTAAAGTTGTTATTACAGTTTTAGAATAAAATATTTCGTGAGTAATAAATAATATTACGGCTTTACTCACGCATTGATTTCGGGGAATGCCCGACTAGTTTCGAACTCAAACGGAGTCCATTTTCAAGAGCAAGTGTAGTCACGCAGCGGCGGCGGACCTCACTGCCTCTTGGAAATAGACTCTATAAACAATATTACTCACTATTATAAATACAACTGATATATACAGGGTTATTTGTAAAACACCAGCATCCTTAGAAGGGGTCATTAAACTCATCATCATGAACAACTTTTACTATAGGACATACCCTGAAATCCCAAAAAAAATGTCAGCTGTTCCATACATTTTTTTGAGTTATGTGAACATAAATGTATGGAACAGCTGATTTTATTTGGGTATTAGGGTTGGTTCCATAGTAAAAGTTGTTCATAATGATGAGTTTAATGACCCTTCTAAGGATGCTGGTGTTTTACAAATAACCCTGTATATAAACTTTTTTCGGAGTATTTAATTTGTTTTTTCATTATTTATCGTTTTCAGAAGATCGACAGAAGACGTAAAGCATTCATCTTCGTCGGCATTACCATATCGAGACTCAAGTCTGGATAAACCGCGAGTTAGAAGCCCCGTGGACGTCCACAGGAAAGTAACAGAACAGGAAAAGCTTATTGAAGCCTTATCCATTCCTGTAAAAAGCGATAAAGCTGTAAAGTAAGTGATTTTAACCGACGGCTTTTTAAGGCGCGGATTCTTGCTTATGTGCTGTCTCGCTCGCACATTAAAAATATGAAATCAATGAATATAGATATGAAAAATTAAACTAAACCAATTGAAGGAGAACAACATTACTAGGGTAAATTTCACGAATGAAAAAAAAACAAGAGTGAATTTCACGAAAATTTACCAAAAAGTTAAGGATCTCATTTGTATCATCGCGTAGTTAAGACAGGAAGCCTATTCATTTCAGGTTAAATCAGCTGATCCATACATTTTGGTGAGTGATGTTAACATAAATCTATGGAATATTTTTTTTTTTTTGCGATTTCAGGGTTGGTCCCATAGTAAAAGTTGTTCATAATGATGAGCTTAATGACCCCTTTTAAGGATGCTGGTGTTTTACAAATAACCCTGTATAAAATACTAAATATTATCACGCTAACTTATAGATAAGACAACAATTTAAAAGTTGTGACCTTCCTAGTATGTTAACAACGAGTTACACTAATGAAGTGTTAAGAAATTGTCAACTTAATTCATGAAATTCACCCACTAAGTTACAGCAAAATTTCAGCTTGATCGAAACATTTTCAAATCAAAAAACGCTCAAATGACGTCACTTGTTCCCAGGGCCGTCTCTGTCTAGTCTGTTCAAACCCCTTACAACTTTGAAATTTTTTTCATCTCCGTATGAGAAAAGGCCTTTGCCCTGCAGTGGGATAGTTACAGGCTACTTTTTTTTATTACATCCTTATTTATCTTTTTAACAGTCGTGGTGGCGCATTGGTTACGGACCCGCTATGCAAGCGCGTGATTGTGGGTTCGATCCTGGCATGTACCAGTGTGACTATTTCAATGTCATATGTACTTTCTTAGTTAATCTAAGACACCACTGACTAACGGTGAAGGAAAACATCGTAAGGAAACCTGGACTTTAATAGTCTGAAATCGCCAACCCGCAGTGAGCTAGCGTGGTGATTAATGCTCAATCCTTCTCTGTATGAGAAAAGGCCTTTGTCCTGCAGTGGGATAGTTACAGGCTGCTTTTTTTTTTCTATTATATCATTATTTATCTTTTACAGAAGATCGGCAGAAGTAAATCATTCTTGGTCGACACTGTCATATCGTGAAGTAAGTCTGGACAGATCGCGAGATAGAGGCCACATGAATGAGGCCCAGAGGAAAGCAAAGCTCATTGAAGTCTTAAAGAGCTGGAAAGCTGTTCCTGTAAAGAGCGATAAAGCTATGAGGTAAGTGATTTTAACCGACTTCTAAAAAGGAAGTTGTTTTTATTTTCACGATTATTGCCCTATTGTCGGGGAAAAATAGCACCAACGCCCACGGGCGTGCATAAATTGCAGGCTAAAAGGCATAACCTACCCTGACAGATACGACGCAGATGTCGAATTAGTGCAAAATAAGAAGGATTTGTATGTACTGCCTCATCTCATCTGCCTAGCCTTTACCCAACTATATTGGGGTCGGCTTCCAGTCTTACCGGATGCAGCTGAATACCAGTGTTTTACATGGAGCGACTGCCTATCAGACCTCCACAACCCAGATACTGGGTTACTCGATACCCCTTGGTAAGACTGATTGTCAGACTTTCGGGGTTCTGACTACCCGTAACAACTGTCAAAGATCTACAATTGACAGCCAGGGCCAACAGCTTAACGTGTTATCCGAGGCACGGATATTGTATGTACTGCCGAAAGCGCGAAAAAAGCTGTTGTATACATAAATGTACACATAACTCTACAAAATGTACAGAACAGCTAAAACTGTTTTTGCGATTTTATTTATGATATTCGTAGGATTGTTACAAACTTCATGTAAAAAAGGAAATGTTCATATTTGTTACGCCACTCCAAACTGAAAATAGATTTATGTATGTATAAAGTACTGTATAAAGTCGCTTCCCGCGTCTGTCTGTCCCTATGAGAATCAGAATCAGAATCATTTATGTATGCTTAGATCTTTAAAACTACGCAACGGATTTTGATGCGGTTTTTTTTAATAGATAGTGATTCAAGAGGAAGGTTTATATATATAATACATGCATATTAGCGTAACTGTGCGAAGCCGGGGCGGGTTGCTAGTGTATATATAAAGTACTTTTCAATATAATTCAAAGTACTTTCACTTTTTTGTTTGTTTTTTTTTTTTCAGTGTAAAAACTAAAAATACTTCCTGCCGTTACAACTTAAGGTCAGCAACTCAAAACAAGCCCAATATTGATAAAGATAGAGGTTCTTCTGCTGACCGAGGAAGTACTGCGACTCAAAAAGACTACGGGTATCGTCATAAGTTCCATATTTATTGATTTTGTAAGAATTAACCGATGCGATGTTATTATATTTGATATACAAGATTCATCATCTGCCTAGCCTTTTCCCAACTATGTTGGGGTCGGCTTCCAGTCTTACCGGATGCAGCTGAATACCAGTGTTTTACACGGAGCGACTGCCTATCAGGCCTCCACAACCCAGATACTGGGTTACACGATACCCCTTGGTAAGACTGGTTGTCAGACTTTTGGGCTTCTGACTACCCGTAACGACTGTCAAAGATCTACAATTGACAGCCGGGGCCAACAGCTTAACGTGCTATCCGAGGCACGGAGAGTGATAATTAATTTATAAAACGCACATAACTTACATAAAGTCAGAGATGCCCGCCTTGGGTTTGAACTTACGAAAAGTTATAGGTGCGCGCCTTGGGTTCGAACCCGAGACCTCTGATTTGCCAGTCAACGGTCACCACCACCACACATATACAAGATTGTTGTATAGAATCATTATTTTCGTGAGTCATAATATGTCCACTGCTGCACTTTTGTGCGCTCTTGGAAGTATTTGCCCGTAATCGCCACGCTGGGCAAGCAGGTTGGTGATCGCAGTAGCAGATGATTGCTGTCACACAGAAGGATGCTGTTACCCAACCTCCGGATCTTTCCCTTTGTCGCTTCTTACGACACCCGCGGAACGAGTACGGTTTTTTTTTCTATTGACAAGTCGTGGTGGCGCATTGGTTACGGACCCGCTTTCTGAGCGCGTGGTTGTGGGTTCGAACCTGGCATGTACCAATGCGACTTTTTCAATGTCATATGTACTTTCTTAGTTAATCTAAGACATCACTGACTAACGGTGAAGGAAAACATCGTAAGGAAACCTGGACTTTAATAGTCTGAAATCGCCAACACGCAGTGAGCTAGCATGGTGATTAATGCTCAATCCTTCTCTGTATGAGAAGAGGCCTTTGTCCTATATTGGGACAGTTACAGGCTGATTTTTTTTATGTTATATTATTTTAACGTTTTCAGAAGGCCGTTAGAAGACATAACGCACACAACCAAATCGGCATTACCATATCGAGCCTCGAGTCTGGATAGACCTAGCGTTAGCCACGTGAACTTCCACAGGAAAGGAACGGAACAGAAAGACTTATCCATTCCTGTAAAAAGCGATACAGTTATAAAGTAAGTGATTTTACCGACGGCTTTTTAGGGTGCGGATACTCGGTAATCTGCTATCTCGCTCGCACATTAAAGATATCAATATATATATAAAGATATAAATAATTATCATCAATTGCTAAAACCGTGAAGGAAAACATCGTGATGAAACCAGCACATCTGAGAGATTTTTAGATGGTATGTAAAGCCATGTCAGAGGCCTACAGGCGGTTTAAACTCTGACACCAAGTTGTTCATCAACCATAAGATAAGATATCAAATCAATGAATACGAAAAATCAAACAAATCCAATTGAAGGAGACCAACATTTCTATGTTACAGCAAAAATTTCAGCTTGATCGAAACATATTTTCACATAAATAATAAAAGTCAAGACATAAGTAAAAGTCTTTAACAGCTCTGATAGCCTAGTGGTATGACCATTCGACTTTTCAGAGTTCTCAAGTTCGATCCCAAGGCGCACCTCTGTCTTGTCTTTTCGTAAGTTATGAAATTATCAGTTGCTAAAACGGTGAAGGAAAACATCGTGATGAAACCAGCACACCTGAGAGATTTTTAGATGGTGTAAAGCCATGTCAGAGGCCTACGGGCGGTTTAAACTCTGACACCAGATTGTTCATCAACCACAGGAAAAGAAGAAGAATAAGACATAAAAATGACATAAAATAAAAATTCATTTAAAGCGGTGCACTGTTCGATAGTACGCTCAAATGACGTCACTTGTTCCCAGTGCTGTCTGTCTAGAACTGTTCAAACCCCTTGAACTTTTTTTTTGAAAGTTTTTTCCTTCTCCGTTTGAGAAGAGGCTTTTGCCCTGCAGTGGTATAGTTACAGGCTGCTTGTATTATTTTTTCTAATATATCATTATTTATCGTCCGTGCCTCGGATAGCAATCCGAACGTTAAGTTATCAATAACTAAGTTAAGTAATGATACGTTAAGCTGTTGGCGCCGGCTGTAAATTGTAGATCTTTGACAGTCTTTGACGGGTAGTCAGAAGCCCGAAAGTCTGACAACCAGTCTTACCAAGGGGTATCGTGTAACCCAGTATCTGGGTTGTGGAGGTCTGATAGGCAGTCGCTCCATGTAAAACACTGGTATTCAGTTGCATCCGGTAAGACTGGAAGCCGACCCCAACATAGTTGGGAAAAGGCTAGGCTAATGATGATATTATCATTATTATCGTTTACAGAAGATCGGCAGAAGACGTAACGCACACATCTTGGTCGACAGCGACACTATCATATCGTGAAGTAAGTCTAGACAAATCGCGAGTTAGAGGCCACTGGAATGAGACCCACAGGAAAAAAACGCTCATTGAAGCCTTATCCGTACCTGTAAAGAGCGATAAAGCATTGAGGTAAGTGATTTTAACCGACTTTTAAAAAGGAAGTAGTTTTTATTTTCACGACTGTTGCGTTCTCTGTATGAGAAGAGGCCTTTGCCCTACAGTGAGACAGTTACAGGCTGATTTTCTTTTTTAATATTTACCTTTTGACCGCCAGAGCGAAAACGTATCGGCATCCCTCCCACGCCAAGCCACAAATACCTACAAAAAAGAATAGGGATTCCAAAACCTTATCGATAACCAATTAATCATGGCTTTTCATCCCCTATTTTTGCAATAAAACACTTATTATTTGTAACATCATTATTTTATTTGACCCTAGTTGTACATTTTCATTTGTCGGCTATACCCGACTGTGGTGGTCAAAAGGTTAAATAATAATTTAAAGAAATTGACAACATTATTGTTAGGTATGTAAATATATATTTTACATAGTGTATATATGGTATTTTTAAGTATGTGTATTATTATTAGGTATTCATATGTATATAAGTAGAATTATGTATTGTGCTTGTATGCCATTTATTATTGTATTTTTAGGATCAGAAGTAAGATAATTTTAAAAAGCACAAATTAGTCATAGACAGCCAATAAAAATAAATGAACTCAATCAGAGTAAACAACCATACCGATAACAAATAGCGCCGACAACCTCACCGTCCAAAGATAGCTGACCAAGATCAGGAATAATTTCAACTGTCAGCCACCTTTTTTATAGTGAATGACAGGTGACGTCACTAAACACCATCAACTAAGGGCTTTTTATCCTTATAGTATACTTTATTTTGTACCTCTGAAGGACTCATACTGACCCAAAGGTTGACTGGGAGAGAATGCCTTATGGCATTAAGTCCGCCTTATGTACCATCTATGTACGTGAAGTGTAAATAAATAAATAAATAAATATTGTAATAAATTAAACATGTTTAATTTTAATCAACTTTATAATCCTAGTAACATTATCATTAAATAAAATACAACTAATACTAAAACTAAAAACTAACACTAAAACTAAAAATAAATTGAATTAATGTATTTTTTCAAGAATGATGCGTGGAATGGGGTGGAGTGGTGGAGGATTGGGTGCGAGAGGAAACGGCATCACGGAACCCCTTATGCCAAAACTAGATGTAGTAAGTTAATTAGTTAATTATACATATTTTATGTTTGCCCCCTGCTAAGCTGTTGGCCCCGGCTGTCAATTGTAAATCTTTGACAGTCGTTACGGGAAGTCAGAAGCCCCAGTCTGACAACCAGTCTTACCAACGGGTATCGTGTAACCCAGTATCTGGGTTGTGGAGGTCTGATGGCAGTCGCTCCATGTAAAACACTGGTATTCAGATGCATCCGGTAAGACTGGAAGCCGACTCCAACATAGTTGGGAAAAGGCTAGGCAGATGACATATTTTATGTTTATACTAGCTGCCCGGCACGACTTTGTACAGTCAACAGCAAAAGTAGATGATCAAAATCAGAAATTACATACTAATGAACGGAGTTCGCGAAATATATGGCAGCTCTACTAGTAGTAAATGTTTGACGTCACACAGTTCTGACGAAAACTCCGTTCATTAGTAATGAATTTCTGATTTTGATCATCTACTTTTGCTGTTGACTGTACACACGGCTTCACATCAAGTTATGTAACACCAGTATAAACTGACCTCGCGTTGTATAGGCTCTTCGTACAACAAGATGTTAGCTTATACTGGACATAATTATTTAGCTTGATCTGTAACCGTGTACATACGCGTGATTATCCTACCTCTACCCCGATTCTACCCTACAATATCCCTACCCTACTCTACCCCTTCCCTACCCTACTCTACCCTTCCCTACCTTACCCTAAGCTACCCCTACCCTACCATACCTATAAAATAATTATTTTTTTATTTATTCTGCTATTTTTATTGTCTAATTTTCTTATTGGCCCAAATAAATAAATATTCTAGGCGGAAACCAATCCAACAAATTTACCCCCCCTGGGGAATACAAACGTGAGTCTATAAAAAATAAATAATTAATAAACCTATTTTTAAACGGTTTAACTTAGCTTGACCTGTTTTTATTTGGTTCAAATTTAGTAATCGATATTTCACCCCCTTCCTGTTGACAGATTGATCTCATATTTGGTACACAGCTTTAGTTTTTATGACAAAACCGTTTTACGTAAAAAAAAAATTACTTATATTATTTACAGGTAAAAGGTGCTGGTTTCGGCCACATACCCCGTATCAGACTAAGAACAATTACAACTTCCGCTTATAACACCACAAAGTCGTACCCCACAAATCGAAAAACCACAAATCAGAAAACCACAAATCAGAACCCCATAAATCAGAAAACCACAAATCAGAACACCACAAATCAGTGCCCCACAAATCAGAACACCACAAATCAGTGCCCCACAAATCAGAATGGCAAAAATCAAAGGGATTGGTATCATATTCATATACCACGATACCCGAATGGCATAACCAACTTCAGTCTTTCCAAGATTTCTGAATGGGTAATAGATCCAGATATCGTAGTGGTCGAAACCGATAATATAGTTCGGAAAACCAAAGCGCTTTTGATATCCAACCTTTCTTTGGATACCATGATAAAGGAATGGAATCCGAAACGAAAAAAGGATTTAGAAAAAAGAAAAGGAGAAAAACTAAAAGACACCACCGATTTTCGTAACGATGTGTTATCGAGTATGTTGGATTTGTTATCGACGAGCGAAACTTCCCATAAAATAAAATATCGAGGGGCCACGACGAGTATAGACAGAATATTTTTTAATGATGCCATTACTACTTTGGGGGTTAGGAACAGAATGTCTGTGTTGGATACCGAACAAGGTCTGGTTGACAAAATACTGGAGAAATATGAGAAGTTCCCTGGAATCGTGGTGACTGGGAGCCTGTCCTCTAATAACAGGTAAGTTTTGAAGGTATTTACCGTGAACCCTCTATTGCTTGCAGTTTCTTAGAACGCAGGGGTCTTGATCCACAAGATTCTTGCTCTCTAAGAACATGTAGCCGACCGACTGGAGCCGAGTATACCCGATCACTAATAGTAAATTCTGCTTAATACACCATTTTGTTACCTGTCTCTCTCTTGTCGTCTTTTTTCCGACTTCCACGCGGACAAAGACGCGCGCACAGTTAGTTCCATTAGAAAAATGATCAGCAGCTAACTTGACATTGGTGGCTCGTACTTAACACTGTAGTCGGCCATAGATAAGGAAAATGTGTGGCGCGGCGTGATGTTCTTTCTAGACGGATTCGCTAACCCACTGTAAGCGACTCTTAGCATACAATAATTAATTTATCTCTTACACAACTTATGAAAAGTCAGAGAAGTGTGTACGCGACCTGATTTATGTTCAAACCTGAGACTTCTGACTTGCCAGTCAACTAGATATTAATACCCCATTGCTCTGGACACAGCCATCTACACGTTTTGTAAAACTAATTTTTTTTTTTTCTTTCAGGGAAGTAGTCCTGACGAAAGTAGAAATCTTCTCTGAAAATGAAATGAAAGAGGTTACAGGCATTCCTACAGGACAAAATGCTACCAAATGGATAAACCAGTTTCTCAAAGAAGATATCATATCTTTCGTGGATTCTTTAGGTCCAAAGTCTCATGGGAGAAAAGCATGCAACATACTAAGATTTAAAGTTTTAATTCTGATGAAAATAATTTTCTTCTTACATTCAGACTTTTTGGAATATCAATTGATATTTAATACGCTTTTGAACCCAGATAATAGGTTGTATATAGAAAAGATTGTAGAAGCTGTAAATATTAAATTGAAGCATGGCAACACTATGCCTGAAAATACTTTGCCTGGTGAAAAAAGTAATTATTTCATAGATTACTTGCTGGTTCTTGTGCTCGAAGACAGGTGCGTAATGGATATCTTTGTTGTTGTTTTGAAATAATTATTATTAACTTTAATTTAAAAAATGTTATCCGTCGATACAAATACCTCAATTTTGTTAGCTCTCGATTAAATAAAAAAAAAAACAAAATCGGTCAGTTAGTTTGGGAGTTACGTTGCCACAGACAGACACAGACACGTTAAACTTGTAACACCCCTCTTTTTGCGATGGGGGTAAAAAGGCACGTGCTTGATCACGAACCCACCTGGTGGTAAGCGGAGTTGTGGTCTAAAATGGAGCTCATCTGCCTTTAAACCAGGAGGATGGGAATTGTGAAAAGTTGCTTGGCGGCAAGGTTTTGCCTGGTAATTATTAGCCACGGCCGAAGTCTCCCTATCAGACGCAGTCAGTTTAAGCCATCCGACTTGCCCTCCTGGGACTTGGTTTTCAAGATAAATTAGTAAAGTAATATTTTTTTCCTTACAGTTCATTAGTTTTACAAAAACAGTCACAGAACCAACTCTCAACGGAATCAACTCTACCATCACCTCAAGATAACTCTCACACCGAAGTCATTGATCTTGATAATTATATCAGCGATCCTGAAAGAAGCCCAAAGAAGAAACGAATGAAAAGAGATAATAATAAGAGTAATAAGAAAACTGACGATGAGACAGATGTTACGGAAGAGATGGAGGTTGATTATGAATTCATAGTTAATTGTGAAGAAACAAATCTAGAACAGATTAACAAAACTGAAATGAGTAACAAAAAACCAGTTATTGATTCAGAAATGGTGGTTGAAAATTCGGCAATTGATATTACAAAGGAAAATGTTGCTGATAAAGAAATGACTGATGTTCTAGCTACGGTCGTTGATCAACCACCATCGAGCATTGCAGAAAATAATGATAGCGATATCGCGAAAGTACAATTTGATACCGACATGGCTGAAGAAAAAAATAATACATTTAACAATTCTGAAGATAAAACTAATACAAATGGCGTCTGTAAGAATAAAACTGATGTTGTTTCGATGATTAAAATCGAATTGATAAACGAAAAAAATAAGTTGATAATAGACAAACATCCTGAAATTGATAACAAAGATGTGGGAGCAAATAAAACCGATATGAATATGGAGACTGCAAATGGAGATAATTGTGATAAGGTTATAAACGTAGATATAAGTGAATCAAAATGTGATAATGATTTAATTGTAAGTGATGCCAAAACTGTTTCCGATGCGGAAATTATGATAGACAATAGCAATGGGGATGGTCAAAATTCGGTACAAAACAAGTTACTACAAAGTATTCATGGCGAAAACAAAAATGTTTTCATAGTACCAAACGGTTTTCCGAACGAAAAAATAACTAAACAAAGAGCTATTGAAATCCAAAGAATGATATCAGATAATATAATTAAAACCAAAGAGTTACCACTGTTGATGTGTCATGGCGTCCAAAAAGGCGCGCTAATCTACTCCTGTCATTCCAATAAAACTTACGATTGGCTTAAAACAACAATCAGTGAAGCCAATGATATAAGAATTATAGATACTGAAGGTGTTCAAAGAATGTCTTTAAAATTCTATTGTCTATTCCGTTTCGATGATAATTATTTGTTTCAAATGATAGAGATGTTTAATCCAGGTCTATCGACAAAAGAATGGGTGGTGGAGGAAACTGAAATTCACGATGATTTTACTATATATTTGATAAAAATGGATGACAGCTCTATAAACTTCATACACGCGGCTGATCTTTCCCTTTACGTGGGAATCGACAAAGTTGAATTCAGTTTTATTTGGGATTAAATAAACGTAATCTGATCTCAAGGTTTTGTTTTTTTTACTTCCAAAAAGGAGGTACTCGATGCATATTTTAATTGTTTGTACAGTCAGCAATCAGATACAGGGTTATTTGTAAAACACTCGCAACCTGAAAAGGGTTCCATACATTTTGTTGAGTTATGTGAACATAATATTAAGTTTATTGTTTGTATTCCTTTCTACTTCGTCTTGAGGAGACGACTTGGCAATCTGGCAACTTTGTAGTTGTGAGAATCGAATCAACATCACCAATGCCAACATGACGAAAAAAATGTTATTCCCCTCTTTTTTAGTTAGGTATTAACTACAAAAACCTAAGGTACATACTTAGTATTGTGGGTACTTATATTTATTAAAAAACAAAAACCTAAAACGGGAAGCAAACCCGGGCCACGCACAGAAGGCGAATCATTTTTAATCCACTATGTGGAGCAATTGCAGGAGCGCAGGAGTTGCAGGAGGATATTCATATTCTTTATTTGCAATTCCACAATGTAAGCTTCCCAGCTTAACGTAGCGTTCAGAGAATACGTAAACACCAGCGTTTCAATCGCGTCCTGCTTTTTTTTCACGAACGTGATGAGCACGCTTCGCATAGCTGCATTGACCAGCACAGTAACGGTCGATATCTATATCCGGTGTAGGTTGGTCTGTTTTTGAGATTTCCAATGCCCCATGGTTATTAAACCAGCCTCCACCATGGTAGTGGCCGTTACATTGATCCAGTATTTTTAAATCCGGCGTTGCAATCCATTCGCGCTAATTGTTGCTGGACCTTATATTAATCCAGTGGGACAGCGCTAGGTTTTGACTCTTGTACAATGTCACGTGGGGTGTGAACCATCGGGAAGGATTGTCACCATTTTTAAAAAAATCCCACTCGTCAACAGTGTGGACGACGGGGGGGGGGGGTGTTACCGAACGGGAATGACCGCTGGATTCAAATACAGATACAACGTTAATCACCTGACTGCCTAGTTGGTCTAGTGGTAGCAAGCGCGACTGCTGAGCACGAGGTTCTGGGTTCGATCCTCGGGTCGGGCAAAGTGTTATTGGGTTTTTCCATTAGGAAATTCTTAGCAGCAGCACAGAGTCTGAAATTGGATGTCTGGAACTCATGGGACTTAAAACATAGCCGGCGAAACGTGGATGTTAGCACACCTCTGCCTACCCCCTCTGGGGAATACAGGCGTCAGTCAGAGACAGTGCTTATAGCTTTAGGTATCCAGTGCCGTAATTAGCCTTGTAATGCGAGTTTCTATTCAGCATGCACGACCCAAACTTTTGCCCGTGTCTGTTCATTTCCGCACCTTATGGCCTGGCCCAAACCTAACCTCTCAAATAATTAAAATCGAACAATAACTTAAACCACTTTATTTATTTTAACATCACAAAAATTTAACAAACATGCCTCCAAGACGGAGGCTTAGCATGCTCGAAGAGAGTGGCGAGTACCAAGGCCATGCCAAAACAGCATAACAAGAGGGTTAGGCCATACAACACTCGATCGCAGAATCCGCCCTTGAGAAAAACGGGGCGACCGTCTTTACATTGGAAATCCGCTTGCAGCTTCTTCAATTTGATCAAACTCCTTTGTTGAAGTAATGTAGGCGAATTACTAAAGCCCCGTCGTATAACATTTATAAAACAACGATGAAATGTAACAGCTCTTAGCAACATTATTTATGACCCTTCGCCTTGCTTTTTGTTATATCCACAGACTTAAAGGGATACTTTAAATCGAATGATTATGACGAATATTGACGATTTGTAGTGACAGTGAGTTACGAAATTTAGACAGTTGGTTTTTTTTTTGTGGCCAGTAGATATAACGTAAAGGGTGAGTTGGGCTGTTATTTTATAGGTAATGAAACCTTTTTTTGATTTGCAAGACTGACTTATTTCCAACCAGTTGAGTAGGTAGGTAACTTTTATTTATTTTTTATTTATTTACTACAAACTTACAACTATCATCACAGGTAGTACCCAATACAATAGTGTAGTTAATAATTATTATTAGAACAAATTAAAAATTTACAGTAATTCAAACAATAACAACAAACATATCTATATCTATTAACTATGCACAAAAGACATTTCACAATAAGTGGCCTGTGTGAATTCACTCAGAGTACAGTCAAAAATATCAATGTGTTGTGACACCGCGTTGAGCGCCCGCAGCGCGCGCGTGAGGGGCGCTTGCTGCAGCAGGTTGCTGTGCGGGATCGGTTCCGATAGCAGCGGTGGTCGCCGCCGCCGCCCCACATACCCATTAGGGACACAAAACCAAATGGTCTGTAGGATGCTTGGGTTGTGTATTTTACCACGTATCACTTTGAATAAGTAAGTGGCTACAGCTACTTCCCTTACCTCAGGATTGTAATAACCTATCATGCCAAGTATAAATAGAGTAGGATACAAGAGTGGATATCCAGGATACACACCATACTGTTTTAAATACATGAATCTAATAAATTTATTCTGAATACGTTCCAGCATTGTTTTGTACTTGGCTTCATGAGGCGACCAGACCACCGCATTACATTCTAAATGACTTTTAACTGTTTCTCAAAATTAAAATCCAAAATATACAAATATAGTTTATTGCCATAATTACATGCTTAATTTATAACGTAACTTACACTATCCGTCACAATAACACTTTCTTATTGTCCACTATTCCTCACCATCAAAGGTTAAAACTTTTTCCGAGCGAGATAGCCTTATTCTGAAGACTTTCTCGCTCGTTTCCTACGTTAAATATCGAATCTTTCAAAAGCCAAGGCCTTCCCTTCCTCTTCATACTCCTCCTTCGTCACACAAAAGGAATAGAAGTCTGGATCTCGGAATATTTGTTTACCGCCCTCCCAAGCGTAAGTAATAGGGTCTTCAGCTTTAGTGACATTCACATCAAAATGATCTAAAGCGAAAGTTCGAACGTCCGCGTAAACCCTATCTCTAAAACCAGGGAATAAGACATTACCACCATACAAAACTATATTTTCTAAGAAACTTTCCATGTGTTCCGCAGGACAAGAGCTTATTGAGTTCATAATAGCTTCTGGGATACCCATTTGTGGGATGCCGACGTCTGAAGGGTGGAATAGTAACTCTGGTATGGCAAATCTCTCGTTGTTCAATCGAAGAGTTTGTTGCTCGAGTTCTTCGTCTGGTTTGACGATGTCTCGAAGGTATCCTCGACGAATCGATGTGTAGTCTGGCAAAACGTAGTCTTTTACTATAGTATTTTCGGAACCTGTAATTGCAATAAACAAATCAGCTTAAAATGTCGTAGTGCAGGGGCCCAATGGCCCAAATTTACGCTTCACATTGAGTGTCAATAGTGCGTCGATGGAATAGTAGTCGCCATTTTACATAGTAGCAAAATACCAAATGACGAAAAATATTTGATTGACACACCATTAAAGTGTTTGGAAATTAGCAGATTTGGACACCTGGGCAAAAGCATTCTGTCCCAATTTGAGACGAAAGAAAATATTCCTCCATACTCGGCCATGCTATCCCCATTCTTCCCAAAGTACAGATTTAGTTCCCTAAGTAGGGAGGGATAAGTAAGAAATTAAATAAAGTATTAAACAATGCATTGACATAATTTCTTTAAATATGACAACTGATAGCTGAACTGCATTTTAGTCACCTATCGTAAATGTTGGGCGCCAAAAACTGCATATCTAATTAATGCTATTAATAATAATGCTAAATAATTATAATGATTTGTGCTAAATAGAATATTATGGGGGTCAAGGAGGGTCACGTGCCCCTTGAGGCACATTAAGAGGGCGGCAAATTTAAGCCTTCAGTGCGGGAGGCCTGTGTTATTCAGCAGGAGTCTTATGGCTGAAATGATGATGAAAGTAAAAATATGTGCGGCTGGAGGCGGCATTCTTCAGTTTTTCAGATCCGGAGCTGGTAAGGGGGAGGGAGTTGGATAGCTGCATGGTTAGGGCTGACCTGCTGATCGCACCAATTTTATTTTGCAAAATTCGAAATCTTGTAATGTTATTTAGGTAGATTGATGGGTAAGTCACTTCACAAGAGGTCTTAGATTTAATCTGTTACATGGTTTTTTGAGTTTCCAAAATTAGCAAGAAAAAAGAAAAATTCTTGCTAATTTTGAAAACTCAGCATTGCTTTGTTTCATGGCCTTAGTTACCTCACGAGCACTGATAGCCTAGTGGTATGACCGTCGACTGACAAGTCAGTGGTCTCGAGTTCGATCCCAAGGCGCGCACCTCTGACTTTTCGTAAGTTATGTGCGTATTATAAATTAATTATCAGTTGCTAAAACGGTGAAGGAAAACATCGTGATGAAACCAGCACACCTGCGAGATGTTCAACGGTGTGTAAAGCCATGTCAGAGGCCTACGGGCGGTTTAAACTCTGACACCAGGTTGTTCATCAACCATACGATAAGAAGAAGAAGTTACCTCACGGGAGGTCAGAGGCATGCACAGACATTTTCTACAGGGTAGGCAGTACATACAAAACCTACTTAGTTTCACTAATTCATTGTCTGCGTTGTATCTGTCAGGGTAGCCAGTGCTCTTTTGCCTAAATGAACTGCATGCCCCTGTGGGAGGTCTTGGTCTTGTTTTTTCTGTTACATGTCTGTTAATACGTACCAAATGTCTGTTACACACCACCCATCTGGAAATACATATAAACAAGTTTTAAAAAATATACCTACCTTTCTTCCTAGCAATTTCCATATCTCCCAAAAAATCTTGTGATACATAACATGAGTCTTCTTTTGCCTGATTAATTACATAGGTCTCATCCATCACATTCAACTGTCTATATGACAAAACCTCCTTCAAATGATTAGTCAGCACTTTACCACCCACATCTATCCTTCTTATGCCATCCCGGTATTTCTTCCCGTCAATATACGGAACTATATAGGTAAAACTATAACCAGAATCAACAACTATAGTACATTTATTATTGTGACTTTTCCTGTAATTGTATTCAGCTAAATCTGTAGCGTTTATACGTAACAATGATTGACATTCATATTCTTCGAAAAATATTTCTGTCATAGCTTCTTGGATTGATGCAAAATTGAATAGCGGTTCCGTAATTATTAAAGGTGTCTCACTGAAATTGACAGGACAACATTCTTTACTAAACATGTAGTCCCAAATAGTTTTTTGCGTATCCCAGTTGACTAGAAAACCTTTTTGGAAAGGGAGGATGTAAAAAAGTCCTGATGCGTCCCTGCAATCATCAATTTGAGAGCCGATGAAAGGACGCCGTCTTTCCGACTTGGCTTTCATGATACAGTTGGGGACCACCTTCGGCTCCATATTTGAGAAGCCCACTTTAGCAGTATAACCCCCATTGTCGAGAATATAACAAGTTGTTTCAGTCATTTTGGCGATTCACATTAAGGTTACCGGTTGGTTTTTCTTTTTCATTTCAAGTCAACAAACTGAATAACATTTATTCACTGGTCTCTAGGGCGACCTTTCGAAATTATTATAATTATCGATAACGACCTAAACTAAAACAAAGGTACAAAAGGTACGAATCTACGAAAACAAACACAACACAAAACCAACCAAACCAATAATTTTCTTCATAAAAATGTCAACTGTCAAACAAAACAACTGTCAAAACGAATTTATAATAGAGGTGGACAGAATTTATAGTAACAGGTATAATAAATATATATATAGAAATATAACAGTCTGTCACAGTAACTTTTCAAGCAAGACAGTTTATTCGATACATTTTGATACAAATGATGAACTTATTATTGATAATTTAGTAGTTCAGGCCTATTCAATTGGTCTGCTATAAAATACTAGTCTAGTATTTGGTTGAGTCACACAAACTTAGTCAAAGTGATTTGGTAAGTATCTTCTTCTTCTTTAATCTCTCTTGTCAAAAATCCTGCCAGTGTCAAGTAGGGTAGTGCAGATGGTAGCAATAAAGACTTGCAGGTCGTCAAATTATTCAAAAGTTACTTTGTGGTACGATTTCGATTTGGGTATTGATATTTTTTTGCTATCTTTATAATTTTATTTTAAATTGGTATCGATTTAAAGCCTGGAAACTATGACGAGCGAACGATATTTAGTCAAATTAACTCCTAGTGTCTAAACCCAATACTCCTAATATCATTATTTAAAAACCCTTTTAATGAAGGAAATAAAAATTAAGAAAGAAGATTATTTACAAAAAATATTTATAATATTATTTATAATAGCCCGTTGTTATTTACAAGGAATTATCTACAGTCAACGGTTTTTAAAATGACAACTCTATGTCGGTCATATTGACAGTTGAGTTTTTTAATAATTACCTAGAACACTAGTCTTTTTAGCTATTAATTTTGAATACTGGTAACTAGTTTTGACAATATCTAGGGAAGTCCCGCCGATTTCATGATACATCATAATAATTTATTATTCTTAATATTTTCTCTGCATGGACAGCTCGCCTGCACAGTTACTATCTGCTGTCTATTCATTCGCTCAGCGTAGTTCAGGCCATGGTATTAATTAAATTGGCTAAATGCATCTGCATCAAAACCTGGTCCTGGTCAGTCATTTCTGCACTCCTCCAAGGTCTGCGCACGGCTCCAGTTACAGCACTGATGAGGGTCTATCATAGAATGAATGGGACCTGACTTGGACATCCGAAACTATTCATTTACGTGTAACTTTAAGTACTGAAATTGAATAACTAAAAAAATAATTAATAACTAATTAAAAACAAAAATAATTCTAGAACGGAATTTATTAAATCATAATATGATTAAATGTACACTTTGCTAGCTTAAACCTATATTTTAACACGGCAACACAGATGCTAGAAGCTTACCTGAAAAAAAAAGTTTTTATTGTACTTATTGATGTTTATTTATTATTAAGATTATGTTTAGGTATATAAATAACAATAATAATTAACAGAATCATCGTTTTTAGCTCCGTATCATTGCACTGACCGCAATAGATTTCCATAGATTTTTTTTTTTCATTATTGACCTGTTCTCCAATGTACAACAAAATATTCTGTTTATTAGTTTTAATAACCAGTTAAATTAATACTTTCAATCTTTGATGGTAAAAATTAGGTGCATGATGTTTTGGACAACAATGGCTACCCATCTTTATATAGAGCTCTAGATTATTGAATGCTAGTTTTTTTAAATAGAGTTTGGGCCATATTATACTTTTTTTTTTTCCTGGATTACCAAAAAAAAATTTTTAATTCAAATCCTTCAGGATTAAACTTAAGATTAAAGTACTATTCGTGTTTTTTGTACTATATCACAATCACAACACCTAACAATATTATTAGGTTTACAAAATCAGAATAAAGTTTTAAATGAAAGAAAGAAAGAAAAACCATTTATTCCCTTTTGCGATACATAAAAACTAAAAACAAACAATGAAGTGATTTAATTTTTAAGTTGAGTGCAGGATAATGATAACACAATTTTTTTTTTATACACAATTTTTTTTTTAAGAAGCTACTACCAATCTTACAACTATGTAATTACTATTCTCATACCAGAGCCAGCAAGATTCAAGCCAAGGCTTAGTTTGCGGCTCGCCGGAAATATGTACTACCTACTTTTACTGGTCAATAAACGTTTTTATTATTTTTTTTTTATTATTATTATAATCTTATGTTAAATTTATTTAATTACAACTTTTTTACATATTATTTTATAGTTAGTCAGAAATTCTTATAAGTAGAAAATCTTTTCTCACTTCTTGGAACTATTGACATTATGAAATCCACGTTGTAACCATATTACTGCCAATTCGCTTCAAAGTTAATGCAATAACAACATCTACCCTAGCCATCAAATCAAATAAAGATTAGTACAATCACTACTCACTTCTTGAGGAGTTGATGACGGGTGATCAGGTAGGGGGCAGCAAGACCGGAGCCAAAGAACGCAATGAAGTAGACGGTCAGCTTGTAGCGGTTGGAGATGTCAAAAGGCAGGTTCTGAAACATTTTGCGATACAATATGATTAGGTAGGTACTTTTTTTTACAGAATATTTTAAAAAAAATCTACTAAGAATGAAAATGAAGGTAACACAGAGCATGAATACTAATTTAAAAAAAT
Organism: Protodeltote pygarga; assembly: GCA_936450705.2. NCBI lineage: Eukaryota > Metazoa > Arthropoda > Insecta > Lepidoptera > Noctuidae > Protodeltote > Protodeltote pygarga. The sequence goes on from OW388275.2 coordinate 4,085,460, forward strand.
ACGGAATGTCATGTGATTTAAAAAATGATAACTTTGTTGATATTAAAACTGTAAACAATAATAAAAACTAAGTTGTGTCATTTATTGTAAGTACCTACAATCAAATCAAATTGCAATTTGAAATGTAAATAAAGCATTGTAATTCAGTGTTCACAAAAAAGGATTTTATTCTTATTTTTTTTTAGAACCTAACCTACGATTTTTTTTAGAAGACCCCACTAGAGAAATTGTCAACCAATATTATAGATAGATAGAACTAACGACAGGGAAGGTGAATCCCACGTCGTGATTAGATATATTTTTAATAAAAACAATTGAAGAATTCCTACGATTATGTAATGACGTAAATTTTGATTATAGAACTTACCTCGCCAGGGACACCGCCGTGGGAATGATTCCTAACCATGGTGGTCATCACATTCCTGCCCAGTTTATTAAAGTTACGAGCAATGGGAGCAAACATTTTGATTGAGATTCCTTTCCTAATCTCAAGAAAAACAGAATTGAGAAAATTCGATTTCCCTCACAAAAAATTGTGAAGTTGCTGTTGCGGAAACTACTACTGCGTTCCCAATTTATTTTATTTTTGGTAGAATTTGCAAATGAACGCATCAATATTGATAAAACCAAATTTTATGAATGAAACAACAACATTTTATAGCTTTAATTATTATATTTGAGATTTATCTACATAGTTTAGTTATGAAATTATTTGATTCATAATTAAGTTGTTGATTTGACAACATTTGTACCTGTAATAAAACAAGAAAATATTAGAAAGTTGTCATTAAAATGCTGGGGAGGGACTGAGGAGTCTTGCAAATGTATAGAAATTTGTTTTAAAGTCAACAAATTTGTGTTAGTCGTACACTTTTGGCTTCTGTCCTGGTCCTGAAGCAATGCCATGTCGAAATTAGAGATGAGAGAGAGCTGGTGCCAGACCAGAATCTGGCCAACGAAACGTCCGCGCCGTGGCAGAAGAAAAGAGCGGCATATTTAAAATATTTCTATGTTTATAGATAATTATTGATTTTTTCTTCAGACGTATGGAAGGAGTTAAAGATTTTCAATTTTAGGTTTCGGAGCCAAATGGCAAAAACGTAGTTTTGTTCTGTCCGGCAGTCCGTATGTCACAGCCATTTTACTGGGAAACTGCAGGCACTAAATTAATGAAAAGATAGGGTGTATTTTATAAACCGCTACAAATGGTATAGGTATTAAAATTGATACCTCCTTAATACCTACTTATTTAACTGCGAGGGTTGGGATTTTTTTTCAGTGTGCTTGTCTTACGCGAATGGGATATCATTAGACAGTTTTTTAAAAATTACTACGCATTTACGCAACCCTTCATTTTGTTTTGTCCGACACGCACTTGGCCGTTGTTTTTCTCTTGGCTGTGGCGGGAAATCACATCACTTTATTCTATTCTTTATATTCTTTTTTATTCTATTGGTCAAAATAACAAAATCTTTTTATGTTTAGGTACCCTATTCGTAGGCGCGTCAAGGTAGTCAAGGTATACAAGTAAAACTTTTACAATGTAAATCACAGAGAGAGACCTATGCTTTATTTAACTCGTAGGAGACCGGGGCCCCGGGCCCCATTTAGTTTTGCCATTGCTGACAGGCTTAGTCCGCAATCTGTGGACTGCGGTTGGTTTTTCTCCGGTTTAGTTCCTGTTTCTTACAAAAGTTAACCTTTCGCCACTCTTCGCCATCATTTACAGTTTCGTAATAACGTATGTTTCAGCACAATGGGTAATTATCGTAATATACGAGTAAAATTATGTAGCTGTCATAAATGAGGCCGATGTGGTTACGTATAGCCATGAAATTTATAGGTTTACTAGCTTTCGCACGCGGCTTTGTACGCGTCAATTTAGGATTTGAAATTATTTATAATACAATCATGATTCGAAAGACACGTGGCGGTGGCATCATCATCATGGTCATCTATTATCATAAACCGTTAATTATTGTTGTTCTCCTCGGGAACAGTACGTTTTTTCGGGATGATAGGTATCATAGGCACAGAATAGGTTTCGTTTCTGTACACAGACTATGTGACAACGTATGCAAAATTTCAGGATAGGTAAGGTTCAGGAGGTTCAGTGTTTTAGGCGTAAAAAGGTAATAAACAAACATTTTTCGCATTTATAATGTTAGTTAGGATACTTAAACTTCAGCCATGAAATGTCTGGTGTTATGGTGATAATATCCTCTAATATTACTGAGGCATGATATTAATTGGCGATTCGCCTATTGCGCTTCGTATAGCGGCCATAGAAATATAAAACAAGTGCATTAGAAATTTACCTATATCTGCAGCTACTCCACTCACGATACATTAGTAAACCCTAGTATACGTTTAATTAAAGAAAAAAAAAACAATAAAAAAAACAACTTCAAAACACTAAAAGCTAGAAATAACACAAAACCTACCTAAGCAATAACCAGCTATACCTATTTAGTACCTACCTAATACCAACAGTAAGTATAATCTATACTTATAATAAATCTGTAGAGAGGCCAATTCTGTACATGAAATATATTTAAAAAATAAATATCAGGAGGTGATTAGGGATCGATACTGATGCCAAAAATGCAATCAGTAAACTTTTTGTCTGTCTGTCTGTCTGTCTGTCTGTCGGTCTGTATATTCGTTATAGAAACCAAAACTACTCGACGGATTTTAACGAAATTTGGCACAATTATTCTTCATACTCCTGGGCAGGTTATAGTATACTTTTCATCACGCTACGATCAATAGGAGCAGAGCAGTGAAGGGAAATATTGGGAAAACGGGAGAAGATACTCCATTTTTTAAGCTTCCGTCGCGTGTGCAGCCTTAATGGCTAAAGCTACATAGAAATCATGTATGACGGAAATGTTCTCCTTAAAATTATCTGTACATATAAAATGCTTTGTCCTGAATGACTGACTGACTGATTGACTGACTGACGGATCAACGCACAGCCTAAACCGCTGATCGTAGAGACCTGAAACTTGGAGGGTGTGTTCTTTATATGACGTAATTATCCGGTAAGAAAGGATTTTTCGAAATTCTACCTCTAAGGAGGTGAAAAACAGGGGCAAAGTTTGTATGGGACAACGGGATTCCTTGGTCCAATCTACTTCATATTTTGCATAAACATTCTTTTTCAGAATTGATGGAACACGTGTTTCGTATTTTATTAAAACTCATCGCCTAACAGGGTTAAAAAGGGGTAGAAAGTTATTTTGGGGGTGATTTGCATCGAAGTTGATTTATCAATACTCCTTAGTGCTTTTGATTTAAACTGGCTTGGTGCAATGTAATTACCTTTTAAAATTGGAATGTCAAATATAAATCGGATTAGAATTCGAAAGGACATTGCCAATCTTTATATGGAAGTTGGACCAAGTGCTACCCAGAATGAACACATAGTACAATTTGTTCCTTAGGCCAATAGTTATCAAAATCTATCCCAGGAGTCAAGAGAAAAACAGGGTTTTGTTATGCATTTTTTATATGAAAAAAACAATCTTAAGAATTATTTTCAATCTAACTGTGAGTGTATAAATTGTACTTTTTATGTTACAATAATAATGTAATTTATCAGCAAGTGTACATTAATGAACATTTAAAAATATACATTATTTTTGACATAAATATAATCAAGAAATCAAAGCATTACAAGAACAAGCCATTAGGCTGAAATGTTGCTCCACAAAAATTAACTTGAATAGGAATGCAACATACGCCACCTCACTATTTGTACTGACTACTCTCAACTACCATATTAGAATACTGGAATTGATGCCCAATACAAGTTTAAATAAACAATTAACGCACCAATATACATAATGGCATGGTGCAAACGAGACACAATAGAACAGCTTTTTGTGTTTTGCGTGCTACGTAATATTGCCAGATGTCCCGATTTGGCGGGATATCCCGCTTTTCAGCCCTACTGAAAAAAAAAAACCAACCCCAATTAATTAATGAGATTGATCCCAATTAAATCTGTGATTTTGAATAAAAGGGTTAGGCATATTTCCGTCCCGATTTTTCCATTCTTGTACCGCTTTTCGTGCTACAGGACAATGTTATAAAATATATTAGATGTAGATTTATGTATTTTGGAGGGATAAACATCCCATACTCATAATTTAATGAAAAATAATTATTAACAACAAAACTATTTTTTCCTGGGACGAATTTTTTTTTAAATATTTGTTTTGGATGTAAATTAATGCCACGATACCACTTATACTTTCATTCCTGGGCAGCACTTGGTCCAAACCCTGTCAATGTCCTTTCAAATTTATTTGTTCTCTTATACTGGAAAGAAAAACTTACCAGCCTTATAAGTACCTATCTTGATTTTCCTTTGAAAATTCCTTAGAAATCTCTTAGATTATATTATTATATAATAGCGAATATTTGCAATTGCTATACCGACGATATTATTGACTGTCATTCGCCCTGTACCTAAGTCTGCTTATACAATGACGCTAAAAGTAGTGGCATCGGCTTAAAGTAGTACAATTTGTTCTTATGGACAGTACAGTTTGTTGATTTATCATTTTTCTAGGTATCTATAATACTAATTCGATTTAAATAAATAAATTATGTTCAAAATATTCTATAGTCTACGTGAGCGAAGCCACGCGGAAAAAGCTAGTAATACATATATTTTACACTGTGTAGTGTAATAGCTGTGCGTTTCGTCCCTGAATACCTAAAAGCTTGCATTGTTTAGAACAACAAACAAATGAATAGATCATTGGTGTTTATCGACACCTTGGAAGAATGAGGCCATTTTTTTTATTTTTTTTAAGATCGACACTTCGACACCCTAAGTAACGGACTCAATCAGTGGCGTGCTTAGTACCCTTATGTTAGTACCTAATAACGGCAAACCCAAAAACCATTCTAAAGATTTCATAAATGTAAAACAAAAATACTCAGTCATCATCATCAGCCTGTATTAGTTCACTGCTGAACATAGGCGCCTCTTCCAATGCCCGCCACTCATAGAAATACTTTTCAGTATCTTTAGTGCCACTATTTGTGCGCTCATTAAAGGTATTTGCCCATAAACGCCACGCTGGGCGGGCACGCGGGTTGGCGATCGCAGTAGCAGATGATTATTGTTAAGTACACAGAAAGATGCTACTGCCCGTCCTCCGGATTTTTTCTTTTGTCACTTCTTACTACGACACCCGCGGGACGAGTAGGGGAAACCACACGGCACTGACTATTATTGTATTATTACCTACATTTGTATCACTTAGGCAAGCTGTATTCGCCTAAAATGATAATAGGCACGCCCCTGTATTCAATATTCGTAGTAAACAAGAAACAATTTGCTAATAACCTTTTTCCCCGCGCCTAGGATAGTAATTGGATGGTCTTGCCCACAGAGTAAATTATTAACACATAGTCTGGTTGTTGCGACGAACATCTACATAATACAATAAGTACATAATATACTGAGGTATTATTGTCTACTAGCGACCCGCCCCGGCTTCGCACGGTTACGCTAATATGCATGTATTACATATAAACCTTCCTCTTGAATCACTCTATCTATTACAAAAAAACCGCATCAAAATCCGTTGCGTAGTTTTAAAGATCTAAGCATACATAGGGAGGGACAGACAGACGCGGGAAGCGACTTTGTTTTATACTATGTAGTGATTTTGTTTATTTTGAGTTTTGAGTACGACCATTTACTGGCAAGACTTACTGACTGACCTCTGGTCTCTGGTTCGAACCCAAGGTACCTTTTACTTTTGTAAGTTATTGTGCTTACAAATTAATTATCACATGCTCTGTGCCTCACTAATTGGTCCTGCGCCTGATCTCTTTCCGGTCGTGTCGGACTATGAGAGTGAGTCAATAGAGAGTGCACCTGTGTTTGCACACACACTTGTGCACTATACTCCTACGTAGTTGACTAATCTCCGTTGAGATTGGCCTCTGTGACCGAAATTCGGTCAGGAGGACATTTACTATGTAAAATGGCGAAAACTATTCCATCGTCACACTATTGACTCTCCTTTGAAGCATTTGTAAATTAGCAGACTTTTTTTTTTTTTTTTTAATCTTTTTTTATGTTTAGGGGCTTTTATCCGATAGATATGTCAACCCCATCGTACCTTATAACAGAACAGACAGACTGAGTCTTCTTCTTATCGTGTGGTTGATGAACAACCTGGTGTCAGAATTTAAACCGCCCGTAGGCCTCTGACATGGCTTTACATACCATTGAAAAATATCTCAGGTGAGCTGGTTTCATCACGATGTTTTCCTTCACCGTTTTAGCAACTGATAATTAATTTATAATACGCACATAACTTACGAAAAGTCAGAGATGCGCACCTTGGGATCGAACTCGAGACCTCTGACTTGTCAGTCGACGGTCATACCACTAGGTTATCAGTGCTGTAGCAGACTTAGTGACTTGGGTCCCTGGTCCCTGGTCCCTGGTCCCGTCAACTTACCGATCTAGTTCTTGTTCATCTGATGCCACAGCACGACGAAGGGTGCCGCGAAGCCGGTGCCGACGAACCAGAAGAGGTTCCAGGTCAGACGAGTACGGTTGTTGATGTCGAATGGCAGGTTCTGGAAGTTTATTGTGTACTCCATTAGTAATGCTTGTCATTGGGCCACTACCTCGTTCTGAGCTAATTATTATCAGCTGATTTTGAGGATCGGCTGATGACAGGCTCCTGGTATAAAAAGCAAGGACTAAATACTCGATGGCTCCTTCAAACGTGAGTGAACCTGGCATGTACCAATGCGATTTTTCCTATGTCATTAGGTACCTACCTACTTACTTTCTTAGATAATCTAAGACGCCACTAACGAACGGTGAAGGTGAAGGAAAACGTCGTAAAGAAACCTGGACTTAATAGTCTGAAATCGCCAATCTGCAGTTAGTATTGATTTAATACGCAATCATTTTCTGTATGACATGATAATATCTCTGTTCTCTGAAGTGGCCTTTGCCCTACTGTGGGACAGTTACAGGCTGATTTATTTATTATTTAATTACATCACTTAATTATTCAATTAGTTATTAATACAATTTCAAAATAGAATTGATTAATTTTATGTCTGAGCTTTGTTAATTATCTAACATCGACACGATTTACCGTTTACCAAGTAAATGAGCGATCTGTTTGCAGAACTGCACTATGTACATAGCGTAGGTACAAGTCTTGTGTAAACATGCATAAAACGACGATGTTATGACTTGTGAGTATTGTACGTTCATTCTATATGAGTTATGGTTATTGTTTTTAAAGGTAATGTTACGTACATCGGCGTAGCGGGCAAAGATGGCGACCAGACTAATTGCATTCTTCATTTAAAAATAATATTTAAAAATCGCAGATTGTCTCTGGGGACCCCAAAAACTTTAAGTTCTGGTTTTTGGTCTTTGATTATCGATTGCCTGAGTCCTGGCCTGATTAATTTATAAATTTAGGAGAGATTTTATCCAATAGTATTGTAGATGGAGTCGCGGGCATAAGCTAGTACTTACGTAAATATTGAGGTTATCATCATAGCCACCGTGTTTTATATATGCACAGCTGGATAGAATTCGAATTCAAACAATTTTATAGAAAAATAATTCTTAATTTTACTATTGCGTTACCCAAGGTCTTTTATAGTTACCACAGGTTTACCATCGACTATACCTGTCTTCGTATTAAGACCTCCTCCACTATTTTCCACTTTTTTATTTTTTGTCTCCGCTCTGTTTTTTTAACAGAATATCTTTTGCATTCAGCATTGGATTTTGTATTACGTCTCATTTTTCTTCCTTTTTGATGAAATAAACTTTTGGATTATCTCGCGGGAGATATTACAAATACTTAGGTACTTTTTGTAGATACCTACTTACCTTATAATTGTAGGTAGGTATTTCGGTCGTGGTACAGTTAAGTTAAGCATTAAAACCACAATAAAATACCGGCAAATATGCATTAGATTTGATTTGATAAAGAAACAATAAGCTTTACTGTCGGTAATGTTATCGAATCTAATTAATTTACTCGAGACCTACTCAGTATGAATTCTCGCTAGAAATAGGAACCCAATTGCATGGCTATATGGTAGGTATCCACACCCGTATTTAATAGGGTCATACGTACTTCGGTAACTAATGATTCCATTAAGGAGGGACAACAATGTGCTCAAGTTACTTGCTTAGCCTCTAAAAAGTTATTACGTAAGCCCTAAAAAAAAAGAAAAAAGCTTACCTCCCCAGGCACGCCTCCTTGGGATCCATTTCTAATAAAACTCCTCATCACATTCCTACCAGATTGGTTTGAAATTCTTGCCAAAGGACCAATCATTTTAATTTTTTTTTGCTTCACAAACTGATGCAAAATGGCCAGGTACACTCAGATAAGATAGGCGTGGATATCTATTGACTGGTTTCGATACTAACCGACCGCTGATAAGCAATATACTGAGGTGTTTCAAGTCTTAGCAAACTGTTATAATCCGTCAATATAGTATTGAGTGTGTGTTTAGTCAGTTTGAGTGTGGACGTGAGCCTTTTTCAAGCGATTGTGTTGTACGTTGCGAAGAATTCAGGAAAATAGACGTTTGTGTTAAAGTCTGGGTTTTGTGCGTTTATTGCAACTAGTTTAGCGCATCGGTAGCCACGAAGCAAATAGTATTACTTTGTGGTTATAGCCGTGATAGCCTAGTGGTACCTATACCTACCTAACAGAGTTTAAACAAACCGTAAGCCTCTGTCATGGCTCACATATCCACTGAAATTTTTCAGACGTCCTGGGTAGGCCTACGCCGTTGATAAAATTTGAATGCTGACATGATCTCGAAAAGACAGTGGGGTGTGTGGAGTGTGCCTGTATTTGAACCTGCCTGCAACGTTTACTTTGATTTCAAATTCATGGACACTCCCGCACTTTATCCATGATATAGTTATTTTCCCTAACACCTAACATTTATAATGTACTACAACTACAGCTTGGCAAAAAAGAGTCTGGATAAATTGAGGGCGCCTTTATCTTTTAGATCGCCACCCCATATACCACGACTAAAAGTGACAAGATACTTGATCATTTTAGTCTTCAATATTTATCAAGTTAAAAAAGTAAATTGAACATGATTAAAATTAAGAAAGATTTAAACTTTATTTGTAATAGTCATGGTCTGGTAGTAGTTATTGTACAAAACAGATATCATCCAAATTATATTTAGGAAGATTGTAACATTGGCGGCAATAACTACGTATATGTAATATAAAGCTTGGTGGCTTACTCTGTGGGAGATCTAAGGAGAATAAGAAAGATCTGACAACGCAATGCATGGTCCCATAATGTAAGTAAGTAATCGCTATCATTCAGACTCTTGAGAACGGTCATCTCAAGAGTTAGAATTATAGCGAGCCTATCAGAGAGTCATTTATGGATTGTGGAGTATGATAATAAATCATCATTATCAACAAGGGAAATTAAATAACATGTTTCATTTTAGATTTTATTAAAATACAAAAAAATAAATGTCATCATCATCAGCCGGAAAACATCCACTGTTGAACAAAGGCCTCCCCCATTGAACGCCACAACGAACGGCAACTTGCAAAATAAATCAAAATCATCAAGTTCTTTCTTCGGGCGACCTTTTCGGTGTTTTCTAGGTGTCGAAAAAATACTCTTACTTTTTTCACCTTCATCGACAATTGCTCTGATTGTATTTTCAGATTTACCTGAAATAAACAATAATAACTCTGTATTAACTCTATTCTTAAGTTTCAAGTATCAATTTAAACAGTTTAACTACACGCGATTCGTCGAATTACCAAACATAACCTCAATAATTATTTGTACACAAGACGACAAAAACTGGTGGTACAGCTATCAGAAAGTAAATATAACGACTTAATTACATTCTAGAAGAAAAATTGCATGGACTATACCTGTCATTCGAGCAGTTCTCAGGTAAACATTGTCAATTTCAGACAAAATTTGTCCGGCTTTGCTTTCGGCCAAACATCTCAAGAAAACTTGATATATAACAGATCTTCCACTACTGCAAACGGTTTTATTCATTACGAACAACTATATCAACTAGTATTATGTAAGAATATCACACGCAAATTACACAAATCTTTTAAATTTTAAAGAAAATTACTTGCACTACGTAAAGATGACAAGGAAGCTACTTGCAGTTGACAAACAAAACAGTGTTGTCATTATTATAATTTTTTAGTTCCAACTGTCACCGCCTCAGACTCTTTTTTGCCAAGCTGTACAACACTGGTTTTTCAATCGAGGAAGGATAATCCTACTTATTATTTTAAGCGTTAAATAACGAGCCCTTTAGTGTAATATACTTATTACTTTTCCTTAAATTTATTAGGTCGGGTTTAGGTACTCATTTCAATTTATCAAGTTTAGTTTCTTTGTATCTACGAAAATTACGTTGCGATAGATACTTAGGTATCTTAATATTTTGTGCAAAATCCAGTCCTCCACAGACATACAAAGAGTGATATAAAAAATAACTGTATTTGCAGACTTACAGTTAGTTACATGTTACTATACTAAGTACAGTTGTAATTTTATTTATTAAAAATAATAAGTGTTCCCAATAAATTATCTCTTTCATGTTTAACGCAGTGCACACTGCACCGTATTATTAAGTTTAGTAGTTTTTTAAAAGTAAAGTACAGGCAATTTTCAAGTGACATTTTTGTGTAATAATTTGGCAACATTGGATCTGCCATTTTAAAAAAAAGAAACAGTCGGCCACGCTTGCTACAGAAATCATTTCACTTTTCGGGGGCCTATTTTCCCCCTTTACGTTTAGTTCCAATATTGCTGTAATTACCTCATTACCAGAGCAAAACTTTAAATCGTAAGTCAAAATTTGAAATGGCCGACTTGGACGATTTCTTCGCGAAAAAAGATCGCAAAAAGTCAAAGGCAGTGAAAAAGTTCGCTACCGCAGATGAGTTAGCCAAAAAATTGGACGACACAAAACAGAAATCAGATGTTAGGCCGAAGAAGGAGCGGCCGGTTCAGGAGGGAGAGGAAGGAGGCCGAGGCGGGGTAAGTTCTGATATAAAACATAATCACACTACATCAATTCATAACTAAGACAGTCGTCTTTTGTGTCCGAGTGATTCGTGGTCATACTTGATGATTAGTGAGCTCCTGTCTAATTCGCGATGACTAATGTCGACTTTTCGTGGCTGCATAGCGTTTGACCTGGTTTCGTTTGGAGATGATTTTTTTTCTAGGTCGTCAATCTGGATTTGATTTTATGCAATTATCATGAACGTCAAAAGTCGCTTTTCACGTCATGCATTGGTTGGGCTGTCGGTAGACGGTCTTTTTAAATCATACTTGGGGTTACAATTTTATTTTATTTAAGGTAGATCTATACAAATAGACCTAATACAACTCATAAAATTAGTTCACTATAAATAACCTGATGATTTTAAAGTAAAGTTAATGTAAAATTATTTTATTTAGTCAATTGTGTGGTAGATTATAATAGGTATGTATTAAGTTATGAAGCAAAATTACATGAAGGCATGGAAGAATCTTTTGAATTTGTCATCATGACATGTCCATAAATAAACAATAAGTACTTTTTCTTGTGAAACATCATTAGAAAGAAGAGGCCTTTGATCTGCAGTGGGGCAGTTACAGCTGATAAAGTGTTATGATTAGGCTTGTCAAGTAGTAGCTTTCTCCGTAATCAGAGCACCAAGCTCTGATTACGGAGAAATTTGGAATGAAAATGTAAAACTCAGTAAAGTGTGTTAGGAAGGCGGAAAGCAATATATAAAAGCATTAAATTGACACTTCATCCTTTTTGGAACTTGGTTATAAATTAGATTTAGCTCTCACATATAAAGTAGTTATAAAATATTTGGCACATCAATACAACATACATGACAAAGTTTTAGTTGCGTAGTCCTCATATGGTTTGCCTCGCTTTTATTCATGTATTTTTGTTCTGTAGTTTATAAATAAATTGCTGTTTGTTAGTCTCGCTAAAACTCGAGAATGGCTGGTGAGATTTGGCTTATTTTGGTTTTGAATATTTGTGGCATTACAGGGATAGTTTAAATGGTCAGAAAATATAGAAAGAATTACGGTTTTGAAGCCCCGTGTGGGTCAGTTCAATGTGTATTATATTTATAGCATATATTATGTTATAAAATTACGTAACAAAAGTTTAAACAAAAAGGCAAATTAATAGTAAGTAACAATAATGTTTGAAATAAGTTTTGTACAAATTGATTACAAATAATTTGGTGTGATTATCTTAACTGCATTGTCATTTTCACAACAAAGTGTTTTACCATAGATAACAAATAATGCTATTAAATTATTTTTAATCTTAATTCAATAACAAACAATAAACAAATCAAACAATTTATTATATTCAAATTTATATTCTAAGCTTATACATATATTTACTTGAATACCAACTTATGTTTTATTATACATAAATACTATAAACAAGGAAAAAAACATGTTAAATATTTATTAAATACATTTGTACTCCATCATATTTATTCTCAGTCGCTCATATCGCTTTGCTCAGTCCCAGCTGGGACCTACAGGTCTGTTAGTAATTCGTTTAACCCCCACTGGGCTGGGACTGATGCTGATGGGTTGCAGTAGGTGAATGTTATTTGGTTATAAGCAGTGATAGCCTATTATTTAATAAGCAAAACATGTGCATAAATGTGTAAAAAAATATGCATCAAATATAGTGATAGCCTAGTTGTATGACCCTGTACAGGGGCGTGCACAGACATTTTAGACAGGGTTGGCAGAACATACAAATGCTACATATTTTCACTAATTCGCCGCTGCGTCGTATCTGTCAGGGTAGGCAGTGCCTTTTGGTTGCCTATATGAACTGCATACCCCTGCCGTTGAACTGCCAAGTCAAAAGTTCGGAGTCAAACATATCACTATTCACTTGCTAATATGGTGAAGGAAAACATCATGAGGAAACCAGAACTGATACTGATAGATTTTTGAACAGTGTGGAAGGCACGTCAGGCCTACGGTTTAAACTCTGACACTAGGTTTTTCAAAAATGATTGTTGTTCAATGTCGATCTATCCTTTTATCTCTTTTTCTTATGTTCTTTTATCTGCAATCAGTTCTCAAACTTTGAGCAAATTAGATTAGACGTCCAAATCCTGTGGGAGAAGCTTTTCTCTCTTAACGTTTTCGTTTCCGCATCTTTGGGTTGATCGTCAGCAATTCTACTTCTTGTTCTTGCATGTCAAGGATTTAATTCTTCACAGTATGTTCCTGTAATATTCGGCCACTCCAATGGCGTCGTCTGTAGTCTCTACTAGATCAAGAAGGGCACAAGGGGCAGCAGATGTGACATGGACTGAACTGACTCTGCAATCACAATATTCTGTACAAGATAGTTCTTGCATTCCCCATTTGCAGTGATGGGTTTGGATGGATTGCTAAACTAGAATCACTAATCTTACTAGACTCAAGTATTGTAAGAGTGACTCTAATTACTAGAGTAAATAAACAAAACTATATAGTTGTATATATCTCTATTTATTTCAGGAAGAAGAAGAATGGAAGGAGTACGAGGAGCCGGTGAAGGACTACACGGGGCTCAAGATTCAGGTGCTGCAGGGCGGCAACGGGCAACCCGAGTCGGGCCGCGACTCCGCATCCGAGGACACCGCGCCCGAGGGCGGGAAAGTCAAGGGACCGTGGAATAAGCCTGTATGTTTTTGGATATTTATTTTTGATTTTGTCAAAAATCCTCACAATTTTTTTTATTTTTCAAAATAAGCCTTCAAACATATTTAGATTTTGATAAAAATGAGTATACGTTAATTCCAGCATCAGCCCGAAGCGGAGAACCCCCAGCCCCCGCCGGTGGAGGAGCCCAAGCCGCGCGAGAGCAAGCCCGCCACGTACGTGCCGCCGTCGTCGCGCCAGCGGCCCGCCGAGAGCGTGCGGCGCAGCGCCAAGCACGCGCCCGACATCCACAACGACGACTACTTCCCGGTGCTGGGCGCCAGCGGCAAGCGCGGCCAGGGCGGCTGGAGCACGGCCGGCGCCGGAGTGGCGGCCAGGGACTCCACGCAGCAGCGCACGCCGCTGGCGCTAGGGAACCGCTTCACCTCGCTACAGGACGACAGCTAGCCAGGTACGGGACAGGCACCTTATTACAGCAACAAGCGCGGCCAGGGCGGAGCAGGCTGGAGCATGGATGTTAATTTTAAAGGACCAGACAATGACCAATAACAACCACACAATTATGTATGTCATTAGATAGATATTTTAATATACTTACTTAAATAACTTCTATGGCGGCTCTATAGTCTCACCCCTCCCTTGATTGATGCGGTTGTAAAAACACCTCAATTTCATTTTCTTATATCGCATTGTACTTCCGTACCGCTGTGCTCTAATGCGGCCGCGGACCTTTCGGTGTGAACCGTGCCATAATGTCCAAACAATTTTTTTTTCTGTAAAACATTTTATTTACAACTCTATTATTTTTCCTACAGGTAACACAACACCACATCGTGATACGCTGCAGTAAAGTGAAGTGTCAATATGGACTTGTAAGCGAAGCCTGGCGCATAGCATATACAATATATTACCTATAACAACACTCATGCAACAGACATTACAGAACAACGCATTTCCTAATAAACAGCCCCATACAATATCCTCCAATATGGCGGCGAACAGACAGTTGCTGTACTTTATGCTTATCTGTTCCAAATTTGAATTTCTTATTTTTTCTTTAAGTACTTTTAATTAATTAAGCCAGTAACATTTAACCGTTTTTTTTTATAATCGATACCTCAATTTAGCAACGTCGGTTTATAAAGAATTTGTAGGACAATAAATTAATGCCTAATGTGATTTCCGAACGCATTTTGGTGTATAGAAACACTGATTTTAGGAATACTTTTTACATATGGCAACTGTCTTAAAAAAAAGTGTAAAAGCAAGAAATGAATGTGCGATTTGTTATTTTTTATGTTTATATTGATAAATAAATAATAAAAATGTGTCTTGAATGCGTGGAAATGGACATTTAGGGAAAAAAATTGGTGGAATTATTTATATACAAAAACCGATGATTTTAAAGTGTTTATAATCAGTAAAACCAAGCGTGGATATAGATTTTTATATTTACTAAAACAAAATTGTTAAAAAAATTGGTAACATTTGGAAAAAGTAAAGAGCTGAGCCTCCGTTTGAATGACATTGTACATTTTGTTTTGATATTGCAATTATAAATTCTGTAACGGCAAATCATTGGAAATATCTTGTACCATAGAAATAAATTATGTATTTAAAACTAAGGTCTATTTTATTTTAGTTTATAGGTCGTACAAAAAAAAAACTTTGTTAAAAAATGCATGTTAAAGTTTCATCTCTCAATGTAATGTACTTGAATAAATAAAGTAATAAACATAGACTCAACAAACTTTTTTATATAGGTTTACCATAATACATTACAACACTGAGTTGCAAGCCTGAGCTCACTGTTGCTGAACTCTATATGTATAATTCTCCTAAAATATGGAAATAAGCTGAACTGAAGCTTTAATTTTTTCTGATTTAGATTGCGAGAATCACCTTCTACTGGTTAATCTACTGTGCACCAACAAATTCATTTGCAGAATCCTTCATCAGCTTACCATCATGTAGGTCTCAACGTTACATCTCGGCTTATAAGGCTTACAATACATACTTCAAAAATTGATTTTGAATAGCAATTTGCGCATACTATTGGATTATTAGATTCAATATTTTAGTATTGTATTCACTACAGCGACATCTCTGTCACGTACTGAGAATTAAAACATTATAATAGTTACGCCATCTATCCGTAGCTCAGAGTAGCTTACATACTGTACCCAACTTAGTATTTGCTTCGTGACCCAACCCATCTATGTGATAGTTCAAATATTAAAACACAGATGGCAGTTAAAGCGCTTGCTCAGCAATATAATCAAATTTTACTTTATAACTATTAAAGCAGACCAAAATATTATTACATTTTCATGTATTACAGTTACTAAAGTAGTGGATTATATTTTTGACAACAGTATTTTGTTAAAATATGCTGTAAAATACCACAAAAATCAGAAAGTCCCAACTCGCGCTATCGAAGTTTTTATGTAGACTTAGCATATCTACAAAAATTGAGGCGTTTCAAGTGTACTTGCTTCGGCAGTACATATACTAAAATTGGAACGATACAGAGAAGATTAGCATGGCCCCTGCGCAAGGATGACACGCAAAATCGTGAAGCGTTCCACATTTTTTGAAGAGTTTGGATTCCGTTTTTTACTTGCCAACTATAGTACAATTTGCCGCACGTAATAACATCATCGTAAAGGCTGATTTACGTAGTCAATCCTAGGCTAATAAGTTTTTGATAAACATATAATTCAGAATGGAATTTTGTAATGCCTCCTGAAGGGAAACTACTCTTAATACTGTTGATAGAAAATTTTACTCAAAGAAAACATTCCTTATTTGTGAATAGAAAGAAAACTGCATTCAAAGATTTCCGAAAATTCGTTTGCCACACCCGGGAATCGAACCGACTAAAATCTGTAAAAATTACACCCTGTACTTTTATTGCATCGATTGTTAGGATAAATAAAATTACAAGGATCAAATCTCTCTAACAAACTTGATAAATTAAATGATAGGAAAAATTTTAATCTAACTAATTAGTTGCTCGAAATGAGCTCCATTTTCTTGGATACACATTACACAAATGTATTCTTCTAACGAATTATTTCTAACGTATTATTGTGGTGAAGTATGTAAGTAGGTATTTATCCTACTCTAAGGTATTTAGTATAATTTTAGTCGACTGTAAGGTTAGGTGTGTAATGCCTTCGCGTGCGTTAACTCGATGTTGTCTTTAAACAAAATACTTATAAAAATGTGCCAAATAAAAAGATAATAATCACGATTAAAAACTTTATTTACAATAGTTACAGAATTCGTTTCTTTGGTATTGTGATAGATCTATACATAATCGATGTATATAGACTAGGATTTTGATTATCAAAGGTCTGGGACTTTGGGTGGGAGCCCAGGAGATATGAAGTACCTAAACCTACCATAGTAAATACATGTTAAACATAAGAAAAGGTACAATTAAATACTGAAATTCTCTTCCAATCTCCTCAAATGGTCAACATTAGACTCTTGCGGTGGACTGCTGTGACTTAAAATGTTATTTTTATACACATCCAAACTTCTTTGAGCCATGTTATTAAAAACTTCTCGCGGCAAAATTCGATTCTGGGCGGGAATTTTGACATTGACATTTCCTGTCAAACTCAAACCGCGGTCCACGAAAACTCTTTCGTTTGGATACACTGTAGGGTTCAGAAACGGGACGTCCGGCTTGGGTAAACTCCGAAACATGTTGGATCTGTCAATTATTTGGTTATGTGCGTTCATATTGTTAAGCGATTTCATCCATTGCTGTTGTTGAGTAGGTGGGACTCTGTTAGGATAGTTGAAGATCCAGAGGCGATCTCCTACGAACATGGGCCGTGGACTGACGATGCCTAGGCTGCTGTAGTACTGCTGTGCAAGGAGTTCGATATCATTTGTGTATTTTCGTTTCCATTTTGTTCGACGGTTTTGGAACCATATTTTTATCTGGAATTAAAGAAAATATTATTTTTTTATATTGGGCATAACACGCAGTGAGCTAGCGGGGTGATTAATGCTCAACCATTCTCTGTATGAGAATAGGTATCTGTCAAATGATTATATGGACAAATTTACGACTGGAAGAAGACATAGACAAATTATGGACTCAAATAAAAATTGGGAAAAACACGCGCGAAAAGAGACCTAGTTAATCTTTTTACCTGTGTCTCAGTCAGCCTGAGTTGCCTCGCAAGTCTGCCTCTCGCTGCTACGGAGAGGTAGCGGTTCTTCTCGAACTCTGCTTCTAAGCTTTTGATTTGTTGCGCGCTGAATGCGGTGCGTGCTCGCTTGCCTCTTGATGAGGACGATCCTATAACAGAAAAGAGGAAGTTAAACAAATGACTATCCACTCATTGACCGCGTCATGAGTGGCTGATTGTGGAAACCATCACGGTATACAGCTCATCTACTACTTTTTATCTCTGCATCACCCAAAGGTTGACTGGTAGAGAATGCCCATGGCATTAAGTCCGCCTTATACAATTGTATAAAGTATTAAAAAAAAAAAAAAAAAAATAAAGCGTTGAGTAAGGATTGCAATCCGAATAGTTATTCGAATCCGAGTAATATTCGAAATGCTGAAAAATCCGGATTTTTGAGCCTTAAATAATGCCGATTGACATCCGGTTTTTGGGAATTTTGTAGTAGATTTTTTTCATTAAATTTTATATTATTTTAAGATACATTATAATAATTCATAATTAGGTAAGTATATACTTTTGGCTTCTTTCTTTGCACGATTTCGAACTTCCGTTCCCGTCGCGCCTAAAAAGATAAGTAAGTAATATTTTGTTTTCTTTTTTAATTGATCTTAATTTGACATTAAATTCATTCGTTTGATGTGAACAGTTCGTTTAAAAACCGAACCCGAAACCACAAAGAATCCAGTGGCGTGCCTAGCACTTAAAAGTAGTGTAGGCCTGACGAGCGTTAAAAAGGTTACATTAAACTAAACTACATTTATAAACAATCTAAGCAACAAACATCTACCAAACTAAATTCGTCAGGAGTCGTAACGGAAGAAGAATGACAAGTGCGAATAGTTATCGTTACGCGTTGATTGATTACACTTCTTTAATTTGTAGCCAAATGCCGAACGTAGTCTGGAACTGTGCCCGGGAAATGGCAACAGGACTTAATATGCTAGAAACAGATCAACCTAACGAAGGCGAACTGTTATGAAGCCAATCCAATCAGTCTTTTCTAAAGAAACTACTTTTTGATTTTCCGAAATTGTTTAATTTGGGAATCACTTGGAAATCATTGATCGTTGGACTGCCAAGTCAATGGACGTACGTTCGAAACCTAGGAACGCACCTCTGACTTCTCGGATTCATGTGCGTGTTAGAAATAAATTATAACTTGCTAAAAACGGTGAAAGAAACCAGCATACCTGAGAGATTTTTCAACGGTGTGTAAAGCCATGTCAGAGGCCTAAACGGGTGGTTTAAACTCTGACACCAGGTTGTTCATCAACCTTGCGATAAAGAAAGCGTTCGTGCGTCGCATTTCAATGTTCGTTAATATTTTTTATTCACCTTCATTTTGTTAATCTTTTAGGTCTGTACTCTGTATCCATCACAACATAGCTTGCATAAGGTGGGTATAAAAATAACCTCTGCCAACTGATCTAGTAAATACGGGTGTGATGTTTATGTTGTAATTATGTATATTTTACAGATAATAATTTTATTAATAGTTATTGATTTCTCTGTATGAGAAGAGGCCTTTGCCCAACTGTAGGCTTCTTTATTATAATTTCTTAAGAATTTTACTATCGTAGAAATTGTGAGTGAATGAAGCCTGTCTTAATGTCAACAATAGGGGACTGACTAGAAAACCTTGTGGGACACCATGGAATAGAAATCTAACGTGACTTATAGCTTAAATAGTCGTTAATGGCAACAGGGGCCCAAGTCTACTTATTTAAATGAAAAATATTCAATCGACACGCTGCAGTCACACCCTTGAAGTGTTTGGAAATTAGCAGGCTTGGGCACCTGGTTGTGTGCGGTTGTGTAAGATATATCAAAGTGGCTACCTACTGGGCGCAAACTATTTAGGATGGAGTCTCGACGTACTAACCATCAAAACGAAAAGAAGAAGATATACCTAACCTAAACCGGTTATTCAATTTTTAAATAGGTAGAGTAGGTAGGTTCTCTAAGTTTTTAAATAGGTTGTAATATAGAGAGCAAAACCTAATTCCGTAGTCAATGAGTCAAAGGCTTTACTAGCTGCTAGTCCTTGGATAGGATAGGATTATTACAATTGATGAACACTATTGCTATTGGAGAGTGAGAGAGAGAGTTCTTGAATACAGTGAATTCAAAGTTATTTTTTTTTTACGAAGCTTTAAGTTCTTCGGAAACGTAGAATAAGTAGGTAGATGTTGCCCCGTGCGATGAAGGTCTCCGATTTTTGAATAAGTTATCAAAAGCTTACTAATAGTAGACCATCCATATTAATTGTATCTATTAGATTAGTTTTGTAAAGCGATTACTTTTAGTAAGTAAACCTATAAGCTAATTAGTTACGGAAGTCATTCCAAACGGACATTGAAATCGCAGCAGACACGACTCGTCGTCACCTTACAGCTATTTTCAATAAACACCTCCCCGCTTTGAGTAATTAGTGGTAATATATCAACATGTCATGCCAAACGCGACGCCATTTTGAGCCGTAAGCTGTGAGCGCCACACTGACGTATCCCTAGTAAGTCTGTGACACTGACTATAGTGAATTTCCGAACGTGCTAATGAGCGCGCCAAAATAAATGTCAAAGACGTCACATGATTTCTTAATATTCGAAAACTGAAACTTTATGTTGTAAGTTCTATTTGAATGACAAGGAGATTCATTCAAAAAATGTTTTTTTTTTAAATTATGAAATAAATGTATGTTATGAATCAAATATACCCAAATATATCTAATTACGAAAACCTTGTGAATTATGTGAAATTACGACATTGATAAAATAATCAGAAGACTGTAATTAATTGCTTTTTTGTATAAATTACCTACATTTCTACATCGGTCGCGTAAAGTTTATTTCCATCCATTCAAATAGACTTCAATTCAAATTGCTTAATTAGGTAACTAATAATCTCAAAAAGTTTTAAGAAAACTTAAATACGAAAGAGAGAAGGACTGATGTAAGAAAGAAGCGTTAAATTGACTAAAACTAAGATATACCAGAACTGTAATTGATTTGTAAATAAATATTAATTAAACACATGCTTGGACGAAGCATTTAAAATATTTAGATAAAATAAAATAAATTAACTAAATCCTTTGTTTACTAATCAATGTATCCAAACATATCCAAACCAAAGTCCAAACATCTAACATCAGATCACACATTTCCTACACCAAATAGTTTTCCAGACGCAATACGTCAAATCGCCCGCAATAATGTAGAAAGTAAATTAATTAGCGTCTAAAATAATCCTATTGCTGTCAAAAACGAAAGTTGTAACACGCTTGCAAACCACACCAACAGCGGTAAGGCAATTAATGTCAATTTATCCTCGCTTGTCAACGCTCTGCGTCTTTGTTTCCCGCCATTGTAAACTCCAGCAATTTTTATTTACCAACCAATTATGTCGTTGACACTTTTATTATAAGGCAATAAAGACTATTTTCGAAAGACGTTTAGCTGTTATTACCGTAAAAATAATGTTGTTATTTCTATATGACGTTCGGCCCGTTCGAATACACACCCATCCGTTGTCTCGTAATAGACTTTTACAGCTTTTTAATGAGCTCCGGCCACTTACTAAATTTCAGTTGTGAGACGTTTCTTTTCATGTTTATTTCCTTTTTTTCCAACGGGTGAATAATTACGGAGGAGAAAGATTTAGCTAACGAGAGTCGGGACGCCTGGAGATTTATCTTTTCGTAACAAATTTAGAAAATGAGACATCACTGCGCGGTTAACGGGTGTATAAGTGTAGGGATGTCACTTTGTTGAAAATATTTGACATTTTATGGACGTTGTGATAGATTGCTGGCTTGAAGTTAATTTGTTATATCATATTTTATAAAAATATTTCTACACCAATCTTGATTTTGTGAAAAATTAGTGAAAATGAGAAAATTAGTGGGTATCAATCTATTTTAAAGGCTGAACTATAATGCTGTCGCCAAATATCTGAAAAACAGATGACAACATATTCGTCGGAAAAAAAGAAATGTAGTTCGATTTACGAAAACTTGACTATTCGAAATATAAAAAAAAGCTCAGAAAGAGCGTCCTTAATATCGCTTCTGCGAGTAAAATTAAAAAGTTTTATTTGTATGTGTGAGTGGAACGCGGGAAACCAATTCAAACGGCTAATTCGAGCTCCAATTGCTCGAACAAAAATGTCTGCGGGCGCTTTATAGTTGGCAGATCGTAAATAAATTAGCATTTTATGATGTTTTTTTCGCATTAAAGTCGTTACAACGAATTATTGTCAATTGCTACTAAAAAAATCCTGTGATATATTTTTTCATTATGTTCTGGTTCTGTTATAAAATACGATTTATGTTTTTTATATTTTATAGTTAAGTAGATATATTTTTTGTAATGTGCGATACGGATATATTATTTGTGAAAACAAGTAAGTAGGTAATGAAAATATGCGGAATAAAATTAAATATAAATAAATAACTCGTTTACCTTGCTTAACTTCATAAAACATGAATTTTATAGCTTTTTGTTATCATCAAACGAATAAAGTTCTTGGATTTTTCATTTTTTTCATTTAAATATAATTATCTACTTCCATCTAAGTAGGTAGGTTAGGTACTTATACATAAAAATTATTATGATCTACTCCATGCTTTTATGATTAAGATTTTTAATGCCCTAATTAGTAAACCCAAAGATGCTGCAAAGATTTACGATTTAGGAAAAAGAGATTTGGCGTACTTATTAAGACCTAACAAAAGGGTAATTCAGAGTTTTTTAGTAAATTAGTCATACATATCTACTAACTAAAGATGTGTTTGACGTTATAATAAATAGGTCCACATTAATTTGTCTAAGGCAAGGCGGGCTTTTAGGCTTGTGTGGTACGCCTCTAAAATGGTTTCTAGTGGCGTGCTTTCTACACAAGCCACTCACCAGGACACGAGTCAGTACTCGTTTAATATTCGCTGGTGCTAATTAGCGAGTATTTTAATTTTACAGTCCTCGCCACAGTCCGCAGCCACTTTTAGTGGCCACCCGAGGTGTGGCAGTGGTCTCAATGGTCGCAATCGATGTATTTTAAGACAAGGGAATCATTAATCAAATCCAACGTTTTTGGAATCGACGAATAACGGTATTTGTCAGCTGATTGTCAGTATACGACGCGTTGCGACGCACGGCGATGAGAAACGAGCCGCGAACCGTATGAAATTCAGACAACGCAATTTTGTTTAAGTTAACAATTTATTTAATTAATGTTTATAAAGAGTTAACAATTTTTAATTAAAATTAAAGAAAGAAATAAAAAAAGTTAAAACAAAAACATTAATAAATAGGTGCGTATAAAAAAAACATGTGTGTTTGTCTTCTTTTTATGCTTATTTAGATAAACAACCGGTATTCCCCCCTGAATTTGACACTTTTCGGAATATTTTTCCTCTTATAAATTCCTGCCATCACTTTCTCGGCCTACCATCGTCGTCGGTTCCTGTTATCCAGGACCCACATTGTGGCTAATTTCATCTAGAGGTCATTTGGCATTGGGCAGATTTAGCGTGCCTAGTTCCATTTTAATTTACTTTAAATAAAATTAGGTACGTTGAAGAAAATATTTAGTCAAAACTTATTTTTTAATTAATAAAGATGACTTAAAGATATATAAAATCTTCAGGGACATTGACACTTGTATTATATTGATATCGGACTTTTTTTTTCATAGAGAAAGTCCCTTTTTAGGAGAAAACTCAGACTCTTTCCGAAGTGTTCGCATAGTAAGCATGGCTAAATACTTAAAAAAAATGTTTAGGTATGTACATATTTGTCTTATGAGGTTTAAGGTAACCCCAAAAACTCAATCAAGAAGACATACATAAACGAAGATCATCAGCTGCTACTGTTGCTAGATAATAATCTTAAGTTTATAAGAAAAACTGTTACAAAACTATAATTTACTAAACTTAAATATTTATTACCATGTTCCTTAATTTTTTTATTTGACTTTCCGTCGCGTCCGTGTCATTAAAAAGTGAAGAACGAATAACATATTAATTGGCGCTAAAAATATACGAAGCGCGGGAGCGTGGCGCGGCGTGGAGTCAAATGGCGCGGGAAGGCGTCAATTGCTTGACTTTTTATCTTTTTTCATTAATTATGTAGCTTCAAATTACAATCTCGCGTTTCTGTGATTTATTTGTTGGTTTTAAATAGGTATTTATGTTGAAATTGTATATTTAAAAAAAAAATTGTCGGCGGAAGAAATGATTATGGCTGTCAACATTTTTAATTGCGTTTTTTACGTTGTACGTAATTTTTAAATTAGTTATATTGTTAAATAATCACTAGTTTTTGCAAAATAAACTAAATGTAATATTCCGTCACCGAATTCTCTATCAAACAAGAATTTTAAATTATGGAAAAAATATTTTTTTGTCTCTTACAAATGGTTGGCGTTATACATCTAATAAATTTTCATCCCAGAGAGAGTAGACTACCCACGTTTCGCCGGCTCTGTTATAATTTTTTCCTGGGACTTGTTTACTTGTCTGGCAGATAGAATTCCTTCTATACTTTTCTGATGACCACTGTTAGAAAGATAGAAATTGGATTCTTTTTTTGTAAGGGCTCATGCCGCTGTACGCCAGATTGTATATTTTTATCCCGTTTCGTAGCTCGAAGCAGAGCTACAAATACGTCATAAACAATAAGATTAATAATAGGTAATCTTTATTTTTCTCATCATAACAACAAATAATAACACACAAAAGTACATGTTCCACTTGATAATAACTACCTACATTATTTTGTTGAAAATATAACGATTGAGAAATAAAAGAAAAAGAAAATTTTTGGACAAAGTATGTAGGAAGTAGGAACATCATTATTTTATCTAATACTAGCGACCCGCCCCGGCTTCGCTCGATTACGCTAATATGCATGTATTATACATATAAACCTTCCTCTTCAATCACTCTATCTATTAAAAAAAACCGCATCAAAATCCGTTGCGTAGTTTTAAAGATATAAGCATACATAGGGACAGACAGACGCGGGAAGCGACTTTGTTTTATACTATGTAGTGAAGTTAACCTAAGGATTGCAATCCGGATACTTCGAAATTAGAAAAATCCGAATTTTTATATTGTAATCCGGTTTTTTATTTTTAATTACAGTTGACCATAGTCTGTTGATGTTTAACTAAAAATTTTGTTTGAATCTTATTTTGAGGGACATTCTAATAATTCATTATTATAAACTTTGGGCTTCTTTCCACGATTTGTACTTGCGTCCCTGTTGCGTCCAAGTAAGAATATTATAATATGTTGTTTTCTTTTTTATAGGTAAGCTTTTATTTAACTTGCTATGTATGTTTGTTCGGGTAGAATCTTGCAAGCTGAATAAGAACCACTTCCTCTTATCCTACGGGGTTGAATTTTTGCATGTTGGTTCTATTCCGATGACAATGCATTTTTATAGTAAACATGACCAGGGGCTCTACTCCGAAAATCGAACAACGATGTTTCGGATCGGAACGTAATAATGAAGACCATCAAACATAATCCTAACCACCAAATTACCACTGTTTAATTGTACTTTAGTGCTTTCATCTGTCGTTTCGTTACAAATCCATCAAAAAAAAACAATCTATTAGAAGGTAATTTAACGAACAAACATTCGATCCGGCAATCGAAGCTTCGTTGTTAAAATTTCGGAGTAGGCCCCCTGAACCGACTTCAAGGATTAGCTCCAGATAAAAGAACTCTTCAACGGTCAACAGCACAGAAACAATTTTTTGAATTTAGGTAAGTACATTTAGTTTTGAAATTCCAATATAAAAGCTTGCTTATAAAACGTTGCTTTTTAAAAAAATATCTAATTAAAGAAAATTAAGTAAGTAGCCATAATTATTAATTAGTGATCTTTCCTTTAAACCTTGACCAGAAATAAACCCTCAGCATGTTGCGTAAAACTATGCAGCGCTTCCAGTTTTTAATTTTAACCAACTTCCAAAAAGGATGAAGTTCTCAATCCGATGCATTATTAAAACATTTGTAGGTAAACCAATTTGCCGTGAGGTTTCCGGCCTAAGAATAGAATCACCCCTACTCGTCCCGCAGGTGTCGTAAGAAGCATCTTTCTGTGTAACAGCAGTTATCTATTCTGCTACTGCGATCGCCAACTACCTCCAAAGAGCGCACAATAGTGACGCGCATTGGATTAGGCTTATGTTCAGCAGTGGACTAATAATAATGTCCTCCTGACCGAATTTCGGTCACAGCGGCCAATCTCAACGGAGATTAGCCAATTACGCAGGAGATATTATAGTGCACAAGTGTGTGCGCAAACACAGGTGCACTCTCTATTCCCTCACTCTCATGGTCCGATGGGACGGCCTTCCGACACGATCGGAGAGAGATCAGGCGCAGGGCCAACGGCTTTACGTGCTTTCCGAGGCACGGAGTAAGTGATAATTAATTTATAAAACGCACATAACTTACGAAAAGTCAGAGGTGCGCGCCTTGGGTTCGAACCCGATACCTCTGACTTGCCAGTCAACGGTCACAACCACTAGGCTATCACGACTAAGTGGACTAATACCTACAATATGATGGTGATAATGATGATTTAGGTACACAAATTGCCTACCTATTCCGTGAATAGAGGGCAGATATGTAGGTTCATATGAGTATGAGTAATCATATTTTTGTTCCAAATACTTCTTTCCGATTGGACCCATACAAATACCTACTATCATGATCTGATGTTGAACTTATGTTGATAGGTACAGAACGGGTCTCCTAATTTCGATTAGGAGACCGATAGCAAACCTCTAATTAATTTTTGACTTGACTTGACTTTTGTGCGTTTTCATAAATTAATTATCACTTACTCCGTGCCTCGGAAAGCACGTAAAGACGTTGGTCCTGCGCCTGATCTCTCTCCGGTCGTGTCGGTTTGCCGTCCCATCGGACTATGAGAGTGAGGGAATAGAGAGTGCACCTGTGTTTGCGCACACATTTGTGCACTATAATATCTCCCGCGTCGATGGCTAATCTCCGTTGAGATTGGCCACTGTGACCGAAATTCGGTCAGTAGAAAACTATCTATCCTTTTTTGATGATCATTATTAGAAAGACAGAGACAGTATCCCCTCAGAATCAGTAAAAATTTCAAACCTCTTTCTACGCCTAGGTAATCCCATCCGTATCTAGGGCTCTACACCGAAAATCGAACAACGATGTTTCGGATCGGAACGTAAATGAAGACCATCAAACACAACCCTCACCATCAAATTACCACTGTATTTCTACTTAGTGCTTTCATCTGTAGTTTCGTTACAAATCCATAAAAAAAAAACAATCTATTAGAAAGTAATTTAAACAAACATACGATCTGACTATCGAAGCTTCGTTGTTAAAATTTCGGAGTAGGCCCCCAGTTGTGTTTTCATATTTAATTATTATCTATACTAATATTATAAAGAGGTAAAGTTTGTATGTATGTGATAATGTATGTATGTTAGGGGTAATCTCTGGAACTACCGATCCGATCCTAAAAATTCTTTCACCAAGACTTTCACTACTTTATCCCTGAGTGCTATAGGCTATTTTTTATTCTGAAAAAAAAAAAGTTTAGTTTTCAGTAAAAAATAACAATATCTGTGATTCAAGTAACAAAAAAAAACAGGCAATCTGGCTGCTTTATAAACGTGTTTACGGGAAAATTTAATTTAACGCGGACAAAGTCGCGGGGAACAGCTAGTATTTAATAAGCTAACAAATGCTTGAGCACTACAAGGAATGTTCATGTCCAGCAGCCCGATTTACAGCGGTTAATCGGGCTGATGGACATGAAAATTCCTTATAGGTATATGTAAGCGCAAAGACGGACAAGTGCAAAAAAAACAAAGGTTTTTGATGCGTCATAGGACCGTAAAATTCGGGCTTCAGGACACGAAAATTCCTTGTAGTTAGTTGTAGTGCACAAGCTCCCTATCACCAAAAATGGCGAAGGGTCTACACAAAATACAATATATATAGCGTCAAGTGGTCAACAAGGCAAAACTTTGGAGACCTCTGATCTAACGTAACACGATTGGAGGTTCTTAGCGATAGGACTTTAGCTTTACACACCATGGAAAAATCTCACAGATGTGCATGTCCTCAAGATGTTTTCCTTCACCGTTTCGTTTTGGATAGTGATAATTAATTTCTAATACGCACTGCATGAATCTGATAAGTCAAAGGTGCGTTCCTGGGCTTTGAAGCTACCACCTTTGACTTGGTATCTTATTTATCTCTTTTTTCTCTCTTTATTATCTCTTGGCTAACACTGCTTCGAATATACCATACCCATAGGTGCTGATGGCGAGAAGTTATCTTCAAACATGAGCTTTACCTACTCAAAATTGTTTTTTTTACAATAATGTGTGTTAAATATAACTATTGACTTTAACATAGTTTATTCCAAGGAGATATCAAATCTTTTTAAAAATGGCCCTGTTCGTAGAGTAGCCAATTGTGACAAATTCGTGCTTTGCGCTTGCGCATTTAAATAAAAAATATCTCCAAAGCGGGGGAAAAAATTGTTGTAGGTTAAGTAAGATCGGTTCTTTGATTAGGTATCTACGCTTTTAAAATTTGAGTTTAATAATGTTACGTAATAAAATAATAGAAGATTAAATTAAATAAAGGAGAAAATCTAAAATCTTTAGCGCTACCATTTAAAATTATTTATAGAATATATTTTCATTTAATTTGAAAATATATTCTATTTTTTTTTGCAATTAAATGCCCAACAAAACTTTTTTTGGAATGACTACAAACCTTTTTTCAATATCTTGGTTTTTACCTTTTAAATAGGTAATTAAAAAATGTAAATCAATTGAAAAAAAAAGCAATAGGTACCTGATTGTGCATAATCTGTAGATTTTAATTCAAGGAACTCGTTCGCATCGCCGACGGTTGAACTTTCAACGTCTACATTTTCAGAACTATTGCTGCTAGCTCTATCATCATCGTCTGAATCGATATTATCAGTCACATCACTAATAAAATTATTTGGTAAATCACTATTCACCGCACTAGTAGACGCGTTCGCATCATTTGTAAAATCATTACAATTTTGCTTTTCGAATTTATCAGCCAATAAATTTTCAATGGAAAATGGTAGTTTCGTTTCATTTTTTTCCGTTTTTATATTTTCTTCAACGTCCATTGTAGATTCTGGAGGATCCATTTTTAAATATTTAATTTATTATATTGTTTTAAGTTTATAAACGTGTGCACTGTATAAGTTGGAGGGTTATTTTGAATCACTTGCAGTACTATTTCACGTGGTGTATCTCACACAGACCCATAATTTAAACTAATAAGAAAGTTCCACGATGCGTTTTTGTCAATTCGTTCGCTGAAACGTCTGAGGACGGAATGTTAACTACCTCTTTTGAAAAACATAATCGCGTCTCAACATATCTTAGCTCTCACCTCCCTTATTTAAATGAGGATAAGGTTGAAAATTGTTTAATTATCAAATTAGTTATATCTGGCAGTGGTGCGACTGATCCGAATGAAGATTGAGAGCCTTTACTAATGGGCGTCTTTCTGGATGACAGTGTTTCAGACCAAAGTCCACTCGAATTTAAACTCTACATTGAAGTAACAGCGTTTATATTTATTTGTGGGTAGTTAAACGATGCAAATAGCTCATGAACAGCCACAAAGTTATAATTAGAGTTGGACCAATCACCGCGAGGGGGCGTGGCGGGAGACGCATACGCAGCGTTTGGTACTCCTTGTGGATCAAACGGAGATTTATTTAAGGAGTCTGTTGATAAATGTGGGTGCTCATTAATTCTGATAATTATTTAGTTAGTTTGTTTAATTGGAGTAGTCAGATGCTCACTTATAAAACGAAGACAAGAGTAAATTGATTTATAGTGAACGCGTCTGTTATGGCTGTCGACTCGGTTTTAATTATATTTTCTTAATTTTATCGTTAATTGCTTGTGAGGTTTAGGCTTATTAAGTTATCTTTTAGTTAATTTTCCGTAAAAGTAAATTATGGGAGAGATGCATGCAGTTTATATTTTGTTGGAAAACCATCGCTATTGGTTTATTAGAAAAGATGCATTGTAAAAGATGCGCGTCCTTGATGCGCAGTGCGGGGCAGCTCCAACAGCATTCTTAATCTGTGTTGCCAGCCGACTATCAGAGTGCGTTTTTGTAAACCGCTGCTGTACACTTTCTGCGTAAAGTAACGGTAGGTAAGTGTACAGCGTGACCCCGGATAATCCATTTTTATTTTGAATTGTAATTACAGCAATACTCTCATACTTTCGCTTTACCCAAAAGCTTAAGCAGAGGTGCAGTAGCGGAGGGTGAATTTTTCCAAGAGGTAAGCCGGAGCCAACCTAGAGAAAAACCAATGACATTATTGACTGAGCCATTTTTCAATGAGAAGCCGGTAGGAATCGAGTTGTATGGAGCCTCCGCCACTGCAGTGCAGAGGTGTGAAATTTTAACTAATCCGTAACTAATCTTTTATGTGCCCGGCGCGCCCATGCATGCCCCAAAACTTAATTCTGATCTGGCCAAGGTCGGGCCAGCGACCCTCCAGGGTCTGCGCCCTGTGTCTGGCCACCGCTAGTCCAGCTTTTGTTACGGCATTGTGTCAAAATCTTCTTCACATACACCCTTAACTTTAAAAAAGTTAGATCAAAATACCGTAGGTATAGGTATAGAACTCAGGCGTGCAGTTCATATAGGCTAAAAACACTGCCTACCCTGACAACTATATACGTCGCAGACGACGCATTAGTGAAACTAAATAATTTTTAGTACCTACTTACCTATGTACTACCTACCCTGTCGAAAATGCGAATGCACTCCCCTGATAGAACTTGAGGTTTCATGAGGACTTATTAAGGAGGATCTTAGTTTTTACAAAATTATGGTGTTTTTGGTAGGATTGTAAAATGTAGGTCCTTACTCTATTGGAGCCCAACGTGGGCCTAACCTGTTGGATTGTTTGGAGCCCAACGTGGGCCCAACCTGTTGGATTGTTTGGAGCCCAACGTGGGCCCAACCTGTTGGATTGTTTGGAGCCCAACGTGGGCCCAACCTGTTGGATTATTTGGAGCCCAACGTGGGCCCAACCTGTTGAAGAGCTATATTAAGGTTATTACCACTCTAACTCTTATAAATTCGCAAACACATCCTAATCAACAGATTAGCCAGAATATTTTCAGAGTAACGAAAAATCGTAAAAACGGACCTACAGGAACAACTGAAAATTGCCTACTGGTAGCGGTCTTTTAGATTAAGGGTTTTGTATATTTATTTATTTTTAAGGTTTTAGTTTATAGGTTTGTAATATAGATTATTTTAATTAGATAATAATTGATATTTAATATTTTATGATTAGTAATTATTATTTTCTTGAATAAATAAATAACATTGAAAATCGTTTAGGATTCCTATTGGACAAAACAACAATTCAACGACTCATATACCCCCCCCCCCTTAAACCCCTTGAATACCTACTAAGTAAGTACCTACTTAAATAATACTATTTAAAAAACTTAATTTGAAGAAAAGAAAGTGCTCCCGGTCTGGCTACACGTTCGGAAATCTTTTTAAAAGTTCGACCACAGATAACTAAATAGTTACCTACTTCGTAAGTTCGACTGAATATAAAAAATAATAGCGCATAAGAAAACAAATGTAAACCATAATAAATAAATAAAGAAAAAACATTGGTTCCGTCGCCCTTTCATAACTCCGACATTTATTGTCATAAAAGTGTCATAATTAGGTAGTAGGCAGAATGCGCAGGTCGGTGGCGCTTAGCGGTTTTTTTTTTCTACCAAATGATGAATGGTGTTCCCGTTTAAAAATAATGGCGTAGTAGAAAGGTGGTCCCGTAGGAACTTTTATTTATTTTAGTTTTAACTAACTTACTTTATCTTACTGTTGTACGATCAGATATTCTAAATTTATTGTAGGACAGTAAAAACGTCAGCTTATCGGAGGGTTTCAAGTAATTTAATCCTTGGTTATTCCTGGACACAGGTAGAATAATAGATACCTAAATAAAAAAAAGTTAAACCTGATAACCGTAACTTTAAATGACTAAAAATAAATAAAAAAACCTCGGTAATGTAAGATTTGCAATAAAAATTTGATTAAAAAAATTATTTATCTCTCATAGAATCTACGATATGTCCTATATCCGCGTAGACTAGATCTAGACTAGAATTAAATTAAGACATTTAAAGAGAAACCATTTGTGTTTTCCGCAACAAAAAAAGAGTGGTGTAAAGTTAAAGTTCTTCTGTGAGTCTATGGGATCGAATGTTAGATTTATTTTCGCTTTCTAGTCCATAAAAACCATTACAGAACCCTAAAGTTTGAATTAATTTTCGACAACTCCTCACC
Source organism: Protodeltote pygarga (assembly GCA_936450705.2). Taxonomy (NCBI): domain Eukaryota; kingdom Metazoa; phylum Arthropoda; class Insecta; order Lepidoptera; family Noctuidae; genus Protodeltote; species Protodeltote pygarga. The sequence goes on from OW388275.2 coordinate 4,117,823, forward strand.
GGGACTGTTTCCGCATATTTGACTGTGGTATGCGACCCCTACATTTAAATGATCTAAATTGCTACAGCATGCGCTAGCGCAGTTGATGACAAAAAATAGAAAGACGCAGAAAGTCCACGCGCCCGTATGTGTATATCAATATTAAACTTATTGCTTTTTTAAAAAGTAGTTATTACTAAGTATATCTAACAACACACCAAGAAATATGATAAAGAGATAATATCCTTAAATGCCAGCCGTATTGCCTCGCTGGATGGCTATACTTAGCTTTGAGCAAGATACAGGCCAGCATTTTATGCCTATTTATGGTATGAAATGCCTCGACTAGACGCCCCAGCCCCCAGACCCGACAGACCCAGCGGCAGCATCTCGACCCCAAATGGCTCAATTTGCGCCTTTTTTGTGTTGTAATAAAAAGTTTTTTTTTAATATAATAATTAATTTTAAGATTTTGGTTTTTGTAAAATATACTTAAGTAAGTATGTTTTTTTTACAATCAAATCTCTTTGAAAGCGGACTAATATTTATTAACCCCTTAAATAAATGAGCAACCTCAACGAAAGAATGTTTTAGAAATCTAGAATATTCTATCCAGACATTTCTGCAGACATGATGCAACTTGGCGGAAAAAATCCGCCTCACTTACGCGCAGGCTGCGCGGCAGCCGGAACACCATCCTGCACGCAATTGCCACACGGACCGATAGTCCGCTGGTATGGATTCTGGTCAATCGGACTAAATCACTGCTAGATATTAAGTACTAACATAGGATAAGTAATATGTTACTAACACACTAGACCCTGTTGTCTGTTAAATAAATACAAATAAAATAAATAAATAAAATTTCATTTAAATATTTTAAAATAAAAGTGTGTAGTTGAATGAACGCGATATTACCTAAGTATAGGTACAGACCGGGACTACTGTCCTTTTTTTTTGTAAACCGTGATTCGAGGAACAGGATAGTTATCAATAAACATATGTATGTATGTATGGATGAGCGTCAATAGCAGCTTAATTAGTTAGATTCTAATGTTTACCATACGATTTTGTATTTTATTGTGTTTTAATTGGTGTGGTGTGGGATTTTGGCCTAGAGTTTGGCCCGTGAGATGGCCGGTCCGGGATAAAAAGTAGCTAGAACAATGGTTTATCTGTATGCTAAATTTAATCTAAATCCGTTCAACGGTTAACGTGTAGTTAAGTAATAAACATCCAACCATCTCCAAAAACTATCACATATCATATTAGAAGTTGAAAGATATTTCTTATGCTATCTAATGCTTTAAAAAAAAGATGAAATTGAAACGACATCCTCCTACAGTAAAAAGGTGACATACTTCTACTTAAATCATCCGAATTTTTGTTTATGGCAACAGCAATTAACTTCCTAGAAAAAAAATCAAACTGTCAAATATTTATGGAGCAGAACCAAAGTGCGGAACCCGTAAAGAGTTTTTGTTGTAAACTAAGAATTTATAGAATTTCTTAAAGGCAAACGAAATATTTGACACAAAAAGACTTCACACTATAGAACGAATTCCTCGTAAAATACTTTTGGCTTAGTAGTTGAGAAACATGACAGTTATTTTTAGTTATTTTTTTTTCATTTAGGATTGTTTGCTGAATTTCAGTCTCAGCAGTCAGACTTTTCTTACCCATTGGGCACTGTAGGCAAGTCCCCAGAGTGCCTTCAATTAAAAACGGTCTTGTCAGCAGTAAATGATGATTAACATGATAAAACTGAACTGAGACTAGTTCCGTGAATACCGGTGAATGAAGATCCATAGAACATACCATAGACTTGCTGATCCGATTTCTGAAAATACTTTTTCTGTTAGAAAGCTACAAATATTCTCAATGGGACATCATCACTACATTATCTATTATTATAAAACAAAGTCCTCCGCAGCGTCCGTCTGTCTGTTGGCGATAAACTCAAAAACTACTGCACCGATCTTCAAGCTGTATTCAACAACGGATAGAGTGGTTCTCGAAGAAGGTTTTAGTATATGATTTGTCAAGTTTTTGTCTACATAGGCTAAAATATAATTATATTTGTCAGAAAAAAAAAGTCAATAATAGAAATAAATATACGAATCAAAATTTCATGATTACTTTTGGTCGTGTTAACCCACAACTATACGCGAGCGAAGCTGCGAGCATCACCTAGTAAAGTAAGACACAGGGGCTCTACTCCGAAAATCGAACAACGATGTTTCGGATCGGAACGTAATAAATAATGAAGACCAACAAACACAATCCTTACCACCAAAATACCACTGTCTATCTATTGTACTTAGTGCTTTCATCTGTCGTTTCGTTACAAATCCATAAAAAATAAACAATCAATTAGAAGGATATCGTGGATAGATGGGACTCTCAGCTGTTGAGGCATTGGATATGTCTGCACACTACACATTGAGTAGGTATGTTATCTACTCTACATAATAGGTATGTCTCTTGTCTACGTACTTTATTTTCTAAAATAATTAATAATTGTCAGTTTGTATGGATATTTTCTGAAATAAAGAGTATTATTATTATTATATAGAAGGTAATGTATCGAACAAACATGCGATCCGACAATCGAAGCTTCGCTGTTAAAATTTTGGAGTAGGCCCCCTGATGACACAGACATCGTGCATCGTGGCAAGCAACAAGCCAGTAATAAATACATCAACAGCTACTGGCATACGACGTGTGTTGTCAACGCTGGCTTGACAATATCATTGGCATTCGATATCGATCTTCATTGAGTAGTTCAATTTGTTTAGTAGAAATAATTTATTTATTTATTTATTTAATCTTTATGTTTTATTATTATTATTATTTTTTATAGACTCACGCCTGTATTCCCCAGAGGGGGTAGGCAGAGGTGCAGTACACCCACGTTTCGCCGGCTATGTTATAAGTCCCATGTAATAGGGGGCGAGCCTATTGCCAATAACCGGGCACAATTCCAGACTCCGTGCTGCTAATGAGAATTTCTAAATGGAAAAACCCAATAACACTTTGCCCGACCCGGGGATCGAACCCAGGACTCGTGCTCAGCAGTCGCGCTTGCTATAATACCACTAGACCAACGAGGCAGTCTTTATGTACAGAAAAAAAAAAGTCGTGGTGGCGCATTGGTTTCGGACCCGCTTTGCAAGCGCGTGGTTGTGGTTTCGAACCTGGCATGTACCAATGTGACTTTTTCAATGTCATATGTACTTTCTTAGTTAATCTAAGACACCACTGAGCACTGACTAACGGTGAAGGAAAACATCGTAAGGAAACCTGGACTTTAATAGTCTGAAATCGCCAACCCGCAGTGAGCTAGCGTGGTGATTAATGCTCAATCCTTCTCTGTATGAGAAGAGGCCTTTGCCCTATATTGGGACAGTTACAGGCTGATTTATTTATTTATTGTACAGAAACAGTGTACACAGGCGGACTTAATGCCATACGCATTCTCTACCAGTCGAGGGTGATGCAGAGATAGAAACAAGATAATAAGTATAAGATAACATAAATAAATAAATAAATCAGCCTGTAACTGTCCCAATATAGGACAAAGGCCTCTTCTCATACAGAGAAGGATGGAGCAATAATCACCACGCTAGCTCACTGCGGGTTGGCGATTTCAGAAAGTCCAGGTTTCCTTACGATGTTTTCCTTCACCGTTAGTCAGTGGTGTCTTATATTAACTAAGAAAGTACATATGACATTGAAAAAGTCACATTGGTAAATGCCAGGTTCGAACTACTTCGAACTCACAATCACGCGCTTGCAAAGCGGGTCCGCAACCAATGCGCCACCACGACATAACATAGACCGACGGCCATAGACATAGATTATAATTATAAGATAACATAGACCGAATTAAATTTTACAAACACATACTACACATATACACAGGCCCGCCGCTAGCTGTTTCGTCGCCCGCGTGCAATACCAATTATATCTACGACTACTTACTCTTTAAGTTTGTCAAAAAAAGGATACCTAATTAATGTTTTAACAGATGTCCTATATGGCGGGGTCAACGTCATTCGGTCGATTTTTTTCCAGGCTATGACATTTCTTATTATACTTATGGTGGGATGGGTATTATGACAATGACTTAAATATGTGATGAGTCCCTCGATTTGCCGCCCCCCTGGGTGTGCCGCCCGCGTGCAGTGCACGCCTTGCACGCCCGCTTGCGGCGGGCCTGCTGATATACATAATACATAATAAATAGAAATAATGATAATGTTGTATTACATAATAAAGTAGGTAATAATGTTCAAGTGTGTGCGTATCTGCGCATACACATGCACACTCCCTATTCCCTCACTCTCATAGTCCGATGGACAACGCGGCACGACCGGAGAGAGATCAGGCGCAGGACCAATGGCTTTATGTGCTTCCCGAGGCACGGAGCATCATCATCATCAGCCGGAAGACGTCCACTGTTGAACAAATGCCTCCCTCATAGAACGGCACAATGAGCGACAATTTGCCGACAATTTAATTAATTTGTAATACACACATACTGGCATACCTACCTAACTTACGAAAAGGCAGAGATGAGAGGCAGATATGCCTTATGCATATTTAGTGTTTAACCCAAGCCGCTCATCGATTTTCAGATTCATGTGCGTTGTAGAAATTAATTCATCACCAGCCTACTAGCCTTTTCCCAACTATGTTGGGGTCGGCTTCCAGTCTTACTGGATGCAGATAAATACTAGTGTTTTACATGGAGCGACTGCCTATCAGACCTCCACAACCCAGATACTGGGTGACACGATACCCCTTGGTAAGACTGGTTGTCAGACTTTCGGGCTTCTGACTACCCGTAACGACTGTCAAAGATCTACAATTGACAGCCGGGGCCAACAGCTTAACGTGCTATCCGAGGCACGGAGAGTGATTATTAATTTATAATACCTACGCACATAACTTACATAAAGTCAGAGGTGCGCGCCTTGGGTTCGAACCTGAGACCTCTGACTTGCCAGTCAAACGGTCATCTCATACCACTAGGCTATTGTGCCCGACCTTATGGATTAATAAATTTTAGTTTTAAAATAGTTATTAAAATCATCCTGCAACTAATTTGATTTGATTTGATCCGTGGCAACAGCAAGTACCCACTGTATGTACACAAATGCAAACAGAGTGTTGCTTATTCTAATAAGCAACAATTCTCTCTTCGCATTACGTTTACGTAACACAATGGGTTCCATTTCTAATCGAACGTAATAAGTACCACAGCTAAACTACTAAAACGTAACTCGAGATAACAATGTTATGGATCAGTCACCGTTTCAAACACGGAGTAGATAAAAGAGGTTGGTATTAAATTGTGGGCGTGGCAGGTGTGCCACTTTATGTAAAAAGAATTTCATCATTTCAAATTTCGTAGTAACTGTGAAAGTAGTGCTGATTCTCTTGTAGCCTGTACATCCTGCTAAACTAATTTTAGTCTAGCTTCTTTTTCTAATAAACACGATCGAAAAATGACAACAAATTGAAATGTCAATTTTTTTTTTATTTATTTATTTCAGGTTACAAAGTAATAATCTAAAAAGTAGTTTTAGTTACACTTAGGACATACACATACAAAATATTATAAGTATAATAAACTTATTAAACGTATTTTATTAAACATGTCTCTTATTAATTCTAACCTAATGTCTGCGACGTGTTGCGCTGAAACGTGGTGTCGCGTAACATTCCTCTGAAACGTCTAAGTTCACGTCTTTGCAGTTATTGACAAGATATTAGACGATTAGGTACTTACTACACCTAGGTCATGCCCCTGGTCATGCCGACTAAATTCTCGTTGATATCACGCAAATGATCTAGTTTGACAACTCTAAAAATGTTCTATCCTTTTCTAATGATCTCTATTAAAAAGAGGGATACGGAGTCTAAATTGGTTTAGAGCGTGAAAAACTGGTAGGAATCGAGTTGTATGGAGCCTCCGCCACTGATGTAGAACATAATTAGGTTTATTTGTGTGCATGAAGCACGCGCATTGTTTTATGTATGAAGTGGCGTTAAGGAGTGGAGTTAAAAAAACGTCGACATTAGTTTTAATGCTGTCAAGAACAAAAGAGTAAAGACCTCTATTATCTGTTCCGTGGTTTCAATCAAATGTTTGTTGCTACTTTGAGATCGATGATAACGTCGCGTCCGGCAATTCTCATTAAGAAGTAGTCTATCAATAGCCGTTGCACTGTATCATACGAAATACTTAATTAAATCGAGTCCGATAGTGCAAGTACTATAGAACGGGCAATTTACCTTATATTTGACACTTAAGTTTGTAAAAGACAGTAAAGATTTTATTTTAATTTAATTTTTACCCATGTGTGGTCACTACACGAGACTGGCAGGAATTACTGAAGTCATCAGCAGATTGGCATAAAGAAAAAAAAAGATACCCATTGAGGCGAAGTGTTAACGTAAAAAAAGAATAATTTACATGTGATTACCTCTACCCTACATACATGTGATTTAAAACTTGGTGTTGCAACAAAATAAAACAATGGATTAATAGCAGATTCCAGAGGGGTGGCTTTTGAAAAGCGTATCCACTGACTCCCAGGAGGATTGATCGGTTGGTATCCCTAATTCTTGATTTAAATGGCATGTGAGCCAATATCTTATGGTGGAATATTTCAAAAGGCCAATCAAAAAAGTTGGCGGTGAAACTACCATTACCTCCTGATGAAAATTAATAGTCAGGGAACTTAAACGAAAGAAGAAAATACCTATACCTTTCTGAGAAGACTTTTTTAAGCACCACTGTTCTAAGACCCTGACAAAAGACTAATAAAGAATGTGCTTCAGTTGTTTCTGTGTGAGTAGACGATGTGCTGGATGTTTGACACTTCGTGTAGTATATGTGATATTTTGTTTGTTAACCATCTACTGGCTGTTCCGGAATGCGAATATTTTTTGTGCTAATAAAAACGCTAACCCTTCAGACTCTTCGAGGACATTGCACATCAGTGACCGTAAGTATTGTAGATTATACTATTGTGTTGCTATAAGTGTTGCCAGATCTCCAGGTCGTTGCACCTCATCTTCATTATGATAAACATAAAAATTTAGTGAAATAAAATTCCCAAAACAGTGATTTAAATTCTACTAAAATCTGAAATCCATTTCGATGATAAAATCTTTAAAACAGCTGGTCACACAGCTGTGCACTGTCACTGTCACACAGTCAGCCGTCATTTGTTTTTTGACGTGTACATACGTACGAGCTCGAGCGGTGTTTGTTGTGATTTTTTATTAGTAAAAAATCGTAATTGATTCATTAATAAAATAGCAAATTATACGCTTTATCTACAGTAGCGATAATTAGAACTTTTAATAGATATTTACTCGAAAAACCAGTGCGTCTATTGTGTGATGAACCGATCAAATTTAGTGCGATAATATTGAACTCGAATATTTCTGATTGGAGTTCTATAACTATTGTGATGTTGCTTGTTTACATTTGCGTCCATCGGATAGCTGGCTTACACGTAAAGGGAATACGGACGATATAAATGTTACATTACACTTCTCTTCACACATAAACATACTTCACCTCAAATTTAAAAATGCGTGTGAACATTAAAAAGTTGACTCTAGTCTTCGGTGTGATAGTGTTTATATGGCTGTTCCTGTCTTATTCCTCTGTAATAGAAGTGCCAAGGGCTGCCAGCAGCAAAAATGTCGCGACAGAGATAGAAACTAGGATAGATAAATTGCAAAAACAAATGGATGACCAGTTGTATGATAGCAACAAGCTTTTAGAAAAAGTTAAAAAACATTTGAGGAAGTCAGAAGACGCCAAAGAGGAGACTGAAGATGAAGATAAACCCTACAAAGAAATGGAAGTAGTACAGAGTGAGTTTTAATGCTGTTTTTATCCTACTTCTTTCTTCTTATTGTATAGTTGATGAACAACCTAGTGTCAGAGTTTAAACCGCCCGTAGACCTCTGACATGGATTTACACACCATTGAAAAATCTCTCAGGTTTCATCACAATGTTTTCCCTCACCATTTTAACAACTGATAATTAATTTATCCTACTGATAAAAATTTCCCACTTTTGGGCAAGGTCTTTCCTCACATGATTTCTATAACATTTCTTTAGATCTATTATATTCTGTTGAACCTCTATACTTGAATTCTATTATATATGACTGACTATATTCTATGTTCTATATTCTATGACTAATACCTATGACTTTTCGTAAGTTATGTGCGTATTATAAATTAATTATCACTTACTCTGTCGTTGGCCTTTCCCTGATTTGATCTCACTCTGGTCGTGTCTGATTGCTGGGCCGGCCCAGATTGACTGCCGGATTGATGGCAATTTGAAATCTGATAAACATTATTTGTCCGAACCTGTACATGAGAATGCAAAGAGACTGCATGACTAAGAAATTGTTAAGTTTTAAAACTGTAATAACCACAATAATATTATACATAGTAGTACACAGTAATATTGATTTCTACAAACTAATTCTAAGCAGGAAAAAATTTTATGCATTTATGTATTTGTAAGTATATGTATATGTATAAGTTGATAACATTTGCTTTGAATAATAATTAAAAACTAAATGCCAATGCTGTTTGCCTGGTACAGGAAACTTTTATTAGTTTAGAATTTTTACTAGTTTAATTTAAATAAATTAATGATTTTTACTGCCTTTTTGGTCTTAGTGGTAAGTTTACTGCCACGTGTCGGGTCATTGAGTTTTTCCATTAGGAAATTCTCAGTAGCACAAAGTCTCGAATAGTGCCGGGGTTAATGGCACTAGTCTCGCCCCCTATTACATGGGACTTGTAGGCGGTGAAACGTGGGTGTACTGCATATATCTTTGCCTACCCCCTCTGGGGAATACAGGCGTAAATCTATGTTTATGTAGTTTAATCATTTTAAGTTAAACATTTACAAAAAACTTTAAGGTTTCATACACAAAGGATGGATGGAAGGAAACAGGATGAACGCCTATTACTAAGACTCCGTTCTGTCTGTCTGTCTCTCCCACTTGAAAATTTTGCATCTCATCAGGCCGCTATAACATCAAAATAAACGTGTTTTTTTCGCCGATTTTGTACCGAACACTTCTTCCAACTCACACTTCGCTAGTTTTTTTAATTTGTATACAATCTTAACTAATTCCTTAATGTGTGAATAAAAACAACACAAAGGCTTCTTATTAAAAGCAATGTATTTTATTAATAAAATTTTCGATTAAATGTTTAATGAAAAAATATGTTTACTCAAATGTAGTTAAAATGATTATTATTACAAGGAATATATTTTGATAACAAATTCCACCCACTATTAAATAGTTTAATTTTTTTATTACATGATAAACAAAATTAAGATAAAATAAAATGTCAACCACCTTGTTGATTCGGCTGTGCTGTGTATTAATTAATTTGTTGGCTGATACTTAGTCACTATTGCAGCTGATATTTATGACTGTGAAATTGATTGCATACATAGTGCTCATAGGTACTGCTTATATTCACTTATGTTAATTGTTTTATTTACATTTCATTCTTTATTGTACACTAGCTTTACCCCGCGGTATCGCCCGCGTGCCATATAAATATTATTCATGATCTGATGATTAACTTCGGAGATACAGAACGGAACTCCTCATCAGACGATAGCAAACCTCTCGTAACATTTCATTTCCTGTGTTGTATAATAATAAGTTAACTGGTTTCTGAAAAAGTAGTATGGCCTCCCTATGAAGTTAATGTAGGTACCACTCAAAATTGACTGACTTCAAAGCATTAAAAAGCTAAAAATAACACAAAAAAGTTCCTTTTGGAGTCTGTGCTAAGGGTTACGAAAAGGTTCTTTGATCTGGAACCTGCTTAGCTTGGCACTGAATCCGAAACGAAGATTTTTGTGTTATTTCTAGCATTTTCGTAAAAAAATAATTCAATTTTGATTAGTTTTGTTCTCATATTCTCCCATATTCCGATGGGACGGTAATCCGACACGACTGGAGAGAGATTAATTATACCCAGCCACGCAGGACCAACGGCTTTACGTGCTCTCTGAGGCACGGACGGTATTTACCTTAGAGTATAGAATTATTTCTATGGTATTTACAAACGTCATCGGTCATACACGGATGGTGTTTACTCAAGTGTCAATGCAGCTGTCTACACAGATGTAGCCGTGTGCTTGCAGTTTGCAGCTGTTAACAAAATCATAACTATCTATACTATTGACTGACTGCTTTATTATTGGAGTGTTATCCAGGGGCGTGCACAGACATTTTCGACAGGGTAGGCATTACATACAAATCAAAATCAACTAAGTTTTACTAATTCGTCGCCTGCGTCGTATCTGTCAGGGTAGGCAGCGCCTTTTTGCCTATATGAACTGCACGCCCCTGGTGTTATCGTAGGTGACTGCCTCGCTGGTCGAGTGGTAGCAAGCGCGACAGCTGAGCTGGTTCTGAGTTCGATCCCCGGGTCGGGCAAAGTGTTATTGGGGTTTTTCCTTTAGGAAACTCTCAGTAGCAGTAGTCTGGAATTGTGCTTGATGCAATAGCTCCTTCTGTGTAACAGTAATCATCTGCTACTGCGATCGCTCAGCGTGGCGATTATGGGCAAATACGTCTAATGAGCGCACAATAGTGGCGCGCATTGGGAGAGGCCTACGTTCAGCAGTGATGATGATGAATGGCAATAGGCTCGCCCCCTATTACATAGCACTTATAACATAGTCGGCGAAACGTGGGTGTACTGCATACACCTCTGCCTACCCCCTCTGGGGAATACAGGCGTGAGTCTGTGTTATGTTATGTAATTATAGGTAGACTAGTGCACCACGTGCGTTAATTAATCTGTGGTATTATCAATATTTTTTACTACAAAGTAAACAGTTCCATTATCAACCATATGCTGACCAGATGTTGATAGATATTGTTATGTCTGGTACACACTTAGTAATGGCTTGGAAGCAAGGCACACAAGTACACAACTTGTTAAACTGGGAGGAGGCGGGGGACATACAAGGGAACATATAACTGCCACCAAAAAAAAACACTGATAGCCTAGTGGTATGACCGTCGGCTGACAAGTCAAAGGTTCGAGTATGATCCCAAGGCGCGCACCTCTGACTTTTCGTAAGTTATATGTGCGTATTATAAATAATAATTTATCAGTTGCTAAAACGGTGAGGTAAAAGATCGTGATGAAACCAGCACACCTGAGAGATTTTTCAATGGTGTGTAAAGCCATGTCAGCGGCCTACGGGTGGTTTAAACTCTGACACAAGGTTGTTCATCAACCATACGATAAGAAGAAGACCTGCCACGTAAAGGCGCTCCAAGTACTTGTGTTTAAGTAAAACCTATTGTTATTTGAACGCGTAATACGGTCATAAGTTGATCAGGAAAAGTTATTAAAAAATAAGAACCTAATGCCTAAATACGTCCACCTCGGTCGCAGCGGCAAACGTTAAACGCTACTACGCGTTACGTGGCATGGCCATCGCGCCGCTCGCAGACCTAGCCCGCGCCGCCGCTAAAGACCGAAGTCGTGGCCACACGGTTAAGCTACAGCAGCTAAGGGCGCCCCTTAATGGGACTCGGGCCTCAGCTACGGATGTTGCTTGGGGACAATGCAGTTAGCTCGATCTGAATTTGATTATTTAGGGATATGCTTATGGCTACAGGCTCAGCCCGGGCTAAGCAAGGAAACAAACGTTGCAACTCAGTCTCCGCTTTTATTCTAAAACACCAAATATGGCCCTGCTATACTATATCTTGCGTTATAGGTACAGTAACGAGTAGTCGAGTAGTTCACGAGTTTACAAATGTCCCCGGTGTGCACCAGATCTAACTGAATCTCTTATCATCTGTGACCTGCGTTTCGTTAGCCTTGTGTTGTGACTTGTGATGCAGAATAATATACAGAATAACATAATCAAGCTATTTTCGACTTAAATCGGTAAAATTACTATTAAAACAACATAAAATAAAATCTAAAGTAAAATACTAATTTGATTAGAATAAGATTTATTTAGGTAGGTACTTACATTATTATACAAATATTTACAAACTAAACATTTACTAAGCAGTGATAGCCTAGGGGTGTGACCGTTGGACTGCTAAGTCAAAGGTCTCAGGTTCGAACCCAAGGCACCTCTGACTTTTCGTTAGTTATGTGCGTATTATAAATTAATGATCATCTGCTCCATGCCTCGGAAAGCACGTAAAGCCATACGCATTGGCTTACACTGCACATTGCAGCCGTTGCCTTGTAGCGAAACACCAAATGCTACCGACAATTTGTTTTACCTCTGGCCTGACATCCTACTCTATGGTTCTTTAATACCCGTTCCGTAATAATCATAGTAGGTAATAATCATAAAGTTATAGGTAAAAATGGAGGCCACTTGGAACAACAGCTTCAGTCAAATACCTACGTATCTCTATCTTACTCTCTGTGGGCCGACCTCTCTTTTTAGTGTGAACTGTAGTATTGCTATCTGAGAGAGATCTGCCCTCAGAGCGAGATAGTGATATAGGTTATGTTTCAATTAGGTATTCGAAGTGTGGTCTCCATTTTTACCCGACTACAAAAAAAAGGAGGGTTATGATTTTAGCAGTCTATGTATGTATGTATGTATGTATGTATGTATGTATGTATGTTTGTTCATCTGTTCCCTCCTAGCTCCTAAACTATTTGTTGTAATTCAATAAATAAGGTGTCTATCGATGCGTCTTAATGGTCTGCGGGTTATAGGATTTATGAAATTTCGTAAAATCAAATAAGGTGGATTTTAAAAATAAATTAGTCAGCTCGAAAAAAATAAAGTTAAGGTAAATTTATCGTGTTTGATATCAAATGGAAGGTCTTGATGAGCACATTCAGAATATGTATATATTATCTATATATTCTGGACCACTTCTTAGAATATCAGGCTTCTAACTACCCGTTACGACTATCATAAATATATGTGATTATAACACTGCATACAATGTGAAAACGTGATAACAATAAATATTTACTAATTAAATTAAAGTTTCTACACATCACTGCCTATTAAATTATGATTATATTTTAAAATAATGTTAATTAAATTGAGATTTTTTTTTCGTAACTAGATGGCGTTGGTTTGCGGTTTTGTGGAAGTAAGTAACATAGAGTTAAAAATACCTCCTCAAAAATCCTGGAATCGTAAACATAACAATTAAATCCCGGGATTTTATTAATATGGACTGGATTTTGACCTATAGTTTTTATTAGAATTAATTTTGTATGTAAAATAAAACTCATTAATTTAACAGTTTTAGTACCGAACTACTTAAGTATTACATTATCTGTTACCGATGTCTAAAAACATAATAAAGACTTTTTATTATAATAATTTAGTTCATATGTATTTAAAACGTTAAATTAATATTTTGGAGAATTTATTACATGTTTTAACACATGTTTGCTTATTAAATATAATAAATTATTTAATAAGAAATTTGAAAAACAACTGATACGGAAGGGATTCGAACCCACGATCTCCGACGTACCATGCCGACGCTCTAACCGCTGAGCCACCGTATCCCATCAAAATCAGTCGAAATTTCAAATCTCTTTCTACGCCTAGGGCGTGTGGTAATATCTATCGGTGCCTTCTAAAAACTGCAAAGTTTAGAACACTGAGTCGGATAATTAATGTATTCCGTTCGATATTACCACACGCCTAAGGCGTAAAAAGAGATTTGAAATTTCGACTGATTCTGATGGGATACGGTAGCTTAGCGGTTAGAGCGTCGGCACGGTACACCGGAGATCGTGGATTCGAATCCCATCCGTATCAGTTGTTTTTTCAAATTTCTTATTAAATAATTATACGTAAAATTAATTTCTAATTTCCCGGGAATTAATTGTAATGTTTATGATTTCGGGATTTTAGAGCAGGTATTATCAACTCCATGTTACTTACTTCCTCGAACTTTAGGTAAATGTACTCTATCTATGATGGTATCCCACAAAAAAGGTTTCATGTGTACTTATACAGCTTGGCAAAAAAGAGTCTGAGGCGGTGACAGCTGGAACTAAAAATAAAAATCTTAAATAACTACGTTTGTGAGTACTAAAATAACATAAAAATGATTCATTTGATTATAATTATTAAATTAAATTTATTTCAAAGGTGTCGTCCGCGACTTCGAGCTATTAAAACATGGCCTCATATATTTCTTAGAAGTATACATGAAAAGTAGTAAGAAGTACAGCTTGGCAAAAAAGAGTCTGGAAAAATTGGGGGCGCCGCTGTCGCACTTTTCACACTACAATTCAAATTACAAGTTATTAAGTGCTTACATATTTCTATGACGAGTTTTTTGTCATTAATTATACATGACATTGAGTAAAGGTTTGAACCGAAGTTGACAGTTAAAGAAATCTACCTATTTAAGAACTACCACATTCTAAAAAATTGTGATTAAAATGAATTTTATTGGTTTCTTTACCACTAAAAATCATTGAAAAAAAATATAGTATAAAAACTAAAACCCGACTACTTAAAATCTAAAAACAAGCTTCTTAGATTTGAAATAAAATTCTGTAGTCGGAGGCCTTAATGTATTATAGGTAAATAGGTACTAGATAATCTTCCAAGGGTAAATACTTAGTAATTTGGTGGCCTCCGACTACAGAATTTTATTTCAAATCTAAGAAGCTTGTTTTTAGATTTTAAGTAGTCGGGTTTTAGTTTTTATACTATATTTTTTACCTATAACTTCATGGTAATAATGTATGTTGTGATACTTGTGTGTGACGGCTGATGTAAGCCATTCATTGACGGGCTAACAATGTTACCACATGAGTAAATATTATTCCTTTTATTTACTCATGTGATGTTACTCAATGATTTTGACCGTCAGCAATCGAGTAGGTTTAGCTAATGTAGTCGAGGCTGATCATTATTCTATTTTTAACGTTTTACTTATTTAAAAAGAGCTACGAAGCAGAGAGGGTACCACTAGGTTATCACGAGTTCATTCAACCTGTAAGTAATATAATTATAAGTACCTAATATAATATCATTTTTTTTGCCTGACAATGACTGACTTTCATGACTGCCTCCTTGGTCTAGTGCAGCGCGACAGCTGAGCAAGAGGTCCTGGATTCGATCCTCGGGTCGAGCAAAGTGTTATTGCGTTTTCCCATTAGGAAGTTCTCAGAACTTCAGACTCAGAAGAACTTCCTCATGAACTTCCTCCTGATGCTGCTTCATGGTTAAACTTGGGTGTACTGCATACATCTCTGCCTCTGCCTCTGCTGCCTCTGCCTCTGTCTGGAGAATACAGGCGTGAGACTTTGTAAAGTTTTTTTTGTACCCATATTCGTAAATGAATTGAAATGTCAAATGTAACAAAAAAAATTTTTACTTAATATTTTTTATATTGTTTCAGCTGGAGGTGACCCCATCCTGCCTGTTCTAGTAATCGCCTGTGACAGGGTGACAGTCAAAAGATGTCTGGACAACCTCGTCAAGTTCAGGCCTAATAAGGATACCTTCCCTATTATAGTTAGTCAGGTAAGTCTAGTCTCAGTGCCGTGCCTCGGAAAGCACGTTAAGCCAGCCCCGGTTGTCATGAAGATCTTTGACAGTCGATATAGGGAGTCAGTCCCCTTATAAAATCCTGACAACTGATCTAACCTAAGAATATCGTATCCCTTCGGGTTGGGGTCAGACAGGCAGTCGCTCCGTAGAAAACTGATATTCAGCTGCATCTGGTTAGATTAGAAGCTGACCCCTGCAAAGTTCGGGAATAATAAGGCTAGGAGGATGAAGTAAGTTTAGCCTAAATTTAATGCTACCTCTTCACTTTCGCCGAGGTTATCGAGAACAAAAATCTGGGACTGGAACTTACACCTCATATGCCGCGACTCGGCTCTCATCACCCAGAACTGGGCTACGAGATTGGCGTCTTCAGTAGCGTCCAACTGTTCCTGTAATAAACTGCAGGGCACGATAGCACCACATTTACACTCCAGGGCGGAGTCATCAATCCATTGCCCCTGCTAAAAAAAACGCCGTGAAATTCCGTGTCGTTTTTTTAAATCATTGTCCTTGTTAATCGGATCATGCATTTTCTCCGCATGTCCCATTTTAAGTTGATAATGAATATCAGATGAAATTATGTACGCTTCATAACTAGTTGCGATAAAATGAAATGTAGTTTTTATTACTCTTTTTATTACAATTCTGTGGCCATTTGCCGTGCGTTGTGGTTTTATCATGTATGTTTGAGAACATACCCGTTGTTTACGAGTTTAGCCTTCAGACTCAGATCGCACTAGAAACCGCGTACGTGTAAAAAAAGGGATGAGTTTAATCGAAAGAGTAATGAAGCAATGTGATTTTTTTGAACTTGTACATTCCATATAGTATCTTATCTACATTGCGTAACGAATAACGTCCAAATTACTAACAAGTAATGAAAGATCACTAGATGAATTCTCGAGGAAGACTCGCCACGCTTTGTTGACGCGGCTATTTGATCATAACTGCTGTGAAAATTAAGGTCATTATGCAACGTACAAGTTCAATTATGTGGATGAAATATGTACAAGTTATATGTGGATGGTTTTAAGGGTAGAGGTAGATGTATGGCCTATATCAAAGGCGACATGTATGGAAAGGGATGGAAAGGACATGACGGGTAATAGAAATGATTGGATGAAAAAAATAGCGCTGACACTAAATAAAATTTGGAGAAGGGCAGGAAGATGATGATGAGTATGTTGTACAAAAGTTATATGTAATATTATCTGCGTTGTGGCTGTTGTATCACTTTATCTGGAGGACAGAACTTGGGCGGTAAGGTCCACACTAACCCCCCGAGAGGTTCCACTCAACACGACTTCGCTTAGTGGCAAGTCCAGTGGAATTACGGCTGAAATCTAACCAGAAGAAGCTTAGGGTTCAATCGCTGTCAGTTTGTGACCTTTGTCTTATTTCTTAGAGACATAAGTCGACTTTTATGACACCTAGACAGAGGGAGAGGCGTTGATGCTGGTACTATTCTTCAACCACACCATCGAGATTATAACAGTAATTCTGTAATTCTGTCATTCTTTATTGTACACAAAAATAAAAACAATGTACAAAGGCGAGCTTAACTCAACACTGAGTTTTCTTCCAACAAACCTTTGTGTGAACAGTAGGCTGTCTATGTTAAGCTGATTAAATAATTTACAATTAAACATAATTACACAGTTGTTCAAAGCCACAATAGCCCGTAATCTATAATTTTATTTACAACTGGCATTTACTAACATTATCGGAATATCGTGAATCGTGATAAACCATTATTATCACATTATCTGCTAAGTATAAAATTAGTTCGTGCTTGGACATTATATTTTATACCGCTAGTTCAGACTTCTTTCTATAGGTCTAATACTAGAATAATTAATAATGTACGAAAAATCTTTAATTCTTTATTGTACACAACAAAAACCATACAGTACATACATGTACAAAGACGAGCTTAACTCAATACTGTAGTGCGAGCATGGATCTTTTAATCGAATTCTTATCGAAAATATATCCAATATTAAACGTCAATTTTGACACAATTTAATGAACTTTATGTCAAACTTGACGTCTATAATCGATAAACGGTCGATAAAAAAGTCGACAAAAAGATCCATGCTCGCACCCCTGTATCTATAACTCAATACAATAAATCATCAATTCATCATCATTGCGTATGGCATTCATCCTGCGTGGATCAGATCTCTATATCCAAATTTTTCACACAAGAGATAAAAAAATTAATGACGAATAAAAGAATATTTATTATAAATAATTTTTGTAAAAAAGAAAAATTGACAAGTCGCAGGATTTGAACGCTCCATATTATTACATAAATATTGTTTCATTAATATTTCTTTTATCTTGTTTGTACAGTTTGAAAACTGTTATTAATTATTAATTAAAATTTATTAATTATTGTTATATGAAATTGTAGGTATCTCAGTATCTGTTTGTCGTGAACGTGATAGCCTAGTGGTATGACTATTGACTATGACCATTGACTAGCAAGTCAGAGGTCTCTGGTTCGAACCCAAGGTTACATAGTTTCAGCAGAAGTTTTAGCTTGATCGCAACAAGTTTTCATACATATATTTTTTTTAATTATTGAAACTTATTTCGATTAAACTGATATTTTTCTGAACCTTTGTAATGTCAATCTCCATTTAACTTGGTTTGTTGCGATTTTTCATAACTTTTATTAATTGATTTTATATCTTCAATGTCGTGAATGAGATAGCAGATTAGCGAGTGTTCGCGCCATAAGATACTCGTAAGATAAACATACGTTTACTATATCATACTGATCTTATTGTTCACGTAAAAAGAAGATAACAAGCTTATAAGTAGGTTACAATACCTTCCATCCGGTATTCCGGTTCATTACAGTCACTAATAAAAATAGGACACTAATAATAAAAAATAATAAAACTAATAAACTCAAGTATTACTTGAATGAAACTAGTTTAGTTGAACTAATTTTAAGTAAGGCTTGAGTTTTAAGTTTGATTCTGTAATACGACTTCTATAGACTAAAATGAAAAGTGAATGCCCATAAATGCAGAATCGCTAAAATAATGAGTCGTATCACAAGTTTATGATATCAATAAATCCTGTTTTTCAATTTAATAATTTTATTTTGGTAGTAACAAATCTTAGCAAAGAATATATTTACTGCTATTTTGCTGCATTACTTATTATCTGTCAAATGTAGAATCTGTCATAAGTTTAATCTGTTAAAAGTAGACCATGATCTCAAAAGTAGAATCTGTCAAATTTAGACTAAACGCTACGGGACTTCATTCGCGTATTGACAAAGATACTCGAAGTACCAGTAGCGCAAACGCCACACTAATATAACCTTATTTTTTTTGTGAATTTTTTACTTGTTATAGCACATGATAGCTTATTAAATATAGATAGATATTATCACACGCCCTAGGCGTAGAAAAAGAGATTTGAAATTTCGCGTCGCGCGAAAGTCGCGTCGTCGGCACGGTACTTTGAAGATCGTGGGTTCGAATCCTATCCGTATCAGTTGTTTTTTCAAATTTTCTTATTAAATAATTATATAACCTTATTTTCTCAGGATTGCAACCACAATGCGACATACAAAGTGATAAAAGCCTACACCGAATTAGACTCTTCGATAACAGTGGTCCAACAGCCAGATCTGTCGGAGATTCCGCTGCCGAGAGCCAAGGTGAAGTTCCGCGGGTACTACAAAATTGCGAGACATTACAAGTTCGCTTTGAACCACGTCTTCGAGACGCTGGGACATGATGCTGTAATTATTGTAGAAGGTTAGTAGATAACTTTAGTATAGTATATGTATAGTATGTTAGTTTTTTTCTTTATCAATAATATGGTTAATGAACAGCCTACTGTTATAGTTTAAACCACCCGTAAACCGTTACCATGGCTTTAGTCACCACCACCGTTGAAAAATATCTCTCGTTTTTACCATTTTTACCCGACTGCCAGGAAGGGTTATGTTTTTCGCGCGTATATTGTATGTATATTTATTTATTATAAAGTATTAATTAATAAAAGCAGTGATATGGTATGATATGTATGTAGGTCGAGTCGTGATGGCGATAGGTAGTCTACTACCGACTACCGTTGACTGGCAAGTCAGAGGTCTCAAGTTCGAACTCAAGGCGCGCACCTCTGACTTTTCGTAAGTTATGTGTGTATTATAAATTAATTACCACTTACTCCATGCTCCGGAAAGCACGTTAAGCCGTTGGCCCTGCGCCTGATCTCTCTCACGTCGTGTCGGATTGCCGTCCCATCGGACTATGAGTTATTGAGTCCCATCGGTTAAAGGTTTGAGTCCGGGTTAGGCCTTGGGTAAAATCTTGAATCCTCTGATTTTGAAGTCAGAGGACTAACCTTTAACATTTTGAAAGTAAGGTTCGTATTATAAATTAATTATCACCTGCTCCTTGGCCGAGGCCCCGGCTTCCATAAAAATCTTTGACAGTCGACATACGGGAGTCAATACCCTAAAAAAAATCCTGTCAACTAATCTAACTTCAGAATAATGGTATCCCTTTTATCTTTGGATTGCGGAGATCAGATAGGGAGTCGATCCATGGAAAACTGAAACAATTTGCATTGCCGAGAGATACTACAAGATGGTATCTGGCAATTATTTCACAATTAAAAAAGTACACACAAGTTGTAAAAAACAAAATCATTACCATGAAGTAGGTACTCGTATTTGTACATCCGACAAATATTATTTAGGTACGCTTAGTTTTCTCAAATATAACATGTCTACATCACCGTATGGACAAGTAGAGCGAAACGGATTGCAGTTACATATTTAAATGACAATATGTTGCTGACATACCCTGATATGTATTGAGTTTAGGATGATTTACTAACGTCATACATACATGTGAGGTTTTCAGTTGCCAACCAAGGCTTCCTAATATTTAATCTTATTTTGAAACCGATATGGAGTCTCGGCAGCCACAAAACTGCCTTTTTAGTCTGTATTAAATATTTATGTAGTGCGTAGAGAAAGTTTTTTCTAGTTAAGGGGCCAATAATCAATATTTAGAGCTGATTTATTTCTTTTTTATTATGAAAAGGGGTCAATGCCGTCCGAAGGCAGATACATCACCAGGGGAGGTTCAGAAGGATTCTACGATTCTCTAACAGCAGTACGAATACTGTTATTTCCGCGGATATTCTGTAAGAGATTGAAACTACTTGTCCAACCCTCGTGGTGTCTATCTTTTTCTCTGTTGTGATCTCTCTTGTTTATTCAAAAGTTATCTGTAAGACATCGCTTTTAGCGATAAGGCCGCTCATTGTACTATTAATTTATTTCAATTAACATAATTTCTGTTAATTTAATAGTGTAAGTACCCAATTTTTCCAGACTTTTTTTTGCCAAACTGTATGACTGTGGTAACTCAGCCCACAAAAGGATGGCTGGCAACTTGACTCACTCTTATAATAAAATTTTAAAATTGTGACTATTCATAAGTGCCTAAAATGGTCTACATGATTAAAAAAAATTGATTTTGATGAACTGTTTTGATTTTTTTTTATTTAAAAGGAAACTTGATCGAGAATACTTACCTATTTTTAGCCAAAGATATTAGGTTTTTCTGTATTAAGGGTTTCTAATTTATAGTTTTTATTTATTTTATTAGTGGCGTTCTGTAGTTTCTGATATTATCTCGTTTATAATAATTATAATAAGTGATGCAAACTAAAATAGGCAGTATCAGCAGTTCAGCACGCTTTAATGTATAACGTTGTTTTAAAAACAAATACTGTAACAAATTGATTTTTACGTTTATTAGACATCTCTCCGTGTCGTGTGCCGTGTGGTTTCCAGCCTAAGAATAGAATCACCCCTACTACCCCGCGGGACGCCACGGGGTGTCGGAAAGATCCGGAGGATGGGCAGCAGCATCCTTCTGTATAACAGCAATCATCTGCTACTGCGATCGCCAACCCGTTTGCCCAGCTTGGCCAATGAGCGCACGAAAGTGGCGTGCAAATTATATTCCCATTATGCTTGTATTTATGCTTTCAGATGATCTGGACATATCTCCGGACTTCTTCGAGTACTTCCTCGGCACGTATCCGTTGCTACTCAAAGACCGCACATTGTGGTGAGTTTTTTACACTTCAAATCTAAAAATGCTCTTAAAATTTTACCCTAATTGTACCCTAGATAGGTTTTACAGAACAAAATGGCGGAACACGACAAAGTCGCTTGGTTGGCAAAGGCTTTGTCTGGTGGTAATTAGCCACAGCCAAGCCTCCAATCAGGACCAGGAAACCAACTTAGTTGTTGATCGCTGTTATTATGTTATTTCCCATCATTAGTCCATTTTTACGGCACGCATAGGGAGAGGCGTTACGCTGCGGAGAGGCAATATTTGATAGTCAGTCACGTGATAGTGAACACAAACCAGAAAGTGTGACGTCACACTGACCGCTACTAACGTTTTGTTATTTGTTGTTGACATTTTCGCAGAATGGACAACGTTTTGTTACCCGCGCCGTGACGTATATTTTTGTTGAAATTTTTTTTTATTGATAAAGTAGATATAAATACATATTATCACATATTGACCGCTGATAGACATAGAAGAATGGAAATGAGAAGACATTTTATGGCCGACCCACTGTGTTTTAAAAGAGCCATTTTTCGGAAATCGCTTTTTTATTGTAAAATCTGTTAGATATAGGTACTCATTTAAATGCTAGATTTCGAATTCTTATGTGCCTATATCCATAAAAATATTACCTAACCAATTTTATAAAATTCAATCAACAAGCATATTATATTACATGGCCGTAACATCATGATTGTACTAAAAAACAATATATTACCAAAACATATTAACAATAACGTAATGTAATTGATATAACACTGAATGATAAGTACCTATACTTAATTTGTCATACATATACATACATAGATAGACCACTTCATAAGTTATCTATGTAGGCTAGGGTTATGTACGATCGATGCTTCAGATATTTAAATGCAGTGATTAATTTTTTATCCTCTATATGTAGGATATATATCAGTTTTTAAACTCACATGGTCACTAACACTATATTAACCATGTTTTGACGTGACAACGTCTTAAATTAGGTTGCGGCTGGGAGTCACTTATGAAAAAGTGTAACGCTCGGTAACGTTACGATGAGTCACCGAACGAGAGAGAGGCCCGCCGAATGCCTTGCGTCTCTCTCCCACTCAACTATGACGTTGTCACGTAAAATCTTCGCCCGTAAAACCGACTTTACAGGCAACCATTTTTTTTTTTATGGGACTGGGTTGATGTTTTTTTCTGCAATAACCACTCACTCAAACTTCTATTCATCCATGATTATGGCGCTTGAAACAGTGCCGAAATATCGGAAACTCGAACAATAAAAACATGGTAATCTTCTCCTTCTTCAACTTCGTCGTTTGGTTGATGAACCTGGTGTCAGAGTTTAAACCGCCCGTAGGCCTCTGACATGACTTTACACACCGTTGAAAAGTCTCTCAGGTGTGCTGGTTTCCTCACGATGTTTTCCCTTATCGTTTAAGCAACTGATAAATTAATTTCTAATACGCACATAAACCCGAAAAGTCAGAGGTGCGTACCTGGGTTTGGAGC
Organism: Protodeltote pygarga; assembly: GCA_936450705.2. Taxonomy (NCBI): domain Eukaryota; kingdom Metazoa; phylum Arthropoda; class Insecta; order Lepidoptera; family Noctuidae; genus Protodeltote; species Protodeltote pygarga. Next base: position 4,141,044 of record OW388275.2, read on the forward strand.
CTATGACCTTTGAATTGGCAGTTCAATGGTCATACCACTAGGCCAGTGGTTCCCAATTAGATTTTTCTACGTACCACTTCAATTTGCGTACAGGAACGTTAAATATATTTTTAAGAATTTAATATTTTAGTTAAGATATTGCTGCGCATAGGTACTCCTTGATGCAATCTCACATACGCTTGGGGGTACGCGTTCACACTCAATCACTAATTGGGAAACACTGCATTCACTGCTTCGAACATGGTAATTAACTCATAATTTGTACAAAAATTGTATCCTTTTTCGAATTGTCCAGGTGCATATCCGCCTGGAACGACAACGGCAAGAAGGAGGTGATAGATCTATCTCGACCGGACCTCTTGCACCGCACTGACTTCTTCCCCGGGCTGGGCTGGGTGCTGCGACGCGATATGTGGACCACGCTCCAGCCCAAGTGGCCAGCTGCGTGAGTACCTACATCTTAGTATCAAAACTAAACAATGGTGATGATTCTCTTGTACATCCCGCTAACCTAATTATAATCTAACTAACTATATCTCTTTCTAATAAACACCATAGAAAAAGGACAGCCGGGACTCCACCAAAGCGGAGAAGAGCGGAGAGATGTGTTTCCATGCAAATGACAACTCGAATGAACTCGAGCGGCGCCGCTTGATCCGTCATTTTTATGGGAACACATCTCCTCTCCGCTTTGGTGGAGTCCAGCCCTTAATCTTGTCTAAACTGACTGACATCCGTGAAGCACAAAGGGTTCCAGATGAAAATCAGCGTCGGGCGTATAGGTAATATGTGCCCGACATGAAGCTGATTTGGACACCCATTTGGTCCAGGCGTGAGACACTTGCCCACGTTAATATACCTAAATAGGTACTATATGTTACTTTTAAGTTTAGATTTTTAGTTTTTATATATTTTTTTTTATGTGTTTATACCTATTTATTTGTGTCTCTAAGTGCTGTGTCCAAATAAACGTCTTTTCTTTCTTTCTTAAACATCGCGTTTCTTACAGTTTCTTCGACGACTGGCTTCGTAACCCTGTGAACATCGGCGGCAAAGCTTGCATACGACCTGAAGTATCTAGGACTTACTCTTTTGGAAAGGTTTATAAATTTTTATTTTTACTAAGGCGCTTTACGCTCTACATTATCTCGGTCGCACATTGACTGTATAAAATTACTAAATATCATCATCATCTGCCTAGCCTTTTCCCAACTACGTTTTGGTCGGCTTCCAGTCTTACCGGATGCAGCTGAATACCATGTTTTACATGGAGCGACTGCCTATCAGACCTCCACAACCCAGGTACTGGGTTACACGATACCCCTTGGTAAGACTGGTTGTCAGACTTTCGGGCTTCTGACTACCCGTAACGATTGTCAAAGATCTACAATTGACAGCCGGGGCCAACAGCTTAACGTACTATCCGAGGCACGGAGAGTGATAATTAATTTATAAAACGCACATAACTTACGAATAGTCAGAGGTGCGCGCCTTGGGTTCGAACCCGAGACCACTGACTTGCCAGTCAACGGTCACCACCACTAGGCTATCACGACAATATAGGTTTAAAAAAATATTATTTTTGTACAACAGGTCGGGGTAAGCAAAGGTTTGTTTTTCGACGTGCACCTCCGAAACATACAGCTGAACTTGGAATACGTGAAGTTTACTAATCTGAACCTCACTTATTTACTTAAGGTAAGACTCAAGTTACTTAAAGCTTGTCTTGAAGGTTTGGACCCAAAATGAACCTTAACTTATAGTCCACCACTAAACTAAACGTCGAGTTTATCAAGATCAAACTCACTTTCTTACTGATAGCACTAGATAACACTAAGTAAATCAAAGTTCATCTTGATGGACCCAAATTGCAACTTGTTAAAACCATACAGTCTACCACTGAACATAACTTCCAGTTTATTAGACTAAATCTTACTTACTAAAGACAAGTCTCAAGTTATACCAAATCCATCTTCGAATCCAAGATGAACTTACAAGTTTGGACTCAAAGTAAACCTTGCTATGCTTACCTTAAGCAATTTAGTCATCCACATCTCATAACATGAAATACGTCAAGTTTAATAAGCTCAAATTAACTTATTCTAAACATTTTGATTGGCCTCATGAACTGAAAAAAGTAGATCCATACCATACAGTTGGTTCCAAACCGTTATATTATTAGATAATGTCAATCAATATTGCAATTTAAAATATTACCATTGATTTTTCGTTTCATTTTTCAAGCAATACAACTTCAGAGTATTATTTAGTTAGTAGGTATTTGTTTAGATATCTTCTAAAAAAACGAAAATTTTAAACAACTTAATCGGCAGTTGGATATCGCAAATAATGTCCAATGCCAATTTTTCGGAATTGACACCCAATATTAAATACAATTTTCATATCTTAATTCTCAGGAAAATTACGACGATGCTCTAGCAAACCAAGTGTTTAATCTCCCCGAGATGACAGCCGAGCAGGTAGTGACCGGCACTCCCAGCAAACAAGCTGTCAGAGTCATGTACTCCAACGCCAAGAGCTACCAGCGCGCTGCCAAGAAACTTGGACTCATGGATGACTTTAGAGTAAGACTATTTTTTTTTTTACAATTATACGATTTATTCTTTTAGTATTGGTAATGTAAGAGCACTATGCTTCTACTTTTAATAAAAACAATACCAATTAACTTTAATAAGAATTATATTATCTTTTTATAATGTTCACTCTAAACCTAGGCTCCAGATGAAAATCAGCGTCATGTACCTACCAGTACTTGACATTAAGCTGATCTGGAGACCTATTTGGTGCAGCCGTGGGGCACAAACCTCATGATTTATTTTTCTTTTATTTGTTTCATGATTTTTTTTCTTTCTCTTATTTTGTTTGTTTGTTTTATTATTGTTTGTTTGTGTTTTCATGTGCTGTCTCAAATAAATTTTTATTCATTCATTCATTCACTCGCCAATCCAGACCATTTCCACCGATGCAAGAGAAATGATTAAACCTTATTGCTTTGTTTAGTAAGAGTAAATGTTGCTATATAGTTTACAATCCTCCCATCTAATTCTCTCCTCGTTTTGTCGGTAGATCAACACCTTTAGATATTGTAAGATAGGCCGCAAATGAGTATATTGTGAAGTAGATAGTATTAAAGAATGTAATATGTGTCTCTCGTGTCTTGGTTTAAATACATATATAATCAGTGACTGCCTCGTTAGTCTAGTGGTAGCAAGCTCGATTACTGAGCACGGGGATCTGGGTTCGATCCCCAGGTCAGGAAAAGTGTTACCTTGGGTTTTTCCATTAAGAAATTCTCAGTTCCTAGCAGTTTAGAGTCTGGAATTGTGTCTGGTTAATGGCAACAGGCTCGCCCCCTATTAACATACCGTATATAACGTAATCAGACGAATTCTAAGATTATTTTATAAATACCGATCTTGCACGTGAAGTCAAAGACGCTTTGTATATCTTACCCAGATCTTCAGACCAACGACACAGCCTTCTAAGCATAAATCTAAGTTATTTATTATTTCGCCTACAGAGTGGAGTTCCCCGCACAGCATACCGCGGCATAGTACAATGTTACGTTCGAGAACGACGGGTCTACTTGGCACCGGACTTTGAGTGGACTAAATATGACCCTTCGTGGGGCTAGCGATAGCCCAACCGGTAGAAACGTAGAAGAATAGCATTTTATATACTCTAGTATTCCACAGGTATTTAAAAAAACCTATATCTTGTGTAGATATTTTTATTGACCGCCAAAATACTAAGGTTAAAACCTTGTGACCACCAAAGCAATTTAAAATTAACCTTGCAAGTTTGGACCCAAATCACTTTGAGTCAATCATCTTGCTTAAACTGTAACATATTTTTTATATTCTAGAATTCCAGGCATTCTTTCCAAGCTAAATATGGAAAATAAATATTGGACCCCAAATGGACTCCAAATAAATATTGAAACTCAAAATTACCTATGCAAATATTATACTATCTTGAAGATTTCCACCCATTGCAATTGTTAAGAAAATCTTTGTACGATTTCTATGACCCAAAATGAATTTAGTATTATTCCATTCCACGTTAGAAAGTGATTTTAACTTTAAAAGTTTAAACCGAAAATGACTCAATATGAACCCCTAAATAAATCAGTTATTTAGTTAACCGCCGAACTAAGTGACAAATGTCACCCACCAGTTTTACAAAAACTGTATAAAAATTGGTTTATAATATAGCGGACTATAATTTAGTCGCCAGCTATGTCAGAGGCCTACCGCCGATTTTTTTGACACTAGATTTTTCAGCTAAATATCGGTAAATATATAATTTTAATATCAAAATACTCTTGTTATAGAGACCTATGAAGAGATGTTATGTTGATGGTTTGAATCCTTAAAAACACGATAAGTTACTGTCCTAAGACGGCTAGATAAAATTGTTGTAAATATTATCGAGTTTACTCTCGATCCTTTTCGAAAATTTACACTATTTTAGTTTTAAATAAAACTGAATTTAAATATTATCGAAATTAAAGAAAGTTATAGGTACTACTCACAGGCTGTTTTCAGGCGTCCGTCTAGTTTTGAACTCAAACTGAGTCCATTTTCATGGGCACACGAAAATGGACTCAGTTTGAGTGAGCGATGGACTCGCAGAAGGCGGTAACCCCGAAAACAGCGAGTAAGGTCTAAAATATTTGATAATTAAGTACGACTCACGATAGTTATAAATTATTCTTAAATATTATAATTATAATTATCGAAGTTAGGTTACTATATTCTGTCCATAGTTTCGGGAAAAACCGTTTCAGATGTACCCTACTGGTTCACTCAGTTGAATTTGTTTGACAACTGGAAGCGTACCTCTTTTTTCCCACCTAGGTAACTTAGGTACCCAGGCGCTCAGATTGGGGAGTCTGTCCGCCCCATAAACGACCCCAGAGACGACGGTGGCACAGTTATTAAGTGCTGCCGTTCACAGTGGGGATTCGGAAAGATCCTTTCTGATCTGACAGGCGTTGCGCAAGGGAGGTTCCGGAGCTGGTCTCTTAAGAGGACCCGGGACCTCCCTTCATGCGATCGCTTTAGTTAGCAAACAAAAAACTGAAATTGAATTGGGGGTAGATTTGAAATCCATTTGAAAATCAATCGTAGCTTTGGTATACAGGTGCAAGTATACTCGATTATCGTCCATCGGATCGACTCGTGTTTGCATTTCACGTGAACTTGAATCGATAAAACCGAACTATTTTTAAAAACTTTATCGAAATAGCACTAGAAGCTACTTAGCAGGCGCTGTATTCCTGTCTCTGTCGCGCAACTGTGAAACTTCTACTTCAAGACAGAGACGGTACTATATTTTATTCAAAGCTCGCACTAAGTAATGTTTATTTATCTCGGCCTGACTTTAATCCCAATGCTGCGATTGACCCGAAGTACGAGGATGACAGAAAATAAATATAGATAAATACCTACTGCTCATACCAAAATAAATACACTGTCTGAAGCTATATTGCGATGGCTTTTATCTAGGCTCGAACTTTGAATTCCAATATAAGAAATGCATTTTATTCAATGTCTGCTAGTCAGGCCAACGAAAGGTATCCATAGGAAAGAGCGACATAATCAAAAAAATCATCTTAAATCCCTCGTGTAAACACTGAATTTTTATCCACTTGACAGTCCGGGCCAGAACGTGGCGAGATAAAAAACTTCAGGTATTATTTTTTTATAATATAATCTATGAACATTACACTGCCATCTATAATTTCTATATGTAGAGTGATGCTGTCTTAATTTATTTTAATGTCTACTTAAGTTCATAGATGGCGCTAAAAGTATTTTTTGAGAAAAAAAAGTTTTTTATGGACCTGAAGTTGTCCATGGAGTGCGGAGTGGCAGAAAACTTCTTTGATACTTTTCGTTAAAGCACTGGAGGTTCTCAAACAGTGTACTTACTATTTAAAATAAAATAAGTTATTCAGTTTCAGACGGAGATATTTTAAATTTGCCGCTCTTTCCTATGGACAGCTTTCGTTGGCCAGACTCATTAGTGGCATCCAACTTATTAACTAAAACCACAAACATTTTATTTATGTAAACATTTAATTTAAAAAATCTTTAAAGTATTTTCGATCTTGAAAAAAGAAATAAAATTTCTTTGATTTTTAGTATTGAATTTAAATTTTTACGATCTATCACAATTGTAGCTTCAGTACGTGTTAATTAAAGGTGCCTACAATATTTTTTGTTATATTCTTTATTGAAATGGGGCAATATCGAACTCCAAATAAAAAATATGTAGGCACCTTTATAACAACTAATAATAAATATTGACAAGTCGTTTCGACTAAACTAAGGCATTAAGAGTATGGTCTTAGTCGATTCCACTAAGAAAATGACTAAGTCCAGTGATTTTAGAATAATTTTGTAAATATTATTAATGTAATTTAGTCTTTAACCCTTTGAACGCCACGCCGGTCATTGGTGACCGGCAAACAATAAAAATTGCATTGTGTCTGCGGCGTGGCAGTCAAAGTATTAAGGTACTTTGGGAGTGCACAATATTTTGGTTTCTACGGCCCTTTCGGCCAGGGAAATATAAAATTATACCTGAAAAGGGTTAATACCGACTTACCCCAATGTTATCAAGTATGTCATTAATAAATAAATAAATAAATAAATCTTTATTTCAGACCAAGTTACAATTTAACAAAGTTACAAAGTCCATACTTATAACCAAACTTATAATTAATAACACGAAAGGAGTATTCTGAAAAATTTCAAGTAAAAAACGAAATATAAAAATCTTAAATGATAAGTTTGTGAAACAACTTAAAAGCAAATCATTTGGTTATATTTGATGACAAAAAATTCGTCATAGAAATATGTAAGTAGGTACTCATTTAGACCCCAGGCCCCCAAGACTTCACCCCCCTTGGGTATAAGTACATATTATATACATTTCCATAGCCTTAAATCTTGTAAATTCATTAATTTATCAATATAGTTTCAAAGTATTGCGCACTGTCAAAGAAATATTTGATATTAATTGACATTTTGCTGTCACTAATAAAATAAGTTTCTTTTAAATTGAACGAAAGATCTTCCATTATTTTATTATTTTTTAATTTTCTTTATGTTTTTACTTTTAAAGGGTTTTTAATGTCAAAGACTTGTGGTCATTACCACAGTATAATAAAATAATAAATAAATCAGTCTTGTAACTGTCTCAATATAGGGCAAAGGCCTCTTCTCATACAGAGAAGGATCGAGCATTAATCACCACGCTAGCTCACTGCGGGTTGGCGATTTCAGACTATTAATGTCCAGGTTTCCTTACGATGTTTTCCTTCACCGTTAGTCAGTGATGTCTTAGATTAACTAAGAAAGTACATATGACATTGAAAAAGTCACATTGGTACATGCCAGGTTCGAACCCACACCCACGCGCTTGCAAAGCGGGTCCGTAACGCATGCGACGTTAATATACATTAATATAATACATAATAAATAATAAAATAATACATAATAATAATGCATGAAAATACCGCGAGGTTCGCTTAGAAGCCTCGTCGATGCGCATGTATGTGTGAGTGTGCGTTTCGAGCATTTTTTTCGTAGTTTCCATACTGTTTATATTATTATACTGTGTGATTACTGTCCATGTAGCTTCATTTATGGTTTAATCAACCATAATGATTAAAAGTATTCCCCATATTATTGAACTTATGGGTAATATTTCAAGATATGGGAAATGTTAAAATTTCATTATTAATTTGGCGTAGATAATTAAAAATATTACTGTCAATATAATGTCAATTTCAATCTAATGTTTCTTGTCAACGCCAAATTGGATCAATTATTCTGTGGTAATTATAATCACAGTTCTTTGACATTAAACCCGTATTTTTTAATATTTCGGTCACAACTTATTTTTTTCTCCTCTATGTTCTCTGGAGATTCGTTCTCTTGACAACCGAAGTCATAAACAAATGTGTGTAGGTCCATTAGTCAAAATTTGGTTACTACCTAAGTATAATTTATATTCCCTTTTCAATTTGTTAGTAAAAGTCAAGTCTAATCAAAGCGTGTGTTGTTATTAAAAGCTCAATTCTTGAATAGTGTGGCTCAAAATGTGCTCGCATTTTAGTTAAAAAAAAACATACGATAAATTGAGAACCTCCTCCTTTTTTGTAGTCGGTTCAAAAAAAGAAGCAAGAAGATAATGTTAATAATAGTTAAAAAATAATAAAACATTTGATTAGACCGCGCTTTTACAGATGACATTTGATAATATGGTTTCATAGTTCTCGCAAATAAATCTTCTTAGCTGAACTGGGCTACAAGATTGGTGCCTTCAATGGACGCTACTGAAGGCGCCAATCTCCCTGTAATGAACAAACTACATGCAGGGCACGATATTAAGTGCCAAATAAATGACTGGTGGCTAAAGGTTACAGCTTACATAAACGACACTGCTCCGGCACAGCTAAAGAATGAACATTCAAATATGAGTTTAAAGTCGTCCTCTGTAGGTACAATTCAATACAACAACGCGCGGCAATCTATCTTGCCGGGCGTTGCTAGGCTAATTTATTTTGTTACTGTAAAGTGTACCTACAAAGGACGACTTTAAACTCATATTTGAATGTTCATTCTTTAACTGTGCCGGAGCGGTGTCGTGAAAGTGAGCTTTATTCACATGGTGCGGCCGTACCACGAATTAGGTGCGGTGGCGAACCAAGTTTGTTCTTGTGGCGAACCGTATCCCAGACATTGATAATATTTGTACGGTGATTTCATATTGCATATCGAACGCAGTATAAATACCTCCTATCTGTTTTTACTAAAACATTCTAATTTAACTTTTAACTTCATAACCGCAAAAATGAAAATTCCTTGAAAAAATTATGTTAGTTATGAGGTTATTGACAATTGAGGTCTGTCGTCGTTGATATCGAACTTGTTCGCCATGCACCAAATTCGGAGATTGAAACACCAAAAGAAAGAAGCTGTTGAGCTGCTGTAGTTTCAAGAACTGTTGTAAAAATACACCACAAAATGAATTAGTCCAGTCATCTGTTGCAGTTAGCTGATTTGGTTCACTATCCCATACTATTGTCCGGACCGCACCATGTTGGATCATCTATTTATGCTTGTAATATTCATATCGGACTCCGCTGCGCACCACAGTATAAGTAATAAACATACAGTAAGGTAACTACGTACAAACGCTCGCAACGATGCGTCGTTGATACTGCGAGTACCGCGGCGTTCGCTTAGGAGTCTCATTGTTACGCATCGCATACGTCGTTGTGTGAGTGTGCCGTTTCGAGCGTTTGTACGTAGTTACCTTACTGTATGTTTTTTATACTGTGGCGGTACCTACATGTGCAAGCGCAACTTACAAAGTCTCTTTTGCTAAACATTAAGAACATTAAGAAACCATACTATCACAAATTGCTCTATTTGCTCTATTATATTCCATTCCATATAATTTTAATGATAATAATAAAATATTTTTATAAATTCGAGATATTATTTAATTTATTTATACCAATGTGTTGTTCGCATCCATATAATATCTAACTGAATACCGTATAAGACTGTGATCTGCATTGTATTATAATATTGTGCTTGTAATTGTATATAACCCAAGTTATGTATTTATAACTTACTATTATATTAAATGGTTTTGTTTATATGTCGGGTTTTTTATTCTACTATACCTAATAAGATGCAACTACGTGTAAGTTCAAGCCAGTAGCGGATTAAGCCTGTCAGGGGCCCGGGGCGGCAATTTAGAAAAATGAGAATTTGTAGTGTACGTTTTGTAAAAAAAAATGTTAATGTGAGGAAGAGTTATCGAGATTTGTGGGCCAAGCTCTTTCCCATTGGGCACTGTGCTCAGGGCCCCGAGATCAATGGAGCCCCTATTGTTCCTGCCAGAACACCAATATACGAATTTTCCGAAAATTTAACTATAAATTACCAACTCCTTTGGCATGTAAGTTTTCGGACCCGAAACACTAACCGAACCGAGGCAATGCTGAATGATCTAATCACGAAGCAAATACAAAGTATTGTATTTGTTTTGGGGCTCTGAGAGAGGCTTATCGTTGTAGGGATAACTACGAAACTATTATGGTAGATTTTATAGATATTTAAGTAGGTACCTATAGGTAAATCATGATTTGAATTTTCTAACTAATGTGATTCTGCCCATAGAGCAGATACTAAGGTTCTGCCAGAGAGCATGACGCTTAACGTTACAAAAAAGGCTCCTGGCATATATCGGTTAGAAATCTTAAGTCTATACAAGACGGGTAACTTCAAATTAGATAGGCAACGACACGATAGCTTAGTGGCTGGATCATTGCAATAGGTTGGCAAGTGTCGCAGGTTCTAGCCTCGGTCTAATCTATTTAATTTTTTAATTTTAGATGGCCGTATGTTTCGTTTCGTGAAGTCGTAGATGGAAATTCATTACGTATTTTTTTTGCGATACGCAACGTTTTCACAAAAAGTAATACATGCTTAGAATGGAACGTCAGCACGTTCATTCAACTGTTTATTGTTTATCTCAATGTTTTTCCTCGGTGTGAGTCATTATTTTATTTTTTCTCTTTCCATTATATTGGATTAGATAAAGAAATGCTAGTTTAGTTACAAGTTTTATAACAATTACAGGAGCGTACACTTAGATTAGGAGTTTCTGTAAAATATTTTTTTAGTTAAAATGGTAGAAACAGGACGAAGTTACACAGATTTCTTCGGAAAAGAACCTGCTACATTTATTTTCGAAGATGAACAGGTATTTATGCTATAATTTTATATCAAATTAGATATATGGTTGACTGGTAGAGAATGCCCAAGGCATTAAGTCCGCCAATGTACATGTTGCATAAAGATTAAATAAATAAATAAATATATTTCTGTTTGTTTTTAACCAACTTCCGATAAAGGAGAGAACTCTTAAAGTATTTGTGAACTTGGGAAACTTGGGCGCCAGTTAAGGTGAACAATATTACCATAATATCGAGCACATTCATAAACTTCATTGCTTTTGTGAATTTCCTTAGGGAATGGTGACCAATCATGGTGTGTGTTACCATATTATGAATGAAGCACATTTCTAGACTTCGTTCTTCCTTCGGTGACGTTGTATCGCGTCCATCGGACCTTGCATGGACACAACTAGTAGACGAGAATTTTATGTAATTCTTTTTTTCCAGTGTGTAGTATTCGACGAAGTATCAAATAAGCAGGCACCGGTACATTTCTTAGTGGTACCAAAGAGAGTAATTCCTAGACTATCAGAAGCATCGACGGATGATGAAAAACTTCTAGGTAAAAGATTTTATTCTTCATATTTTCGTAAGATATGTAGTAAGTAGGTATCTAAGACACCGATAAATAATGATGAAGGAAAACATCGCGCATCGTGAGGTAATTTTAAATCGCCAACACTGAGCGTTCAATCCTTCTGTTTGAGAAGACAGCTTTGCCCCGCAGTGGGACACACAAAATCCTAAATGACAATATTTACTGAACGAAATAAAATGAAAAATACGTATGAAAATATCTGCTAGTAATAAAGGTTACCAAACATTTCAAGGCGGTGAAAAAGGCGTTAATTGTACCTAATTATGTCAGCAAATAGCTAGATAAAGAACACAGATAAGATTACTGAATACAATGTTGGCTCAGCAATTAGATACCTACTTATTGTAAGGTGTATGCCATGCAATTAAAAACACTTGTTTCAAATTTAAACAAAATTTAAAAAAAAAGAAATAATAGATTAGGTACGAGCAGGGTTGCACTGCGACCTATTACAGGGTAAAGCCCCCAGTTGCTCTGTCATTAAGCTATACCTACGTAAGCTAATTAAATATAGTTTTTATTACCTATTTATCATAATATCAGATCTTGAAGGGTTAAAAAATAATTATCACTTGCACTGCACGAAGAGCAAGAAAAGCCGTCTTTCCCCGGTCATGTCGGATTTCCCGCCAGAATACGGACACGGTTGCTTAGCGATCCGAGCATCGACACGGTATGTCGAAGATGGTGGATTTGAATCCCATCTGTATCAATTGTTTTCTCAAAATTCTTATGAAATAATTATATTAACACAGGACATTTGCTGCTCATAGCGCGTAATATCGCCAAGAAGAAAGGCATAGACAAAAATGGATTCAGAGTAGTAATGAATGAAGGGCCGAATTCCTGTCAAACTGTCGACGAATTCTATATTCAAATTCTTGGCGGGAGACAAATGTGGTGGCCATTTTCGTAGAATAAAATGTTTTTTTTTTATATAGCATTTTGTTTTTTATTTCACAAATTTATATAATTCCACCCCATTCTAATCTAAATTTAATTAACATTCGGCAACAGCGCAGCGCTTTTACCAATGCCTCATCAACCAAATGGAAGCCAACTGGTCGGTACAGCCAAACATCGGTATTTCGCTTCGTTCGCCTTCATTCGCTTGATCTACTTATACGTGATAAAGAAATAAAGCATACAGTACAGGCAAAAAAGAGTCTGGAAAAATTGTGGGCGCCACCGGCGCACTTCTCATACTATAATTCAAAATTACGAGTTATTTGGTACTTATATACTTGTATGACGAATTTTTTGTTATCAAATATAATTAAATGAATGACTTTTAAGTTATTTTAGTATACTCACAAACTTAGTTTTTAACATTTTTATTTTTAGTTCCAGCTGTCACCTCCTCAGACTCTTTTTTGCCAAGCTGTACCTACGGCAAAATTTTTCCTCTAAAGTACCTACATATTTTAAAAAAAAGTGTACCTAATATTGCTATAAGTTACATTCACAAAAATATTAATACATATTGTTTCAGGTCACATGTTACTAGTGGCCAAAGAGGTTGCTATCCAAATGGGCTTACACAGGACTGGTTACCATGTGATGGTGGATGAAACACAGAAGAGTAATAAGTTAAAATCGATTCATGTTTTCGGGAGGGCGTTGCATCATATGCTATGGCCTGTTGGACCAGGATGTAGACTGTAGATCTACCATAAAAGAAAACCTACAATTTTGATGGCATAACTACGTATAGGTGTAGGTATAGGTGTAACCTAGGGAATTAATTATTAGCATTAATATCATCATTTCAGCCATGTCCACTGCTGAACATAGGCCTCCCTCCTCCTCCTTTTATTAGCTTATTTCTTAACAATTCATTACGACAACTTTTATACTAGTAGGTACTCCCATCAGTGGCGAAGGTTTCATTCAATTCGATTCCTATGGCTTCCCATTAAAAAATGGCTCAGTCTACTGATTTTGCTATTTGTATTTCTCTAGTTTGGCTCCTTCTTACCTCTTCCAAAAATTGTTAATTCGCCACTGGATCCCACGTAAAGTTTTAGAGATTACATGGTTCAGACATGCGCCATTATCATGTAAACAACCTACGGAAGGCCCCGCCCTTAGAGGAAAAATTTTGCCGTTGTCATCATTCTTCCAAGGCCCCGCCAGATCCAGATGGCGCAGGATGACCGCGCCATCTGGATCTGGCGATAACTTGTGTAACATTGTCGAGGAGAGTTCTCCGTGAATTATATCAATTAAGATCATTCTAAATAGTAATTAAATTAAGCACAGTTACGTTGTCTACCCAGATTTAACGTGCAATAAATAGTTTTTCTAATATTTATCCCACTTTTTGTTTTATTATTTTGTGGTTTGGGGTAGAGAGAGACCATGGGCTCATGGGGTCCATGTGCCCGAAAATTTTATAAAGAGCTTTCCTCCAGGCTGGTGGATACCACTGGTGACTGGGTGGCTGGCAGTTACCTCGGTTCAACGCCTCAGTCTGGCTATACAACGGGGTAACGCCGCCGCCGCTAGCATCCTCGACACGATTTCCCCGGGCAGCAACCTAAATTCGGTTTTTTATTTATAATTAGGTTAGTCGTTATTTTAGTAAGTTATTAAGGTTTTTCGTTTTATAGTTGGTTTTAATTGTTTTTTATTTCATGCTTATTAATAATCTAATAATCCCAACTATTGTTCATCGATGTAATTCTGAATGGTGTATAAAAAGATAAGAACAAAATAATTATAATGTATATAATCTTTAATAAATAAATAATCATAAAAATGAAATAGCTTTTGAACATAACAATAAGTTTCGTTCCGCGTTCAACGAAACGACCTCAATGTCAACGTCTTTATATAAACGTCAATGTCAAGAGAATGAGTTTTTTTTCAATGAAGTTTTTTCCATTGATAATTTTCTCAAACATGGCTGGCGGTGAGGTCGAGTTAGCGCAAACCGCTGCTCCTGCCCACGATACGATATTTGGAAAGATATTGAGAAAAGAAATACCTGCTAAGTTTGTGTACGAAGATGATCAGGTAATTCAATTGCGTTAAAGATGCCAATATTATCATAATATTTACGTTGCCGGCCATCTGACGGTCTGTCTTCGATTTTATCAGCTGTTGTCAACCAGTAATGAATTTAGAAGTTTTGTAGATTAATCATTGTTTTCCCAATATTCCTTTTTCATTATTGTATGTTTGACCAACTACCTGTTTTTAGTTTAAACCATCCGTGCGCCTTTATCACTTAAAAAAATCGGCTTTACACGTCATTTAAAAAAATCTCAGGATTTCAAATTTCTGCTTTTCTTACGGCGGTTTCCTTCACCGTTGGTGATAATTATTTTATAAGCACGACTTGTACTCACTCCGCCTTTAAAACGACACTAACCGAAAAGTCAGTGGTGCAAGCCAAGATTTTAACCAGTGACCTTCAACTTGAAAGTATCACTGATAGGTTTGATTGCACTGTTTTCATAATGACGCCGAAATACTAAAAGTAATATAGGTACCTTACTGTAAATACTTACCTTATGCATTTCCTATTGTAGTGTGTGGCGTTTCATGATGTAAACCCTCAAGCCCCTACGCACATCTTGGTTATACCTAGGAAACCTATTGTTCAGTTGTCCAAGGCTGAAGACCAGGATGAGCAACTGCTTGGTAAGAAACTGCCTCAGATACATTAATGAATACAGAATAAACTGATATAAATTTTAGAGTTTTTATCACTACATAGTTTAAAACAAAGTCGCTTTCTCTGTCCCTATATCCCTATGTACCTATGCCTAAATCTTTAAAACTACTCAACAGATTTTGATGCGTTTTTTTTAATACATAGAGAGATTGAAGAGGAAGGTTTATATTATGTATATTGCACCTGTGCAAAGCAGGGGCTGGTCGCTAGTTCTATAATAAATTTTAAATTACTATTTTATACATTTTCAGGTCACCTGCTGATTGTTGCCCGCAAAGTAGCACACCTGGAGGGTCTGGATAAGAGTGGCTTTCGTTTAGTCATCAACGATGGCAAGAATGGTGCACAAAGTGTCTACCACCTGCACATCCATATCCTTGGTGGTCGCCAGATGAAATGGCCACCTGGCTAATTACAATTGATTTATTTAATCTCCAGTGATTTTTGATTGAATTAATTTGATTGATACAGATTTCTTTCAATATGTAAAGGGTACAAATAAATTGTTTTTTTTTTCATTTTTGTTTTTTTTTTTAGTGCAGTACAGTTGTGTGGACTTATTATGGAAAAAATAATAGGTCCATACGAATGTGATGTTATTTATTACACATTTAGTGCCCCAATGCTGAATGAACAAATGAGTTATATTATTTGACAAAGCACAGAAAAACACAAACTAATAATCTTAGAGGAAAATTTTTGCCAAGCTAATAATGATAAAGGTCTCCTTCAAATCTTTCCATATCAACAGCAGACATTCAACTATAAATCCAGATGTCGCAATTATCTGTCGCTAAACAAAAAAGCTGGAGTATGACTACAACCCTTGCGAAAAATGGGCGAACTCAGTGTTTGGCTAGGCGCGTTTTCACCGCCACGACTGAAGAGAAATTAGGCGCAGGGCCAACGGCTTTAAGTGCTTTCTGAGGCACGCAATAGGTGATAACAATATACGACTTGAATTCGAACCTGACACCTCTGACTTGCCATACCACTAGGCTACACGAAGTTTGGCAAAAAAGAGTGTAAAAGTTGAGGGCGCCACCAGCGCACTCTTTCTTGTGCGCTAATTTTTTTGTGCGCGCTTGGAAGAACTGGCAAAAAAAATCCTCCATGATATATTTTATAAAGGGGGCTGAAAAATCCATAGAGAAATGTTCTAATTTTAACTCTGGAAAAATTGCTCGTGAGCTCTCTTGACTCATGTGAATGAAAGAAGATGCGACGAAGAAATTAAGGCCAGAAGAACCTCAGATAAATAAGTGTTAATATATAACTGAAAGAAGAACGATCTCAGAATAAGGATATCAAGTTAAGCTAATCCATTGAGATGGGAAGTTTCATGTTATTGAATATCTATACTCTAACTCTAAGGTATTGAGCTAGTCACTCGAAATCATACGCTCTAAGCTCGAAATACTTCCTTGTCCTTGCTCAGAAAACGTCAACGAGAAGGACGTGTGTTGTGTAATCTGTGGTAATGATCGAATGAAAAAAACCAATGTCTATCGATCGTAGTCATCCCTAGTAAGTCTGTGCTATGCTATCGATGATATCGATCGATATTCACTCTACCTACTCTACTCGTTCTTTTTTGACAAGTTACATTTAAAGTATTTTTCGCGAGAAATTGTTTTCCCTGCTTGCCTATTTCTTCAAAAACATCGGTAAAAATGTGTGATAATCAGTTAGTTATTACTATATTTACGGAGTTTCAGAAAAAGTTTGAACGCGATCAAGAAATACGAGAGGTAAGTACTTATATTACAAAATTATCCATAAAAACAAACATAATTTGCAATGCCGCACATTGATTGTTTTGAATGGCTTTTTTAAATGCGAAAAACGACACTGATCAGAAATTGTGTAGGAAAAAGAAACAAAATAATTGCAATTTTACACGTCACTAAATTTTAAAATATATTTCAAATATATTTATTAGAATACTTAGCTGGCGCAACTTTGTACGCTTATCCTACCTCTGTATACGCCTATTCCACTCTACTCTACCCTACCCTAGTCCTACTCTACCCCTACCCTACCCTACTCTACACTACCCCTACCATACCTATATTATCCTACTCTAGGGGTATAATTCCATTGTTTTTAAAATTTATTCTTTTATTTGAGAGACGATGGAGAGAAATACGACGAATTAAAAATCATGAAAATCAGTCCTGCCGTTCTCTAGTTATAAGAGACCCATCTTGACACTCTGACCTGTCTTTGTTTTATATATTAAAGATACGTATAGGTACAAATCTGTTTGTGTACAAGATTTATTTTTCTGTTAGGTTATTCGCAACATTTGTCAAGAAATTGGTCAAATATTGCGTGAAGTGACAACGACTCTTCAAGTTATTCACCACAATGAGGCTGGCAGTAAGTGTAATTAGTTTAATAAGTAGTATATTTTTTTGCTTGCCCAGCGTGATGATTATGGGCAAATACCTCCAATAAGCACACAATAGTGGCGCGCATTGGGAGCCTACGTTCAGCAGTGGACTAATACAGGCTGATCTAATGATGATGATGATTAGTCACACAGTGGAAAAATTACTATGATTAAATGATTATTTCAGTTGGACCAGCGTGCCTCAAGGCAAGGGATTTCTTTGACAAAGCAAGAGAGGGATATGCAAAACTACAGGAAGCTACGCCCGACACATGCTTTTATAAGTAAGATTTATATTTTATTTTTGTTTTCCGAAATAGGTACATTTTTTAAAATTTGGACTTCTAATGCAAATGGGTTTGAACATTTTTGTATGGGAGCTGGCATGGCCGTCGCCATTTTGATTTTTTTTCAAAGTGGCGGAGCAGGATGAAACTAGTGACACGTGACACTTTAGGACATCATGTTGCTAACATTTTTTGTTTGTTAAGATGTCCTCTATCCAAATATTCTAGTCTCATCCAATAGATAAAAAATCAAATAACATCTATAGCTCCGTACTCACTGTAATAAAAAAATAAAATTTGGGGTTGTTCTCTTTAAGACGGAGAACCAAATGTAATAAGTGTGTCAAATATGTGTGTGTGAGCTCCAAAAAAAAAAAGGAAATACTAATAAAATTAAGATTCGGGCGCCAGGAGCTGCACACCAAAGATTGCCAAGGATAAACTTACCTGCGGAGGCTTGAAAACTTTTAATCTGCCGGTGGGAGGTATAAAATGAAAGTCAACCTGGATTAAAATTGGTCTATTTCCACCTGTAGGTTTTTAAATTTAGGAATAACAAAGAAGGTTCCTTGCTTCTAATTTAGAATTAAAAGAATAATATTACTAAATTAAAATTTTGGTCATTATTGCATTTTTCTAAAAGTAAACTTTAAATTTAAATATTAAGTAATAATAACTACTGGCTGCTCGCTGAGCCCGTAGCTGGCACGAAGAATCCTCAGAGGAGGAGCTCCCAAAAGAATGAAATTAAAGTTACATACCCCGATGAAAGTGTTCAAAGGAATACTTTACAATTTGAAGGAACAAATTAATCCATAGAAAAACAAATCCTCAAGAAAAACTCCTTAAGAAAAAAAACTCCATAAGAAAAAAACTCCAAGAAAAAAATCCACAGAAAAACGCCAGTGGGCTGTAAACAAAATAAAGCCTCATTAGACCCTGAATAATTAGGTTAAGTAACTTGCCAAAACGTGGCCTAAAAAACAATAAAAACTTACCGTTTTTCTTTAAAAATATATAAATATCACCATCAGATGATGGGATTAAAGAAAAATTTGAAGGTGTTTTAATCCTGAAACAAGGCACAAACCGCACAATTTATAACAAGAACAAAGGAATTTGGAAAGTATGGCACATGCCCAACGAAAACTTTACTTACCATCGAAATATGTTGATTTTAAATTAAATTAGGCAGGACTATGCCATAGCCTTATAAATTATCCCATTTGGATGCAATAATAACGGGGATAAACAAAGATTTAAATTATCAAAAAAATTACGCCATGATAAGGCGGACCCTCGGTCGTAGAGTAACGAACACCAATCTGTCAAATTTGAACGTGACACTTGAAATCAGTGTTGCCAGCCAAAGAAATAAAATTTTTAACCAAAAAATGTATTATTTTAATGGTAACACTACCGCAAATAGTTGAAACTATTATAACCATGTAACAGGCTAAAAAGACTCGTTACATTACATCCCTCCCCGAAAATAAAAGAAAGGAACTTTCTTTTATGTAAAAGAAAAACAAAAAGAATAGACCAAAATCTCAACACCCACAGTTGCCACTACAATGCAAGTAGAAAAGTCCACTTCAAAAACGAATGAAACAACTGTGTGTCAAAACTACTCATAAAAATAGACTGCTAGAATTCAAAACTCTTCAAAGTCTCAAACAAAAAAGGTACTTCAAGGAAAAAGTCCTAAAAGAAAAAAGGCTTCCAAAAGGAAAAACAAAAGACTGCTAGTAAAGAATTACTTCAAATTCAAAAAATGTTGAATAAATTCAAACAAAAAAGTTTGGACAACAATTACAATAGATCAGTTAGGCACCATAGCCACTGACTAAACAGCTCCTAAACTCCTATCTCCTTGAGTACAGTTAGGCATCCTAGCCACTGACTAACTTCCACATCACAAACTATGAGTACAGTTAGGCACTATCGCCACTGACTACATATCTCTACTCACCTCTACTCCACACTATCCATCTTGAGTACAGTTAGGCACCATCGCCACTGACTACCTTTAAACTCCTTTAACTACCTTCAACCTCCTTGAGTGCAGTTAGGCACTATCGCCACTGACTAACTTCACGACATAGCCTTGTTCCCAACCTTGTATAAAACAAGAACAGAAACTTACTCCCAACGAAAACTTATCAACTTTAATAAAAGAAGGCAAAAGAAAAAATAAATGCATATTGTGATCGGCCTATCACCACCGAACTCCCGAGCACAATAGCAAGAAACAAATGGCTAAGGCCAAAATTCATATTGCGATCGGCACAACACAACCGAACTCCCGAGCGCAATAGAAAACCACATTGTGATCGGCATAACTCCACCGAACTCCCGAACACAATGGTAAAAAAGAATACATATTGCGATCGGCACAACTCAACCGAACTTCCGAGCGCAATAGTAAAAACGAAAATAAGAGGCAGATGCCAAAAAAATCCGCATTGTGATCGGCACAACTCCACCGAACTTCCGAGCACAATGGAAAAAACCGAAATCAAGGTCAAAAGTTACACCAAAATTCGAAAAATAATAGAGGATTCTTCAACAGAGGTTGAAAGAATAACTCAAAAAATAAAGTTTCTTCAACAAGGGTTGAGAGAAAACTCTAAAATAGTTTTTCCTCAACAGTGGTTGAGAGAAAACTCAAAAGTAAAGTCCGAGAATAAACGCGTTTTAAAAGTCAAAATCCAAGAATTAAAATCAAGTAAACTTGAATTTTAAAAACATTGTTAACCAACAGAAAAAAAATTTGGTGTAAAAATCTAATACTATTTCATAGTAAAACGAAAATAGGAAGATTTTTAACCTTATAAAGTACAGATTACTAAGACTTAAAATTAAATTTAAGTTTTTAATCCAAAAAATTAAGGTGATAAAACCCTAAGTGAAAGGTTATATAAGATCCTAATTAAAATGTAGGTAAAAAGTTACCTATAGGGTAATGTTATATAAAAATAAATATTAAGATCTTATACAATCCTAACAAAACAAAAAATAATAATAAGATCCTTTGATGTAGAAAATAAAAATTAAAGTGTGGTGAAAAGTTATTTTTTAAATTATCCAAAAATACCTAAGTGATATCTTAGTAATAATAGAATTGGAGTTTAATAAGTTTTTGTGAAGTTACCTAACATACTAATAACTTTCAAATTGCTATAACCTTTCATCCATCATTCTAACAAAAGCAAATCTTCACACAAAAATACTCAAAACCAAAGCTAAATTAATGAACCCCAAAGTTAAAATTTAATAATATCTTTAACATGATAACGCCCCGAAGAACCCTTATTTAAATCTTTTAAAACATAAACATTATTAGAAACTTTTTCAATAATTTCACACTTTATAAACTTAGGTGCAAGTTTCGCCGAAAAATAAGTAGGTGCATGAGATTGAACAAAACTTCTTCTCCACACTATATCACCCACATCAAAAGAAATGACTCTACGACCTTTATTGTAATAAGCGGCATTTCGCTTATAACCCTTCAACAAATAAGCTTGAACCTTAGCATAAATATCACTAAGTGAATTAAGAGAAATTGCAAAGGCATTTCTATTACCAACTTCAAGTTGAGATAAATTATCAATAGAATTACTAAAGTGATGTAATGACGCATCATAAATAAGTTCCCTACCAAACATCAAAAAGTTTGGAGTAAACTCAGTAGCAAGATTAACACTATTATTTAAAGCTAATTGAACATTGGGCAAAAAGTTTGACCAAGTCCTATGATCATCTTTAACAAAACATGATATGCAAGTTTCGACCGTTTTATTGTATCTCTCTACAGGATTATTTTGTGGAGTATACAAAGTATTATAAAATATTTTAGTTATATTAAAACCTTTCAAAAAATCTACAAAATGTTTTGAAGTAAATTGTGTACCATTATCACAAACTATAATCTTTGGACAACCAAATTTAAGAAATATTTCCTTTTCAAAATGTTTACAAATTACTCTAGTAGTAGCATTAATCATGGGAAATAACCAGCAAAATTTTGTGAAAACATCTACAACTGAAAGTATATATTTATGACCTGAATAAGTTTTAGGTAAAATTCCAATAATATCGACCGAAAGCATAAGCATCGGACGATCAACCTTTTTAGGATTAATCATTATACCAAAAGGAGGAGAAGTAGTGTGTTTGTACGCTTTACAAGTATCACATGACAAAATATATTTTTGAACATCATTAAACATCCCTTTCCAAAAATAATGTTGTTTTAATTTCTTTAAAGTTTTATGAATTCCTAAGTGACCAGAATTAACATCATCATGATTTGATCTAATGGTATCGAGAATATGTTCTTTAGGTATAACGATCTTCCAATCTAAAATACTATGAGGATTAAATTTATTTTTACAAAATTTATACAATGTGTTATTTTCAATTCTAAAATTTTTAAATTTACAAGGAGATTTCTGACATTGAACAAATATTTTTCTATACCACGGGTCAGAAATTTCATCATCAGGTAAAACTAAATTACTTTGAGAAACATCTATTGCTGCAATTTCTATACGAGATAAAGCATCTGGGACTAAATGTAATGAACCTTTTTTATGAATAATATCAAAAGTGAATTGAGAAATTCTAGCAGCCCAACGAGCTAACGGCCGGTTTCTGAAAGGCGGATCAAATCTCGAATTAGCTGACACAAGTGTCACATTTTGATCCAGGATTAACTCCGTGTTACATCGATTGGGTTTCTGAAACGCGAATCAACTGAGGATTAGCTGATCTCGTGTTAACTCTAGATTTTTTATTTGTCTGGTCACCCAGGGTTATTACATTCTCTTTAGTTCACAGACATATTTATTTTCCTATCTTTTGTTTCTATCTAACGTATAACGTTGTCTTTGTCTGACGACAATTCAAGTGGTCACTGTCTAACTGAAAGCTAAAACTGTCACTAGCGGGAAGACGATTATTATTTAAAAAATTAAATATAATATATTCCGTCGCCTTCTATAATGTATAAAATGCGGCCTTAAATTTAGCCGCCCGTGCCCCTCGCCCCGTACCGCTGCCAGTGCCTGCAGCCCCAGTAAAATCGCAGCAGCGAAATTACGCCAGCATCACCGCGAGCGCCCCTGCTGCTCCAATTACAAAGCCCGTGCCAGAAAAGGCGACGAACCGGGCTAACGACGATGAAGGGTTTGTGCCGGTGCAAACAAGGAAGCGCCGATCACGCACGAACAAGAATCGATGCGGCAAAGCTCCTACGGAGCCTGACGTGAGTTTGCGTGCCGCGAAACCGAACACACCGGTGTACATCTCTCGCCTGCACTACACCACCAAGGCAGAGGACATCGTTGAGTACGTGCGTCGAAAGACCAAGTATATACCGAGGGTGCAGTTACTCGAGTCGCACCGGAATGTTAACTTCAAGGCATTCGTGGTGCGAGTACCGAACTGTTTTCTGCCCCTCGTTATGGAAGAAGACTTTTGGCCACAGGACGTGGTGTTCCGGCGCTTCCGCGGACAAGTACCACTGGACAGCATAAAGACATAGTGCAAAGTGAAGTGTCACTAACATAGCTTTAAGTTTTATTTACTAACGACTCTGTATTTACTTTATATATGTTAGTTTGTAAGGTATATATCTATGGGCCATGGATGTCCGAAAATAAATGAATTTATTATTATATTATTATTATTTGTATCTCTTTCAATTCACGGGTTCTCTTTCAAAAGAAAGAGACCCGGTCCTTTGGAGGGCTTGCCTGGGGACACAGGTCCAACACGCAGAGGCCCCTTTGAGAACTTTAATCTAAATTGGGATGGGGCACTCGCCGGGAACTCCCCACGGCTACACTATAGGAATGAAGTCCTGGATTGTCCCCGGCAAATGCAGGACTATTGCAAAAAAATATGGTAAAAGCTACTGGTCTATGGAGATGGGTGTTATATTGATTGGTTAACCTCTATTATAATGCCGGAAGAAAACGGCACCTGCCTTTCAACTCTAAGATTGAACTTCTACGGCAGGTGGTGACTCGCCAACTCACTAAATGGGCCCCCCAAAAAGCCGCCTTGATAACAGGCAACAAGGGGGCAACATTGGTGTGAGCGGCTAGGGGTGTCGAGAGGAGCGGCCCCGGTTTCACCATCGCGGGTTATAGACCCGGAGTGGGTTTCCCCGTTATTACGCCATTACTTGCATTACACTTCCACCCCCGAGCATATAGCTCTTGCGGCCCCTCCCTGCCCGGCCAATGAAGGCAAGACAGGGCTGAGAGTCCTACGGGCGCTCTTGGGGTTCCACTCCAGCTACCCAATGAGGGCAAACTGGAGACGAGGCCCTGACCGACTCTCTGGAGCATTCGGGAACGCAGTGTCGCCAATCACAATCAGCCCGCCACAAGCTGCCCTGCGTTTTGTGCGCTTTCTATTATACACCCTATGACACCATTTTTATTTATGTCAGAAGAATAATGAAGAAGAAAGCTTATCTAATTTACCCTCCGGTTTTACGTCAATCTCATGGGGAGATGACGCGTGTCCCAAAGGGGGTTTATTATTATTATTATTAAATTACCAATTTCAGCCGAAACCTTCTTAATTATTCTGCATGCTGTTGTCTTGTGCACCGTGACGTTATCAGCTACTGAAATCTGAAACCCTCCTGAAGCGTAAAAATGTATAGCCAACAACACTTGTTCCACAGCGCTAATAAAGTTTTTGCGCTGGGTCATCGGTTGTAGATGTCCAAGCAATCTTATAAGCTGACACAGTACAGGTTTAGTAATTCTGTATCGAGCCTTGAACTCTGGTTCGCTGTAGTGTTGCAGGGGATTCATTCGCTCACGAATGACTCTAATCGGTACCAAATACTCCTCATTACTACTCAATGATACATCTTCAGCAGATAAATCTGATAGAGACATTTCCAATCTGCAAATTTTAATAATTATTTATAAAGATCTTGCTCGAGTACTTACTAAATAAATAAAAAATATATTTTCGCAATCAGGTCTAATTTGTTCAATAATCTATAATTAAATATATTTAAGTATAATGTAGTTACCTGTTTTTTTTCAAACGTATATAAACAGTATTACAATATATATAGCCTTTGATCCGAGTATAATCCTTCGATTTTCTCGAATTAGCGAAAATTCAATTTGACATATTGTTATTGTACAATAAATCATAAAAAACCTGTCCAGAAACTCAAAATGAGATAATTCGATATTGTGACACTAGGGTTAATCTCGGATTAAATCTAGTATCACATTTGTCTTTCAGAAACTCAAATGGGTTTTGATCCGATGTTAATCCGAGATCAAATAATGATTTGCGTACCAGAAACCGGCCGTAAGCGTCCACTAGGGTTACTGAGACCTAAAAGCCACTTTAAACTAGCATGATCGGTTATAACTGTAAACTTCATTCCTTCAATATAAGGTCTAAAATGTTCTATGGAATCTAAAATAGCTAATAATTCACGTTCAGTGGTACTGTAATTACGCTCACATTTATTAAGTGATCTAGAATAAAATGCAATGGGATGTTGATCTCCATTGTCATCTTCCTGACTCAGAACACTACCTATACCTACAGAACTAGCATCACAATGTAAAAAGAAAGGTTTTTCGAAGTTAGGACATTGCAAAACAGGAGAAGTTATTAAAGATTGTTTTAAATCTTGAAAAGCATTTTCAGCTTCATCATTCCAAGTAAGTGATTTTTTAGAATTTTTACTGCCAGCTGTCATTTTAGTTAAAGGGGAAGCAATATCAGCAAATTTAAAAATGAATCTACGATAATAAGAACATAAACCGAGAAAACTTCTAAGTTGTTTTACTGTTTCTGGAAGAGGAAAATTTTCAATAGTTTCTAATTTAGAAGGATCAGTATGCAAACCATTACTATCAACAATAAAACCAAGATAGCGAAGTCTATCTTTACAAAAATTACACTTTTTTAAATTTACAGTTAATCCGGCTTCTTTCAGTATTTTATAAATTTTATTTAACTGTTCTATATGGGCATTAAAGTCTGAATTTATACAAATAAGATCATCCAAATAGCAAAATACAAAATTATCAAACTCGGGACCAAAAAGTTTATCTACTAGTCTCTGCAACTCAGCTGGTGCATTGGTGAGACCAAATGGCATGCGAACAAATTCGTAAAGTCCTTTACCAGGAACTACAAAAACAGTTTTCTCACGAGAAGATTTCTCAAGAGCAATCTGAAGGAAAGCTTTGGAAAGATCTATTGTACTAATATATTTAGCACCTCTAAGGTTATCTAAAATTCTAGAAGTATAAGGAAGGGGATAAGAATCTTTAATTGTAACAGAATTTAAACGTCTTGAATCTAAACACAATCTAGTACCTCCATCTTTCTTTTCTACAGCCAAAACAGGTGAACACCAAGGAGATTTAGAGGGTTGAATAATACCTTCTTTAAGTAAAACTTCGACTTCATCAAAAAGTTCTTTTTGTTTAGCGGGACTCAAAGGCCAATATCTTTGTTTAAAAGGTTCACTAGTGACATTAATTTTATGTTCAACAAGATGAGTAAGACCTAAACCTTTCTTTTCATAAGAAATATCTTCAAATAAAGAAATTATATTATTTAATTTATGTTTCTCAGAAGGAGAAAGTTCACTAACTGAAGTAACAGAACAAACTTTAATTCTATTGTCTGGAACAAGAGTAATATTTTTCCACAAATCTTTAGCTAAGTTAAATTGAATCCAAAAATCGAATCCTAAAATAATTGGTGGATCAAATGAGGGAATAATCAAAAATTCTACATTTTTAGTTAAATTATCACAAGTTACTGGTAATTCCATAACGCCAACAATTCTACGAGAAGAACCATCTGCTGTAGAAGCAGAACCATAAATTGGTTTAATTTTATATCCTAACTGTAAAAAATGTTCATGTATATTGGAACCTAAAACACATCCATTGGAACCGCTATCTAATAAACCTGAGAATAATTTATCATTAATTGAAAATTGTAAAAATGGTCTAGTGTCGTTATGTTTCATTAATAAAATAGGAGCAGAACGATAAATGTTAAAAAAAGTTTTTAAATATTCTAACCAATTTGAAAAATCTTTATTACGAGATACGTCGTCAGGTTTGTGCGTTTTATAAATTTTCTTACACATCGAGACTCGCGAGGTTTTATCAAAAACAGGGGCTCGATGCGACCTAATCAGTTTTTTGACTCCTGAGAGTTTTTATTAGCCGAATTACAAACGTCACAATTCTTACTAGTAACTCCAACCTTACTACATTTAAAACAAACAATACCCGGTATGGATGGGCAATTTTTATAATTATGTCCAGATTCTTTACATTTTAAACAAGTTAAATTATTAGAAATAGCATTAAATTTAACTGAAGGTTTTTCAACTTTAATTGGTTTTCTATTGACAACAACTTCAAGTTCTTTTGCAAGTTCAAGAAATTGATCAACAGAATCAATGTTTTTAAGAAACAGAAAAGGTGTGTAAACAGGTAACATATTATGTTTTATAATACTGACTAAAGTTGAATCAAACAATGGAGATGAAAGACGACTAGCCATGTCTGAAATTTCGGTGATGAAATCTGGAAGAGATTCTGAAAGTTTTTGTTTTCTAGTGCGAAGCTCATTTTCTAAAAAGTAATCAAAATCAGGCTTATCAAAACGTTGCAATAATTCAAGCTTAAGCCTTTGCCAAGAAGCGATACGAATCCGTACAGTACGAAACCATTTAAGAGCAATACCATTAAGCAAGTCTGAAAAAGATCCAACAAGTAAAGTTTCATTAAAATTTTTATATAAAAAGTATTCCTCAACTTGAGTAATAAATTCACGAACGCAAGACTTTCCATCAAAAATTATCCTACTTTTCTTTAAGTCAGGCAATTTAGTGCAAGAAGGCAAGTTTTTTCTAATATTTTCATTAACAAGCGCATTTAAAGAATTAAAAGAAGACAAAGCTTGTGCTGTAAAAGCAGAAGAAGAATGTGCAATTCTCTGATCAAAAGGAATGTTAACATCAGTGATATTAATCATTTCATGACCCTTATCAGCAGCATTAGCATCAGCAACAGTACAAGTACCAACATCATTCGAATCCTTAATCGGTGGAAACTGAACTTCCTTATCCATGATGAACAGCAAGGCGAATATCAAAAAGCAAAATAAAACCTTTAAAAAGTTTCAAAAAAAGTTGAAAGTTTGAAAAAAAAATCTTCCAATAAAATTATAAGTTTAAGGTTAAGTATGAAATTCAAAGTCAATGAAGTTGAAAGTCAATGTTCAAATTATTTCCATGAAATAATACTAAGTATGTTATAATTAGCAATGAAAAGATGCAATAATAACTCACAATAAAGTTAAAGTCTAAATTAACTATGTGTACAATATTGTACTTAATGTTTAAATTATCACTTATAAAAGTTAAGCTTAATTAAGAAGTTAACACTTATGTTTTACACTAAGAGATTAACAAACGCGGTCTATACAATACAGTTATGTTGGTTTTGCTAAAGTAAAAAAACACATGTTATACAACAATAGGTTATAAGCAAAATACACAGTTATGTATAAGTATTGTTTACAAAAAATGGTAAACTAAATTCAATTCAAAGTTATGAAAGTAACAAAGTTACATCAAAGAAATTAATATTGTAAACAATATTATATGTAAAAATACAAAGTAAATGATGCAATAATGAACCAAATTAAATGTTACTTCAAAGGAGCATAACAACAAACCTACTTCATGTCCCAGTTCCGGGAAGCCAAATTGTAATAAAAAAATAAAATTTGGGGTTGTTCTCTTTAAGACGGAGAACCAAATGTAATAAGTGTGTCAAATATGTGTGTGTGAGCTCCAAAAAAAAAAAGGAAATACTAATAAAATTAAGATTCGGGCGCCAGGAGCTGCACACCAAAGATTGCCAAGGATAAACTTACCTGCGGAGGCTTGAAAACTTTTAATCTGCCGGTGGGAGGTATAAAATGAAAGTCAACCTGGATTAAAATTGGTCTATTTCCACCTGTAGGTTTTTAAATTTAGGAATAACAAAGAAGGTTCCTTGCTTCTAATTTAGAATTAAAAGAATAATATTACTAAATTAAAATTTTGGTCATTATTGCATTTTTCTAAAAGTAAACTTTAAATTTAAATATTAAGTAATAATAACTACTGGCTGCTCGCTGAGCCCGTAGCTGGCACGAAGAATCCTCAGAGGAGGAGCTCCCAAAAGAATGAAATTAAAGTTACATACCCCGATGAAAGTGTTCAAAGGAATACTTTACAATTTGAAGGAACAAATTAATCCATAGAAAAACAAATCCTCAAGAAAAACTCCTTAAGAAAAAAAACTCCATAAGAAAAAAACTCCAAGAAAAAAATCCACAGAAAAACGCCAGTGGGCTGTAAACAAAATAAAGCCTCATTAGACCCTGAATAATTAGGTTAAGTAACTTGCCAAAACGTGGCCTAAAAAACAATAAAAACTTACCGTTTTTCTTTAAAAATATATAAATATCACCATCAGATGATGGGATTAAAGAAAAATTTGAAGGTGTTTTAATCCTGAAACAAGGCACAAACCGCACAATTTATAACAAGAACAAAGGAATTTGGAAAGTATGGCACATGCCCAACGAAAACTTTACTTACCATCGAAATATGTTGATTTTAAATTAAATTAGGCAGGACTATGCCATAGCCTTATAAATTATCCCATTTGGATGCAATAATAACGGGGATAAACAAAGATTTAAATTATCAAAAAAATTACGCCATGATAAGGCGGACCCTCGGTCGTAGAGTAACGAACACCAATCTGTCAAATTTGAACGTGACACTTGAAATCAGTGTTGCCAGCCAAAGAAATAAAATTTTTAACCAAAAAATGTATTATTTTAATGGTAACACTACCGCAAATAGTTGAAACTATTATAACCATGTAACAGGCTAAAAAGACTCGTTACATCACATACGGTTTTACTCGATCGTGCTATCATGTCGAGTAAAAACCATGGCATGGGCTTTCGTCCACACATTCAGCATTAATATATCGAGTGACGCGCACCGTTCAGTATTCACCGAACCGTTTGAGGCTCGCTTCGAGTAGGTGCAAAGGAAATTACTTTTATTTAATTCCATCGAGCCGGCTCGATGCGAGCCTTCGAGCTGTGCGGTCCACACGTTAATATTTACTCGTTTTGGAGTAAAACTATCGAGTAATACCGAATGTGAGTACGGAGCTTATATATTCACAACTTCGTATTCATAGGTATCATGATCACTGGCGCGCCATGACGCAGCGGTACTGCTTCCTCATCGCGCTCACTATTTGGCTTGAAAAAGGGATCCTGGCGACGCCCGACACTGTCGCAGAAATATTGGGCAGTAAGTACATCAAGATTTATGTAATATGGTCCTACTTTTAATGGCTACTAGAGATGCGCAGACTATATTTTTAGGGATCACGGATATACAGGGTTATTTGTAAAACACCCGCACCCTTAAAAGGGGTCATTAAACTCATCATTATGAACAACTTTTACTATGGGACCAACCCTGAATTTGCAAAAAAAAATCAGCTGTTCCATACATTTATGGTCACATGACTCAACAAGTCCTGTATAGATCTTTTGCTTCCGAAGATTTATATCATTCTTTTAAATCTTTAACTCCCAAGTAAATCTTTTGGACGTATGATAGAATTTTAACCTTACTTTAATACAGTATGGTTCAAATTCTATTGCACATTCATAAGATTGGATTGGGATCTAATATCCGTCATTCACTTACAACTCACTCAGATCGATCGCCTCACTCTTTAAGTCGCATGCTTCAAATCTGCATGATGCATAAAGATTGATTTTGAGGAACAAAGATTTAAAGACTGATTCACACTTTTTGAAAGATATATATCTTTTTTATGAATCACTCCGGAGTTACACATCTCTAATGGCAACACTGCAAAGAATAACTTCTTTATCATATTATGGTTGAAGCACAACCTGGTGTCAGTTTAAGGCACACTGTCCACGGAGGCGTAGCTTCATAGACGCGTATTCGTCATTATACGCTTGGTGTACGCTTGCTTGCAGCTTACATACAAAACAATTGTAACTCTGTCGATGGAGCGGCAGCGTCGCGCTCGCGTCGCTGCACGCAGGCTTCATGACGCCTGCCGTACTTGCTGTCATACGCCGGGGCGTACATGTAGTGAAACGTTGAACGCACGTGTTTTTTATTGTAAAAAATGGCGGGAACGGCTGCCAAATTTGAATGCATTCTCACAAATGATTGACAATGTACGCTTGCAATACGCCTCATGGATAGAGATCAGTACACTGGGCTGCTTAAGCTGCACGACGTGTTTTGAAGCGTCTATGAAGCTACGCCTCCGTGGACAGTGTGCCGTCGCCCATAGGCCTCTGTATGAAGTGTTACTGACGGTGTGTAACGAATGAAACGAATAAGGCGGTGGAATTGATTAAACCACAGTTTATTTTGAAATACTCTTATAACAAAGGTATCTGCATGAACTCCCTAGTTTTACCTTTGTCATTACTTTTTTGAATATAGAAAACAAAATAGAAATCCAAAACGGTGATCCAAAAAGGTGATGTTCAAATGAGTTTGAAACATGAAGTATAAACAAAGATATTGGAAAGAAGGAGATATGCCCGTCTGGTATAAAATGTACAGGAACCTAGTGTCTCCAGTTTGTCCCTACCACTCGCCACAACTACACACGCAATTCAATAAACGCAATGTCTCGGACCAATCTCAGACATTCTCGCATACAACATTTCCGTGCATGCTGCACAAACAAATATGCACTTTATTACTTTATACACAGCGATCATGCAACATGCACTGCCCTTACTCAGTCTTACTCACACATGGATCTACAGCGAGTACTTTCGCGACCGATACCTGCGGAGCTACCACGACATAAATTCTAATGTTGAAAATATCGTTATGTTATTTTTACATTGCTTCGTTTATTAACACAGTATCGAACTGAGATAGTACTTAAGAAGCAATGTATTTCGTACAAAAATAATAAAGTCGTTGAGCTCCATGAAAACCAAAATAACATAATAAAGACAGCAAATATTTTTAGATTTGTTGTTTTTAATGAATTTAAAGATAAATCTAATATAATTAATATGGTAAATGATTGTTTTACTAATTAAGTTTATTGTTTTATATCGATTTTTATAAGATTCCAGTAAACAACGCGTCATTTCGTTAAAATTACTCGGTCGCGGTCAAAAGTGTACTGGCTGCCGGTAACGGCTATTTAGCCACGTACGACTCGAGGAGTCGTGCGGCGTAGACGTGGGAACGCCCCCTTGCCACTTCTCCTTATTTAATATTTCTATGAGTATAAAGCTCTGCATGGCTAACTTTTAACTTAGCAACTTATTGGGATTCGAATCTAAGACTGCTGTCGACGAACCAGACATTACCACTAAGCATTTTCTTATTATTTGTGTAATGACAGGACTTTTAGATCTTCCTATAATGTTTTAACTTACAGTTGGTGGTGTTGAATCGCAGACTGGTTTCCACTTGGACATGGAGGACTATCTGAATGGACTGCTGCAACTTTGTTCAGAATTGGTAAGTTTATCACTTTGCGGGACACATAACGAAATACAATAGAATATAATTATTTAATAAGAAATTTGAAAAAATAACTGATACGGATGGGATTCGAACCTATGATCTTCGACGTACCGTGTCGATGCTCTAACCGCTGAGCCACCGTATCCCACCAGCATCAGTCGAAATTTCAAATCTCTTTTTCTACGCCCAGGGCGTGTGTTAATATCTATCGGAATACATTACGTATCCGATTCAGTGCTCCAAAATTTGCAGTTTTAGTAGACACTATTTACTATGTAGAGTATTTATATTTAATAAGCTATCATGTGCTATAACATGTAAAGTGAGTCGTGATAGCCTAGTGGTGGTGACCGTTGACTGGCAAGTCAGAGGGTCTCGGGTTCGAACCCAAGGCGCGCATCTATGACTTTTCGTGAGTTATGTGCGTTTTATAAATTAATTATCACTCTCCGTGCCTCGGATAGCACGTTAAGCTGTTGGCCCCGGCTGTCAATTGTAGATCTTTGACAGAAACCCGAAAGTCTGACAACCAGTCTTGCCAAGGGGTATCGTGTAACCCAGTAACTGGGTTGTGGAGGTCTGATAGGCAGTCGCTCCATGTAAAACACTGGTATTCAGCTGCATCCGGTAAGACTGGAAGCCGACCCCAACATAGTTGGGAAAAGGCTAGGCAGATGATGTGCTATAACATGTAAAAATTCACAAAAAATAATACAATAGAAGTTTTATTGTTATCACGTCGAGAGGCGGTCTTAGTATTGCATCGGTGCCTTCTAAAACTTACCACCTTCTAATGAGTGCACAAAATAAGTGATGCGTATAAGAAGAGGCCCAGCAGTGGACTGATACAGGCTATTTACGTGTGTATGTTAGGGTTCTTCTTCTTCTTATCGTATGGTTGCTGAACAACCTGATGTCAGAGTTCAAACCGCCCGTAGGCCTCTGACATGGCTTTACACACCATTGAAAAATCTCGCAGGTGTGCTGGTTTCATCACGATGTTTTCCCTCACCGTTTTAGCAACTGAAAATTAATTTATAATGCGCACATAACTTACGAAAAGCAGAGGTACGCCTTGGGATCGAACTCGAGACCACTGACTTGTCAGTCGACAGTTGTACCACTAGGCTATCAGTGCTTCAGTTGCTTAGTGTAATATTAAATTAATGTTTGCAGGCTCGTTTGGCAGTCAATGCAGCAATACAAGAAGATTACCAGAAACCCTTGCAGATATCCAAGTTTGTTATGGAGTTGAATGCTGGATTCAGGTAAAAGACTTCTCTTATAGAAAAAATGTTTTCTTTGAAATTAAAATTCTAAATAGCTTAAAATTAACTAATTCTTTCGAATTAAAAACCAATATCTCGGTTTAAAAAAAATATCCGTCCCGAAATTTAGCATACCGGAACTGGCAACACTAATTCGAGTCCACTCACACCCACTCTGACTGCCTCGTTGGTCTAGTGGTAGCAAGCGCGACTGCTGAGCACGAGGTCCTGGGTTCGATCCCCGGGTCGGGCAGTATTATTGGGTTTTTTTATTAGAAAATTTTCAGTAGCGGACTTAGTAGCAACTGGCTTTTCTGGGGAATACAGGCGTGAGTTTATGTCACACACAGCAGTCAGTAAATAAGGTTCCCATTTATTGTTTCAGGCTATTAAACCTAAAGAATGACCATCTACGCAAACGTTTAGACATACTTAAATATGACGTGAAGAAAGTGGAAGAGATTGTCTATGACCTCAGCATCCGAGGAATGCTGGCGGTATCAAATGGTAACGTAACGACCAAGATGGAGAGTGTGACGCTCGATAATTAAATAATTACAGTATTTTTAACTAACGGTACGTTCACACGGCGTCGTGTTTCTCTATCTTAACGGCCTTTTGCAGGATTCTGTTTAGAATCAGAATCAGAATCATTTATTTGTGTAAACAGTTATAACATAACAGAGTATGAAGGTCTTAATTTTAACATATTAAACTGAGCAGTCATGTTTTGCCATTACGGCGTACAAATGTTAAGAAAAAAAATAAAATAAAAATATAAGTACCTAAGAATACCTATCACAAAACTAATATATCACAAAAAAGAATATTACCAGCACAAGTTATATGTATCTTTAAAATAAACTAGGTTTTGTCAGTAATTAATAGAAATAACATAACAGTATTAATAAAATAACAGTATTTGATATACAGTGGTGCTGATTCTCTTGTACATCCCGCTAAACTAATTTTATTCTAACTATATCTCTTTCTAATAAACACCATCGAAAAAGGACAGCAAACTGAACTATCAAATTAGAGCTGTCAAATTAGTCTACGTCCTTGCAATTGACTTAAAATTAGACGAGACCTATTACATGCCGACTAAATTCTCGTTGATATTACGCAAATGGACTAGTTTGACAGCTCTAAAAATCTGCTATCCTTTTCTAATGATCCCTGTTAGAAAGAGAGATGGCGAGTCTAAATTAGTTTAGAGCGTGTGCAAGAGTTAGCACCAATGGTACCATTATTTTAAATTGATGATACCAAAGCTACTAACATTAAAAAACTATTCACAAACGAGAAATTAGCACTGATTTATTTTGTGATTGTCTATTTATTAAACCCCGACTCAAAAACGGGTTTTATAAGTTTGACGTGTCTGTATATCTGTGTGTCTGTCTGTGGCATCGTAACTCCCAAACGGATGTACCAATTTTGATATTTTTTTTATTGAAAGGTAACTTGATCGAGTATTCGAGTCCTAGCTAAAAAAATATATATGTTTTTCTGTATTGGGGGCTTATTTAATTTATTGTTGTAAACTTAATCTAATCTAACATAAATGTATTTATCACGTAACTATACGTAATTTAAATAAGTGCCAGACACTTATTAGTAGATAAAGACAGCTACCTGTCTTTTTCGTATCTTTATTCGTGGTATAAATATAGAATTGTATACTTTTAAGCAACTATTCCTATGTGTCGTAATTATAGAAACGTAGTAAAGGGTTGATTTATTGATTAATTGCAATACCTGAGTCAATATTAAAAAGTTTACGTCACACAACGGAATACAGGATTTACGTGACACAAAAGAAAATAATTTCACACAAGTACCTATAGCACGTGCATCATAAAAAAATAAAATAATGAGTAGTAAATTCTGTAAATAATTATTTATTCACTGAATTTACTAGTGAATTATTTTGTTTTGTTTCTTTTGTGTTTACAAAATAATAACTGACCAATAAATCCTATAAAATCATTCTTTTTATAAATTATTGAAAAATTAGGACGGCCTTTTTTTCTTAAATATAACTCGTAAAAAAAATAAACTTTTTGACACCCTTTAAAAACGTTTCTACTGCATCATGTATATTTTTTTCATAAATATTTAAGAATACAAGAATACATGTAAACGTAATTAGCGAATTGTACTCCGCTATTTATTAAATAAGCATTTATAATATCAATAGAATAGATGATTATTATTAAACTTTCAATACTCATAATATTTTTCTTTTTTTCCTAACTTCCTTGTGACTGACGGAAAGGTGCGTTACGAAACGGAATAATGGATCACCTTTACTTTAGTAGCTAAGACTTTTCGTAAAAAAATAATATTTAGGTGTTTCAGATTAGATTAACCCTACAGTAGTCGCGCGGTCTACATATGTAATCCACTCATACAAAATTACAAATTTCTAAAAATCGGATGGCGCCAGTTATTTTATCCTTTGGGTACTTTAAGTTGAATAGTTGACGCACGCGCTCAGTGCTGCGCAAGCGTTGGCTGCGCGCGGTCGTGAAACAGGAGCACCGCAAAGTCCGCGGTCTACGTGGGTATGCCGCGCGACCAATTACGTAAGTATTTTTGCTGTACTTGTTGGTTTTATTTTATGCATTTATTACATGTAGATGTTATTATAATATTAGTCTATTAATAGTATATTATTATATTAATGTTTATTATAGTATATTAATGTTTTTGTTTATTTTTGCAGGTTATTTTATACATTAATATTCAGAAAATCATGGATAGGCAAGTTGGTCAGATTGAGGCATGGCTAGGTGAAGACGATAGCCGTGACGATCTTCAAGGAGACTCCTCAAGTTCAGATAATGAAGAGGACCATCTTGAGGAGCAGTTTTCTGACTCAGCATCAGAACAAGACATCCCAGGTGAGGCTGAATCTAGCAGTTCTGAATCTGAAAGTGAACCAATTCAGACTAGTAGGCGTGGTGATATTTACCTTGGTGTGGATAACACTGTCTGGACAAAGGTTGCTCCCCTGAATAGAGGAAGAACTAGGAGCCATAATATCGTTTTCCTACCTCCTGGCCCTAAAGGAATTGCACGTCAGAAAACTAGTCCTGCAGATTGTATGTCACTTTTTTTAGATGATAATATAACACTGCACAACAAAATTGCAACTTTTGTCTGATGATTGAGTTTTATCACATGATGTTTACTAATTTGACGTCGCTGATTCTAGATATACCCTCGGTTTTTTTGTAACAGCTCTTGTTTACAAGTTATACGTTTAACAATAAAATCGATGTATTGCCGTGTTAATTAGCTGATAATAATATTATTTTTTTCGTTTTCTTAATATAATTTGATATGGCGTCATCAAGACAAGTTTGTGTGAATGATCCAAATCATTTTTGTTTCATTTGCGGAGAGTATTTGTTAAAAAATACCGTTTGAATGTGACTACGTTCGTAAATGAGGCTTACAAAAATGACTTTGGTCACCCACTGGAAATAAAAAAACAAGCCTTGGATTCCGCAAAAGGTATGCAAAACGTGTGTTGGGTTCCTACCTTTGTGGACAAATAAGAAAAGGAATAGATTTAGGTACGAAACGGCTAAGATCTGGAAAGAACCCGTTAATCACCACGAGGACAGTTATTTTTGCTTGGTGAATATAACTGGTATTAACCAAAAAAATCGAGCCATATGGGAATATCTTATCCTTCCATACGGTTGGCACATATAATATGTGTTTTGAGCCCTAAAATATCACCTGAACCTCTAGCCGGTCCTTCTCTTTTGAGGCGAAAATTGACAATAGTGATAGTGACTTTGAATGTGACATGAATGCGCCAAAACTATTCAACCAAGATGATTTAAACGACCTTATTAGAGATCTAGGACAGTCAAAGTCTGTTTCAGAACTGTTGGCTTCTATTCTAAAAGAAAGGAACTTGGTAACAAAAGGGACTAAAATTACTTATTACCGCACAAGAGAACGAAATCTCCTTAACACGTCAAAGAACTAATAAATCACTTTTAAAGGCTCGGATGTAACATGAGCACCAAGTTACACCTTCTTCACAACCACTTAGACTATTTTCCCGCCAATCTTGGGGATCTAAGTGAAGAACAGGGCGAGCGAATCCACCAGAACCTTCTTACGATGGAGGAACGCTATCAAGGCTACTGGAACGCTCACATGATTGCTGAATATTGTTGAAGCATTCAGAATAGCTCTCTGCCTTCAGCTTCAGCAAGAAAATCTAATAAAAGAAAGTTTTTTTCAACTTAAAATTAAATAAATTGGGATCATCTGCAAATTGATAGTGTTTTATTGTAAAAAAAACTAATGTGTCATATTTTTTTAACTAGAGCTGATACAGAAATTTCAGTTACAGATTTGAAATCGTCATTGAAAATTAGACTAATATCATATAACATAACCCAATCATCAGAAATGCTGTTGTGCAGTGTAATTGATCTCATTATAAAGTATACTAATATAAAAATTGACCAAATGAAGGCTAAATATGGTAGAGAAAGAGATGTGAAACCAACAAATGACATCGAGATAAGAGGCTTTATTGGGATTTTACTTATGGCTGGTGTGTTGAAAGTTAACCGTTCGAGCACATGTCAAATATTCGAGCATGTAAAACACACTGGCATAGACGCGATATATTTGACTATGTCTGAGCAAAGGTTCAAGTTCCTTCTTAGAGCTATACGATTCGATGATGTAGGAGACCGTCAAGATCGTGCAAAAATTGATAAACTAGCTCCGATCCGTGAAATGTTCGATTTGTTTCTCTCAAACTTCCAAAGATTTTTCGTCCCCAGCGCTGAAATGACTTTGGATGAACAACTCTTATCCTTTAGAGGACGCTGTTCATTTAGACAGTATATTCCAAGCAAACCAGCAAAATATGGTGTAAAGGTTTTTGCTCTAGTCGACGTTCACTACCCGTACACGTTCAACTTGGAAATATACGCAGGCCAACAACCTGAAGGACCGTTCCGCTTGAGTAACGAACGCAGCGACGTAGTTATGAGAGTAGTACGTCCAGCTCTTGGCAGACACATCAACATAACCATGGACAATTGGTTTTCTTCTCTGCAAGTTGCGAAACAACTGTTTGAAAATGGAACCACCATGGTTGGCACAGTACGGAAAGACAAAAGAGAAGTACCACGGCAATTTCGAGAGGCGAGAGGGAATCCTCTATATGCATCAAAATTCGGTTTCCACCCACCATGCACATTGGTGTCTTACAAGGCAAAACCTAACAAAGTGGTAATATTGTTGTCAACCATGCACAACGATGCAACAATTGATGCCGATACAGGTGATAAACAAAAACCAGAAATAATAACGTACTACAATCGCACTAAAAACGGTGTGGATCTAGTAGATAAAATGTGCTCACTTTATGACGTCTCCAGGAATTCAAGAAGATGGCCTGTTACTGTTTTTTACGATCTAATCAACCTCAGTGCCCTCAACGCACTTTGCATACATTCGGCAAATAAAAACTTTGAATTTGTTCGACGACGTGATTTCCTCATTGACTTGGCTCTGGCTTGGATGAAACCCCTGGCTCAGCAAAGACTGGACAAAAAAACGTTGCCGAGGAGTTTGTCGTTCAAAATAAAAGATTTTCTGGGTCTTCCACAACAAGACAGTCAGCCATCGACCGCAGGACCTGTGCGGAGAAATTATGTTGGTCGTTGCCATGACTGCGGTAGAGCCCGTAATAGAAGCACTCGAAAGATGTGCAATACGTGCAAAAAGTTTATATGTCCTGACCATTCCCAAATTGTCTGCTTGTCTTGTTTACAAAATACCAATTAGATTATAATATTTTTATATAGTTTTTTTTTGATCTCATGTTATGTAAACTATGTGATATTTTGTTGAAAAAAGAGGCATTTTATGTTTTAGTTGATTTTTCTAAACTTAGAAGATAAGTTAATGTTTTGTTGATTATTTTTAATAGAAAACACATAGATGTAAAGATTTAAAAACAAATAAACAGATATTTTAAATTTATAAGCTACTTTTTTTTGTCTTAAATATAGTATACCCATGTAGACCACGCGACCTAACATGTCACTTTTAGGTACGCGACTACTGTAGGGTTAAATGACTCCCAAACACAATTTGAAATAATCATTTCGCCGAAATAAAACATACAATTCAGTAGAAAAACCCCCTTTATTTCATAATTACATTAACAAATAATTAACGTCCACACATCATTCAGTTGAATTTCATGACAAATATGACAAAATTCCAATATTAAGACATCAATTAAAATTATACAATCTCGAAACAACGGAGTTTTAACTATTAATTAATATTGTGGTCCACGAAAAATTTAAAAATAGTAGTTAAAATTCCTTTTTTGTTTTTTTTTTTTTAATTTGTGCCAGCTTCATTTATTATTTTCAGGGTTATTTGTAAAACACTTTAAAAGGGGTCATTAAACTCGTCATTATGAACAACTTTTACTATGGGACCAACCCTGAAATCGCAAAAAATAATCAGCTGTTCCATACATTTTTTTGTTATGTGGACATATTTTTTCATTACCCGTAAAAAAAATCACTGTGTTACGTTTTTCCTGATAAAGTCAGTTAAAGTTTAATTTCAACTATATTAGTCAAGATAATAAGTATATTTTGTTAGATGTACAAATAAATTTTACATTATTAATATATTACATTACATTATATAAAATAAAAAAATAAATTATAGAAAAATCCGTTGCTTCGAGACTCTATACTAAATAAAAACACTTCTACATTATTTCAATTAACAATAAAATGTGCTTTATATACTTAACAATTTGTTGTAAACTAATAAGTTTGAATTGCTATATCGATAATTCGATAAATAATTTACTCTTTATCATTTAAGTAGCGTGAGCATGGATCTTTTATCGAATTCTTATCGAAAATATGTCAATATTGAATGTCAAATTTGACACAATTTATGTCAAATTTGACGTTTAAAATTAATAAACGTTCGATAAAAAGATCCGCACTTGTACCCAAGGTTAGAGTTTAGTCCGAGTAGACTCTCGTAGATCTCTGACTTGGCTTTAAACACCAACAAGACCCTCTCTTAGGTCCAATTTCACCATTCACTTTAAAAACCTAGTTTAATAAAACTAAGTTCAGCCTTCGCAAATTGCAGTTCTGAACTCAGTTAAACACTTGAATTGAGTTTAACTTGATTAATCGTGGTTAGTGGCGAAATCGGCTCTAAGATGTGCTAGTTTCCTCAAGATGATTTCATTAGTATAAGAGCTTCTGATCCGAGTCCAAAAAAAACGGACCGAATAATTTATATTGAAATCGGATTGGTTTTCTGGAAATATTTCAAAGTTTATTTTTTCGGGATCAGATCGGGCGCAGTGCGTGAAGACCTTCACTGTATTTGGGGTTAAATCATAGATATATTTATTCTATCTGTCTATGAATCTGACTTAGTCCTTAAGGTGGAATAACTGTACGAAAAGTAATTATAAATATGTGTACAGTCAGCAAATTAAAGTTGTTAAAAATATGTACATGCTTAAGGATACGCAGAATGATTGAAAAAAGTACAAAAAGAGACAGTTGCAGTGGTATACACGGGTACACAACAAGCTATACATTACCATTATATGCTGACATCTTGTTGTACGAAGAGCCTGTACAATGCGAGGTCAGTTTATACTGGTTGTCTGTAGCTTGATGTTTAGCCATGTGTACAATTGTACATACATACACTACAGGCTTATAATAAATGTACCTACACTACAATAATAAGTAAATAAATAATATGTGATGTTGAAATTAAACTATAGACTTTTTACTAGAAAAGCAAAATATTGCACTTGGTGTAAATATAAACTCTAAGTGAATGTGCTTAGAGTCGTATTTACAGAATCAATTGGAAAATAAATCACTAATTTTTGTACAATTTCATATTAACGTAATATTATTAAATGCATATTGAATAAAAATCTAAGGTTTCGCGCACACGAGCCACTGGCGACAAACCTTGGTTTTTTTCTATACAGCAGCAAGTGGCTGACATTTAGGCCTCCCATACACCTACTACAATATAACTGGGCAATAATATTATTGCTCAATTTTATATTATTAAATAATAATAAAACATTATGTCAATGTACGTCTTAACCTCTGCGGTGGCGGGGCGGCCATCTTGCGTTAATATTAATTAATATTTATTGATCTTGTATAATCCTAGGAAATGTATGTAAAGGAACTATAGTTTTCTGTAGTCATGGCGAGGGGCTCGTGTACGCGGAGCTTAAGTTTCGGTAAAGAATAAGATAGAATATAAAAAAACTCATTCAAACTTTACTTTGCTGGCCGTACATTACATTCCTAACCTAGATATCACATAATAATTACCAACAACTAATTTACCGCTTAACATAAAAGACTTATTGTATTAATAATAAGAAAAGAAAATCCTTTATTTTATATACTAAAAATATAGGTAACAATGTAATAAATTCTTTGAAAGTAAGCGAGTTGGTGTCCATATATAATTATTTATTCATTCAATTAATATAGCGGTGCTAATTCTCTTGCAAGCGCTCTAAACTAATTTAGACTAATCTAAACTAATTTAGACTAATCCAAACTAATTTAGACTAATCTAAACTAATTTAGACTGATCTAAACTAATTTAGACTAATCTAAACTAATTTAGACTAATCTAAACTAATTAAGATCTCTCTAACAGAGAATATTAGAAAAAGATAGAAGAATTTTAGAATTGTCAAACTAGTCCATTTGCGTGGTTTACAACAAGAATTTAGAGGCATTCATTTCACGTTAATTGCAAGGACGTAGACTAATTTGACACCTCTAATTTGATAGTTCAATTTGCTGCCCTTTTTCGATGGTGTTTATTAGAAAGAGATAGTAAGACTAAAATTAGTTTAGCAGGATGTACAAGAGAATCAGCACCATTGTCACAAAATTTAACATCAAACTAAACGTAATTAATATGACGTAAAATTTTAAAACAATATGTATTTATTAAACCCCCTTGATATCGGAATGTCCCTATCAATCATATTATCTAAAACAAAATTAAAATAAGATCATTTTTGATACAAAATTCATGCCTCGATTTCCGCCAATGCAAAAAATATATAATTTGACATCTAAACATAATTCTCGATGTTTTTTTTTGGTCGAGGCAATTTCGAACTCGTTTTTCCGAGATATCAGAAAATAATAACTTAAAATAAAACCAATACCCATAAAAAATCGCCTCTTTATAACACGCAAATCCAATATTGTATGATAATTAACGAACTCTGATCTTTTAATTTTAAAGATGATGCAATGAGCTACCCCAATTTGCATCTTGCATATACTATTTACACATATTGGTTTCATACCTCGATCGCTAAAAAAAAACGATAAAATCAGTGATAAAAGAATCCAATTCAAATGAGCACCCTAAATAAAAAAAATCATTCAATCGAATTGAGAACCTCCTCCTTTTTTGAAGTCGGTTACAATAGATTATAGACCCAGGTTGGTAGAAGCAAAGAAAACCTGCTCAGGTGGAGGTTTATTGATGACTCTGCCCTGGAGTATAAATGTGGTGCTGTGCCACAAACGATGGGGCACTTAATATCGTGCCCTGCATGCCCTGTCGTTTGTTCTTTACAGGAACTGATGGACGCTACTGAAGGCGCCAATCTCGTAGCCCAGTTCTGGGCTGACACAATTTAGATTGTTATCGACACGCTAAGAAGAAGCACCCTCGGAATACATAGGTGCATTCTTCATGCAGTAGCAGACACTAGCAGATTAGA
Source organism: Protodeltote pygarga (assembly GCA_936450705.2). Classification (NCBI taxonomy): domain Eukaryota; kingdom Metazoa; phylum Arthropoda; class Insecta; order Lepidoptera; family Noctuidae; genus Protodeltote; species Protodeltote pygarga. Next base: position 4,184,563 of record OW388275.2, read on the forward strand.
TTTAGGGTCAATTCCTACAGAAAGCGCAGCGGTCGTAAGAGCAAGTGACTGACCACGGAGCCACAAGCCTCGCAGGACCACCACGTCACGGCGCTGCCTTCAAATGACTATGAACTTTATAATCACAACGATAAGATTCAAACTATTTTGCCTCAAAAAGTGTCAATAATTTGCTTAGATTTTAAAAGCGACATGTTTCTAGATTTTTCTTATCGATCGAAGTTGATACCTAAATAGTTCAGACTGAGAAGTTAGAAAAGTCAAGATGGTCGCCAACTCGAAGATGCGTTCACAAATCATCGTATAAATAAATTGGACCAACCCACACAATATAAAATACATAATAATATTTCGTTGTAGTAAAATTAAATAACTTTATAATATAAATTAGTTAAGTGTCCACTAAGCGCGCTTGACGCTCCATACAACAGAGTTTGATCATAATTTGAACCATCATCCTCCTAGCCTTATTATTCCCAAACTTTGGGGTCGGCTTCCAATCTAACCAGATGCAGCTGAATATCAGTTTTCTACGGAGCGACTGCCTATCTGACCTCCGCAACCGAAAGGCATACGATATTCTAAGGTTAGATTAGTTCCCTTCGATTAGACTCCGTATTTTTAAGATTTTCATGACAACCGTGGCCAACAGCTTAACGTGCTTTTCGAGACACGGAGCAGGTGATAATTAATTTATGATACACACGTAACTTAATAGTCACGAGGTGCGCGCCTTGGGTTGGAACTTGAGACCTTTGATTTGGCAGTCCAACGGTCATCACTCCACTAGGCTATCACTACTTTTTATTATTATTTATAAAAATATAATTGAGTAATATTCAAATTATGATCGTTTGCGTTGAGCGAACTCCATGCGCTTGGGGAACACTCCGGATAGTAGTTTTACAATGCTAGTTATTTAATTTTACCCCAACGTGTATAACCACAGTTGATTTTATTGTGAATATTAAGTAATTAATTGAGAATAAAATAAAATAGAAATTCTCCTCAAGGTTGAATAATAAAGTTTGATAGTATTGTTTAAGCATATGCTTGGAACATAAGATTGAAGGCCAACATAGACAAAAGACAGTATAAGGCGTAGATTTTTAATCTGCATAATAAAGTATACTAAAGTTCGCAATTTATAGAAAGAAAAAAGAATCAAGAGCGAGATTTGAATCCACGACCTTATGTGTAAAGCACCCCAGTCGCTCTGCGCTAAAGTATACTCCCTACACTCAATTTTTTTCTTAATTAACGTGGTGAAATGTTACCTTAATTTGATTTTAATATTAAATGTATCTTAAATCTTAAAGTATTACAACTCCAGCGCATAACGGCATGCGTCAGACAAAATCTCTCATTCCAAATTTAAATTTGTTTTTTTATAACCATAGATCGGATATTCCGGAGATATTCGAAGGTGGTATTATCCACTCTATGTTACGTACTTCCTCGAAGTTTAGGTAAATATGCACTGGAATAACCAAAATCAAAATATTTTTATTCATGTAGACCATTTTAGGCACTTATGAATAGTCATAATTCTAATATTATTATAGGAGTGACTCTAGTTGCCAGTTCCCTATACCCCTCATGAAGAAGAATCTACCATCCGATCTCTGGTTATAACAAATCAAATTTAAATTCGGAATATGACACTGCGCAAGTCTTGCCTATCATCTGCATTGGCTTGGAAAGAAAATAAGTTCAACTCACAGTTTTCACATTAAAAACAACTGTAGATATACTATAATTAGTACACCAAATATCTAGTTTGTCCGCGCCGGGTATTCCGCACAATAGCCGGTCCTAGGACGGTCGGTATTATTCCCTTACTAGCTATGTCTTGTACCGCGTCGTTACCTAAAATGAAAAAAAAAATTAGTATATTAGGGGGGGGGTAATAAGTATAAAAAGTCGTGGTGGCGCATTGGCTACGGACCCGCTTTGCAAGCGCGTGGTTGTGGGTTCGAAACCTGGCATGTTTTGACTTTTTCAATGTCATGTACTTTCTTAGTTAATAAGACACCACTGACTAACGGTGAAGGAAAACATCGTAAGGAAACCTGGACTTTAATAGTCTGAAATCGCCAACCCGCAGTGAGCTAGCGTGGTGATTAATGCTCAATCCTTCTCTGTATGAGAAGAGGCCTTTGCCCTATATTGGGACAGTTACAGGCTGATTTATTTATTTATTTAAGGAGGGGGGGGGGCGGCTAAAATAAAAATTGATGAATATTAGACACAAACGCAACTACGAGCGATAGTAAGTACGCATACAGTGCATCCCCCACCCTTTATCCGCGCACCGCATATTGTGAAATTATCTGTGTGTAGCTCGGGCAAAATGAAAATTTGAACAGCAATCTGACTTACACTACTACTTACAGGGAGAAAGAACATAATTATTATGATTTTTAGACGTATTCAAAAAGATTTTCTAAGTCACCCTTTTTTTTAACGGCAACTTCATATGAATTAATTAAATTGCATCATCATCATTATCATCATTTCAGCCATAAGACGTCCACTGCTGAACATAGGCCTCCCCCAATGACTTCCAGATCAGCCTGATGCAGGTTGCTTCCAACCGGCTGATCTGGAAGTCATTAAATTGCATATTGTCGAATAAATCGAAAACAACGAGAGTTTTGTTTTTACCGAATTATTTTTCAGTTTTTTACAAAAACGGGAGCCTGAAATTTGAAAAAAAAATTATGATCAACTAGTTTAATAACTAAGCTTTCTAACAAGGTATATCACATTGGTGTTCAAACTTCGGAATAAACTTCCACTTTTGTCCTTTCCTTTGTTACATACATTGCCGTCCCATCGGACTATGAGAGTGAGGGAATAGAGAGTGCACCTGTGTTTGCGCACACACTTGTGCACTGTAATATCTAGCGTATTTGGCTAATCTCCGTTGAGATTGGCCGCTGTGACCGAAATTCGGCCAGGAAGATATTATTATTATTACATGTAAACTCACGTTACGTTTGTCGCCGTTGCACCCTGGCGGCGATCCTGTACGCGAGGAAGGGCCACACAAACAGTAACACCAGAGTGGGCGCGCTCAGCTCCTGCCACGGCCATCGCCACCCAGCCGACACTTGCTGGAATACAAACATGTAAGTAAGAATAGTATCACCCTTGTATAATGTATAAGAAAATATAGAGTACGGAGCGTGAGCAGGTCTCACCATTGAAATGTTAAAATATCATTTTTTAAATTATGTTTTCTAGTCATTTTTGTAAAATTGAACACAGCAGTTGTGTTATAATACACACATAACTTAAGAAAAGTCCGAGGTGCGCGCCTTGGGATCGAACTCGAGACCTCCTACTTGCCAGTTGAGGGTAATACCACTAGGCTATCAGAGCTTAAGAGTAAAAACGAGACACGTATATTAATTCTCACTGAAACTGAACTGAAACTCGAGTAGTTTGAAAACTCATACTAAGCCACCATGATAACTGGTGCTACAGTAAACTTACATCTAGTATCCTACGGTCGCCCTCCACGGCCTTCCTGAGCGCCGCCACATCAGCCTCCAGCCGCGCTAGAGTGCCCGGTAACTGTTCCAACACCTTTAGATCTGAAACATTTATTAATACTATAGAAATACTACTATTTATATTTAACCCCGTAAGTACCTTATTATTATTAGTTTTTAACCGAAGAAAAAAAAGGGAGAAGGCTCTCAATTCGACGTGTATAAAAAATCTGATTTTTGTAAATATTTAAATAAATGATAAATGAAAAATATTTATTTTTGGTAAAAAGTTTTTTTTTATTTAAAAAAATTAGTCTCCAATATTTTTTTTATTGATAACTCTATTGATTAATCGATTCACAAACAATTTTTTTGTCTCTGCCTATTTTTATCGGACTAAATTAAATTATTGAGCGAAACTTCACAGGTATGCTAGATTTCGATAATAATTATAAGATTAGGTACATAAACAATTTAAAAAAATTGTTCGACACTTGGCATTGAACACATTTTTTAATATAATTATTTACTTAATAAGAAATTCACTCAATTTAATTTTTTATTTAAAAAAAAACGATTTTATTAACAAGGTTTTTGAACATATTTGAAATGAAAATAGTAGTTTAGGCCAGTATATAGATTAGATATGTGTTTAAAAGTTTAAAATAAATCCTAGCACTGTCTAAGTGGCTTTTTTTGCTATATCACTGGGAAGCGCCCGGATAATTGTAAAGAAGCTAAACTAACGTGTGAGTTGTGACGTGATCTGGTGCGCGTGGCCGTTGCTGAGCCGCGGCGCGGTCTGTCGCGGCGCCGCTGCTGCCGGGACGGGGGGAGCTGCCTCAGGTTCACTCTACAAAGTTACCATAGTATTCTGAATTATTTAGGAATAAATATAATCAAACTGCCTCGTTGGTCTAGCGGTAGCAAACGCGACTGCTGAGCACGAGGTCCTGGGTTCGATCCCCGGGTCGGGCAAAGTGTTATTGGGTTTTCCATTAGGAAAGTCTCAGTAGCAGCACGGAGTCTGGAATTGTGCCCAGTTAATGGCAATAGGCTCGCCCCCTATTACATGGGACTTATAACATAGCCGGCGAAACGTGGGTGTACTGCACCTCTGCCTACCCCCTCTGGGGAATACAGGCGTGAGACTATACATAAATATAATCAGGGGTACTTGGGAATTTGGGATGTCGTCCGGCGTACAGTGCGCATGGTCCTCAAGGTTGTCACAACGCATCGTGTGTCCTGGCGTGTCGTAACTGTCCGGCAACTGACGTCCGCGGAAGTATGCGTTCCCGCGTTCCCGTTACTATGCGAAAGAGAAGCGACTCGGGGTTTTAGTCAGTCTACAGACTGGAGAGCCCAACATAACCGTTTCGCATACCCCGAGCGGGACAATATGCATAAGGCGCTTTACCCCTCTAACACAAAAAAGGGGTACTTGTGATAATAACCATAGATTTGAAAACAGTTCTGTTTGTGAGACTGGGGTTTCCGTATCGATTACGCGTGGCTGCCGTGTGCCACGCGTGGCATACCAGCATTCTACCTAAAGTCTCTTTACCACGCGAAACAACTCGATCAACAAAACAACCGATACATTCGTGAAGTGTCGAGCAGTCGCGCTGGTGACCACTGAAATAATGTGAAAACACGCCAAATAAAGAAAAATCTACTAAATAATCTACCACCACCAAACAGTTAGTACTACAATCAAGTATATCACATCGGGCACATAATCCCTAAAACAGCGGTACTGAGTTCTACTTTTTTTTTCAGTGATTTTGCACTGTCTTGAATTGATCAAAATTATAATCGTTTTTATAGTACCTACTTGCTCGTTCAAACGCTATTTCATACTAGATAAAAGGGCTGTAAATCTAAAATTACTCCCTAGGGCGTAATAGTTTTTTTTTAATTCACATCGTAAAATGTTTCAATAAGCAAAGAGTTTAAATACTCAAAAACATCGCCTAGCCTATTGGCAGCCGCAGCGACCGATCAGATTCTGACGGCAACCGCAGTGACTAATCGGAGCGTACAGACAGCCGCACCGACCGAACAGAATCTGGCAGCACCCGCAGTGACTAATCAGAGCCTATTGGCAGCTGCGGCGACCGATCGATTCTGGCGGCAACCGCAGTGACCAATCAGAGCCTGGCAGCTGCCTCTGCGTAGTTACCAGAGCCGTTTCAAAGCAATACTTCGCGTATAGCTGCTTTATGGATTATGTGCTCAATGCCCAACACAGATATTAGTAAACTCATACGTACTACACTAACATCGACAGTGTCTATGTACTCGTCTTCGGAGTCGTGTCGCTGTCGTACCGGGGGCGGCGACGGCCCGCGCACCGGGGATGATGCACCGCTTACTGAACGTGAACCTGAATGGAAAAAATAATTAAAACACTCCCAAATTATGTCTCTCGAGATACGGGTGGGATCACGGGACACGCAAGGTATCAAAATATTAAGTAAAAAAAGTATCTAGGCAACGTGACACTTTAGGCCCTACAGTTTAAACTTAAACAATAGAAAAATATTAACTAGGTACATGATGGGCATCATGTAGTTAATATTTTTCTATTGTTTAAGCATCCTCTATCTATATATGTATATTCTAGTATCATTTTTCGCCGCCACTTTGAAAAAAAACAAAATGGCGTCGGCTAGCTATGCCAGCTTCCAGACAAAAATGTTCTAACCCCTTTATTCTGATTAGGATAGAAGTAAAAAATACCTTGCCATGCCGTGCTTTTAATGGGCTGATATTTTGGAGGGGGTCACTCACTACACTAATAAAAAATAGGTATCTGGAATAAAATTGTTTCTAAACTTAGATGTCATTTTTCTAAGTTATTTTGGCCATCGTACGTAGTTCATTAAAACACCACTAGATGTCAGCAAACTATAAATTTATCGCTGTTAGGGGATAGCTAGAAATTTCCTTTTATTATTTGTCAAATTTTTGAGATTTTTCATTATGATCTCAGATTTTGGGGGGGGGGTCATGTCCCCTGTGACCCCTCCCCCTTCGGACCGCGCCTGCCTTATACTTACACTGTGGTGTGTTGTGTGTGGATCTGACGCGGGCTAGAACATCACCAGCGACCAGCTCGAGGTCGGTGTTCGGAAAGTTCTGATCATCATCGTCTACTTGTAAGAATGATGCTACGTCGGAGTTGTATGACATCGTTTCTACTATCTGTGGGCAAACAGAAAAGAAATAATTATCTTTTTGTTACTTAAGCCGGGTTCCGACGAGTGTAACAATAATGATATTTGTTGGTAGTTTATTTATTTATATTTATAGACTCACGCCTGTATTCCCCAGAGGGGGTAGGCAGAGGTGTGCAGTACACCCACGTTTCGCCGGCTACGTTATAAGTCCCATGTAATAGGGGGCGAGCCTATTGCCATTAGCCAGGAACAATTTCAGACTCTGTGCTCCTACTGAGAATTTCTTAATGGAAAAAGCCAATAACACTGCCCGACCCAGGGATCGAACCCAGGACCTCGTGCTCAGCAGTCGCGCTTGCAACCACTAGACCAACGAGGCAGTTGGAGGTGTAGAAGAAAATAAGCCGGGTTGCGGGAACGGGATGAAAATTTCATGATTACTTTTGGTTGCGATAAACTCAAACTTAAACTCAAACATTTATTGCATTACACAATGTAATACTTAGATGGTAACTTAAAATTATTGAGATCATTATGGACCCTGTCGGGCACAGCAAAAATAGAAGAGAGGAAGAGGGCTTCAAATTATATTACGTTAACCGACACCCACGCTGGCGAAGCCGCGGGCATCAGCTAGTTAACAATAAAGTAGGTAAGTCGTAGGTTGCGGAGGTGTTAACTAGCTAAGTGGCAAAATAAACATCAGTTTTTATTTCTAATGTACTATGTAATTGTGGAATTATTGCTTTTAAAAATAGCTTATTTCCGCGAAAAGATATATTTGAAACGAGTATTTTTGTTTTTCTACCGTCAACTTTATCCCATCTAAAACGTTTTCATGTAAAATGTTGCCAAGACAAGACTATATGGCTCGCACTGTAAAAAAGTTATCAGATCTCATGTAGAGCCAAGCTTCTAACTCTAAAAGCCCTAACTTCACAAACTTCACACCGAAGTCAAAATATGTGACAGATTTAGTAGCTTTGCCTACATTATGTGATTATGTACTATCGCGGACACGAACGGTGCACCACTTTGCGATCAAAATGCTTTGAACGATGCTACGTGCCATAGAAATATTTTAGGGGTGGGGCTATCGCTACGTTCGGACGCCGGGTGCAAGCGATTCTAACCTCAAGAGTGGTGCACCGGCTTTGTCCACGATAGTATATTGAAATTAATAAAAGTGATGCGACCAAAATCCCTTAAAAAGTTGTACGCGAGTTATCCGTTAAAAGTTATTTCATTATATTTGTATACATTTATCTTACCTTATGTAATTCAGCCACATAAGCCTGCATCGCTTCTTCGCGTGTCATGTTGCCCAGTTTGTTCCAAGACTCCCATTTTGCTCTGCAAGTTTAAAAAAACTTCAATTAAAACGTTTGTTTCAAAGAATGTTGCAAATCGCACTGGCTTTAGTATTCTTAAAACTGGGCCACACCAATTTAAAATAGTAGCAATAGCCTAGTGGTGTCATCAATCGCCTTGCCTTATTATTCCCAAACTTTGGGTTAGCTTCTAATCTAATTGGATGCAGCTGAATATCAGTTTTCTACGGAGCGCCTGCCTATCTGACCTCCGCAACCCAAATCGTAACAATATTCAGAAGTTAGATTAGTTGTCAGGATTTTAAGAGGGTACTGACTCCCTTTAACGACTGTCAAAGATCTTCATGACAGCCGGGGCGGGGGCCAACGGCTTAACGTGCTTTCTGAGGCACGGCGCAGGTGATAATTAGTTTAAATTTTAAAGTTAAACTAATAATAATATCTACTACAGTCGAGTTAGAGTCGTGATGGTCTAATGGTATGACCGTTGACTGACAAGTCAAAGGTCTCAGGTTCGAACCCAATGCGCGATTAGCAGCTGTGACTGTGTCAGGAGGACATCAATACTACCTACCTGTTAACTACGTCCCAGAAGCCAGGCTTGGGTTTATCACAAGTTCCTTCTGTGGCTTGTTTGAAGTAACTGTAGAAGCGCAGCATCAGCTCATTGCTTGGCTGGTACGATCCTGAAGCAAAGGAAAGAAACACGTCAATATTTATTATTATTATCTCCTCCAATAATTTTATTTTGTAATGATATTATTGACTTTGTAATTTTATTATTGTAATTAGCTTCACAAATTTATAAATTTTTTGGTACTTTTGCATGCCTATTTCAAGGTACATTGTATATGGCTCTAACTACTTTGTTAAACATCTTTATTTCACTGTACCTACAATGTAAGCAATAAATGATCTATCTATTTAAATAAATGATCTATCTATCTAATAACGGTACTGCTCCAAGCTACCGGTGGTCAGGGCTCCAAGCTACCGGTGGACAGGGCTCCAAGCTACTGGTGGTCAGGGCTCCAAGCTACCGGTGATCAGGGCTCCTCTCTCTGGAGCCCTGACCACCGGTAGCTTGGACTGTTGGTTATTTAAGATTCACCTCTTCTATACGCTAACTAAACAATCAATAAAAACAATCTAGATTATGCCTATTATGTCTTATATCCAGTGTTATCGCAGGAAAAATGCATAAATCACAGACTTTATTGAGATCAATTTCATTACTCAATTAGGGTTGGTTATTTTTTGCCTATCACGCCAAATTGGATGCTTGCTCGCTTGGATAGGTACGCCACTGGGCCTATACCATTCACGCCTTCTCCAAGCAAATAACCTCGTGTTCTATGTCTTTAAGATAGTTTACAAGATAGAAAGGAGATATTAAAAAAAAATTAAAAAGGGGGACTTTAGGACCAGCACTCTGAGCGGGACGTCCTGAAAAGTTGAAAAAGCTGTATCATGGAGCAGATACTAATTAATCCATGGGGCTGTGTAAAAAACTATGCGTGTCTCTTTCTCACCCTTTGATGAATTAAACGCGGATGACGAATACTTTCATTAAGTTAAAACACGTTACCAACATTAACACACCACGAGGTCACTGCTAAAAATTAATTTAAGGTAATTCTTAACATTATGTTTAAAAACTTGAAGGTCCTTCCTTACTGGTTACAAAATCGTGTTTTTATAGACAGTAAGTGGCAACTAGCAATTTTTTTAGTGTTACGATCTTTTCTACGGATAAGAATCTTACTAATATTATAAATTCGAAAGTAAGTATAAGCAACCGTCATCACAAGATAATGATGCTTGGATGTTGAATAGATATGGATGAAACTTAGCACGAATGTTGTAGATTAATTCATAGGATAGTTTTTATCCAGGTCAGACTTACAAAAAAAGGCAAAACCACGCGCGCAAGCAAGCATATGCGTAGCAAGTGTAGTGGCCAATCAATCATAAAATAAATGCTACGCCCTTGAAAGCTAGTCTCACAATAAAAATATTTATCAATTTGTCTTCTTGAGTGATTCCATCAATCTATCAGACTAGATACACGGTAGTAGGTATGTTAGCCAAGTTCGCAAAACTAAAAGATTAAAAGGGCGATGTACCGGCCGTAGGTTATTTAAAAAATATTACAAAATAATTTAGATGTGTCTAGAGTCTAGACACATATTTTAATGCAAACAGGTCGCACGCGCTCGAGTCACGAACCGTGTTCAATCAACTGGTTCGATTATGTATTTTATTAATGTACTGTTATATCAATGACCTTGGTTAAAATTAGCCTGATATGGAAGATCTTTTTGTAAACCGGTCCTAAAAATAACAATTCTTTGTTCTTATATGGTTTCAAGTTGTGCTGCTGAGAATAAGACCTATAAACAGGTTAGTCAAATTGATCTCGTTCATAATATATTTAATACCTGACACATGCTGAGCTGGACACCTTTTTGGTACAATCCTGAGACACATTAAGCACACGAAAATAAATCGTCTGTGAACAAAAAATCTTGTTTTTTATACTTCTATCTTGGTTTGTTTGTGTAAGGGATCATTTGTTTGTTTTTCCTTTTACTATGTTTTTACTTCTTTTTTGTCTTTATTGTGATTTCAACTGTAACTAGTGGTGGTGACCGTTGACTGGCAAGTCAGTGGTCTCGGGTTCGAACCCAAGGCGCGCACCTCTGACTTTTCGTAAGTTATGTGCGTTTTATAAAATAATTATCACTCTCCGTGCCTCGGATAGCACGTTAAGCTGTTGGCCCCGGCTATCAATTGTAGATCTTTGACAGTCGTTACGGGTAGTCAGAAGCCCGAAAGTCTGACAATCAGTCTTACCAAGGGGTATCGTGTAACCCAGTATCTGGGTTGTGGGGGTCTGATAGGCAGTCGCTCCATGTAAGACACTGGTATTCAGCTGCATCCGGTAAGACTGGAAGCCGACCCCAACATAGTTGGGAAAAGGCTAGGCAGATGATTATTGTGATTTCAACTGTAATGTGTGTCTTGTTTTGTACTAAATAAATGTTTTATCTATCTATCATATTTATTACGCATCAGGCATTGCGCAAACTTAACCTGTTTTGTTGCCTAATGTTACATTACATTGCATGGAGATGGAAGTAATTTTAGAATTCTATACCAAAAGGTTATAAACGGAGTCCTATTACTGTCACTCACACATCCGCCTGTCTGTCCGCTTGTCTGTCACACACGTTTTACAGTCAAACGGTTAGAGCTACAGTCTTCAAATTTTTACAGTTTAAGCATCTTGTTGACCCAATAATAAAGCCATAAAAAGACAAAAGTATTTTAAATGTTTTTGTCCCATAAAGCGAAAGAAGTGAGCGAAAAAAACTGATCAACTTCAACAAGTGGGGTATCGTTGTTTAGAGCTAGTTGAGTAGATAACTGTAGGTATTTTTTTTGTTAAAAAACTATTGTAAAACAAAGGAATGAGAAGCTACCAAAGGCAGCTTGTGTTACAAAAGTTCCGGAGATTTTTTTTACTTTTCATTGACATATAAACTTGAAATTTGGTGATAATGTTTATTATTTTATTACGTATATTTTACTAAATATACCAATATGTTGATTAATCCGATTGGGCGGTTTATATTCTACATTTGGTACGAGACCTTAAATGTGCGAAGTCTGACACGTACTTGGCCGGTTTTTAACCGACTTCCAAAAAGGAGGAGGTTCTCAATTCGACTGTATGTTTTTTTTTTTTTTTTTGTTTTTTTTTTTTTGTATGTTTGTTACGCGATTACTCCGTCAGTTGTGGGCCGATTTTCAAAATTCTTTTTGTAATCAAAATGGTATACTCCCGAGGTGGTCCCATAGAAATATTATCGTGATCTGATCCGTTTAAAGCTTTTTAGTTCCTTTTGAAGTCGGTTTTATTTTTTATTAAAAATTTTTTTTTATCAAACGTTAGCATTCGTCAGAAATTCAGAATGTTTGATGTTTGTTAATCAAAACCGACTGAACGAATTTGGATGCAATTTAGCACACAAGTAGACCAAAATCTGGATTAGGACAAGGGCATAATTATAATACTTTTTATCCTGCTCAAACTTCCGTGCAGGCGAAGCCGCGGATAGATCTTAGTTGCAAATATTTCTCAATCGCACGACCCAACTTATACCTCTTACTAGAAACATAGAGTATGAATTATATTACGTATATTAAGAATAATAGAGCTGTCGCAAATAGTCTCACTGTTCACAAAGATAATGAACTCGACATAATATTTTAAACTGAACCTTACTTCCATCAAGTTAGAGTACACTTAACATTGTTATTCAGATTCTTTGTTTCAACTAAGTTTGAACTTTTGACCCGTACAGTCTGTTTACGTGTTTCTATACCTATTATAGTGTTTTGTTTATAAAATCTGAAAGATAACTATGTTTACATGCTGAAACAGCTACATACAATACGTTAGCTAATTAATCAGCCTGACCCACTGCAGGGCAAAGGCCTCGTCTCATACAGAAAAGGTGCCAGCTTACTGCGTATCGACGATTTCAGACAATTAAGTCCAAATTTCCTCACGATGTTTTCCTTCACCGTTAGTCAGTGGTGTTTTAGATTAACTAAGAAAATACATATGACATTTAAAATGTCACATTTAGCCATAAAGGAAGTATCCACTAAGCACAGGTTAGGTTTGAACTTCGAACCCACGTGCTGGCAAAGCGGGTCCGTAACCAATGAGCCACCACGTCACGTCAAATTCTATTACAATATTGTACAGAACCCTTTATGCGCGACTGCGCGAGTTCAATTCCCTCATGCCTAGTTCTTTTTTCACTAGGCAATTAGGCATAGAGCAAACAATGCCAAATTAGAAATATCAAAATGACTATAAAATGCCTACACACTTTCGATTCTACTTGTAGAACAATTCCACAAATGGTGGGATCATTGAACCGTTTGCAATCTGCAATTCTGCAATAAAACTTGACAATAACAGTCATAAAAAAACAATTAATATGAAATGAGCAAGTCTCATTCGTATTCAATATTTTATGGCATTTCATAAATATAGAATACCACATAGGAAGATGAACATAATTCTAGGAAGTAAAGTAAAGACAGTAAAATAATAAGACGTAACCAATTGTGGAGTTATAAATTAACTAGACATGTCAATAATACTGTGGACTAATGGTCATAGCATAGTAAATATTAGGTAAAAAGATGAGTCATTTTTGACAAATACAGAACAGCAACGAAGGTCAATCTTAAATGTTTCCTGTATCTGTAGGCAGGAACTTTCCACGTAAACTTTGACCAATATATTATTTCCTCTTCGTGGTTTTTTTTTATGTAGCTGTCCCACTGCAGGGAAAAGGCCTCTTCTGATATAGAGAAGGATTGAGCATTAATCACCACGCTAGCTATTGAGCTAGCGTGGTGATTAATGCTCATTGCATTGCCGCATTGGCGGGTTGGGTTTTTGGCGGTGTTTTCCTTCACCGTTAGTCAGTGTCTTGGATTAACTAAGAAAGTACGTATGACATTGAAAAAGTCACATTGCTACATGCCAGGTTCGAACCCACACCTGCGTGCGTATTGGAGAAGAACATTACAGCCTAGCCTGTGTGGTGGAGAAGAATATTACAGCAATAATGCTTCACTCTAGTTACGCAATCGACCGGACGTATTGATTGCTGACCGAGCATCCGCTGCCCAAACTCCAAGCGCATCATTTAGTGCATAGTTAGCAATAAGTCAAATGTAGAATTAATTTTAATATTATTTTGTAATTAGTCTTGTAAGAACATTTCTGAAGTAAAGTCCTTTGTTATTCTAAATAAATATATTTTTTTAATCCAAATCCTTACCGCCGATACTTAACTGGCGCAGTCGGTAGGATTTGGATTAAAAAAATATATTTATCGACACTCGAATATCGATATAACTCTCCGAATAGAGTGAACGGTATCTATCGTTATCTTCGCGATCCGATATTACGAACCTGTACGGCGGTATCCTGTGGGAGTTCCGGAGAATTGGGAGTCCTGCTGTTCTACAAGGCCCGGCTGGAGATGCAGAGGTTCCTGGGGTAAGTGCGAATCGTTTTCCCAGTTTCCTATGCTATATTTCCTGTCGTATATTTATTGCATGTATGCATATCGTGTTACGTGTGATTGTCTGTCTGCTATAATCGCGATAGGTATTTAGTTAATATAATTTATTTGCGTAATAATCGAGTTAGTGTTCAATATCACGCTACGTTTGATATTACGTTATAGGCAGTAATATAGGCTTTATTTTAATTGACGTGTATTATATTATAACGCTATCCTTTAGGGGTAGGCAGAGATATTAAGTATTTAAATATTTTCATTTTACTGTATTAGATAATCATGGCAATGGGTGGTTCAGATTTAGCTACCTTTAAATTCGTTAGGGACCTTATGCCCAAGTATGACGGTAACCCTAAAACCCTTAACTATTTTATACGGGAGGTGGAAAACGTCTTGCTCTTACTGGACCCACCTGCTAGAACGAACGCGGCACTTACAAGTCTTGTTAAAAGTAGGCTAAGTGGAACCGCGATTGATGCTATTGCTTACGAAGAGTCGCTGGATAGCTGGGAAGCTATAAAGGCAGCATTAATTCGTAGATTAGGCGAACCGCGGAATGAGATCCAAGTTATGCAGGAGCTAACCCGCGTACGGCGCAATAAAAATGAAGACGCAGAGAGTTTCGGTAAACGCCTAAGAGATATATTAGACACCTTACAGTCAGTGGGTAAGCATAGTGATAAGTCGTACTATGAAAATATGGTTATAGACCAATACATTAACAATTTAGAGTTCCATGTATCCGTAGGGGTTCGTATTTCGAAGCCTGCAACTTTAGAAGTAGCCATAATCACAGCAAGACAAGAAGAGACGCGATTAGCCTATAATAAATTCAATAATAGTTTTAGTAATTCAACACCCATGCAAGCCAAACCAAAAGAGACACCTAGGATGAATTTGCCTACACCTTTTTTAAGCCAACCATTTCAGTTCAATAATTCACCCCAACAAAGAATTCCCGACACAAATTTTGCACCACATCGTACCAATAACACCCTTGAGCAGAGACAACAGTGGGTTCAATCCGCACTTCCGTGGAAAAATAAGCCGGCTTCAGGTAATGTAAGACCTAGTGGTTCAGGCAATTTCAGGCAATCAGGGAACTTCAGAAAGCAACATAATATACCACAACAGGTAAATCCACCCCAGAAAGTCTCAGATGTTACTATGAGGTCATTAGATAAGCCCGCTAAACCCCAGTTCGATCGTGGGGAGTTCTTTTATACGACTAATGAACCAGAGTGTTCCCAGGACAACTATGACCCCTACCCAGAACAAGGTGAGTGTTATAACACTTATTATGACCAGGAATATTTAGACCCTACAGCACAGTCAACCTATGAGGATTTTCCCGAGGACAGAAGACAGGAGGACAACAGCTAATAGACACAGTCAAATTAAACACCCAGGGTAAAGGTCATCTCCCTTACATCGAGTTGCCGGAGTATAAAGGTAGGTTTTTGTTAGATACAGGAGCAACCCATAGTTTGATATCACCTGCTGCTATTGAGGGAACTATTTTCGAACAATGCATTGAACAGGAACCGTATCTAATAAGGACCGCACATGCTATGACAAGACATGACTACGTTGCATATCTACCCCTTCCCCCGCAATTTAATACCGATAAATTTTATAGATTTTTAATATTCGACTTTGACCCTAAATTTAAAGGACTTATTGGCATGGACCTTTTTAAGGAATTAGGTTGTACTATTGACTTGCAAAATAAATTACTAAAATCCCCCTGTTGCGAAATACCCATATTCTTAGATCACCCAGCTAGAAAGATTAGGATAGAACCTAAATGTGAGAAGTTGATTACTGTCAAAACAAACTTTACTGATGGGCAGTACATTTGCGACGACTTTTGCTGGTCTAAGGACCTTAAGACCCCAGCTGCAGTAGTTACAGTTAAGAATGGTACCTTTAAGACTTCTATTATCAACCTTAGTGAGGAAAACAAGTTTATCAATAATGACCGTCCTTTATCACTTGAACCATTACCACAAAAGTTAGCTAAAAGTAGTGAAATTGAGACCTGTAAATTTAACAAACTAGACACCATAGATGATATCGACCAAGAACTTAAACAAAATTTAAATAAAATACGCACTGCCCATATGAACGAGGAGGAAAAACGGGAAATAAGTAAAATTTGCTATAACTATAGAGACATCTTCCACTCGGAAAATATCCCATTATCCTTCACTCATACTGTGAAACATGAACTAAGACTTACTGACGAGACCCCGATCTTTGTTAGGAGCTATAGACAAGCCCCTCAGCAACGCGAGGAAATTCAGAACCAAGTCGACAACCTTTTGAAACAGGGAATCATTAGGGAAAGCATATCTCCATGGTCATGCCCGGTCCACATAGTCCCTAAAAAACCAGACGCCTCTGGAAAGGTTAAATGGAGACTAGTGATTGACTATAGACGACTTAACGACAGAATTATAGAAGACAAGTATCCACTGCCAAATATCCACGACATACTAGACAGACTAGGCCGCGCACAATATTTCACCACCCTAGATCTTGCTAGTGGGTACCACCAACTTGAAATGCACTCTAACGACATAGAAAAAACCGCATTCACAACGGAGAGAGGACATTACGAGTTTCTGAGAATGCCCTTTGGTCTGAAAAATGCGCCTAGTACATTTCAGCGTTTAATGGACCATATTCTTAGAGGCATAGAAAACGTTTTTACGTATTTAGATGACGTCATCATAGTTTCAACATCATTACAAGAGCATATAGAAAAACTACAACAAGTATTCGATCGTTTTAAATTCCATAACCTAAAGATCCAATTAGATAAGTCCGAGTTTTTACAAAAACATGTTAACTTCTTAGGACACGAACTGACTGACCAAGGTTTGAAGCCGAATAAAGATAAAATTAAAGCCGTTCTAAACTTTCCATTACCACAGAATCAAAAGGACATCAAATCTTTCCTAGGCTTAGTGGGTTATTACCGCAAGTTCATAAAAGATTTTGCCAAACTGACGAAACCATTAACATCTTGCCTCAAAAAGAATGCTAAAGTAATTCATAGTAGAGAATTCATAGACGCAGTAGACAAGTGTAAGCAGATTCTCACAAACGCACCAATCTTACAGTACCCTAACTTTGATCAGCCCTTTATATTGACAACTGACGCCTCTGACGTTGCCATAGGAGCCGTTTTATCTCAGGGAAACGTTGGATCAGATAAACCCGTCGCCTATGCGTCTAGGACTTTATCAGATACTGAGTCCCGTTATTCGACGATAGAAAAGGAATTGTTAGCCATAGTATGGGCGATCAAGTATTTTAGGCCGTATTTATATGGTCGTAAATTTACCATCTATACTGATCATAGACCTTTGATGTGGTTAATGTCCTTGAAAGACCCGAACTCAAAGTTAACTCGCTGGAGATTGAAACTAGCTGAGTACGATTACAAGGTGGTCTATAAAAAAGGTAGACAAAATACTAACGCAGACGCACTCTCTAGGGCCAAAATTTTTCACAATAGCATAGAATCATTAATTGTAAATCTGGACGATAATGACGATGACGATATTATAAATAGAATTTTTGATAATGCGCGTAGAGAAGCGGAAGCACAACAGGCTGACAACGACAATGCTCAACAGCATAATGATAGGGAAATGGACGTTCAAACACAGACTGACATGACAGAACAGACTGACACAGATCAAATGAGCGTAGAAACAGGTGACCCGGAGCAGTTAGTTTCCACAAATCATACCCAACCGGATAATGAAAATCCAGGTATACCGATCTTATCAGACGCAATAGATAGACAACTCAAACAATTTCACATAAGGTCCACACCAGGTTCAGAGTATAGAGTAGATGATAGGTCAACCAGTTCCAGAATCGTTATTAAAGATGTGTTCATCCCAATAAATAACACGGAGTCTGAGATAATTCGCTTCCTTAAGGAACACACCATAGCAGATCGTATCTTTCACTGTTACTTTTATGATGAAAGTTTATATTTAGCTTTCTCTAGAGTCTATACAACCATTTTTAATGATAGAGGTCCTAAATTAGTAAGATGTAATTCTCGTGTTACTTTAGTCGAAAATAAGGCAGAACAACAAGAATTAATAAAGAAGTACCACGAAGGCAAAACAATGCATCGCGGTATCCAAGAAACTCATAAACAACTTCATAGAAATTATCATTGGCCTAATATGCTACTTACCATACAAAGATTTATAAACCAATGTGACATCTGTTTGAAAGCTAAATATGAAAGAAATCCATTAAAACCTCCCCTAACCTTAACTCAGACTCCTACTAAACCACTTGAGCATTTATTTATGGACCTCTATTCCACTGAAGGAGCCACATTTTTAACTATAATTGATAATTTTTCCAAATTTGCTCAAGCTATTCCTCTAAAAGCCGCAAGTAGTGTACATATAGCTGAAGCGTTATTAGAAGTGTTCGCAGTAATAGGACTACCACTAAAGATAACAACCGATTCTGATAGCAAGTTTGAAAACGACGTCATAAGGGAAATTTGTGCTTCACACGATATTAACATCCATTTTACGACACCGTATAACCCTAATTCAAATTCACCCATAGAGCGCTTTCATTCGACAATTGGCGAGATTATACGGATACAAAGAATGACTAATAAAGATGACCCGATCCAGATAATTATGAACTACTCTATTATCGCCTACAATAACTCGATTCATTCCACAACAGGTTATACACCACGAGAGCTGTTATTCGGCCATACAGCTTCACGGAATCCCTTAGAATTATTTTATCCTAAGGAATTTTACCAGGATTACGTCCTTAAGCATCGTAGAAATGCAGAGGCAGTGCAGGAGTGCCTAGCAGCACACGTATCCAAAAATAAAGAACAGGTGATAGCGAAGCGTAACCAGGCGGCAGAAGAGATTACTTTCAAGGTAGGAGAAATGGTTTATAAACAGGTGGCCAAAACAGCACGCAACGACAAAACAAAACCAGTATTCAAAGGTCCGTATAAAATAATCCATCTTCACCCTAACAACATCGCGGAAATCATAGGAAGCCACCCAAATTCCAAATCTATTAGAGTGCACTATAAACTTCTACGAAGACCACATCTTGTTCCAGGACCCTCATCGCAGGAGCCTGCGTGCTCTACGCAACTGCCAACCTGACCCTTAATCCTGTTAATAATGATAACGGAATACTACTTTTGAAGCAGGGACAAGTCCTTAAACAGGTTGATACTTTTAGTCTGGCTTGTGTCTATAACATTTCGTATTTACAGGAAGTTACAGTTAGGATAATATCTTTATACTCTAGCACAAAGGCTGCTGAAACAAGTACTTTTAGTAGTAACGATATTCAATTTAGAACATATAAAGACCAGATAGAACTTAGTTTAAACTTAGTAGGTAAGAAAATTATGTTTATGGCACCCCATTATAGAATTAGACGTGGTATAATTAACGGATTAGGATCAGTTGTCAAAGCTATAACCGGAAATTTAGATTACGAGGATGCGGTTAAATTTGAAAATGAAATAGCAAGCTTACGAAATTCGGTAGGTAAAATTCAAAATTCCCAAAAGCGATCTTTATTCCTAGCAGAAAATACTACTAAGGAATTTAGCAAACAAGTACAAATACTCAACGATAATCAGAAAAAACTATCTATCCTACTTAAAAATACCACTATTAGTAATAATTTAGTAACAAATAGAATGCACTTCTTAGACTTATATATTCAAATAGATTTTAGTTTACAGCTTTTATTAGATAAACTTATAGTTCTAGAGGATGCGATGACATTTGCGCAATTAGGCGTTATGCACCCTAGTATAATAGCCCCACATAGTTTAATACATGAAATTCAGAACATGCAAAAGTTAAACCAGTTTAGAGCAGTAGATAGTATAAGCATAAAAAATATACATAATATAGAAAAATCTATTAATGTAAAAGCATATAGCACAGAGCACACGCTAACCTTTATCTTAGAGATCCCTTCCATTGACACAAACCTATTTGACCTTCTCCACATATATTCCATCCCTGATAAACAAAACCTCACTATTATTCCTAAGTCCAAATACCTAGCACTGGGAAGCGAGGAGTACTCATACCTGGAGGACAGCTGTAAGAAGATCACGCAAGATACACATCTCTGCACGTCGCTCAACACACAACCCATAGACACCACTGATGACTGCATAATATCACTCATCAAACATCAGAAGACAAGCTGTACACGAGCGAAAATGAATCTAAAACAAGGGAAGATCCAGAAAATAGAAGACAACAAATGGCTCATCATACTGAATCAAGAAGAAATCCTAAGAAGCCACTGCGGACCAAAAACCGAATACAAGAAAGTATCTGGTATCTACATCGCCAGCATCACCAACGATTGTCAGCTGGACATACTTAATAGAACCCTGAAAACAAACACCAACACAATCACGATAGATGAAATCATTCCATTACCAAGTACACCATTCATCCCGGAAGACAACATTCACTATCAACTGAAGCTCGAAGATATCTCACTAGACAGCATACATGAGTTGATGGACCGCGCTGAAGAAATCCAATACAATGATGACATCGATTGGCAAGTCATAATGGCTACCCCGAGTTGGTCAACGATTGGACTGTACCTCATCCTGGCAGGAATCGTTATATGGAAACTGCGGAACTGGATATTAAGCTTACCAAAGAAGCAGAAGGACCATGATCGTACCGAGGACGCTACGGGAAGCTGCGGGACGCGCTTCCAGCTTAGGGAGGGAGGAGTTACGCAATCGACCGGACGTATTGATTGCTGACCGAGCATCCGCTGCCCAAACTCCAAGCGCATCATTTAGTGCATAGTTAGCAATAAGTCAAATGTAGAATTAATTTTAATATTATTTTGTAATTAGTCTTGTAAGAACATTTCTGAAGTAAAGTCCTTTGTTATTCTAAATAAATATATTTTTTTAATCCAAATCCTTACCGCCGATACTTAACTCTCTACGTGTCGTAAAAGTCTACTAATGTTGGGTCAAAAGCCTCAAACTAGAAGCGATTAATCAAAGATCTTGGAAAGAAGTATTTCTATGCTATCGAAGATATTGGAAAGAAGTATTGCTTGCTATCAAAGATATTGGAAAGAAGTATTTCTATGCTTCTGGTGGGAAACTTCGGCCGTGGCTATATACCACCCGACTAGGGCTACCATACGACTTTGTCGTATTTCAGCATAATGTTTGATGACTGAAACCGAAACTCGTTTAAGACAAAAGTATTAGATAATGTACGAAAACAACAAAAACGTTATGTAGGCTGTTAGCTAATATGGTCAAATGTTAATGAGTTTTGATTATAATTAAAGAGCCCTACCTGGTCTCCCAGGCGGAACCGTAGGGCGAACCAAGCATTATTAATTACTTACACATGTTGCGAACGAGATTTAAAACAAAGAGATTAATATCAGAACAGCGCTTCGCCAATGACTTCGTCTGCGTGGATTTTGAATTTTTTAGCCCCTAAGCTATTTTACCTGCTTAACCTGTCTTAGGGCACCTCTAGCATACCCAAAGAATATTGTCTCTAAATTTCAAATCTCTATTCTCTTGATTCACCGATCACCTAACCGACCGATAACCTATTTTTTTTTGTTTTGCGTGCTAGGGTGGAAAATCCAACCTATTTGGTTAGGTTAGGTCGTGCGTTGTCTGTCAGTCATCAGTCACGGTATTACGGTTCTACATACCTACATACAAGGCTATGCATGTAGAATTAGGTCCACCAGTGGCGAAGGGTGAATTTTTCCATGATTTAAGCCGGAGAAAAACCAATTTGACTGTGCCATTTGTCAAGCAATCAAACTGTATGGGGCCTCCGCCACTATGGTCCACATACATAATCTTCCGTAAAAAACCTTATATACCTACCTGAGATTTGATGTAATGATGAAATACATAATGGCGTCTGTTGCACATCGCACTTAACCAATTTTAGTCTCACTAAGGTTGCTATTGCCACACAAATACTATTTCTCGTTGCCGAACTTTATGATCTACGAAAATAATAAATAAAGTAAGCTTATTTTCATGTCACAGGTTTATTTTTAATAGGCTTTTGAGGCTTCGCCCGCGTAGAGATCAGATCAGGAAAAAGTACCCTATTTATTAATCCAGGTTTAACTTAACAAAAGGTTTAAAAGGTGAAAATCAGCGCTGGCTGGGCCGTGTTACTGGCAGTAACACGGCATAAAAGTAAAAGTTTAAAGAGCCAAAAGGGTCAGCTGTTCAGCAGTAACTTACTGCTGAACAGCTGACCCTTTTGGCTCTTTGAACTTTTACTTTTATTCAATTTTTTTTTTGTGTATTTGAGTTTCTGTTTGTGCCAAATAAAGCATGTTTTCTTTCTTTCTTTCAGGTAAGCCAGCCAATTCGCGCCACGAAGCAGTGCTTGACGGCTTGACTCAAGCGCTGCTTCGTGGCAATTTTTGCAGTACCACAACGCGACACGCCATAGTGATCTTTCCTTTACACATTTTCGTCTCGGGTAACCATTTCAGGAATTTAAAATCTCCTAATAAAAAGCCGGACGTTTGAAATAAAGCCTGGTCCTTTTAGTCGCGCACCCGGAGAGAGAGAATGCAACGTCCGGATAATATCCAAACGGTAGGCCAAAAAGTGCGACGTATCTGGACAAATCCGGACAGTTATTAACACTACACACCTCAATTTTTATACCTAATATGTAGGTAAGTTCTTATGCGAAAAAAGCGCTAGCGCCTGACTAAGACTAGTTCTGTTAGCGACACGCCCAAGGCGGAAGCCATACTGGATGAGCATGTAGCGTTGTCTGTGCCACGTCCGGTCGCCATCACAGACGTCACTCGTGTGACTTGCGCCTTTTTTTGTCGTTTAGTAGCTTTTGTGGGTATTCCAGCCCCATCGCCAGTGGAAGGTCGGGTTATGACTGACTCGCCCAGACTAATAACCACTACGTGTTCCTTCACAAACTCTGGGTAGAAGTATAGAAGGCGTTTGCGGAGCTCTCATCTTATCTGAGCAATCCAATATACGATTAATTCCTGCGACCAATCTTAAAACTAAGCTATCACACTCATACAGACATAACTAGTCGTGAGGCGTAGACTTATTTGCAAGAAAGTCAATATCAAAACAAGAACTGCTCAGACAGAAATAAAAAATATGAAAAAAACAAGCCAAGTGCACGTCTCGGACTCTCGCAGAAAGAGGGTATTGCACTACACAATGGCGCGAGCCCGACTCACACTTTGCCGTTTTTTATTACTTATGTTTTTACTTCAGAGCTTACATTGTAGTCACTCTCAAGTTTGACGCCTAAATGTATTACCGTTTTTATAATAGAGCAAAAACAAAAAAAAAACTAAATTCTAACGCACTACTATTTTTTGCCACTATACAACTTGATTAGTTAGAGCCACCCAAAATTTATGAGGTAAACAGGTCCATGAAACTGAACAACTTTCCCCAAGGAACATCATAGGTCGACCCTCTTAAAATTGAAAATTGAATTTTGGTACTTAAAAACAAAAATCGAATACAGCTACGCACTACAATTTTTTGCCACTGCCCACTATACAACTTGATTAGTTAGAGACCAGCCGAAATTTAGGAGGCAAACAGGTCCATGAAACTGAACAACTTTCCCCAAGGAACATCATAGGTCGACCCTCTTAAAATTGAATTTTGGTACTTACCTACAGCAAATGTGACTGGTGACGTGGCTCACGTTTGTATGCGCAATTAAATTTTCGTTTTCAGATTTCGACCTATTTCTTCCTTGAAGAAAGTTGTTGTTTCCTGGACCTGATTACTTCCTAAAATTCGGCGGGTCGGATAAATTTAATACCTACCAAAATACCTAAACCTACCAAAAATACTACACCTAAAATGCTATTTTCCCTACTCGATTTGAAAAAATTACTGACACCTTAATTTTTCCTGATAGCCAAAATTCCGAATATGTCAGGAAAATCACCGTCTGCTGAATTCCACCAACAGACAGTCTAACCCAGACACTTAAATTGTTCATCAATCAAATTAAAAGACGGGTCTCTAGTTAGCTACTGAATAAATAATTATAATGAACGTCTTGTAACTGGTAAAGTGCGAACACAAAAGATACGTAACGTAACACAAAGGTAAGTAAAAAAAAATCGTTTTAGACGGTAGCCTAAGAAAAGTGAAAGTACAAATCACGCAACCGTGTTTTTGTTATTTATTAAAGGCTTTTTAAGGCTTCCGAACCTAAAGAGTGGCAACGTGACCCTTTGTCTGTCTGTTTGTTGTTTAATTTTTTTTTATAGACTCACGCTTGTGTTCTCCAGAGGGGGTAGGCAGAGGTAAGCAGTACACCCACGTTTCGCCATGTTATAAGTCCCATGTAATAGGGGGCGACACTATTGCCATTAACCGGGCACGATTCCAGACTTAAAAAACCCAATAACACTTTGACCGAACTGGGGATCGAACCCAGGATATCGTGCTCAGCAGTCGCGCTTGCAAATTAATAAATTAAAATTCTTTAAAAATTAATAGGGGAAAGAAACTTGTTTGATTAGTTATTGTGTGGAATCCTTTGTATGCGAATCCGACTCGCACTTGTCAGTTTTTAAGGTTATTTTATTGTTTTAAAAACAAGATGTAATACAAAGAAATAAACAAACGTAAAACTGGCCAAGTGGGAGTCGACTCGAACCCATAGTATCGTACGTAAACCTTGGCCGGATTTCTTTAGAGTTACCTACACTATTATCACTCCCAAATTTGAAACATGTAAGTATGTAGTTTTTACTAGAACAAAAATAAAACTTGTCAGACGAAGAAGCATTATTTATTTTATTAACCTTTGAACGGACTTTTGCATCCTAGAATTCCTATTGTAACCATTTCACACAGATATTCTCGCAAACACTACAAACAATATTACTTTTTTCTACTAAATATTTAATCAATTGCGTAAAAGTAATTTTGACTGATAAGATGATAACATTTTCCCCTTTTATTAAACGGTTTTACTTAGCTTGACCTGTTTATTATTTGGTTCAAATTTAGTAATCGATATTAACCCCCTTTCTGTTGACAGATTGATCTGATATTTGGTACACAGCTTTAGTTTTGTTGACAAAACCGTTTTACGTAAAAAAAAATTTTTACTATTATTAAAACAAGCGTACCTAGCAATTGTTATAAGAACAATTGCATACTGTTTTTCGGACACCTAGTGAAGAGAAAGTTCTGTGATAGGCGAAGTAAAAGTTTTAATAGTAAACACGTACAGATACAAACATAGTTTATAAGAGTAAGTGTAGCTACGGAAAGCGAGGTCTTGAATGAATCGGGTCGAATTCCCTGGTGTTTTTTTTTATAATCGATTGGCTTTCGCTTGTGGTATCCAGTGTTGTCACCTTAGCTCTTTTCGGGCTAGATCTAACACTTTTTACGTAGGTGAACTCGTTGTTTGATGATTTAGTCCGAAAAGAGCAATCTAGCCCTTCTCAATCCTTTAATCTGGTACTAAGATATCCATAATCTAGCTTTTTAAAACAAAAGAATAAATTAAAATGGCAAAAAAGCATCAACTTCTGCTTCAAGTCTTTAACAGATAATAATCATGGAAAATTCTGATGAATACTTAAATTTTTAGTAATATCACGGGCTTCAAGCCAGAGAGACGTATAAGCAATACCCCTTACCGCCTTTTGGCATGAATATCTTCTAAAGTAATTTACCTACAGTTAAGAAAAAAACAGAGGTGGTGTATCTATAAGCTTAGAAATTATTGACGTAATAAAAAAAACGCATTTTTTTCTTATGCGCCCCTATGGCTTGACGTCCGCGAATTATCAATAATATGTTGCACTAAAAGGTCGTTATAGGATTTTATGGTAAAATCATAGTAAAAGTGGCAACATGACCCCTATCTCACGTGTTGGTGAGCTACGATGCGGTCGACGATGGTGCTCGGTTGCCTAGCAATAAGCCATTTAGTATCTAAGACTTGAAGACTCATTGGATATAGCTAGTCATCGGGAATTAGGCAATTGTAGGGAGTTCCTTGGCTATACGCACATGCAAATGAAAATGTTTTATGAATATGGGTGGAATTTTATTTATTTATTTATTATTTATCTACTTAGTACAGAGTTTTCCATTTACACTAAATAGTAAGATAAAACAATATTATTTAAATATAAGTAATCACTCAATCTTCTCACAGAACCTCAGACACTAACATTATTGTCTTCCGTTCGTCAACAAACAGATCCAACTCTGGCCTGGTGTCCTCGAGCGCGTTAAACATTGCCAGCATGCGTGGTATAGGAGACTCGGATCTTGCCACAGTTCTGCAATATGGAATGACCACCATTTAGCCATATAGCGATGTCGTGTCAACTAACGCCTCGTAGAAGTAAAAATCTCTTGTTCAGGAAAATTTTATATATGCAATAAATTTTCTTGGTTGAAATTCTGTAGCCAAATTCCGAGAAAACTCATAAAACACGCCTCATTATTTCATAGTTATTGATTTAAGCCTTGAATATGTCGTGTCTAAAATCAATTGTCGATGCCGGTTAGTATTAGGTACACAGTTTAATAGTTTATTACGATCGGTTCAAGGTTTTCTTGGGTTACTGCAGAACCTGTATGTACAGAACTACACTTATTTTTGTACACCTAATAATTATTCTAGATCTTACTATGGCTAATTCTACTTCTAGAACTGCGTTTCGATGTGTGCAAGGCATTAAATTACCTCAATTGATGAAACAACCCTTCAACGGATATAATTCGCGTTTTTATTTCGATAATACAATCCTGACGTTTCGAGTACTTTGCAGCACTCGTGGTCGCAGGCAGACTGAAACGTCAGGATTGTAATATCGAAATAAAAACGCGAATTATATCCTTTGAAGGGTTGTTTCATTATGTTGAGTGTTCGCGAAAGTTTGAGACTATATTACCTCAATTGACTTCAAATCATGACTTCATGTGCTTAGACTAAATCACTACATAGTATAAAACAAAGTCGCTTCCCGCGTCTGTCTGTCCCTATGTATGCTTAGATCTTTAAAACTACGCATCGGATTTTGATGCGGTTTTTATTAATAGATAGAGTGATTCAAGAGGAAGGTTCGAAGGTGCGAAGCCGGGGCGGGTCGCTAGTATGTCAATATGACACGACCGGAGAGATTAGAGAGGTCAAAAAAATCATTAAAAAGTGTATAATATTACTCAACAACTGTTTAATATTCATGGCAATACTGCTAGTAGTATTAAACCGCTATGTATTCCTCGCCATGCTGCGATATCACTGGTAATCATGTTATGAATGACAATCGTTAATAATGGTTCATAACAAGGTCTTCAGCTAACTACCTATACCTATCGATTTTTTTGTAGCTGCCTAGCTATTTTCTTTTTTTAAGTGGTTGGAGCAATGAGCATTTAATGCTAGCCATAGGTTTAATATTTTTTTTTTGTCCTATGTCAATAAAAATAACATAAACTCACGCCTGTATTTCCCAGAGGGGGTAGGCAGGGGTGTATGCAGTACACCCACGTTTCGCCGGCTATCTTATAAGTATCATGTAATAGGGGGCGAGCCTATTGACAAATTTCAGACTCCGTGCTGCGAATTTCCTAATGTGAAAACCTTACTGGTGATCGAACCCTGGACCTCGTGCTCAGCAGTCACGCTTATTACCACTAGACCAACCAGGCAGTCAGTTGAGAAATCCTGTAATTTTATTAAAGGTACCTTATTTTCCCAGCCTGTAACCTCAGAGTAAATAAAAAATCGTACGTAAACGAGGCAGATACCTGTATGTATCTACTAACTAATCAAAGAGGTAATCACAAAAAAAATACGTGTCGAAGGTGTCGAATTGAGAATCTCCTCCATTTTTTCTTTAGTTAAAAAACGACAAACGTACGTCAAGTTGTCATAACTACGGCGGCTAATGAGAAAATAGGGCATCGATCGAATTATCAGTCAACCAACTCGCGTTGTCATGACAATTAACAAATGAACAAGTACCGTACCCTTAGAGTATATAAAAAAATATAGAGCAACCCTATAGAAGTATGAACCGTGAGCACGGGTATGAACAACGCGGCCGCAACACGAGCTCCGTTTGCGATCATACCTCGATCGACTGCGGTTTAACTAGGCTCCTCGAGCGAAAAAGTTACATTTTAGCTTATATCATGGTTAACTGCTGAGTAAAATTTTGAAAAACGTCTAGAAAACTTAATTTGAAAAAATGAAAGGGAAACGCCTATTTTTGGCCATGATTGGCCCGAAAAAGTGGTTAATACTAAAAAAATACTCGTTTATTATCTTAATTATTACTACCACGTAAGAGTTCCTACCACTACGGAATCAAAAAGCGATAATAACAAGATCCTCAATCAATAATTGCATTGTTTAGCATTTCCTGTTGTAAAGTCAATCCCATGGAGCATATACAAAGGTCAATCCTGTCCAGATAGGGATTTCATTTTCCGTTGAAAAAATCGATAAAAGAATTACAGGTAATCGAAAATCTAATAATTTAAATTCTTTTTTTTGTAGCGGTTTCGCTTTTGATTACGTTGTACATCTTTAAATAAAACATGAATTAATTAAATACGCAATAGTTTATCGATTTATATTCAGTTTATAAAAACAACGAATTCAAAAGATTACAACAGTATTTTCGGTTCATCTATCTATAATATAAAAATGAAATTTAAAAAAAAGTAGAGTAAGTTAGAGAAGAGGTAGGGTAAGGGTATGATAGGGGAAGGGTAAGGATAGGGTAGGCGTAGAGGTAGTATAATGAGTATACTACTTCTACGTCTACAAACGCAACTACTATAATCACGCGTACAAAGTCGCACCGGGCAGTTAGTTTATAATAAATATAGATTTTTCGATAAATCGATCTATTATCGCCACCAAAATCAAAATCAACTGATGATTTTGATTTTGATTTTATTACCGCCACCCCTAATGAGATAAATGACATGACATATTGACATGTCTGTCTTGTCATTTCAGTATCAGTTTTTACAAAAATAATTTACAAATTCACATTTCGTTTGTTGATGTACGTGATTTCTGATCCTACGCTGTTCTCTATTTGACTTCTCTCTCCGACTACTTGGATTATTACAATGGATACTGTACCCGCACCCTATGATGACCCCAGCTTGCTCATGGATAACGTTTCTGTTTCGCACGAAGAACCTGGCATAAATATGGATCCCGTTGTACACGATGACTCCAGATTTCCACGGAGACATCTCTGTATCAACTGTGGCGTGGATACACGAAGACTTAGGAGATTTACCTTAAATGATCTGGAAGTTTGGTCTATAATTCAGCAATGGATCGCGCCACGAGTAGGCACATAATATAAAAAATAACGTGTATAAATGTAAGTACAGTGCCTGTCATATAAATATGTATTTATTGAATTCATTATTTTTATGACTTATCCACCTATGCATCTAGGTTCCAGATAACTGCGTGGTGTGTCACCAATGTTGGCTGTTAGGAAGGAGTGCACAACAGCAATCTGCTCCTCAAGAACAAAGGGTTGGGCATAGACAAATATGTGCAAATTGTGGTCAATCTGTATTAAGCAGGCGCTTTCATCAATTAAACCACACTAATGCAAGTGCAAGAGACAGACACATAAGAAATAGGTATATCTAATTGCAGAATGGATTATTCCACGCCAGGTCAGTAATATTAGCATATAAAAAATTAATTACTATGTGCTATGTGTTACACCAGTATTCACACCTACACACCTACTTTCAAAAAATATAAGGTATACCATACTTTAAAATATATATATATATATTTATATATAATACCCTTAATACGCGACTTCGTACGCGTGATTATCTTACTTCAACACCTATTCTAACCTTACCTTACTTTTCCCCTACCCTACTCTACCCCTACCCTATTCTTCTCCTACCCTACTCTACCCCTTTTTCTCAACTTTTAACCTTCCCTGGACTTTCACCCGTATTTCAAAACCAAAATGATCCAAATCGGTCCAGCCGTTCTCGAGTTTTATCGAGACTAACGAACAACAATACATTTTTATATAAATAGATATGTTCTTCATAAAGCTGTGGCTAAATGAAATTGTACGTATGAAATACCATAAACCATTTATGTTAAGTATGTATTTTTTATATATTTCAGTTATCCTCATCAGATCTGGTATGTCATAATTGTTGGACTCAAGCAAGACGAGCAATTCCTCATTTCACACTAGCATCTACTTCAACCCAATCTACAGAATGAATGAATGAAGAAAAATGATGAGGTGAACACTCAATGACACGACGCCGACACTTCGTGTAAATTAGTCAATAAGTTATATTTTTATGTATTAGTTTATCATATGTTTTTGTATGTGTTTATATTGTTTTCTATGGGCCTGTGTGCCTGATACAAATAAATAAATAAAAAATACTACTTAGACTCGCACAACCTAAAGTGAGATTTTTTACATTGCTTTTTTTAAAGTCTAACTTAGTGCTATGTAAAAAATAGTGGCTGTTACTATGTCTACGATGTCAATCCTATTGCCTGTAACTTGTTTTATTCATGGGCGCTATTTGGCCAAAATTTCATTAACAAATGGGCATATCCCTTTAACATTTCTATGGCGAGACCTGCTTTCGCTCCGCACAAGGCAATGTGGTTGACGTTATCACTCTATATTTTCTTGAATACTCTATGACCGTACCTAATTGAGTTCGTCGGAAAATTTTGACATATTATCGACCTCGATATTAGACACGATACGAGCTTTGACTCGAGTCTATGTCGATAATTGCTGTAGAAGTTACAGGCGCCTGGATCTTTGTACATTGTTAATGTATTGCTAGTGTTCCAGTGATTAAATTTCGACCATAATTTATTAAATACTAGCGACCCGCCCCGGCTTCGCACGGTTACGCTAACATGCATGTATAATACATATAAACCTTCCTCTTGAATCACTCTATCTATTGAAAAAAACCGCATCAAAATCCGTTGCGTAGTTTTAAAGATCTAAGCATACATAGGGACAGACAGACACGGGAAGCGACTTTGTTTTATACTATGTAGTGATTAATGTATAGGTACTAGGTGTTGCTTTAAATATCTGCCAAAATTTAGGAGTTGCTTCAAAGACCAAAATTTAGGAGGTAATAATCTGAATAACTTGGGTTTGAACCTGAAACCTCTGACTTGCCAGTCAACGGTCACCACAGTTATTTAACGAACAAACATGCGATCTGACAATCGAAGCTTCGTTTTAAAATTTCGGAGTACGCCCCTGCACTTATCGATGCGGTGGTTATGACTCAGTGCTCTCCTGACCGACAGATGATGACGTAAATTATAATTTGATTGTGTCTTATGTAACTTTACATTTAAAATAAAAACAACCAGTTCTCTGTTATGGTGTTTTGATGTTTTAACATGCGCGAGAATGGACAAGAAATGTGTAGATGAGTATTTTAAATGTTGCAACACGTTTTCAAAGAAATTCGAGCCTTTTTGAATAAAGTTATAAAGTGCATATTTATTTGTGCAGCATGCACTGACTTGTTGTATGCGAGAATGTCTGAGATTGGTCCGAGACATTGCGTTTATTGAATTGCGTGTGTAGTTGTGGTAAGTGGTAGGGACAAACTGGAGACAGCAGGTTCCCGTATATGAAACTACACGGACATCTCCTTCCTTCCAATATCTTTGGGCTAATCTGATAAAAAATATAAACAAATGACGCCTAAGCTGTCAATTGTCCATCATCATCGTCATCATCAGCTGGAAGACGTCCACTGTTGAACAAAGGCCATTAGTCGCCACAATGACCGACATACAGCTTGCCGTTTGCATCCATCGGTTACCCGCGACCTTGGCAATGTCGTCGGTCCACCTGGTGAACGCTGAGTCTTCCGGTTTGTAGCCGCCGCTCAAGAACCTTTCTTCCCCAGCGGTTGTCGGTTCTTCGAGCGATGTAGCCTGCCCATTGCCACTTCAGCTTGCATATTCTGAGAGCTATGTCGGTGACCTTAGTTCTTCGGCGAATTTCCTCGTTCTGGATTTTATCGCGCAAAGAAACTTCGAGCATAGCTCTCTCCATGGCTCGCTGCGTGACTCTGAGTTTCTCTAGGAGGCCAACAGTTAAGGACCACGTTTCTGTTCCATAAGGCATCACTCGCAAATCATCATTCCTCAATCAATCAATCATGAATTGTCCTTACGTAATTTTTATTAAGTTTTTAGTTTACAATATTTTTATGATGATGATATATTACGACGTAGGTACCTAAGTATAGGTAATTATTAATTTTATCTCGTCAAAGTTGATTAATAGCGGATTTATTATCTTTATTTAATCGCAAAAAATACGAGTTCTCTGATAGCCTTGAAGTGTAGCTTCGATTTGACACTGAGGCAGTATCAGGACGTTTTATTATTTAAATCATATTATAATGAATGAATTGAAAAGAAATCTTTAAAATATTAGTTTAAAATATTAGTATATAAGTTTTTTGAGCAAATCCAGCCAGTTTTATGATTTTCCACACCAAAAATTTGCCCGTGTGGTTTCCAGCCTAAGAATAGAACCATCCCTACTGTCTCACGGGTGTCGTAATAAGCGACAAAAGGAAAGAAAGGATGGGCAGCAGCATCCTTCTGTGTAACAGTAATCATCTGCTACTGCGATCGCCAACCCGCTTGCCCAGCGTGGCGATTATGGGCAAATACCTCCAATGACCGCACAATAGTGGCGCGCATAAAAATGTAAAACCCTTCGACACAAATACCTATTTTTTTTTTGGATAATAACCTAACAACACTCTCGATTAAGTCACCTTTTAAATTATAATAAATCAGCCTGTAACTGTCCCACTATAGGGCAAAGGCCTCTTCTCATACAGAGAAGGATTGAGCATTAATCACCACGCTAGCTCACTGCGGGTTGGCGATTTCAGACTATTAAAGTCCAGGTTTCCTTACGATGTATCCCTTCACCGTTAGTCAGTGGTGTCTTAGATTAACTAAGAAAGTACTTATGACATTGAAAAAGTCACATTGGTACATGACAGGTTCGAACTCACAACCACGCGCTTACAAAGCGGGTCCGTAACCAATGCGCCACCACGACATAATTATTAGAAAAATTATTAAATTAAAAAAAAAAATTAAAGTCGATCCATTCGTTCAAGAGCTCCGGTGCCAACTGCCACAGTGTCACAGACAGACACAATATTTACACACGGAAATATAAGTACACAGATACACAGACGCGTCACTTATAACACTCCTCTTTTTGTGTCTAAGGTTAAAATGGCAACTATCATAAATTATCATAGTCATAGGTGCCCCATTACCTTAAAGTGCCCAGGGCCCCAATAGGTTGAAGACGGCTTTGGTACACAATGAAATTACATGAACGAAATGGCCCTACGAGATTACAGCGAAAACATAAAACATTGCGGTTTTAATATCATTATGATACGACAGGGAACCGCAAACACCGCAAATTATGATCATCTGAAATGTGCAAACCGCAGAAAATTACAGCTTAAACTTAACTACCAATTTTATCAGGAATAATGCAAATATAACGTTGAACGTAACGAACGTTGCTGTATAAAAGAAGTTTGTGTATAGTGGCTATATTATATATATAGCCGCTTTATTTCCTTAATTTAAGTAAACAAATTATTCATTTTACAAAAAGATATTTCAAAATTCAAATATTATTAAATATATAATTATGTTACATGCATTTTTGATCGATTAGAACTTTGTTACATGCAAAATTATTCGATTCTTATACATTATTAAATTAAATTTTTGATTTAAATTAGCCCAGTGGCTATATCACGACACAATTCACTCAATCTTCTATGACCATCTATCACCTAGTGGTGGTGACCGTTGACTGACCTCTGACCTCTGACTCTTCATGAGTTATGTACGTATTATAAATTAATAGTATCACTTACTCCGTGCCTCAGAAAGCACGTAAAGCCGTTGGCTCTGCGCCTGATCTCTCCAGTCGTGTCGGATTGCCGTCCCATCAAACTATGAGAGTGAAAGAATAGAGAGTGTACCTGTGTTTGCGTACACACTTGTAAGTACCTACACTATAATAACTACTACGTAATTGGCTAATCTCCGTTGAGATAGGCTGCTGTGACCGAAAATCAGTCAGGATGATATTATAACCGGCTTCCCAATTCAATATTTACATTCGCCTAGCATTAGCAATATTGCATTTTGCAGATACCCAATGCAGATTGCAGAACGTTTGGCAATTTGTAACAAAATGTTTTTGCAATACCTGCGTAGATACCATTGCATTTGTGATGGAGTATATTTTTAGCAACGTTATTGCGTATTCGGATACGCTTACTATAAGCGGAATGATTTCGTCAAGTAAAAATAGTGTAGTTTTAGAGTTCCGCAAATCCGCACCCAAAAGGTTCCTATTACGGATTACATTCGGTTAATCCACCCTAGGGTGGATGGATACTAGGTTAGCTGGCTTACAGGCAGGCACTTGACGGGGCTGCGAAGCGCGCTTGCAGTACCCGGCCCCGTCCGATACAGTGCGAGGAACACTCAGGGGGAGAAGTTTTTAGCGGGTGCTAGCCCCACATAACTGACATAACCTTACATCCTAGGATAGTAGTAGATAGTATACGATAGAAAAAAAATTTCCCGGCCACAAGAAAAAAAAATAAGGGTGGATACTAGGAAACGCGATTTCATATACCCACCCTAAACGGGGTGGATAATCGGAATTCGTATATATTTCACCCGATTTTTTCCCTAGGCTGTGTTCAATCATTTATACAAACACGATAGAAACTCCAAGATACATAGTATGTGGTATGCTAATATCTAATTACTAAGCGACTACTCTAATAATAGACTAAGAAAACACTGTTTTAAACTTTCACGTTTTTTAATCACACCTTACGGGATAGCAATTGAGCGTAGCAAGACTCAAAAGAGGGTAGATAGATTTATCTTCTCTTAATAATTATTCGTTTTCTACCCGCATTCTCCAGTCAACACGCGATCATGGCGCTTGCAACAATGTCGAAATATCGGGATCTCAAATTTATTTAATCACAGAGGATATCCCCTAACCGTGACAATTTAAGTATTCTGATAAAATCTTAGTGTGAGGCTATGTTAAAGTAAGCTAATTATTTATCTATGCCCACGATGTAATATTACCCTCTTAGAACATCTGTATCTTAGAGTAGGTATATAAGAAAATAAATAGAGCAACCCTACATAAGTATGAACCGTAAGCACGGATAGGAATAACGCGGTCGCGACACGAGCTCCTTCCGCGATCGACTGCGGTTCATCTAGACTCCACGAGCGAAAAAAATATTATTTAGCTTCTATCCTGGTTAACTGCCGTATTCAATTTTGCAAAAATGTCTAGAGAACATAATTTAGAAAATGATATTGTAACATTTCAATGGTTAGACCCACGAAGCAAATGTTAGACCTGCTTACGCTCCGCACAAGGCAATGTTGTTGACGTTATCATTCTATATTTTCTTATACACAAAGATTTAATAATTACCCCATAATAAAATTACCCCATAGAGCTCAAACTTTCGCCACTTAAAAATGGCACAACTAATTCCAACGCAACTGGAATTATAGTAATTTAATTAGTGGTTTCAATATACTATATGCAACAAAGTCCATTGACTTGTAACAAGTACGTGTATAATTAAATGTGTTTGAAATAGTAAGGTAGGTAGATCAGAGGTGATAACAAGCTAACCTTTTATTTCGTAAAGACTTAATTAGTAGAAAAATATAGGAGGAGTTAGGAACAGAACAGGAGGGTGATTTTTATAAAAAATTAAGCGTATCATTTACCACTCAAAGTTAAGAATGAAATCAATTATTAAATTGTTTATTATTATTATTAAAACATAAATTACTTCCCTGCTGTCAGGTGTTGAGGTAGTATAAAACCCTTCCGAAAGTACTTTTGTATTTTGAATCTCTGAGAAAAATGAACCATTAAGGAAATGTTTACGTTTGTCGAAGAATTACCCAGGAATATAGGAGTTCTGGAGATGCCATGTAGAGCGTGTAGGGGACTAGATGATAAGACGTGTTGACCAAAGGTGTATCATGTAAAGAATAGGCTTAGAACTAAGTTCAAGAAATGCGCGGGGCAAGTGGGATGTCGATCGCAGTAGCAGCAGATTGCTGTTACGCAGGATGCTGCTACCCATCCTCCGGATCTTTCCCTTTGTCGCTTCTTACGACACCCGTGGAACGAGGAGTGGTTTTATTCCTAGACCGGAAACCACACGGCAAAAAAAATACCAATATCTAAAAATAATCGTAATTAAGTATATAAACAGCAAGATATGACACGTTAATTAAAAAAACACTTCAAAATGATAGGTACAAAACGAAGCCGTAAAGCATTCACCCAGATACGAACTTGTTTTCGAGGTTACCGCTTTATAAACGTAAAATTCCACTGTTGGAACACATAGACCGATGTGTGACGTCAATGGTTATCACATTGTAGGGTCAGCGGCCAGAGATACCTTTTATACATCTTGACTAAATAGTACATCTTCTCATTATCATCTGCCTATAGCCTTTTCCCAACTATGTTGGGGTCGGCTTCCAGTCTTACCGGATGCAGCTGAATACCAGTGTTTTACATGGAGCGACTGCCTATCAGACCTCCACAACCCAGATACTGGGTTTCACGATACCCCTTGGTAAGACTGGTTGTCAGACTTTCGGGCTTCTGACTACCCGTAACGACTGTCAAAGATCTACAATTGACAGCCGAAATAGTACACCTTCTCATGAGCGCACAAAATAGGAGAAGCGTATGAGAAGAATCAGTCCAACAGTGGACTGATACATGCTGTGTTTGTATACGGAAATATTTATATTCATACATCTAAGACATAATATACGAATATATTAAAAAGACCAGACAAACAAGACTGCTTTACGATAACAGACTACAATACACACCATTCATTTATTACTCGACTGCGGCGAAGCCAAAAAGGAGGGTTATGTGTTTGACGTGTATGTATGTATGTCCATCTCTATGTTCCCTCGTAACTAGTTAATGCCTCCGACTGCGTTTGTGAACACTGTGTAAAGTATGATCAATCTATAACCAACTTGTTTCTATCTTTTTAGTTAGCAGTCGGGTTTTTTGTTTTTTAATAAAAAAATATTTTATACATCTTCACTGAATAGTACTTATTGCCTTATTATTTAGATTTCTGTGCCTACAGGGCTAGAGTACGCGCCAAAGTTAGTTGTGAATGGCATTTATGGATAGAATATAATTCTTTTCTATATTTCTATAATTCTTTGTGGAAAGTCCTTTATGGGTACCCCGCCGTCAAGGTGATCAAGGTCTGGTGAGCGGGTTATGTGCGACTCGCACGGACTAAAAACCACACGTGTTCCCCCACGAACCTCTAGACAAAATGTCAATTGCATAAAAACACGCGGGATGGTGATCAGCTTCTTCATTTTTAATCTCACTGAGGCCCAATTTTACCATTCACTTTAAAAACAGAGTTTAATAAAACTAAGTTTAGCCCTACGCAAATTTTATTGCAGTTTTACTCTTGAACCGAGTTTAACTTCAATTGATCGCGTTTAGTGTCAGTGGTGAAATCGGCTTTTAATAAACAATGGCGTTTATAACGCCACTATTGACAAAAACCAACATGAGCATACCCGGGGGGCAAATCCACCTGCGTTTAGCTTGCGGCTTACCGCTACATTTACCCGGACAATTGTAATTTCAACGGGAAATTTCTCATTTACCCCTAGGTCAAAAGCTATTACAGACCGTAGCGTAGCTGGGTACGCCAATGTTCACACATTAAGATCAGTGCGTGAGTATAGCAAACTCATCTAATTCCGTAACACTCTTAATTTAGTAGCATTAACTTTTTTACTACCTGAATAATTCCACTTACAGAAAGTTCATCATTTAATATATTTGTCACTTCTGTAATGGGCGATATAGTCGCTAAGCGACAAAACCTTTTTTGTTAAAAAAAAAACCTTAAGCCTGTATTTGTCCACTGCTGAACATAGGTCTCTCCCAAGGCGCGCCATTTTTGTGCACTCATTGAAGGTATTTTAATCACCACGCTGGGCAAGCGGTAAAGCCGTTGGCGATCGCAGTAGCAGATGATTGCTGTGACACAGAAGGATGCTGCTGCCCATCCTCCGGATCTTTCCCTTCTTATGACACCCGCGGGACGAGTAGGGGTGGTTTTATTCTTAGGCCGGAAACCACACGGCACACAAAGTTACTTACAGAAAGTTAATACTACCAAAATACGAAGGTCACAGAATTAGTTACCCTACCCTACTGTACCGTGCCATACATGCGCAATCTAGTTCTAAATACACTCGAAGGCTATTGGGCTTGCATATATTAACACAAACTAAAATAAAACTAATTCTCGACTCGCTCTGATTACAAACACATTATCTTAGATTCATGATAGGTATTTGGACGATAAAAATAAAAAATATCGGCTTTGCGAGTCGCGTTCGGGTCCGAAAACTAACTGGGTGTCGCCGTCGACGGATACGGCTGCGAGGATATTATCATCATTCGGACAACGTTACTGATTCTCTCGTACGTCCCGCTAAACTAATTTTAGTGTAACTATATCTCTTTCTAATAAACACGCATAGCAAAAGGACAGGAAATTGAACTGTCAAATTACGAGCTGTCAAATTACCGGAAGGAGTTAGACGAGATCTATGATTTGATTACCCAACTTAAATTCTCGTTGATAGCTAGCAATATCTTTCCACAAGTCAGAGGTGCCTTGGAATCGAACCAAGACCTCTAACTTGCCAATTAACGATCATACTGCAAAGAAATGAAACCACGATTGAAGATTGAATGTACCAACCTTATACATACTAATAGGCTATTAAGGCTATTACTGCTTTCAGCTCTGTATCACTCAGTATCACTGCTCTGTAATACCGTAACATTTAAAAAAATTCATATACAAATGGGACATTGCGTCACCATGCACTTAGATATAAACAAAAGTATAGATAATATTATTAACACATCCATCAGTCCATTGTCTTGACGTAGACTATCTAAATAACATAGTTTATGGTTTGATATAATCAAAGGTATTAACGACATGAGTAATTTTTCATAATCTTTATTTTTTTGAAAAGTTTCGCTTTTATCTGTCAATTTTTTCTTTTCAAGAATCAAGGGTAGATAGAAAATGCATGAATGTAATTATTTCTATTATCGTTTATAAGGATTGGACATTGGTGCTGATTCTCTTGTACCTACATTCCGCTAGACTAATTTTACCCTAACTATATCTCTTTCTAATAAACACCATCAAAAAAGGACACAAATTGAACTATCAAATTAGAGCTGTCAAATTTTATTATTCTACGTCGCGTCCTTG
Source organism: Protodeltote pygarga (assembly GCA_936450705.2). Classification (NCBI taxonomy): domain Eukaryota; kingdom Metazoa; phylum Arthropoda; class Insecta; order Lepidoptera; family Noctuidae; genus Protodeltote; species Protodeltote pygarga. The sequence continues at coordinate 4,224,277 of OW388275.2, forward strand.
CAATTGACGTAAAATTAGACGAGACCTGTAACATGCCGACTAAATTCTCGTTGATATCACGCAAATGGACTAGTTTGACAGCTCTTAAAATCTGCTATCCTTTTCTAATGATCCCTGTTAGAAAGAGAGATGGCGAGTCTATATTAGTTTAGAGCGTGTGCAAGAGAATTGGAAAACCATTATCAATATGTTCATTGATATAATTATCCGGATATTATCCAATGATATTTACAAGTCTTGTTATTACTATTTTAGACAATTCTTGTGAACTCGTACGTAACTTCGAATACATACACCAGACGGCAAAATAGTGACGCACAGTAGTATTATCCGCGATGTGCTCAAATACTAGCAAGAGACTGAGACTTTAGTCCATAGAGTATTCAAGAAAAAACTTTAGTCATAACATCACAAGCAAGTACATAATATTAATGCGTAATGATAATATTAATTATCGATAATATTAATACATAATTATCGCGTGCCGATTTGTGGTTTCCGGCCCAAGAATAGGACCAACCCTACTAGCCCAGTAGAAGTAAGATTCTATCTTATAATTTTATTAAAGTCATTTATTTTTGCACAGGAGATGAGTTACGTGTATTTAAAGCTTCGTTTAAAAAGTTAGAAAATTTAGACCAATGCTTTAGGTATAATTTAGGTTTCTGCAAAATCCATTACAAACGGTGAACACATCGGTAGTCTTCGGGTTTCCGTATTCACCCGAATGTATTATCTCCATGTCTAGTAATTTTTATATTTATTTGTACTCAAATCTTTAATTATTTAAATTTAGAACTACATACTTTATTGTTCTTTTGTTTTTGATTTCCATGTGAACTACATAAAATTATAAAACCTATAAAATCTCTTTATTAACCAACGACGGAAAAAAGGAGGAGGTTCTCAATTTGACTTGTACCTAGGTATATATATTTTTACAATTGCTTTTTTATTCAATAGACTTTACAAGTTTTCGAATATGTTTCAACGCCAATTGTCCGACCAGCCCTCTTGACTAATATTGACGATCACCTAATTTTGTAGACTCTATGTACAATACTGTGAGAGTGTTACGGTTTTGTTTATAATATGTAGGTATAATATGTATATTTATAAAAAAAAAAATTGTGGGTTTTATTTTGAAGATGAACAAGGTGATTCGTACATAACTAACGTACAATTAATCCCAAACACAGTTGTTCAAAATTAATAGTAAATATTTATTACTATTCGGGTACCAGGTTGTTCATCAACCATAGAAAAAAGAAAGCTAATTCGGGCAGAGCTTAATTTTAAAGGTTTAATTGGAAGTACACTGAATATAAAAACCGGTTTTTTATATCACACCGGTTTTCCATTCCTTATCCTTGAATTCCGCGTGGCTTTTCTTATTATAGGAACCATGTTTTTATAATAAATAACTTTTCTCACACAAAATCTTCTAATCTTCTGTAGGTATGATGGTATAGCATTTTATAATTGTTAAGTAGCCTCTAATTTCGGAACGCAAATAATAATATTACTCAGACGAAAATAATTTAAAATTCACGTCATTTATAAAAAAAGGATTAAGCTTAGTTAATTAATTAATTTTAATTGGCCATACCAATAAACCAAAACTGCAAGTTACTTAGAAAAAATTACACTATTATTCAGATAAAAAAAAAAACTAATTTTCATTAAGTTATATGTGATTTTATAGGCCGTACTGGATGATGTATCTTTAACTGATCTTATAGAAAAAATAAAATAAAAAAATGAATAAAATAAAAATAAAATAAATAAAATTTCGGAAATAATTAATATATTATTAATTTATTAGCCTGTAACTAGGGCGCAAGTCTCTTCTCATACAGAGAATACATTGAATTAATTGAATGCATTTATCACCACGCTAGCTCAATGCGGGTTGGCAATTTCAGACTATTAAATCCAGGTTTCCTCACGATATTTTTCTTTACTGTTAGTCAGTGGTGTCTTAGATTAGCTAAAAATTTACATATATGACATTGAAAAAATCACGTTGTTACCACGACCTCTTTCTTGACTTCTTTCTCTTTGAATTATTATAAATAATTAATTAATTACGCTTATTCTTCTTAAAGGAGATCTTATCCTATTGTAATTAGAAAACTTTATAAAAAAATATTTAATTTCTAAATAAATATTTCTTAAAAAATATTTTTGATTTTTATCTGTTCTTGTTTGTCTTTCTTTATATTACTCGTTCCTTTTGTTTTTTACACAAGAATATTCTGGATTCAAATACACACATCAAAAGTGTCTAGGGATCAACATATATTTTTGCAATAACTTTTCTCCTGATTGATATTAATTAAAATTTTCTTTAAGGATTCATCAAATAAAGTGTTTTCGTTTGTCACAGTAACGATAAACCAAGTCACCTTTGCATTAATAAAGAAATTTGCCATTTTCCTAATAAAGGGATTTTTGACATTTGAACCACTAACATTAAAGTTCAAAAAAAAGACTGAAATAACAGTTTTCTTTAAAATTTTATTGGGTAACTTAAACAATTAATAATCCGTGTTTCTACCGCGAACACTAACAACACAAGAACATCGGTTTGGCATACTCAAAATGAGTTCATCCAAATCACGCTGTGGAATGGCCGCCCATGTTCGTTGCAACAACAAAAAAAGGTCTTCTTGCGACGGGATACCCTCCATATTCGGCAGAGCTCTTCTCTGTAGCATATCCCATGCATGCTCAATCGGGTTCAAGTCTGGCGACTGAGCAGGCCAGGGCAGGACATTGATGTTAGCTGCGGCGAGAGTATGTCTTACAACTCTTGCGGTGTGCGGTCGTGCATTATCATGCATTAACTGAAATAAGGGACCGATTTGCACTTGTAGAGGAACGATGACGTCTGATACAATCGTCTCAGCATAAATTTGAGCGTTGAGGTTGCCTCTGATCCAAATCAACTCAGTTCTTCCGCCGATCCAAATACCCGCCCATACCATGATGGTTCCACCACTATAAGGATGGACTTCCTGGCAGGATTTTAATCGCTGTTGGCGTCCAGGGGTTCTCCAGTGTCGTATACGTCTTGTATCCGGTCTCATACCAAAACGAGACTCATCAGAAAAGCACACGAAACGCCATTGTTCTTCTGCCCAATTTCTGTGTTCAAGAGCCCATTGATATCGAATCCTACGATTGTGCATTGCTATAGGTGGTACCCGTAGCGGTCTTCGGGAATGAAGGTTCACTTCATGCAAGCGGTTTCTGACTGTTTGGTCGCTAATTAAGTTCCCTGAAGAGTGATGAAGCCTCACGGCTAACATCATGGCGGTTATTGTTGGAGCTCTTCGAGTTAAGATTTGAATGTATCGGTCTTGTCTCCGTGTGGTGCAGCGATACCGTCCTCCATGGCGCTCAGCCACGGTACCAGTGCTTCGGTAACGTGTCCAAAGTCGACTGATAACACTCTGACTTGTATTCAGAGCTAAAGCCACAGTACGTTGCCGGGAACCAGCTTCTATCATTCCCACGGCTCTGAGCATTTCTTCCCTGCTTAAATGACGTCGCCGCTCCATAATAACGTTGGTTTTAATCAGTAGTAGGGAAACAGTAGCACTAATAATGTCTTCAATGCGTTGTATGTTTTTATAGGGAAAATATTGACAGCTGATTTTCATCTTTTACTCGAATTTGATTCACAGTTCCTGATTCAAATTATGAAATGCACCAAAAAGGATCCATATAAATTTATAAAATCATAAATTTATTACAAAGCCACATCTCAATCTCAAGAAATCCGCATAAAAATGCTTGATCCCTAGACACTTTTGATGTGTGTATCTATAATAATACTCAAATAGACCTAATTTTTAACTAAGAAATATTAACCCCTAAATTATATATTTGATTCAAATTTCAATAAAGCTTTGAATGTATACAAGATTTTGATAAACACCGGTATTGGTTTAACAAAATACAAAACCGGTTTTTATTTCAATATATTTTGTATATTATATTATTATCTTTAGTAGCCTCTAACTTTGGAACATTTTTTTTTATAATACACAGACTAAGAACATAAACTCATTAATATTATAATTTTTAAAACTACATTTTTTTATGATGTTGTTGTCAGCGATTCGAAAGCACAGCGGCCGGCTACGAAATGAGCGCGATAAAACCCCCTACGCCCCGCACAACCCCTCGTAATATTTTCGTATGCCGTGCTAACAAATCTTAAGTTTTCTGACAATTCCATGGACCAATTTTTCTAATCTTTTGTATGAGGATAGAGTACATAGTTATGGTCAAATAGTCACCAACTTCTGAACTCAAATTTTATATTACTCACTTACTCAGACCATAAAACTTTGAAACTGAAAACTCAAATAATTTGGAAAGTTCTTTAGATAATTTTCTAAACTTTTTGTAGTAGGTAAAAATATACAATACCAATTCATTAATTTTATTTCCAGAACACTAGAATAATTTATTGAAGACACAATTGTAATATTTAGTTTTTCAATGTTTGGCCTTATAACATAGGTTCCATGCATCCAATCTTTCTAATCTTTTGAATGATGATAGAGTATATTGTTATGGTCAAATAACCACAAACTTCTGAACTCAAATTTTATGTTACTCACTTACTCAGACTATAAAACTATGAAATTGAAAACTCAAATAACTCGGAAAGTTCTTTAGATAATTTTCTAAACTTTTTACAGTACGTAAAAATATACAATACCAATTCATTAAAATTATTTCCAGACACTATAATAATTTATTGAGGACACAATTGTAATATTTAGTTTTACAATTTTTGGACATAAAACATCGGTTACATCAGTTCCATGTATCCAATCTTTCTAATAACTTAATAACTATAAGATAACATTGTCCTTAATCACACAGGACTAGAATTTTTGACTTAAGTTTTATATTCACGGTTTGACATGCAGTTTTGCAAAAACCTAAATTGTACTTAAAGCAACGGTCCAAATTTTCTAACTTTTTAATAGAAGCTCTAAATATACATAATTAATCTCCTGTGCAAAAATAAATGACTTTAATAAAATTATAAGTTACGGTCAAAATACGACGTTCCGCTATCGGACTATACTCGTTCCGCGGGTGTCGTAAGAAGCGACAAAGAGAAAGATCCGGAGGATGTGATCTGTGATCGCCAACCCGCTTGCCCAACGTGGCGATTATGGGCAAATACCTTCAATGAGCGCACAATAGTGCGTTAAGCAGTGGACTAATACAGGCTGATGATGATGATGACGATGATGATGTAATTATCGCAATAATTATATCGTTGGTAATTATCAAGATAATTTTCCCATCTCAACCTGGTCAAGATGAACAAAGACATTATGAATGTGATGAGTACGACTAGACGACTTATAATAATTACAAAAAAATGGCCGGCAGTGCGATATTAATACTTGGTATCCTTGGTGCCTGTGAGAATTCGCGACTGCTTGCTCGCCTTGAAGGCAATGAGAACTTGCTAGCAATTTTTAACAAAATATAAATAAAGTTTTAATCTTTTTCTTTTAGGGCTCAGAGCGAGTTCATTATCGAACAATTTTATGAACTTAGAAATTAAAATTTCACTTCACATCTTTTGAATGGCGTGTGAAAGCCATAAGCCCACAATTACGCCAATGACAGGTGTTATGATCGGAACGAAAAACTAGGTGACAAATTAAAATTTATGAACATGGTCTAAAACTTCCAAGGTCTAAAACGTCATCACATAAGACAGGATCCTATTAAAAAATTATACATAGATAAGACAACAACTTAAAAGTTCGACCTTAATGATCTAATAAGAATAAGAGCGAATAAGAATGAATCGAATAACTGGTAACATAATTCATGAAATTAACTTTCGACTTAGAAGCAAAATTGACTTTTTGTTTATCATTTTCCCTACCGCTTACCGCAACGGAGATGGCTGCGGGACAAAATGAGAAATTCCTCCAGAGAACACGCGTACGGCCTAGAATGGTAAGCGATTACCGTAAACAACACAATACCATCACTTGCGCGTAGACAAACCCTTTTCGACAAACGTTTCAGTATAAAAATAGAATATCTCCAACAAAAGATATCGATAGAAAGAGAGAATAATACTAATCTGTGAATGCTCTTTTCTTTCTGAAAAAAAAAGGAAATATTCGCCTTAGGAAAACTTTATTTATTTATTTATTCTTTGTACAAATCTGTGTACAAGGTGGACTTAATGCCCCAGTCGACCCTTAGTATAGTCAGTTCAGTGACAAAAACATGGTAGATGCACTAATAAGCTACTAAACATGTCAACCAGATCATTCCGATCCGAGTTTGAACTCTTACTAGGGGCCTTCAGCTATGGAATGATCAGACTAGATTCTAAGTAATTCCTTGCCGGACACAATACGAAAGGATAATTAGTCTTGAATAATCAGAATCAAAGAATAATGATTTTCCTAGAAACGTTCTGTTATTTACAGAAACTTCCGGAACATGCAAAATATTTACACGACTATTGTGGCTCAGATCCCACGGCATATACTTAATGGGGGCCATTTGCAATCAGTTGGATGCGGTGGCGCTGGCAAATTGCTCGCACTTTCAGAGCAAGGATTTGTAGGATGAGAATAAACCTTTGTTAGATTAAAAAACTTCTTCGACATAATGTATTCTGTAAAAGTATTGTTTGGACTCCTAAAAAGTAGCCATTTCATACGGTAGGCGTGTGTTGGTTCAGGGGCCCTACTCCGAAATTCAAATGACAAAGCTTTGATTGCTGTATCAAAGCTAAATTTATTATGCAAATGATATATCAGATCATGACAATCTGAACCATTGACCTGAACCAACCAACCCTTGGTGATGGGGTTATGTCCGACTCGCACGGACCACACGATGTACCTCCATGAACCTCTGGGCGGAAGTACTGGTTTCACTTGCAAATTTACCGTACTCCCACCGCGCCAGATAGAAACAAAACCTACCTTTTATACTTTTTAAATCCCGTCGGCAGAACGACAAATAGGCAAACAATTAAATTGTAATTACCCTAAGCGGTAAAAGCTGGGTAATTACCCTACGTTTTACGGTGGTCGGAGGTATTATACAAGAAAGGAAAGTGATTACATAATGACTTTTACCAGTTTTACCTATATTCATCGCCATAGAAATGTGTGTTAATAGCTTGGCTATGACGAGTGGCGTTTTGTGAGGAAAATTGTGGTACGGGCAGCACAACAGCTTTATTGGAAAATGGTATATATTATCATTGAAATATGATGCATGTAGTCCAGTTTTTTTAATAAGTACTAACAGGATAAATCTTCGTGAGCAGGTTCGGTTCGACGAGACGCCAGAAGTTTTTCCACTGAAAATTCACACGAAGATTCAGCCTGTTACACATTAAAAAGACAGGCGGTGGCATACTGGCTGGATAGTTAATCTGTGAAGCAGTATTGCGAGGCTGATTCCTGATGTGGAGACGTGTTAAAACGACTCTTAGGTCATTGGTGGCTGGAAGAGAACGTAGCTACCACGAGGCCGCCTCGCGACTAAACGCTATGTATGTTAGCATTTGATGAGCAGTTTTGAGACCATCCTCGCAATCAAATAATCCAAATTATAGCCACTTTTTCAACCGGTCCAGTTTTTCAACCGGTAGAATTTGGTAATGTTGTGTTTTTCCTTGTGTTTTTCGGCCCAAGAATAAAACCACCCCCTACTTGACCCGCGGGTGTCGTAAGAAGCGACTAAGGGAAAGATCCGGAGGATGGGTAGCAGCATCCTTCTGTGAAACAGTAATCATCTGCTACTACCAACCCGCTTGCCCAGCATGACGATTATGGGCAAATACCTCCAATGAGCGCACAATAGTGGCGCGCATTGGGAGAGGCTATGTTCAGCAGTGGACTAATACAGGCTGATAATGATAACGAATAAATGATTCATTTGTTGGCTCTCATGTAGGCCCGGATTTCATGTATGGAGCGCTTCACTTTTCCGAATAGAAAAAGAGAAAACTCGGTAGAATTTGATTGGTAGTAATTTAGTTTTCTCTATTCGATTGGAAAGTTTTAGAATTTAGTCTTTGCTAGTTTTCGCTCCGATAGCGTATTATTTCATTGAGTTTGAGAGAATATTATATCAATCGATTTCTTACCTAGGACGTGCCTAGGACGAAGTTAATCTATAATCGATTTATGGCTGAACTTATTATCATTTGCTTATGATAAAGGAAAACATTGTGAGGAAATGCGTCAAGGTATCTGTCATTTGATTATGAACCACCAAGCAGGCTTTATTAGCCAACTTAGAAGAGTGCCATAAACAGAGATTGCTACCTTACAGGCAATTAGCACAGGTAAAGGCATTGTGTTTTACCCAGAGACAATAAAAATTTATACTAGCGATAGAGCAGACCTCCCTGCCCCCATTGGCGATAGATCAAACATCTGCTTCATGGATCGAACAAACAAGTGATAGCCTAGTTGTTACAAACTCATTTAAACATCACCTTTTTGGATTACCTTTTTGGATTTCTATTTTGTATTCTAAATTCAAAAAGTAATGACAATAGGAATAGACTAGTCGTTGATACGGGTTCACCTGAATTGTAATATTGAGTCTTGCAAATAAACGTGGTTACCGTTTCTAGCCGTTCATTGTTAACGACACCCCCAAACGACACCCCAGGGGTGTCGTTTTGGGGGTGTCGTTAACAATGAACGTGCCTTTATTTATAGTAGTTACACGCCGTTAGTAACACTAGTGTTTTCGGGTTCGAACCTAGAGCACTCTCTGACTTTTCAAAAGTTATGTGCGTATTATAAGATAATTATCGTCTGCTCCATGCCTCTGAAATCACGTTAAGTCGTGGGTCCTGGTTGCCATGAAGATCTTTGACAGTCAATATAGGGAGTCAGTAGTACCCTCATAAAATCCTGACAACTGATCTAACTTCAAAATAACGAGATTTTTTGGGTTATGGTCAGATAGGCTGGATGGCAGTCGCTCCATAGAAAACTGATATTCAGCTACATCTACTTAGATTAAAAGGCGACCCCAACAAAGTTTGGGAATAATTAGACTAGGAGGATGATGAGATCGGACAAAGCAATGAAAAAAGTGACGAAAAATGTAATATCTAGTGGTAATAAGTCAGTGGTATGTCACTGATAGCCTAGTGGTATGACCGTCGACTGACAAGTCAGAGGTCTCGAGTTCGATCCCAAGGCGCGCACCACTGACTTTCGTAAGTTATGTGCGTATTCTAAATTAATTAGGTATGATTTGCTAAAATGGTGAGGGAAAACAACGTGATGGAACCAGCACACCTGAGAGATTTTTCAATGGTGTGTAAAGCCTTGTTAGAGGCCTAAGGGCGGTTTAAACTCTGACACCAGGTTGTTCATCAACCATATGATAAGAAGCAGAAGAAGTGGTAAGTCAGTATATGTATAAATCAGTAAGTATCAAAATTAACCCTCACATTATATCGCATGGTACTGGCACTCGAGAAAAAAAAAATTGTATGAAAATATTGCCAATGCCTTTTAATCTTTATTGCTTTTTAAATCTCTTTGGTTGTGCCAATGTTATGTTGTAATTTTATTATAATGCCATAAAATTTTATACTTAAACATCAAAAATAAATCCGAAATAAGTGCATAGAATAACATACAGTACCACACACCAGTAACAAGTCATTTAAGCCGGTATAGAGTATAAGTAGGTAGTTGTATGGAACCTTTGGACCAAGCCCATCAGTGGCCCGGGATAGCAAAACTAAATGGGGCTGCTCTCCTTAAAATTTTTCATATTCGTAGTCATAGTTCATGGAGCATATACAAAGTCATAGTTCCTCTCCTGATATATACATATAGTAACGAATACGCATAGAATTGACTACCTTCTCGTTTTTTGAAGTTGGTTAATAAAACCAAACAAGAAGGTAAGTAATAAATTATTATTAATATGTAAGTAAAGCAAAAACTTTGAATCTCTTTTTAAGAATATCGCACATATGATAGAGTAATTAAAGTTATAAAATGTAAACACATAGCACCTATTTCATAATTTATACACAGAAAACCATAGACAATTTAAATTTACAATGTTAATGTATTTGAATAGCATAAAATTTAAATGGCTCCTACAGTAGTTTAGTGGCCACTTCAAATGTATTATTTATGTAGCAATATGTATGCAAATATTAGTTAATACCTTGACTTATTTTGACCCTTAGGTACTGCTAAACTTAGCTACACAGTTGCAAACATGTTATTTTTACCCCTAGTTTACAACATGTGATCCAATATTTTGACAAGAGGACTTTGATTTATTTAATTAATTTTAAATATTAAAATAATTAGGTATTGATCAAAATGTAAATTTATGATACCTGAATATTAAAAATATTAGACAAAAGAACATAAGTACCTTGATCGTCTTCAAATTTAGAAGGTATATGATCAGATGTTGCAAGCAATAGAAACAAACTATTCATCTACTAACCATGTTTACATTAGCATACAATAAGCTGTTTTACCGTTATAATAGTCTACATCATATTATCTCACTTCTGGTATCATTAGAAAGAGATTAACCACGATAAATTTATGTAATAAATAACCGCAAACGTAACGTAAGAATCAATGAACAACTGTACCTTGAAAAAAAATATTTAAAAAAAATAAACTCACCGCTCTTCGGCAAACTTCGAATAACGTTGACCGCAGCGTTGAATTTCTCTTCTAAAGACATGTTTGGCACGTATCAATACAATCACAAACACCAAATATTAATTTATAACAACACGCACTTTGGACCTGTTAATAATTGGTTGGTGACTGAATAAAAACACCGAATCACTGCACGTCTATCGACATGTTTTTAACACAATCACTATCGATGAATATTCAATTGTAATCGAAGCGACGTATTAACAACAAAAGAAATAGTGATAAAACGATGAAAATTGTAACAAAAACTGCAAAGCACCACCTTCCAATGAAATTAATAAAATAATGTCAAATTCAGTGAAATGAAATTGTCATTGAAGAATGAATGAAGAAGAATAATGACAGATACGTCAAACAGCCGTCATTTCAAGTTTAATTATTCATTCAGTCATTTCAAGCAAGGATATTCTCATAAATCCTAGTTTGTGAGAACTAAAGTGATTAATTTCGTTATTGACACTATTTGTTAACAAGAAATTCGCTATAGAAATGTGTAAGTTCTAAATAACTTTTTAATTTTTAATTGTAGTGTGAGAAGTGCACCAGCGGCGCCCTCAATTTTTCCAGACTCTTTTTTGCCAACTTCTCTCTCTTCATTTGCATTGTTCAGTTCGGAATTCGGATAAATAAATAAATAAAATAAATAAAAATTCGGATACACTTACTGGAATTCAAGAAAATAACTTGATTTTGTATCTGTGATCTGTCAAATTTTTTTTCTTTCCTTCCGCTCTTGTCAAATTGAAGCGAGTCCCCGCTGATTCCGATTGTACCGATTATTTCCATATTTCCGAAATAAAGGTAATAAATCTCGTATTTTTACATGAATCCTAGTGTTAAAGTGCATAAGTAAAATAAATAAGTGTTCTGAGGTGTGATCGTGACATATTTTCGTAATTATTTTGATATTTCTGTTCGGTGTATTAGCGCTATCCGCGCCCATATTATTTTCGTACAAATGTAGATAAATATCAGTTTTTTTAGTGTTATCAAGTGATGAAAGTACACAATTATACAGAAATACTACAGTATTTTATTGAGTGTTCCCTTTATAAGGGGACTTAGTGCGTACAATTGATGTAGTGTATATAAATTGATGTAAATTTCGATAGTCGTGTGTGAATACTAAATTAATACTTTGATAGGAGTCGCCGATTTCTATAAAACGCTTCTACACTGTGTCCAAAGTGAATACCTAACCAAGACCTTACCGCAGTGATTTGTTTAATGTCAAAGTATCTCGGTTATTGATCGTTAGAGTTGCACTTCTATACTAGTTTGTATGTATAGGTCATAAATGCATTTGCGCACTAAAGACCTGATGCCCTGATACATCACAGGCTACGCCCTATCGTTCAATAGATCGTACTAGAAATCTAGATTTAGTGTGTGGTATTCTATCTCTAGAATTACACAAATCATTTTCTCTAAGAAACTATCAGATTTAAAATGTTTAGTGCAGACATAGGTATACTTTTAATGTGCTGTTAAGTTAGTGTCGATCTCGTAGGACATTAGATTTCCAGTTACATAAAGGCTTGACTAAAGAATTTAATGTTGTATTTGTGTCTGAACCTAAGCTCTATTAACCATACAATGCTTGTTTATTTTTCTACAGAATGTGTAATATTATCTAGCTATGATGTATAGAGTTTACATCACAATATTAAAACAATTTATAATAGTTGTTTTTTTTTGTTTGATTTATGATTATATTATGGAGGAATTTTACTATTAACAATATACCTAAGATTTTTTTGTATGTGATACTCTTTCACACAGATTTGTGAGATCAACTTGTGAATAAAAGATAAATACCTGATTAATTATATTTTCCTCAGGAATTCGTTACAAGTTCTCCAAGATTACTCAAGGAATCTCCAAAATGCCTGAACTCACAGAGCTGGACAAAGCCACCGCATCCATGACCGAGACCCGCAAGGAGGACGTCGCATCCTCTGACAGTGACTCCGATGACACCATTCCGGAATTAGAAGATGCTGGTACGTAATTTAACACCTTAATAAACACAAAGAGAGGTTATTTTTACTGAACACCTAAGAGTTTTAGGCCCTGTCCAGACCATAGTTAATCATTTTCGCATTTCAAACCGTGCATTTTGAATCTTTCGGTTTCCAGGAGCTCCAGGCACAGGTGGGATCTCTAATCCCATCGCTGGCATTGATATTGTCTCCAAAGCCAAACAGTCACGCGGTGAGAAGAAAGCACGCAAGATCATGAGCAAACTTGGACTTAAACCTGTAAGTACTACGGCATCATGTTTTAAAAGAAGACTTCTTTAGTTTTGTTGATATCATTGGTGGAGCATGATATCATTGGTGGAGCAATTAAGAATTTGTCTTCTGTCTGTCTGTTAGAGAAGTTAATTATGAGGAAAGCCTTTGCCCAGTTGTGGGATAATTTAGTTTAGACCATTATCACTTCCTAAACTGAAGAATAAAAGAATGTAGTCAAATTTATAGAGACACACAGACAAGACACAGACATATAGTATGGTCAAGATTTTTCCAGCTGACTTGGTACTTTTGCACTCAAATACAGCTTTTGATATGGAACACAAAACCACAAAGTATAAATAAAACTGATAAAAATCATATCAAGTTAATAAATTAATGTTCCTGTGGTTTCCTATCACATTTTTTTTATATTATCATGGCTACATTATGGTCAGACAGCCGTAGTTGTCAGCTAAAAGCTTGCCTTATTTACACTGTATTTAGTAAATACTATTGATATGTTTAACTAACATAAATAGTCCAATAGGTAAATTAAGGTTTACCTTAAAAAAAAAACACAAGCAATGATAATAATATCCTAGTGGTATGACTGTTGGGCTGCCAAGTCAAAGGTTTTTTCAATCAAAGGTTTCGAAACCCAGGCATGTGCCTGACTTTTCGAAATTTGCTAAAACAGTAAAGGAAATCATCGAAAGGAACCAGCAAACCATACAAAAAAAACCTTTAAAAACAAAAGCAAACTTATCAAAATTTCATTTCCAGGTCCAAGGTGTCAACAGGGTCACAATCAGGAAGTCTAAGAACATTCTCTTCGTAATCAACTCCCCTGATGTCTACAAGAATCCTCACTCGGACACTTACATTGTGTTTGGAGAGGCCAAGATTGAGGATCTGTCTCAGCAAGCCACCATGGCTGCTGCTGAGAGGTTCAAGGCTCCTGAGAGCGCTGCTGCCGGCAACGATGCTGCTGCGGCTGGAACGGTATGGATCAATATTTCTGTAATTTTTAGTCCCAAACAAAATGTATAGGATAATAGTTACATATACACTGCTCGGCATTTTTGTAAGAGGTAAGCAGAAGCCAAACTGAAGAAAATCCAATGAAGAAGCCAGTAGGCACTAGTAGTGCCATTTTTCAAATGGAAGCCAGGATTGAGCTGTAAGAAGCCTTTGCCATAGCAAATGGAATTACATCTCAAATATGGTACATTAAAATTAACTTAAAACGAAAAGAAAACCGCGCATTGCCAACTGATTGATAAATTTGATCAAAATCAAAATCAAAATATTTTTATTCATGTAGACCATTAGGCACTTATGAATAGTCATAATTCTAATATTGTTTGTTATAAGAGTGACTCTAGTTGCCAGTTCCTAGGGCAGCCTACCCTTCATGGAGAAGAACCTGGCAAGAAACTCCATGGTTGCTCTTTTAAATAAATGGCTTATAATATTTTAGGTTACATTGTTCTGAGGTCTTATGTGAGAACAATGTCAGTCGACTAAACACAAGTACATCTTAAATATATTTATGCTTTTGATAGAATTACCGTAACAGCTATGAGCTGACCAGTCCCAACAGACGGCACCCGTTCACGAGTATGACGCATGCATCAGCCATCGCCTAACTCAACCATATTGTAGGGAATCAAACGACCCGACACACAACGCCACCGCTATCAGAACATTTCTGTGAGCATGACATACCCAAGCCGTACAGCAATCATCACGTTAATAAAAACTAAGTTGGAAGGACTACATGGTGCTCACATAATTACAAACATACTTACATAGTAAGCAATACAAATACATGTCGGAGTATTCAAAAATATTAAGTACCTATTCTATAATAAGTATTCAATATGATGTCAAAGCACAATAAAATTGATTTTGAATATTAGTAAAGTTCAATCAGCGCTAGTGGGTCGCAGTGTGCAGGAGGGAGTAGTATGCCACACATCTTTATCTTCAATGTAATCCTTCAACTTATAGTAAGCCTTTGATATTAGGATACCTTTAATAACTGTTTTAAACCTAGCATCCGGTAGATCCTTAATTATAGAGGGTATTTTGTTGTAAAACTTAATGCAGTTACCCATGAATGAGTTTTTAGTTTTAGAAAGTCTATAACCAGGTACCACAAGATTGTCCTTATGACGAGTGTTATGTTTGTGAATATCACTCTTTTTTTGGAAGGAAGTTATATTTTTGCGAGTGTATAAGATGTTTTGAAATATATACAAGGATGGGAATGTAAGTATATTTATTTTCTTAAAAAATTCACGAAGTGAATCCCTTGGGCCTAAGTTGTAAATTGCTCGGATAGCTCTTTTTTGTAATATAAAAATGGTGTCGACATCCGCTGCCGATCCCCATAGTAAAATACCATACGACATAATACTATGAAAGTATGCAAAATATACTAGCCTAGCCGTTGCCTCATCTGTCACCTGTCGTATTTTCCGTACAGCAAACGCAGCCGAACTCAGTTTACCTGCAAGTGCCTCTATATGAGGTCCCCATTGCAGCTTACAGTCTACAGTGACACCGAGAAATACGGTAGAGGGAACTAGGCTTAACATTTTCCCATCTAGTTTTATATTTGTACCTATTTGGGTTACGTTAGGTGCCGAGAATCTGATACATTTAGTTTTTCCGGCATTAAGTAAAAGATTATTAGCAGAGAACCAATCTGATAATGCATTAAGTGTAATATTTGGTTCAACAATATTCCTATCTTTCCTATTAATTTTAAATATGAGTGATGTATCATCAGCAAACAGGACTATATTTGTTATGGTATCATTAATCATGTGAGGGAGATCATTTATATATACGAGAAATAGAAATGGACCTAAAATTGATCCCTGGGGCACTCCCATTTTAACAAATGAGCCAGTAGAGGTAACGTTGTCGATTGTCACCCTTTGTTCCCGATTCGACAGGTAAGAATTTACGAGATCAATAGATTTACCCTGGATACCGTAATATTTTAGTTTCAAAATAAGAGTGCGGTGATCCACGCAATCAAAGGCCTTTGAAAGATCGCAGAACACTCCTAAAGCATCCCGCTCTTCTTCCCAGGCTTCTAAGATAGTTTTGATTAGAGTTGAACCGGCATCTTCAGTAGATCGACCTCTAGTAAATCCAAACTGTTTACTGTGCAAGATTTCATTTTTATTAAAGTGCGTTAGCATTTGGCTAAGTATTAATTTTTCAAATATTTTGCTTAAGGCAGGTAGCACAGATATTGGCCTATAATTAGAGGCGTCATTTTGACACCCTGCTTTAAAAATGGGTACGAGTTTACTGTGCTTCATAAGGTCGGGAAAGATACCGTCTGTGATGCACTTGTTAAAAATAAATGCCAGTATTGGCGCAATATTTTCTATTATGGGCGTAATGGCTTTAATTGATAATCCCCACAAGTCCTCTGTACTTTTAACAGCTATAGTTTTAAATGCCTTTATAATGTCAATATATGTAACAGAACTAAATTCGAAACTAGTTGTGCTATTAAACTTAAAGTTTTTCTTTAAAAGTAGTTCAGCAGCTACTGGACACGACTGAAGACATTTAGTAGTCTCAGTGGGTATGTTTGTAAAAAATTGCTCAAAATAGTCAGCAACCACCGATTTATTAGAAACTAGTTTATCGTTAATTTTTAATACAGGTATACTATCAGTGGCCCTACGATTACCAGTTTCGGTGTTTATTACTTTCCACGTTGCTTTTACCTTATTTTTTGATTTTTTAATTTGTTGACTTATGAAAGTAGCTTTAGCTTGTTGACATACTTTTTTGAAAATTCTAGAATAGTTCCGTAAGTAAATATGAAAGTCATTGTTAGGGGTATAGGATTTTTTATCGTATAGGTCGTACATAATGTCTCTACTGCGCCTGATACCTGGGGTTGCCCAGGCACTAAAAGGGACCTTATTTTTAATATTTATTATTTTGACTTTACATGCTTTCTGGAATTCTTTATTTATAGCATCAAATAAAGAACTGTACATCATATTAGGATCGTCATAGTGTGGTTCTAATGTATGTAGCTGTACCTCAAAATTTTTCTTAAATTTTTCTAGACATTTATTTGTTAGTGACCTACATTGTATCGCCTTGTGCTTATTGACTATTTTATGACTTAATTTAATAATCTGGCACTTATGATCAGAGCGAACCCCTGATATAAGGTTTTTACCTTTTATTTTAAAGTTGGTTAAGACATTGTCTATACATGTAGCAGAATCTTTTGTCACCCTAGTTGGCTCAAAGAAATTAAAATTTAAATTAAATGATTTACATAAAGATATAAAGTCTAGTTTTGCGGTGGTATCTACTAAAAGATCAATATTAAAATCACCACATACTATAATGTTTTTGTTCATTTTTATCCTCCGGAGGGCATCCTCCATAACTTCCAAAAAATGTGAGGTTTTAGAATTAGGAGGCCTGTATACACACAAGATAATGTACTCCTCCGTCTCTGCACATGCGAGCTCGCAGATTCGTTCAACAGAGAGGTCGCAAATATCTCGTCGCTCTCTATGAACATATTTGTTATTTAACAAAATCATAGTGCCTCCGCCTTCTGCTGACACTCTCTGGAACGAACTAGCGACATGATAGTCATTAATATTAAACAACATTGTGTCTGGCGTAAGCCATGTTTCAGTAAAACATAAAATGTCGACATTAAATTTTTCATTAAATAATTCTACATCTAAAATTTTGCCAGAGAAGTGATTAATATTTTGATGTGACAGTAGTAAAAACTTAGTTTTCTTCTCTGTTGTCGAACTGATGCTTAGACTAAGGCTTAATTGGACTGTTATTGGATGCTAATGATGATGAAACATGCTATTATTGATTAACAATGAAATCTACCTTGGCTGTGTCTGAAGTATCCAAAGAATGTATTTATAAACAAAATGCAATATCTTTATTCCCTTGGAGGAAATATGTAATGACATTTTCTAATTCCATTCAATTAAATTTGCCACTATATTACAAATTCAAATATTCTTATGGGCTTAGGAGATGGAAGGATAGAAATTTTCCTGGCTTTCCTTTGGCTGCCAGTCACATGATGACGCATTGGTATCAATCTGTATGTGAACAAATAGTTCCCTTCATCTGCCGAGACCCTTATCTGGCAGGAATTTCTGATTATAGTAGATATATTTACTACTATGCTATCTATCTATTTCAAAGATTTTGATAAGAGAAACATACAATTTATCTACTAAAGCATCAGCAACAGAACTCAATCCATACCCTGTGCTTTGAATCACATATAATTCATGCTATTGTCCTTTTTATTGTATCTGTAGTTGAGACAGCGAACCTGTTAAAATTTAATCTACTGGTCTACTTTCTAACACCATTCAAAGTGCATAAATAATAATAATTTGAACTGTATATTTAATTTTTTTTTATTTCAAACTTGCAGACAGTAGCACCGATCGCCGAGGAAGAAGACGAGGAAGGAGTAGATGACACCAATGTTGATGAGAAGGATGTGGAGATAGTCATGTCGCAGGCCAACGTCTCGCGAGCGAGGGCCGTCAGAGCCCTCACCAACAACCAATCGGATATCGTCAATGCTATTATGGTTAGTAACTTACCAACACAGTCATCATCATTTCAGCCATAAGACGTCCATTGCTGAACATAGGCCTCCCCCAATGACTTTCAGATCGGCCGGTTGGAAGCAACCTGCATCCAGCAGCTTCCTGCGACCAACACAGTATTAGGGCGCAATTACACTTGATCGTTAGCCCGTAGGCGTAGTGCTTGAATAATTTTACTCCAATTCGGGCACCCGATGCATTTGACCATCGTAATGGAACAATGAAACGATAGTGATGGACTGGAGTTTGCCAAATATTCAGTCGAAACTAGGCCGAGACCTAAATTCGGCTCAACTTTTAGCGGAGTCAGTTTTCCAGTATGTCTCTCGCTAGCTATTTTTACTACCCTCGTGGCTCTAATAACAAGTGAACTAACTTGTGGTAACAAATTATTATTTAATAATTATTTTAACAATAATAAATTCTATCAAAATCGTAGCCGCTTTTGAAACAAGCGAATTTTGTATAATATATTGTTTTCAGATTCTTTGTTTCTTGTACTTCATTCTTTTTTTTCTTTTTACAGGAGCTGACAATGTAAAGATCCTGATAGTCAAAACTATTTTACTGGTCTTAGCTTTAAGTCTCCGGTTTAACTATCTTAGCGGAAGAGACACACATATGCTGCTCTCTTTCGCACTCTCACAAACTAAATGGATCCAAAGTACGAGAAGTATGATTTGAACGGTACGGGAATGTATATAGGCTTATTTACTACACAATAAAATTATGGTAATACTTTTGTGTTTTATTTATTCCATGTATGCTCTTGGGCCTCCACAGGATAAGAAAATGGAAAATGACCCTTTCATAGTTGAGAAGCCTTGGTCTCAACTATGAAAGAGCCATTTACCATCTCATGTGAAGGCCCTAGGGTCACCGAGTTGTAGTGAAAATTTATAGTAAGCCTGAGGGCGCTACAGAATAGCGGTATCAAAAAAAGAACCTTATTTGCCAGGCATCTCATTCTTCTTCTTATCGTATGGTTAATGAACAATCTGGTGTCGAAGTTTAAACCGCCTGTAGGCCTCTGACATGGCTTTACACACCATTGAAAAACTCAGGTCACACGATGTTTTCCCTCACCGTTTTAGCAACTGACAGTTATATAATACACACATAACTTACGAAAAGTCAGAGGTGCGCGCCGTGGGATCGAACTCGAGACCACTGACTTGACAGGCGACGGTCGTACCACTAGGCTATCATGTAAAAGTCGGCTGTGGCTACTACCCAAACGTGCTGCCATCACTGCCATGGAGGAAAAATGTTGTTCTTCCATGTTTTTCCAAGGCCCTTACCTACGAATAATTAAAAGCTTAAGTTGTAGTCTGTAGCTTTAACTTTCAATATTTAATAAAGTTATAGTTTTTTACTAGGTTTTTCAAGGATTTATTTACACAATTTCTGCGTAGAACGGAACGGTACTATATCACATCTGTGGTGTTCAACTTCAACAAAACGTCAAATTCAATTTTTAGAACTGTCATTTGGTTTTTGTTTCGATTTTCGGTGAAAAATACGGAAATTGAATCTGGTTTCATCTTGAGTTTGTGAAGTGCTATAATTTCGAAAAATGGCTCTGTTCCCCGGAACGGTAGCCTTCGACGAATATGGGCGTCCATTTATCATTTTAAGGGACCAAGATAGGCAAAAACGGCTTACCGGTATCGATGCCTTGAAGGTAATTATTTTCTATTCTAATCTATTTATTACCATGAATTCACACAATTAATCCTTTCATCGTCATAATTAGGGATAGACAACACTATCTCTAGCAAATTGTATTTCAAAACACTAAAAAAATAGCATAACCTAAACTTGTCAATAAAATTTGTAATATTGCAAAAAATCACCCAAATCGAACTCTTCATCAATAAAACTTGTATTAAAATTGTAATTTATCTTTAATGTAACTCGACAATACCGAAAATTTTTATCCAAAAAGCTTTTTTATTGACTTACATGCGAATTCAAAATCAGATGCGTACGAATCACATGATCTAACTTCTGAAGCAATACAACCTGTGAGATTAAACCTACGATATTATCGATATATCTCTATGAAATAGCTATTAATGTTGTTATTTAACTGTTTTATAATGTAATTTATATGTTTTCATGTTAATTTTTCTAAATAATCTTCTTTATGTTCAGAGTTCTTTGTTATATTCTAGAACAAATAAATATGATAATGAGAATTTAAATGTAAGTATCATCTTCAGCTTTTTAAAATGAATACAGATTTAGGTTCATAGTGTCTCCTCTTCAGACTGACTAACTCAACTTAAATAATAAATTTTGACTTTATTTATTATGTGTTGTGAAAATAGTAAGTAGGTTTAGGATTTACATAATTCTAGTAATAATACTGCTATAAAATACCAAGTATTTTTAAAACAAGGATCATTAAATTTGTACCTACAGTTTTCTGTAAAAAGTAGAAAAATTTAGAGCATTACAGACAAAAACAGCTCTGGGTCCTGGGTGTTCATCATCATTAATTTAAGAGCTACACTCTTGTTGATGCTGCTCCTTCCAGCTCTCTATCAAGAGCCAATTCCTTGACCTCCTGGGCATTAAGTATAGATAAAAATGGTCTCTTGGACACTAATGATGGATATAATTCACATAGTGTATTGATTTACCTTGAAATCAAACTGTCTTCTCTGAAGTGTCCAATAAAATCACTATATTTTATTTGTCCTTACCCATCTTAAGCTATAATATTGGCTTATCTTTAAACAAAAGGCATTTAAATTGTACAATTTGATAATAATAAAAGCAATTTCAAGCTTAAACTCTATTTGATTAGCATTTCTATTATAGTTAAAAATAAACTAGCTTACAACTGTCCCATTGCAGGGCAATCACCTTTTTTCTATATGAGAAGGATCAAGCATTAATGACCATGATACCTCACTGTGTATTGGTGATTTCGGACTATTAAGTCCAGGTTTCCTCACATTTTCTTTCATTGTTAGCCAGTGGTGTCTTAGATTAACTAAGTACTTGCAAAGCAGGTCTGTAACCAAAGCACCACCATAACATATCTCTATTTGAAATACCTTTGTTTTATCCAAGTTTTCATGTTAAAGGTGAGAAAAACGATATTATGGTAACTATACCTGCAGACTCAGTTCTATTGTTAGCACTTTTCGTGATACATCCCCATCTAGACATGATAACAATAAAACTTCTATTGTATTTCTCAATGTGTCCCGCAAAGTTAACACTTAACACAATCAAAAAAACAAGATATATCATCATCTGCCTAGCCTTTTTCCCAACTATGTTGGGGTCGGCTTGCAAAAAATCAAAATATATAAATAAACATAATAACTTTTTCCTCAGTCACACATCTCAGCAGCCCGCCAGATAGCCGGCATCCTCCGCACTTCCCTCGGTCCCCGTGGTTTAGACAAGCTCATGGTATCCCCTGATGGTGATGTGACCGTAACTAATGATGGAGCAACAATTCTAAAGCTGATGGATGTGGAACATCAGATCGGCAAGCTGCTGGTCCAGTTGGCTCAGAGTCAAGATGATGAGATTGGTGATGGTACTACTGGTGTTGTGGTACTGGCTGGTAAGTTTTGGGATGAAGTTTTATTATTTTTAAAAAACTGGCCAAGTAGACTATAGATCTGATTAAGGGCCCGTTACACAGTCTATGGAGCGACATTAACTTCTAGGTAAATACAAAAGAAATGCAGAATTTATATGAAATTATCTGTGTAAAATGGCTGTGACAAACGGATATGATGAAACTATAAACATAGAAATTTTTATAGAAAAAAATAAATAAAATGTTTGTGTGAAACACATGCACACAGATACCTAATATATTTTTTAATAGTGTCTATTTTATCTCTTTTTTTAATATTATTTTCTAGGCTTACAGTCTCATTAAAAATAATAAACTACAATATTTAAATTAACAAATAAGTGTGTTTAGTTACAAATTAAAATAATAATTTGAAATAATAATGATTTTGTTATCTATATAGAGTACACAAATAGTTTCATTAAGGGCCAAAGTTCGGCCGGTACCTGGCCGTAACCGAAACAGGCTGAATTGTTTTGGCCGAAACGGGAACTTGTCGGTCACCAATTACCATCCATTCTTTCAACAGGAGCCCTGCTGGAACAGGCGTCCAACCTCCTCGACAAGGGTATCCACCCCATCCGCATCGCCGACGGGTTCGAGATGGCTGCAGCCACTGCCCTGGTCCATTTGGATGGCATCAGTGAAGCTTTCCCAGTGAACAAGGATACTAGGGAGCACCTGATCAAGGTTGCCATGACAACGCTGGGGAGCAAAGTTGTGGTGAAATGTCATCGGCTGATGGCTGAGATTGCTGTTGATGTAAGTAATTTTATTGGGAACTAGTTTATGCCAGCGGCTTTACCTGCATGGGTATCTGACCAGGATTAAAAGTATCCTATGTGTTAATCCAAGGCATGGTTTCTCTGTGTACCAAGTTTCATTGAAATCCATATAATGGTTTATGTGTAATTTAACAATAAACATCTTCACAAACTTCATTTATGTAAATAATAAGAGGAGAATTTAAAATGTTAATTAAATTATTATCTTTGCAAATAAATTAATTTTAAGTGTCAGTTTGTAATTTCGAAATAACAACTGCTTTATTCATACAACCAAAAAGCGGTTTTTATTAATTTGGCGTCTGTTTGTCCCGGGAAATCTTTTAATTGACTTAACCGATTTTGATAGGACTTTTACTAACAGGTAGCTTTTTACGGCCTAATGTAAGCTACTTTTAACTTCAATAACCTTATAATTTGAAACAAAATCCGATTTAGGGGCCCATTTACTGGTAACTCTTTGATTTTGTAAGAAATATATTAGGAATATTTTAGAACTGCACCAAAAAAAAGTTACCGCAGTCACGGGCAACAGCTATGTAAGGAATAAAGTGTATTCCTAGTTTAGTAAGCTATTCTCTTTAATTCCCAGGCTGTACTCTCAGTGGCTGACTTGGAGAAGCGTGACGTGAACTTCGAGCTGATCAAGGTGGAAGGTAAAGTGGGGGGGCGTATGGAAGACTCCATGCTGGTGAAGGGTGTGGTGATTGACAAGACTATGAGCCATCCTCAAATGCCCAAGATACTTAGGGTAAGTTTATACTGCATGAATACATGCATGCATGATGTGTTATCAACAGTGGTCGGCGTAGGTAGTGCCATTTGGGATGAATGACCTTAAATATATTCGTTAGCATGGACATACCGGAATCCCAGGTTCCGAGATTTTTAAATTATAGAGTTTATTTATTCAACAATTTCTCTATACTCGACTCGGTTAATGGTGTTAATAATATTACCATCACAAAGTTGTGTGGCGTAAGAAGTAAATTGTACAATTTGGCAGTAAATAAATTATTTTAACAAAGATTAAATAAACATTCATATAATACAAAACTAGCTATTAAAAAAAATTCGGTATGGATTTATAAATTATTTATCGGTAATATTTGATCGAAGCTGAATCCCGCGAAATGGCACTGCCTACGCCGACCACTGGTCATCACTCATCAAATATGATAGTATTTGCAGGTTTACGAATAGCTCAGTTGGCAGAGAGGGAAAGTGAACTTGCAGGGCGTAGGTCTAAAGCCTACTTGTAAAATCTTTCTTTTTACAAAAATGTCTGCCAAAACAACAACATTTTATTCTTCATAGTTTTTTCCAAAATCCCTTCATGCCGTGCCGCCAGTAGGCACCGGGCCTAAGTTGCACTCGCTACATGCATTTTAACAAGAGTGGTGTCCATGGTTGGGTCTCCTGTTAATCATATTCAAATTGTCCAATAGGATGCCAAGCTCGCGATCCTGACCTGCCCGTTCGAGCCGCCGAAGCCTAAGACCAAGCATAAGCTGCACGTGGGCTCCGTCGAGGAGTACCGCGAACTGCGTCTGTATGAACACGACAAGTTCTTGGAGATGGTGCGAAGAGTCAAGGTAATGATATCTAACTGTTAGTCTTGAATATAGGCAACTGCTTGTCAAATTTCTATAAGCCAGAGACAATAATAATCTACTAAATATTTCTCGCTTTGAATCATGAATTATACCATTTTGGAGTTGATGCCATGCTAAGTGGATTTAAAATTAATAATTCATTAAGGTGGCTCCTTCTAAGCCTTGGCACCGACTCCAAAACTGACAGTTATTTCTAGCTTTTTAGTTTTGAAGTCAGTATTCTTTTTTTGCAATTTTGAGTGGCACATTTTGAATTGGGAAGGATATACATATATTGCTGAGGGTGCGCGCGAGTATGTTCTTCATCTTAATCATACATGTAATCAATCTTGCAACAAAAAAAAAACCCTTTTTTTCCAAATTGGCAGTTTAGCAGCAACTGAAAATATTAATAACAAAAAATGATTTTCACATGCTATGTGAAGTGATTGGGCACTTGCTAAATTATAAGTTGTGTCCAACTGTTGCTATAGATTGATTATATTATTTTCAATACCTAATAATACCTATTTATAAAATTGTTGTTCATTGATTTCTGGAAAAGTGTTTAACCATTACAATCTCAAACTGGAAATAAAATGTACTATGTGTATACTCCAATTCCCAATGAAGGTATAAATTATGGCAAATCTTGGATGTTCAATGTTACCAGGATGCGGGAGCAACCCTAGCCATCTGCCAGTGGGGCTTCGACGACGAAGCGAACCATCTTCTCTTAGCCGAAGGTTTACCAGCCGTCAGATGGGTGGGCGGCCCTGAGATGGAGCTGATCGCCATCGCCACTGGTGGACGCATCGTGCCGAGGTTTGAGGAGCTCACTCCAGATAAACTTGGCTCTTGTGGACTCGTGAGGGAGCTTAGTAAGTGTATTTAGTTATTGGTGCTAATTCTCTTGCACACGCTCTAAACTAATTTAGACTCACCATCTCTCTTTCTAACATCCATCATTAGAAAAGGATAACAGATTTTTAGAGCTGTCAAACTAGTCCATTTGCGTGATATCAACGAGAATTTAGTCGGCATGATATAGGTGTCGTCTAATTTTACGTCAATTGCAAGGACATAGATTAATTTGACAGCTCTAATTTGATAGTTCATTTTGCTGTCCTTTTTTGATGGTGTTTATTAGAAAGAGATATAGTTAAGACTAAAATTAGTTTAGCGGGATGTACAAGAGAATCAGCACCATTGAGTTATTTTTTTTAGATATCAGGTAGACCACGACAAATTCCACGACAGCAAAAATTTAAAAAAATCAAGTTAATTTCGATACTATTTACTTTTAGCGGAGCTGAAAATTGGTGTACATAAGTGGCGGCGATATAGCCCAATGACATAAGATAAATAGATTAATTCGTCGCATATAGATTTCCATAAAAAAAATGATATATTTGATTTGAGAGGTCATAATAAAAAATGGAATTTGGAATTGACGCGCGGGACTCTCACTCGTACATTTAGAATTAAAAGTTTTATCTAACTATGCAATAAAAAGTTTAAGTATTTTTAAAGAAAAAATTTGATTAATTAATAGTTTGATAAGATGATCTTGACTTTCCATAATTATATTAATATTAATTTCTTTTTCTTTTTCGAGGATTTCACTTTTTTAGGGCAAAAAACATACTGTGTATGGATAGTCCCAATTAAAAATAAAATAAAATAACTCTCTAGTAAAATGTGTTAACAAACCTAATAATATCATATTTTCCCCAGCTTTCGGCACATCAAAGGAAGAGATGCTGGTTATCGAAGAGTGCTCAAATAGCCGCGCAGTCACCGTCCTCATGAGAGGAGGAAACCGCATGATCGTGGAGGAAGCCAAGCGATCAGTACATGATGCACTTTGCATCGTACGCAGTCTGGTTCAGGTGAGGACACTAAGTTCATTAGGAGGGTACTCTGAAAACATTGGAAGACTCCAGAATATGTATTAAACTAACTAACTTCAGCCATTATTATCATATTATCAGCGAAGACCTGTAATTGGCTACATGGTGCTTTGTTATTTTTAAAGCTGTAGGTTTGCCAAATAAATAAATATATGAACATGCACTCATGACCTTTTAGACCTCATATTCAATCTGAATCAAATTCCTTCGTAATCTAAACGAAAAGTCACTTTCTTTTCTTTAGAGAAAGAAAAAAACGTGATACTGCTATAGCCGTTCATTATCTGCCATGGCAGTCAACGGATATAGCAGTAATAATAACAGTTCTCTGTCCACGTAATATGAATAGTAATATTAATGTGTATTGTTGTAGGACTCCCGCGTGGTGTACGGCGGCGGCGCGGCCGAGATCTCGTGCTCCGTGGCCGTGGCTCGCGCCGCTGAGAAGCTGTCGTCGCTGGACCAGTACGCCTACCGCGCCTACGCTGACGCCCTGGAGGCCATCCCGCTCGCCTTGTCCGAGAACAGGTGAGACATCTTAGGGATTACAATAAATTTAGAGGAAATCGACTGAGACATGAGTGGGGTTTAATTTCTTAAACCCACGTCACTCACTGAATAATAGCATGCAATTTACCAAATAAGCTTTGGTATTGTTTCTCAATACTTTTTGCATTTTAAGCCTTTGAACGCCACGGAGGTCACCGGTGACCGGTAAACAATAGAATTTGCATTGTGTCTGCTGTCTGGCAGTCAAAGTCCTACTAGCCATACCCGTACTACTAACCCGGTAAATCCTACCCGAGGCGTACCCATAGATATAGATACCTTTAGCAGTGTCAAGGGAGTAAGCAGTAACATGACGGCTAATAGAGATGAATGGAAGAAGAAAACATATTGCGCCGACTCTAAATAAAATCAGGACAAGGGCAGGAAGATGATGATGACGTACAGATACCTTTTACCTTAGTTTAGGTACCTTTCCAAGAGATCAGCATTAAAGTACCTAAGGAGCGACTAAAAACAATATACACAAGTGTGCGTGTCTATGCATGTGAGCACAATTCTGCGTTTTTTCACTCTTAAGATGAGCTACATCTGGGCAGGGGTACTGCACACATAGTCGCATCTAATAGGCATGAAATTACACTATTAAAACCCGAGATTTTTCAAAATTATTTTTGATCATGAATGACGTCACGTCACGTAGGCTGTTTCGTGTACGTGGAATGGTCTTATCTATCTCGCTTTCTCACCGATTGCCCCTCTAGGGAGTAGGGAGATAGGTAGGACGTCCCAACCTTTCATTAGAAAATCCAAGTGGGGCAACCTTTAAAAAAAAATTTTTTCGTTTCAGTGGTTTGTCTCCTATCGATACTCTGTCAGAGGTGAAGGCTCGACAGGTGGCTGAGAACAACCCGAACCTTGGCATCGACTGCATGGGCCATGGTGAGTTATGTACTGATATCCATTTACCGGTAGCTTTACAAGCTTAGGTTTAGCAAAGCCCTTATGGAGTACTCCACAACCACCAACGCCACCAAGGGCCAGTGATGGAGTGGGTACTCCACCACCTAGGGCCTGCAATGGAGTTAGTGGAGTAGAGAAGGCTAAGAACCATACGGTCTTCCTCAACGGACCTCGGGATAAGTTCGCTCCGCATGCGTTCTATAAACGTGTATGTCACTAAACTCTTAAACGGCTGGACCGGTTTCGATAAAATTTGAAAAGATTGGTTTAGTAAATATACATTTGAAATCTCTAGAACGTAGATGGCGCTGCAATAGGCAAAGTTAGAGCAGGACAACGTCTGGCAGGTCCTCTAGTATTTACCTATATTTTTATTAAAATAATTTTATATATTTTTTGTCTCTTTCCCAGGCTCCAACGACATGAAAGCAATGAACGTAATTGAGTCACTCCACTCGAAGAAACAGCAAATATCGTTAGCCACACAACTCGTCAAAATGATTCTCAAGATCGACGACGTGCGCTCCCCAGCGGACTCTATCGAGTAGAAGTATTAATATAATGTTTATTTACTGTTAAAACTATAATAAATATGATTTAATTGTCTATGGTATCGCTTGGTAATCTGTCCCAGTGTTGGATAAAGCTTCAACAGATAAAAAATAATTGTTTTTGACAGTCAGTTATGGTTTTCACTATTCTATCGATTACTGCTGCTGGTTGCTCGATTTGAGATCGATTTTTCTATCGATATATCACAATTTTTCAATGCAACCGCGGTCTTTGTGTTTATACTTAAAACTCTTTGGTGTATAAAACCTTTTTATAAGCGACAACCTTTTACATCAAGCAGTATTTCGAAACATGTAAAAAAACATACATAAAATAAGTATTTCGAATTTAATTTTACCAACATTTAAGCCTATGTGCTTATCAACAGCTCAAACAGAACTATCACAAAAATTTACAGATTTATGTTATGGAAAATGTACTATAAGCTGCAAAAAAACATGGTTATAATTATAAAAAGCATGGTATAGCTTGGTATAGCCTTGCTATTTTGCGGTTGATGGTAGTACAGATTTCATAATATCTAATGTGTTGTTAGAATTAATTGTTTTTAACCTTTATAGAAGGATTCGCTAGACATCCTGAAAACTTATTATGTCTGAAATATTATATTTCATAAAATTAGCTTAGCATTCGCTAGGCCTGTAGGCAATAACATTATTTTAATTATTATTATTAAATAAGTCTATGCATTTCACTGTACGAGTGTAAACAAGATGGATGCCTTATTGCACTAATAAAAATAATAAGCTAATTTAATAATATTTTTGATTTTCATTTCTATCCTGAATTTAATCCGTAACATAATCAAAGAAATATATTTCTAACCAATTTCGGTCAAAACGACTGTCTTTTGTTTTTTCGATATTCTTTTTAAAAAAATAATTTATAATATTATAAAAATATTTTTGCGATTGCGGAGCACTTTGCCAGACCCTTTCCCATGTGGTAAACGAATGCCCACTTCGCTGCTTTCCCGGTGGAATGTCGGAAGTCCACAAACTTACACCTGCCGCCGTAGGCTGGCTGAAAAACTTGGATATAGAGATCTGATCCACGCAGGGTAAATGCCATACGCTAGGCGTGGGCAAAGTATATCATTTTTGAGATTAAAACAATTGTATCTGCATCTCTAAAATGATTCGAATCACTGATATGTTTCATTTGGCTCATTTGGATCATTGATTCAAAGGAGCTTATAAGATACAGAATGTTACGTGATACATGTAAAAAACGACCTTATAGTATTTGATACTTAAGCGCCATATTGGTCATTTTTACGTGCATGGATAATGAAATGAAATCTGTGGGAGTATGTGTGATACATTTTACAATAAACATCTCATTTGGTATCTCTTTCTGACTTGTATAGATTGAATGCAATGATACGCTCACTCGCGATCCGCGTCAGTAGTACCCAGTGTGTCTTCGAATCAGTGTCTCAGTCTCCTCTCTCGCTCGCTCACTTCAGTCGCCTCGCAAGCGACGCGTTGTGCGAAAAGAGTACAGAGCAAATAAATGATTCAGATCCAAATGATGCGTTTGAAACGTTGTTACTGAACCAATCTTTTGAATCACTTCAATGATTCGGATCAGTGAGTCGTTTCAGTAAAGAGTTACATACACGTCACGTCACAGTCACGTCTACCATACGCACTGATGAGCGCCAATGTAGTATCAAGTCTCTAAGCGCCTCGAACGGCGCATACCTACGCAGCCAGGAGTACCTTGAAATGATCTGAAATAAACTTCAGATAGTCCGATGAAATAAAAGAAGAAATAACCAATCATTGTTTTAATCTTTTCACTTAACAAATAAACAACAGTGCTATTAAAACAGTAGAACAATTAGATACAATTTTATTCATCGTCGAGTATACTTTATCTACCCTCTTGACAGTTATTTTTTAAGTCTTATAAGCAAGTGTACTAATTTGACAGCTCTAAAAATCTTTTATCCCTTTCTCATGATCTCTGTTAGAAAGAGAGATAGCGTGTCTAAATTAGTTAGGTGAGACTATTATGTATAAAATTGTTCTACTATTTTTACACAAATATCTTTACAATAAAGAGTTTTATCATGCAACCAATAACGAAATTAAATTATGTATAATACTTTAGCCCATCCGGTAATGTTAGCTGGGCAAAAACGAATACATTCTTTTACGGCAATTTGTGTGAACATTCTTAATTTGATTAAAATGTCTTGGGCCCAATTATTACCCAAATTCTTAATTTGAATTAAATGTCTTCTTATTTTTGACAATAAACTGGATTCATAGGGTCGTACACTCAGCATTGGGTGGATACGGGTTGAAGAAGAGAAGAGAGAGAGAGATAGGGTCGTATTACAAACCTAACTCAGAACTCAAGCATTACTTAAAACTAGTTAAGTCGAACAAAAACTAGAATCAAGTAATGCTTGAGTCTTGATTTATGTTCTGTAATACGACCCATAGACTACTAATAGGCCAGCGTCGAGTATGTTTGATCTTCAATTTAGTAAAACGAAAAATGATGCCAAATCTGAAAACCGTCAAGGGTTTTTAAATGAATTAAATGTCTTAAATATGATTAGTAGATGTTAAGAACAAATTTTGATTTACTAATTATACTTAAGAAGTTAATTCAAATTAAGAATTTGGTGGAAGTGGGCTTTAATTAAGATTAGTGAATGTTAAACTACAAATTGTGATCTTTTAATCATATTTAAGATATTATTAAAATCAAATTAAGAATTTCGTGTAAAGCGCCTTAGGTTTGATTATTAATTAAACTATAGTGCTAAATGAGATTAATAAATACTTCCTTTAGACATTTCGGAAGCTCTATTTCCAGCCGTTGAAAATTTTGAAATTGAGTCAATAATGTTTTGACAATGTTTTTTTTTTAAATGATGTTAGTTTTTTTTATGCACATTTGCGCGTACGTCAACCAAGATAAAGCCGTTATACCATAGATTAACAAACATCGCTTTCTTGATGCAAGCAGAGTAAATAAAGTTAGTACATGTTTCTATTATCTCAATTAATAAAAATTGCTTATACTGTCAATGTCATTGTTTAAATACAGTTGAGGTGCGAATTCATCCAACACGAGTATACATGAGAAATTAATTTAAATTAACATAATATAAAGAGAAGTGGATTTTGTGCATCTAAATAAAAATTATCTGAATTCATACATAGTAAGCAAATTGCTCGCTAGCAACCAAAAGTTGCTAAATGACGCGCAACTTGACATTGTAAAAAGTTGAGCAACGTCGCTCCACAGTTGCGCTACATTTCACAGATTCTCTGACCAAAGGGTGCAATATTTTCTTGTCAGAAATATTATTTTACTATAAATAATTTAGTTACAAAACAGCAAACAGTTCAGTACGAGATTTTAAACTATACAAATACCGAAATTCGTGTGAAGTAATACACGTGTCTCGTTTTTACTCTTGTTGAACGACAGAGACAGGTATCGTCTCACTAAAACTATCAGTATTCGTATGGTTAGCAAATTCATAACAAGGATACAGAAACTTGTATTTTCTACTAAACACGTCGGATAAATTCGTCAAATAAGAACTAAAAATGGAAATATCAGTTTAAATTTTTAAAGTTAGTATGTAAATAGATCTTAAATGAAGATCATTGTGATATATCCTAACATATAATCAGATAAATCTAATAATTATGAGGTACAGACCTACCAAATAATCTGTATATGAGTGGGAGCTGGAACTCATGTCAATTTTTGACAGTTTATTTCGTTCAATTATTTTTTTTTTATTTATGGCAACTGAGTCTCGGACGATTCTGCCAATGTCAGAGGTTGAATGATTAATATTGGAACTTAATGTGAAGGTATTCCGGCACGGTGTTCGTACACTGTAAACTATAAATATGACACCAGAATGATATAGGAAGGGTTGTTGATTCTAATTTGATATTAATGTTATGGATAAAAATCATTAATGCGACAAAAAGGTTAGGGGATTGGAGGAATGGGTTAGTACGGAAGGAGAAAAAAGCGTGCTATATCTGTAGTCGAGCCTATTTACGAACTAAAATATCAGTTCAAT
The DNA here is from genome assembly GCA_936450705.2 of Protodeltote pygarga. Lineage (NCBI taxonomy): Eukaryota > Metazoa > Arthropoda > Insecta > Lepidoptera > Noctuidae > Protodeltote > Protodeltote pygarga. The sequence goes on from OW388275.2 coordinate 4,256,937, forward strand.
GCCTCACTCATATTACAGATCACGTGGTACTCTTAGGGGCAGTCTCGACGAGCGGGAGAATCGCGGCGATAGTCTCGTCGTACCATCAAATAGTATTGTACCAGGCTGTCTCCACACGGCTTTATAATCGTAGTGATTTTGTAAGAAAACGCTGCGATTTTCTCACTTGTCGAGATGGTCCCTAACGATTCCCAACGGTGTGGGCCCTTCAACTTCACATAATACAAACTATAGTTACATTTAAATATACTTTTAGTAAATAACATTAGTATCTATGATAAAGCGTTGATTCGAGTAATATTGGTGCTAATTCTTTGGCACACGCTCTAAACTAATTTAGACTCCCTATCTCTCTAACAGATCATCAGAAAAGGATAGAAGATTCTTAGAGTTGTCAGAAAAGTAATAGATTGAAGGTAGACCGGTAACTTAAGATTTATGAGTGAATGGAGCTTAATCTGCTAGCGTAAGTTAGAAGGCAATGTAACTGAATGTAACAAAATATAAATTAGTAAATATTAGATGACATTACTGGATGACAGTAGCCAAAAATCGTGATCAATAGCGTTCAACCTATGTCCAGCAGTGGACTGCTAAAGGCTGATGATGATTAGATGACAAACAAATGAAAAACAGTAAGTCATAAATTTTGTCAAATTTTACGTCAACTGCAAGGGCGTAAACTAATTTGACAATTCAATTTGCTGTCATCTTACAATGGTGTTTATTAGATATTAGAAAGAGATATAATTAGACTAAAATTAGTTTAGCGTGATGTACAAGAGAATCAGTACCATTACCTCAGTTCTAACGTAAATAATTTATTTTAATTAACTAATAATAATATTTTTTCTTCGATTTGCAAATTGGTTGGGAAAATAAAATAACATCAAGCTATTTACATGTCGTATACTATGGAACAAAGTCCGAAAATTAAAAATTTTCAAGCTTTTTACGTTACAGATAAAAAAAAGAGTCAAAACTGTCTTTATCATAGTCATAACAATAACACTTTGCCCGCAGTCTCCTCATGCTCAGCAGTCGCGTTTGCTACTACTAAACCAACGAGGTGTTCAGTTGCGAGTCCCTGTAATTTTATTAAGAGACCTTATTTTCCCAGCCTTTAACCTCAGAGTATATAAAAAAAAAGAAACAGTTCTGTCAACAATGACGTAAGGCAAGCGACAAAGGGAAAGATGCCGAGGATGGGCAGCAGCATCATTCTGTGTAATAGTAATCATCTGCTGCGATCGCCAACCCGCTTGCCTAGCGTGGCGATTATGGGCAAATACCTCCAATGAGCGCACAATAGTGGCGCGCATTGAAAGAGGATCCATGTTCAGCAGTGGACTAATACAGGCTGATGATGTTTTAGAATACATGTTTGTGATCGCGACTTTACTTGTGAGCGAGGTGTAGTTTTGTATGTTATCTAGTTTTTTATTTACTCTAAGGCTTTTACTTACAACACGTTATTAAATAAAAATACTTGTTACATCTATTATTATAATTTCAGACATTGATTGTACGTTACAGCTAGTTTATATGTAATTTACTGATTATTTATTTTTATATCATTATGACTATATATCACGTTGTACCGGACGCGGGTTACGTACCGATGTATTTAAGAGTTACAGTACAAATATTAATAAAATTAAATAACCTACAACGTTTTAGAAGTCGGTTGAGGAGGCACTCGTAGTACTGTGATCGGGGTTCTCGATAACCAAGGTTTATACGTTTAGTGTGATTAGATTGATCAGTCTCAAGATGGGTACGGTTTGTAGAAATTAATTACTTCTAGATCACAGAAAAATCTGATCTATTTGAAAATCAGTCAAGTTTGGAATCATATTTAGGGACGGGCAATTTTTTTTTTTTTATTTAAGGTGCACCTAATTACAAAAATGAAAGTTAATAATAATGTTCGACCGAAATTCGGTCACGGCCAATCTCAAAGGAGATGAGCAAATAACGTAGGTGATATTATTATAGTCCAGAAGTGTGTGTCGATGTCGATCTTGCGCCGATCGCCTGCGCAGGTTTAAAGAACTGTACAGGGTCTATTCCCACACATGTTCCAGTAGACCGTGCATTAGGTGTCCATAAAAAAACGGTACCACAGTATCACGAGGGCCTCATAGTTATTGTATTTTTATCACGTTTAAGTTAATACAAAAATATGAGCATGCGCTCTACTAGCCTATAACTATTAAATAAATACAACTTTTTAAAATTTCTTTTCATAGTACAGACGCCAGCACATGAAGCTACAACAATTTGTCAAATTTGTTCAATAGATTTTCAACTTTATAAGCTACAGCATAACGTTCAAGGTTGATTGGGTAAATTGGGAAAATTTGACAGTTTCGGGTAGATTGAACTGCTGGCATCTGTACATACATCTCGACCTTTAGGGTAAATTTATACTAGCGCAGAGTCGAAGCGCATCGAAGCCAAAACTGAACATAACAAATTCAACCTAAACTCCACAGCGTAACGCTCACATTACTTCTAAAATTTGAAAAAGACGCGCGCATTCTTCGGAATTCGCGTCTGCGCGTGACCAACGCTGATTGGTGCGCGCGCATTTTCGCGTATCCGTGCGCTCACTAGCGAACCTACGCGTCATCAGTCGGAAATTGGCCTGCGTCGCTGTTGAATGTTACTACACGTAAAAGAGTGCGTTCATTCGTGCGGCTTCGCTTTAGTTATAAAGAATTTGACGCTTCGATGCGCTTCGACTCTGTGCTAGTATAAATTGACCCTTACTTTCTCTTTGATCTGCGCTACATAACGTAGCCTACCTCTTCTTGTCTTTCCATTGACTTTTACTTCTATAATGTTACTTATGAATGCGTGGCGTATAAGCTGGCCATCTTGCCTCTTCTGTTTTTAACACTAAATATCAGTTTTCAGCTCAGATACCTATATCAGCATTATAGTTGTTAAAAGTTGTATTTATATACACGTCGCGTTAGGCTTTAAAAGAAAATTATTTATTTATTATACAAACGAAACTATGTCAGTCGTTATGGCCATCCTTAAACTACGTCACACGAATTTCATGATTCTTTGACCCCTCCCCTTCCTTGTCACATTTGTGAGATCTCCCCTACCTAGTGTGATGTCACATATTTAGAAATTTATATTAAATTTACAGCGAGTGCAAATTTGTCAACCTTATAGTCATGCAGACAGAGTTGCAACTATTTTTTATGTTATTCCTTAGTAGGTGTGTTGTATAAATTTAGTGTTGAAATACTTGGATATAAAATATTATATTTTGAAAAATAGTGATGTCACAAAGTTTGAGTCCCCTCCCCCCCCCTTGCCACACTTTGTGGACCCCCTCCCTCCTCTTAAAAGAGTGACGTAATTTATGGATGATACCTATCGCGCTTTTACGTGTCGCACGATTATTTAATTCTCGTGAGTCACTAAAGCAGTTAATATTATCCGTCTCTAGATCTATCGTGATTATATTATGCGTATACGTATCTAACTTTTTTGAGTGCTGTAAGTATACTGCACTCTGTTTGGGCCGCGCTAAAATATCTACTGACGGGGCGTGCCCACCATAAATCTATTACGACATACAAATATAGTAATACAACTATACCATTATACTATACATCCATTTTTTACTATACCATACAATTTTGTCTTCATCTTGTCGACAGTATACGATATAAGACTGCTCGAGTGACTCAAAAGAATTATAAAAAAAAATACTTTTGTAATAACTACAGTATTCATTGGCTATTTGACAGTTGTAACGATAAAATATGAAATAATTATGTTTGATTTAGTAGCTTATAAGTTAACAAAATTATTATTATGATTATTATTTAGCCTATCGCCCCACTGCAGGGTTTAGGCCTACCTTCCTTCCTACCACTTGTCTTTATCTAATACTAAAGAAAGGTACAAACTTTCCGCTCAAAATATGCTTTAGTTAGAGCGTCGTAAGTTAACATGGTTTTGTTTCTTGTTTTATGACGTCACAAGTAGCAAATGTCACGTGACCGGCTGATTTCCCGCGAATTTCAAATTAGGTGCTTATAAAACTTTGTTTTGTATTTCGAATAAATAACGGTTTTTTTTGAGAAAAATATAATTGTAACAAGTATAAAACAAACCTACGTATATTTTGTAATATTTTTCGGAAAACTGTCAAACAGCCAATTTGTAAACATTTATAATTTCTTAAATAAATATAGTTATACTGTTGGTTTACGGATGGAAGGATTTGCTTCGATTATTTTGATCACGAAGACAATAAAACGATTAGTGACTAATCAGGGGTGCGAGCATGGATCTTTTTGTCGACTTTTTATCGAACGTTTATCGATTCTAAACGTCAAGTTTGACATAAAGTTCATTAAATTGTGTCAAAATTGACGTTTAATATTGATATATTTTCGATAAGAATTCGAAAAAAAGATCCATGCTCGTATTCTAGTTTTAACTTTTCATACGAGTCACGTGACCATTCATTTTGTATGAAAAGTCAATTTTTAGATTTTCAGATCTCGACAGATTCTAGGGAAAGCTTTTCAGTTTCATGGACCTTATTACCTCCTAAAAGGACTTGTCCGCTTTTTGTATGGACGTTGGTTTTTTATTCTGAGAAAATTCTAACCAGCATGAAACTACCTGATGCCGAAAGTCACAAAAATATGTAATCTGGAACTGCTGAAAAAATAATTTTATATCCATTTACTTTAATATTTAGAAGGGCTTGTTCGTAGTCTCTCCAGAAATGTACGATAAATAGAAAATGATTTTCTCAAAATTGAAGGGATATAAAATTAAATATTTTATGTCAAAATACTAGTTTTAAGAGCCTCTATCCAAATATATTAACACATGCTGGTTAGAATTTTGGTCGAATAAAAAACCAGTTCAGGACAACTCTTTTTGTAGTCTTTAAAGTAACAGGGTTTAAAAAGATAACTTAGGGCTACAAATCCATCCATTACCACCTAAAGTATTACTAAATAATACAATACATATTTGACAGCTACTTGACATTACTGGCCTATAATTTCTGCTCCTTAATCAACTTGTAGAGATCTTTGGTCAAACCTGATACACTTTGATACAATCTCTGGCTTGAAATAACAATTGACCAAATTGATTATACAGGGTTATTTGTAAAACACCAGCATCCTTAAAAGGGGTCATTAAACTCATTATGAACAACTTTTACTATGGGACCAACCCTGAAATCGCAAAAAAAAAATCAGCTGTTCCATACGTTTATGTTCACACTCAACAAAATGTATAGAACAGCTGATTTTTTTTTTCGATTTCAGGGTTGGTCCCATAGTAAAAGTTTATCTTATATAAAATATAAACGGCTTTTTTTTGTTTATGAAATAAGGTTAGTAGTTTTGCAACTTACGAATACATATTGCATCACTGAATAACAGTTGAATGCGGTTACAAAATTATTACGAAAGTGTCACAGTTGGGCAACAGTTGCGCGATTGTGGAAAAACAGTTGCGCGATTGTGGCGCAACACGTCGGCTTCTTACAGTTTTCTCTTACTATCTTAAAGTTCCTTGTATTTTTATTGTTAATAATTAATATTACGTAGTTACATACAGTAAGGCTTGCGGCACACGAAGAAAACCGAGTCGTATTCGTGCTGCATCATAGAGTGGGGGTTCTGCGCGTATTTCGTTTTTACCCCCGTTTTTTCTTTCTGTAAGAACATAAAAAAAAAAATATTATGGAATAAAGCATCGAACCCAAGACGTGATCAGCAGTCGCGCTTGCTACCATTAGACCAGCCTTTCCCAAAGTGGGCGATAAAGCCCCCTTGTGGGCGCTGCAGGCCTAAAGAGACCCAGAAAAAAAACCGGGGCGTTGTGTAAAGGCTTAATTTAATTTGAAGTTATAGTGGTTTTTAAAGTAGGGGAATAAATGGGAGCGCTGAAAAATAATTTATTCACAAAGTCGGCAGTAGATAAAAAAAATAGTGAACCCCTGCATTAAACCAACGAGGCAATAAAATTATACACATAGAAAGAAACTGATTACGAGCAGGAATTGAACCTATGGACTTCTAGCTAGACAGTAATTTATTTATTTATTATAATACACCAACAGCATACACATTTTACATTATTAAATAATAGAAATTACAGGTAATAGTTCTAATGTATACACAGATTATAGGCGTACATAGCTTATGCTAGTAGAGACAGGACAAAAATCAAATCAAATTAACTATTTTAAATTTAAAACAATTAATTAAAATTTAAATCTTAAAATACGTAATAAATAATACAAACAAACTTACCAAGATATCAAATCCTATATCTCTAATAATCTCTAGTAATATGTCGTATGGAGGCTCGATACTGTTTTCCGTTGGCATATCACTAAAAGAATATAATTAATTTTATAGTATACTAGCTGTTCCCCGCGACTTTGTCCGCGTTAAATTAAATTTTCCCTTAAACACATGTTGAGAAGCAGCCAGACTGCCTGTTTTTTCTGACTTTAATCACAGATATTGCAATTTTTTACTGAAAACTCTACTTTTTAAAAATAAAAAATAGGCTATAGCACTCAGGAATAAAGTAGCTTCCTATTGGTGAAAGAATTTTTAGGATCGGATCGGTAGTTCAAGAGACCCCTGACATACATACATACATACAATCATACAAACTTTACCTCTTTATAATATTAGTATAGAAGTATAGCAGTATAGATTGTGTTACTAGGGCGGTATGAAAACAATTACTATCGAAGGTATATTCAAAGCCCGAGCTGCAGTCGAGGGATATAATAGTCCGACGTTACTGATTGTCGTACAGCCCGTGTCATATACAGGGTTATCTGTAAAAAAAACAACTGTTCCATACATTTTGTTGAGTTATGTGAACATAAATGTATGGAACAGCTGATTTTTTTTGCGATTTCAGGGTTGGTCCCATAGTAAAAGTTGTTCATAATGATGAGTTTAATGACCCCTTTTCAGGTTGCGAGTGTTTTACAAATAACCCTGTATAATGTTTTTAGTTATACTTGCAAGAAAATAAACAATAAAACAAGGTACAATCCAAAATTTGTTTCATAAGCAAAATGTAAAAATAATGGTTTCGTAACGCGCATTACCGCCCGCTGTTCCTACTTGTAACAGCGCTGTTTTTGATTTCATATCTTCAATGTGCAAGAGAGATAGCAGATTAACGAGTAGCCGCGCTTTAAACATCTGCATTACATTATAGTAAATTATTACCTATATCATCTGCCTAGCCTTTTCCCAACTATGTTGGGGTCGGCTTCCAGTCTTACCGGATGCAGCTGAATAACAGTGTTTTACATGGAGCGACTGCCTATCAGACCTCCACAACCCAGATACTGGGTTACACGATACCCCTTGGTAAGACTGATTGTCAGACTTTCGGGCTTCTGACTACCCGTAACGACTGTCAAAGATCTACAATTGACAGCCGGGGCCAACAGCTTAACGTGCTATCCGAGGCACGGAGAGTGATAATTAATTTACAATTATTTAGTAAATTATTACCTATAATGGTAAAGTAATGGTCCCAAGTTGATCCAGTACCCTCCCGGCTGTAATATAGTATATATTCTCTCAATAAACTCTATCACGTTAGGCGCACAGTCGATAAAGAAACACGTCGCTACGCAAGACCATTCATCTGCTTCTGTATAAACCTGAAATAATTAAAATGAAAAAGGTTTTCATCTTTTACAAGATTTGGCTAATTATGATCTTGAAATTTTTTAAAAAATCTGTAATGATAGATGTTAGTGTATAAATTAAAAAAAATCTGAGTTCCGGGAAAGTTTAAATGGTAAAAAAAAAGTGACAATTTAATTCTCCAATAAAATTGTAAGGTAGGGTAGGGGTAGAGTATGGTAGGATAGGGATAGGGTAGGGTAGGGGAAGAGTAGGGTAGGGTAGGGGAAGAGTAGGGTAGGGTAGGGGAGAGTAGGGTAAGGGTAAAGTAGGAGTAGAGGTAGAGTAGGATAGGGTAGAGGTAGGGTTGGGTAGGGTAAAATATGCGTAGAAGTAGGATAATCACAAGTACAAAGTCACGGCAACTAGTATTTAATAAATATCTCTCAGATGAGCTGGATTCTTCGTAATATCGGTACTCACTTTGAGAAAGTCGCCGGCTGTCATCGAGAAGTTATGGTTGGGTCTGTTCCCCGAGGGGCACACATCGGGGAAGCGAGCCGATATCAACTGATGCTCACACGTGATATTGTTTACGTATTGATGTACCCATGGGTGCACTGTGTATTTATTTACCTGAAATATAGTATAATAATCACTACATACTATAAAACAAAGTCTTCCGCCGCGTCTGTCTGTTTGTCTGTTCGCGATAAACTCAAAAACTGCTGCACCGATTTTTATGCTGTTGTCACCAATAGATGGAGTGGTTCTCGAGGAAGGTTTTAGTATATAATTTGTCAAGTTTTTGTATACATTGGCTAAAATATGATGATATTTGTTGGAGGTGTCGGAAAAAAATAAGGTTGCGGGGACGGGATCAAAATTTCATGATTACTTTTGGTCGCGATAACCGACATCTACGCGGGCAAAGCCACGGGCATCAGCTAGTACAATGATATAATCGTAACTAATGTTTGTGTGTGTGCGGGGTTTCCGCCCTAAGAATAGAACCACCCCTTCTCTATAACATCTCCTGCGTAGTCGGCTAATTTCAGATGAGATTGACCACTGTGACCGAAATTCAGTCGTTGGCAGCACGGTGCTCTTTCTACCACGACTTTGTCTACTTCAAGAATGAGATTCTGCCAAAAAACAACCTATCTGTAACTCACTTCACTGCACCTGTTGAGTATGAAGTTGCTCGCGAACAGCATGAACAGCGAGAACTCGTTGCCTTGGCAACTGTACCCTCGCGCCGCCACCTCCCACGCTAGGCGGCCCAGCCCAGCGCCCGGGACCAGCACGCGGACTTGACTGCGATCGCTGTGGGATGTTATTGATTTACAGCCCTGTTTCAGCACTTAATGGTAAAGTGTCATTTACAGCCCTGTTTCAGCACTTAGCAGTAAAGTGTAATTTACGCCCTGTTTCACTGAAGTATCCTGTTTCAAAGCAGCGATAGCCTAATGGTATGACCTTTGGACTGCCAAGTTAAAGATTGGCTCGAAACCCAGGTACGCACCTCTGATTTTCGGATTTATGTGCGTATTAGAAATTAATTGTCACTGCTAAGACGGTTAAGGAAAACATCGTGACGAAACTAGCGCACCTGAGTGATTTTTCGACGGTGTGTAAATCCATGTCAGAGGTCTACGGGCGGTTTAAACTCTGAAAACAGGTTGTCGACCATACGATAAAAATGATAAAGGCACAATTCGAAGTGTTCTGTAAGCAACAATGTCAGTCGTAAAGACACTTCGTAAAGATACTTGCCTATAATCATCCAATGAGAACCTCTCCTCCATTTCATCTAATATAGGCTTATAACACTGTTCCCGTTCCGCCGCCCCCATGTCACTCCAATCTCGTACTATATTTTTAAGGACTGATTGTACCTGCAACACAATTTTTCAGTTACACGGCCAGCGCACACTAGTGTCGCCCGGCGGCAGGTGACACGAGGGTTTTCAATGTACCAATGTAATGCTTATATCATTGAAAAAAAGGATACATATATTTCAATGCTTTTAACCCTGGACCATACTTAGAAATTAAGTTTAATAAGCTAGAGATGACAGCTAGGGTTAGAGTGACAGAGAGCTGGAATGAGCTAGAATTTGAGAGAACTAAAGAGAGTACAAATAAACATTAATTAATTTTTAATTATACATCACCTTTTCTACATCATGCTGCATCTTATGCTGCTTCTGAGATGCAATCTCACAATTATTATAATTACACCCAAAGCTTTCAGTCCCATTTGTCCCGGATGTATCCGTGACAGTGTGGACAACGTTTTCGAACATAGTGTCCACGTCTTTTATAATTAGGTGCACCACACTATTGTTTATGTCGAGACATTTCTTAAATTTGGCTAGGTATCCTTTATACTTTTCTAATCGTCGCTGATGGTTTGGTGGGAGTATAGAAATTATTTTTTCTGATTTGTGAATTCTGTCTAAACTGCATAGTCTGAAAAGAAAAAGATATTATTATTAGATTGTTTTTTTTCTTCTAAAGGGGTTATCACACTTAATCGAAAAAAAAAATCACTTGGGTGACTAAATATCTTCACTTCATCGCTAACTATGGTAAGTTCGATCCCCGAATTAGTCTCAGAGACTGGGCTGAATTTACACACCAAAATTAGGTTTAGAAGTGACAACGGCTTAGCTAGGGTTAAGTACTTAGAGACGGGCCAAGAGCGAGTTGCACACAAAGGCGGAAAAGAATAATGCTTTTTTTGTTGGTTAATTATGAATCAGTTTACAAACCAAATCTTCACACAAATGACAAATTAGATGTAGGTAATGACTCAATGACTAATGTTGACCGTTGACGATTCATGGCGTGATGTCGACGTCATGTATAGGAGGAAAATTTTATGTAGGTAACTGTTAAAGTAATTATTCTATGAATGAATTAGCAGAATACACAAATATAATATAGTAAATAATAATAAGGAAATTGATGATCTTATAAGTTTATTGGTGGAATGTGTCCAGTATAATGCTTTGAGTCAAAGTAGAGTAAAAGTCAACCCGATACCTCTGATTCAACAGTCAACAGTCACAACCGATACACGACTCGTTATGCGAGATACATATGTGCACTATGTACAGTAGGTATAGTGTAATATGTTGCTGTGTCGGTGTGTACCTGGTTTCCTCAAAAAATTATGTTTTTGAAGTGTACATTTTCTAAAAAATGGTCGAAGGGGGGGGGGAGACCCTTAGTCCACAAGAGCAGAGGTCTCAGGTTTGAACCCAAGAGGCAGAAAAGTTTCACAAATATATTATGTGTAGTTATTATTTAAATTTAGCCACTAGCAAAGCAAATGGCTTGACATTTTATTTTTTATTGTACCTGCATTCTAAGATATAATTTAGAAAAAATTTTGCTGTATTATGGGTATATTTGAGGTTCTATATACAATTCTATTTCAGTATGCATTAAACAACCAGACCACAACAAATATCTGTGGAACACACTAATATTTTTCCCATGAGGAATTCAAAGCTGCAATACCAAGTGAGGAAGACTTTTAATTAAGGTTTTTTAAGTATACTCTACAGATCTTAACTTAATGTGGAAGTCAAAATGCTTAGTTGGAGCCCTCATGGAGGCTTGATAATTAAAGATAAAGATAAATTTATTTTGCGCAACTCCGCCCCTAAAATGACACTCTGACCGAAACATGATTTAAAAAACGCAAGGCATTGCCTGCATAGGTGGTGGATTAAATATTATATGTAATACCTACATAAATAATTGTAAAATAAATTGGGTGGTTGCAGATCTACCTCCACTGACATGCACTATACAGTAACTTCAGTACAAATAGTGAAAATATACAACAGGGAGATAATTTTGTCTGATTTATTGTTTTACTCCTAATAAACATGTAAAACTAATACTATTTTTATGAATACCCCATGAACGCAATAAATAAATTTATTAAACGGTCCCGCCTCTTCGCCATAACCATAGGGACATTGTTGCGAAGAGGTCATAAACAAAGGAGTTTGGTTTTCTATCTAAATAGGTTAATTAGATTGTCCGATCCGTTCAAACAAAGACTTGTTGCTACCCAAAAGAAAAACATTGTTACTCGCGTCATTCTATAAATAGATGTAGCACATACGTCTCTCAAGGGCTAAAAAAGCGTATTATAGTCGTTTATATTGAATAATAGCTTACTTATAATATTTGAAAGCGGTGACAACGGCGCGAAAGTGTTCTCGCTCTTTGGCCTCGTCAATTTCTTCAGCTGCCGACGTTGAAGTCATTTTAAAAGAGTATTTAGCAAACACAGAATCTTATTTAATGGATAGTACAAAATGGAAGCACAAAGACGTTAGGAATCTATACAATTTGTAAGGTTTTTATTATAAATTAACAGTGACCAAGCCTTTGGAATGACAGACAGACCGAGACTTGACAGATTGACGGAGACGGCCGACGGGAGAAGACGGGAACTGTCTGGGAAGAATGAATGAAAATGAAAATCGAAGTATGAACGAACTAACAAAAAAGATCCAAATATCCAATCAGTGTTGCCAGAGCCAAGATTCTAATTGTCTTTGCAATGGCACAAAATCCCATGAACGGAGAAATACTTTGTCTATAATGCAAAATACACCTAACCTACGAACTACTAAACGAACCTACGACCTTTGACTTGGCAGTCCAAAGGTCATACATATTCTACCTCTAGGCTATCAGACTATCACTGTTTCGTAAGCCGAGACATGACGGGTTAATACGTATGCAGTCCGTAAGCGTAAACGTATCTACTATGTGAAGCAAATTATCGCAAGTATTGTAATCAAGTTGAATTTATTTCATCAATTTAATCAATAATGATTTGAGCTTTGGCCCATCCTTGATTCTATTTATTCATAATATATGCAATCTGTGGTGCACTTAAACAAAACGTAACGAAACTTTCATTCAGGAAGGAAGAACTGAAAGTGAAAGATCAAAGAAGATGAGGAAACAAAACGTCGACAATATGTCGGGCAAAATGTGTTTGTCAACACTCTATTGATTTTTCTTGTTATCCCAAAAAAATCTAGTTTCATAATTACACAACCTGGAAATCGTCGAGATTTCCCTAAATATACTCTTAGCTATTTCACGATACTTATTATAAGTGCAATAGACATCAAAAAGTGTAAATTTTGTTATGTACTATTACAAAACATCGCTTGTCTACTACGACTTGAATTTACAAATTAATTCTAAAGTTCTAACTCTATTTTTCTTGTTAAATGCATTGAAAGCTATGTGAAAAGTTTATGAATAGCTAAGTGTTCAACAGTTATGCCATATTTTGTGTAAAAATACCGCATCGGGTCTTAAGACAGTGAAGGATAAAAAATCAATATTCTGCAGTGTCTTGGTTGCTAGGCTGTGAGTTACTTTATGCAGTGCAACAAAAACACATGAACATTGAATTCTATAAAATATGACGTGAGAAACAAAATATTTCACTAAATAACACTTCTAACATGATGGAAGGAATAATAACATACAGAGTGCAACCTCTACTGAAATGCATAGTGTTATTCCTGTTTATTTTTACGGCAAAGGTACTCACTTCTCGGCCTCAAGAATCTCAGGATCTAAGGAATGGTATTCAACAGCTAAAACCTTCGCATTATGTGAGGACATTCACAAAATATCATCATAGAAGGACTATTCAATGGAATAGTCAACCAGATTTAAGAGATTACTGGCCAGTAATAAATGATCAGCCAAGAGAGATCGAAAAACGAAATGCTGATTCGTCTCCAAATTATGTAGAAGTCCAGGATGTTTCAAAAGTTTACCAACACGCAAAATTATTGAAGAAAAGAAGCATACCAGATAGTGAAAACTTTTTAAATGGCATGACCAAACAACACAAATATCAGCCAGTACAGCATTTGAGAATTGAAAAAAGAAGCTTAGAAGTTCCAAATTCAATTGAATTTGTAGGTGCCTCTCATGAAATGTTAGGACTTGATCAGTTCACCTCTGACACTGTTAGAGATAACATTGTTGGGTCATTTGAGAAGAAAGCTATAAGTTCTGGCAAAGAAAAAAATGGGAAGAATGGTTTGACAAATGATATAAAGACTTATAAAGTAAAAGCTGCTATAATACCGACAGAAGCGACTACTACGATGGGTCCGACTATTGCGTGTTTGTACAAACTTCACGATAGTGTGGCTATAAGTGTCACTCCTTCCTATTATGATGAGAGGAATGCTCAATTAGTGGTGGAGAATGATAGTTTTGGTTTGTATAAATGTATTGTTACTAATCTTTTTATCACTTTTCATTTAAACCTGGCATCTACCAATGTGACTTTTTTAATGTCATATGTACTTTCTTAGTTAATCTAAAACACTATTGACTAACGGTAAAGGAAAATATCGTAAGGAAACCTAGATTTAATAGTCTGAAATTGCAAACACACAGTGAGCTATCATGGTGATTAATGCTCAATCCTTCTCTGTACGAAAAGAGGCTTTTGTCGTGCAGTGGGAAGTTACTGGCTGATTATAATTGTAATAAATGGAATAGTAATAATAATAAAGAATTTTTTTTAGAAACAGGACCAATATCGGAGACCACTTTGACTAATGGTGAAGTAGCTCAAGTGGAACAGTGCACTGATACAAGAGCTTCGTGCTATACATTGTGGCATCAAGATAAACAAGAGAATATCACCATTCTCGGACAAGGTAAAATTTTCCCTGATAATCCAGACTCCTGGATTATTGAGGATAATCCAGACTTCTGGATTATTGGGGATAATCCAGACTTCTGGGTTATTGGGGATAAATCGAAATTTATATCCGGAATACTGCTAATGGCTTAGTAATTTGAAATAGCTAATTGCTAATTGGTTAATGCCAATACCGCTTCTACTACATATAATTTAATTTCTTCCTCAGGCTGTTGGCGTTCCTCCCAGTCAGAGGGTCGTAGTAACTGCGACAGATGCACTAGAGTGACGGCTCGTCTCCCCGGCACGAAGTTCTGTTGCTGCTCTAACACGCATTGTAATGCTGACTTCTGTAAGTTATAGAGATTATTTATCCTATGCGGTCATATTTAACACACAAAAGGTTACTTAGTTCTTACTTACAGTCTAAATCACTATGTATTCTAAAACAAAATCCTCCGCCGTGTCTGTCTGTTTGTCTGTTCGCGATAAACTCAAAAACTACTGCATCAATTTTCATGCTGTTTTCACCAATTGATAGAGAGGTTCTTGAGGAAGGTTTTAGTATATAATTTGTTAAGGTTTTTTTATACATTGGCTAAAACATAATGATTTTTGTTGGAGGTGTCGGACAAAATTTCATGATTACTTTTGGTTGCAATAACCGATATCCATGCGAGCAAAGCCGTGAGCATATGATATTTTAAACCTACAACACCGAGAAATCAATTCTTACTCGACGCCGGTGGACCACGCGCGTCTATAAATCATTTTAAATAATTAGCAAATCGGTTTTTCTTTAATTAGGAATTTCGACGGTCGAATTTCGACCAATATTGACCTATAATAATTATTATATGTTCCCCAGTAACCCTGAAAGAAGAAACAGTGACGATGAAAGCGGAATCCACAATGGATAGTGGAACAAGTATGTTGGCCACATCCAACATGCTACCGTCCGCCATATTGGGGTTATGCGCCGTGCTGGTTATGGCACTGCTTCTCAGCAGACTGTACTGCCGGGGTTCCAGAGATCACTCCCAGTGCCATACCGATACACTACATACTGAGAAAGGTTAGTGCAATAGATCAGGGGCATGCGCAGAAATTTTCGACAGGGTAGGCTATAACAGTTTGGCAAAAAGAGTCTGCAAAAATTGGGGGCGCCACTGTCACACTTCTACTGTCTCTACTACTCAAACGGAGTCCATTTTCAAGAGTGACGTCCGCGACGCCGCCGCGTATACACTTGCTCTTGAAAATGGACTCCGTTTGAGTTCGAAACTAGTCGGGCATTCCCCGAAAACAATACGTGAGTAAAGCCGTATCAATATTTCATATATTTTCTTATAAGAATAACCCATCTATTCATTATCTATCTATCTATTCATATCTATCTATCAATTTTATTATAATTTTTAGAATTGTTTAATTAATCGTTATTTGTTCACAGGTGATGTGATGGGCAGTGGTCCTGACGCGTTGGCTACTGGACTGTCGTGTGTGGACAATCTCACGCTGATTGAACATATTGGTAAGTACAGGCTGCAAAAGTGCATACACAGGAGGAAAGAATATATTTGGTCCTGTCTCTCGTATATTGGTTTAAATATATATGAAATCATTGATATACGATACAATCTACTTGTCTCTATTGTATATCATTGATTTCATAAGTCATGTCCTGAAATTTTGCATAAACGTTTGTTAACACACTCATTGGACGGCGGCGCACACGATGGCGGGAGGCGGCGCGGCGGTGCGGCCGGCGCGGTACAGCACCTCCATATTTTAAAATGCACTTAAACGGGCGACGCCGATGCGAATAACTGTCTACCTTTGTAACCACGCCTATTTTGATTATAAATTTATACAGTCTACATAGTCAGTTTTATTTAAATATTAGCTGGCCCACTGTTCGCGAGAAAAACAACAATAACGTTAACAGATGGCTACATGTCTTTCGAATCATGATTGAAATTGAAAATTCTAAATAAAAAAAACTAATTTTCCAATAATCTTTGTTTAATTTAAATAAATAATTTTGTTATTTGTAATTGCGATGTTGTGATTAATCATTAGAAACTTCTATCCACCTATCTACAATAAATAGTATCCTAAGTAGATTGTATTAGTATTGCTTATTGAGGAACCTCGCCTCGTCCCTGGAAAGTGGCCCCGATGTGAAGAGCTTTATTTGTTCCAGGTCAAGGGAAATTTGGGTCCGTATGGCGCGGCAGTTTAGGCATATCTCCAGTGGCTGTCAAATTATATTCCAACGCCAACACTTGGCAGAGAGAGGCGGCCGTGTATGCTTTACCTCATCTAGCACACCCTAATATTCTTCGATATTATGGTAAGTCATCTATGGAGTGATATGACTTCGTTGTATGATCTGGCTGGCAAGATTACCTGCCTCCAGTTTTGTCCTACTGTGGTATTTTTGCCCCTACAGTGGCACTTTTGCCCCCATAGTGGCAGTTACGCCAGACAGTGTCACTTTTTCCTACCAGTGCAACTTTTGACCAACATAGGCATTTTCGCTCTGCCCAATAATCAACAATAGCACTTTACCTAACAATGGCACTTTTGCCTATCTATGGCTATGACTTTTACATGACAGTGGAACTTGTTGCCCTATAGGAGTATTTTTGCGCTACAGTGGCATTTTTGCCTTTTGCCTTTTGATATTAAATCGAGAATAATCTTTGAATAGTTATTAAAACTTTAAACACCGAGAAATTAGTCACAAATGAAAAAACAATTGTTACTGGACGCGGGCGTCCTTGTGGGAGTCAAAGGCCTAAATAAAACTTTTTTTTTCTAGGCAGTGACAGTCGAGCGACTCTCACAGAAGGCGGTCGAGAACATTTGATAGTAGTCGAGCTATGCACTGAAACGCTCCGCTCTCGGCTACAGCGTGCTCCGCTTGCTTGGCCCGACTTCGCTCATATCGCTCACGGGCTGGCCTCCGCGCTGGCGCATCTGCATACGCCTAGTAAGTTGTTTTGAATGTTGATATGATAGGATTAAGATGTAATACTAATTATAATCTATAAATAAAAATCAATTGCCACAAATGTTTGTTGGTGCAATTCAAATGGCACGAACGATTTTGATAAAATTTTTTGTGTGTGTTTGAATGAGTCCCTGGATTGTTTACATTCACAATTGGACTCGGTAGGCGGCGCGAGGCGGTAGTGCGAGGATGAGCAGTAGTTATAATTTTGTTAGATAGATATACAGTTTTTATAATACCAATGTATTAAGAACACCATCGCTTCACTTTGAAAGTTTATTTAGAATTTGAACCCTTTGAGTGCCAGAGTAGCAAAAATTGTCGTGCCCCGCACGCCACGTCTCTATTTGAACGGACAAATTGTGGCTTGTGGGGCACGATAATTTTTGTCTTCCATAGAAGATGGCGCTCATGAGATTTCTGGACTAAGTTTAAATATATTTCCCATCGTATTTTTAAGAGTTCTGTAGGAAACTGCGCCTTTAGAAAAATATTACTTGAATCTTACGGATCGGACTGGGATTTCTTTACATCTTCATCATTGCACTCTCTACTCTAAGGCACTTACTACCTTATTGGTGTAGGCCTCCTTCAACAAACTCCATTCCGATACGTTTTAGGCTGTTTTGATCCATTTAATGCCCGCCATCTTGACGTCATCCTTCCATCTCTTTTGTGGCCTTCCTATGGGTGTTTTATGTTTCTATGGTCTCATCTAGAATGGAGACCATGGGATTTCTTTACAGCCTGTAACATATATTATACATTGCTTGTTTATCAGGTGGCAGCAAACCATGCGTAGTACATAGAGACGTGAACAGCAGCAATGTACTAGTGACAGCTAACGGAGAGGCGAGGCTAGCTGACCTGGGGCTAGCGCAGCTGTTAGCCAATAGAGATAGAGCGGCGCCTACTAGGATTACTGAGGTAATATTTATATCACTTTTGCTAGGCTACTTGGATCTTCCGCTGTCTACTGCGAATATAAAATAGTCAAGTACTTTAAAATCGAATTTTGCAGACGTAACATTTGAAAATCTTAGAATTACACCGTATAGAGTAAATATAGGTAAAGTTTTACCGTTAACTTTATCAGTTGCTAGTTGGTCAATAATAAAGTAATACATTTAAGAAATGTCGTGATTCACATTAATTTATTTTGGTTTAACTCAAATTCGGGATTGCCCGACTAGTTTTTTGATTTAAGTAAGGCTTTTTACTCTATTGACCATCTTATCCTTATTTACCAATTAGAAAAATACGATGTGCGAGACCCAGCTTAACAATGTTCGAATCATAGAATAACAAATCTTGATGAGTCATCCAATTTTATATTCCACTAGCTGCCCCGCGCGACTTCGTACGCGTGATTATCCTATTTCAAAGCCTATTCTCCCCCTACCCTACTCTACCCACTACCCTATTCTACCCCTAACCTACTCAACCCCTACCCTACTCTACCCCTAACCTACTCTACCCCTACCCTACTTTACCCACTACCCTACCCCTAACCTACCCTACACTACCCCTACCCTACCCTACCCTACACTACCCCTACCCTACCCTACTCTACCCCTACCCTACCCTACACTACCCCTACCCTACTATACCGCTACCCTACCCTACTATACCGCTACCCTACCCTACTCTACCCCTACCCTACCCTACTCTACCCCTTTTTCTCACCTTTAAACCTTCCCTGGATCTTCACAAATAATTCAAGACCAAAATCAGCCAAATCGGTCTAGCCGTTTTCATGCTATGTCGTGACAACGGAAAACGGGTTTCATTTTTATATATATAGATTAAAACTCAATAATTAATTTTAATTGCTGAGGTGCGCCTCAGGGCAGCTTTCTCGGACCATTGTTGTTTCTTTTCAATGTTAAATGACTAATGTAATGGCGGTAACTCAGTGTTGAACTGTTGATTCGTTTCCTTGGGATTGTTTGTTGTCCACAGGTTTAGCCGTCCACAGACACAAAATTTGACCATAATGAAATGGTACAAACGGTTTTATTTATAAATGGTGGCGCAATTTTAAAACCGACTGCCTTTCAGTTTTATACTTTCTGGGTGTTTTTATTTGGTTGTATTTATGGGTAGGCTGGAACCCTTCGCTACCTGTCCCCTGAAGCCCTGGAGGGCGCGCTGGACCTGAGCGGCGCGCGCGCAGCCCTGTGCGCCGTGGACGTGTTCGCGCTGGGCCTGGTGCTGTGGGAGATGCTGTGGCGCACGCGCGGCGCGCACGCCGGCCCGCTGCCGCCCTACGCGCCGCCCTACCAGCACCACGGCCTGCCGCCCCGCCCCAGCCTGGCGCAGATGCAGGTACGGTGCACCACACCTCAGTCCTGCTAGGGCCGAGGCTCTTACACCTAGTTGAATTGTTTTTGATCCTTATTTTTTTGTTAACAGAGTCTAGTATCACGCAACAAGGCTCGTCCCCCGCTTCCAAAAGGCCCGGTGCAGCAGTCGCGCGCTCTCAAGATAGCTGCTGATACTTGCGATGAATGTTGGGACCATGATGCTGAAGCTAGGTATGTCTATAGAGTGTCTGCAGGATTATTTTAGAAGCGAACTATAAAGCACCGATATATGTAGTATTGGCTGCTATCGTGGCCGATTGTCAATTATCGTGCGCCGAGCAGCCGCTACCGAGTGTCGGGTGGCACCTATTGAGTAGTGGGTGACAGCTACTGAGTGGTGGGTAACGGCTATTGAGTGGCGGGTTGGCGCTATCGAGTGGCGGGTAGCCGCTACTGAGTGGCGGGTAGCCGCTACTGAGTGGCGGGTGACTGCTATCGAGTGGCAGATGGCCGCTAATGAGTAGCGGGTAGCCGCTATCGTGTGGCGGGTGGTTCGCTCATTTCTTCTTCATGGTTAGCTATTTGTAGGCCGAGCCTTTGCTCAACATATCGCCTTAGGTAGTCAATCGCCATATCATCGCCATACGTGAAAATCATCAAAAACTGTTGTCGTTGTTTAACAAGGACAATAGTTAATTTTAATTCGAATAAATTCGTCAGTTAATACTTACTTAAATATTCAATGATACAACGTTTTCTTTTCAGACTGACAGCAGTTTGCGTAGAAGAGCGGATGGCTGAACTAAAACAGATGTTGCACGCACAAGGACCCCTCATTCACGATAACAACTTGCATCCACATCCACCTGGTAAGTTATTTTATCTATGGTGAAGCACACCTGCGTTTAAAACAGGAAGATAGAAGATAGAATGCCTAATGGCATTAAGTCCGCCTTATGTACCATCTATCGATGGGTCCTACGTATCTTACTACAAGTGAAAAATCGCAACTTTAGAGGAAAGTGGTTTAAACAAGCTGCAAGCACTGATAGCGTAGTGGTACGACCGTACAGTCAAGTCAGTGGTCTCGTGTTCGATCCCAAGGCGCGAACCTCTGACTTTTCGTAAGTTATGTGCGTATTATAAATTAATTATCAGTTGCTAAAACGGTGAGGGAAAACATCGTGATGAAATCAGCACATCTGAGATTTTTCAATGGTGTGTAAAGCCATGTCAGAAGCCTACGGGCGGTTTAAACTCTGACACCAAGTTGTTAATATAAAAATGTCTTATTTTCAGCGGACTCAAACATTCCATCCCCACCGGAATCCGACAAAAATTCAAACTGTACTAGCACTCAAAACTGTGATGTTCACACCCCCCTACTTTACCCCCAACCTCACATTGGCCGTAATGCGTGCATAGAACGAAACACACATACCAACACACAACAAACTACAGTAGAACTTATACATAAGAGTTTAAAAGATATTACGGCTCCTATAGAAGCCCACAGAGTCCCCAACTTCGAGGAAAATTGCCTTTCAGTAGCTAGAATTAGTCACACTAGAATACCAGTACAAGAAAACTCTGGCTTGACAGAAATTAGATCTTACCAAAGACCGTTAGATTACGTGCAAAATGACGTCACCGCTCACGATATTGAGCGAGCCCCAAAACAAACTAACCTACTCCAAGATGTTAAAGTCGAAAAACGTAAATGGGGTATCAAGAAATTTTTTGAAAAACTTAATAGGAATAAAATGGAGACTGAAGTGAAGTTAGCTGATAATTCTCAAAAAACTATGACGTCTATTGTTGATAAGCCATCTAATAATGACAGGCCTTCGAATCTAACTATAAACCAAGACAGAAGGCCTTACAACTTCGAAGGACCTTGCACCTTATCGCCTCCTAATAGGACTCTTTCTCCAACAATGATGATGGAGTGTGAGAACAAAGTATTTGGGTTCAAAGAATTGCCTTCTAGAGAAGATGTTAGGACTCCAAACCAAATATTTGCAGTAATAGTCCCGAAAGCTAAACCCCCAGATTTCTTAGAAATGAAAAGCAAAAGAGGTAGTTCCGAAAGTCTGAATAAGCGATCAGTAAAGACTTCTTTATCATCCCAAAGTATTCTAAAATCAAATTCGGAATCAGAAGATTCTACAGTGAAGAAAAGATTGAGTTGCGATAATAGGATTATTAATAGTGGAAGCTCTTCTAGAGCAAGCATAAACCTAGAACTGCAATACATAGATACACAAGAAAATTACAATGGGACCATCAGTCCTTTTGATCTAAACTCAGATTGTTCAAGCAGCGAAGATGAACATCTAATGCTATTATCAGAAAATGGAGGCTCCAAAATCACCATGCAAACCATCCCAAAATCTGACGCAGAAAAGAAAAAGAACCAAAACGAGGTCTTAAAAGAGTCTAGCCAAGTCACAGACTTCACTTTCAACAAATTTCAGAACAAGTACACCAATTTCGATAACGAATTTAGCGACCCTAACGATAAAGAGAATTTGGTGAACGGGTACAGTGGTGACAACCCTGTTTACTTAGCCGCTCTGAACGGGGAGATAGATACTACTGACTTAAAATACACAGGCAACAGATCTCCAAAACCGACGTTGAAAAACCTCGCAATCAAAAGGCAGCACTCTCTAGAACAGGTGAGTGAAATCTTTTCATCTGCTGGAGATGTTAACCTTTTGAATCCTGCTGGTAGGGTGAAAACACCTGGGGACCTCCCAGTAGCAGTCAGAAGGGCGAGAAGAGATAGGGCTCTGCAGAAGGGTAGGGCTAGTGAATCTAATAGATTGAGCCTGTATGACGATCGAATGATGTTCGGAAACAGTTTGTAATATTAGGGTGTAGGGAGCAATTCAGAATCTTATCGTTAGAAAGTTATGGCGTAAGAAGAATGAGTATTAAAATAAAATGGCCGACAGGGGGCAACGGCCGCAGCTATCTCTGTTGTCGTCAAATTGCTTGTCTGTAATCTCATTTAATATTATTTATTACAAGTAGTACCCTACCTACATTGACCATCCCGGTTCCACTTCATACTTGCTGGGTTTTTGACGATCGACGATCTGAGTTTAGGAGCTCTCACTTAAGATTAGATGAGATTTGACTCGACCCCCTCCCCCCCTTAAACACCTTACGTAATTTATGGACGCGCCCTTACTAATAACGAAAAGTTCTGAATTGCTGTAATGAACGTTATTATAAGACTAGTGATTCCTGTCACGGAACTCCAAAATAAATGTTATATTCAAGTTATTGTGATTAGGTCTTTTGGGACATAGTGTAGATATTATTACACTCACAAAAACCGGTAATTCGACACCGGAACCGGTTTTCTGATATTGTAGCGCCACGGTTCCAAGCTGATGATTATAGTACTCTATACAATCTCTGAGTCTGAAGTTAGCTGCGGGTGGTATTTGCACATAGAAGTAAACGCGTTTAAATGATGTGGGATATTTATTGATCTCGGACGGATAATTTTATATTTTAAACGTGAATATTTAATGAGAAAAATCGTCCCATAAGACACAGTACCGAGGTGAGTATTGTACGGTTTGATTCTGAATTCGTGTGTTATGTGCAACAAGATAATATCGCGATGCTCTAGCGCAGTGTAGTGGTGGCGCCACCGAGGCCTCCCCGGCTGGCCTCCCGTCCCGCGTTTAGTTTTTTCTCCGCGTGAGCCGTGGTGCAGGGCGCGTACAATGAGGGTACATAATTTTTTTTATTACTTTGTCCCAAAAGGTCTAATCATAATAAATTCCCATAAAACTAATAACCTAATGCATTTATAGGTATAGTCACAAGAATGAACGCTAAAAAGTAAAAAGCTTTGATAGGAATCGATACCTCAGATTTACATGGGACGGGTACCCGATCTAGATCCGGTTCCCGGCGGATCTGGCACTTTTTGTAGGTCCGGCCAGGTACCGGGTAGTGCTAGGTATTTTAGTGGGCAAATAATAAATTAAATAGCTTAGGAAAGGAAAAGAATTATTTGTAAGTATATTTAAAATGGGCGAATAATGTTGTAAACACATCTCATTACTTCGACTTTTTTTATTGACTTCATAGGATATTACACTAACTCTCAGTATGGCATTGAAATGTAAACTTTATTTCGTGTTACATACGAGTGAATTTTCAACATATAAGTTGAAAGTCTACGACGCGTAGTCCACGCGTTGTTCACCTATTGACTGTCACCGAAAATTCTCTCGTATGTAACATGAAATAAAGCTTACAATCCTATGCCATACTGTGAGTCGACGTTGAGTTGGTGTATGTACCTTAATTCTGCCTCTGGAAATAGGGTTTCGCTGTAAACAAAACTTGCTGTTATCGATAAATATTCAGCCTTAACTTTTAGTAAGATAGGAATAGTGTCATTTTTACGCGAGCAACATAATATGATACCCAACACTTTTGCCGGGTACTGGGCTGCTGCCGGGTCCTCGGCAAAATTATTACCCGTCCCATACCTACTCAGATTAAAAATTAAGATAATGATATTATTAATTATGCTTTTATCAATTCATTATAAAAATAAAATGATATTATTAGAATCGATATTTACTTCGATTGTACAAAACTTTAAAATATTCTCGAATTTTTTGCTAATATTTGAATTGAATTTTTAAATACTCGTGTGATTCCATATTTTCTACTTTGCCCGGTCTCCTATTTTACCCGGTTATTATAGATAATCTCCATATTTTTAATACAGTTCTCAAAATTCTCTATTTATTACATGTTTAAAATGCAGACATTCTATTACATTGTGTTATTATAATTATTTATTTTATCTTATAGTATTAAGATGGCACTTAAATCATTTGTCTGAATCATGCATGATCTGAATCAAATTGTAGAAATTCGTCTACGTAAGATAAAAGAAAGTAGTTCTAATCCAGTTTGCAAGATTTGACCCGAACATACATTGCAAGTTAAATAAAAGCCTGTAAAATACGATTAAACGCGTTCTGGTTTGTTCTTTATTCTGAGTAACCTTTGAATGACTTTCTAACAGTAGAATACAGTGAAATATTTGTTCACCGTCGCTTGTCTTATTACGTAGATGCTACAGACAAATGTTTTGAGTGTCATGGTCACTAAACCAGTACAATATTTTAACGAAAGATTGAGTCATTGTTAATAATAATTTATGCGTCATCAGAATGCGATGGAACTCTAGAGGACTTGTCCTAAGGTTTATAAACAGAGAGAAAATTGTCAATGTTATTATTTTATTGATCATTGTGGGTAGTTGAGCTCTTAGCCTGAGCAGACGGATGGTACCGCCTGAGCGGTGTAACAACTCCTGGGCGTTAAAACAATTAATAATTAATAATTTTGGACCGGTTGAAAGGTCAACTATATACTATTTAAAGATTGAGATGACCTAGATTGTCTATAACGGCCTTTATAACTGTCTTTATCGCGTGAATATGCTTTTGCGCGGGAAAAGGCGCGCGTGTAACGGCAGAAAATGGCGATTCCTTATACAAATCTTGCGTACCATCCCGTACAGTGCTGATTAAACTGAAGGCGGAAGACTTAATTGAGGCGTCGTTCGAGCACAACGCGAATGCGCGATCATCGCTCGAATTAGCGATGCGACCATTGTGCTTTAACCCACTTTCCGTAGATCATCGCGCGAACGTCTATTAGGACACCTATTTGACATCAATATATGTTTGATCGCGCGTTCGTACGAACGAAGTTCGCGCGAACTTGCGACGATCGCGCATGCGTGTTGTATTAAGACGACGCGGCGACGCTTTACTCACAAAATGTCAGAAGAAAAGGATTAATTTCTAATTAAATAACAAAGCTTTAATGTTTTTGTGTAGAATTAAGGTTTTGGTGGCGCATTATTATGTTATGTTGTGATCTTTTTGTAAATAGTTTTAAGTTCCTATAAATATCGGCCGCCATGTTTTTATTTGTTTTTAATTTTTATTTGTTAAGTTTAACTTTAACTACATTGACAAACATTATGTTTTTGTTTTTAAAAATAACATTTATTACTATTAAAAGTAATTATAACTATTATTACATTTTAGCTTTAAATATTTTTGTAAATAATTCCATCGTAATTCGATATTTTTAAAATTTATAATTATTGTGGTGTGTTATTGGTAATACGGTAAAAGTACAGAATGCGGTTGTTGCTAGCATTAACCAGGTAATGTGCGAAATAACCTTATGTTATCACAAAGTAATATACAACTTTGTTTGATTAGATTTTGAGTATTTCGCAAATTGACTGGTTGGCCGAAAAATTATATTTCTAAGTCATTCCATTTTAATGAAAACAAAGATTATAAGTATGCAAACTACAATATATAATTATTATTATAAGTGTCGTGATTTTAAAAGGATAAAGTTATTAAGATAAAAAAAATGGCAGAGACTAAAAGTCAAAATGAAATAATTTTAAATTCACGACCTCATACATAACAAGCCTATTAACATGTTACTGAAAAAATATATTTAAAAATGTATGTTTCATTATATGTGCCGCATTTGTATTGACGCATATTAATGACTTTAACCTATCTGGCAAAAATGTCAACAATTTTGACATGTGTTTTAATTTAAATATGCATTTAAAAAGTTTATGAACATTATACAGCGTGTAACAGAAATGCGTGGTCATATTTAAGGATCGTAACGAGTATCTAATTAACAATAAATTTAAAATGAATTCAATTCAGATTATTTATGTATTATCAAAATATTGATTTTTTATTTCTATCGACAAGCCATATCGATTTCTAAATTTGTCGATACTAGTAACATCTCTTCAGGCTATCAGATGTTTCGGATATTGACCTCTTTGACCGTTTGACCCTATGCATGTCTCTCTCAGATAGATAGCTATCTCTTTCATTTGAATGAACTAGAAAGCGTTTGCTCTCTTTCTCACAGTCTTTCTCACTTGTCACCAGAAGAGTAAGAAAGCTACTGCTATCTCAACCCCTTTCATTGTAATTTGTACCAGGAGTAAAGTAATAAAGGTAAAAGGCGGTACAACTGGGCGGTACAACTGGTAGGTACAAGCCGTGTAATGACAATGGTCTCGAATAAAAATTAAGAAAATTCAGTTCAAGGTACTAAGATTTCAGAATATCATAAGAGATATTAGACATGTTTAAACTCGTAGAGTTGAAGAGTTCACACACTACTTTAACAACAACAAGTAAATTCGATTGAAGGCACCAGGATTTCAGATAGATAGATGAGGTATTTGCTGTCATGTTTTTAAAAAGTTCACAGTTTAAATGAACTGCTTCTACCAGCGAACGTGAAGTTTTAACTATGCGGCACTAGGATCGTAGATTGTTGAAAGAGGTATTTTTATTTGTGTTCAAAAACAGAAAGATCCAGAAATAAAAAAATGGACACGATTCACGAAATTATTATGGAAATTCTGTTTAAAAGTACTAGGATTGCAGGATAATGTAAGAGATATTCACTGAGCGACTCAATTTACCAATGTGTGCATAAAAATGTCAAAGATGCCGCGAAAAATGCCGAAAGTCGGTGAATCGCATTGTCGGTCCCTTTGACGCGGTGCCGCATGGCGCCGCCGCGCCGCCTACTAGAACAAATTTTATTTATCATACGTTCATTGCATGGTTCCGTACAAAAAAATCTTTATTGAAGTAGGATTATGTCAAGAAAACTAGAAAATTACCATGATATTTTCATTTTTAGGAGGTATTTGAAATACTTAAAATAATAATAATTGCGTGCACTTTTTTTAAATAGGATGGTTAATTTTTGCTAGAACTGAAAATCATCTCACGTTTTAAATTCCTCCGAAAATAATTAGGCTTAGTAAAAAATATCAATATTTTTTTGTTCATTTCCTTTTAGTTAGGTTACACAAAAAAAATTAATACAAAATACTAAGGCAACAGAGACTGTAAAGAGGTACACAGGACTGTAAACTAAAATCTCAAGCACTACGGTACCCTAATGCACACACACAGATACTATTTTAAGTACGGCAGCTAGCTAAATTAGGGAATGTGCATACTAGCTTGAAAGCATCGTCGCTTTATCGGGTGTAGTACTACTTTGGTAATTTTGTAATGAATGTTGTCATAATGTACTTTTTTTTAAATTTAATTAAAAAGGTAAAGGTGAATAAAATAAACATTTTTGTTAACTGTTGATAAACATTTTTTTTGTTTTTAAATGATTCGATGTTACAACGATGAATCGTAGTCGTAGTTATTATTTTACTTTAGGTAAATAGCCTGCTGCAAAATTAATTACAAAATAATGTCCCATAAAATAAGAATGCACCCCGATGAGCGCGAATTCCTTGTTTGTTGCCTTGATGGATGGTAGGTACTAAGTTATTGAAATCCATAGGTACAACGTGAACGGGCCTTTAGAACGGCACGTGCATAGTGTCCTTTGATGTTTGCCGCCGGTCAAATTTTGAAAGAAATGGGCAATTTCGCTAGTTGCTATTGAGCCCTTGCAGATTTCGGACGATCGGTGTAATTGCAATTTGATTTTCGTGTAAAACATGTCGTTTACTAATAGTGAGTACTACGAAATGATTCTCTGTGTTGGTGCATCTGATGGCAGCCTTCGGGAGGCTAAAACGACACTCCGACCGGCTCGTCGATTGTACTCCGAGAGGTTTATTGACGGTAGACCTGTCAAAGAACGCCCCCGGCTTCCTTCCTTAGAATGCGGTCAGAGTGTCGTTTTAGGAGTGTGCTTCGTGATGATAGTCAACACCCATTTCCGGTTCCTCTGTGCCTATTAAATTACTGAATTTCCATCACAAATAAATACCTATCTACTACCTACCAAAATGTGTAAGTGTCACGTGAAACTGTGCGAGTGAATACACACTACACGCGGTGCGGCGCAGGAGCGTTAGGTACGTCGACGTACTAGATACTAGGAGCGCAGCAGTTCAAAGGAGGTAAGTAAAGTAGGGTTATCGTACTTGATAGTGGTGTAACACGTTTGTTTTGATTTTAAAATTATCGATGTTATTGATGAAGCAAAAAAACACCAAAACTTTGAATAGTATATTTTGATGTGGGCACTTGTGGTATAGACTATGTATAAGATTCTGAATACCATCCTTAAATATGACCACGCATTTCTGTTACACGCTGTATGTAGAAGCAGTGAGCATAGCGTAGCATACAACTAGGCTAGCAAGCCTAGTTGTATGTTCGTTGGACTGCAAAGTCAATGGTTGTAGGTTTGAAACCCAGGTACGCACTTCTGACTTTCATTCTTTCTTAGAAATTAATTATCACTTTCTAAAATTGTGACGGAAAACTCATGAGGAGACCAGTATACCTGACAGATTTTTTTAACGATGTGTAAAGGCCTGTCAGAGGCCTACAATGGTATCTGACACCAGGTTGTTCAACCATACGATAAAGAAAGACAAAGAATTATAAATTTTAAAAATGCATATTTAGGTAAAAAGTCATGTCAATATTGTTGACATTTTATTTTTTCGTATTCTGTAAAACGTGTTGCTCAAGGTTTTGTGCAAACTTTTTGGTTGCGATCATAATTTCAAAAACTACCTCGAGTAAAGGGTTAAAACTTCAGTAGTCTACGTTTAACTAAACAATGATCGATGAATCTTAACATAAGATTCAAATGTCTACTGAAATGTCTAAGACTGGATACGGAAATCAATATCAAATATATTGATTTCCGTATCCAGTCTTTCTAGATCACGCCAGAGAAGACAAACATACAGACAGAAAATTATATAAGTAAAAATATGTGTCAGTACGTATGCGGAATGCACCAATAAACGTTGTAAATGTATACCATAGATCATAGAGCGATTATAGATTGTTGCGAGTTTTGCGGACGCGTGGTGTGGTGGTATACTGGATTGTTTTTTTTTAAATCTGTGTGAAGCAAAGGGTTTGACTTTTGCAATTAATTTATATTTATTCACTCTTTCATTATATTCTTTATAAAGCAGTCGCCGTGACCAAATTTGAGATTGAGCCGTAACCAACACAAAATATATTATACTCATCATCATCATCTGCCTAGCCTTTTCCCAACAATGTTGAGGACGGCTTCCAGTCTTACCGGATGCAGCTGAATACCAGTGTTTTACATGGAGCGACTGCCTATCAGACCTCCACAACCCAGCAGGTACTTGGTTACACGATATCCCATGGTAAGACTGGTTGTCAGTACCTGTAAAGACTGTCAAAGATCTACAATTGACAACCGGGGCCAACAGCTTAACGTGCTACCCGAGGCACGGAGAGTGATAATTAATTTATAAAACGCACATAACTTACGAAAAGTCAGAAGTGCGCGCCTTGGGTTCGAACCCGAGACCTCTGACTTGCTCTCTATAAAAACAAAATGCGGTATACCACCAGCCATACGTTTCGCTAGTACGTGTACAAACAAATGCGTTAGTGTAGGCTTTCACCTAGCTTTGTTGATATTATAACGACTGTGTCGATCACCGAATATAACGATTATGTTTTTTATAAATAAATTGTTTTATTTTATTACCCTCACGAATTAAGCTATTTCAGCCGAGCCGAGTAGTACGAGTTTGCAAACTGAATACTGACACTCCAGCGCAGATCCACTGTTGTGGGCACGATGGGAAGTCCACAACCCTGATAGACTTGTGACGTCACACTTTCGTGGTCTATCGAAGACGATAGGCTGATGATATTATATCCAAAGGCTTAATAAAATTCAACAAAACAATGAACCATGCGTCATTCTGAACGCAAGCTTTTAATTTAATTTGATATCCTTTGAAGTTGTAAAAAGAACATCAAAATCGGTTCAGTAGTATAGAAGCTAAATGTGACACTGTGATGTTCATACTCCAACTCACACTTCGCCGATTTTCGCCGAATTATGCAGGTAAAACCGCGGAGCACAGCTAGTTACAAATAAAACAACAAAAATAATCCGACAAACTTTTATTCAAATACTGAATATAATACCTTCCGATCTTATTAGCATCTTCGTTTGAATGGTTCATTTTAGCGTAAGTTAGAAACTGCCGCCTTAACCGGAGCAAATTCTGTGGGTTCACAAACTGGGTATACCCGGCTTCTAACACACAGCCCGGGTATTCCGGGAACTTTATTTCTCCGTCCATATTTAGCTGTTTAGCGTCCAGAATCTGTTTAGATATTGATTGTGTCACCTTGTCTATCTCGTAGAGGAAGTTTGTTGATGTTAATGGTGCCTAGAATAGGAATTTTATGAGAATTAATAGTGTACAAGACATTTAATCATTATATTGATTTTATGTAATAATAAATCGGCCTGTAATTGTCACACTGCATGCCAAAGGCCTCTTCTTAAACAGAGAAGGATTGAGCACCACGCTAGTTCGCTGCGTGTTGACGATTTCAGACTATTAAGTCCAGGTTTCCTTACGATGTTTTCCTTCATGTGTCAAAATCTAAGTTGCAAAATATTTAAATTACGGATATTTTGGAAAAAAAACATTCTGAATCTTGGACTTAATGTTATGTAGATTTCGCAACTTATTAATTTAAAATTTATAGAACTTATACGATGCCCAGCGGTTTCACAATCAGCATATTGCCTTGGCGTAAGTTTAAATAGGTTTAGGTAGGTTGAAATAGGTTTTACACATCAATAAACTTACATTTTGTGTACTCATGTTGGGAGGAGGTGGTTTCTTTTCAAACAGCACCTTGTACACATCTTCTAAGTTAAGCTCATCTGTCGGTTGTACCGTGAATAGAGGACTGTCCCATCTGTTGTTGGAGTTTGGCTCCTCAAACCTGTAAATTAAAAAAGTCCCATCTGTCAGTTGTTTTTGCGAGTTTCTTATTAAATATTTTGATTCAAAAAGTACATTATCTTTTTTCATGTACTTTACTTCGTGGAAATTGTTTTTGGAGGGGGTGGGAGGCAGATTACTATTGCTGTGGAACTACCGTAGGCCATAGGTTACAGACAACGAAATGAAGATTGGTGGGCCAGGCCCATCGGTATTGTGTGTAATTTTTCCATACATTGGGACTTAAATTAAGATAAAGTTACGTAATGGACAAGGATGGAAAAATCAAGACCCAAGAAAAATGCACAACATGGTTAGAATCCATTCAAAATTGCAGGCTATATTGAGATCAATTTCACGACTCTATTAGGGTTGGTTATTTTTTGTAAGTTGCACACAGCTACGCATCAAGCTATGTTTTGAGTATAAGCTGACATCTTGCTGTGCAAAGAGCCTGTAATGCAAGGTCAGTTCATATTGGCTTTGTATAGCTTGACAAGTAAGCTGTGTGTACCCAAATGCCGAATGGGCAACTTAGATAAAAAATCGGGCTTTAGGCATCCGGCTTAGAGTGCTGGTGTGTCCTGAGAGAGCTAAAAAGCTGGCTAACTAGCAACACTACCTGCTATTCAATCTAGAATCTCGTATTCACTCCTTACCTTAATCTAGTCAGAGCATTAAACACTTCTTCAGTGTATGGTATTTTATCATTATCTAATTCTGTGTTATCTTTTTTCTCATTCTGTCTCTTTAGATTGTCTTCCCAAGCTTCGTCATGACTCCTAATAGTGTATAAAGTGCACTGTGTTGACTTTGATGCTTTTGAAGCACAGTAGAGCTCGTAACGGTAGCCTGCGGGAAGAATGAATAGTATTAAAGTGTAGTTTCATAAATGCTTATTGTATATTGCTTATTATAGGCTGTATTATTATTAGCAGCTTATTACTAGTTATAAATTTGTTAAAATAAACTGTTTATCTGTGCTAATTATCAGGAAAAATATCTTTAGTAAATAAACTTTAGATTAATTTTTATGTAGATCAACACATTGTTAACTCCATTAAGTTTATTTTATGCATAAAATCCATTAGGAACTACAGTAAATTGCATTAAACTTTTGGAAGCTTGTGTAGGTTGATTGATTTATATAGAAGCAACATTTTTTTAAGATCGAGTTTAAATTACCTTTTATATAATTACTCCCATCCAATATAACGACATTATCCTTTCCAATAAGCTTTAATACCTCGGATTTGAGGTACCCTCTTACTCTTTTCTCCTTCTGTGAGTCTAAATATGTGGAGTTCTTTTCATAACCTAACTTTGCAATTGCATCGTCTTCAGAAATGATTTCTACCTTCTTCCCATGTTTATTTACAAAGAACTCTTTTAATTCGTTTGCTCTTGAGGTTTTCCCACTCACTGGTGAACCGCAGATGATTATTAGAGGCATTTTTATTTCTAAATAATGATTTCAAGACTGGCATTGGTATTTGGCAAATTGAAAACAATCGATTTGACAGCAAATTTCAGTGACAGCATACTGACAAGATTTGTCAGCTGAATTTGACATGAGCGTTTCGTTTTAGTATCATCTGCGTTGACTGAATACTCTAATCATCTGGGTATCATCACATTCACAGTATATAGAATTCTTGCTTTCGGACTAAGCATATCAGGGGCCCGGAGCGGCTAAACTAAATGGGGCTCTGGTCTCTTCAAAAATAGACGTTTTTGTAGTGTATATTTTGTAAAAACAAAGTTAATACGCTCGGCAGGGATTTATTGAGATTGGGGGATAATCGTGGGCCCGGGATGGACTGCTTCCTCCACCCCCCTTAGTCCGCTGTTTCACCTGTTTCACCGCTTACTGTTGAGCTTATCCGTAGACTGTGAAACTAGGCCTTAGATTAAGGTAAGTATTATTTTTTCTCCCTTTGTAATATTTAGTTTTTTTTTATTTATATTTATTTATAGACTCACGCCTGTATTCCCCAGAGGGGGTAGGCAGAGGTGTGCAGTACACCCACGTTTCGCCGGCTATGTTATAAGTCCCATGTAATAGGGGGCGAGCCTATTGCCATTAACCGGGCACAATTCCAGACTCCGTGCTGCTACTGAGAATTTCCTAATGGAAAAACCCAATAACACTTTGCCCGACCCGGGGATCGAACCCAGGACCTCGTGCTCAGCAGTCGCGCTTGCTACCAGTAGACCAACGAGGCAGTCACTTTTCTGGACTGCGCAGATCTTGTCCAGGTATTTCTAGCATCGTTATGTTTCGTATCCTATGGGCTAAATATGCTTTTATAATAATTATTTAAATAATCACGAGGAAACAGTGCAGCTGAGGAAGAGGATTACAGTTTTGGAAAGCGCGGCTTTAGATTACGCTCGTGCGCCGCAGATAGCGTTGAACAGATAGTAGCTAGCTGAAGGGTTAAATCGTCAAGGTTTGTTCCGCCCATATTGCACGAACGTAGAAGCGTACCTTATCGGGCATCCGAATCATACCGCACGATCTAAATTATCTATATTTTTTCCCCTCATTTTTTCGAGACGAAATCAGAGTAGAAAAACTGGTATTTATAAAAGTGAAATGAAATACAAATTATATTTTTATACAATTTATTTTTATAACGATTGCACAGTTAACTTTTAATAAATAAATAAATTACAAGGGAGATCAAAACAAGTGATTAAGAATTTTAATTAGATTAATAAAAAAACAAGGAAATGGCAAGTCAGATGTATGGATGATTCACAGCGCAAAAAGACTTGATTAGATCCTGCCTTATCGCTTACTTAAGATAGTCATAATTCATTTTTACAGTGTATAATATAGAATACCTAATAATTTAGGTTTAAAAATTATTCACAGACTGATTCAAATCTTTAATGGCTGATGAAAGGCCATTTTAAATAAAATTATAAATCTGTGAATTTCGCCCATAGATAGGTACCGTGCGAATAAAAAAGTGATACCTAGATAGTGATTTCACACCTACATTACATAACGTACTTACATAAACTTGTCAGTAAAGCAGTCGTTGTTACCTACATTGTACATTTCACATTTATTTTGTACATTTCTTTCATCATTTAGGAACAAATTATATAAATATTCACATTTTATTATTAGATAGTTTGGCAAAAAAGAATGTGCAAAAATTGGGGGCGCCACTAGCGCACTTCTCATACTACAATTTATTCAAAATTACAAGTTATTTGGTACTTACATAATACCATGACGATCTTTTGTGATCAATTCAAATCAAATTAATCAATTTTAAGTTATTTTAGTACTCACAAACTTAGTTTTTAAGATATTTATTTTTAGTTCCAGCTGTTACCGCCTCAGACTCTTTTTTGCCAAGTTGTACCTACATATTTAAAAAAAAGTGTAGGTACCTAATAGGTACAAGATTCCTAATAGATTCTTCATAATACAATAAAGGAGGAGGTTGCTTGAGTCATTAAGAATCGAGTAAAGAAGAGGCTTATTAGCCAGTGGCGTAGCGTGAGTTTTTGCTGCCCGGGGCAGACTGATTTGCCGCCCCCCTGCCCATCAGTTTTTCAAGTACATTCAAAGTTACATCATATTAAAGATTTCATCTCGCCACTTCTCTTTCGCACTGTTGCGATTTCTTCGGTATTTTTTTATTTACAATTTAAAAATCGCTTACCGCTGCCCCCTTTCATATGTCGCCCCGGGCCATGACCCCACGCTACGCCACTTAGCAATAATGCGAAGTTAAAAGTCTATATAGTTCGTATGCTCAGAGACAACTCCTCGAATCCAGGTGCTGGTTACTTTAACATTGTGGTATATGCCAGGCTGATGGTCTACGCCGCAGCCAAAGCCAGCTGAAGTGATGCCTACTAAGTAGTACCGCCCGTTCTCCGAAACTATTAGTGGGCCACCAGAATCACCTGGAAAAAAAAAAAACATAATGGTTAATGGTAATTTTATAATTTATTGATTGCAGTGATAGCCTATTGGTATTACCGTCTGACTGGAAAGTCTATGATCTCAGGTTCAAACCCAAGGCACGCACCTCTGACTTTTCGTAAGTTATATTGTGCGCATTATAAACTAATTTTTATCACCTGCCTTGGAAAGCACATTGAGCCGTTGGCCCCGGCTCAAGGCTGTCATGAAGATCTTTGACAGTCGTTAAAGGCAGTCAGTACTCTCATAAAATCCTGACAACTAATCTAACTTCAGAATATTGCATCCCTTTGGGTTGCGGACGTCAGATAGGCAGTCGCTCCATAGAAAACTGATATTCAGCTGCATCCAGTTAGATTAGAAGCCGACCCCAACAAAGTTTAGGAATAATAAGCAATAGTTAGTAGGTAATAAATAGCTCATCAGGGCCTACTGCTTCAAATATCTTCTAAGATAAAAAGACGCAATTAATGTTCACATAGGTAATTATGTAAGAACAAAACCCAAATGAATTTACCCAAGCAAGCATCCTGATGTCCATCCGAGTGTCCCGCGCAGATCATCTCCGAATGTATCTCGACTGAGATTTGCTTGCTTCTGTGCCAGTTAATGCACTGCTCTGTACCTGAAGACAGGGATATAATTAACGATGAGAAATTTAATAGATATCTGCTTATTTTTTTACAATAGAAGTTGCGAATTTTTTAATCATCTGCTCGCATTTGTACTCGCTTTTTTACCAAACGTTGCAATGCGTCAGAGCGGTTTCGCATTACGTCCGATCCGAATCCGAGAATATACGGAAGCAGAGTAAGTAAATCTAGGATGCATCATAATTAAGCATCCTAGATTTATTTTGCATCTAGGCAAAGCTGTTCAGTCTACCCGTTTTATGTTCTGTGTTGTATGATCTTCCTCTTGATCAAAATATAAGCCCTTTTTCTAGACCTGTAAATTATTATTACTATTTATAACACACTGTCGCATTTCTGAGCAAAGGCCACATATTACTAACGTAAATTATACTATACAGCTCTAATTAATTTGTTATACTTAATGTGAAATGTAATGAGCAATGCAATTATGGGTGTTTTCCTCTTAAATTCACGGGCTCTCTTTCAAAAGAAAGAGACCCGGTCCTTTTATTATAATTCTACTTAGAATAAGGAATTATCAAACTTACTTAGTATAGGCACGGTAGCAGATCTTAGCAGATTGGTCCCTGTATGTCCCGTACTGGCGTCAGTCTTCCCCCAGCCCGCTATCACTCCAGCTCTCCCTCTCAATTCTATGTCCCTATCGGGTAGACAAATCGGCAGGATATGATTGGTGTAGGTGATGGGCCGGGAGAGCTTTAGCAAGGCTATGTCGTAGCGGTCAGGCTGGGTCATTCGAAATTGGAAGAGTGGGTGCAGGATTTTCTGGACGACCCTGTAAAAAAATAAAATCCGACTTAAGTTTGTACACAGCAGCAGCAGCTAGGTCGGCAGGGGCGCTAGATAAGGGTGTGATTTTTTCAAAATGGCATCAATACAATTTCATTTTACTATATTTTCTGAAAAGGTATAACTGAAACCTATACAAAACTAAGCGATTTTTTACTAGGGATGCAAACTTCTACAAAAAACTTTATCCTTAACTAGCTTGGCTGTGTGTACAACCGCCGTCGTTAGCGTAGATCATACTGCTTTAGATGGAAAATCTAAATATTATATAAGTCGGTAATGTTTAATACTGAAATTCCAACATTCCTACAGAATTAGGAAAACAATGGACTACTTAATTGGTTCACATTTTGTCGTCTTATATATCGTTATCCACATTAAGACTTCGCATATAATTTTGTGAATTTTCCTTAAAATTCATTCAATCTCTATTTGCAATAAATATTTAATCCAAAACTATCAGTAGGCTACGTTAACAATACGCAGACCGACATGCACGCAAGCATGGCTACTTCTAAGTTTACTACTAAGTAACTACTAAGTTTCTAAGTTTACTAGTTTAACTAGTAAGTTAAACTAGCAGTTTGACCGCGAGTGTCCTTAGACAGCCGCCCCAACAGTTCTTGGATTATAGTCAAATCAGATTGAATTAAAAGATGGAGAGTGAGAACTTACCCAAGTTTCCTAGCAGTGTGAGCGCCAGCGCTGGTGTCGAGTGCTCCGAGCCACACCGCGATGTCACGCGGCCGAGCTCGCGACACGCAGTGAGCTGCCGTCGCGACGTACCAACGTGACACTGGAAGGTTTAGTTTTAAATTATTTCACTTGATCTAAAAAGTCTATGTCACAGTATAATAATCATACAGTAAGGAAACTATGTACAAACGCTCGAAACGGCACACTCACACAAACGTGCGTAATATTGCGCAACGACGAGACTCCTAAGCGATCGTCACTGTACTCGCAGTATCAACGACGCGTCGCCGACGTTGCGAATGTTTGTGTGAGTGTGTCGTGTTTGAGAATTTGTATGTAGTTTCCGTACTGTATGTTTATTATACTGTGCCTATGTCATGAGGAGACTGGACGGTCTTAAGAAAGCGCGGAAAACACATGGGGCTACAAATGGCTCCCCATCTTCGTGTTTCACTTGTCGTCGTAATTTCTATTGAAAAGTAGTAGTATTGCAAAAACAATCAGCTGTTCCATACATTTATGTTCTCATAACTCAACAAAATGTATGGGACAGCCGATTTTTTTTTTTTCGATTTCAGGGTTGGTCCCATAGTAAAAGTTGTTCATAATGATGAGTTTAATGACCCCTTTAAAGGATGCTGGTGTTTTAATAACCCTGTAAGTATATCGATATATGTATTTATATCGATACCTAGATTCCATACCTAGCACACCGCCGCACTGAAACTCCGAGATCCTAACATGTGCTTGCCAGGGAAACTCAGCAAACCTTGCCTCTCGACCGCCTATGATTCTCTTCTGGATCATCTTCGTTGAAGACAGGCCGCAGTCTATCTGGAAACCAGGTAATTTTTTTTTATGAAATCTTGAAATCTATTAACACACGTTTGCTGCAGCGGTTATTTATGGTGTAGCTGTAGAGTTGGGATGCCCCTTTTTGCCTTAACATCACAGTTTAGGAGGCAATTTAGGGAATTCATCTCCATTCTTACATCATAGATTGCTCCTGTTATGTGCGTATTATAAATTAATTATCACTCGCCGTGCATCGGATAGCACATTAAGCTGTTGGTCCCGGCTTTCAACTGTAGATCTTTGACAGTCGCTACGGTAGAATGAAGCCCGAAAGTCTGACAACCAGTCTTACCAAGGGATATCGTGGTATCTGGGTTGTGGAGGTCTGATAGGCAGTCGCTCCATGTAAAACACTGGTATTCAGCTACAACCGGTAAGACTGGAAGCCGATCCTAACATAGTTGGGAAAAGGCTAGGCAGAACAAGAAAAAAATAACCTAGGTATTTAATACAAGCAGCCCCATTTTCGATATCTTAGCCATACCTGTGCCACATCATCATCAGCTCGTCTCCGGAACACGTTGACTGGCACCACGCTGCGCTGCGGCACTTGACGCAGCTTAGGGGGCACAACTTTGTACTTCCAGTCTGATGTCGGTATGCTGGGAAGAAGATGGCTTTTATTGTAGTAAGATTGACAGCCTGGCAGACTAACGGTACGTTCACACGGAGCCACGATTTGCTGGATCTCAAAATCAGCAAGATTTGTTTTTTTTATCGTGTCTTGAAGCCGAATGCATGTGTGAACTTATTCATTGAAATACTGTTGTCACTAAACCAAATCCTGCATAAAACCGATACGACAGAGAAACACTCGACGCCGTGAGAACGGGCTGTTGTCGGAGAGTTTAGACGTCATCAACTAAATTCTAGTTCATCAAATTGATTGATTGAAGCTGCATACCATTTTGCTATGCTTTCTTTGGGCTGAATAAATGATTCCTTCCTTCCTTAACGTTTTTATTTTATCATGAAAAAGCATGTGTAAAGAAGAAGAAGAACACCACCCGAAGATTGTAATCGGTTCGAGTATTGTGAGCTACAATGGAGCACATCTGCATTTAAAGCATTAAAAGGATCTACATTTAAAGGATCTATCTACCTGTTATCCAAAACTTCATTTCTCCCAGGGTCAGAGGGCACACAGCAGGAGAACAGCCAGCTTCCTCCGCATCCTCTTACCCTGGTACCGCCTCGCAGCCAGCAGGTTAGAGACAAAGTGCATGGTCGCACTTCTGATCCCAAGTTACATGTAGAAGGGTACCCGAGGAGTGAAGCAAGCATGCGACTTGTAAGAGCTGTAAATAAACAAATGAATATCGGTGTGAAATAACAGCATTCAAAGAACCGGAGGCCCTATCTTTCTTTCTATAATCCCGCACTAGGTCAGCAATAATGCACAAGCGATCCCCTGGTGTGCCATGTGGTTCCCGGCCTAAGAATAGAACCAACACTACTACCCCGCGGGTGTCGTAAGAAGTGACCAAGGGAACGACCCGGAGGATGGGCAGCAGCTTCTGTGTGACAGCAATCATTTGCTACTGCGATTGCTAACCAGCTTACTCAGCGTGGCGATTATGGGCAAATACCTCCAATGAGAGCACAAAAGTGGCTCGTATTGGGAGAGGCCTATGTTCAGCAGTGGACTGATACAGGCTGATGATTATGATGATGATCCCCTGGTGTTTGCTTACAGCTTATTATCTTGTTTGCTGGCTGTATGCTTATTTGCCACCTTAGTCTTTAGCAAATACTTATTAATTTCTAAAACACACATGTATCCGAAAAGTCGAGAGTGCGAGCCTGGATTTCGTACCCAGGCTCATCTCTAATAGCCTAGTGATAGCCTAATGGTATGACCGTTGGATTTCCAAGTCCTCATACCTTTCAATACCTATCATGACCACCTGAGCAGTATAAATAAATACGACATAGAAAAAAGATCAATAATCATTATCATAAGATTTAAAAAAAACATCAATAATACCTACATTCTCCATTAGCTGGCGCCACATTCAATATGACAAGCGGGATCAGCCAGTTGATCCGCCATCTTGTTTTCAGAGCATTCCTCTTTTGTTTCTCCGTGCCATCTCGCTGGTACTCTTGGTGCCATGGTACCGCATGTTTCACCGTTGACATGGCTCTAATGGACAGTATAGGTATGACATAGCGCGTGTTGTGACGTCACTTGTGGTGGAGATTTTAGCTGGAAAGATAGAAAACTAAAGTAAGTACAATAAGATTTGAAAAAACAACTGATACGGATGGGATTTGAACCCCCGATCTGCGACGTACCGGTGTCGACGCTCTAAACGCTAAACCACCGTATCCCACTAGCATTAGTCGAAAAACAAAATTCCATTTGATTTACAAAATTCCATTGATTTACAAAATTACTTTGATTTACAAAATTACTTTGATTTACAAAATTACTTTGATTTACGAAATTACTTTGATTTACAAAATTACTTTGATTTACAAAATTACTTTGATTTACAAAATTCCATTGAATTACACAATTCCATTGATTTACAAAATTCCATTGATTTACAAAATTTCCCCGATTTACAAAATTGCATTGATTTTAATAGATAATATTCAAATTAAGATCCAATTTCCTTTGGGTTTAGCACGCTTTATGCGGAGGACACTTCTCTTATTTTATGCGTGGTCTTAAATAAAAAAATACGCATCGATAGGAACCTCCTTCTTTTTTTGTCAGTTAAAAATATTTCCCCCGCCGGAGGAGCCGCGGTTGGAGGCAAGTAGTCTTACAAATGAAAGGCTCACGCCTCGTTTGTCTTGTAGGCCCTGACCTCTAAGCGCTCACATTTTACATCTGTCATCGAATCAACACCTATGAAAGTTGATTTCTAATTACTATCAATCTTCTGTATCTGTATTTTTTTATTTGAATAGCATGAATAAGCCATTCACACTATGCAATTAACTAGTTACAATAAACAACTTACTAAAATCCTTTTTTTGTGGATAGAAAAAAAAAAGATTACGTGCAGAATATTTGATAAACACAAATTTGAAATTTTAGATATTGCTTCTTTTTGCGCATAGACAAACATAGAGATCGCTTCACTTTCGCATGATTGGGGTTATAAAATGTTTAAAAAGATAAACTAAAAATAAATAATTTTTTTTTCAGGATAACATATACAGGGTGGGCGGAGAATAGAGGTTCAAAAATTTTTTTTAGATGCCCCTTTCCAATAGCTATTCGAATAACCCCCATGTATGTTCAGCGATTATTTATAGTTTAAGAGCTAGATTTTTTAAATCAATTTTTGGGAAAGTATCACCTGACTTAAGATTTTATTTTTTTTCTTCTTCTGCATTGTAATTCTTGAAAATATTTTTTGTTATATTAAGTCCTTATAGTATGTTCTATGATCCATAAAAAATCTGTCTGTCTAATCATCTCATAAGGTGCCTAAAACTTTGCTCAAAAGGAAAAAAAGTGCAAAATAAAATTTGCTCCAGATTTTCATTTACTCAAAAAAATATCAAAAAATGGTGACAATGACCTCAAAGTAATTTTAAAAACTTCCTCGGACTTTCAGCATTTCAAAACAATAAAAATATTTCCTACTTTTCGGGACATTATTTTGTGCAATCGTAGTTCAAAGATGGTAAAGAGAAAAAAATCTCAATTAATTTAATTCTTTTCTTCCCAAATTTTTATTATTTGATAGCACTTAATTCTAATGGAATACAGTTTACATTAGATATAATACAATAACAATACAAAATTTTAGCAAAATCTGTGCTTAAAAAAAAATCTGAACTTTTAAATAGAACTTTATTTAAATGGTTTAATTTGTTGTAGATTTTTTTTTCTGCCTTCAACTGCCTCTCCGTATGTCTACCACCGGGTTGTATCTTTTTGATTGCAATAATGTAGCTAGTTATAATGCCAAAATTTATGGATTACGATTTATATGGCGCAAATTTTAAAAAAACAAAGCCAATTTTCCTTGTGAAAGTGATAAGAAGTTGTTTCAATACATTATTTTCGTGATTATAATATCCTCCGGACTGATTTTGGTCACAGCGGCCAATCTCAATGGAGATTAGCCAGGAGATATTATAGTGCACAAGTGTGTGCTCAAACACAAGGGTACTTTCTATTCCCTTACTCTCATACACCGATGGGACGGCAATCTGACACGAGACCGGAGAGAGATCAGGCTCAGGGCCAACGGTTTTACGTGCTTTCCGAGGCACGGAGTAAGTGATAGTTAATTTATAGCACATAACTTATGAAAAGTCAGAGATGCGCGTCTTGGGTTTGAACCTGAGACCTTTGACTTGCCAGCCAACGATTAATACCACTAAGCAATCACAACTCAATGAACTTTTCATGATAAGAATGTATTAAAACAACCTTTTGAACTATCAAGTAAATGAAAAAATTAATTGAGATTTTTTCTCTTTACCATCTTTGAACTATGATTGCACAAAATAATGTCCCGAAAAGTAGGAAATATTTTTATTGTTTTGAAATGCTGAAAGTCCGAGGGAGATTTTAAAATTACTTTGAGGTCATTGCCACCATTTTTTTATTTTTTTTTGAGTAAATGAAAATCTGGAGCAAATTTTATTTTGCACTTTTTTTCCTTTTGAGCAAAGTTTTAGGCACCTTATGAGATGATTAGACAGACAGATTTTTTATGGATCATAGAACATACTATAAGGACTTAATATAACAAAAAATATTTTCAAGAATTACAATGCAGAAGAAGAAAAAAAATAAAATCTTAAGTCAGGTGATACTTTCCCAAAAATTGATTTAAAAAATCTAGCTCTTAAACTATAAATAATCGCTGAACATACATGGGGGTTATTCGAATAGCTATTGGAGAGGGGCACCTAAAAAAAATTTTTGAACCTCTATTCTCCGCCCACCCTGTATATCTTAAATCCGGTTCTGTACACTTAACGTATATGCAAAATTTCAAGATGATTTACGTTCAGTGG
This sequence comes from Protodeltote pygarga, assembly GCA_936450705.2. Classification (NCBI taxonomy): domain Eukaryota; kingdom Metazoa; phylum Arthropoda; class Insecta; order Lepidoptera; family Noctuidae; genus Protodeltote; species Protodeltote pygarga. The sequence continues at coordinate 4,300,450 of OW388275.2, forward strand.
TTTATGCGATAAAATATTGTTTTTAAGCTATTGCTTATATTTTATCGCGGGCTTTGAGCGCGGCGACCGAATCAAGAAATTCCGTAACGAAAATAAAATACCTAACACCCTTTATTGCAAAAGTGTTTAAACCTTATTATATTAACTAACAAATTTTATGTTGACACATTAGAAAACAAAACATTTAGCAATATAAACATTCGAATTTTGAAAACTAATTATTTTTTCAAGACCTGATTTTGTATTAAGTTTTAAGCTATTGACATAAATAAAAAATAATAATAATTATAATTGCATAAAAATGCTATGCAATAGCTTTACCGCGGCAGTCCCCGAGTGCCACACGTTTTTTTTTAAATTTATACACTTAACCTACCTAGGTACTGATGGGCTGCGTCAGACGGCATTTCGGTCACAAATAGCTTCGACTAGACATTAATTTTAATTCCTTGCAAGACGCACAGACTGTCATACACATATACTTATTATACATAAGCATAGAATCTTTTGTATAGACGTAGAAAGTTGACGAAAGTCTTTTGTTTAATAAACTTCTTAATTTTTTCCAAGATGATTTGTGAAAACTTATTAGCATAACAAATGAGTGAATTCTAATGTCTGTCAGTCTGTCGTCAATTGAAAAGTTCAGACGAGTATGTAAAGCAGCGCGTCAGGGATGTTTGCGGACGCTTGCACCACAGTATAACAATCATACAGTACGGAAACTACGTACAAACGCTCGAAAACGATTGTAGTGTGTGTAGCATCTCCTCCTTATATGTATGCATGTAGCTTGTAAGATTAGACATTATACGTTCATACTCCAACCTAAAGACACGTCTTTTATTATACTTTTAACGCCCGTCACCGTATGGCGACCCTGCCAGAGCTGCCACGTCGGCAGCACTGGGCATCGGATTTAAAGTGAAATAGATCATTTTTGGGCTTGGCCTTGGAACGCGAGGCAAAATGGATTTTCTTATAAGAAGAAATTTTAAGAGACGTGTATAAACGAGATGCGATGTGGCCCGCCTGGTTAAGACTTTGGCGCCGGGACCCACGCTCAAAATGCTGGTGCTGGTGCTGGATCGCCGCCCGTAGCAAATGTGATGACCCCTACCCGATCTGCGTAACGGTTGGTTTAATGCTCTAAGGCGTAACGTGATGTGGCCTGTGATGTGTTTTGTTATGTGGTCCTACAATATTATGCGATGTGATCATGTGATGACTATGTGTTTTCTTTTCTTTTTTTTCCATAAATAACTATGGACTAGGTATATTTTATGTAGCCTTAAAGTAATTATATTTGAGAAGGTAGGTTTCCGATAACTTAAAAAAAAAAAATCCAATGCATTATTTTATTACATTCTATCCGAGTTATGTAAACATAATCTAAATAAGTAGTGTTACCGAGAAGTATGCATAACATGATAATATGCTCAGGTGCTGTTGTTATTTGAGCCGAACTTGCAGCACACCAAATTAGGAATGATGGTATGTCAATATGTTACGTTGATAGGTACTTTACGAATCGTTTTATTTGGTTTGATGATCAGTTATGATAAATCATTAAAAAGAATGTTTTGAATTGAATGAAAAATTATAATGGCAACAAATTGTAATGATATAAGGTAAATGAATAGTTATGTAAAATTAAGAGATGGATTATGAGTTGAATGTTTATTGTTAGGAATGTTGCGATTATGTAATGAAGCAAGGAATGACTTGGTACATAAGGTTTGACATAAAGACGGGCTGATCACTCATTTAATGCAAACTCTTATAGACCAAGGAATTCAATTTGAATGAGCGGTTGATATTATGTTATTGATTGAATGGTGAGTATTTAACAGGTACACAAGGTAAGGTACAATTTAGGGTTAATGTCCTTCATATTTGATCATGGTGTAGACGAGATCTCTCAGTGAGAATTGTTGGAGGCCACATGATGCCTTAAATATGACCCTAAAATAAAAGAATATGAAAGAATAAAGGAATAATAATGTTGTGCACAAAAAAAATAATAATAACAGGTACCAAGAGTCCTGATAAATGATATATAATGTAGTACCTTACCCAAGTATAAAAGATTTTTTGAAATCATAATAATTAAGTTGTGTACCTGAATATTAAATAAAGAATGTGGGAAATATAAAAGAAGGTAAATCAGAAGGTTTGGTGAATAAAAGTGATTACTTGAAGAAAGGCGATTACTTGAATAATTGTGTTGCATTTAGATAAAATGAGCAGTAGTGAATAAAACAATAAAATTTTGTTTAACAGTTGTCAAAGATCAATTTAGTAAAAACAAATATGATAAGTTTTAAAATAATATTGCAAATTTACCAAATTATTGAAAAAAGGGACCTACCTACCCAATGTCTTTTATGTTAATTTTAATTATGTTTGTATTTGAAGTGCATGTAGACAAGTAAGTATATTAATTACTTACTAATTGTATTCGATTTTGATTTTATTATTGTGTTAAATGTTTTTTTTTTAATTTTATATCTAATGTTCCTTTACTTCTGTGTGTAGGTTCAAAATAATATCATTTGAATGAGATTTAAAATTTAGGTGGGTGATGTTTTAACTGTACTTTTGGAATTTAAATCGACAACAATTTTGCGACCAGATTTGGATAAAATTATTAGTATTTTGTGTTTTTAATCTAATTGGACTTTTTATGTATAAGTAAAAAAAAAAAATTTTTCGTGTATTTTTTTTTCTCAATAAGCCGGGGAGGTGTAGTGTGTGTAGCATCTCCTCCTTATATGTATGCATGTAGCTTGTAAGATTAGACATTATACGTTCATACTCCAACCTAAAGACACGTCTTTTATTATACTTTTAACGCCCGTCACCGTACGATACACACAAATAATGCAGATAATGCAGCGGTTGCCTAGTGGTAGTAAATGCCTCGTTGGTCTATTGGTAGCAAGCGCGACTGCTGAGCACGAGTTCCTGGGTTCGATCCCGGGTCGGGCAGTGTTATTGGGTTTTTAAATTAGGAAATTTTCAGTAGCAGCATGGAGTCTGGAATTGTGCCTGGTTAATGGCAATAGGCTCGCCCCGTATTACATGGGACTTATAACATAGTTGGCGAAACGTGGGTGTACTGTATACACCTCTGCCTACTGCCTCTGAGAAATACAGGCGTGAGTCTATATAAAAAAAATGCAGCGGTCTCAAACTAACAGCGAATATTACACCTAAAATACATTCTGGTGGCTTTGGTCGTTGTTTTGGCTTAGTTATGGCACAGTATAATAAACATACAGTACGGTAACTACGTACAAACGCTCGAAAACGGCACACTCATGCGAAACGACGCGTCGTTGATACTGTGAGTACCGCGACGTTCGCTTAGCAGTCTCGTTGTTACGCATCGCATACTCGTCGTTGTGTGAGTGTGCTGTTTCGAGCGATTGTACGTAGTTTCCGTACTGTATGTCTATTATACTGTGGTTATGGTTAGTTATCACGCACCGGACGAAATCTTGTCATCAAGCGGCTGCTAATTCAGCACTAATTCTCTGGACACCCATAGACACGATAGCTAGAGTACACGGCCACTGTAGGTACTTTTTTTTCGTCGCGACGTTTTTTATGCTATACGTATGTTACCTAAGTTATAGCTATCGTATCGAGTCGTGATAGCCTAGTGGTGGTGACCGTTGACTGGCAAGTCAGAGGTCTCGGGTTCGAACCCAAGGCGCGCACCTTGTGACTTTTCGTAAGTTACGTGCGTTTTATAAATTAATTATCACTCTCCGTGCCTCGGATAGCACGTTAAGCTGTTGGCCCCGGCTGTCAATTGTAGATCTTTGACAATCGTTACGGGTAGTCAGAAGCCCGAAAGTCTGACAACCAGTCTTACCAAGGGTTATCGTGTAACCCAGTATCTGGGTTGTGGAGGTCTGATAGGCAGTCGCTCCACGTAAAACACTGGTATTCAACTGCATCCGGTAAGACTGGAAGCCGACCCCAACATAGTTGGGAAAAGGCTAGGCAGATGATGTATGTTACCTAAGTTCTTTCAATTTTTGTTTATGTTTTGCTTTATTAGTTTTATATAATTTAAAAAAAAAATTGCTTTATTTATTTTTTTAATTTTATTTTAAGTTTTGCTTTATTTTTTTTAATCATTTTTTTATGTTTTGCTTTTTTTATCTTTTTTTTCTTGGTTGTGTATGTATTGTGTATGCCCAGAGAGAATAAAACCTTTTTCTTTCTTTCTTTTATTTTCCGGCATGATGTTCAGTGTTGTCAAGTGAGCTCTGTAGATCTTAGGGTGTTACGAAGCTGTTCGATTACCAGTCTAACGAGACAGCCAACAATAATTTTAGTCAAACTTTCCAATAATACTTTTTAAATGCTAATGTAAAAGAAATTATTTATTCGTCATCTTGATGAGATTATACTATTATACAATTAATTTCTATATCTGTCTGAGAGCCCGGGCACACGATGCGTTGCGGCGGCGGTGCGTCGCCGGAGCGGTGTCGCTGCGTCGTCTTACATAGAAATATCTGTGGCATGTCACACGATGCGCTCCGGCGCCGCACCGGACTTGCAACCACCAAGACGACGCGGGAAGGGATGAATGCGACGTCGGAGCGGCACCGCTCAGTTGTTTTGCGTCACAAGGAAGGACCATAAAGGAAGTATCCTATATAGGGTGGACTAATTCCATGGGTTATGCGGGACAAAGATAAAAAAAACGTAATTTTGCCCGTGTAAGTAAGAGACGGATACAATATTTGTTGTCCCTATCAGCGTAAAGGGGTATTAACAGACTGTCCAACGCTGCTACGGCGCCGCTGCGACATAACAACGTTACGGCGCCGCACCGCTCGTGTGCCCGGGCCCTTAGTCTGGTTTCCGCGTCTGGTTTCCGGCCTAAGCATAGAACCACCCCTACTCATCCCGCGGGTGTCGTAAGAAGCGACAAAGGGAGAAATCTGGAGGATGGGTAGCAACCATCTGCTACTGCAATCCCCAACCCGCTTGCCCAGCGTGGCGATTAAGGGCAATCCTTCTAATGTGCGCACAATGGTGGCGCGCATTGGGAGAGGCCTATGTTCAGCAGTGGACTAATACAGGTTGACGATGAAGAAAATTAATGAGATAGCATGCGCAGTGAATATGCAAGTGCATCCCGTATTATCCCCAAGAAGACAATTGAACCTTTTGTTTTTTAGTCCGTGCAAATTGATCATATCCCCATCTCCTCCCCTATTCGATTTTTAATAAGAAACAAAAAGGATTAACTTACAGTTAAACTATTGTTCCTGTATCTGAATGGAACATATTGGCAATTATCAGAAACTAATCTATACTCTAGAGTCTAGACTATTGTCATACTGTGCAATCGAAAATGTAAAATCATATTCCTCCTTAAAAAAAAATTCTTATCGTATGGTTGATAGACAAACTGGTGTCAGAGTTTAAACCACACTATGACATGGCTCTACACTCCATCGAAACATTCCTTCAAGAGTGCTGTCAAAAATCAGCTTTTCCATACATTTTGTTGAGTTATGTGAACATAAATGTATGTTCCATACATTTTGTTGAGTTATGTGAACATAAATGTATGGAACAGCTGTTTTTTTTTGCAATTTTAAGGTTGGTCCCATAATAGAGGTGTGACTAATATATTCGTAATAGGTACAGGTATCATAATACAAGCCACGTATATTCATATTAGGATATGCGACTAAAGAATAATAGGTTACCAGGTATTAGTCAAATAATAGGGTCGCGTAATAGCGAGGCGACTGATCGCGGCGATTCCGATTATTTCTCCTAGTCCTAAGCCTGTTTAAAGTATGAAGGAAAATTTAATCACCGTTTCACTTCTTTCATAGTCATACGTGAATAATAAACGTGTAGAATCTCGTATTTCATATTAATTATTATGGAGACTATTACCGATATTACGCAGATATGCATAATAGATTGAGTAGCTATAATGAATCGGTTCACTAATATTTGACTAATATCCAGTAATAGGTATGGTATCCTAATATGCGTAAACTAATATATTCAATAATAGGATTACCCAAATATGACCCTAATATAACATCTCTATCCCATAATTAAATTTGTTCATAATGATGAGTTTAATGATCCCATTTCAGGTTGCGGATGTTTTACAAATAACCCTGTATAGATAATATCTAATCTAATCTATTCTGTTCCATTTTTTAAATTTACCTAGTAGGTAGTGCCTATACGTAGCCTGGAAACTGGGTCTAAGTATTATGTTAATACACATATTATTGTGCTGACTGAGTTTTGAGATAGCCGTGGACTCATTAGCAGCTGAACGATATATCCCTCCGACCGTGACGAGGCGCCAGTATTAGCTTCCATTGTCGCCTTTCATCTGATATGTGCAGTGATAGCTTAGTAATACGACCGTTGGACTGCCAAGTCAAATGTCGCTAGTTCGAAACCGGCACCTCTTGACTATCTACAATCGCTAACGAATAGAAACCGAAAGAAATGTATAGGATGACATTACCTTCGATCGATATGTCACGTGTCACGTGACACGGTAAGCCCCCAGGCACCTCGGATTTTTCAAATTAATGTGCATATTAGAAATTAATTAATTATCATATTCATCCTTATTATTCCCAAACGTTGTTGGGGTCGGCTTCTAATATAACCAGATGCAGCTGAATATCAGTTTTCTACGGAGCGACTGCCTATCTGACCCCCGCAACCCAAAGGGATACGATATTCTGAAGTTAGATCAGTTGTTAGGATTTTATACGGGTACTAACTGACTCCTTTAGACGATTGGCAAAGATCTTCGTAAAAGGCTTAACGTGCTTTCCGAGGCACGGAGCAGGTGATTATTAGTTTATAATACGCAATAATAGTAGTTATTATTATTAGTATCGTGAAAGTTTAGTTATTAGTATTCGTTATTGAGTCGTAAAAACCTAATGGTATGACCATTTGACTGGCGAGTCAGAGGTCTCGGGTTCGAACTCAAGGCGGCGCACCTCTGACTTTTCGTAAGTTATATGTGTTTTATAAATTAATTATCACTCTCCGTGCCTTGGATAGCACGTTAAGCTGTTGGCCCCGGCTGTCAATTATAGATCTTTGACAGTCGTTACGGGTAGTCAGAAGCCCGTAAGTCTGACAACCAGTCTTACCAAGGGGTATCGTGTAACCCAGTATCTAGGTTGTCGAGGTCTGATAGGCAGTCGCTCCATGTAAAACACTGGTATTCAGCTGTATCCAGTAAGACTGGAAGCTGACCCCAACATAGTTGGGAAAAGGCTAGGCAGATGATGATACGCAATAATAATATTAGAAATTAATTATCACTTGCTAAAACGGGTTAAAAAAAACATCGTGAATAAACCAGCACACCTGAAAGATTTTTCGTCGGTGTGTGTTTTCAATGTTATTTGATGTTAATAGCACTGATAGCCTGGTGGTGTGATCGTCGACTGACAAGTCAGAGGTCTCGAGTTCGATCCCAAGGCGCGCACCTCTGACTTTTCGTAAGTTACGAGTATGTGCGTATTATAAATTAATTATCAGTTGCTAAAACGGTGAGGGAAAACATCGTGATGAAACCAGCACACCTGAGATATTTTTCAATGGTGTGTAAAGCCATGTCAGAGGCTTACGGGCGGTTAAACTCAATAGTTTAACTGCAAGTAAATCCTTTATGTTTCTTGTTAAAAATCTACAAGGAGAGGTTATGGGGATATGACCAATTTGCACGGACTGAAAAAACAGTTCCCTCCCTCAACTGTTCCTTTGTGGATAATAAGGGAAGCACTTGCATATTCACTGCGCATGCTCACATCATCATTCATTTTCATCACTATCAGCCTGTATTAGTCCACTGCTAAAAATAGGCCTGCGCTCATTAGAGGTATTTGCCCATAATCACCACTTTGGGCAAGCGGGTTGACGATCGCAGTAGCAGCTGATTACTGTTACACAGAAGGATGCTGCTGCCCATCTTCCGGATCTATCCCTAAGTCGCTTCTTACGACACCCGCGGGACGAGTAGCGGTGATTCTATTCTTGTAAAACCACACGTCACAATGCTTATGCGCATGTTATAGCTTAGTGTTTTTGGAATCCCAACATTTTTACTAGGGAAAAAACGTATGTCGACCCTTTGAGGGTCTAATGAAAATCCTCCCGAAATATTATGACGACCCGCCCAAAATTATAATTTTATTATTGTCAGTAGTTTTAAAGTTACTTTTACCTGTCTTGAAACCCCGAGTGAGCGACCCCCGAGTAGGACATAATGTCCTCCTTCGCGACCCCCAGTTTGGGAAACACTGCGTTAGCCATCACAGATCCTCACAACAGATACTTATTTAGCGAAGTCTAATTACAACAAAAAATACATATTGAAATACAAAAAGCGAGCGCTTAAAATATGAATGAACAGAGAACCGAACCCTGATCCAAACAGAAAGGTAATGTAGGCCACTGGACACGGTCAAACCATCTTCGTTCTAACATTTCTCCGCATCTAACAAGATTATAACAAGATTTCGAGGACCTCGCACTCACCTCACGTTGCCTTTCACTTTTCGATAAGAAAACACTTTCACTTAAACTCAACTAGATCTAAAATTAAGAACCTTACATTAAAATACGATTTTTACAGAATAAAATATAACAAACGCGTCCTCCTTCGTCGGAGTCCTCTTTAAAAATGAAGTTGACGTTCGATTTTTGAGTTTGATTTGTTTTTTTTTTCGCGCGTCGTGAGTGAGCGACGGCTGGTTGTATACTGCTTGTCTTGTTTTCTAGAAACCAGTCGCAAGCCTCGGTCTCGCTGTCTTGGTTATTATAGTTCTGGTTTAAGGTGATATTTCACGTTTTCGCATCGCATCGGAAAGTATGTTGTTGTGGAAAAATTTAATAAATAGTTACGATGCGCTGATTATTCGTTGGAGATCCGTCGATAGTTTTAATTGTCTACGGTTTTTGTTTATGGTATTTTTTTAATCAATTTGCAGCTCTGATTGTAGGGATTAATTAAAAGTGATTGTTGATGCCTGCGACTGCGAGTACGCACGCCGTTGAAAGTGAGATTCAATGCTTAGATAGAGCAATTAATAGATTTAGCTGTGAGAGGTAAGTCGGTCTGGGGTAAAACCGTCCTATATCATAATTATTTTGGTTAGGATAATACCATCCTCTATCATATTTAATTTGGGGTAAAACGATCCCCAATCATATTTCTGCCACACACTTTTTTGTATGATTCATTCTATTTAATAGTTAGTAATAAATTATTCTGTACCATAAAAAACGTTTATATTAGCTACTGTACTTACGTTCTATGAATAATTTATTGCTTGGCTTAAAGTGTCAATTGCGTGATGGATAAGTATTTTCTTCTAGCCGAAAAAAGAGTAGTTAATAATATAAGTAAAAATTTTATTTAAGTACTTAAAACGATTTTGTCGTCCAAACTAAAGCTGTGTACCAAATATCAAATTAATCTGTCAACAGGAAAGGGATGAAATATCGATTACTAAATTGGAACCAAATAATAAACAGTTCAAGCTAAGTAAAACCGTTTAAAAACTAAACTGCTATTAAAACAATGCAATGCATCATGCAGCAATGTATCATGGAGCAATGCATCATGCAGAAATGCAGCATGGAGTTAATGCGTAATGTAGATATGCAGCGTGAAGCAATGGATTATGGAGCAATATATCATAGAGTAATGCGGCATGGAGCAATGCATCATGGAGCAATGTAGCATACGGCAATGCATCATGGAGAAATGCATCATGCAGCGATTTAGCAAGGCTTATTTTTGTTTTTATTCCTACTATTATTTTTAAGTTGTTAGTTTCCGATATTTTAGCACTGTTAAGGCTCATTTCGCTTCTAGAGGTGTTGACTACGGGCAACAGTGGTCACGTATCATGAGTAAAAAAAAGAAAATCATCATTTATATTATTATGCCATTGCAGAGCATAGGCCTCTCCCGATGCACGCCACTATTGTGCATTCATTGAAGGTATTTGCATAACTTAACTTTAAAAAAAAACTCAATAAAGACTTTATGCAGGTCTTAGGTAAACGGGCTGGGTTTACATCACGGATGTCCGTCAAGCAGTTAATTTAAATTACAACCTGCACCGTTGTAAGGTAATCCGTTAACTAGTAAAACGATAAAACAAGTTTATTGGGCCCAATCTCTGCACACACCGTTATTTTGTCAGTACTTGCAAGTTTAAGTTGAGGAAGAGCCTTTGGCAAGTGTTATAATGACCTCATTACCAATCGGTCATAGCGGCTAATCTCAACGGAGATAAGAGAAGAAAAAAAATATTTATTTCAGACTTAGGACACAAAAACATAGCTCATAATAATAATAATGTCTTCTTGACCGAGTTTCGGTCACAGCGGCCAATCTCAACGAAGATTGTCCATCGACGCAGGAGATATTATAGTGCAAAAGTGTGTGTAAACAAAAAGAAACGGAAAGAGATCAGGTGCAGGGGCCAACGGCTTTACGTGCTTTCCGAGGCACGGGGTAAGTGATAATTAATTTATAAAACGCACATAACTTACGAAAACCCGAGACCTCTGACTTGCCACCTATCTATCTATGTCAGTCAACGATCACCACCTATCTATCTATGGCTATCACGTCCCAAATGATAAGGATTTATGTGCTATGTGGTATCCGGCCTGTGAGTAGAACCACCCCTACTCATCCCGAGCGTGTCGTAAGAAGGAACAATGGAAAAAATCTGGAGGATGGGCAGCAGCATCTTACTGTGTAATAGCAACCATCTGCTACTGCGATCGCCAACCCGCTAGCCCAGCGTGGCGATTAAGGGCAAACGCCTTCTAATCAGCGTATAAAATAAGTGATGGGAAGAAGAGGCCTATATCCAGCAGTGGACTGATACAGCGAGCTGGGCTTCTTCTCATACAGAGAAAGATCGAGCATTAATCACCAAGCTAGCTCACTGCGTGTTGGTGATTAAGAAGCCATAGAATTGAGAAATTTAATATTTCTTTAGAAAACACCGATCTAAAGAGATAGTCAGATTATAATTTTAAGACCAACCTGATGTCAGAGTTCAACGCAGTGCACTGGCTCTACACCGCTTTTTTATGTAAATACAATAAGAATGATGACAGGTGACGTCATCGTCGCTTGCGCATCAGAAACGCATTAGTCAAGTGAAAACGATCCGCACGCAAATGAGGCAAAAGTAAAAATTATACAGTTTCAAATTGTTATTGTTTATAGTAGATATCTTTGGATAGATCTGTACCATAGAGTTTTTCACAAATACCATAGACTGCAGTTATTTTCTGTTTTTTCGGTTCTGATACTTTGAGATACAGTCGGCAAAGGAATTAGGTTGGCAGGGCCGCTAGTTTGGGATGATGTTATTTATAGAAGTTTGCATGTAATTGTGCAAAATTGTTAAGTTTTGTATAGGTTTCAGTCATACCGTCGAAAGCACTGATAGCCTAGTGGTATGACCGTCGACTGACAAGTCAGAGGTCTCGAGTTCATCCCAAGGCGCGCACCTCTGACTTTTCGTAAGTTACGTGCGTATTATAAATTAATTATCAGTTGCTAATACGGTGAGGGAAAACATCGTGATGAAACCAGCACACCTGAGAGATTTTTCAATGGTGTGTAAAGCCATGTCAGAGGCCTACGGGCGGTTTAAACTCTGACACCAGGTTGTTCTTTAACCACACGATAAGAAGAAGAAGTCATACCTTTTCAGAAAATAAAATTACATAATTAATTAATTACTTAAAAAAATTACAACCTTAGTTGGCAGGGACCTAGCGTCCCTGCCAACTTAACTCCGTTACCGACTGTACATAAGGAAAAACGAAACCTTTTGTTGTCATACAATCGAATTGCGAATCTCCTTCTTTTTTGAAGTCGGTTAAAAAAATAGTGTTTATACGAAACCCTAGGTGGGTGAGGCCGACTCGCACTTGTCCGTTTTTTAAAATATTTAGAATACAATAATTTAAAAAATAAATATAGGTACAACATCTCTTTTCCATAACTCAAGAAAGGTTCTTCTAGTAATAAGGCTCAGTAGTTAAGTGAAAAACGTCACCAACGAGCATTCACATGACTTCAATCATTAAATAAAAATAATAAAAAACATATCTTAATCTTTCATACAAAGATTACGTATGTAAACGTTGTTGACGTCACCGGCGCCGGCGCATCGAGTGAAATTGTTCAAGAGAAATTATAATTTGATGAGAGACGAGCAATTTTGTTGCGATTGTGTTCTCGGAAATATTGTGATGTTTCCTTCTCTGTGGGAATTATTGTAATACTACCCTTTGAGCCCGACTTCGTTCGCGTTAAGCATCAACCGCAGGGTTACCAACCCTTGCACTAAGAAAAGCACCTTTATTTTTACCCGACTACAAAAAAAGGAGGGTTATGATTTTAGCAGTCTATGTATGTATGTATGTAAGTTAGTTCATCTGTTCCCTCGTAACACTAAACTATTTATTGTAATTCAAAAAATAAGGTGCTACAAATTCTGTAGTCGGAGGCCTTAATGTATTATAGGTAAATACTTTGTAAATTTAGTGGCCTCTGACTAAAGAATTTTTAGCTAGCTTGTTTATAGATTTTAAGTAGTCGGGTTTTAGTTTTTAAACTATATTTTATTTCAATGATTTTTAGTGGTAAAGGAACAAATATAATTCATTTCAATCACAATTCTTTAGAATGTGGTAGGTCATATATAGGTAGATTTCTTTAACTGTAAACTTCGGTTTAAACCTCAATTGCTGTTGGGGCTTATTAAGGCCTATAAGGCCTCTAAATTGACTTATCGACTACCACATAAAGTAATAACTAGGGTCCACAGCTTAACGTAGGTACCTTCGAAATCTCAGAGACGCTGAAATGCCACAAATGGTCACCCATCTACGGAATGACCGTATCAAGCGCTGCTTTACCTTAATAGTCATGTTGATCAACGGGATACAGCCACGAACGCCTTACTTTAGTTTTATTATCTCTTTCAATCTCAGATAAGCGAATCTGTTAGTGAATCAATATCGTCGTGACGTCATCGGCGCGGGCGCAGGCGCCCGACACATCAGAAGTGAAACTGTTGGAGAGAAATTATAATTTGACGTGTGTCATGTAATTGTAAACAAAGAATTTTGAGAGGAAAATTGTGTTTTTTATTGTGATGTTAATTATTTACAAAACATTATTGAAATTCGAAATTTTGTAGAATGAAAAAATCGTTACGAACGGGATTTGAACCTATGACTTACTAGATACTACTTTATAAAACATTTTTGGTTGCTATATCTTTGAGCTGGAGTCGTAATCGCCTAATAGTATGACCGTTTGACTGGCCAGAGGTCTCGGGTTCGAACCCAAGGCGCGCACCTCTGACTTTTTGAAAGTTATGTGCGTATTATAAATTAATTATCACTCTCTGTGCCTCGGATAGCACGTTAAGCTGTTGGACCCGGCTGTCAATTGTAGATCTATGACAGTCGTTACGGGTAGTCAGAAGCCCGAAAGTCTGACAACCAGTAATGAGACAAATCTAACGGTATCTTAATTTAAAAAATCCATCGAGTGGTCAAAAAACATAACCTTTTCCTTGCAGTCGGGTAAATAGAAGCTCAGGTGCTGCGAGCCTCTTATAGTACATACAAAAGACATCAACGCGTATGTTTCCCGTTGAAATCTTTTGTATGAAATGACAATCTGCACTTCTAAGTTACACTGGCAGAAATTGCTGAAGTCATCAGCAGATTACCATAAACAAGAAAAAAAAAAAGTTATTGGTGTTGATTTTCACGCACATAATGTCATAAGCTTTGATTAAATTAGAAAAAATAATGAAGTAATTGAGTAAGAATAATATTAACAACATTAAAAAAACTTGGATCTGAATTAAAGGTTGATTTCGTCGTTTGTAAGAAGCCATTAATTAATATTGTTTTTTTTAAAGGGCATAATGTTTCCTAATTGCCGTGTAGTTTCCGGCCTAAGAATAGAACCACCCCTTCTCGTCCCGCGGCTGTCGTAAGAAGCGACAAAGGGAAAAATAACCATCTAACCGTAACCATCTGCTATTGCGATTACTAACCCGCATGCCCAGCGTGGCGATTATGGGCATATACCTCTAATGAGCGCGCAATAGTGGCGTCTATTGGTAGAGGCCTATGTTCAGCAGTGGGCTAATACAGGCTGATGATGATGATGTTGCGTAAGTATTAAATGGTTAACGAATGTCAATGTCATTTCCATGGAGTTTCTTGCCAGATTTTTCTTCATGAGGGGTAGGCTGCCCTTGGAACTGGCAACTAGAGTCACTCTTATAATAAACAATATTAGAATTATGACTATTCATAAGTGCCTAATGGTCTACATCAGGGCTGTCCAAACAAAGGCCCGCGGGCCGCATGCGGCCCGCGGCTTGTTTTCATGCGGCCCGCGGCACACATTTTAATCTAAAAATAGTTTTGGACACAAATAGTTTGGATAATATTATTCGTTGTCAAAACATGTACTCAATACTTGGTATAATTATTTATCTTCAGTCTTGCAACTGAAAATATTTTTCTGGCCCTCCAGCTTTTGTATGAAATTTAATTAGCCCGCGAAGGTGTATAGTTTGGACAGCCCTGGTCTACATGAATAAAAATATTTTGATTTTGATTTCCTTAATACGATTCTGTGTGCCTATTTTTTTGGTCTACCGCTACCCTTTCCACATTATAATATAAAACCTTTTTACAATATCTTACACAAGTATACCCTACAATAGTAAAGTTCCACAAAACTTTAATATCCGCCATCTATCGGCTTCTTCTCGCATTAATCAATAGAGCTTTCGTCTATGTAGAGAAAGGTTCTACAGTTTTACACTAACTTTCATAGATGGCGATACTTTGTATAAACAACTTTGTTTTTTTTTTTGTCGTGTGGAAAACGCTTTATGAGTACCCATCACCAAGGACTAACGATGGAGTTATGTCCGACTCGCACGGACTTAAAACCACATGGTGTTCCTCCACGAACCTTTGGGCGGAAATACGGCTTTCGCTTGCGCATTCACCGTATCCTATATCCGTATAAACAAACTGAAGTCTGAATAAATTGTACATAGTAAGTTCTTGTTAGGAATTCATGGATTTTTTTAATTACCCAAAACATCTTTCTTTTAAATACATTACCATTTTAAAAAAGCTTTTGCCCACAGTTTCGCGCTAATTAACAATTTAAAATTCAATCATGATTCAAAAGACACGTGACGCCATCTATTATCATAAGAACGTTATTATTGTTTTCCTCGTACTTTCCTCGAAAAAAATACTTTTTTTGTGATGAAAGGTAACCTATGTCCGTTTCTGTACACTCGACAACGTATATGCAAAATTTCAATGATCTGTTCAGTGGTTTAGGTGTGAAAAAGCAACAAACAAACTTAATTTATCTATGTAGGTATTTAGTAGTAGTATTAGGTATACATATATTATCTATGTGTGTAGATTTATGTATGGTTTTACGTATATATTTTTATACCGATATTTATGTAGTAGTAAATAGTTTTTTTTTTCTTTTTAACTTAGATAACTGATTATACTTTATTTTGTATCTTTTTCGAAGGGTTTCTATTGACCCAAAGGTTGACTGGTAGATAATGCCTCAAGGCATTAAGTCCGCCTTATGTACCTGCTTTGTACATGAAGTTACTGTTACTGTTACTGTCAGCTCATATCATCCCACTGCTGGGCAAAGGCCTCTCCCTCTGATTGCCACGTCTTTCGATCCAGAGCCAGTGTGGTCCAGTTGCTTCAGCACACACACACACTGGCTCTCATACTTCAGTATGAATAAATAAATAAATAAATTTCGCATTTATAATACTAGTTAGGATTAGTATAAATTCCTGTTGTCACACAAAATCCGGTAAAAAACTATGTTTAACCGTTTAACAAGTTAGCGTGTTGTTTAATAATAATTGTTCATACAAGTTTCGTACTAACAAAAAGTATGTAATCAATCATTTGACATCATTCGAATGTCATGATTTCCTATTCTTTTGTACACACGGATACACATCAAGCTATAAGCAACCAGCATGAACTGACCTCGCATTGTATAAGCTCTTTGTGTAACACGATGTCAGCTTATACTGGAAATGAAAGCTTGATGTGTAGCTGTGTGATTACCTTTTCCTCGCGGCTTCCTTTCTGTGGCTCAAATTTTTTTTCGGGATATAAACCAGTGACTCCTGGCATCTGACATCTGAGATTTCCGTCTAAATGATCATATAAATTTTAAGGGCTCATAATATAGGGTCATAAGACAATTTATCTATTAATCACGTGTTTGTGAAATGAAAAAAAAATAGGTCTCTTCTGATTTAAAAAAAATCTGATCAACAGCACAAAATTGCTGTGTTCATTTCAGTAGATTGTGATGTCTACAAATTATTTTAAGGATTATCAATTTTGCCGGGCTGTGTGTGCTTACGTTTACTAATAGAAAATGTTGAGATATATATAAAAAAAAAAATAACATCTTAATGACAATTTTTTTTCGATACAAATGTTACAGTGTAAATGTGCCCATTAAAAATTCTATGTACATTAAAAATATGCGTGTTATTTATAACAGTTAGCCGTAGTGTGTGTGTGCTACACCCTTTTTTTTTTTTTTTTTTTTTTTTTGCAGAAGGGGAAATGCGCCTTATGCATACCGTCTCGCTCGGGGATGCGAGACGGTTATGTCGGGCTCTCCGGCCTAGAGATGGTAGGCGGCCAGCATACCGACTAAAACCCCTTCTGTGTCACCTCCTTTCCGCATAGTGGCGGGAACGCGGTATCCCTAGTGTACTACATCCGCGAACCCGCCGCGGACGTCCGTCACCGGACCCTCCTTGGGGTGGGGTGATTGCCACACCCACCCACCGTGACCACTTAGAGGACCATGTGCAATGAGCGCCAGACGACCCCGAATCTGACGCCCATGGTCCTCACCTCGGCCGCAGAGGATAGGGAGAGCGGCGCATCGTAATACCGACACTCCTCTTCCCCTGCGGCCCCACCGTGTCCGCAATCCAGCGGTTGCGGCCCCGCCGAGGCCGCGGAAGGTAGGGAGAGCGGCGCACCGTAATACCGGCACTCCTCTCCCGCCGCGGCCCCGCACTCCTCAGCCGCGATGTTGTTCCTACAACACCGCGGCCCGCCTTAGTTGCGGTGCTGCCGGGTGCTCCATCCATGCAGCACCGCAACCCGCCAGGGCCGCTCCAACGCGGGCTTCCGGCTCAAAGCCCGCAGGAGCGGCGCCTCCTTGGGGTTCCTCTTAGCTTCGCCGTGTGCCCAACCACGGCTACTAAGCCCCCCCGCCACGACAAGGCGAGAACCCACATTCGGGGGGGGTGTGCTACACCCTAAGTAAAAACTTATTGTAAAGTTAACAATGAAAGTATATTGTAAAGTTAGGCTGAACGGGCGACGAATCCGCCATACCATATTCGAGTTTACCATAGCCAGTGAAATGTGGGTGTAAAAGGCCTCTGTTTGCCTTTTAAAGATTAAAGGAAATGCTAATGCGATGTTACGATGTTTACTACTCTCACTCCAAAAACATTAGTAAAGTTTAAAGTTCCAAAACAAGTAAAACAAAAAATTATAGAATTCCATACAAAACGTTACACCACCATAGATCCTCCTCCTAGCCTTATTATTCCCAAACTTTGTTGGGGTCAGCTTCTAATCCAACCACATGCAGCTTAATTAATAAGATTAATATTTTTGTGAAATTTTTACATGTTTTAGCACATGTTAGCTTATTAAATATAAATATTTAATAAGAAATTTGAAAAAACAACTGATACGGATGGGATTCGAACCCACGATCTTCGACATACCGTGTCGACACGGTATGTCGAAGATCGTGGGTTCGAATCCCATCCGTATCAGTTGTTTTTTCAAATTTCTTATTAAATATTTATATTTAATAAGATTAATGTGCTTTCCGAGGTACGGAGCAGGTGATAATTAATTTATAATACGCACATAACTTACGAAAAGTCAGAGGTGCGCGCCTTGGGTTCGAACCTGAGACCTTTGACTTCGCAGTCCAACAGTCATACTACTAAGCTATCACTGCGCACAGAACTACACCATAGATGACGCCATAAAAAATATTATGTTTATCTATAAATATAAAATGCTTTGTCCTGAATGACTGACTGACTGACGGATCAACACAGCCTAAACCGCTGATCGTAGAGACCTGAAACTTGGAGGGTGTGTTCTTTGTATGACGTAAGCATTCAAAAAGAAAGGATTTTTCGAAATTCTACCTCTAAAGAGGAGAAAAATAAATTTTTAATAATAATAAGATAATATATACAATATTTGTGTTTTCAAATGTACTCTACTCGTAATCTCTGTCAATTTGAGTTTGTCCTAAATAAAATAAAATTCCTTTTTTTTTCTCAAATGGTATAGAACAACTCTACATAGCAACGTACATATTATTTAAAAAATCCTGTATATTATTAACATAATTATAATAAAAACTTGAATTAATTAAAAAATAAATATTTAAACTGAAAGAAGCAATTAAAAACCTTACCTAATATAAACATCCAACAACTGTATCAATACCATAAACAAAAGGTTCTATTCCATCGGGTGAAATACCATAAAAATCTGAAAGTAACACTTTCAGGTCCCAAACAAAGTTGCCAGGCAACGTACTATCACTAATCATCAACATTACATAAACGAAACGTCACAAGCATGCATTTTTATATAACGCCTCAGGCACGACAGCTTACTCTCGTAGCTCGCTAGTTCCCCGCCGCCATCCGCCCGCGACACACGTCCCGTCACTCAGCAATGAAATTCGAACAAAAAGACCAAAATTAAAAAAAAAACGCGTACCTCAAAACATGTACTAATATTCCAAAAATAAATTATAAAAAAAATCCTTTAAACATTATGAAATGAAAGTGAAAACAACAGTGCACTGACCGACGCAACATGTTCAGCGAAAATAGATGGAAAGTTATTTTGCTTGTGGTGGCGTCCGTCGCCGCTGTCGAGCCGAGCCGGGCGCTCAGCCTAGTCTACCAGAAGCCTTATAAAAACGTTATGTTTGTGCCCAAGAACCTGTACCGGAGGACCAGAGCGAGACAGTCAAGAGTACTATTCTTGGATGAAGATGAAAACCACCAACCATTCGGCAAGGGTGAGATTGATTTGACTCAGGACAAGAATTACTCCAAAATAAAGTTCGATGACCAAACGGATTATGAGTTCACATCACCAGACGACGGGACCGAAGGACCAAAAAAAGTGATCGACGATCTTCCTTCGGGTAATGAGAGGTTTTACGAGCCTCTACCTCGGTTTCGACCCTTCCAAAATCATCCTCACTATTACCAAGGAAGATTTGGGCGTACGTACGCTCCTAATTATGCCTTCGATCCTTATCCTGTGGCTCCTTTCGCTCCCTCTGTAGTTCGGAATGGGTACTACAACCCTGGTTGGAAGCCAAGGAGTCCAAGAGTGGTGTTTCCATACGCGGCAGACAGTGTAAACTCAGTGCAGACGAATTCTCACGCGGGACCAGGTGGATTTAATGATAATGTAGTGTTTCGTGATCAGAATTTCGGTTTGAATGACGTTCCTGATGAGCAGACTCTTCAGGATCTTGGCACAGGATCTGGAGATGGATTTGCCGAAAGGGGTAAGTGATGAGTGTTCGTTTTTTACAATAGTTTTTTAATTAACGTGTAAGTATACGGTGAAAAGTGGGATTTTAAAGGGATCTGGATTATTTACGGAAAATGAATTGGATTTGAATAATTTTAACAACTGGAAATATCTAATGGTTTAGAAAAAAAATTGAGTACTTATTTTAGGGTCATTTTTTAAAAGAGTTAACTTTTCTCTGAATACATTGGTTTACTTCTAGAGATTTAAAATATAGAAGTATTTTCCAAAGGTTTCGTGCAGTCAACCGCATGACAGTGGTAACATTTGCACTACAAAAAGCACCTTTATTTCTACGCAATATGGGTGTTGTCAATGTCAAATTATTACCACTGATATGCAGTCGACTGTACAACCCGTAAACTTGACAAAAACTGTGTAATTTATGTTTTGATAATAATATGAAGCAATATAATTGATCCTATTCTTAACTCTGACTAAAGCATTTACGCTTAATTTTTGACAAAAAAATTCAAAAAATCATCTTTTAGTATGTTTTTAGTAATATACATTTTTATTAGACATTAGCTCCGTTCGGAAGCTCTTTCAAGGATTTACGTAATCTTTAATTCCGGCTATCTTTCTAAGGTGCCGATTCTGTTACAACGCACCAATCTAAATTAGTCTCACTAGGTATTACATAGGTACTACTGTCATATAAACACCAAAAAAGGAATAAAATAGAATAGAATAGAAATTATTTATTGTTATCACAAGTACATACATTTAAGTCTTATTTCTAGAGAACAGAGCTATGTGACCGTACAAGACGGTGTACAATAATTAAAGGACACTCTTAATCGACACGCTAAGAAGAAGATAGTCTTCTTCTTAGCGTGTCGATGACAATCTGAATTGTGTCAGACCAGAACTGGGCTACGAGATGTGCGACTTCAGTAGCGTCCATCAGTTCCTGTAATGTAACTTAAACTTGACTATAGTTCTTGAACTATGAACCCAACTTCTAAACGAACTCATTGCAAAGTTGCGTTGTTGCAACGAGCGCATTATTTATGGCTGATTTAGGAATTTGCTATTTTTGTAGAATAAAAATAAAATTGAGATTTTGTTCGTAGTAGGCCCCCTGTATATTTTATTAGTCAAATTAGTCAAACTTTTGTAGTTAACGTGAAATTATTACAGGTCTATCTATCTAAACTAATATTATAAAGAGGTAAAGTTTGTATGTATGTATGACAGGGGTGATCTCTGGAACTAACGATCCAATCCAAAAAATTCTTTAACCAATAGGAAGCTCTGAAGGCTATTTTTCATTCCGAAAAAAAATGAGTTTTCGGTAAAAAATAACAATATCTGTGATTCAAGTTAGAAAAAAAAACAGGCAATCTGACTGCTTTATTAACGTGTATTTACGGGAAAATTTAATTTAACGCAGACAAAGTCGCGGAGAACAGCTAGTTATCTATATCATGGCTACTAAATTCATCTATCTTCACTTATCATCTTCTGGGTACGCTCGCTCCATCGTAGACCCCATCGATCGCTTTCCATCAGACGAGATTAAGGTCAAGAGCGGGCCCATAAGAAAAAGGTACCTCAAAGAGATGGACTAATTTGACAGGACATTAAATTACCAAACATAAAGATTCTAATATTATTATTATTCCATTTATTAATTTATACACATATAAAATACATTTTAAAATATATTATATGTATAAAAAATATACATTTAAAAATATAAAATATAGTAGGTATATATATTATTATAATTATATTTTATATAATTATGTATTTATAGTAGGTAAGTAGATTTAATTTTTAAATAATTTTTTTAATGTAGTTCTTAATTTTATTTTATTTTTAAATGTATAATTATTGTTAATTAATTAATAATAAAATTCCTGAATTAAGTTAAAATATTCTAAATGAATTTAGAGGAGTGTGCAATGTAATTGAGCTGATTTGGCGAGATATTTTTGACACACCAAGTAGACATTTTGTATTCGTGCACCTATGCAAATATTAAGTATTTTCATTGTGGTGGAATCTTATCGTTATTGACATTTTAATCTTATCAAACCAGGTGTGCGAGCATTGAACTTTTTGTCGACTTTTTATCGAATTTATCAATTTTAAATGTCAAGTTTGACATAAAGTTCATTAAAATGTGTCAAATTTGACGTTTGATATCGATATATTTTCGATAAGCTTTCGATAAATTTGATCTTTGAATTTGTCGAAAATTTATCAATATTAAACGTCAAACTTGACACACTTTTATTAACTTTAAGAAAGAAAGAAAGAGAGAAAGAATACATTTATTTGGCACAAAACACACAGGAACACATGAAAAAAAAAATTAATAAAAAATAAAACCGACTTCAAAGGAACTAAAAAGCTTGAAATAACTTAAAATGTTTTAGAGTCGGTTCCCAGTCAAGTTCTTAATGAGAAGGTTAAAGAGGCTAGAAAAAAACATACAGTCGAATTGAGAACCTCCTCCTTTTTTGAAGTCGGTTAAAAATAGAACTAAACTGCTATGAGTATAGTTGACGTGTTGACATGATTATAATTTAAAAAAATAGCTTTAAAATAATTATTATTTAATTCCATTTTTATGTACTTATAAAAACATATTCCGATCAAGCCGAAATTTTTTGCTGAAACTTTGTTAAGTTGTTCTCCTTCAATTGGTTTAATTCGATTTTTTATAACTATATTCATTGATTTTATATCTTCAATGTGCGAGCGAGATATCAGATTAGCGAGTATCCGTGCCTTACAAGGAGATAACTGATTAATATTTTTCTCCATTTCAAAGGTGTTTTATATAAAAAAAAACCCTTTAATTTACCCTACCAACTTCATATATCTCCTCAGTAGCGCGAGCATGGATCTTTTTATCGAATTCTTATCGAAAATATATCGATATTAAACGTCAATTTTGACACAATTTAATGAACTTTATGTCAAACTTGACGTTTAGAATCGATAAACGTTCGATAAAAAGTCGACAAAAAGATCCATGCTCGCACCCCTGATCTGGAATAATAAAAAGAATTGAGCGATTACATCATTAAGAGCTAAACAGCTGCAGTTGCGTAGCTAACAGCTAACAAACGGTTGCGAATTGTAAAAGTTTAAGGAAATGGTTACGTTATAGTTAGTAGGTGTAAAGATTTAAGTTACGAGCCAAAGTGGCAACTTGATGACTTGACGTAATAACTATAATAATCAACCTGTAACTGTCCCATTGCAAGGCAAAGACCTCATTCGGAGAAGGATGGAGGATCAACACGCTAGCTAAAGATAAAAATATATTTATTTTGTAATACATGAGAAATACAGCACAAGGAATAGCCTGAAATGTAGATATTAAAAATAATGTATATGTTTTGCCAAATAATGGCATACAAAATGTATATTTGAGAGGGCTTCTTGCCTTCCATAAGTTAAAAATATGAATTAAATACAAAATTGAATATGGCACATAAAATTAATATTATTATGTTATTTTAAAAATTAAATAACAAAAGTTAGTTTTACCTACAAAGATTAAATGCTTCACTGCGTGTTGGCGATCTCAAACTGTGAAGTTAAGGTTTCCTCACGATGTTTTCCTTCACCGTTAGTCAGTGGTGTCTTAGATTAACTAAGAAAGCACATGTGATTGAAAAGTCACGTGCTTCCAAAGCTCACTTATTGTTGGCGAGCGACGTAGTGAGTTAGCATGGTGATTAAAGCTCGATCTTCTCTTTATGAGAAGAGACCTTGCAGTGACTCAGTTTTAGGCTGATTTATTATTATTAAAATAAATTCAACAACACTAAAGTTCTGGGTTCAAAAGTGAGATATTAAAATAAGTTTAAGATACTCGTATATTATTTGCTTTTATTACCTGTGTAAATTACAACACTATAAAATGCGCTTTTCCCAGTGTAGATCACAACACTATTT
Organism: Protodeltote pygarga; assembly: GCA_936450705.2. Lineage (NCBI taxonomy): Eukaryota > Metazoa > Arthropoda > Insecta > Lepidoptera > Noctuidae > Protodeltote > Protodeltote pygarga. The sequence goes on from OW388275.2 coordinate 4,324,177, forward strand.
GAAAATGCATGGTGTTATAGGTACCATGGAAGGCTTATAAATACTGGGTGAATGCACGAAGAGTCCAGGATACCAAATGCGCGAGTTGTTTTCCGCGAAATTGAAGCGCGAGTTGTTTTCCGCGAAATTGAAGAGCGATTTGTCGATGTCTTGAATAACAAGAAGACTGGCTTGGTGTTCAGCCAAAGAATTAACATTTCTTATATTATATGAATAAATCATCCTGTGACTGTCCCATACCAGGGCAAAGGCCTTTCTCATACAGAAAAGGATTGAATGGCAACTAAACGTAATGTATCAAATTTGTAAATTGTGCTATCTCTTACTTTCGTAGGTGAATAATAAAACAATTTATTTTGGCAACCAAATATTCGATGTCGAATGTACTATCGTGGACAAAGCCAGTGTACCACTCTTAAAGTTAGAATCGCTTGCACCGGGCGTCCGAACGTAGCGCTAGCCGCGCCCCTACGCACGTAGCATCGTTAAGCATTTTGATCGCAAAGTGGTGCACCGTTCCTGTCCGCGATAGTACAAAACTCTAACTTTACAGGAGAGCAAAAATTAAATTGACAATCTTTTTTCTTCATATTTTAATTAAACCAAAAGTATTTAAATACGTTCTTTGTTTAATATTTTGTAGACAATTGTACCTTTTGGTTCTAATTATAAGCATCATCCTAATTTTATCATTAAAATTTTTGCTGTCTTGTAAAGTTAGAGTTTTGTACATCTGACCTTATGTATTCTATGTCGAGTAAAATGGAGTACCGGTGACAGTGGCGGACGGTAAATTTTTTCAAGAGGTAAGCCGGAGACAACTCGGAAAAAAATCAATAGCACAGTCGGCACAGTCAGGAAGTCAGTAGGAATAGAGCTGTATTGAGCCTCCGCCACTGACATAATTGTCAATTTAGATGAACGGATTCACAAAGTCTGCATCCACTGATAATGGAAAGTAGTCGTTACATAAGACTTATATGTTTATTCTATTCATGTGAAACACATCTATTTTGTCTGTTTTATGTATTTGGAGACTTTAAATTTTTCTTTGCATTTTTTTTTGGAACAGAGATGCAACTTTGCCCGTGATAATTTTAGTGACTGATAATTTTAGTGACTGATTCTCCTTAATATTAGAATATTTTTAGTATTTATGAAAAAGAGTTTTTTTTTTCTTTTTTAAAAAAACATGGTTTTATTTATGAATACTTGATTTATACCTAGTGTTTTAAAAATAGCCATTTTTGTAATAATACCAATATATAATAGGGACTCTCTATATGGACCTTAAAAATAACCTAGAAGATATACGCAGAACTGGTTTTTTTTATGAAATGACCATTTTTATAAATTACCTAAGTGTTACTAAAAAAGCACGACGTTTTAAAAAATTGAAAGAAAAACTCATCCTTAAATCTTAAAGGACAATCGCAGATAATAATAATTGTTAATAACTGCAGTATAGGTTCTCTGTATAGGTCCCTTTTTTTGCAAAGGAGTGTATTATTCAATGGCCTAAGAACACCAAATCGAGTTCATTGTGTGCGTGTCACACTCACACACGCGAACCTAACATTCAGTGACACGCACACGTGTAACTGTGTGTAGGCACGCGATTACAACATGCAAATTAAGGTCTCACTATGCGTATAATTGGCATATTGTCTTTATCAAGTCTTGTAGAACGATAGAGGGATTGCGTGGAACAATTTCTCTTGCACTTGGCATTTTTGTTGAGCCATCAGCGAGAGGTACTGTAGAGCTTTATCGGCCTATTTGGTGGCGATCTTCTTGGAAGCAGGCCACTAGGTGATAGCCTTTTTAAAATGTAAATATACATGGTTATTTGTAAAACATCAGCATCCTTAAAAGGGGTCATTAAACTCATCATTATGAACAACTTTTACTATGGAACCAACCCTGAAATCGCAAAAAAAAACAGCTGTTTCATACATTTTGTTGAGTCATGTGAACATAAATGTATGGAAATGCTATTTTTTTTTGTTTTACGAATAACCCTGTAAGTATATTAAATATTAAATAAAATTATATAAAAAAAACAGGTATATAAGTATTATAAATAAAAAATAGTAGAAAGGCTTTTCAATCGAAATCGAAAAAAATCAGCTGTCCCATACATTTATGACATTATTATAAATGACTCAACAAAATGTATGGAACAGCTGATTTTTTTTACGAATTCAGGATTGGTCCGATAGTAAAAGTTGTTCATAATGATGAGTTTAATAACCCTTTTAGGATGCTGGTATTTTACAAATAACCCTGTATATTAAGGATTAAATGTTTTTATTTTCTCCTGTAAAGTTGTCTATGTTATAATTCTATGTAATTTACATTCACACGGAAACAGCGTAATGTAATTACATATGTATGTTCGTAATGAACCAATCAATATGCGTATGCGTTTGCAATACAGACTAATTACTGAATAACATAACATAACATAACATGCCTGTGTTTTCTCGAGAAGTGTCTCAAATAGCAATGATAACCAGGGACCAAAACCTTTATTAATAACGGTACCAGTATAAAATATTTAAAGGTTAAGGTTATAAGTTAGCTCGTCACAGACTATGCACTATAATATTTTACTTAATATAGTCTCAAACTTTCCCGAACACTCAACATAATAAGGTCGCAGGCAGACTGACCACGAGTGCTGCAAAGCACTCGAAACGTCAGGATTGTATTATCAAAATAAAAACGCGAGTTATATCCGTTAAAAGTTTGTTTCATTAATATTTTACTTTATAAATCTAGCTTCTTCATTAATTTAATTTATCTCAGCAAAATGTTGCAGTAGCATTTTTGTATTTACAAAAATTAGGCCTCTAAAAAGTGGTAAAAAAAAATATTTTTTTGAAATAATACCGGTATTTCGAATACCGTTTTTAGTTCCTGGCGGTAACGAAAAAAAAAAAGTTTGTGAAAAAAGTAAAATTTTTTTTGTAAAAACATTTTTGTCTTGCAAATTACGTTAAAATTATATAAGGATATAACCTTTTCTTCTTACAACAATTTAGAACTTGTATTCGGATAGTATGCATAATAAATATTTTATTTTAAAAAATGTGGAGAAACAACTTGTTAGTATGTTTGTGCGTAATCTTTGAAACTACTAAATAGATTTCAAGAAAAACTTATCACAACAAGCTTTTTCCCGTGATTACTCCACATTTAACCACAGACTAAAAAATCCAATTATCATTCACAAAGTCCGACATCACGCCGTCAAATACTGAGAAATCATGGAGCGCGTGCGACGTTTTAAGCTCACTATTATCACACAATCGGGAAAAGTTCTATTGTGACGACATCGAGTTAGTATTGTTGAAGATGCATCAGGGATTACCGTACAACAAACTTATCTCTGCAGTTGAGAGCGGCGCTAGTGTCTTCATAAAGTAATGTCATTTAAGAAAATTACTAAGGAAATCGGTTAGTTCCAATTTTGTCCACCTGCACACATAAGTTTGTAGTACTGTATTAATAATGTGCATCTTAAGACCATTGTAATAAGAGTGTTTTTACAATGACACTGGTACCACTGATGTTTTGTAGTACTAGAATCGTTAAGAGCGTAGTTATTTAATTATGATTGTATAATTTCTAATTGGTGTCTTTGTTTACTCAATCTTTTAAATAAATCTACGTGTAATTCATTATATTATATTTAAAAGAGCAACCATAGAGTTTCTTGCCAGATTCTTCTCCATGAGGGTAAGCTGCGCTTGGAACTGGCAACTAAAGTCACTCTTACAACAAACAATATTAGAATTATGACTATTCATAAGTGCCTGGTGTACATGAATAAAAATATTTTGATTTTGATATTGTAATCCTATTTAGTATTTAGTAGTAATAAAATTAAATGTAAGTCTGCATCATAAAGGGTGTTCCAACATTAGTATTTGGTGGCTGCCACACTCAGAGACGTACGGCAAATCATTAGCTTCATTAAACGACGCTTAAGTTAATTAAACTCTGTCAAAATCCATACACAATATAAGTAGAACTTTTTTTACGTAAAACGGTTTTGTCATTAAAACTAATGCTGTATATCAAATATCAGATCAATCTGTCAACAGGAAGGGGGTGAAATATCGATTACTAAATTTGAACCAAGTAATAAACAGGTTCAGCTAAGTAAAACCGTTTAAAAAGTAACGATTTAATGCCAGATTAAAGTTATTGACGTCTCTGAATACGGCAGTTAATGGCAAATACTAAACGTCTTTTAAAATGGGCAATGTTACAGTTCAAATCAGTTTTGTTTTTGGCGGTGATCAATTTTGCTTGCAATTTGTCGGTAAATAGGCGAATGAAGCGAACTACGCAACTAGTAGTTACTGTTTCCAGTTAAATGTTTAAATTTACCAAAAAGTTTACATATAATTGATATGCCCAGTGAAATTCACAGATACTTAGGTTTTGGGGCAAAGTTAACTGCCAAAGGCAAAGTTGTCCGATTTCCTTTCATGGGATTTTAGAGTTAAAATCTTTCTTTTTTTTACTAAAAAATATATTTTCGTTTAGTTTTGCAAGCAATATTTTTTTATACATATTTTTCTTTTAATGTATCCAGATAATCTGTGATATTTATTCTATATCATGTTCCATCTAGTAAAACTATATTCGTCATTCGTGTAACGTATAACTATGCGTGAAGGGAGCGCAAGCGCAGCTAACGACACGCTTAAAACGTAACGTGACGAAAAAATTCCATCACAATTGTGAAGTTTAAATGGTGGAGTTAATATGTTTACGACCGACTACTGAACCGATTTCTACGAAATTCAGCTCAGAGATTAAACAGAATTAAAACATAGTTAGATAAAATAATAGGACTATGACAACCTTGGAGAAGTAATTTTAATTGATATTATTCTCTTAACCTAGGGCAAAGATAGCTGATAGCCTAGTGGTAAGATGTTAACTGGTAAGTCAGAGGTCTCAGGTTCGAACCCAGGCACACATCTCTGAACTATCGTGAGTTATGTGCGTATTATAAATTAATTATTTACTTGCTCCGTGCCTCAGAAAGCACGTAAAGCCGTTGATCCTGCGCCTGATCTGTCCGGTCGTGTCGGATTGCCGTCCCATCGGACTATGAGAGCGAGCAAATAGAGAGTGCACTTGTGTTTACGCACACACTTGTGCACTAAAATATCTCCTGCGTTGTAGTATGCTAATCTATGTTGAGATTGGCAGCTGTGACCGAAATTCGGTCAGGAGGAACATTATTTTAATATTTTTTAGTGTTTTACCTTCGTTCTACGAATTCGGGCGAAATCGCGGGCAAAGCTACAATCAAATAAACACTTCACCTCTGCCACCGCAAGAAAAAAGTAAAAGTAGGTAAAAAAATTGAGTTTCTAGTTTAATTAAATCGTGAATGTCAAGTGAGGAGAGAGGTTATGGTACAACAGTGTCATTGGAAAAACGCACTTAATGCAATAGTGTTAGAGTTCATGAGATTCAGCATAGATGTCTAAAGTGTCACCAACTTATTTGTTCAGGTGGTTAAAGTTGGAACTAACCGATTTCCTTGGCGAATTTCTTATTTGACATTACTAAGTGAAGACACTAGCGCCGCTCTCAACTGAATGAATAAGTTGGTGGCAGTGTAGTTTGACGTACTCGTTGAAACACGATGATGCAGATGTTGCTTTGTATAATCCATTTCTTCTTACGTCTCCCAAAAGTAAACAATCTTAAATTTTAAACTTACTGCCCGCGTGACTTCGTACGTGTGATTGACCTACCTCTACTTTCTTCCCTACCCCTACTCTACCCCTACCCTACACTACACTACACTACTCTACCTCTATTCTATCCTACTATACTCCTACCGTACCATACCCTAGGGGTATAATTCTTTTTTTTGTTCTATTCTGCTATTATAGGCGGAGACTTATCCTACAAATCAAAAACCACGAAAATAGGTCCAGCTATTCTCGAGTTATAAGTGTTCAAAATAGATTTCAAGATTGTCCAATTAGTAGAACTCAAACGGAGTCCATTTTAAAAAGCGAGAGTAATCGCGGGGGTGACACGGACCTCACTTATAAAACAATTATCTTTTACAAGAAAACTTTATTGAAAAAATTAAACGAAGTATCAAAAGTAATTTTATACTTCGTTCTTAAAAAAACCTTACTTAAACCTTACTTTTTTTTATTAAAACTATTTTTACTCCCCCAGCCAGCAAAAAGAAAAAAAGGGGGTCTGATCTGATTTCGTTTGAGATTTTTTAATTATTTCAGTGGAAGAGCTCTTTTAGAGCCATTCTACGTCTACGTCCTTTACTTTTTTTTAAATTATAGATCAGATGTTGCGTGGACGCAATATCTGATTTTACGTATCTGACGATTGGGTCTGGCTTTATGAGGCTTGTCTTATAGCCTTCTCAAGGCCATTTCATTTCATTTTGAGGACTTAAACACATTATATTTCTTGGCAAGTAACCCATTCTAAAGCGTCAACACCCATTTACGACATATTTCTACTAAACAGATTACCATAACAAAGAAATTCTACTAAACTATAAACAATTTCTTAATTTAAAATTCTGCAATAAATTTGCAATGATAAAGAGCTAACGGTTTCTTTCCGCAAAGTTGCCAGCCATAAAATAAACGTATAGTGTTGCCAATACGAAAAATGTGAGTCAGGAAATTTTTGCTTTTAAAATTCGTTGTTGTAAATATCGTTTATCGGAATAACTGATTGCTTTAACCGTTATTTTAAACTAAAGTTGGTTGTTATAAGGTCTATTTTTGTTTGTAATTTTAGTGTGGGATCCGCACTCTCGGTTTTGCTTGCGTGACGATATGTCGCGTGTTAATATTCAAATGTAGGGAGGGAATCAATTAAATGGTGTCGGATTTGGAATTGCTTTTACTGCGAAGATTTGAGGATTATTTTCAGCTATATTCTACTTTTGATGCTCGTGCAATGAAGATGATCTTGTTTTGTGAATTATGGACTCACGCCTGTATTCCCCAGAGGAGGTAGGCAGAGGTGTGTAGTACACCCACGTTTTGCCGGCTATATGTCCCATGTAATAGTTTCTTTCTTTCATTTGTTTTATAAAATGTGTAATTTATATTTAAACTAGCGCTTGACCGACCTGGGGATCGAATCCAGAACAACAGCCCGCTTGCTACTACTAGACCAACGAGGCAGTCAAAATAATAGATAATAGAATAAAATAGATATAATTAAAATAGTTTCGAGCGATTTACAAGATCGGGACCATTACCAACATCACATAGTCAGAATACTTGACCTTCATTTAATTTCTTGAGTCACTTTCTAGTCAATTAATCAAGTCAATTAAGATTTCAAATTCATAAATCCCATTTAGTTAGTGACTGCCTCGTAGTTACTTTGTTTTTTAACCGACTTAAAAAAGGAGGAGGTTTTATGTTCGGCTGTAGGTTTTATTTTTGTATGTTTATAGGGTTCCGTACCGTAAGGGTGCCAACGGGACCCTTTTACTAAGCATCCGCTGTCCGTCTATTCTAGGGCTGTATCTATGAACCATCTATACAGGGTTATTTGTAAAACACCCGCAACCTGAAAAGTGGTCATTAAACTCATCTTTATGAACAACTTTTACTATGGGGCCAACCCTGAAATCGCAAAAAAAAAACAGCTGTTCCATACATTTTGTTGAGTTATGTGAACATAAATGTATGGAACAGCTGATTCATCATTCAGCTGATAGTTTTGTAGTTAACAAGACAAACAAACAGACACACTTTCGGATGAATTATACCTATTAGTAAAAAAAAGTATGTCACTAACAAAAATTATATTCGTAAGCTACCATAAAATTATTACAAAAATCATCTAGAGTAAACAATAAGACAATCGAAATTCAATATTTTATAATTAAAAAAAAAACGAATCAACCAAAAACCATCGACAAATAGTGCTGCGAGCCTGCGACCTCAAACATCGATAGTGATGTGACCCACACATCTATAGATCGGAGAATTGGTGCCGATTACATCATTGCAATTGGTTACATGATCGTTGTCAAAGAAGGCGCTTGCGCAACCACGAAAGCAGTAGAAAGTACAGTTAACGAACGTTTGGTCTGTATCACCGGGCTTTGAACGGATAAATGCTAATTAGTTGTGTTTTTAGCCTTTTAGGAGTGGAAAGTTAGGGTTTTAGACAAAATTTATAAAAATACGCGACTTCGGACGCGTTATTATCCTACCTTTACGCCTATTCTACTCTACCCTTCCCTACTCTACTCTACCCTACTCTACCCCTACCTTATCCTACCCTACTATACCCTTACCCTACTCTAAACTTTTCGTAAGTTACGAGCGTATTATAAATTAATCATCACTTGCTGAAATGGTGAAGGAAAACATCTTGAGGAAACCAGCATACCTGAGATGTTTTTCAACGGTGCAGGCCACATCGCTTGAAGAACCGATAACCGCTGGGAAAGATATGTTCTCGAGTAGCGACTACAAACCTGGAAGACGCAGTGTTGGTGGGCCTCCCACCAGGTGGACCGACGACATTGTCAAGGTCGCGGGTAACCGGTGGATGCAAACGGCAAGTTGCCGTTCGTTGTGGCGTTCTATGGGGAGGCGTTTGTTCAACAATGGACGTCTTCTTTCAGCTGATGATGATTCTGATGATGAGGATGATTCCAGGTGATGATAATGTACTAATATACATATACCTAATGTATAATATATATAATGTATAATATACCTGAAGAGTTTGTAAGTTTGAATGCGCAACGCTACAAACAGGAATGTACCTACAGTAGTCTGCAAAAATGCAGGATACAATCTGCTATCTCTATCACATATCCATTAATTTTATATAATAATTTAACCAAGACACAAGAGACAATGATATACTTGCATTTTAGCGGCCCATAGAATCTACATTCTTTTAGCATTATTCTCAAACTTTGTTGGGATCGGCTTCCAATCTAATAGATGCAGCTGATATCAGTTTCCTACGAGCGACTGACTATCTGACCCCCGCATCCCGAAACCGACCCCAATGAAGTTTGGGAACAATTAGGCTAGGAGGATGATGTATACCTATATAGTTGTTCCATACATTTATGTTCACATGACTCAACAAAATGTATGGAACAGCTGATTTTTTTTGCGATTTCAGGGTTAGTCCCATAGTAAAAGTTGTTCATAATGATGAGTATATTGACCCCTTTTAAGGATGCTGGTGTTTTACAAATCACCCTGTATACATAGTTCCATTGACTCTATAAGGAAAGTGACACACCGCATTCACAAGCATTCCTTACTCTCAATACCTCTTAACTAGCTTACAGCGATTCACACAAAAACCTTTCACAAAAAACAATTAAAATTTAATCCTAAATAAATAAAATACCTACTTGTTTTATCATACTAATTTCAATGAATGCTAAGTACTAACACTTTCTTGGGTACAATCCGAGTTCCCAAGCGTTATCTTTTGTGTTTTTGTTGAGTATCAGTGAAACTAACATTTTCACCCGTCTTGCTCGCTCCCACGATCTTAAGATGTAGAAATTATGTATTGTTTACACAGTTTTTATATAAAAATGGTTTATTTTTAATATAACTCGTGAATGGCAAGGTGAATCAGCTGATTTCGCTTGTTGGTTATTTTGAGCAAGGTTTTGGGATATGTTTTATTATCTGTTAGGGTAGCTACACACATATGTACCAAGTCGATTCGGCACATTTGATTCGGTATTTTAGAAGAAATTTCATCGGGATTTCTTCAAAAATATCGAACTGAATGTGGCAAAGACTGTGTGTGTAGCTACCCTTATACAAGTTAAAAAATCTAGCTTGTTATTTTCTTAAAATTCCGAGTCACATAAGCGATTTGTTTACAATATTTTTTGGTCCTTACAACTGAAATTTGCACTGCTTTAGAATCGTGTGATTAAACAAGCCGAGCTCAAGGCTGATAGACCGAACATTTAGTTGATATTTTTGGAGAGCTTACAGGTTTTTTAAGATAACTAAAATCTTGAAATTTGAAGCGGTTTGGTTCGAACATGTACAAATGTGACTTTTCGAATGTCATAAATGTACTTCTTAGTTAATTTAAGACGCCACTGACTAACGGTGAAGGAAAACATCGTGAGAAAACCTGGACTTCATAGTCTAAAATCGCCAACACGCAGTGAGCTAGCGTGGTGATTAATGCTCGATCCTTCTCTATATGAGAAGAGGCCTTTGCCCTGCAGTGGGACAGTTACAGGCTGATTAATAAATCAGCCTGTAACTGTCCCACTTTTGTCAACTATCTTGCATAAAAATAATAATAAAATTATTATTCTATTATTATATATTTATTATACTGTAATCGCACTAAAATCAGGGAGGTGACTCTTTGAAACTGAACACAAATCAGTAAAAAAAAAATATTTGATCGAGTGTATTATTCGCAAAAAATATTTTTTTATCGGATAATATTTAAATAAATAATTATTTATACTTGTATGATTGTAATTATAAAAAGAAAAAAAAACATAAGGTTACAATAGTCAGTAGGTCGTCATGCGTCAACCAGTTTCTTTGGTTACGCAACCATAAGACAAAATGTCACCATTACCATCTTTAGAAATGTCAGATTTAACTGTTGTATAATAGCTAATTGTGTTATTATGTCTAAAAAACTTCCGCTTGTTTATGTATGTTTCCGATACGGAACGATGCCTTCACGTTTAAATGCCAAATAATTTTAAGAAGATAGGTTTCTTTTTTTAAAACTGTTGCATTGTCATCGAACTGACAGTTTGGCAAAAAAGAGTCTGCAAAAATTGAGGGCGCCACTGGCGCACTTTTCGTACTATAATTCAAAATGACAAGTTATGTGGTTCTTATTTATTTCTATGACGCATTTTTTGTCATCAATTATAATCAAATGAATCACTTTTACGTCATTTTAGTACTCACAAACTTGTTTTTAAGATTTTTATTGTTATTTCCAGCTGTCATACAGGTAGTCAGAAGCCTGAAAATCTGACAACCAAACTTACCAAGGAGTATCGTGTAACCCAGTATATGGGTTGTGGGGGTCTGATAGGCAGTCGCTCCATGTTTAGTAAAACACTGGTATTCAGTTGCATCGGGTAAGACTGGAAGCTGACTCCAACATAGTTGGGAAAAGGCTAGGCAGATGATGACGTTGTCAGGTATACAGGAACATTAGAAACGGACATAGAGTACCTTTCATCCCGAAAAGACAAGACAAGATGTCAGCTTATACTGGAAATGTATAACTTGTTGTGAAGCCGTGTGTACCTACTTGATTGATTAAGCATCTACGCGGCATCGATCGAACCTTTGACCTGTGGCTTAGGAAACCATTTATCACACTACCTGTATCCACAAGCAACTATGAGTTATGATAGTCTAGTGGTTAACCGTCGGCTAGCAAGTCAGAGGCCTCAGGTTTGAACCCAAGGCGAGCAGTTCTGATTTTTCGTTAGTTTAAGCGTATTATAAATTAATTATCACTTACTCCGTGCTTCAGAAAGCACGTTAAGCCGTTGGCTCTGCGCCTGATCTCTCTCCGGTCGTGTCGGATTGCCGTCCCATCGGATTATGAGAGTGAAGGAATAGAGAGTGCACCTGTGTTTGCGCACACACTTGTGCACTATAATATCTCCGAACGTCTGTCCTCCTGGCCGACTTTCGGAGATCAACAACAAGCAAATATATATTCTTTTAGCTTTTCTCGTGTCAACGTCGCTCGTGTTAATTTAGAATTTCAATTTAAATCATAATTCCGAAGACACGCCTTCTATTATCATAAGACTAACAATCTTCTTCATCTTATCGTGTCGATGGCAATCTAAATTGTATCAGCCCAGAACTGGGCTACGAGATTGGCGCCTCCAGTAGCGTCCATCAGTTCCTGTAAAGAACGAACGACAGGGCATGCAGGGCAAGATATTAAGTGCCCCATTGTTTGTGGGACAGCACCACATTTACACTCCATGGCAGAGTCATCAGTAAACCTCCACCTGAGCAGGTTTTCTTTGCTTCGACCAACCTGGGTCCGGAGTCTATTTAAAGACTTCCAGGTCAGCCATGGCAACTCATGACCAGGCGGAAGACTTTCAGCAGGTGAAATAAATGGGCTTGGTAGGGATGCACTGTCTCGCCACAGCCTCAGTTGCTCCCTAGATCCCTCGCCAGTAAGTGGGGTAACACACTTTAAAAAGCTGTTTCGGCTTTTCAGCCTTTGCGGTACTAAGGTGTTACTGTGCATGGGGTGTCGTGTATCTGAAGACTAACAATTGTTGTTAGCTTAGCTTGGCACCGTCGCTAAAACGAACATTTTTTTTGTGTTATTTCTAGCTTTTTACTTTTTTGTTATTTTTTTTTTTCGAGTTCTGTTTGTTTGTTTTGTTCGAGTCGAAATTAAAAAGTAAAACGCTACCTGGATGTTGGATAGTCTATACTCTATATAGATACATTGCATTCACCTCTTACAAAACAAACGGGAAGCGGATTGCGTATGATCACGTTATTACATCAATAACGTAGAATTGATCTTATGTGGTTAACCTACGATCTTAATCGGGAAGTAAGCTTCGATAGGCAATGTATCACTCAGGGCCGGATTACACTATAGGCCGAGCAGGCCCCGGCTTGGGGCGGCCAAATTTCAGGGGCGGCAGAACTTGGCGAATATTTTTTGAGTTATATAAATATTTCTATAAAATAGATATGCATATTTAGCGAATACTAAAGTTTGAAATATGGTAGATAGAAAAAATCGTTGTGTATTTTTTTTAACTGTCAAGCCTTCTGTGAACTTGTACGTCAACGTTTAGAATTTCAAAAACGTGCCCATAACACCAAGCAAAAAAAAAAATAAGACGTATGGATTATTGAAAGTATTTTTGCATAATTATTTAATTTGATTTTTATACATTATCATTCAATTTTTCGTGCTTTACTGGGAATAGTGGGGTGGCAATCTTCCATAAGCCTAGAGAAGCCAGTGTCTCAAATCCGGCTCTAGCATCAGCGTAATAGTAATTGTAATTATGATATTAATTTGTATCTTTTTAGATACATTGTATAACATTTATAGTGTGGGAATCTTTAGGAGCTCAATCTACGCATTAAGAACTTGTAGGACATCTTTTCATTTGGGTTGCGGAGGTCAGATAGGCAGTCGCTCCGTAGAAAATTGATATTCAGCTGCATCTGGTTAGATTAGAAGCCGACCCCAACAAAGTTTGGAAATAGGTAATAAGGCTAGGATAATTATGAGGCTGGAAACGGAAATTACCTAAAAGAATTAATTAAAAATAGTTATAAGGAATGAATTTCGTTGTTTTAATGTATTTTTTTACTCTCGAGGTAAAGTGCACGGAAGGAAAACATAATCATAATTATTCGTTTCTTAACTATTTGTGATTGTCAGTTATGAATGAACACTTCGTATTCTTGTTTAAAAACCAGTTGTGAAAACAATAATAAAAAAGGGTTTTTCTTAACCAGTTAACAAAACTTAGTTATGAAAGTGCACGGAAGGATTTTAACGACCTATATTTTTCATTAATAAATTAATTTTTTTCATTTATAAATTAATTATCACTCTCCGTGCCTCGGATAGCACGTTAAGCTGTTGGCCCCGGCTGTCAATTGTAGATCTTTGACAGTCGTTACGGGTAATCAGAAGCCCGAAAGTCTGACAACCAGTCTTACCAAGGGGTATCGTGTAACCCAGTATCTGGGTTGTGGAGGTCTGATAGGCAGTCGCTCCATGTAAAATACTGTATTCAGCTGCATCCGGTAAGACTGGAAGCCGACCCCAGCGTAGTTGGGAAAAGGCTAGGCAGATGATGACTGGGTGAAATATAAAGCACTTTAATTAGCGGTCCTGCCAATCCAACTTCTTTGCCGACTGTACATTCATAACAAACTCATTACTTCGTTTTTCCGTTTCGAGATACGAGAGACACTTCATAATTTTCAACAAAGGTGGTAGGCAAAGACAAAAAAAGATGGATGGATTATGTGAAAAGATGCCACAGGTCAAAAGAAATGGACAATGGTGCCGATTCTCTTGTACATCCCGCTTAACTAATTTTAGTCTTACTATATCTCTTTCTAATAAACACCATTGAAAAAGGACAGCAAATTGGACTATCAAATTAGAGCTGTCAAATTAGTCTACCTCCTTGCAATTGACGTAAAATTAGACGAGACCTACGACATGCCGACTAAATTCTCGTTGATATCACGCAAATGGACTAGTTTGACAGATCTAAAAATCTGCTATCCTTTTCTAATGATCCCTGTTAGAAAGAGAGATGGCGAGTCTAAATTAGTTTAGAGCGTGTACAAGAGAATTAGCACCAATGAACATCTCAATAGACCTCTGTATTAGTTTTAAGAGCTATAAACGTTTGTAGTGTTGTTGTGGTTGCATATGCATAACTAATTTTTTTTATTACGGGAGAACTTTTAAAAGGCACCAAAGGTCTCTAGGAAGAGACCGGACAAAAAAACACAACATTATCTATTGACTCTTGCCATTAACCGAACACAATTGCAGACTCTGTGCTGCTACTGAAAATTCCTTAATGAAATAACCCAATCATACTTTGCCCGAGCCGGAAATCGAATCTAGGACCTCGTGCTCAGCAGTCGCGCTTGCTACCAATAGACCAACGAGGCAGTAAAACCAATTGTATTATTTGACATATGCTTCATTACACAAATATCTATAATCTGTGTCATCATCCTCCTAGCCTTATTATTCCCAAACTTTGTTGGGGTCGGCTTCTAATCTAACCAGATGCAGCTGAATGTCAGTTTTCTACGACTGCCTATTTGACCCCCGCAACCCAAAGGGATACGATATTCTAAGGTTAGATCAGTTGTCATGATTTCATGAGTACTAACTCCCTATACCGATTGTCAAAGTTCTTCATGACAACAGGGCCAACGGCTTAGCATGCTTTCCGAGGCACGGAGCAGGTGATAATTAATTATACCCACATAACTTACGAAAAGTCAGAGGTGCGCAGATTTTAATATGTGCGAGGAAAAGCGAGCCTATCGAATAGCAGCGGAATCGGCGGAATACATAATATTTTTTGACTCGGAATTATATGTTACTAGCAACCCGCCCCGGCTTCGCACGGTTACGCTAATATGCATGTCTTATACATATAAACCTTCCTCTTGAATCACTCTATCTATTAAAAAAACCGCATCAAAATCCGTTACGTAGTTTTAAAGATCTAAGCATACATAGGGACAGACAGACGCGGGAAGCGACTTTGTTTTATACTATGTAGTGATAACAACTCTATTCAAAAAATATAAGATTATAATGTTAGATTAACCGAACAAGAATGAAGTATATTTAAGAAATTTCGTCTGTTGTAATTTTGAATGAATATTCATAGATTCTTTCCTCTATAATATTGCATAATATTTGAGCTTATTTATTAGAACTGTTGTGTCTGGGTGTGTGAATGCATTTAACGGTTTTTATTGGTCAATGCATGCTGCAACTTAAGGCGAAGTTTGTATGATTGGAGAGTCAAATATGTGTTGGTTTGTGACGTTCAAAAAAGATTTTATGCTCTAATTTTTATATAATTATAACCAAATTTCTTTTTTTTTTTCTTAAGTAATGATGTTTAACTGTTTATTCTTTTTATATCCAAATGGCAATGATGTAGTGCTGTCTCACATCTGTTTGTTGATATTTTTAAATTTTTTTAGTGCCAAAATAGAAGCTTTTTTCTTTCTTTCTTTCAAATAATAGTCATAATCATAATTTTATCAGCTTTGATGGCTAAAGTTGTTAAACTATCGCGAGTGGGAATCATGTTTTAAATATTATTTCAAGTCTATTCTCGTACGGATTATTCAAAATATCATTATTGAACTAACCTCAACTTTGAGACTTTACCCGCAATAATATTTGATGGTCTAGTCTTTATTGAATAAACAAAGAATATTAGTCCACTGTTGCACACTGCACTATACGCCTCTCCCAATGCGCGCAACTGTTGTGCGCTTATAGGAGGGTTGGCGATCGCAGTATGATCGCAGATGATTACTCTTACACAGAAGGATGCTGCTGCCCATCATCCGGATCTTTCCCGTTGTCGCTTCATACGACCCCGCGGGACTAATTTTTCTACATAATTTATAACTTTAATAATAATAGATTCACAGTGTGTAGAATTGGCATCAATCTGCTAACATACATTACATTACATTTTATTTATGGCCGATTAGACTTCTTTCAGGTGAACTGTCAGTAAACACATTATGTCACTTTTACTACACACTAATCTCAAAGTAATACAAAAAAAAGTCTAAAGAAAATAGGTCATCGCCTTAATAGGGAGATTTCACTACCGTGCTTGCCAACACGTGACGGCACACACAAAAATACGTTTGTCTCTCTCATTCGTATGGATATAAGCTTTACGTCCCTTTCCTGCATTTCTATGTCATTGACTTGGTGCATGTTTCTTTCTATAGGGTTTTCCTAACATTTTGTATGGAGGAGGAAATGTTAGATAGGTACTATTTTTAAACGGTTTAGCTTGACCTGTTTATTATTTGGTTCAAATTTAGTAAACGATATTTCACCCCCTTCCTGTTGACAGATTGATCTGATATTTGGTACACAGCTTTAGTTTTGATGAGAAAACTGTTTTACGTAAAAAAAAATACTTTTATTTTATTATTATTACAAGCTTTTATTTAATTTGTATGTTTGTCCGGGTGGAATCTTGCAAGCTGAATTAGAACCACTTCCTCTTATCCTATGGAGATGAATTTTGCATGTTAGTTCAGTTCCGATGACAAAGCATTTTTATGGTAAGCATGACCTGAATCGACATGCAGAATTAGCTTCAGATAAAGGAACTCTTCAACGGTCAACAGCACAGATACAATTTTTTGCATAATTATACGTTTAATTTTGTTGTTCCTATAAAGCCTTAAGCTAGCCTATAAGCCTTTTCTATAGCTTGGTTAAAAATGTTGTTTTTAGAAAAGCTTTTTAGACTAGTGGTATGACAGTTGACTGGCAAGTTAGAGGTCTCAGGTTTAAACCCAAGGAATGCTCTGACTTTCCGGATTTATGTGCGTATTAGAAATTAATTATCACTTTGTTAAAATAGTGAAGGAAAACATCGTGAGGAAACCAGTAGGTACACCTGAGAAATTTTTTCTATTTTTTTTTTATAAATGATAAATTTATAAAAAAAAAAAATAGAAAAATCTCTCAGGTGTACTGGTTTCCTCACGATGTTTTCCTTCACAGCTTTAGTAACACTTACTTACATTTTACTTACTTATTTATTTATTTTTTTTGAGATTTTTCAACGGTGTGTAAAGCCATATCTGAGGCCTACGGGTGGTTCAAACTCTGATACCTGGGCTATCACTGCCCGGGTATGACGCATGCGCGCATTTCTCAGACCATATAAAGGTGTTCGCCCACTAGACCGCGTTAAAGATCCAGTTTAAAGTAAATAAACAAAACAGTTGAATAACATTACATGTCGCGTAACGCACAGGGGTTTGTGAAAGCGATACTGTATGGTTAGCAAATAAAGTTACGTTGGACTGCAGAAAAAAAAAAAAATTGTACACACAAAAGTTCCTTAAAAATAATTCTTCTATCAAATAACTTCAACTAATATACCTACAAGGTATTACTACATATAATTATAAAAATTAATACATAAATATTATATAGGTACTTTTTTTTTTTTTAATCTTTATTTTTATTAAGGAGTTTAGTCACTTAGTGACTATGTCACTCCCGTAAACATTACAAATCACCTTATTAATACTTATACAGTATAGCTATACTCTATGACCTAACACATCCGTATAGGTACTTATAATATAAATCTACAGGGTTATTTGTAAAACACCAGCATCCTTAAAAGGGGTCATTAAACTCATCGTTATGAACAACTTTTACTATGGGAGCAACCCTGAAATCGCAAAAATAAATCTGCTGTTCCATACATTTTGTTGAGTTATGTGAACATAAATATTCTTATTACAGTCCATACACCTGTTATAACAGATGAAACTTATTGCTTACAAAATATAATATCTTAACATTTTTAAAGCATTTTTAAGCATAAAATCTGTTATAACAGATGAAACTTATTGCTTACAAAATATAATAATATCTAATCATTTTTATAGCATACAATGAGAACACTAAATTTTTGTAAATTTTATTTTCATATTTAAAATTTAATCCGAACACTTTTTTGGTTGACGCTACGCTCTACTTACTGTAGACTCTTGCGCAACCACTTAGCGATAAAGATGTCTTTACCGATCGATATCGATATTTATGTGGCTTTTATCGATACGAGATCTACAGTTGGTGGACTTTATTTTTTTATGGAAATTTTGTTTGGACGGTCTTTGAGAAGTAGGACTTTTGAATACATAAACAGTTTTATAAAGTACTAGCTTTTGCTCGCGGCTGCGCTTGCGTTCATTTGGAACACGTGGCGCCATCTATTATCATAAGAACGTTATTGTTTTACTCGGGGACAGTACTTTTTTTCGGGATGAAAGGTTTGTCAGTTTCTGTACTTTTGAAAACATTATATACCAAATAATATAATATAATTATTTAATAAGAAATTTTGAAAAAACAACTGATAGATTTTGATAAAACATTATAAAAAAAACTTAGGTAAGTATATATTATGCCAAATTTCAGGATTATCGATTCAGTGGTTTAGGCGTGAAAAGGTAACAAACAAACTTACTTTCGCATTTATAATATTAGTTAGTATTAGGATTTATGCATACTATGCGAATGTAAAATTATTTAATTTTTGGAAATCAAACCTAGAACTTCACCCTACCAGATACGGTTACCTACATATCTTACGTACTTACTTATGTATTTGATTATGTATCAACACTTCAAGGCTGCGCGCGCGCTGGTTAATAATGACTTTCCTAAGTTACATGTGCGTTCTTTATACGGAAGTATTATACCATTGCGCGCGTGAGTTACGAGTACTGCCGACCCATTTCCTATTGTTGATACATATGGTTGTTAATTAATGTTATTATAATGAGCTCATTCTGTAATCATAATAATATTATTATAAGTATTTGGTGTCACAGTTTTTTAAAACAAACATTTTGATAAGAAAATTATTGAAATAATATTGAATAAATACTGAATTATTAAAGAAATTTATTTAATTTATATTTATGAAATAAAAGTATCCCACATTTCCTTATAAAATGTTACCAATACGAGACCAAATGGCTGGCACCGTAAAAAGTTATCAGATCTCATGTAGTAGTGTGTCTAACTCTAAAAGCCCTAACTTCACAAATTCTTTACCTTAGTCAAAATAAATGGCTTGGTCATTTCGTTACCTTGGTTACCATGTGAATGTAGCAGATGAATGATGAAAAATTGATTCACTGTTCATTACTTTTCTGTTATACATTATTTCTTGTTTTTTTGCACCAACTTTTTTTAAAGTAGGCGCTTCTTCTTCTTATCGTGTGATTGATAAACAGCCTGGTGTCAGAAACCGCCCGTAGGCCTCTGACATGGCTTTACACACTATTGAAAAATCTCTTGGATGTGCTGGTTTCATTACGATGTTTCCACTCACCGTTTTAGCAACTGATAATTGATTTTTAATACGCACATAACTTACGAAAAGTCAGAGGTGCACGCCTTGAGATCTCACTAAAGACCTCTGACTTGTCAGTCGACGGTCATACCACTAGGCTATCAGTGCACATAGGAGCCTAGTGGACGAGCGACTAGCGACAAGACGGTAGGCGCTGACATCGCTTATCCAGCCAATAATTATCTTTGCCTTAATTTCTGAACGAACAATACGAAACACATGTAGGTTACGTCACCGCACGTTTCCCCCATTACGACCATACTTGGCGAAACGAAAGCTAAGTTTGAACGCGTTCGGCAGTTATTGTGTTCATCAGTTGATTTCTACATCGGTACAAGTACAACTTTGTGGGTAAAGATTTTAATAATATTATGGTGTCAAAAACTCAGAAACTTGAGGTTTTTTGTAGAAACAAATATTTTGTAGGTTTTATGAAGAGGAAAATACAAAAAAAAAACAAAATAAAATAGTTATCCTCTCCTCTGTTAAAAAGGTAGGGAAAGTATGAAAGTATTTTAGATTTTTAGGCGATGCAATAATTTCAAATAAATGCGTACAAAAGCGCTGGTTTAAAATAAATTTATAATGAAAATTGTTTATTAATTTTATATTCAATTATTATTTATATTTTATTTATATTTTACGCCTATGATTCTTTTACGAGTATATCTAGCGTATTATAGTTATTATTTATAATAAAAACTTAATATTTATGCAAATTTTCTGCTACTTTTAAATGAGTTGCATGATTAAATAAAATTTATTGATACGTGAAAGTGTATTTTATTATTCAACAATTTCTTAGAGAATCGATGACAATAATATTTTTTTTATGTAAATTTTTTATAGGTACATTTATAATTATTTTTTAAATTACATTTTGCAAATTTTTTGTTGTATCTGAGTTAAAGGGCGATATAATTTTAACCTGCTTGTAATAGTCTCACTGAAGGCGAAATTTCTTTAAAAAGAAGACAGGCACTTGGGACCCCATTTACACAGGATTTTGACCTCAAACAGCTTAAATATATAACCAATAAGTTTGCTTCATAATCTTGATTATGATTAGTAAACGTGCTTTAAATAAAATAAATACTTAAGTAAATAAAATAATTTTATTTTCAGACAAAAAAATCCATAGTTGTTGTTAGTCATGTCATAGTTTAAGTAATATATAAATATCTATTCTAAGCAGAAGAGGAAGAAATGCTTTTTGAGATATTTTTTTTAAAGACTGAAACTTATGAAGGGAAAGATCTTTACTGTACAGTATTATATCTATAAATAACTGAACTTATATCATTCTTACTAGAATCTATCATTTGTGCACTAGTACGAAGTCTAAATTAGTTAACAGTGTTTTTAAGAAAATGATTATCCATAATTTAAATATAGCTGTTATCTCATAATTAACAAATCTGACATAATAATCTACAAACGACTCTTCTACCTTTCTTGTACAAATTACATTCAATCTATTTCATTCATTCCCAGATCCGATCGCAAAAAATCCATTAACAATTTCATTCAATGCAAATTATTCATTTTCATTCATCTTATCCATTCACCGTATCCGAAATGACCTTCTTTTTTTAATTTAAACAGATGCCAACGCACCACATCGAGCTCGATACGAAACCACAGAGTATAAAATTAAAAGAAAGCACAAAATGTTAGAGAAACCAATGTTTGTACAAACAGACTTGGGAACGCCAACGAAAAGACTCGACGTTTACGAATTTCCTAACGTAACAAATCGATTGGCAGATCTGCCGAAATTTAAACCAATATCTGACGAACAAATGCTGAAAATCAATGAGATTTTAGACAGTTTGCCTTTGAAACTCCCAAAAAGAAAGGGACGAGTTCTGACCCCTAATGAAAGCACTCAAAACTTGGTGACCACAGAAAAGACAATATCAAATGATAGACAGGATGGAAAACGCTGTCCACAGGGGGGGACATGTGAATTTTTTTTTTATTGTTGGATGGTTGGTGGATTATTGGAAGGTTCTTGTGGAAGCCTGTTAAAAGGATGCTGTCATAGAGTGGCAAAAGCTGGAATTTTAGGTGTGCAAGATTCAAATAGCCTTGATTATGGCAATGAAGGCCAGAGCTATGGACCCGTAGTAAATGATGAAAGTAAGTTATACTGATGGCACGTCAAAGCGTAATGAACTTAGAATGTTTCTAGATAACTTTTGCACGCTTTTTTTAGCACGTACTTACAAATGTCAAGTAATTTGATTTTGTTTAGTGATTGCGTATTTTTTACCTATTATGTTTGAAGTAGCATGTCTGTTTTGTGTAGTTTATTCTTAGTTTTGTGCATGATGAGTAAAAGTTTTTTTTTTGTTTACTGAAAATATCACGTAAGTATTTTTCTGTAGTAAATGTGAATTGTAGTTTTTTGGTTATTTTTATTTTCAGTTTTAGTTTTTTTTTTATTGTTTATTTTTTTTTGCAATCAAACCTTTTTTTTTAAATCAAAAGTTTTCTAGAAACTTCGTTTTTTTTTAATATTACGCTTCGGTGTGATACCTATCAGAACAGCGCCATCTATTGTGGATTAAACGTACTAACAGAGCTCGGATGTGGTCGTTCGGCAAGACATAGCTAGAATTAGCAATATTCTCGTTTACTTCCGGATCCGGTGACGTCATCAGGTATATAATAACTTGTATATATTGTGGTATAATTTTATAATGTTGTATATTCTGTATTTTTTTCTAAATTTCGCCTCTTTTTCTAACTATGTCTTGCTTTCTCACTGTGTACACTGTTTTGTATATATTATTTATTGATATATACTAACACACTAATATATAAATTATATTTCGTGTCTTTTCCTTGCTCTAGATAATGAAGGTAAGTGCTCTTTATAATATTTGTATATTTATTTTGTTTATTTCTCTCATTGTTCATAGCAGATACATTTATCAGATTCATTGTGATATACTTCATCTATTCTATCATACTCTTACGGGTTTACAGTACGGGCGAATACATTTTTTCCATCTATATTGTATATTTACAGATATAAAATTATTTAAGTAGGAATTCTAGGCATGAGATCTTTAGGCCTTCTATTAGCGAAGGAGTTAAAAGGGGTAGAGGTAGTGCCTCCGCTTTAAAAAACAAACACGGAAACTTCTCATGATTTGCGTAACGATATAATGGCGAATATTTTTTTTTTATAGACTCACGCCTGTATTCCCCAGAGGGGGTAGGCAGAGGTGTGTAGTACACCCACGTTTCGCCGGCTATGTAATAAGTCCCATGTAATAGGGGGCGAGCCTATTGCCATTAACCGGGCACAATTCCAGACTCCGTGCTGCTACTGAGAATTCCCTAATGGAAAACCCAATAACACTTTGCCCGACCCGGGGTTCGAACCCAGGACCTCGTGCTCAGCAGTCGCGCTTGCTACCACTAGACCAACGAGTCAGACCAATGGCGAATATGATAACGATAAATGATATTATGATAAAACTAACTGACTTTATACGCGTGATTATCCTATCTTTTAGTCTATTTTACCCTAACCTACCCTATTCAACCCCTAACCGACCTTACCCCTACCCTACCATATACACGTATAATACACGTTTTACTTTTTACGAACTATAAAAATTAGGTCACCCCGACCTTAAAAACCCCGGAAATTTGGGTGAAATAGAGATTTTTCCTGGACGCCCCTAAAAAAAAGCGAGACCGAGGGCGTTCGGTCGTCGTCGTCGGTCGCTATTTTGCATCGCAGTGACCGGAGTTAATTAGTACGCAACTTACGGTTACGAATGAGTTTCTGAAAGCCCCTCCCGGACGTCCATAGATATCTTCTAAATTGGGACAATTTCGGGAATTAGGAATTCCGGACGGAGGCCTTAGGTGACTCAACCACATTTCTATTGACAAATATAGTTGAATCCCATAAATCTAATGGCGAGCCAGTTATATCGAATCCCGTTCCTCATGGGCTGACTAGAATGACAGAACCAAAATCATTGGTCTCTATTTCTTTATAGGATATGACGTCATTACCTAATGACGTCAATTATTAACATTAATAGTTTGATAATTAGGTTAACCTATCCAACACGGTGAACACACCAGTGAATCCCGAGGTCCCGCCTAGAGGTCCCCAAGTACTGCCCTGTATTTAAAAAAATAATAAATAATAGACATTTTGGTGACCCAGATTTATATAAATGATATTATTTGGTAACAATAAAAAAAACATACACGTGAAGCCCATGGTCCCGCCTAGAGGGCCCCATGCACTGCCCTAGGCTGTATTTAAAAAAATAATAAATACTAGACATTTTGGTGACCCAGATTTAAATAAATTATTTGGTAACAATAAAAAAAACCCAAAAAAGAAAAAAAAAAATCCACCACATCATTCTCTTTATTACACTTATCTTACTTATATGGAAACCTAATTGAACTCCAAAAATCTTAATAAAGGAAACTAAATCCGCCTTCCGAAAAAGTACACTCTCCCACGCAAGTCTTACAATACTTATAATAGGTGGAGTATAGAAAATATAACCTATACTTTGTTATAAGTTTTTAAACTCTCATGTCACACCTGATAACTCTAAGTTTAATACAGTTTTCGGGATATTTACTATAGTTTTTATGATAATTGATTTAGTTCATCTGTAATTATGGCGCTTGTAACAGTGCGGTAATATCAGAAACTCCAGCAATATTTTCTTTCTTTTTCTATGGTCATCATCTGCCTAGCCTTTTCCCAACTGTGTTGGGGTCGGCTTTCAGTCTTACCGGATGCAGCTGAATACCAGTGTTTTACATGGAGCGACTGCCTATCAGACCTCCACAACCCACATACTGGGTTACACGGTACCCCTTGGTAAGACTGGTTGTCAGACTTTCGGGCTTCTGACTACCCGTAACGACTGTCAAAGATCTACAATTGACAGCCGGGGCCAACAGCTTAACGTGCTATCCGAGGCACGGAGAGTGATAATTAATTTATAAAACGCACATAACTTACGAAAAGTCAGAGGTGCGCGCCTTGGGTTCGAACCCGAGACCTCTGACTTGCCAGTCAACGGTCACCACCACTAGGCTATCACGACTCTCAACTCTCTCTTCTTTCTTTTTCTATGGTATGGTTAATAAACATCCTAGTGTCACAGTTTAATCCACCCTCTGACATGGCTTTCCACACCGTTGAAAAATCTTTCAGGTCTGCCGGTTTCCTCACGATGTTTTTCTTCACCGTTTTAGCAAGTGATAATTAATTTCTAATACGCAAATGAGTCCGAAAAGTCAGAGGTGCGTACCTGAGTTTTGAACCTATGACTTTTAACTTAACAAACAATATAAAAACATAGTAAATATCCCGATACTTGTTTATAATTTACTTACTTTAAATTTTAAGAAGACGCCCAAAAATATCTGAACTATATGAAGACTAGCCGCCATTACACTTATACTTGACATTAATACATCCGTTTATGTGTGCGCCTGTACGCGCCCGGTCGCGGCCGGCGCCATGCCAAAGAGAAAGTGCGCTTGCGCAACAATCAGCTGTGCGGTACGCTTGCAACGATAAGTGATGGGTCGAAGCATTTTTTTTATATAATATGTGTATTGTATGGGATTATGTAGTCTGTTTGTTGGTGTGCTAGATACTATGTTGTAGCAGTTGGAAGAGTACGTTCTTGGGTTTGAATCCGAAAAATTACAAAATATGTTTTTGGTTTCATTACCTGTAAAACTATAATGATATATCACAGTGCAGGGGAAATTTTATCCCAATCTGTAGCTGTTTAACATAATACACCAAATTTTAAGAATAATAGAGTTGATTTCTTGTTATGAAAAATTACACAAAAATATTAGTCCTGAATGTCTATTAAGTATCAAACCCGCATAACATCAAGCGCAAAGCTTAACACAGCCAAGTATTGTCTACTAGCTTCCGCCCGCGGCTTCGCCCGCATGATATGTTGATAAATTGTAGCCTATGTGTTATTCTGATGTATAAGCTATATTGTGGTGAAGTTTCATTCAAATCCATTCAGTAGTTTTTACGTGAAAGAGTAACAAACATCCATACATCCATACTTACAAACTTTCGCCTTTATAATAGTAGTAGGATATATACTCATGACACAGAAAATGTTAAGACAAACCAAATCCAGGGGCTTCTGTCCCCCTTTTTCTGGTAGGTACCTATTTTTTTGTAAAAAGGACAATTCGATTACGAATGGGATTTGAACCCGTGACCTACTGGGTAAAGCCACCGACACTGCCAACTAAGCTATTCGTAACCCTGCCCGTGTTAAAAAGTTGTTTTGTTGAAGGTTAAATTATCGAGTAGAAACAGTGATAGCCTAGTGGTATGACCGTTGGACTGCCAAGTCAAAGGTCGTAGGTTCAAAACCCAGGCACCTCTGATTTTCCGGATTAGAAATTAATTTATTATCACTTGCTAAAACGGTGAAGGAAAACATCGCGAGGGTTTCCTCGCGATGTTTTCCTTCACCGTTTTAGAACACCGTTTTACAACTGAGAGATTTTTAAAGGTGTGTAAATCCATGTCAGAGTTGGTTTAAACTCTGACATCAGGACCTTGAGTCTCGTTTTGTAGAGAAATTTATAATCAGAGATAATTTCTAATTTAAAATCTCTACGGAAAATGTTGCCAAAATGTCTACTGCTATAGACCACTCGTTGCTTGCATCGAGCGCTGAGTGGTAGACTTACGAGTATCTCTAACGTGACATTCCGAGAATACGAAAATTAGTTCTCAAGCGACATTCGCTTTTTTTTTCGACATAATTATGTCGAGTTAGAGATAAATGTCTAAATGTAATAATTTTAATAAGAAGTCTGAAAAAGCAACTGATATGGATGGGATTCGAACCCACGAATTCTTATTTCTTTCACGATTTCTTATTATAAAAGTTTTCAAGAAAGTTTTTTTTCTTCTCGAGTCGATACTCGATTTTTTCCGTACTCCCGCCCTGAGACCCTCAGGGAAAAGGAGGACTGGATCAAAAAAAATATATATTTAATATTATATTTAACTAGCTTAAAATCACAAAAAGAAATGTCTAAAGCTCGAGAATCGGGGTCCTGAATATTCCTAAACCGTACGATAATATACAGAAGATCGAACGGAATTGCCACCTTCGAGATAAAGGAAAATATGTCAATTTATTGCGCTTACAATCATTAGACGGTCAGTGTGAAACCCAGCATATTCTACAAAGAGTAAATTTATTGCATAAAGACTTAATATGCTCATAAGCCGTTAAATTTGTACATTACATTACAGCGCTTTTACGCTTAACGACATACTTAGTGCTTAAATTACGTTATAATGTACTTACTTTTACCAGGAAAAGTACTAGTCATTTCAAAATATATTTAAGGACTTAATTGGCGCCTAACGCACACGTGTGTGTAGAAGATTTTGCGAATGGGCCGTTTTGCTATTAGGACATTTTGCGAGTGGGACATTTTGCGAATGGGACATTTTGCAAATGGGATGTTATGCGATAAGGGTAGGTATTTACTGTCGTTTTGGGAATGACAATTTTTGTATTGGAAATTTTTGCGAAAGGAAAGTTTTAGGATTAGAAAGTTTTGCAAATAGGTTTGCGAGTTTTGCGTCCCATCGGACCATGAGAGTCAGGGAATAGAGAGTGCACCCGTGTTTGCGCACACACTTGTGCACTATAATATTTCCTGCGTAACAAATATTAGATTAGCCAACTGGCTAATCTCCGTTGAGATTGGCCGCTGTGACCGAAATTCGGTCAGGAGGATATTTTGTTTATTTGCGAATATTGTGCGATCGTTTTGGGATAAGGACATTTTGCAAATGGGACGTTATGCGAATGAGACGAGCGACCAAACAAGCCACTGTCAAGTTAGCGCAACACAATAGAAACCTCATAATTTGTTACGCTATACATAATTTTTATTTCGTCAATTCAATAACTAAAATGGAAATCCCGATTACATTAGAGTGGCTTTTGAAATGTCAAAATACGCATTTAACATTTCGTAGTAGGTATTTTTATTGTATTATGAATGACTTACAGTATGCCTCTAAGATTGTGATTAATTACATAATTTGTTTTAATCGTACGGTAATTAAGGCGCTTCTTACCGATAATCTGCTATCTCGCTCGCACATTGAAGTTGATTGAAGATATAAAATCAATGAATATAGCTATTAAAAATCGAACTACACCTTATGAAGGAGAACAACATTACTAAGTTTCAGCAAAAAATTCAGCTTGATCGAAACATGTTTTCATGCATAGAAATGGATTAAAATAAAAATTCACTTAAAGCTATTTTTTTAATTGAAAACATGTTTTGATCAAGCTGAATTTTTTTCTGGAACTTAGTAATGTTGTTCTCCTTCATATGGTGTAGTTTGATTTTTCATAACTATATATATTCATTGATTTAAAAAATTGATTGAAAAAAAATCAGCTGTTCCATACATTTTGTTGAGTCATGTGAACATAAATGTATGGAACAGCTGATTTTTTTTGCGATATCAGGGTTGGTCCCATCGTAAAAGTGGTTCATAATGATGAGTTTAATGACTCCTTTTAAGGATGCTGGTGTTTTACAAATAACCCTGTATAAGGTGCCTCTAAATTATCTGCCACGGTTGCAATGGGAGAAAGTATTGCGTATATAGATTACAATAGTGAACAAATTTTGTACCCCGGAAAACCGTACAAAAAAATTGGAGCACGGAGCAGAATTAGACCTACGCAATAAAACGCAGGCAAAAAGAAAAAATATGACGTTAGATAAAAAAAATTACTTCACTATTGTAATATAAATAACCAATATTATCTCCCATTGCAGCCGTGGTAGATAATTTAGAAGCACCTTATACATATAAAGGCTATAGAGACGAAAGATGCATGTGTCACCATATTTATGTGCGCTTTCGTTAATTTCCAAGGACTGCCATAAAGTCCATGTCGAAATATAGTTAGATCTGAAATCGTTTGACCAAACCGTTTGTAGTTCTTTCGAAACATGCGTGTTAGTGTCATATTATTTTGGAAGTATGTGGTGGTAGTATGACACAACTTAGAATAGCTTAAGTTATTTTTTTTGTTTTATTAATAAGGAACAGCAAACAGCTATATTAGGTATATGAGTTTACAGTATATATTAATACGTAAAGCGAAGACTGTGGCTCCCTTTTAAAGAATATTTCGCGCACGGAGGAGTGTGGATTAGTGAATTTGGCATAGTAAAAGTTTATATGGAGAAAAAGTACAGAAAGTTAAATGTATACATAATATGAGTTACAAGTGCAAACAATTAAAAATAAAACACAGCGCCATCTTTAAACAAAGATAAAACCTATTACCTACGTGTAACCTATAACATGCGAAATGTAGCAACTACCAGCGTTATCTCTTTCAACATTCAGTTTAATGACCGAGTTTAATAAAACTAAGTTCAGCCATACATAAATTGCAGTTCTGAACTCAGTTAAACGCTTGAACCGAGTTTAACTCGATTAATCGTGTTTAGTGTCAGTGGTGAAATCGGCTCTAAGTCGTACAAGTGAAATATGTATAATGGGAGAAGTGCAAAAAACTAAAATTCATTAAAAAAAATAATTAAGGTCGAATTTTGACCACTGACTGGATCAAAATGTTATGTTCTTAATAACGTAAAAAATTATAAATATTTTTTTATATTTTCATTAAATCAAATCCCAAATAGGTTTTAAAATCTCAAAATAGCAAAAAATTCAACTACCTATTTGTATTTTACGTACTTTAGCGACCGATCCAATCACAAAAATCATATTCCTATTATTATTATTCCTATATGAATTTCACTTCTGCGCTTCTCAGTTGTGTCATACTGCTAACTATCTTAAGTAAGACGTATTTTCCGATCAGCGTTCAAGGAACTTATTGTAATACTACTAATTGAGTACGAGAACAGATAATATGCAATACCGGATTTTGGTCAGAATAAAGGTAAAGAAGTGTGCACACTGTGTAGTAATTTTATATAAAACAAAGTCGGGTTTGTAACTCGAAAATGGCTGGACCAATTTTCATGGTTTTGATTTGTTGTATTTGTCTCCGTCCCGAAAAGCAGAATATCTATTAAAAACAATGGAATTTTACACCTAGGGTAGCGGTAGGGTAGGCTAGAAGCTAGGGTAGGAATAGAGTAAGTAAAAGTATACAATGTGGTTTCCATCAAATGCACTTAAGAAATTGGGTGAAACTAGACATTAATTTGTCGACGAGAAAAATACAAAAAAAAACTTTTTTTTTTACATTTTTTCAATTTAATCGCCAGTGGACCCTTTGTAAAGAAAATGCTTTAAGTTTTTAATTTAATTGTATTTTTATTGTCGTCAAGAGTGTTCTTAGATAAAAAAAATTTAAAAGCTTTTTGAACCGGGCGATTTAAAAAAAAAAAAAATTTATACTATTGTTTAAATTGCGAGATTTGCGAGGCATAATATTTAGCATAATATTTTATTATAGTAGGTATATCATATAAACCGTTTTCTAAATGTAATCAAATGTTTAATTTTATTTTATTTAATTATGCAATTTTAACTGTTTATCCCTGATAAATAAAGATTTTATGTATTTTTTATTTGAAATTAGTTACAATAAATTAGCATTTAGTCCATGACAATATTATTGATTATTTTAAAAATAAAATAAATTCTTAAATATGCACGCGTCTTAAACGAATAGCGAGTCGGAGATAGTTATGATGTCATCGCGATGAAAGTCGGTCACTTCAACACTTGGAGTTACAACTCTGATGACTAACGTAGACATAACACACTTAGTACAGCTACAAGTTTGTCTGTACTAGTTTTAATATAGTAGTAGGTAATAGTTTTAAAAAATAAAAGTAAAAATACATACATAGAATCACGCCTGTTTCCCAGAGGGGTAGGCAGAGACAACGGATTTCCACTTGCTACGATCCTTGCATACCTCTTTTGCCTCATTCACTCTCATCACGTTCTTAATACATGCTCGTCGGTTTAGGGTACTCCTGACCTGACCTTTCTCAAGGACATCCCCGACTTGGTCATAAAATGTTCGTCTAGGTCTTCCCCTTCCAACTGTACCATTCACCAAAAAGTAAAAATTAAGTAATTATATACAAAAGTCACGCGCAGGCGTCAAATAATTCCTTCCCATCACCGTCGTCTGCAGGCAGCCTGCCCAGGAGGCTGGCAGCATTGCCACGCTAGATGGCAATGCTTATTTTTTTTAAAAGTTGTAAAAAAAAATCAAAATATTGTGACAACTATAAGCATCATTAAATTGTGGTCAAGATTTAGATTCATTAATATGTGAATATTTACTTTTGGCTGATAGGTTACTGAGTAAAAGCAGTTACATATCGATGGTGGAAATTTCAAACGTCGTAAGGGACATTTTGTTGTAAGACAAAGTAAAATTTGAAATAAGGAAAGAAAATAGCGATTAACAGCGAGATTTGAACCTGCGACCTATTGGGTAAACCCCCCAGTCACTCTACCATTAAGCTATTTACTATATTAACCCCGCCCGTGTTATCGAAATTAATTATCACTTACTCCGTGCCTCGGACAGCACGTAAAGCCGTTGTCGCATATCAGGTGGTATATCTATATTAGAAATAGATATACTGCCTGTTATAGATATACCGGACTATGATATCTACAATAATAAATTGTCACTTGCCAATTTAAACTCAGTGAAAGGAACAGAACACTGCTGGTAGCAGTACGGAAACGACGCGCTATCGGTACTAGCTGATTGGTTTAGATCCAAGGTATAGGTTGCAGCGGGTACAGAGACACTTATATAGTATTTATGCTTAATATTTTTGTGAATTTTTTACATGTTATAGCATATCATAGTTTATTAAATATAATTATTTAATAAGAAAATTTGAAAAAACAACTGATACCGACACGGTACGTCGAAGATCGTGGGTTCCAATCCCATCCGTATCAGTTGTTTTTTCAAATTTTCTTAATAAATAATTATATTTATGCTTATTATGGCAACACTAAAGATCAAAATAGTAGAAAAGAAATATCGTTAAAATAGAGTTGATGTTGATTAAAATATTTTTAATGATTTAGATTAGAGCTTAATTCTAAATGAATAATGAAATTATCAATTAGTTTTACTGGGATTTCTGTTTTTCAAAGTATAAAGAGTTCTTTAATTAGTTACTTTCTTAATCAAGTAACGTATTCGTGGAGGTGGAAATGTAATTTTTTGAAAGAAAGAAAGATTTTTTTTTATTTGTGTCTCGCACAGGCAAATACAATATAGCACAATAAAGGAAACCATGTTACCTGTACGAGGCCAAAAAAAGGTACCTATCTCAGCGGATATGCCGCAGCAAGAATAAAAATGCTGCAGCGCTGATATTCTGATGGGTCCTGTAACTAACCTACATTTATTTTCTACATTCGATAGGTCTGCAACATTAGTGATCATCGTATTCCTTTGGGTTGCGGGGGTCAAATAGGCAGTCGTTGAGTAAAAAACAGATATTCAGTTGTATCTGGTTAGATTAGACGCCGATACCAACAAAGTTTGGGAAAAATAAGGCTAGGTGTATGATGACATTAGTTATTTTTAAAATTAAAAGCTATGCCTATTGTCAAAATCAACAGCTTGCAAAAATTCTGGTATTCAATTCTATTATAATATTACCTATATCAATGACTGTAATCCCGCTCTCGCTACCGCCTAAGAATAGTACCGCGTTACAAGCGCGTGCGACGATGCGCACCGTCTTCCGGCGGCTCGCCATCATAATCAAGTGTCGTCAGCTTCCTGACGATATTCCGACACATTGAAAATTATTAAGTTAGTACTAATAATTTTTATACAAACATATTATAAGGCAGACTTAGTCAAAGACAAACCAGTCAACCTTTGGCTGATATAGAGATAAAACGTAATAGATGCACTAAAGCAATGTTTTTCAACCTATTTCATGAAACGGCCCCTATAATATGAAGAAATATATCGCGACCAGAACCCGTTGCTTATTTTTAATGTATTTTATTTTAAGATAAATATTCAATCCAACATATTTATTTATTTTCATAATATTAAGTTTCGGATAAATACATACTGAATTCTTTTTTACTGCAGTAGCTTTCCCAACCTTTTGTAACTTCCCCTATAGACGCTTCGTGACCTCTCAGAGTTCGCGACCCATACGTGGAAAACACTACACTAAAGAAATAGAAAAACTAATTATTGAGAACAAATAATGTAAGCTATAAAAACTTTTTAATTAGGAAATTGATATACCTTATTTATTTTATAACGCATAAAGTGCGATCTTTTTTCTGTGTCTAATATCAGGAAATCTAAACGAAAGACAGTTTGCCAGCCTGCCAGTGCGTGAATAGAAATCAAAGCCATTCTATAGAAGTTTCTCTATAAAGTTAAGCTTATTATAGACTTATAGACATCTTTACATTTATCTGTAGGACATTTAATTATTTTGTAATAATACATTTCGTGAATCATGTGAGTCCTGAATATAGCGAAAACTGTGGATCTCTTTTTAAGAATATTGCACGCACGGAGGAGTGTGAAACTTGGCATAGTAAAAGCACAGGTTTTTTTAAATAAATCATTTATTCTAAATAAATAATACATTAATAATACATTTCATAGTGTAACATAAACACAATAGTTTTACCGTACACTACTAAATTATTCGCCATTCATTGAAGGTGGGTAATTTGAAATCACAATTCAGTTTATAATAAAGTTAGTTGCACAGGTAGTTTTACTTTATCGGGAGTAACAGAGACGGACATATAAGTTTGATTATGGGTGTAACAGAGCAATCAGTCGGTCATAGCGGTAAAAGTTTACCTATATGGAGAAGTGCAGAAAGCTAAAATTTGTTGCCAAATGCTATTACGAATATTCCTGCAACGATTCTCTCCACTCTTATAACTTGTACCACACATAAAAGTGGCGCGTGCGCACTCGAGTATCACTTCCGGCGCGCTGTAATCAAGGGCGCACTATTTCCGGTAGATTATCTGAAGATACAGTTTAATAATTTCTTGTTAAGGCTCTTCATCATAAATATATGTTTAAAAGATGAGTTTCAGCAATCTGAAACGAAAAGTTTTGCAAACGTCATCTTAATACAATTATTAAGATGACGTTTGCAAAACTGTGTAAGTTGTATCAGACGCCAAAACAAGGTATTACAATCTGTCAAATTCCTTTAATAGATTTTCAACTTTCTCGCCAAAGCATTAGGTCCAAAGTTAATTGAGAAAATTTGACAGTTTTGGGTAGGGTACTTTTGATTCTCTAAAGTTAGCCTTTCCGATGAGTGAGCGAGATGCGACTTTGAACGATAGTGAGTGACAGGGATAGTAAAACACTTTTAGCGCAGATGGGCTGACAGTATCAGTAATGACATGCCATTTATAAAATGTCAGTAATAATATTAAAGTATAAATATACACTATTTAATAAAACTTTGTTCCAAATTTAAAATACCACAGCCTAAAAAACTACAAAGAACTATAAAAATCAAAAATTAAAATCTAAATATTTTTATTCATGTAGTCAAAATTCTAATATTATGACTATTCATAAGTAAATTTAAAATCATATATATTTTTAAAACCCTTGACACAATTTAAACCTCAATTTTAACCTTCCAAATAAAAAAAACTAGCCAAGTGCGAGTCGAACTCACACGTAATGTGTAATATAGTATATTTTAATTAATTACTTTATTATTTTTTTTTTGTTGTTATAGCGGCAACAGAAATACATAATCTGTGAAAATTTTAACTGTCTAGCTATCACGGTTCATGAGATACAGCCTGGTGATAGACGGACAGACGGATGGACAGCGGAGTCTTAGTAATAGGGTCCCGTTATACCCCTTGGGTACTGAACCTTAAAAACGAAAGAAAATCGGTCCTTTCGTTTAAGAGCTACGATACCACAGACAGACACACAGTTACGCAGACACGTCAAACTTGTAACTTCCCTCTTTTAGGGTCGGGGTAAAAGGAAAAGAGTTGTCCTCAACTGATTTTTATTCGACCTAAATTCTAACCAGCTTATGTTAAATATATTTTGATAGAGGCTCTTAAAACTAGTATTTTGACATAAAATATTTAATTTTATATCCCTCCAATTTTGAGAAAATCACTTTCTATTTGTCGTACATTTCTGGAGATACTAAGAACAAGCCTTTCTAAATATTAAAGTAAATGGAGGGTATAAAATTATTTTTTCAGCGGTTCCAGGTTACATATTTATGTGGCTTTCGGCATCAGGTAGTTTCATGCTGTTTAGAATTTTCTCAGAATAAAAAACCAACGTCCATAAAAAAAGCGGACAAGTCCTGTTTTATTACCTACTACAACTAGCAACGGCAACTAGAGTCAATCTTATAATAAAAATAATAGAATTATGACTATTCATAAGTGCCTAATGGTCTACATGAATAAAAATATTTTGATTTTGATTTATTTGGTCACTACAGGTGATCAATAAGAAGCAAACTCGGTGATCAAACAACAAAACTAACTAATATAATCTAACGCAATATTTCATATACACTTTCTTGTTTTGACAATGGATGGGGTCCCATTGTTGAGAGTAA
The DNA here is from genome assembly GCA_936450705.2 of Protodeltote pygarga. NCBI lineage: Eukaryota > Metazoa > Arthropoda > Insecta > Lepidoptera > Noctuidae > Protodeltote > Protodeltote pygarga. The sequence goes on from OW388275.2 coordinate 4,359,593, forward strand.
CAATGGATGTGAAACACTAATTTATATGTTTCGTTCGTAACTTAAGTATGTAAGTGAATGGAGAGCTTCGAAGACGCTTGCACACTGCGACTGATCCGGGTCCGATTCGGAATTTTGAAAATATGCGCGTTATTACAGTACAGGGTTATTTGTAAAACACCAGCATCCTTCGAAGGGGTCATTAAACTCATCATTATGAACAACTTTTACTATGGGACCAACCCTGAATTCGCAAAAAAAATCCGCTGTTCCATACATTTATGATCACATGACTCAATGTATGGAACAGCTGATATTATGTATGGAACCTACATAGTAAAAGTTGTTCATAATGATGAGTTTAATGACCCCTTTGAAGGATGCTGGTGTTTTATATGTGGTTTATATGTCGGGCACAGCAAAAGTATCAAAGAGGAAGAGGGCTTAAAATTACTTTCTATTTTGATCTGCGTAGTTTTGGGAAAGAATGACACCAACACCTTTCCTTCTGGGTTCCTTCTCGTCGTAGAAGTTGACTAATGACCGACGACTAATGACACTAATGAGCCAAGCTGCCGGTGGGAGGTTTCGGCCGTGGCTGTCGACCACCCACCGGACAAAGCCTTGCCGCCAAGCGACTTTGCCATGTTCCGGCATGATGTCCGGCGAAACCACTAGTAATAATATGTTAATTAGCTGTCGTTGTATTAGTTGGAGAGACTAATAACATAGTATAATAAACATACAGTACGGAAACTACGTACAAACGCTCCAAAACTCTGCTCTGCAGTGAGATAGTTACAGACTGATACCACAAAACACCGAGAGTACAGAAGTAAAGCTCATGTATGTACTGCGTTTTTTATGCCTACTCTCGGCGCGGCGGCGGTCGCGCTAGGGATGCCGCGCTCGCCGCTCCATCATCTTTCCGTGGCGAGCGGGTTGAGCGTAGGTAGGTATATTATTATTTAGATTGATTGTAAGTACATATAATATTGTAAAACTGATATCATTACTCTCGGTGTTTTGTGCTGATACAGATCACTATCAGTGATATAACTCTTCAACGGTTAACAGCACAGATACTGCCCTATAACATTTTTTTAACACTCTAAACATTAATCTAGAATCCAATCGTTTATTAACCCATTAAAAACAGTTTAATTTACAAACGTTTAAAAAACGGATTTAGTTTAAACATAAAATTTAAAAGCCCTTTTAAAAGTCGGTGTTTTTTACGACACAATTTTATTACATTTCAATTTTATATTTTTACGATTACTAGTAACAGCAATATCATAAAACAAGATTACAATCTCTTTTAAAATGTCGTGGTGGCACATTGGTTATGGACCCGCTTTGCAAGCGCGTAGGTGTGGGTTCGAACCTGGCTTGTACTATCGCGGACATGAACGGTGCACCACTTTTCCATCAAAATGCTTTGAAGGATGCTACGTGCATAGGGGCGGGACTAGCGCTACATTCGGACGCTGGGTGCAAGCGATTCTAACCTTAAGAGTGGTGCACCGGTTTTGTCCACAATAGTACCAATGTGACTTGATAGTCTAAAATCGCCAACCCGCAGTGAGCTAGCGTGGTTGGGCGCTCATATATTTTCTTGACGAACGCTAGACCGACAGTTCATGTGTTCGACCTGTACTAAGTCGACTCAACACGCATACCATTTCATAGAAAGATTTATTCAATGCTATGATTGCGCAAACGGCTTCTACTGCGCGTCTACGTGCGCGTCCACCTTTACGGACATTAAAGAGGTCATAAATAAGCCTAAGCCTATTAACGTTGTGTTCGTAGATACGTATCAAAACACACAATCGAATTTATCGGACCGATAGTCTTAAAAGAGGTAATCCCATTCTGACAATCTGAAATTGGTACAACACTATTTAAAAAAAAAGAAAGTAAACAATATATTGTAGTCGTAAAATTCTAAAGCTTCTTAAAGTTTAGGACCTTTTAAAAAGAACAAAATGACCCTATCAAAAACCTATTCGGTGCTTATCGTAACCCATTAAGTTATTTTATTTGGACATCAATTTAAACTAATTTGGCATTAATTGTTATTTAAACTGTAGTATTAGATCACTGTTACCTGATAGTTTATTTATATTTTAACTATAGGTATTGACCATCAAACTTAGTATCCCAATTTTAAAATTGCTAAACTTTCTGAAGAACACAAGATGAAAAAATGATTAGAAAAAGATTTTTTTTTATAGTAAAAACACTTCAAAGAAAGTTGATTAAATTTGCTGAAAAACGTTTTTTGTTTCAAAACTCTATCTACTACAGTTTAGGAGAAATTGTAATTTTAAAATTGTGGTACTAATAGTTGAAGATCAGTGTAGGTAGATTTATCAGTAATAAAATGAACTTGAAGCAGTGACAGGCTAGTGGTATGACCGTTGGACTGCCAAGTCAAAGATCGTAGGTTTGGAACCCAGGCTACCTCAGACTTTTCGGATTTATGTGTGAAATCATCATGAAATCAGCACACCTGAGAGATTTTTCAACGGTGTAAAGCCATCTCAGAGGCCTACGGGCGGTTTAAACTCTGATACCAGGTTAATCATTAACCATACGATAAGAAGAAGATTAAAAAGTGATATAGTTATTCTAAAATTAGCTTAGAATCAGCACCATTATTAATTTTATGATAAGATCATAAGATTATGATAAAATTGTGCGTAATTTATCCTTGGTTCAACTTACAAACCAAGACACGTCAGCCTGCAGTTAACACACTAACATGGGTTAACTTGCAATGCGTTAAGTAACACCAACCACTTATTAGTAAATAGTCATTATTTACTCAAGTAACGAAGTGTTATGTCATACTTATGACGTTTGTCGCATTCTTGGAGAATATAGGACGGATATTAATCCTAATGTTTGTGGCCTTGAAACTACGTGATGGTAAGCGATTATGTGGTCTATGGTGAAGCCAGTGCACCATAGGCTTACTTATAGGCGCTTCTTCGCGCTAATGTGCTATCTTGCTAGCACATTATCACACACATATCTTAGAAGAAATTTGAGAAATTTGAGTTCGAATCCCATCCGTATCAGTTGTTTTTTCAAATTTCTTATTAACATGTGCTAAAACATGTAAAAATTTCACAAAAATAGTAGGCTACTTTTTTATTCAAAATATTGCGGACTTTACTATAATAAAGCACCCAAACTTAACCCTTTTTAACCTCGAAGGTAACTTTTAGTCCACCTATAGATTCTCAGTAATAACAGCACGGAGATTGAAACTATGGCCGATATTATGGCTACAAGTTTATAATATCAAAATGACATAAGAAATTATTCCATCAATTGGGTTTTTTCTGTAAGATAATTTTAGTAGCTGCACGTTGTCTGGAATTGTGTTTGGTTACTAGCAAAAGCTTGCCCCGATTACATAGGTCTTATAACATAGCTGAATTTATGTGGGTGTACTACACCCTTTAAGAAAGGGAAAACAATTGTTTCATTGGAGGTCAACTCTATCGAAATAAAATACTATCGCGGTTCGACTGGCGCCCAGCCATTAAATGATACTTTTAATTAAAACCAAACTTAGTACCACTTCCAATAAAACTTTAATCCAAAATTATTTTTTTTAATGGATTATGAATTTATTGATCTGTATGAATGTATGGTTTGTATAGAATAGGTTGAACTGTGGTCCGCCATTTGGTGACCCCTGCTTTAAGGAATACAAGCGTGGTGTAATGTTATGTTATCTGTGCGTTTATGCATCTGTGTATACGACTCTTTTTAACGGGTTAAGCATATACAATGACAGCCAACAAACGTGTTCTGCCTCCAAAGTTGTTAAGTAAGCCATCACATATTATATCACCGAGAAAGTAGCCCACATGACCGACATAATATGTAAAATTACGTCACCTGACGTAATTCCGGTAAAAAATTACCGGTTTCATCTTGTTTCCGTGTTTTGATTGGTATTTTAGGGTTATGTTTGTATATGAAAAAAAAACTTTTTTTTTGTATAACTATTTAATAAGAAATTTGAAAAAACAACTGATACGGATGGGATTTGAACCCACGATCTTCGGCGTACCGTGCCGACGCTCTAACCACTTAGCTGAACTGATTCGTGTAAGTTGTTTTTTCAAATTTCTTATTAAATAATTATATTTAATAAGCTAACATGTAAAAAATTCACAAAAAATATTATTTTTTTTGGTTTTGTTGATTTTCTTAAAATATAATAAATAACTAGGTAAATTAGCCTGTTGCTGTCCCAATGTAGGGTAAAGGCCTCTTCTTACACAGAGAAGGATTGAGCATTAATCACCACGCTAGTTCACTGCGTGTTGGCAATTTCAGACTATTAAAGTCCAGGTTTCCTAACGATGTTTTCCTTCACCGTTAGTCATTGGTGTCTTAAATTAACTAAGAAAGTACACATGACATTGAAAAAGTCACATTGGTACATGCCAATTTCGAACCCAGACTCAAGCGTTTGCAAAGCGGGTCCGTAACCAATGCGCCACCACGACATTCGAACAAACATACATGTTGTAAGTTAAATAAATGCTTGTAAAAACAATCTTATTAATGTTTTTCAATCATGTTGATTGATATCACCTTCCGAAAAGTTGACTTCCGAATTCCGGCGAGATGCCGCGATGGCGCCAAGATATTGCGGCCAAAAGTTATATAACAACCTTTTTTATGACATACTTTTTATTATTTACTTGAGAGAAAGTATGAACATTGCAGTACATAGAAAAGAGAGGCAAAGTCATGGGCTTGATTCTATAATTAATGTATGTAGGTTTGTTTTGTTATGGCGCAGTGGCCACGTGCTGTAGCAGCGCTCGGGGGAGACCCATATACAGTTTCCTTAGGAATTTGCCTAAGGCTACAGGATAGATTCTGGATTTTAAGTCGTGGTAGGTTAGTATAAAAAAAATAATGTCCTTCTGACCGAATTGAGAGGCTAATCTTAACGAAGATTAGCCAACTACGCAGGAGATATTATAGTGGACAAGTGCGCAAACACAAGTGCATTCTCTATTCATAATCCGATCCGGCAATCTGACACGACGAATGTGCGTATATCATCTGCTACTGCAATCACCAACCCGCTTGCCCAGCGTGGCGATTATGGGCTAATAAATAATAATTAATAATAAACATAAATACAATATGGCATAATCCATTGAGCGCACAATAGTGGCGCGCATTGGGAGAGACCTATTTTCAGCAGTGGACTAATACAGGCTGATGATGATGACTGATGAAACGTGCTCCTGGTAATCATTACACTTTGACGTCTATATTCAAGGTTTCAGCTAAACAGTATGAGCAGAATACATAAATAATAAAACAAGTATGTCACCCTACTTCTGATGATTTAAATTCAATGTAGATACGTGTGTGTATTTGTCTGTTTATTATGCAATACTAGACTTAGTATACGGATTCGCTCACATAATTCTTTTACTTTGTAATTATGCGTTGAAATGTGTTTGTTTAGTTTTCTTTATCATAAATTCTATCGTGATATGCAGGGTTATTTGTAAAACATCAACATCCTTAACGCTTTGACTGCCAGACTGCAGACACAATGCAAATTCTTTTGTTTGTCGGACACCATGTGTCCCCCATGGCGTTTAATGAATTAAAAGGGGTCATTAAACTCATCATTATGAACAACTTTTACTATGGGACCAACCCTGAAATCACAAAAAAAAACAGCTGTTACATACATTTATGTTCACATGACTCAACAAAATGTATGGAACAGCAGATTTTTTTTTGCGATTTCTGGGTAAATCAGTCTGTAACTGTCGCAATTTGCCTTTGCCCTACATTGGGCCTACATTGCCCAACATGTCATGTCAATAATCTCAGACAACATATTTTCATGAATAAAAGTCTTAAAGGATACTATAAACATCCTTCCAATATTACACAATTAGCTTGCAAAACATCCGCATTTTAAACTAGTGAATCATCGTCTCTTAAACAAAAGAAAATAATATAGGTATGATATGGAGTTGCCATTGTAGATTTGTAAAAGCTTTCTAATACGATATATTTCATTGTCCTACGCAGTACGCTATAATAGGCAGACAGATCTTAAGTGGGTTTGGAATTCTACATTTCTGGAAATATCGAAAACAGTGGTACAATTATAAAATATTATTTAAAAAAAAATCTTTAGATACTTTCTTTCAGAGATAGTTAATTGAATGTCAGTGTGATTAATTAATCGGAAAACGATACTTATCTATTGGTGATTTATTTATTTAAAACTTGTCGCTGCGGATGCTCAAGCGCATCGGTTAGGTTTCGAATTTGATAATAAATTGTTGCATAATGTCTTGTTTGTGGGGCTTCGATTGATAGCTGTTACCTGTGACTCGATGTAATTAGTTTTTAATATATTCCCGAATTTAGCCACTAATGATGCTGTTATTATATATTATTTAATAATTAATAAGTAATATTAACTCTACAGTTGCGTCGCGTTAGTCGCTCGCTTTGAGGCGCTTTTGAGTGTATATAATCAGGCAGATCTCTGGTTCAAATTCTGTTAAAAATGTAATTTACAAATGACTTTTACTTTCTATCATGATTGTACACACTTAAAAAATGACGATTTGCTAATTAGACGTTCTGCGATATAGACCATCTGATAGTTGGACGTTTTTCTACATGGACCTTTTGCTAATTAAACTTATCACTCATTGGACGTTTTGCGCTGTTGGACATTTTGTTACTTAGACCTTCTGATCAGGAGCGTTTAACGCAGTGGGTATTGGTTATGGATTCGATTTGTAAGCCTTGTAATCTTATATCAAGTAATTCCTTAGTTAATCTAAGATACCACTGACTAACGGTAGAGGAAAATATCGTGAAGAAACCTGGACCTTAATAGTCTGAAATCGCCAACCCGCAGTGAGCTAACGTGGTGATTAATGCTCGATCCGTCTCTGAAAGAGAAGAGGCCTTTGCCGTGCAGTGGGACAGTTACAGGCTGGTTTACTTTAATATGTATTACTTATAACACAATTAAATCGAATAAAATAGTCTGTTATGTAAGTAGGATAGTAGCAAATTTAATTTAATTAATGTTCCGTTTCAACTTACATAAAAAACTGGTGACCGGAGGGCTGGCAGTTACATCGGTCAACGCCTCAGTCTGGCTATACTACAGGGTAACGCCCGCGCCGCTAGCATCCTCGGCACGATTTCCCCAGACAGCAACCTAAATTCACTTTTTTATTTATAGGTTAATCATTATTTTATTTTTAAGTTATTTAGGTTTTTCGTTTTATCTTTAGTTAAGTTTATATATCTTTAATAAAAACCTTAAATAAGACAATTCAAATCACCGTATACATCAGTCGGGCCAGCGGGCTTTATGTACGTTTGTTTACCACCGTCTTGGTATAAAAAAAAACATTTCATCTAATAACTGTGTGAAGAAATATTGGGTAAAATTGAATGTTTTGTGCTAAGGACGTTGCGCATACGCATATGCTTATTATACGGTACCTTCACATCGAGCACAATGCTAAGGTATATTGTATGCTGATCTGGTAAAAACTTGGATGTTGTCGAGGTTGGTGAAACGGATGGGTAACCAGTGTTTTTATGTCATCATCATAACATAGCTATTGCTCAGTGGTATGACAGTTGACATGCAAGTCAGAAGTCTCAGGTTCGAACCCAAGGAAAGAACTCACGACAGGCCTCTGTTATGGCTTTCTACACCACCGAAATATCGTCCACCATCGAGACAAACTATCGAATATTTGTGTTTAAGTTTTTTGTCAATAGAGGTCGCCTGATCATCTTCCTAGCCTTATTATTCTCAAACATCATTGGGGTCGGCTTCTAATCTAACCAGATGCAGCTGAATATCTGTTTTCTAAGGAGCGACTGCCTATCTGACCTCTGCAACCCTCTTTGAGTTGCGGAGATCAGATACTTGGATATGATATGATATTATATAATTTGATTAATTGTCAGGATTTTATGAGGATACTGAATCCCTATAACGACTGTCAAAGATCATGACAGTCGGGACCAACGGCAACGGCTGAATGTGCTTCCCGTTAATATAATTAATTAATATAATGATATAATAATGTAGAAGGCAGTATTGCTGGACACGGCGCGAATAGTGAGGAGGTTTCTATCTCTGGACCCCTAACCACCGGTAGCTTGGACCCTGTTCCCGATACCGGTGGGCTACTATATTTTATATTTTTAAATGTATATTTTTATTTTTTTTATATATATTTAAAAATGTATTTTATATGTATAGAAAATAAATAAATGGAATAATAAGGTAAATATAAAATGATATAAAAATAATAAGTACCTAATAAACCATAACTTACGAAAAGAAGCAATATTCACAGATAAATATCACATAAAAATAGATATCAAGTTAAACTTTCGCGAGTACCTATAGTTGAACCGCAGTCGATACGGCTGTGGTTAGGAAGTCTTGAGTTTAGATTTACCGACGCTATTAGCTTGGAGGTTGTAAGCGTAGTTGTAGAGTATGTTCTCAAGTTCGAATCATAACGTGATACCACCCTTAGTGGCCCGCAGGTTGGGTTTACTAGGCCCAACAGTCTCTCCGGAGCTGGTCTCCGGGATCTCCCTCAATGTGCTGATGGTGATCACGGGGGTGGTTTTAGTGAGGTAAGAATACTACACTCTCCTGTCTCTTCCCACGGAGGTCGGGTTAAGAGTTTCGCCCCGTAATTTAAATAAAGGTCTAAAAATCAGAAAGCCTGACTTACAATTCAGTTTAGCCAGGCATCTAGGTAAAAAAGTCAGACTTAAAAATAATTAGTTTTAAGAGTACCTATAAACAAATGAATTAACCAATTGATTAATCAATCAGGCGCCAATCTCGTATCCTAGTTCTGGGCTGACACAATTTAGATTGTCATCGACACGCTAAGAAGAAGAACCAAATCAGAAGCCGGTGTACACCTTAAAATCCGAATTCAGACATGTCATGCAAGGCAAGAAGGTAAAAAGCGTATATGTCCGGTATTTTTCGGAAATCTGGACACGCAGTGCTGCGCAAAGGTAATATCCACATTTTGCCCAGTATTTTATCGTTATAGGGCCATCAGTTTAGCGGCAAATCTTGCGACGATCCTTCCATTCAGGAACAAGCATCTCAATTATTCAGTAATATATAAAACTACAGTTATAATGGATACAGATTACAGACTTGAACTTTCGTTCTGCGGTTGCGGCTAGGAAGTTATTGCGATTGGATTTCCTGACATTGTCACTTACACTGTCTATGATAATTGAGATTTATTATAAGATGCGAAAGTTAGCAAGATCAGGAAAGATTGAAAATTTTAATGTGCTGATCTGAACGGAAGAAATGACCTTGGAAGGATCTTTTGTGCAAAGGCGAAACATCTTCCTGAGATACCATATATTGAGCCTGGAGGATGTCAATTCCCTCTCCGCCAGCCTTATATTTACTAACGTTATATTTAAACGTTTTGGAGTCGGTTCCAAGTCAAGTTCTAGCGTCTTTAACCTTCTCATTAAGAACTTTACTTGGAACCGACTCCAAAACGTTTTAAAGTTATTTCAATCTTTTTAGTTCCTTTTGAAATCGGTTTTATTTTTTATTATTTATTTTTTTAAATTTTTTAATGCTTCAATACAAAATAATGTATAAGGCGGACTTAATGCCAAAGCTGCCGACGAATATCTGACGCCTCTAACGGCTACATGTGGGTGTGTTCAGATGTCAACTGAAAGTCAAATGTCAAGTCAGATGTCAATCTCTGACAGTCACAATTCATACACAATTCAATACAAACATAATCAGATTTCATCTATTGCAAGTCATTAAATGTTACATACATCAAATATCAAAATTATCATGAGATTAACTTTCTCTGAAGATGAAGAAATTTATTTTATTATATTATTTGTGTAGCAAAGAGTTATGTATTGATTTTTATGTTCATTTTGTTTATAGTATGTTATTGGCTTTTATTGCTTATTTGTATTTGTTTAGTTTTATTTTTGATATTTTTGTAATTTTTTTTACATGATAGCTTATTAAATATAATTAAGTATTTATTAAGAAAATTTGAAAAAACAACTGATACGAACTTTTTTTCCAATTTTTTTTCAAATTGTCTTATTAAACTATTATATTTTTTTTCGTTTATTTTATTTCTTTACTAGCTTTTTCTACCGGTAGAAAAATAAACCATACATGTCACTTTGCAGCTCATTAACTACCTATATCTACTCGTATATTCAAAATTACGTAGTTCCGTTGCTCCATTACTACGTGAAAATCAACAAACACGCTTTCGCATTTATAACTAAGATTGATATAATTATTTTTTCTCATTAAATTATTGATGTCGGGCACAGAGGGCAATTCTATTACCGACGCGTACATCGAACCCAAGACCTCCTGCTTAACAACATTAGACCGGTTATGACGGTAATGATAAACTAATAAGTAATGACTTCAACATTGATAACTTTGAACTCTGATCACCCCGTGAGAGAGCGAGCTATAACTATACTAGTTTTAATTGTTATAGGGCCTAATTTCCTATGATTAATCGATTAATATTCCTATACTGCCTTCCTGGACTGCCTCGTTGGTCTAGTGGTGATGGGCAGCAGCATCCTTCTGTGTATCAATCATCTGCTACTGCGATCGCCAACCCGCTTGCCCAGCGTGGCGGTTATGGGCAAATACCTCCAATGAGCGCACAGCAGTGGCGCGCATTGGGAAAGGCATGTTCAGCAGTCGACTAATACAGGCTGATGATGATGATTATGATGATGAGCTCCGTGACTCGGGAAGCACGTACAGCCGTTGGCCCTGCACCTGATCTCTTTCCGATCACGATTCGTGTCGGACGCCGTCCCATCGGACTATGAGAGTGTTAGAGAGTGCATCTGTGTTTGCGCACACAATTGTGCACTAGAATATCTCCTGCGTAGTTGGATCTCGGGTTTATCAGACATGCTTGCAAGATTTAGACCAGGGATGGGGAAGGTTTTTCTTTCGCGTGCCCATATTTACAAACGAAATATATGGCGGGCCAAGAAATATTTTTTTCTTAGCTTCATTATTAAAAACTCTTGTTCGCACAAATAAACATGATTTTTGTTTGATGGTCGCGGGCCGGATTTCAAAGCTTCACGGGCCGGAGATGGCCCGCGGGCCGTAGTTTCCCTATCCCTGGTCTAGACCTACAGGACAGTCAAGTTTAATGTATGTATGTATTTGCACTGCATTAATACTCATCAAGTTTACATAGTACATAATAGTTCCTTTACATATTCCGTTTAACCGACAACACTGTTTCCTATCAGGAAATACTCATGAAAGTGTGTTATATTCCTCATTATGTAAAGAAAATCAATTGGCCGTCAGTTGCCTCCTTTGGTTATAAACTATAACACGTTATATCGTCCGTGTAAAAAAAAAATACAATTCGAACGATTTGAATGTTGGTGCAGTTTGACACAACAATTTTTGGTGTTGGTGCAATTTGACAAAACTATTTTTAGTGTTGGTGCTATTTGACAAAAACATTTTGAATATTGGTGCAATTTGACAAAACTATTTTGAATATTGGTAGAATTTGACAAAATCGTTTTAATATTGGTGCAGTTTTACATAAAATCGATAAATAATCGGTGACATTTGAAAAAAATTGCAATAATTGTTTTTAAGGAAAATCGTTATTAGTGAAAATTAATTATCTGCTTAAAAACTTTGAATTATTATTAATTCCTGTAAATAATAAGATTCCAACCCATTTATAATGTTATTATAATACTTAATCGCAGTTTTAGTCAATAACCCTATAGGAGTTAAAATATTATATTTTTAATTGTTATTATTATACTTAATACTTTAAAAAATGCTAATTATAAAGTCATTTAAATGATAAAATAGTTTTAAAACAAAATGAAGTAATACAAAATATATTTACGTATTTAAAATGAAATTTAAATTAATATTTTTGATAATGTGCTTGTTGATAACTTTATCAGTTGAGAAGAAAAAAACAAATAAATCAAAAACAAAGAAAAGCAAAGAAAAAATTACTTTGAAAACGGATAATTGGGTTTATGAAGGTATGATTATTAATCATTTTATTTCTTAAAGAAAACACCACCGCTGTGGAAATGGCCGCTCGACACTTTTTTTTTTACAAAAACAATCATAAAATTCGAATTAATGAATAATTATTCGTAAACTCAAATGATACCGTTGAATTTATTATAATTAATTCAACGCCATCATGTATAAAAATAAAACGAAGAGTCACCCAGATAGTTTTCATGGATACGTGGCGCCATCTGTTATCATAATTTAGAACATTATTGTTGTTTTCCTCGGTAGCAGTACTTTTTTCGGGATGAAAGGTACCCTATGTCCGGTCTATACACCTGATACACGATGAACGTACATGCAAAATTTCTGAATTATCGGTTCAGTGGTTTAGGGCGTGAAAAGGTAACAAACAATCAAACTTAATTTCGCATTTATAATATTAGTTAGCATAAAAAATATAGGTACTATCGCGGACACGAACTGTGCACCACTTTGCGATTAAAATGCTTTGAACGATGCTACGTGCGTAGGGGCGAGGATAGCGCTACGATCGGACGCCAGGTGCAAGCGATTCTAACCTTAAGAGTGGTGCACTGGATTTGTCTACCTTTACTGTCTCACAAGACAAAGGTTTTCTTTCACAAATCGAGATGAGAGACAACATACTTCACCACGACGACCGACTGCGTAATGTTGCAGGAAGGTTTGGTCTATATATAATTTAAAAGTCAATTTCTCAACTTATTCTCTTTTGATTCCAGGTTGTGGTATAGCTGTCGGCAAGCAGACGGCTCAGCGACGGATTGTGGGTGGCGACGACGCTGGCTTCGGCACCTTTCCCTGGCAAGCTTACATCAGGATAGGATCGTCAAGGTTATACAGTTCCTTATAGCCACAATAGTGGTCTAATTTATTTCAGTGGCACTTTTGTGGCAATGTGTATTAGGAACTATGACATTGGTGCTGATTCTTTTGTACATCCCGCTAAACTAATTTTAGTCTCACTATATTTTTTTTCAAATAAACACAATCAAAAAAGGACAGCAAATTGAACTATCAAATTAGAGCTGTCAAATTAGTCAACGTCCTTCCAATTGACGTGAAATTATACGAAACCTATACGACTTGCCGGCTAAATTCTCGTTGATATCACGCAAATGGACTAGTTTGACAATTCTAAAAATCTTTTATCCTTTTCTAATGATCTGTGTTAGAAAGCTAGATTAAGACTTCCTATTTCGATTTTTAACAGTAATTATTAGAAAAGGATAGAAGATTTTTAGAGTTGACAGCTCTCATTTGACGGTTTAATTTGCTGTCATTTCTCGATGGTGTTTTTTAGAAAGAGATATAGTTAGACTAAAATTAGTTACAAAATAATCAGCACCAAGGACTGAAAAAATAGTCTAATTAATGAACTCTCGAAAATCGAATAGGCCCTAGGAAATAAATAGGGGCCCGGGAAATAATACTAAATAGGGCCTCTGGTATCCTCAAAGATGACGTTTTCGTAATGTACACTTTGTAAAAAAAAATTGCTCGGATATTTATCAAGATTTGGGGGTCCCCTAGGAACGGAAGCTTGTAGTGGGACGCCTCTTCCGCCCCCCACTTAGACCGCTAGATTCAGGAGAAAATCCTAGTGTGGCTACGTTTTTTTTAAAAAAAGTATGATTATAGTATAAATAAATAGATCAGCAACTCACCCGCGCCACATCGGTGCCTATACGTCTATAGAATGGGCTGGCTAAACAGCCATTTTGTATTATTTGTATGAAACACATAAAATTGCACAGTTTATACATTTTAACATTGTATATTAACGCACTAATGAACTAAAATGTTACTAATTATTGTTTTGTATTTAATATTTTGGTACACGCAAATATTCAACTTTGAGTTAAGATACAAAATAACAGTTAATGGTCCTAATTCTGTTACACATAACCACTAAAACAAAACACTAAAATAATTTTATATTTTTTCACAATTATTTTGATATGTCATCACTTAAATTCCGTCTAATTTCAAGTTGCAAAAGTTTATGGTCAGCGACATGTCGAGATGGCATTACACTAGTGCTTTTAATATACAACTACAAGGGAGTACTCTCCTGTGTACTAGGTGTACACACTGGTACTACCTGTACTATCGTGGACAAAGCCGGTGAACCACTCTTAAGGTTAGAATCGCTTGCACCCGGCCCCCGAACGTAGCGCTAGCCCGGCTCTACGCACGTAGCATCGTTTAAAGCATTTCGATCGCCAAGTGGTGCACCGTTCGTGTCCGCGATAGTACATAGACCCACAGTTAGTAGTTGTGTATTAAATTCACTAACAAATTGACATGTCGATCACCCGCGGAGTATAGATCAATTTTTCCTTTACTTTTTTACCCGACTGCCAGGGAAGGGTTATGTTTTCTATGCTGTTTAAAAGAGTTATACTTAGTGATTTTAAAAAAAATGTTTAGTGCGATGTGATAGTGTGTGCTAGCTAGAAGGGCCTATTTGTGACTATTTGCGACCCTTAAACATGGTCACATCTTTTTCTATGTCACTTTTTTTTAGTTGTTTGTTCGAAGTCTAATATTGGCGTATACTATTAAAGACTTAAGCTCTTTTTCACCAAAAAGTCTGAATTTGCTTTACATTCAAATCGCTATAACATTTAGACAAAAAAAAAATTCAAACCGTATCTTCCACTATGGTCTTGTTCAACCTTTAATGGAGTATAGGTTGCAAAAAGGCTGCAACGTGCCTGGAAAGAGATAACCAGAATGTATCGCATTGATATTATACACCCTGTTGCTTTAAAAACCTGCCAAATTTGAGGAGGTAATACATACATAGACTCACACCTGTTTCCCAGAGGGGTAGGCAGAGACAACGGATTTCCACTAGCTCCTTGCACGATCGTTGCATACCTCTTTTCCCTCATTCACTCTTATCACTTTCTTCATACATGCTCGTCGGTTTAGGGAACTCCGGACCTGATCTTTCTCAAGGTTATCCCCGACTTGGTCATAGAATATTCGTCTAGGTCTTCCCCTTCCAACTGTATCATTCACCCTTCCCATGTACACTTGTTTTGTTAATCTTCTTTCATCCATCCTTTCTACAAGTCCAAACCACCTCAGCATTCCTTTCTCTATCTTACTGACTACATCCCAGGACGTAATAAGGTCCATGAAACTGAACAACTTTCCCAAAGGAACATAGGTCGAAATCTGAAAATCAAAAATCGATTTTTTATACAGTGACAAGTCACGTGACTCGCCTTTGTATGAGAAGTTAAATTTTTGTTTTCAGATTTCGACCTATGTTCCTTGAGGAAAGTTGTTCAGTATTATGGACCTTATTACCTCCTAAAATTTGGCAGGTCTTTAAAGCAACACTCTGTATGTATTTAAACTAAGATAAGAGCCAAGACCTCATATAATATTCCTTTTTGTCCATGCATTTTTGCAACTGAGTGTACAGTTAACGACATTAGTCCATTAGCACAGTATTATTTTATTTCTTTGCACTACTCACACAGGAGTTGGTTGGCTGTAATAGCAGTTTTTGTCTAATGGTAGAATAAATAAATTAAAGTTACTTATAAAAGTAAAATAATAAAAAAAAATGGTCATTTTTGGTGAAAATGAGGTTTCTGTGTAAATAAATTTTAGAGTGGAAATAATAATTATACAAGACTTTTTTTAAATATGGGTTCCGTTTCAAGTTTGATTTTTTAAAGCCAGGCTGGCCCAAATTGGCTGAAGGTATCGAATAAATTAATCGTACGATAAAATCTAATTAACTTAACTAAACTTACTTACTTACTTTACTTAACCTTATTATTTCCACTTAAAAACTGTGTGATAAAACTAATTAATCTAATTATTAATTAATAACATGAATAATAATTAATTTTACAGATGCAACATGCTTATGTCGATATTCGAGCTTATCGGTTGGAAGCAGTGTTGGATAGAGAGGTAAATGTGCGAAAGAGACAGCATGATATTCAGTTGCTCCTACTTTGTAATTTGTAGTGGGTTTTGAGGACATGTTTGTGTTGCGTTGCGTTACAAGATGTGACGTCAAGATGTCACGGGTAGAAATTGTGACAAATTTAGATCTGTATAATTATGTACCTACATAAATCTTTTACGTCAATCAATCAATCAATCAAAATATTTTTATTCATGTAGACCATTTTAGGCACATATACCACAATGTTAGTCATAATTCTAATATTATTATAAGAGTGACTCTAGTTGCCAGTTCCAAGGGCAGCCTACCCCTCATGGAGAAGACGTCGTTTTATTCGACCATTTGATGAGTTAATTTATAGACTTTATTATATCTGTTATTTGTAGCCAAACGGTCCTTTAGCGAGTCAGCCTGCAGCGATGCTATTAGATAAAAGTATTCATGCATGACTTAATTAATCTCCATATTTGTCAATTTAGACTAATTCAGTTTATATTTTCAAAGCAAATTAGACACAGAGGTTTTAAATGATGGTAGGGATCAATGATGGTAGCGATAGTTCATATCGTTTTTAAAGGTTCAATTAGTTTGCATAATATGGAAAAATTTGAAATACCTATATTGTGTCTATTGGAAATATTATGTGCATGAAAATTAGTATAATTAGGTAGGTACGTTAATATAGGGCGAATAATTTTCGTCATGACGTCATTTGTTGTAGCGTAACATAAGCATGTCTGCTGTCATTAGTTAAAATTGAGGGTATAGTGTAATTTTTAAAATTCGAATTTTCAAAATTATTTCATTTTTTTTTTGGAAATTCGAATAAGTAAAATTGTAGCTTTAGGATAAAAATGTCTTCTATTTATCTATGCTATGTAATTCTATGCTAGCGAAAAATATTTTATATTTGTATTTATTTTTGGTAATTTCACGAACTTTTTCGCACATTCCTCTTCTAGAGTCGAAAAATGTTGTTTTTTTAGCTAACAATCATTAACTAAATAACCAATTAACAGATTTTTTTTTTTAATTTCAGAGGTAAGTGAAAATTACTATATTATGTACAAAGCATGATTGTATGCTTAGCATGATTCTTTGTAGTTTATAATAAATTGCATCCTATGTTCTTTTCCGTGCTGTTTTCAAGTTCTGTGTCAAATTTTATCAATATCTGCTGAGCGGTTCAGCCGTGAAGAGGTAACAGACAAACAGACGGAATAGCTTCCTGTATTTACTGATACTAGTATGTGCTTATATACTACTTACGTACTTTTCTTTTAGAAGCAAAATCCTGGATAGAAAATTTTATCTGTTTGTTCATTTATAGGCGAAAGATGTCGAATATAGTATACTAGCTTTTGCTCGCGGCTCCGATCGCTTGGATGTCGGTTATCGCGTAAAAAAGTAGCTTATGTCCTTTCTTATATTCTAGACTATATCTCTGCCAAATTTTGTTCGAATCGGTTTTGTAGAATAAAAGAAAAAAAAAATAATAATAAAGAAGACTTGACGTTTCGAGATCTTTGCAGATCTCGTGGTCTGTCAGACTGTCTGCGACCACGAGATCTGCAAAGATCTCGAAACGTCAGGTGTGTTTTAGAAAAATAATGAATCCGTTTAAAAGTTGTTTCATTATAAATTGGTAACTTATTTTTACCCCGAATTCACCTCAAACCAATCAATTTTGACCCTCAAAGTAACCCTTAACCCTAAACATTTCAGATGCGGCGGTTCGCTGATCTCCCGCCGCCATGTTGTGACAGCCGGCCATTGCGTTGCGCGCGCACAGCCTCGTCACGTTCGGGTCACACTCGGCGATTACGTCATCAACTCAGCCGCGGAACCCCTCCCTGCGTATACCTTTGGAGTTCGGACTATTAAAGTGCATCCACTGTTCAAATTTACTCCACAAGCTGATCGGTTTGATGTAGCTGTGTTGACTTTGGACCGAAATGTCCATTATATGCCGCATATAGGTGGGTATTTGTGGTTTATAAGCTTTGTATTAATTTGGAACACCGTGACGGGTTAGTCAATCATCGACATCGTCGGTATCCTAATGAGTGTTGAGTGTTCAGTCTAGTGGTCGTAGTCTTGCTGGTAGATCTTGGTTTTAATTACCAGCAGCAGCCTGGAACTATGGTAGTAGCCAGTAGATATATGCCCTTTATTACATTAAAACCTGGTGAAACATGTCAAACATGTCTGATAAAGGGTTAGCATCAGCAATATACAGGGTTATTTGTAGAAAACCAGCATCCTTAAAAGGGGTCATTAAACTCATCGTTATGAACAACTTTTACTATGGGACCAACCCTGAAATCGCAAAAAAAAATCAGCTGTTCCATACATTTTGTTGAGTCATGTGAACATAAAGTGAAAAGTGAAGAAACAAGTGTGTAGGTTGGTTTATTGATTCGTTTTTCCAAAATTTAAAAAGATCTTAATATGATTTCAGCACCAATCTGCCTGCCAGAACGAGGCTCAGACTTCCTCGGGCAGTACGGATGGGCGGCCGGTTGGGGAGCTCTAAGCCCTGGCTCCAGGCTGCGGCCGCGGACGTTGCAAGCAGTTGATGTGCCTGTGCTAGATAATAGGGTCTGTGAGAGGTGGCACAGGGCTAATGGTACGTTATTTTTTTATGATGTCATTTTTTTATACCACTAAGTTGCAAATAGGCATCTGGTCTATGGTTATCGAAACCTGTCGACGCTTGCAACACTGGAAAAACCTCAGTGGAGAACTGATTCCACAACCTGAGCAAGTGTGGTAGGATTTTGCTCTGAAACCTCCCGGTGTGAGTCTATTTTAGCTCTAAAATCAAAAATCAAAATATTTTTATTCATGTAGACCATTAGGCACTTATGAATAGTCATAATTCTAATATTGTTTGTTATAAGAGTGACTCTAGTTGCCAGTTCCAAGGGCAGCCTACCCTTCATGGAGAAGAATCTGGCAAGAAACTCCATGGTTGCTCTTTTAAATAAATGGCTTACAATATTTTAGGTTACTCTAGCTGCATGAACTTGCCGCGAGAAGTGCGTTGATAAAAAGTAGCTGATATTGATGAATTCCTCAAAGCACTTTATGCAGCCGGCGGATTACCAACAGGGAGGTAGTCTCGAGTGCCTTCGATGGTCTAGACCATCTGTAAGTTTAGGATCAGCGACAATTTTAACTATTTGTTGAAGAAAAGTTAGCTAAAGTAGCATCAAGCTGACCATGTCTGCTGTTAGAACAGACAGGTGGGGTCTTCGAGAATGAAAACCATGAACTATTCCGTTAGGTCGATGCCGCGATGATGTGAAAAAGGGACTTGGTGTCCTGTGAACTAGATGCGGAGGATTAGGTGCTGAAGATCTTGAACTTGGGCAAATTTAATGGCCAGCAGTAGTCCATGACAAGTTAAGATCCAGATTGATTGGCTTAATAACAAAAGATTCTCCTAAATTTTCAGGCATAAACGTAGTAATCTACCCCGAGATGCTTTGCGCTGGCTACCGGGGCGGTGGCAAAGACTCCTGCCAAGGAGACAGTGGGGGGCCTCTCATGCTCGAGCGCACTGGACGCTGGTACCTCATCGGAGTCGTATCAGCAGGCTACTCCTGTGCCAGCAGGGGCCAGCCCGGGATCTACCATAGAGTAGCCCACACCGTAGACTGGATTTCCCATGCTACTACTCTGTCATAGCATTGATGGAAAGACTTGATAGTGGCGTACTTGTGTTTAAAAGTGGATTGTTCGGATCGAAAAACTTATGAAATTTGATTAGTAGAAAAGTAGTACTTACTTTATATGTTATCTGTGGCTGTACGAATGTTTTATCACTGGTTTGTTTCTGTGCGAGTAAAAGAAATGAAGCTATACAGCACGTATTGCCATTCCTTTCTCGCAAATGTTTTGTTATTTAAACAAAATGTATTGGATGAAAAGCTGATTTGTTTTTTTTAAAGGCTGAATTCCTATTTTTGATATGCATAGACAACTCCTTTTCGTAACTGTCCAGATAATTTATAAGGTTTGTATTATAAGAAATTTGATTTGATAGTCTGTTGAGAAGAAAATGCTTTACAGTGCTACCAACTTACCTAACCAGTTAAGGGTGTCGCTAGTGGTGAGTATAGTATTGTCATTTTTTTAAAAATACTATGGTAATCGCTTAGTTCCAATTTTGACCACCTGAATAGATAAGTTGGTAATACTGTGGATATTGTAATGTGAAGTCAATTTAATTATAAGGAGGCTGAGCGGAAATCAACTGTTCCTTCCTTTTATTAAGTGTGAAATTCCTGTAGGAAACATTATGCTAAACATATTTTAATAAAAGCATAATCGTTGAAAAATATGAGCGAGGATTGATCAATTTCATAAATGAATAGTGCTACGAAACTATAGTTTATAGTTTTATAACATACCATTTGCAATCAATTGTTTCAAAAAATATATCTACAGCTTGAGACCGCCAGACAAGTGCACAAATACATAGATAAACTGTGTGTGGCGGGGAACTTTAGTTGCGCACAACCTGCACAGGACTGCGCAGAAAGTGCTGTGCAAAGTCAAGTTTGCACAAATGTCTGGCGCTCAAGTTAGAATAAGTCTCAAATTCTTTTATTTTTAGTCAAACTAAAATTCGTTTTATTCGCGGGCACAGTAGCGCCGTTGCTTTAGTGGAGGTTTTGAGAACTAAAATTCGAATAAAGCTAACCTTGCAATGATTATTTATTATCAGATGAATATCAAGTTGAAATGAAATGGCTTTGGCCCAAAAAATAACAAATTTAATAAAAAATATTTTCTTAAAAATATACTGATAAATAAAAAGTAAATCAAATGTCGTATTGACTCGTTGCTATTTATACGACAAAGCGTTTATGTAAAAACATATTTATAATTTACCAACTACCAACGAATAAGTTTAGTCTTAAACCCTGTCCACAAAATAGTCAACAAATTAAACGTTCTTATTTTAATTTTCAAATTATTCTTTAAAAAAAATGCATCTATGGTAGATTTTTTAAAGAATTATTTCCAGTCAGCTGTTTTTACTTGTATATTTTATAAGGTTTTTATTGTGATAAATATTTAAAAATCATCGAGAAATGTTGTTGCATAAATACTCGCTTAAATTGCAATATTAAAAAAATATTAAATTTAAATAAGTGCCTAACTTTAGAACTTTTGGATTGGAGTTGTTTTTTTTATAATTACTTACATTTTGTGCAACATTTGGATGAATTTATAGGCTTTGTATAATCTCCGCAAAGCTCTCCTAAATTGTGTCTTATTATAATACCTATATTATCAGCGCTACATCAGTTATGTATCTATAACTTTTCTTGCAAAAAGTCTTGTAAATTTTCAGTATACAGGGTTATTTTAAAAACACCGACAACCTGAAAAGGGGTCATTAAATTCATCATTCTAAACAACTTTCTATGGGACCAACCTTGTGTTCGCAAAAAAATCTGCTGTTTCATACATAATTATGTGTTTACTCAACTCAACAAAATGTATGGATCAGCTGATTTTTTTTCGATTATAGGGTTGGTCCCATAGTAAAAGTTGTTCATAATGATGAGTTTAATGACCCCTTTTAAGGATACTAGTGTTTTACAAATAACCCTGTATAGAATGTAGGAAAATAAAATAAAAATATATAAAAAAATCACCTCCAATCTACAGGTCCTATACGTCTTAACATTTTGTAAATATTCTGCTCTTTGTAAATACGTAACGAAAAAAATAATTTTAATTTTTTACATTTCTACCATTTTTTAATTAATGTAAATAAATAAATTAGGTAATAATTTAAAGACGCTTGAAGTAAGTTATTCTGCTTTTAATTTATTTTGTACCATGATTTTTTTTCTATTTTTTGTAAAAAAATAATAATTTTAAGTTTTTTTTTTATTAACGAAGACAAAAATCGTTGTTGATAAAATATACATTGTTTAATGATAATTTAATAAATTGTATTTATTGTTAATTTAAAAAAGTGTTTTCTTTTTTTAACTTTCGACGAAAAAAGAGGGATGGTGTGTCTGATTTAGTTTTTTTTATTTGAAAGTCAACTTGATCAAGAGTGTAATTGTATTGGGGGTACCTATATAATTTATTTAGAAACTAGCTTTTGCCCGCGGTTTCATTCACGTTAATTTAGAATATAAGAAAGACACGTGACGCCATCCATTATCACAAGAACGTTATTGTTATTTTCCTCGGGAACAGTAGATACTTTTTTTCGGGATGAAAGGGACCCATGTTCATTTCTGTAAACTTGACAACTTAGCTTCTGTAAGCTTTCAGGGGGGTAATTCCGCTAATTTACCAAAAAGGTCCATTCTGACACGATGCTATTGCCATTGTTCTTTAAATGTCACTGGCCTTAAAAAAGTACTTGCGGAATACCATTTGACGTAAAATAATGCCATTGTCATTACACTGCCACTCTATTAAGACGTTTTGTCGTTACGTGAATCGGGCCCCAGGATGATTGGTTCAGTGGTTTAGGCAAGAAATGGTGACAAAAAAAAATATTATTAAAAAACAAAAAACCCGACTGCTAACTAAAAAGATAGTAACAATTTGGTTATAGATAGATCATACTTTACAGTGTTCACAAACACAGTCGGAGGCATTAACTATTCACTCTCTCTCTCTCTAAACCCAGAAGAGTATTAACTAAAGGATGCCTCCGACTGCGTTTGTGAACACTGTAGAGTATGATCTATCTATAACCAAATTGTTACTATCTTTTTAGTTAGCAGTCGGGTTTTTTGTTTTTTAATAATATTTTTTTTTCCCAAGAGATAGTTTAAGAACTATATTATAATATAGTCGTTAAACTATGCATGTACTATATATATTATGGCAATCTTTTATCACGAAAAAATGCATAGTTCCTGTAGGTCTCACGGACGAAATCGCGGGCTATATCAAGTTTAAACATATAAGTTGTATATATTTTTGTAATCACCTTTTAAAACTCTTCATTTTGATACCCCTTACGATTGGTTTGGGGGGACTTTTTTTTTATTAATCACACCTTTTGGCGCCAAAAATCTGCCATATCGATTTTTTTAAATTTGTATATACCCAGTGACACTCGCGCAATAAAGACGAATCCAACGACATATCATTCATCAAAATCGCTTTAGCCGTTTAGTAGTTACGAGGGAACATAGGGACGGACATACATACATACAGGTCAAACACATAACCCTCCTTTTTGGCTTCGCCGCAGTCGGGTAATAAACAAACTCTTTTTCGAATTTGTAATAATAGTGAGGATATTACAGCTATTTTATGGTATTACAACTTTATTATGTTACGCTAACATTAATGATAAAATTAATGACTAGAATGTTAGAAATAATGGTTAGAATAGGAAATGGTAAGCGACATAACCATGGGTACCCAGCTTTTGGCATGAGAAAATATTGGTCTTTAAATTGTACTTTCTATCAGAAGACTGCATTACAGGAATAAAAAAAAAATATGTTGAAAAATAAGAAAGTAAATATTTTTCGCTTTGGCTTTTCCCGTGACAACTTGCCAGCCATAAAATCTTCTAATTTCTACACAAAATCACCAGCCAATTGGAATACGATGCGCGCGCACAAACTTGTCTAACAATTCGTATAGAGGTTGGTAGTATCGGTTGAGCGCTGCTGCACATATGACGTGCTCACCAATTGTTGCTTGGAGAATTTCGCTCCAATGTTGCGAATGGCCGCGAGACATAAAATCCCTGTGACAGAAATTACCATTGAGTACATCGCTATCGATAAAATTGTATAGCACCATTATATTAAATAAAACAGCCTTTAACTTCCACTGCAAGGCAAAGGCCTCTTCACATACAAAGAAGCATCGAGCATTAATCACCACGAGTCTGGACTAGAGGACTGTTAAGTCAAAGGTCGTAGGTTCGAAACCCAGGCATGCACCTCTTAATTTTCGAAGTCATGTGAAATCAATTGTCACTTACTGGAACGGTGAGGGAAAACATCGTAAAGAAACCTGCACACCTGAGGGATTTTTCAATGGATTGTAAAGCCATGTCAGAGGCTAGCGGGTAGTTTTAGCTCTGACACCAGGTTGTTCATTAACCATACGATAAAAAACAAAGAAGAGGACCACACTAGCTTACTGTAGGTTGGCGATTTCAGACTTTTAAAGTTTTCTTACAATGTTTTCCTTCACCGATTATTGATTAACTAAGAAAGTTCCTATATTATATGACATTGAAAAAGTCACATTGGTACATGCCATGCAAGTTTTAACTCACACCCACGTGCTAGCAAAGCGGTTAAGTCACCATCGTTATATTACTAAAAATTAAAACATTCATTAAAGTTCGTTATCTTCTAGGTAGCAGAAGAAACTTACTGCAAAACTTTACCAGCTGCCTTAGACCCGTAAATATCACATCTGGTCCAACTGATTGTATCAGGGACTGGTCCATCAGCGTTTCGACGACCGAACACCGCAGCTTTACACAACTTCTCAAAGAGCTGGTGCTGCAGGAAACTGCTTAGGAAGTACCTGAAAGATTAGGTAAATAAGTTTAGAAAAATTCCAGATTTTTTTTGCATTTGTCGGTCTTGAAATTGAATCGAGTAAAGATCTGTATGATAATTAAGTTGGCGTAACAGATGATAGATTGAGCTCTAAAACATGCTAAAAGAGAAATATAAACATGCATCCTAATTTAATAAATGCGTGCTAAGATTCTCAAGGACCCAGGTATCCCGGTAATAGAAATACTTTTACAATAGGAGAGTTTCTTAAAGCGAGAGTCGCTCTGTCTTTATTTCACTCATCGAGTAAAATAGCTATGGTACATGTCTCGCTTCAGAAACAATCTAACTACATTTACAATCCCAGTGTGGTAGCCGTGAAGAATATTTAAAAGTGGTTTCAATATGGCTACAAACCTGCCTCTGCTGACAATCACTGGATTGCTATTGGGGAGTAGGAACACATACATAAATTGAGGTGATTAAAATAGGTCCTAATTGCAACATCGTCAAGTATAATTACCTTATATACGGTGTATTATCCGGTACGTGAAATTTAGCCCCAGCATCAAAATACTCCTCCCCTCTCAGACTCGGTGGAGCCACTCCTTGTAACTCCATCACTAAAGCCCAAAATTCCTTATTTTCACTCTTTAGGCTGCCTTCAAAATACTTCCATCTGTACTCATCTATTGCAAGGGAAAATGGAATCTGTGGTATTTTGTTTAAAGCTTGCTTTAGAAGAAGAATCAAATCTGTCGTTGTATCTTCATTTTCAAATAAATTCGGAGTAACATCTAGGATATTTTCTTTTAAATTGTCAAATATTTCTTTGTATTCCACAGAGTTTTCTGATTCATCGTTTTTAATTTGATTATCGGTTTGTAAAATATCAGTTAAAATATTATCTTTATCATCGAAATGTATATCTCCATTTTTATCATAGTTTTCCTTTACAAATTCCACATTATTGTCCCCTTTATCTTTTGAATCAGTAACTGCAATATCTATTCCTTCTGTATTTTCTTTGGAATAGTTTTTTAGAATAATATTAGATGTATACAGCAGAGAGTCATTGATTAGACCAAGCCTGTTTAAGTGCTGTGGTGTCAGTACCCCATACATGATAGCGTCCCCTACAGTTTCGTGAAAAGCGGAGTTTGCTTGCTGTAAATAAACATAAGTATTGTTACATTAAAAAATAACTAGCTTGTAAATGTCCCACTGCAGGATAAAGGCTTCTTCTCGTACAGAAGGATTGAGCATTAATCACAAAGCTAAATCACTGCGGGTTAGCAAAAATATGTTTCCTAGATATTAGAGTTTTATGGAGATGCTTCAGTTTAGGTTGGTATGGCTCCAGCATACATTAAATACATATGATATAAATGCAATAGATGGTTCGATTATTTCTCAATATCTAAGCCGTTTACGAAGGCGTTGTTAGATCTCTTTAGGTAGATACTTTTAAGTATTTGTTGACTGTTGATGATGCTGAAGTTTTCCGTCACCGTTTTAGCAAGTGATAACTAAATTCTAATTCGCACATAATTCCGAAAAGCCAGAGGAGCCTGGGTTTCGAGCCTATGACCTTTCACTTGGCAGTCCAACGGTCATACCACTAGGCTATTACTTCTTCTTTGCGAATCGATGGCATTTTTTTATTTTTTTAAATATTATTTAGGCTATTACTGCTTCTATGGAATAAGGTTGAGGCTTACCCTAAACAAAGCTGGTTGATGTTCATACGCCATGTAGTACTGTATGTGGCCGAGCTCATGATGTAGAACATAGAAATCTTCTTTGGAAGTCTCTGAGCAGTATAGTAAACTGTAAGAAAGAATTAAGTGACTTATATTAATAATTATTTAATAAGAAAATTTGAAAAAAAACTGATACGGTAGGGATTCGAATCCACGATCTTCGACGTACCTTGTCGAAGCTCTGATTGCTAAGCCACAGTATCCTGCCAGCGTCAGTCGAAATTTCAAATCTCTTTGTACGCCTTGGGCGTGTGCTTCATTACGTATCCGACACAGTGCTTTAAACTTTGCAGTTTTAGAAGACACCTATGCGATATTACCAATTTTCTTGATATTTTTGTGAATTTTTTGCATGTTAGCTTATTCAATATAAATATATTATATACTAGCTGCCTGTGCGCGACTTCGTACGCGTGATTCTCCTACTTCAACGCCTATTCTACACCTACCCCCTACACACCTACCCCTCTGGGATTTGATCACGCACAACTCACAAGTAGGTATGTAGGTATGTTATGGTTCGAGGCACTGATGAATTAACAGCAGCCTTAGAAGAAGTGATGATAAAATTATTCATAGTACGACAACAACCGTTGACTGAGTTGGATACTTCCTTTATGACAACTGCACTTACCGGAAGTCGCCATCTTGAAACATGTCAGCCGCGGTGCCATGACAGCGCGTGTCACTATTTTTTTCCCGCGTATAGACTGATTCGCGCCAAAACTTTTCTGTCATAGCGGGTAGTCCGAGCGATTGGTAAAAATCTTCAGCTCTTTTCGCCTGAAAAATGTAATAGTTATTTTTTGAGTTTTACTGTATAGGAAGACGTGAAAATCAGAGGAATAGGCCTTTGCCCAGCAGTGGGATGATTTAAGATGTCAATAACAGTAATTTTTAGGTGATTTTTATTTAGCTTGTCCTAAGGAAATCTACATTTGAATCGAAAAAAAGCATTTTTTACAAATAGAGTTTCAATTTAAAGCAGGTTTTCAATACCTTTAACACCCTGAACAAATAAGAAAAAAAAACTTAGTATACTTACCATGTGGATCACAGTCCAGTTCATCTTTTTGATACCCTCGTCCAAGTCTATAGTTTGTGGTAACAGTAGATCTATTAACGGTTCCCAGTTCTGAGACCAAAGGTTACCTAAAATGTGACAGAATAGATAGATAATTTTGTATTAAGACACCATTCATACCACACACACATACACACATAGCGCCATCTCTGTATTTATATAAAGATATGTAACATAAGATATGTAAAATATGTAACAAGTCTAAACCACATATGTGAAATTCGCACGAGCGAAACCTAACCGAAATAACCATTGGGAAAGTACCTCCCCCTCTCACTCATCCCACACAGGGTCATATTCGATATCCCTGGTGACGCAAACGTCTATAGGTTACGGTAACCTCTTACCATCAGGCAGTATATGCTTGTTTGACACTTTAGCAGAATAAAAATAAATACAGATTATATAACTATTTTTACCTAATAAATGCGCCGGTATGGGTCCTCGTTCTGGTACAATTTCTCCATAGAACCTCCGAAGATAGAACCTCATTACGCCATGAAGCAGAGAGTAAAGAGGTCTCACACTGTTGAATAGATGACGACACAAGCGTCGGAGCCCTGGAATCTCTAGTTCTTCTCTCCAAGCAGCACCGATGTCGGTGTACCCTGAATATCATAATATTAGCCTTCGGCATTTCTCTGCCCGAAAAAGATATCTTAAATTCTAAAACGAATTAATATAATGCGCCGTGTGGTTTCTGGCCAAACAATAGAACCACCCCTACTCGCCCCGCAGGTGTCGTAAGAAGCGACTAAGGGAAATATCCAGATGATGGGCAGCAGCATCCTTCTGAGTAACAGTAGTCATCTGCATCTGCGATCCCCAACCCGCTTGCCCAGCGTGATGATTATGGGCAAGTACCTCCAATGAGTGCATAATAGTGGCGCGCATTGGGAGAGGCCTATGTACATCAGTGGACTAATACAGGCTGATGATAATGAATTAATAAAAGTACCCTCACCATTCCGCCTAGCAGCTCTATTTTCAATTTTGACCAGTTGTCGATAAGGAGCCTTCATTGGAAGCCCAACTCTCTCCCGCCAAACCAGCCACAACCATCTCAAAACCTGTTCGTTCCTCGAAAAAGCCATCATCTTTTCAAAATCTGCTTCTCCTTTCAAACAAAGCACGTTTTTATCTTGAATAAAACCATTGACAGCCATTTTGGCGGCAAAAAGAATCCAACTGTCATGTTCAAATTTCAAAAACTGTTCAATTTTTGACAGATAATTCAAGATGGCGTTTTCAACTTGAAGTGGGTTCTGTGTGGAGTTTACGAATATGCTTGGAATGCAAACTTCGGCGTCTGCATAAATTGATTGTAGTTCTTCATATAATTGACTGGTGAGCCTGAGAAAAAGGTTTTTTTGAGTTATAACATAGAAATAAAACTTAAAAGATCTTTTATGTCGAAACTTTGATCTAATACGAAAATAACTTGCTTAAAATGATCAATCGGCAAGGTGATCATTTTAAGCACAATACAATGTCGTCAAGAATACTATGAATTCTTGACGACATTACGCTAAAATAGGAATTACGTACCTGGTTTCTTCAAATGTAAATTTCGGTCCCCTACACAACAAATACGTCTGCCTCCGTTGAGTGCTGTTCATTGACTGGCGATTATACGATTTTGCTAATTTATTGCAAGTTTTTTGTTGCCATATTATTCGGGTTTTCTGGTATGTTGCTGAACGTGCTGGCAGGTCAGGGTTGCCAGGGTTTATAGAAGACTTCCAAGCTAAATTAGCAGCTATAGCGCTAAAATTTCCGGTTTCCTCATTTATTCGTTTGAATAGATGGTCTAAGTCGCAAAAACATGTTTTAATGAAGAAAAGTAGTAGAATAATTTTGGTGGTATCCATCTTTTTTCAAATGTTCATGATTGTAGAGTAAGACGTATAAGATCTGAAAAAAAATAATAAGCCAGTACTATAAACATATCTTGTCTTTGATTTATAATATATAGAATTATAGACATTTCCCAAGTCAAAAATAACTATTATAACTTTTGAATGGTTAGAAATCGTTTTGACCCAATAAAAAATAAAGTAATCCGCGATCTCCGGCGTACAGTGCCGACGCTCTAACCGCTGAGCCACCGTATCCCATCAGAATTAGTCGAAATTTCACTTTTATCTTATTCAACCTTTCTTCTAACAAAATAAATGGTACATGCAATTAAATTATCTTAAGTAGCTTTTCATATCAAATAGTACTGTTGCTGTGCAAACATAAAAAAAACGCATCGAATTAAAAACCTCATCCTTTTTTGAAGTCGGTTCAAAAGAATCACATAAATGACGCCTACGACGCACTATCCCAACCCTAATCAGCTAAAATATCGATATTCATTATGAAAGCTTTTATATCTTATCGATAACACTTGAAAACTCTCGTGATTTCAGGAGATAATGCCTACTTTTACTGATACATACTTAATTCATACTGATTACAGTATTATTAGCAGCTCAGCAAAAATTGTGGTGAATGGAGTTATCTGATTTTAAGGGTCTCTTCTATATCGACTGACATTAGGTTTTTCTTAAGAGGATTCGGCAGCAGCCAGGACGCCGACAACATTGATCTTGTAGAATGGTTTTGTAGTCGGGCAAATCAAATCAAATCAAATGCGTTTATTGTGGGCATAGGTATAGTTTAAGTTAAACAATTTATAATATTAGTACCACTATGTCCTGCTAATTTAAAGCATACAATAATTTTAATTATATGTAGGTAGGTAGTATAAGTTGTAAAATAAAAAAAAGAGAAAACTAAGTATTAACAAATTTTGAAATTAAATCTAACAAAATTACAATGTCAATAATAATTTCTGTCATTCTGGCAAAAAAGCTTAAAATGATTAGAATTCATTTGAAAATGGATTTACAAGAATACGCAGGATTGAAAATTGAATTGATACAATATTTTTATTTAGATAGGTGTAAATACAATATTTGAATTGTAAAAAAAGCATGCTAAAGAGAATACTTAGGACTTTTTGTTTTATATTTGAATTTATGGCAGAATTTATATTAAGGAATATTTTATGTATGTTTTTTACATGTTTATGCACATGTTTTGTTTATTAAATGAAATGAAAATGGGAAATGGTTTCAAACTTTCAAGTCCCGCCCGAGTTAGTGTTTTTTGCGAGTTTCGTATTAAATTTTGCAAACTACATAGTTACAAATTACCTAGTAGGTATTTGACTGTTTAATTTATTTGTAACTAAATAAAAAAATATTACTAACAAATAAAAAATATAATTACCTTACTTACCTTCTTATTTGTTAAATTATTTCCCAAAGACGCTTGTAAATTATACTCATAGTATATAACTATGAAAAAAAACTTTTGCTTAATATTTCTGTGAATTTTTTACATACATGCACATGATAGCTTATTAAATATAATTATTTAATAAGAAAATTTGAAAAAACTGGGATTAATGGGATTTGAACACACGCCCTAGGCTTAGAAAAAGAGATTTGAAATTTCGACTGATGTTGGTGGGATACGGTGGCTCAGCGGTTAGAGCGTCGACACGGTACGTCGAAGATCGTAAAAAAATTACATGTAAAATAATTCACAAAAATATTTAAAAAAAAATTGCTTTTTAAAAAATAAAATTGTTTTTTAACAATGTATTAAAATGTGGATCAATGCAGGCGCTACCGGCGAGCGATCCGAAACGCGACTGAAATCACAACACCTCTAGTCATGCGTACCTTATTGATAGGAACTCGATAGCAAAATAAAAAACCATTTTGAAAAAAAAAACTTTTTTTTTTCGATTTCTTTTTTCGAAATATAATAAAAAAATCAGCCTGTAATTGTCTCAATGCAGGGCCAAGGCCTCTTCTCATAAAGAGAAGGAAAAGAAAAAAAAACTTCAATTATTTTATGTCTTTTAAGCAAATTTTTACTTAAATAATAAATAAATAATAATAAATATAAATAAAAAATATAAGTAAAATGAAGATATAATATAATTTGTTTAAGTAAAAAGAAAAATATTATTTAAAAACATAAAAAAAGATTTTTGAAATCAAATAAATACTTAATTTAGCATTAAATTACAATAAACTCTTTTTGACCAATTTACGTTAGAAAAATACCGGTATAATAACTTTACATACCAAATGTGTCTATAAAGTCCCGGGTTCGAGCAGACGCTACAGCAGTGAGCGATCCGAAATGCGACTGAAATCGTTGACACCTCTAGTCGACCGTATTTTATTGTTGGGGATACGTAAGATCAAACAAAAAACCTTACCTATAAAATTGAAGGGACCTGAAAATGACAGATTGGTCAGTTGAAGATAACTGTTGAAAAACCGATGGTCGTACAAGCCGAGTCCTAGAAGGGAGTGTGTAAAAGAGAAAAGAAAGAAAGAAATACTAGAAAAAAAGACTAGAAAACCACACTAAAAAAAATAACAACAAATAAATAAAGGAATCAATAAAATAAAAAAGAAAACCACTACACGTA
Source organism: Protodeltote pygarga (assembly GCA_936450705.2). NCBI lineage: Eukaryota > Metazoa > Arthropoda > Insecta > Lepidoptera > Noctuidae > Protodeltote > Protodeltote pygarga. Next base: position 4,391,572 of record OW388275.2, read on the forward strand.
GTAATAATATTATATACTAATATCACAATATAAAGAGGTCTTCTCTTTACCTACAGTAGTCCAACGAACACGTCTAGACAGAGCAATCTATATAATAGACAGAGCAATCAATCAATATGATATCTAGACTGTGCTAATATTATAAATGCGAATGTGAGTTTGTTTGATTGTTTTTTGCCTAAACTACTGAACCAATCGTCCTGAAATTGTGTCAGGTCATAATATACGTATCCGTAATTGTCAGATGTACTGAAACGGATATAGGATACCTTTAACGATAACTTTAGGAGGTAATAATGATTGATTCACTACATAGTATAAAACAAAGTCGCTTCCCGCGTCTGTCTGTCCCTGTATGCTTAGATCTTTAAAACTACGCAACGGATTTTGATGCGGGTTTTTTTAATAGATAGTGATTCAAAAGGAAGGTTTATAAATGTATAATACTTACATGCATATTAGCGTAACCGTGCGAAGCCGGGCGGGTCGCTAGTAATGAATAAATTGTAAATTAACGCGAGCGAAAAAAGCTACTACGGCTAAAGCTAGTTTATAATATTAGTTAGGATTAGGATTATACTGAACCAACATTTTTACAACCGCTCACGCCTGCCCCTGTTCAGTCACTTTAAAAATAAAGCTGTGTAACAGCGAGTGGGCGTTGCTACGCTGTAAATTATCGCTGGAGACAGCGTAATTTTACTTGAACCATTTATTATAATGTACAAAGGATGTATAAGGTTATAATTATCTATACTAATTAATCATCTGTGTGTCCATTCAGTAAAAATCTTCTCGAGTTCGATCCCAAGGCGCGCATCTCTGACTTTTCGTAAGTTATGTGTGTTTTATAAATTAATTATCACTTACTCCGTGCCTCGGAAAGCACGTAACGTTGGCCCTGCGCCTGATCTTTCTCCGGTCGTGTCAGATTTCCGTCCCATCGGACTATGAGAGTGAGGGAATAGAGAGTGCACTTGTGTTTGCGCACACACTTGTGCACTATAATATCTCCTGCGTAGTTGGCTAAACTCCGTTTGCCATTGCCGATGTGACCGAAATTCGGTCAGGAAGATATTATTATTATTAGGTATGCAGGTACCTATATTATGACTGTCATTCTGAACTTCGAAGTCCAAACATCTCTTAACTTACTCTCTTTGTTGGAACAACTCCTTGGTATTTTACAGCTTTCAGTGGAGCGACATCCCAAACTTGGCAATAAGGATAAGCCACCCATCACCGTCAGACAATACTCTCTATCTTAATTTGTGCGACAAATATATACGACACACTCCTGTTTATTTGTGTACGTTAATATATATTGAAGGTTCTGGACCAGGGGTAACAGTATACGTACAATCTTGCCGTGAAAATTAAAGTATGTCTGGATTTATACGATACGATACTTTATTCATAAAAATTACAAAATTATACAATATTATCATAAATATATAGTCAAAAGCATAAAACAAGTTCCCCAACTAGGTAATCCTGTGTTTCAAGTGAAAAGTGCTGTCATATTCTTACTTATAATTACTACATGAACAGATAGACAAACATAATCAATTAAACATATAACTCACTACAGTAAAAACAATATAATAATACAGGAAAAAAGAAAAAACAAACGAAAAAATTCAGACGCTGTAAAGTGTAGGTACATACTTTTGTAATATTATATTAGCTTATTCTAATATTAATAGTAATTTCTCTGTATCCTCGTAAGACATGCTTTGGAGGGTTTGCTGGAGTTTGATTTTGCAATTAAGGTAATTAAGGGGGTAAATATTAGCCAGTGCATTTACTTAATTGTAAAGATAAGGTCCTCGAAACACGTAAATTTTTTTAGCGAAAGCATGTGATGCAATCATTTGAGAGCAAAACAATATCTTTCCGTCTTTTGTTAGTAAATTTAGTGCTCAATGGAAGAGATTGGTGCTGTTTTAATAGTTACCGTGTTCTTTATAAATAGCTGTCAGTGTTATATTCTTTGACAATAATTATGGGAACGATGAACGTGATGTGGAACTGAGGGATGAAGGAAACTTTTAGCAGTACCCGGCCCCGTCCGATACAGTGCGAGGAACACGCAGGGGGGAGACGTTTTTAGTGGGTGCGAGCCTCACATAACCGTACGTCCGAGGACGTGCGGTAGGTGGATCCTCCCGGCCACAAAAAAAAGGGAAGGAAACCAAAGACAAGATAAATGGGTAAACAGAAAGGTAGTAAGCAGTGACTTGACATGATAGGTATAGTTTAGCAAGACGCTTTTGTAAATTATTGTTTTTAATAATAATTGCAATATTTTTTGTGAATTTTTTACATGTTATAGCATATTAAATATAATTATTTAATAAGAAAACCATACACCACACCACACGCCGTAGAAAGAGATTTGAAATTTCAACTGATGCTGGTGGCTCAGCGGTTAGAGCGTCGACACGATACGTCGAAGATCGTGGGTTCGAAACCCATCCGTATCAGTTTTTTTTTTCAAAATTTCTTATTAAATAATTATAATAATTGCAAGTCAAAGCTTGACTTCTCTCTCAAAAAATAAAATCTCTTGGCAGTAAAAATATCCTCCAATCTTGAATAGATGAAAACATTGTATTGTTCTTACTAATCAATATCTGATCCCTCGAGGGTACGAATTACCCCACAATGAGACAATAGGTTGATATATACTCTATCTTAATTTGTATACAATACTGGTCTCTCCCGTTTTATTTGTGTACCTATTCAATCAACTGCTGAAGCAGTAATAGCCTAGTGGTATGACCGTTGGACTGCCAAGTCAAAGGTCTCAGGTTCGAACCCAAGGCGCGCATCTCTGACTTTTCGTAAGTTACGTGCGTGTTATAAATTAAATACCTATCACCTGCTCGGTGCCTTGGAAAGCACGTTAAGCCGTTGGCCCCTGAAGATCTTTGACAGTCGATATAGGAAGTCAGTATCCTTATAAAATCCTGATAACTAATCTAACCGCAGAATATCGTATCCTTTGGGTTGCGGATTGGCAACGCTCCGTAGAAAACTGATATCAGCTGCATCTGGTTAGATTGGAAGACAACCCCAACAAAGTTTGGGAATAATAAGGCTAGGAGAATGATTTAATTAATTGCTGAAGTGTTGAGCTGAATCGTTATGTTGTTACTGATCAGGGCTGATTGTTGTAACACTAAGTTTATTTGTAAAAGATTGCTAACAGATGTTGCTAGGCGTCTTCAACATAACTTTTTAGCTTCCGATCGCGGCTTCGTCCGCGTAGTACAGGGGTGACCAAAAAAAAGGGTGTAAATGAAAATCGGTGCAGCAGTTTTTGAGTTTATCGCACACAAGCGGACTGACGCGGCGGATGACTTTTTTTATATGTAGTGAAGTAGATTAAATGCAGGGGTATGCCTACCAAACATTGGTGTATATCCCGCCAAACTAATTTTAGTCTATCTATATCTCTTTCTTATAAACATTATCGAAAAAGAACAGCAACGTGAAATTAGACGAGACCTCTATGACATGCCGTCTAAATTCTCGTTGATATCTCGCAAATGGACTAGTTTGACAGCTCTAAAAATCTTCTATCCTTTTCAAATGATCTTTGTTAGAACGAGAGATGGTGAGTCTAAATTAGTTTAGAGCGTGTGCAAGAGAATTAGCACCATTGTCCGAATTATTCTTTCTTAGTAGTCTGCTTTGACCCTTAATCATAGCGTGCAGTTCACTTTTAAACATTATTAAAAAACGCAATATTGCAGTACAAAATACTCTGCATGCTTGAGATATGAATAAATTCTTCAAGTATCACCGGCATTCTCGTCGGAATTTAATCCTGGAACGAATAAAATATTTGAAAAACTTTATATTTATTGCACGCTATAACATCGTGCTTGCATTTCCCGGGCAGGTTAGGCAGAGGTGGTTGGATTCAGAGGTTGTAAGTCTAGGCAAAATATATTAGGTATTATTTTGTACCATCTATAAACTTTTATCGGTCGTGGTAATTCAATACTATTTTGGAATTCAAAACTATACTACAGAAAGATGTGCAGTGTGGTTTCAGGCCTAAGAATAGAACCACCCCTACTCGTCCCGCGGGTGTCGTAAGAAGCGACAAAGGGAAAAACCCGGAGGATGGGCAGCAGCATTCTTCTATGTAACAGCAATCATATGCTACTGCGATGGCCAACACGCTTGCCCAGCGTGGCGATTATGGTCAAATACCTCCAATGAGCGCACAATAGTGGCACGCATTGGAAGAGGCCTATGTTCAGCAGTGGACTAATACAAGCTGATGATGACCTGCAGTGAGCGCATAAAAGTGGCGCGCATTGAAAGAGGCCTATGTTGAGAAGTGGACAGACAAGCTGATGATGATAAACCTTAATCAGAATCATCATCATTTCAGCCATAAGACATCCACTGTTGAACATAGGCCTCAAACCTTTATCAGTTGTGATAAATTCAATAACTCTACAGAAAGATTTTTACACTGTTTAAACTGATTTTGACTTATAGTTTACTAGCAACCCGCCCCGGCTTCGCACGGTTACGCTAATACGCATGTATTATACATAAACCTTCCTCTTGAATCACTCTATCTATTGAAAAAAAAACCGCATCAAAATCCGTTGCGTAGTTTTAAAGATCTAAGCATACATAGGGACAGACAGACGCGGGAAGCGACTTTGTTTTATACTATGAAGTGATAGTGATAGGGATAGGGTGTTAAAATATTTACAAATGACAAAATGTATGTAACTTATAAAACAGTCAAAATTCTGTAGGTATAGATATTATATTTAAATACACCTGAACAAAGTTTATGTTAATTTCAGAGCAGAAAACACTAATTATTAATGAATCGGTGGCAGCTGTGCAAACGATCTCTACACAGTAGGTATACCTAAGTCATTTCATTTCATTGCCACTCTGAGGTCTTTTCTTCATCGTATGGTTGATGAACAACCTGGTGTCAGAGTTTAAACCACCCGTAGGCCTGTCATGGCTTTACACACCGTTGAAAAATCTCTCAAGTGTGCTGTTTTCCTCACGATGTTTTCCTTCGCCGTTTTAGCAAGTGATAATTCATTTCTAAAACGCACATAGACCAAAATTTCCTGATTTTCGAATATGTAGCAATGTGACTTTTTCAATGTCATATGTACCTTGTCACTGACTAACAGTGAAGGAAAACATCGTAAGGAAACGGGGACTTAATAGTCTGAAATCGCTAACACGCAGTAAGCTAGCGTGGTGATAACGATCCTTCTCTACATGAGAAAAGGCCTTTGCCCAGCAGTGGTACAGTAACAGCACTGTATAAAGCTGTTGTTACAGGCTGATTTATTTACGTATTATTAAGAAAAGTAGGTACTTATATTTTCCAGGCATAAAGGATTAGAAAAATATATTTTTTAAACTATATAAACTTCAAAGCTGTCAATTGTAGATGTTTGACAGTCGTTACGGGTAGTCAGTAGCCCGAAAGTCTGACAACCAGTCTTACCAAGGGGTATCGTGCAACCCAGTATCTGGGTTGTGGAGGTCTGATAGGCAGTCGCTCCATGTAAAACACTGGTATTCAGCTGCATCCGGTAAGACTGGAAGCCGACCCTAAAATAGTTGGTAAAAGGCTAGGCAGATGATAAACTTCAAAGAAAGTTAATAAAATTTGCTATAAAATATTTTTTATTTCAAAACTCTAACTTCTATACTTTAAGAGAAAGTGTAATTGCAAAAGTGTACTACCTACTAAGTTTTACAGGTCAGTGTATTATCCTTACTTTCTAATTATACTTGTACGTCATCCCACAGGAAGTATGGGGAGTGATGGTAAAAAGTCCCCTTCCGTCACGCTCTGTTGCATTCAGCTCGGATACATTCAAATCTTAGAGTATAAAAGAAAATATAGAGTGATAACGTCAATAATATTGCCTTGTGCGAAGCGTGAGCAGATCAAAATATATTTTTTTAAATTATGTTTTCTAGTCGTTTTTCCAAAATTCAACACAGCAGTTAACCATATTTTAAGCTAAAATGTAACTTTTGCGCTCGTGGAGCCTTGTTGAACCGCAGTCGATCGAGGTACGATCGCGGACGGAGCTCGTGTGGCGGCCGCATTGTTTATAGCCATGCTCACGGTTCAAACGGCCGCGTTGTTCATACCCGTACTCACGGTTTATACTTTTGTCGGGTTGCTCTATACTTTCTTATATACTCTAAGATCCAAACAGAGTTCACAAAACTACCGCGTTAAAAAATAGCGCATCAAGTTTATGAAGTTTTATGGTTTTAAATGTAGTTAGGAGAAAAAAGGGTTTAAAGGTTGTTACATTTAGGTTGGGTACACTAAACTTGTAACAACACAAATGTTACAAACACCCAGACAAAAGCTACTCATATCTATCGATCTCAAAAATATTAGTCCCATGCAGGAATCGAATCCGCAACATCAAGCACAGAAGGCAATCATCTAACCGTACGCCTAACGTTGCGTAATTATTAAGAAGCTATTTTACGTAAACATTTAATTTATAGATCAATCGACGAGTTCTGTAACAAAATAATTGTAGAATCTTTAAATTTAAAAAGAAGTTCGAAATTATCATTCAAGCGTGTCTACAGAATTGGACGTGCATTTTGACATTCAAGGAAGGCAACGGACGGCGGCCATCTTAACGTCACTTTACAAAAAATTCAGAAGTGTAGCGTCTGTTAAAATTCGATTTCTTAATCATCATCTTCTTGATTTAAAAAAAAAACCTATAAATAATAAAGATAAAAAAAAAACCTTATTATTCCCAAGCTTTGTTGGGGTCGGCTTCTAATCTAACCAGATGCAGCTGAATATCAGTTTTTTTACGTAAAGACTGCCTATCTGATGCGTTTTATAAATTAATTATCACTTTCCGTGCCTCGGATAGCACGTTAAGCTGTTGGCCTCGGCTGTCAATTGTAGATCTTTGACAATCGTTACGGGTAGTTAGAAGCCCGAAAGTCTGACAACCAGTCTTACCAAGGGGTACCGTGTAACCCAGTATCTGGGTTGTGGAGGTCTGATAGGCAGTCGCTCCATGTAAAACACTGGTATTCAGCTGCATCCGGTATGACTGGAAGCCGACTCTAACATAGTTGGGAAAAGGCTAGGCAGATGATGACTGCCTATCTGACCTTGGCAACCCAAAGGGATATACTATATTCTAAAGTTACATCAGTTCTTCTTCTTAGCGTGTCGATGACATTAAAAATCAAAATTAATTGGTAAAATATAGTGTACTTATTAATTGTTTTCGTCGCTATTTTTTTTTGTATTTTTTTTAAATAGAGAGCACGCATTATAGTCGGGTTTAAAATCAAAAATGCCCCATTTACATTTTGCCCAAATATCTACTCATGCTCAGAGGCCTAAACTTGATCAATGATGACTCCAATAAATTATATTAAATTACATTATCTTAAAAGTTTTTTGTATGTTGCCATAATTTTTTAAACTACTGATAAAAATCTGTGTAATGACAATGTGATTGTAATTTTTCTATTACAATAAAGTGAAATTAAAACATAAGTAGTTCAGTTAAGGTTCAATTTGATACTAAGATCAGTTTATGTTTACTCTGCGTCGTGCAATAATAGCCCCTCACAAATAGAGTTGCCAGGTTATGAACGTTTTCCCAATTACATGCGAAAAGAGAGTAAGATGATTTGTTTTTTTTTCTGCTTTCTGTAAATGTAATTAATTGTTTTTTATGAACTATTATTAGTTTTGTGGAAAAAAGGGAATTCATGATTTAAAACAAGTGATAGAGAAAAACCGTCCAAATGTGTGCGTTCAGTTTAAGTGTGTCGGATAAGATTTATTTATTTTTTACGAATTCTATAGATAAATTATCTAGAACTTCGTGATTTAATTTTTGAGAAAGAAAGTTGTTAAACCTGTTAATATTTGGAACTCTAAAAGAAGGTAATACTAATTTAATGGCTCTATTAAAAACAGCAGAGCACTAAAAATACGAAAAGTGAGTGCATGTTTATGTTATGACTAGCTAATGCCCGCAGCTTTGCTTACGTGGCATATCGAAGAAAGTATTATGTGTCTATAAACATAGAATAAAATACGAGGGAGAAGAAGTTTATTTCTGTGGACTTATTATTATTTACTGGGCCCATACTTGACCTCAATCTCATCTGAAGAAAAACAATAACTTATCTTTTATTATCACAATAGTTCTCATTTTATAAAAACAAAAACAAAATCATATGATAATAAACAGACACATACCTTTAAGTGGAATTTTAATTTCAACAACTGGCAACACCCGGTTAGTCCAGTCACCACAACTCGCAAGTACGCATGCGTCGCGACTCGCGCCATCGTGACATTTCGAATAATACGAATTTTAAAAAGTTTATAAACTTTTATGAAGTTTAGATATAAATGTTTTTAGTTTAAAATATAAGTTTTCTGTGATATTTATAGTGTTTTATAGTTTAAAATGAAAGTTTTGTGTTTATTTATTTTTGCTACGGCTTTTGTCTCGGTTTACGGACAAACCTTGGCCGGTAAGTGAAAGGTGTTTTTTAAATTTTATATAAAACTTGTTTTCTCGTCGCCATATTGTCTGTTTTGTCGTGTAAGACTCAAGTTTTGTAGACATGGACTTATTTGTTAAGTACATGATTTTATCAACATACAATTTGGACCGGTAAAGTCAGTTATCGAACCCGTGGGTGCGCAAATGGACTCCCACATTTTGGCAGTTGGTGTCTTTAATTACAATGTTCCGTATATTTTGTTATGTTTTAAAATACTTATTAGGAAAAATAATTACATCATTGAAATTACTACTTATAGATTTAAAAAATATAAACCCTCGTAACAATTTTTTTTATTAAGAACACTCAATCAAGTTTCAACCTTTCAAATAAAAAAAAACTTAATTAAAATCGGGTTTTCTGTTTGGGAGCTACAATGCCACAGACAGACACACAGACACGTCAAAATTATAACACCCCTCTTTTTGCGTCGGGGGTTAAAAATAGGAATCCAAACTTAAATGGCATTAAAAAGTGTAAATACTAATCCTCATCATTGTGCAAATCAGGAACCGAATACAGGACTCAATGAAATAAACATTTCAAATTAGGATTAAGACTCGCAAAATGATAGGCTTTTCTCAAGCATCATCGTCATCCTGTATTTGTCCATTGCTGAACATAGGCCTCTCCCAATGCGCGCCACTATTGTGCGCTCATTGGAGGTATTTGCCCATAATCGCCACGCTGGGCAAGCGGGTTGACGATCGCAGTAGCAGATGATTGCTGTTACACAGAAGGACGCTGCTGCCCATCCTCCGGATCATTCCCTTTGTCGCTTCTTACGCCACCCGCGGGATGAGTAGGGGTGGTTCTATTCTTCGGCCGGAAACCAAACGCCACATTAGGTTAATTATTTGTAAGTCTTTTTTTTAAATGCCAAAAAAAAAGTTTTCGGGCTTGGCGTACAGGTCAAGGAGATGCTGTTTTGGCGTGGCGCGCAAAAAGTTAACTTTAGAGCGACAAATTAATAGGTACATTTAAGGCGGCATTTTAGGCGACATTTAACATAATGAAAAATGAAACAAAATGAACTTTTAAATGGATAAACTCGCGTACCTATATTGTATTTTTCTAAAACACACTTGACATTTCAAGATCTTTGATCCACCACCAGATCAGATCTCGTGGTCGCAGGCAGTCGCAGCTGTCTGCCTGCGACCACGAGATCTGCAAAAATCTCGAACGTCAGGTGTGTTTTAGAAAAATACAATATACGCGAGTTTATCCGTTTAAAAGTTGTTTCATTAAGACAAATTAATATCAAAACAACCGCACGAGACCTGTAACTTCTGCTACAGTTAACTCACAATCGATTTCTTACGCCTCGATTAACTAACCCGTTAGTTATCCGTTACTCTGATACTTTTCCAACCTGTTAATTCTTAAAATAACTTGTTGTAGAGTCCATAATATAGGTAAATCTCGTTTGAAAGCTGAATTATATCTTGTTTAATATTATAGAAACAACAAAATTCAATTTACTTCCTCGTTAGTGGTACCATGCGTGATTGCTGGGTTCTATCCCCTGGTCGAGCAAGGTGTTATTGTATTTTTCCATTAGGAAATTCTCAGTAGCAGCACGGAGTCTGGAATTGTGCCCGGTTAATGGCAATAGGCTCGCCCTCTATTATATGTTACAAATGGGCCGGCGAAATTTCCATTCCCAACTAATCATTGTCTCGCACTGCTGCCAGTCACTATGTCAATTGTCATAGATCCCCTCTTATCACTACATAGTAGGTACATTTATTCTTCTTCATATAAACTTTTACTATGCCAAGTTTCACAAAGGGATCCACAGTTTTTGCTTCACGTACCTACCTACTGATATAATAAATTATTTATTTAAAATATTGTTTTATGAATTAATCAAATATTATTAATTGATTCATCACTACCTACATAGTATAAAACAAAGTCGCTTCCCGCGTCTGTCTGTCCCTATGTATGCTTAGATCTTTAACACTACGCAACGGATTTTGTTGCAGTTTTTTTTAATAGAGAGAGTGATTCAAGAGGAAGGTTTATGTATAATACATGCATATTAGCGTAACCGTGCGAAGCCGGGACGGGTTGTTAGTTTCCAATAAGTAGATATCCCAAACTTTGTGTGCAAAATTTTAGGTTGATCGATTCATTGGCCGTGCCATTCATTTCGGTTCATTGGTTCGGTACCATGTGGTTTCCGGCCTAAGAATAAAACCACCCCTAGGTACTCGTCCGGAGGGGCAGCAGCATCATTCTGTGTAACAGCAATAATCTGCTACTGCTATCGCCAACCCGCTTCCCCAGCGTGGCGATTATAAGAAAAAACAACAAAGTGGCGCGCATTGGGAGAGGCCTACGTTCAGCAGTGGATAGTACCTACAGGCTGATGATGATGATGAATATTTGTATCCTTGAGAAAATGGTTGATGATGGTTCATTGGCTTAAACGTGAAAGGTACCAAACAAGCAAAATTACTTTCCCATTTATAATATTAGTTAATACAGACAATTTTAATTAACATTAATACAAAAAATAAACAATTAAAATTAAACATTATAATAAGGAATGCAATTAACCGACCATAAACATTATGAAATGAATCGTTGATACAATGCTTGGCATTGTCCCTTGAATGTATTTCTCAACTTTTATGTAGGCTTACAGACGTGAAAATTTTATATTATAATACATTACAATGACGCAATTATTTTGTCTAGCCTTAGGCGCAAGCGCACGCCTCACTGAAGAGACGTAAGGCTAGGATAAGGAGGATAAGGCGCAGACGCAAATTTGTCCATACATTTCTAAAGAGTCTGACGCGTCGGCGATTGGAAATGTATGGAGAAACACGCATCATCATCTGCCTAGCCTTTTCCCAACTATGTTGGGGTCGGCTTCCAGTCTTACCGTATGCAGCTGAATACCATGTTTTACATGGAGCGACTACCTATCAGACCTCCACAACCCAGATACTGGGTTACACGATATACTCTTGAGCTATCACAACTCAAATTCCCCCTTTTGTACTTTTCATGGCCACTCGGACCTCATGCGATTCAGCCGATTAAAATGAAAACTGACACCTACATAGTCTGTGAAAAATTAGAAAAAAAAATACAATGCACCTTACAGTGTAATATCGGTTCGTTCGTGTATTGTGAAGAATGCCGGCGCGCGCGCATACTTTCTCTGCATACTTAGTTATTTGCAGTAGGTCATTATATTACGTTATTATTTGTGTGGTTAAAGTGTTATTAGAAACGTTATTGTTCAAATAATCATACTATAAATCTACTATTGTCTTTTGTATAATATAGGATGATTGTAGTCATATCCCAGTGGTTGCCATTCAAAAAAAAAAAAAAATCAAAATATTTTTATTCATGTAGACCATTAGGCACTTATGAATAGTCATAATTCTAATATTGTTTGTTATAAGAGTGACTCTATCAGCCTACCCTTCATGGAGAAGAACCTGGCAAGAAACTCCATGGTTGCTCTTTTAAATAAATGGCTTACAATATTTTAGGTTACATTGTTCTGAGGTCTTATGTGAGAACAATGTCAGTCGACTAAACACAAGTACATCTTAAATATATTGACTGGCAAGTCAGCTTAGAGGACTTAGATCCGAACCCAAAGCACGCACCTCTGACTTTTAGTAATTTACGTGCGGGTTATAAAATAATTATCACTTACTCTGTACCTCGGAAAGCACGTAAAGCCATCTGACAATGAGAGGGATTATCTCCTGTGTCGGTCGATGCAGACCAATCTCAACGGAGATTGGCCGTTATGACTGAAATTCGGTCAGGAGTAGGTATAATTATCACTACACATTATAAAACGAAGTCCTCTTCCGCGTTTATCTGTTCGCGATAAACTTAAAAACTATTGTACCCATTTTCATTTTGTTTTCACCAATGGATAGAGTGGTTCTTGAGGAAGGTTTTAGTATATAATTTGTCAAGTTTTTGTATACATTGGCTAAAATATAATGCTAATAATATTTGTTGGGGGTGTCGGAAAAAAATAAGCCGAATTGCGGGAAAGGGATCGAAATTTCATGATTACCTTTGGTTGACAACGAGGGCGAAGCGTGAGACCAGCTAGTTTACGATGAAAAAGCGGTAAAGTTAAAGCTACTGATCATCGGATAACCTTGGAGATCATTAGGTGCAGTGACATTTTGTTGCGATCGTATTTTATTGCAAAAATCTATTAAAAAAGTCTGAAAGAAATCGGTTGAGTCTAGATTCTCTTTGACCTTGTTAAAATGTCGAATGATAATTTATGTGAAAAATTCACTGATGGACATTTCCTTAAAAAATGGGGCTAAGAGTTAGCGTGTACTTCCCGTTCACCCAAAGTTAAGTTCAGAATCAGTTATAATTATCTATACTCTAAGAGAGTATCTATACTCTAAGTGTTGAGTATATATAGAAACTCTAAGGTTATATTGATAATTTATTCAAACCTAAACTACCCTCTACCGATGAAAATGCATTTTTATTGTAAGCATGACTTAAATCTACATTCAAGATAAGCCATATAAAATACAGAGGAATTCTTCAACGGTCAACAGTACAGATACAAAATTTTTGCAATACCTACGTTTAGTTTTGATATTCTAATCCCATCAAAAACATAAATGTAAAATGAGAGCCAAGTTCAATATATGCCTTGGTTGATGACTTCAACGACAAAAGGAGTGATATCTAAATGGGTGCCAAGTTCAATAGTCAGTCCTGAAATTTATTTACAACATAAAATATTTTATAATAACTTAAAATAATATGGCTTCTTATAACTTAGGATAATATATTGTAGCTTAAAGTCTGACCTGACTAGTTTTCATATACGATTTTTTCTATATAATATATTCTACTATATATCTATCTGTATCTATATGTTCTGCAATGTTCCGACTAACTGCCTGACTCATCAGCTTCACCGCCCAGCCCAAACCACTTAAGCTAGAAAGTTGAAATTTTGAAATGTTGTTAAACTTATAAGGTAGAATTAGTTTAAGAAAGGGTTTTCCGAACTTTAACCCCCAAGAGTAGTTTAACAAAAAATCATATATGAAAACTAGCCAAGTCAGACTTTAAGCTACAATATATTATCCTAAGTTATAAGAAGCCATATTATTTTAAGTTATTATAAAATATTTTATGTTGTAAATAAATTTCAGGACTGACTATTGAACTTGGCACCCATTTAGATATCACTCCTTTTGTCGTTGAAGTCATCAACCAAGGCATATATTGAACTTGGCTCTCATTTTACATTTATGTTTTTGATGGGATATCATAACTTTTTGTAAAGAAAACTACACTTAATTCATCGTTGAGAAAGAAGCATGATGAATATAAATATAATAAAACACTGAATCGGTATTCGTAAGCGTTGCCTATGTTTATTATGTGTTGCTCGGGAAAGTTTTTATATAGATTTACTTCTGTTCTGTGTATAATTGTTGTTTTGCCCGTATTACAAGTTTTTTGTATGGGGACACCACTTATTTTTTTTTTTTGTTTTTTTTCTATTTTTTGATTTTTTCCTTCGCTTACACGCAATTTCCAAGCTGGATTCCAAATTTCATCCTTCTAGGTCATCTGGAAGTAGGTTATAATTAGGTACTATAAGTCAGTCATTACTAAAATTTACGATTTTTGGACCTTCATATTTTTGTAACCGTTGGAGCTAGCTGTATGAAATTTGGGCTTCTACATGTCCTTATGGATATAATTAAACACACGTAGTTTTATGTGTTTACGTTAAAGAGGTTTTGAGTTATAGAAGGGTCAAAAGTGGCACCAAGTGGTTCGTGTAATATTACACTCGGCGCTGGCTAGCCAATGCTTGAACTTGGCTTGACACGCTGCCGCATGTCTAGATATAAAATCTTAAAAACGTTGGGCAAGCAGGTTGGCGATCGCAGTGGCAGATGATTGCTGTTACACAGATAGATGCTGCTGCCCATCCTCCGCATCTTTCCTTTCGCTTCTTACGACACCCGCGGGACGAGTAGGGATGGTTATATTCTTAGGCCGGAAACCACACGGCAAGTAAAACATGGTGTTATCTTGCAAAAATTGCAAATTGGCTTCTTATCGTAGGAATATTTGAATGACATGATATTCATGAGTTCGTTCTATCCTTATCTTAATTGAAATAAGGTTCATAGTTCAAGAGTAACCTTCCAGAACTCTGCATCCTAAGATAATCATCTAGCATAATTTTCTTGACGATCTATTTTGTATTCTGTCTATATCTATTGTTTGGTTGGTGATAATGTTTACTGTATATTAAAATCCTTGTTACTGAGCGACTTTGTCGTCCTTCATGATGTTCGGTGTAACCTATCTAGGGGATAGATCTAGAGTTCTAGACGAGACCTACCAACTTCCGTTTTCCGTTTAGATAAAGGTGTGCTACATCGTGTGTTTCTGGCCTTAGAATAGAACCATCCCTACTCATTCCGACTAAACACCATTCCATTAAACCATTCCATTCCATTCCATTTAAACTTATTTAGACTCACTATCTCTCTTTCTAATAGAGACCATTAGAAAAGGATGGAATACATTTAGAGCTGTCAAACTAGTTCATTTGCGTGTTATCAACGAGAATTTCGTCGGCATGTCATAGAGGTCTCGTCTAATTTTACGTCAATTGCAAGGACGTAGACTTTGTTTTTAGACATGCCGTGATTTTTCATTTTATTTACTTGAAATATTAAAAATACTTGACACTGGCTGAATTAGTAGACAATAAGTCCACTTTGTTGCCAAAAATAAGAAGAAGAAGACTAATTTGACAGTTCAATTTGCTGTCCTTTATCGATGCTGTTTATTAGAAAGAGATATACCTAGTTAGACTAAAATTTGTTTAGCGAGATGTACATGAGAATTAGCACCATTGTAAGTTAAATAAAAGCTTGTAAAAAATGCTCCCATCGCCTTCCTGTTTGTGCACCTAACCGGCCCCCTATAGGTACTGCATTTGAGGTTATATGAGTTACACTTTATGACTCGTTCCTGACATGTTTGTCGCGAGTCTGTCTGACTCAGTTTTGTGGTCTGGCCGCTATCCTTTGTGCATTTACAACGTCGAATTAAGTGTGACTCATGGCAAAAGGGCGTTTAACAAAATGAAATTATATTGAACTTGATTGATTTTACTGTTTCCTTGTTTATTAAACCAAGGTTAGTAACTTCGTAGTCAGAAATGTAATAAGTGGTTGTTACAAACTCATTTGCACATCACCTTTTTGGATCACCTTTTTGGATTTCTATTTTGTATTCTAAATTCAAAAAAGTAATGACAACGGGGAAACTAGGACTTCATACGGGTTCTTCTTGTATTCAGAAAGAGTATTTAAGAGTATTTCAAAATAAACTGTGGTTTAATCAATTCCAGCGCCTTTCGTTTCATTCGTTACACACCGTCAGTAACAGTGGTAACACTCTCTCACAGAACCATCATCATCTATCTGTCTTTGTCTTCATTTTATTTATGAGTCGTGATAGCCTAGTGGTATGACCGTCGACTGGCAAGTCTGACGTCTCAGGTCCGAACATAACCCAATATTCTAAGTTGCACTCAATACATAGTACAAATCGTTAAATATAACGATAATCTTTTCCGACTGCCTCGTTGGTCTAGTGGTAGCAAGCGCGACTGCTGAGCACGGGTTCGATCCCCGAGGCGGGCAAAGTGTTATTGGGTTTTTCCATTAGGAAATTCTCAGTAGCAGCACGGAGTTGAAATTGCCTGCACACCTCTGCCTACCCCCTCTGGGGATTATAGGCGTGAGTCTATAAAAAAAAATCTTTTCCTAATCGAATTTTGGTCAGTCCAATATCAACGGGGACTAGCCAACTACACAGATTTGTGTACAAGTGTGCGCAAACGCAAGTGCACTCTCTCTCATAGTCCAATGTAATAGCAATCCAATGCGACCTAATTCGCTAATTGTCAAACTCATAATGGTTAATAGTAAGACAACCGGTTTTGGAACTCTAAATTGTCGTTTACCTGTTATGTTAGCTATTAGGATTCAAGCAAAACCTGTTTACACGCATCAATACAAAGATATTTATATCAACGTTCAATCGAATGATATCGTATCGACTCATGCGCATAATTCCTTTTTTAAATCAAAATAATATAAGTAAAATTACTCTCGAATTATCGGTCAAGCCGGAACATTCTTGCAAAAAAATATAAATATAATTAAAGATGTCGTCATAATTAATTTACAAACATTAATCAGTACCATAATAAAGGAAATGCTTATGTTAATTACTCATAATTGTCAAAACATTTATGTTATGTTCGATTGACATCAATGTTAATATCAATATTTTACTTCGGAATATGATCCGTGTATACGTGTTATTATAACAATTTCTCAAGAATTATAAGTATTTTAAGTAATAAAAGCCGAGTTTAAAAATGTATCTGTATCAATCTGTAACTATCTCACTGCAGAGCACTGATAGCCTAGTGGTATGACCGTCGACTGACAAGTTAATGGTCTCGAGTTCGATCCCAAGGCGCGCCCCTCTGACTTTTCGTAAGTAGAAATTAATTAGGATCGCTTGCTAAAACGGTGAAGGAAAACATCGTGAGGAAACCAGCACACCTGCACCAGCACACGAGGCCAAAAAAGTGCCCTATCTCAGCATAATGCTGCAACAGAATTTTTAAATTATGCATATTCTGATAGGTCCTTTTTTATGTGTACTAGAAGAGGCCTTTGCTTTGCAGTCTTTCTTTCTTATCGTATGGTTTATGAACAACCTGGTGTCAGAAGTTAAACCGCCAGGCCTCTGACATGGCTTTACACGCCGTTGAATAATCTCTCAGGTGTGCTAGTTTCCTCACGATGTTTTCCTTCACCGTTTTAGCAAGTGATCCTAATTAATTTCTAAAACGCACACGAATCCGAAAAGTCAGAGTTGCGTGTTTGGGTTTCGAACTTACGACCGTTGGACTGCCGTAGTCAGTGACTAGGCTGTCACTGCTTATATATTATATGGTATGGTATAGTCTTATGGGACGAAGACTATACCATATCATGACGTTAAATCAGTAACATTGAGTTTATGAGAGCAGTTTGTGTACAGTTAACTAATATTATCCATTGTTTTACGGTAGGTGACATGGCGACAGTTTCCGTGTAACTGTAGTTGATACGATGGGGTGCCCTAAATGTGCACTCACTGTTGCAAAATGAGGCCTGTGGGCTTGGCAGGGAATTGTCTTTTTTTTCAGTTTGACTTAATAGTCTAGCCAAACACCTATCTACAGAGTGTAACAAAAGTCCGAAATAATACTTAAATGTATGTATAGAGAATCCTGTAAAAATATTTAATACAAAGAATGCATATTTTTTTCATACAAGACAGATTTTATTAATCTACGCGTGCCTAGAAAGCTTACTTAAAGAACTTATTAAAGGTAAATAACCGGGTTCGTGTTGATTCACCTTTCAGCTGATTTGAAAGATTATGGTAAAAACTTTGACCGTGGTTTAATCAAATACTATTAGGGGTTCAGTTACAAAACTTATGCTCAAGGATTGTTTATAGGGTATTTTATACATACGCCCTTAATGTATCTATTATTTCGGACTTCTGTTACACGCTGTATATTCTATACATAAACATTATTTATAAAGTATTTAAGCTTACTATGCGAACACTGAAGTTCAAAATAAGACCACCAATAAGTTACATCTGTATAGCATTGTTATCTAACTGCAAAGTTAGACATACTAGCCCTTTAGTTCTTCGTACAAGGGGTAAATGTAACTAATCTTAGATGGTTAAATATAAAAGAGAATTTCTTTGTACAAATCCAACTTATTCTTATTCTAAGTTGTAACAAAAAAATCCCTTTCACTCCATCATCACTGAGTCTTGAATCACTGAGTCTTGAATCACTCAGATTGAGTCTGAGTCTTGTCTGAGTCTGAATCTCTTATACTAGGTACTCAAAATGTATTTTTAAAGGAACCGCATTGAGTTTTCAACTTCGCGAGTTGCACAAAATTTGAGAATTTGAACACTTTAACCCTTAAAATAAATCAATAAATCAGCCTGTAACTGTCCTAATGTAGGGCAAAGGCCTCTTCTCATATAGAGAAGGATTGAGCATTAATCACCACGCTAGCTCACTGCGGGTTGGTGATTTCAGACAATTAAAGTCCAGGTTTCCTTACGATGTTTTCCTTCACCGTTAGTCAGTGGTGTCTTAGATTAACTAAGAAATTACTTATGACATTGAAAAAGTCACATTGGTACATGCCAGGTTCGAACCCACACCCACGCGCTTGCAAAGCTTTAACCCTTAATCTTGTAAAATTAATATTTGAATTAATTAAGAAAGTGCTGCTTAACTTTATATTTTTGCGGGAATTTATGCCGACAAACTGTCTTACAGTTTGGCATGTTCAACAATATTTACTGTTACCTGTGTTTTTACAAATAAATAAATTAAAAAAAAAACTTCTGTAATGGTGACGACCACCAGCACCACAGCACAGAGCTACCACCCAATAACACCTCGCTCCATATTTCACAACTAGATATTTCGCCTCATTTTCACCTCGTCAACATTGCTTCACTCCGTGTGAATGACCTCTGAATCTTTAAGGTAAATCTGTGTTCAAGTAAAATAAGGAGCACCGCTTTGCTTGTTATAAAAGAGCTTCATTAATGATTGCAGATTGATAATTATGTACCTAACTGTTGAAAATGTGCCTCGGAGCGCACGTAAAGCCATCCGTCCTGCGTCTGATCTCTCTTCAGTGGTGTCGACGTCATTAATATTATTATATATCTTAATCAATACCAACATATGCTACCAACAGTCCCATTTGACTATGAGAGTAAGGGAATAGAGAGTGCACCTGTGTTTGCGCTCACACTTGTGCACTATATCTGTCGATGGCCAATCTCCGTTGAATTGGCCGCTGTGACCAGAATTCGGTCAGGATATTGCCCATATTAGGTATATAAAAAAACATTTAACAATAATTTTTTTTCTTTATTAACGGAGTTTAGTCAAGTTTGAATACGTGACTGCATTGGTCACCACTTACTTCTAACTATAACAGGAAAATAAAAACAATAATTATTACCGCCTTCGCATTCCAACTAAAACAGTGACTAGTATTCAACTGATTCTGAACTGATACTTTTACACCCTCTAATGTGATTAAAATACAGAACATTACCCCTGATATGATGTTGGTAGCCTGTTATAGGCTACCTGTAACTATAAATTAACCTCAATTTTATGTCAAATAAGCTGTTGGTCTTCCATGTACAAATAAATAAATAAATATCCTTGATTCGCACATACTCCACCATAATATTATGAAGTGCATCCTCAACAATTTCATATTCAGTACAAAAGATAGTCGTGATAGCCTAGTGGTTGTGACCGTTGACTGGCAAGTCAGAGGTTCGAACCCAAGGCCACCTCTGACTTTTCGTAAGTTATGTGCGTTTTATAAAGTAATGATTACTCTTCGTGCCTCGGATAGCACGTTAAGCTGTTGGCCCTGGCTGTCAATTGTAGATCTTTGACAGTCGTTACGGGTAGTCAGAAGCCCGAAAGTCTGACAACCAGTCTTACCAAGGGGTATCGTGTAACCCAGTATCTGGGTTGTGGATGTCTGATAGGCACTAGGCAGTCGCTCCATGTAAAACACTGGTATTCAGCTGCATCCGGTAAAACTGGAAGCCGACCCCAACGTAGTTGGGAAAAGGCTAGGCAGATGATGAGTACAAAGGGGAGATGGTACTTATCTCATTAAATATTTAACAATGTGTTGCATGAATATGAGATAACAGAATGTATGTAACCAGTTCACCTTCAGACTGTGTCCTTTAAAATATATTTTTCAATATTTTAATATGCATTAGCTTTTTCTGATCAATCTTATATAATCCGTTTTGCGTTGAGTTTTTAAACGGTTTTACTTAGCTTGACCTGTTTATTTTTTGGTTCAAATTTAGTAATCGATATTTTACCCCCTTCCTGTTAACAGATTGATCTGATGTTTGGTACACAGCTTTAGTTTTGATGAATAAACCGTCGGAAAAATTTGGAGAATGGGCAGTAGCATCCTACTGTGTTGGTAATAGCAACCATCTGATACTGCCATCGCCAACTAGCTTTCCCAGCGTGGCGATTAAGGGCCACCTTCTAATGAGCGCACAAAATAGGTGATGCGTATGAGAAGAGGCCTACGTCCAGCAGTGGACTGATTTATAGACTTATTTTATTTATATACTCACGCCTGTATTCCCCAGAGGGGGTAGGCAGTACACCCACGTTTTGCCGGCTATGTTATAAGTCCCATGTAATAGGGGGCGAGCCTATTGCCATTAACCGGGCACAATTCCAGACTCCGTGCTGCTACTGAGAATTTCCTAATGCAAAAACCCAATAACACTTTGCCCGACCCGGGGATCGAACCCAGGACCTCGTGCTCAGCAGTCGCGCTTGCTACCACTAGACCAACGAGGCAGTACTGATATAGCAGGACGATTATCTGATATGATATGATATACGTTTATCACTTGCACTCAAATGATGATTCACCCATAAATCATGCGCAGGAACGACGGTTTTAAACCAGAATTTTAAACAGCCCTGACACGCCCAAGGTCTAAATTATCTGCACCACTTGTAAAAACAATATGTGGCGGGACCTTGATACGAAAATGACATGATTATGTTGATTTATACGAGACAAGTTGTATATGGTCCGACTTTATTAATGCGAAATACTTTAAAAGTAAGATTTGGCTTGAAAAGCTACGTTGCAGCAATAAAAAAAACTTTTTACCCATCTGAAATGTAAACCTACCTATACCTACACCATTATATATACCTTTAAATTAACATACGGCCAACCTAATGGCAAACAGTCACCATAACGCTTGCAATCAGACTAAATCGAGGATCATTTCCGCATTGCCGACCCAGTAAGCATTAATTCTTCTTTCCAATATCTTTGATTAATTCAAAGAGAGGGGCGGGGGTTATGGAAGGGAAGAGGGAATATGCCAGGGTGATTTAGACTCCATTGCTTTCACTATCCGAACGAAACGCAACTGTTTGAAAGCAGTTATTTCACCCTGACATTCTGTGAAAGGGTCCGGTCGAGGCAGCCAATTTTTACTGCTACTGCTTAGTAGTAATAGGTAGGTACCTACATTATTACCATATAAGCGTTTTTAAACGGTTTTACTTAGCTGGACCTGTTTATTATTTGGTTCAAATTTAGTAATCGATATTTCACCCCCTTCTTGTTGACAGATTGATCTGATATTTGTTACACAGCTTTAGTTTTTATGACAAAACCGTTTTACGTAAAAAAAATACTACTTGTATTATTTCGACTTAAAATCTTGAATTAATTATTATGAATATTTGTGCATGCTAAGGCTTTAAAATGCCTATTGAAATAGGATACGGAGATATAACACAAGCGGGGCTTGAACCCGCAACGACTCGCTGCTCGCACGTATCAAATTTCAAGTTTCCTTTTTAGTTTCTACATCGTCTTGAGAAGACGTCTTGGTAATGTCTGTTAGCAACTTTTACAAATAAAAATACTCAATACAGTGCTATAAGAATAGCGTTGTAAGGACACCGAAACGATACTCACTCCATAATTAATAATTTATTATAATAATCATGTTTAATATTACGCCCCCTATTTCATAATGGGACTTATAACATAGCCGGCGAAACGTGAGTGTTCTGCACACCTCTGTGAGTCTATAAGAAAAACATTTTTAACACGTTGTAGCCATATAATATATTTAGATTAATTTCAAGTTTATAGTAAAAAAACTTTAGTAGGTATCTAGCCTTTGTTTCTTATCAATAAATCCTACTAAATATTTCGCATTTAAAATACAAGACCTTATAAGTATTTAAACAGATGTTGTCTCTTTCGTTCGCATGACGTTATTGAGGGATAGAGGTGTTTCACTTAACGTCAAGTTGACGTTTAATTGACAACAATTTTGTTTTATTTGGTGCATTTTCCTTTACACACTTCAAAAGGTCAAGGTGAGTTATTTCTGAACCACAATGAGATATGATGTCGGAATATTAAAGATGTGAGGAATATCTTTTGCATAATCCTGAATAACAACTTGGTCTTATTTCAATGCTATTTTTAAACGTTGAAAATATGGAGTAGGTTGTCGAACATAATGAAACAACTTTTTAACGGACTTTTTGACGGTCTGCCTGCGACCACGAGTGCTGCAAAGCACTCGAAACGTCAGGATTGTATTATCAAAATAAAAACGCGAGTTATATCCGTTAAAAAGTTGTTTCATTATGTTGAGTGTTCGCGAAAGTTTGAGACTGTAATAGGTTTTGGAATTCAACGCTTACGTTTGTACATCGATTTGTTTTTGATTCGAGTTTGTATGGTTGATGAACAATCTGGTGTCAGAGTAAATCGCACGTAGGCCTCTGCCATGGCTCTACACACCGTTGAAAAATCTCTGTGTGCCGGTTTCCTCACGATGTTTTCCATCACCGACTATTCTATGAGAAAAACTTAACCCTTAGCTAACTTCTTACTAAATGAATCTTGATTAGTGGGCAGATGAAAAAGTTATGCCACACAATAATAGATAACTTTTTCAGGGTAATTCGAGTTTTTTTTTTTTAATATGGTTTGCCTCTGCGTGGTGGTCTCATATAAATATTGTCTTGATTTGGTGTTGTCCTTTATTGTTATAAAACGGAAGACATTTTATAAAACTGTAAGAGTTTTCCACTCTATATTACGTTCTATAAAGGGTTTCACAAATCTTATGATACCAATATCAAAATCAGTCGAGAAGTTCTAGATCTAATATGGAACTTAATTTGCAAAGTTACTTACAAAATAACATACAAACTTAGGTACCTACACAAACAATTATACTACTACCATTTCTTTGGATTCGCGAGAAAAAGAATAATTCAATCTGTTTCAATCAATCTATTCAATGTCAATCTATTCAATGTCAATCTATTCAAATGTATTTAATCGGTATATCGCTCCTATGTGTATTATTATTATTAACCACAAAAATTCCTCCTCTCCAGGTCCCAAACACGACAAGAAGGTGGTATGCTACATCGCGTCATGGGCGGTCTATCGGCCGGATCCCGGCAAGTACAGCTTAGAAGACCTGGAGCCAGCGCTGTGCACACATCTCGTGTATTCATTCGCTGGGTTAAACGAGACAACAAATACTATTAAAAGTTTAGGTATGTATGCGTAGGGGCATTGCACACAATACTTTAAGTATCCCGCATCGTATGTTATATTTTTCACACCACAAAAATCTGAACGCCATCGGTAGTCGCAGTAATTCAGTAGCGTAGTCGATCCTCCTGAACAAATTTCGGTGACAGCTGGTCACAGTGGCCAATCTAGACGGAGATTATCTTACGACGCAGGTGATAATATAGTGCACATATGTGCGCACACACGGGTGCACTCTCTATTCCCTCACTCTCATAGTCCGATGGGACGCCGATCCGGAGAGAGATCACGCGCAGGGCCAACGCCTTAAAGTGCTTTTCAAGGCACGGAGTAAGTGATAATTTAATTAATTTTATTATATGCACTTAACCTACAAAAAGTCAGAAGTGCACGCCTTAGGTTTGAAAAGCCAGTAAAAGCACAAAAATGTTTATTTACTGCATTACAGGTCTATTCCAACAAGACGGCCATTATAATCTGATTATTTCTTACAGATCCCTGGCAAGACTTAGAGACAGACTACGGCAAAGCGGGCTACAAGCGTCTAGTAGCTCTCAAGCAGAAGTACCCTCATCTGAAAGTAACTCTGGCTATAGGGGGCTGGAACGAAGGTTCCCCTCGATACTCTCATATGGCGAGCAAGCCGGAGTCCAGGGCTGCTTTTATCAAAAGCGTTCTGCTAATGTTGAAGTAAGTATTTCATAAGTATTATCGTGGACACGAACGGTGCACCACTTTGCGATCAAAATGCTTTGAACGAGGATACGTGCGTAGAGGTGGGGCTAGAGCTATGTTCGAACGCCGAGTGCAAGCGATTCTAACCTTATTTGCACCTTGCGCCGGCTTTGCACTATAGTACGTTTTTGGTGTGAAAACCTATCAGAATAACTCTAGGATATAGGATATAGGGAACTCTAGGATATAGGGAATAACGATAGGATACTTTTCTCTATGATCGACATCAAGGCAGTTGCCCTACCGGCGATTAACGAGAAGCGATTGAAGCTAGTAACTGAAAACGAGTAGGTGAGCAGCGAGCAGCGAGTGTTAGTTCCAATAGTTTTGTCGCTGGGCTATCAGGCTCCAATCTCTATTCCCTTTTTCTCATAATTCGATGAGATGACAATCCGACATGGCCGGACTATTAGACGCAGAACGGATAACGATAGCTTTGCGTGCTCTCAGAGGCAATAATAATAAAATAATAATGGACACGGCGCGAATAGTGAGGAGATTTCTCTCTCTGGACCCTTAACCACCGGTAGCTTGGACCCTGTTCCCGATACCGGTGGACTACTATATTTTATATTTTTAAGTGTATTTTTTTATTTTTTAATATATATTTAAAAATGTATTTTATATGTTTAAAAATGAATAAAAGAAAGTAATAATATCAATAATAATTAATTTAGAATACGCACATTGCTATTTGTTGTTATCATTGTTTTGTTTTCAAGAGTAGGTATAAATTTATGAATAATAAGTACAATTGAATGTCAATCCCTGGCGATTCCTATCGCATTTTGGGGAATTATTATTTATCTAATATACCTATTTGTTACAGGAAATCGTAGGATGAATTATCATTTATTTTTAATTTTAATTGATAAGGATGATAGATATGGAAATAAATCATTAAAGCTTTTGTTTTTTCAACGCGATGATCTCAAGAATTATACAAGGTTATTGGTAAAATACCAGCAACCTGAAAAGGGGTCTTTTCACTCATCATATATAACGTAACACGTAACCTAAAATATTGTGAGCCATTATATTTAAAAGAGCAACCATGGAGTTTCTTGACATATTCTTCTCCATGAAGGGTAGGCTGCCCTTGAAACTGGCAACTAGAGCCAACACTCTTACAACAAACAATATTAGAGTTATGACTATTCATAAGTGCCTAATGGTCTACATGAATAAAAATATTTTGATATTGATCATTATGAACAACTTTTACTATGGGACCAACCAAAGATATTGGAAATAATATTTCTATGGGACCAACCCTAAAATCGTAAAAAAATCAGCTGTTCCATACATTTTGTTGAGTTATGTGAACTATGTGTGGAATAGTTTTTTTTTTGCGATTTCAGGGTTGGTCCCATAGTAAAAGTTGTTCATAATTATGAGTTTGATGACCCTATTTTAGGTTGCTGGTGTTTTACCAATAACCCTGTATAGTCCTATTAAAAATATAGTTTTCAAGAGACTGATAAGTTTTTTTTTATATATTTCAGTAACTACAAGTTCGACGGCTTAGATCTGGATTGGGAGTATCCAACGAAAAGAGATGGAAAGCCTTATGACAGAGAAAACTTCGTTCTTCTTGTGAAGGTAATTAATTCTACCAATTCTTTTACCAACTCTTAAGGTCGTTTTATACCGGCAGAGCGTGGCAGAGCAGAGCAGAGCAGAGACTCTCTGCTCTGCCACGCTCGGCCGGTATAAAATCACCTTTAGAAGGAGGGTTTCAATTCGACGCACATTATTTATTATTTAACAATAGCTTACCGACGCGACTTCGTACGCGTGATTATCCTACTTCAACGCCTATTCTACCCTACCCTATCTTACCCTACCCTACTATACCTCTATCCTACACTACCCTACTCTACCCCTACCCTACTCTAATATTATTTGTATAGGTAGTATTTTTACGTTTTTAAATCATCGGAAAATATTGTTTTAAAGAATATCTACATAGAGATTGCACACTCTCATAACAATTTATTTAGGTTAGAGTAAACCTTTACCATATAGGTACAAAACAAGGAAAAACAAAAAAAAAATATGTAATGCTGTCTCTTGCTTGTGTCTTTACAATCTACTAATCTCTAAAATATACCTAGGGGCTTAGCCATGTTGACTATCTAGGTACAATCGCTAACGCTATAGAAAACGAAATAAATGTATTAACGATCAATAACCGTGCATTCATTGATTAGTGTGTTGCAGTTTGCAGTTTTTGCATAATTAATATTGGCGTTTGTGTTTTAAAATAATTAACTTAATAAATCATCAGTCAAATAATACTTTTTGTTTTGCAAACTCTTACCTATAGGTACACCCATTTATTATTTCTCATCTAGAATGTATATAGGATTAGATTCTATTCGTTTGTTTTGACCACGTGACATAACTTTAATCCTTTAGATTTCTTTCGTTTTCTATAGCGTTAGCGATTGTATAGTCAACTTGGCTAAGCCCCCTGGGCTTGTTGTTCTTATTAACTATAGGATTAGATTCTATTCTTTTGTTTTGACCACGAGACATAACTTTAATCCTATACATTTCTTTTACTTTGTATCTACATACCAATTGAGGCTTTTTTAACTATAATTAATATTTGTATGCCAAGTACACTTGGCAAAATGTGTTTAGCACTTATATATTTATAAATTTTATGTACCACCTTTTGTACCACATTTTATACAAATAAATAAATTGATTGATTGATTGATTGATTATTTCGTTTTCTATAGCGTTAGCGATTGTAGATAGTCAACTTGGCTAAGCCCCCTGGGCTTGTTGTTATTATTACTATCAAACCAGTGCATCCTTAATCCAGAAAAAAATAACCTACCAATATTTACTTCCAGGAACTAAGCGAAGCCTTCGAGCCCTACAAATACATCCTAACAGCAGCCTTGGGAGCTGGCAAGTCCACCATGGAAACAGCATACGACCTGGCTAAGCTCAGTCGATATTTAGACCTCATACATATGATGTGTTACGACTATCATGGAACCTGGGACCGCGTGTTGGGAGCCAACGCGCCGCTGAAAGGCACCGGAGAAAATGATACTTTAAGTGTGGTAAGCCAGATCGTTATCTTGACCTTTTAGCCGACTTCCAAGAAAGAAGAGGTTGTTATTTCGATTTGTATCGATATGTTTGTAAATTTTTTTTACATGTTCTAATTAATTAATAATGTGCTATAACATGTAAAAAAAAACACAAAAATATTAAGAAAAATGGTAATATCGCATCGGTGTCTACTAAAACTGCAAAGTTTGGAGCACTGAGTCGGGATACGTAATGTATTCCGATAGATGTCGCCACACGCCCTAGGCGTGTAAAAGAGATTTGAAATTTCGACTGGTGCTGGTGGGATACGGTGGCTCAGCGGTTAGAGCGTCGACACGGTACGTCGAAGATCGTGGGTTCGAATCCCATCCGTATCAGTTGTTTTTTCAAATTTCTTATTAAATAATTGTATCTCGATATCATCCTCCTAGCTTTATTATTCTTCTAATCTAGCTAGTTGCAGCTGAGAATCAGTTTTCTACGGAGCGACTGCCGACTGCCTGCGATTTTATAAGGGTACTGACTTCCTATATCAACTGTCAAAGATCGTCATGACATCCGGGGCCAACCAGCCTGTTATTGTCTCTTTGCAGGGCAAATGCCTTTTCTCTTACAGAGAATGATCCCGCTAGCTCACTGCGTGTTGGCGATTTCAGACTATTAAGTCCAGGTTACCTACATTATTTTCCTTCACCGCTAGTCAGTGGTGTTTTAGGTTAACTAAGAAAGTATAATACATATTATATGACATAAAAAATAATCGCGTTGGTACAAGCCATGTTCAAACCATTGGCATTGCGATTATTTAAAAGAGCAACCATGGAGTTTCTTGCCAGATTCTTCTTCATGAGGGGTAGGCTACCCTTGGAACTGGCAACTAGAGTCACTCTTATTAGATATTAAAATTATGACAATTCATTGCCTAAAGTAGTCTATATGAATAAAAAAAATTGATTTTGAACATGTGCTTGCAGGTCAGTAACCAATGTGAAACGACACATCATATCTCCTTTTCTAAAACAAAATTTCCTTTTATTCAGGAATGGACGATAGACTACCTCCTCTCCCACGGCGTGAGTCCCTACAAGATGGTGTTAGGCCTACCGATGTACGGTAGGACATTCGTATTGTTGGATCCTGTGACTCGAGTGCTGGAGTATGGTACCACTGCCGTTAAGGACACCGGGTTCAAAGGACCCTACACCGGAGAAGCTGGGTTCATGGGATATAATGAGGTACAGTACCATAAAGTTAACGGGACTCCGTTCAAATCCTACCTATTTACACATCCTGTGTCAGTCCACTGCTGGACATAAGCCTCGTCTCATACACATCACTTATTTTGTGCGCTAATTTCTGCATATCATTTTTTTTCGACTTATGCTGACTTTTTTATTTATGCAGTCAATAGCTTAATACAAAATCACATCTTGAAAGACCTAAATAAATAATTAGTTTTCGAAATTCGAATGTTTATATTATTTCCAAATGTTTTGTTTTTTAATGTGTCAACATAAAATATACCTTATTATGTTAGTTAATAAGGTTTTAAATAAATTATTCTGCAATAAAGGGTCTATCATAGTTGGGAAAGGTCTACCTAGCCTTTTCCCAACTATGTTGTGGTTGGCTTCCAGTCTTACCGGATGCAGCTGAATACCAGTATTTTACATGGAGCGACTGCCTATCAGACCCCCACAACCCACTATACTGGGTTACACGATACCCCTTGGTGAGACTGGTTGTCAGACTTTCGGGCTTCTGACAACCCGTAACGACTGTCAAAGATCTACAATTGACAGCCGGGGGCAACAGCTTATTGTGCTATCCGAGGCACGGAGAGTGATAATTAATTTATAAAACGCACATAACTTACGAAAAGTCATAGGTGCGCGCCTTGGGTTCGAACCCGAGACCTCTGACTTGCCAGTCAACGGTCACCACCACTAGGCTATCACGACTCTTATTTATATTTATTCTGCAATAAAGGGTGTTAGGTTTTTATTATCGTTACGGAATTTCTTGATTCGGTCGCGACTCAAAGCCCGCGATAAAATCTGTGCAATAGCTTAAAAACATTATAATGTTTTCTTCCAGATCTGCGCGGAGGCGTACAACAAATCTTCACCCTGGGTGTACCAGTGGCACGAGCAGACCTCCACCCCTTACGTACGAGACGGGGAGAAAGTCATCACTTATGACAATGGGAGATCTCTAGCTATTAAAGTCAAGTAAGTGATTTTAGCTACATATTTTTAAATCTATACAATATCGGAATACATTGCGTATCCGACTGATGCTGGTAGTATACGGTAGCTTAGCGGTCAGAGCGGAGCGTCGCCACGGTACGTCAAAGATCGTGGGATCGAATCCCATCCGTATCAGTTGTTTTTAAACGGTTTTATTTAGCATGCCCTGTTTATTATTTTGTTCTTTAGTAATCGATATTTCACCCCCTTTCTGTTAACAGATTGATCTGATATTTGGTACACAGCTCTAGTTTTGATGACAAAACCATATTACGTAAAAAAAAAAACTTATATTATTTCAAATTTTGTATACTTACATATAAGCTAACATTATGCTCTAATAACTTGTAAAAAATTCACAAAAATATTAATTTAAAAAAATAACTCTTTTCTCCACAGGTTGGCAATAGATAAAGGCCTCGGCGGTGTGATGGTATGGAGTATAGACACAGACGATTTCAAAGGGAACTGCAAAGAGACTGACGCGTACATCGACTTCGTTGAGAGACACAAGCGGATGGCCCACGACCCGCTGCTCATGAAGGCAGTAACTAACCTTAATATACCCGATGGTAATTAATTTTTTTTATCATGAAAATGGCATGTAGATAGATAGCTAGATTATACTTTATTTCACACCAAAGAAACAACAGAGTATTACAATTAAGTCAACAATGTACAATTGGCGGTCTTATCGCTAAAACCAATTTCTTCCAGACAACCATTTGGAAAGAAATAGAAAGAAAATGACACAACGGGCAGTTAGACGGGCTTGTTCCCAGAGGTCCATGATTCTATTGTTCTTCAATTCCCACCGGGTCCATGAAATAAATTTAATAATATTTTAAATGTTCATACATGAATTCCCAACGGGTCCATGAGATTTATCCAAAGTACAGTCAGTACAAACAATTTCTTCACGTTCACTGGTGCACGTAATAGAAAATGGCCATTTAATATAGCGGTTTATATTACATACCTTATATGGCATTCAACTAACAGGATGCCTTGCAATGACACGCCTGACGCCAATATAAATATATATATATTCTTTGACTTGGCAGTCCAACGGTCATACGTACCACTAGGTTATCACTGCTTTTCCAGGCCAAGAAAGCATCCAAGAATTTATTTAACTAATAAAATACAAAGCTTCTACTTATCGTAGTTAATTTTCAAATTGCTTGAGGCCTTTTTAATTATATCTCCCGTAGTCCATTTCAAGATAATCTTAAGATTATCTTAGAAAACAATCATTTTATTTATGGACAAGAATAATCTTTGAATCAGGTTTAATATTTTTTTTATTTAGTAATTGTTACGTTACAAATAATTGAAATTACATGTTGAAATTCTTCTTATAGCATGGTTGATGAACAACCTAGGGCAGAGTTTAAACCGCCCGTAGGCCTCTGACATGGCTTTACACTCCATTGAAAAATCTCTCAGGTGTGCTGGTTTCTTCACGATGTTTTTCCTCACCGTTTTAGCAACTGATAATTAATTTATAATACGCACATTACTTACGAAAGGCAAAGGTGCTAGCCTTGGGATCAAACTCGAGACCTCTGACTAGTCAGTCGACAGTCATACCACTGGGCTATCAGTGCGTTTTTTGGTGATCGCTTGTTTTTTGGCGCAGTGTGGTTTAAGGCCCAAGAGTACCGTACGGTTTCCAGCCCAAGAATAGAACCACCCCTACTCGTCTCGCGGGTGTTAAGAAGCGACAAAGGGAAAGATCCGGAGGATAGGCAGCAGCATCCTTCTGTGTAACAGCAATCATCTGCTGCTGCGATCGTCAACCCGCTTGCCCAGCGTGGCGATTATGGGCAAATATCTCCAATGAGCGCACAACAGTGGCGTGCATCGTGAGGCCTATATTCTGCTAATACTTGCTGATAATGACGTTTTGTCCTCAGTAACTCAAGTGAGCTCCAAAGGTCCAGCCTACGTAATGCAAGACGGCATCTTACAACTCCGCTTACCGGAGCCGAAGTACACGAATTACGCTCTTATGCAGGCCATCAACGATGCAATTTCGATTGCAGTCGAAGAAAAACGTATTCTGGACGAAATGGAAAGGATTCAAAATGACAATGAAATCCCTGCTGACGATGATAGTGGTGCTAATAGTTTTAAAATCAGTTTTGTATGTTTCTTAATTACTTTGTTGGCTCTCAAATTGTAGTTTTAGCGATTGTGATATATATTTTTTAAATTTTTGGCATTTTGAACACATATCAGTTAGGATTTGCAGTTTTTGTTATTTAATGTAGATCGTTTTTTCTAAATTCGAACGCTTGAATCTGTCAAAAAAGGTTTCGATCGAATTGCGTTAGTTGATACGGAGTTTCGATCGAATTGCATTAGTTGATACGGAGTTTCAATCTAACTGCAACATGTGATACGGAGTTTCGATCGAATTGCAACAGTTGATATGGACTTTCGATCGATTTACGACAGTTCATTCTTTGCAATTCGATCGAAATTTACAAATCTACAGTATCTATACCTAATTAAAATAAAATCAAATCCTCTTGGTTTTAAAATAAATTAGTTTGTTGTTAAATCAAATAATTATATCAGTACAGATCCACAAATCATGTAGCATATAATTTAAGATGGTGGGAACGGTGTTAAAAATATAAGTGCGTGCGGATAAAGAATGGGATTGAAAATGGCGCCAGAACTATTTGCTTCTCGCTCGCACACTTTGTCTTTGATGTATCTCGTTCCTACTCGCACCTACAGGTTATACGAGGAGCCGCCATTTTGAATTCCATTCCTTATCCACAAGGGTAGTAGTTGGACTCTACATAATCAATTCATATTTCCCAAAAAGACCAAAAACTGTGTAGTTTGTGAAATGTAACAAAATAATAAGTAAAAGTTATTTTTTACGTAAAACGGTTTTGTCATCAGAACTAAAGGTATGTACCAAATATCAGGGGCTTAGCCAAGTTGACTATCTACAATCGCTAACGCTATAGAAAACGAAAGAAATGTATAGGATTATCGTTATGTCACGAGGTCAAAACAAACGAATAGAATCTAATCCTATACATTTCTTTCGTTTTCTATAGCGTTAGCGATTGTAGATAGTCAACTTGGCTAAGCCCCCAGATCAATCTGTCAACAGGAAGAGGGTAAAATTTCAATTTACCAATTTCCAATTTACTTTTGAATCAAACAAACAACAAACAGGTCAAGCTAAATAAAACCTTAAAACAAAGGTATCGTAGTTATCTAACAATTATTTGAAGTAAATGAAGTGGTCTCTGATAATTATCAGAGAGACTAAATGTTAAACTTTTTTTAAGAAATCGAATTTCTAGTGAACATACATTGAACATAATATGTTTTTTTTTATTTTATTTTTTTCTCTGGTGTCAATTTTAAAATGGCAAATAAAAAAGCACAAATAGACAAAGGTGCGGTCCGTATAACGAAATTGGTGCGGTCTCGAACCAAGATCATTAAGAAAAATCACTGTTTAAGTTTAAGAATAATCTTAAACTTGATTTAAATTTCATTGATTGTCCATACTATTTGGTGCGCGCATCAAGTTCGCTCGACTAGATAAAAAACGTGCCGTTCATCGATGGAAATTGTTGAGTTGAACACAAATATCCGGTTACCAGGAGGCCTTTTAGGTCTTTCTAGAAGTCCGGTATCAGACTGAGCTCCCTAGAGCTATAACTGAGAGAGACCACGTTAAAAAAAAACAAGTACCTATGTGGTACATTCTGCGCAGGTCGCACCGCACAGTAAATTGGTGGTCGCTACTAAAGTATTTTCAAATCGAAATTAAGTATATAGAATGCTCCGGAAATCCGACGAGTTGCTCCGGAAATCCGCCAAGCTGCTTCGGAATTCCGCCAACCTGCTTCGGAAATCCGTCGACCTGCTTCGAAAATCCGCTGACCTGCTCAGAGGTTTTCTAAGCATTGAGATATGTACCTAATACTTTATTTAATTTCCTTATTTGCCACTTTAAAATCGATATCTTTATACTCGATAATAATATCAGTGATTTTACCAAATTGTGTGAAGACAAAACAATATTATTTGAATTCTAACAAAGTTTACCATAATATTATAATGTAAATAAAATATTTACTAGACGTCGCCAGACGAAATTCTGACCAAATTTGGAAATTTTATCTATTATTTTTTAAAAACCCGTTATTATAAAACTTTAGATAGAATACTCAAGATTTTTTTGTTTTTCTAGGTTTTCCTAAATAAAATATTATTATCACAACGTATGTTTTGTTTTTTTTTTACCCATTTAGATATTGTTAAAGCTATAGTAGTTACCTACCTATTGTTAGGTTTGAGGGTAATTTTAATGATTTCATTTAACTTATTAAACGTCAACGTCAAAAGAAAACTCAAACTACCGACCTTAAAAAGTAGGTTTGGTGGGAACAAAGGGGCAGGCCGGCGGGCATTCTGACTTGAGCAACGGCAGTGTACGGACGTGTCCGATAGTGACCTGAGTTGTCCAAGTGGAATACTGTTTGGAGTTTTATTATACCTATTTAATTAATTATATTTGGAAAAATATACTGTGAGAATTATTTGTGGTATACGAAATAAAACCGGAGTTATTTTTAAACGTGAGTATTACTTATTTTATCAACCTAATATAGCTATCCTACACTATTTAAATACTATTTCACATAATTTATTATTGATATTCAGAACTACATTATTATACAAGTATTTACAAACTAAATATAACTCTATTTTCATTTGCCTATTGCAATATTAACAAAAAAATTACATTAATAGAATCTGGCATTATTAGATTCTGACATTTTTAGAATCTGGCGTTTTAAAGTAGTCTGACATTTTTAGAATCAGATATTATTAGACGAAACCGATTGATCAGTCAGTTGAAACCATAAAAATATTAAATTCTTTCCAATATCTTTGGTCGAAACGTAGGAAAAATACAAGCTTTTATTTTGTGAAACTATTTTGAGCCTTTAGATTTAATTAAACCTAGCTACCATAAGCAAGTCATAGACCATTTGTTAGACAACTGTATCTTGTTGGTTAGGAAATTAAAACAGAAGTTCAGAAAATAAATAAGTATTTTAGTTTATTAATAAATTATTTACAAATCTTCGTAAGGAGATCCGCAGCGCACGTTGTAAAAGTGATCGCATACCTGAAAATTAATAGGCGTTTAATTGAGTGGTTTCATAATGAACTCAGGAATTTAAAAAACAAAATCGGGTTTGTCCGAACACTTATAACTCGAGAATGGCTGGACTGATTTACATGGTTTTTAATTTGTTGCATTTGTCTCTGCTTAGAAAAGCGTAATAAATAAACTAATCAGCCTGTAACTGTCCCAATGTAGGGCAAAGGCCTCTTTCATATAGAGAAGGATTGAGCATTAATCACCAAGCTAGCTCACTGCGGGTTGGCGATTTCAGACTATTAAATTCTAGGTTTCCTTACGATGTTTTTCTTCACCATTAATCAGTGGTGTCTTAGATTAACTAAGAAAGTACATTTAACATTGAAAAAGTCACATTGGTACATGCCAGGTTCGAACCCACACCCACGCGCTTGCAAAGCGGGTGCATAACCAATACGCCACCACGACATATAAAGAATAACAGAATAGAGCAAAAAAATGGAATTATACCCCTAGCCCTAGCCTGGTATGATAGGATAGGGGTAGCGTAGGGTAGGGACGGGATAGAGTAGGGAAGGGCTAGAGTAGGGTAGGGTTAGAGATAGAGTAGAGGTAAGGTAGGGGTAGAGTAGAGTAGGTAGGAAAATAACGCGTATGAAGTCTGACGAGTAGGGGTGGTTCTATTCTTGGGCCGGAAACCGCACATTAAAGGCGGAATTATATTATTGTCGGGGCGTGTCGTGACGCGCCATAAGTACCTATATCGTATCCCTACATTTAGTATGAATAGAATTATATTACTAAAGCGCCGCGTGTCGGGATGCGGCGCGGCGATATACTTATGGCGCGTCACGACACGCCCCGACACAATAATATAATTCCGCCTTTACTGATAATTAAATTACTCACTTGAAACTGTTCATTGAAGAGTGTCCCGTTTGCGCATAAGTCTGTGCTGACGAGATGTTGACGCCAGCAGAAATGGAACGCCTGAAACCAACGATAAGAAGTAGGTAAGAGGTCGTTTCGTCCGCTTAGAAGTCGAACCGGGATAACAAAATATGGGTGTTGTTATCCAAATCCGCCTGGATCCGCCTATCTACTATCTCGCTGGCACATTGAAGGTATAGCATAGTGATATTACTGATACCTAGTAGTATGACGTGACTGACAAGTCAGAGGTCTTGAGTCCGATCCCAAGACACCTTCTGGCTTTTCGTAAGTTATGTGCGAATTATAAATTAATTATCAGTTGGCTGAAACGGTGAGGGAAAACATCGTGATGAAACCAGCACACCTGAGAGATTTTTCGATGGTGTGTAAAGCCATGTCAGAGGCCTTAACTCTGCGCGGCGGCTTAAACTCTGACACCAGGTTGTTTATCAACCTTAGGATAAGAAGAAGATTGAAATCAATGAATAGGTATAGTTTAAAAAATCGCAACAAATCAAATTATGGAGAATGACATTACAAAGGTTCAGCAAAAATATCAGTTTCATCGGAATAAGTTTTCATGCATAAAAATAGCAACAAGTTAGGTAGGTAGGTATAGCTCTGGCATTAGGGCCACTGACGCCCGAGGCTTAGCCAAGTTGACTATGTACAATCGCTAACGCTATAGAAAACGAAAAAAATGTATAGGATGACATTACCTTTATCGTTATGTCACGTGACATATCGATCGAAGGTAATGTCATCCTATACATTTCTTTCGTTTCTAACCCTCGAGCAAAAATATTTTGGCGCCCACATACGAGTGTTTATTTTTTTCTGGCGTAATACAGTGTTGAGGGTATGGAGCAGGGGGGGTTACACACTAAAGACCTCGGCGCCCCTACAAATTTGGCGCCCTGGGCCGTCGCCCCACCACGCTGGGTATTAGGCACACCACTGGTTAACAAGCCGACCACAAACCTGGTGAAGACTTAAGACCGAGAAGAAGAAGAACATGATACCTGGCATCCAGTCTGAACATCAGCGTAGTATCCTTTAGGACGGCCATCACATGTGAACTGGGTGAGAGGAGCTGCAGACAGCACTGGGTGGAGTGGTGGATCGTGGGGTAGGTGCAGCACATGGTAGTAGTCGTGGGGTTGTTGGCTGAGGACCGTGGTCAATGCTAGAAAAAAAAACCATAACTTATTCAAAGTCTAACTTATTAATTTCAAACTTATAAATTCGGTCACAGTGGCCAGTTTCAACGAAGATTAGCCATCGACACAGGAGATATTATAGTGCGCTAGTGCATTCAGATTCCCTGTCTCTCATAGACCGATGGGACGGCAATCGGACGCGACTGGAGAGAGATCAGGGGCAGGACCAACGATTTTACGTATATAAAAGAGTTGTCCTGTGGTTTTTTATTCGACCAAAATTCTAACCAGCATGTGTTAAGTATATTTGGATAGAGGCTCTTAAAACTAGAATTTTGGAATAAAATATTTAATTTTATATCCCTCCAATTTTGAGAAAATACTTTCTATTTATCGTACATTTCTGGAGAGACTACGAACAAGCCCTTCTAAATATTAAATAAATTAATAAATTAGTAAATGGCGGGGTAAAAAAAATTATTTTTTTAGCGGTTCCAGGTTACATATTTTTTGGCTTTCGGCATCAGGTAGTTTCATGCTGGTTAGAATTTTCTCAGTATAAAAAACCAACGTCCATACAAAAACGGACAAGTCCTTTAGTAATTAAATAGTGTAGAGTTATATTTTATTATGTGCTGTTATTAATAAGCGTATCGCTGGAATCGCACGGACTAAAAATCACACGGTGTTCCCAATCTATTTTATCCTATTTTATACCAATCTAAATCTCAATTTCCGATTCTATTTTTTTATGCAAAAGCTTGCAAATTCTTATAACATCCGGAAACAATAAGCGCATTGATACAACGTGCAATGAGGGTACCTATACAAATAGGGATTTCAGTACGCACCTACTAAGAGTAACCACCTCAGATCTTTAAAAAAATAATTTAATAAAAAAATTACCTACCCAAAAAAATCACAGCCGCAATCTTCAACATGGTGTCTTAAATTTTAAATAAAACTAAAATAAAATAAATAAAAAACTATTAACAATAAAAATAAATAAAAATAAATTCTGAACGCACGGGTCGTTGGCCCGGCGCCAAACAGATCACTACACTAAATCAATTGATGTAAATCCGATTTGTAGTAAGTACGTTATAGTTATTGATCTATGGATCGCTTTATGCAATAAGATATTATTATCGCAATTAATATAATAAATGCGAAATAAATATGATATATCCCGAAAAAAGGTACTGTTCCCGAGAAAAACAACAATTATGTTAATAACCACATGTCTTTCGAATCATAATTGAAATGAAAAATTCCAAATAAACGCGACCGTAGCCGCGGGCAAAAGCTAGTTATACAGGGTTATTTGTAAAACACCAGCATCCTTAAAAGACGTCATTAAACTCAACATTATGAACAACTTTTACTATGGGACTAACCCTGAAATCGCAAAAAAAAATCAGCTGTTCCATACATTTATGTTCACATGACTCGACAAAATGTATGGAACAGCTGTTTTTTTTTGAATATTTATTATTATTGTATTATTAAAATGTGTTTGTTTGTCCTTTTACCAGGGTTTTAGGGTTCCGTACCAGAAGGGTCCAAACAGTCCAACTGTCACTCATGTGTCCGTCTGACACACAGGTTTTACACCCAAACAGTTAGAGATTCATTTAGTTTTCAAGTTTTCACAGTATAAGCATCTTGTTGACCCAAAACCATACAAATTATCAAGAATATTTTTTAACGTTATCAAGGGGGCTCT
Source organism: Protodeltote pygarga (assembly GCA_936450705.2). Taxonomy (NCBI): domain Eukaryota; kingdom Metazoa; phylum Arthropoda; class Insecta; order Lepidoptera; family Noctuidae; genus Protodeltote; species Protodeltote pygarga. Next base: position 4,430,505 of record OW388275.2, read on the forward strand.
TACACAGCTGGTAAAAGCATTAGTGTTAATGTTGGGCTGTATTGCTTTTGCATGACACCATCCAAAACAAGTGTAGGTATAACATGTCGCGCACGCGCCGAAGGCCGCTAAGCTGCGCGGACGCACTGACCATAATGTGCAATCAACCTGTTATAATATTAGTGTAACTAGAGCTTTAGAATTGTACTTTTTGCTGAAATAAAGTCTAATCGGCCTAAAACAATGCCGCATTGCACAATGATTCTGGAATTGTGCCCAATTAATGGCAATAGGCTCACTCCCTAATAGCTGGCGAAATGTTGTTCTAATAAACACCTCTGTCTAACTCTTTGGAGAATACAAGCGTGATGCATGTGATATTTAGTTAGTCTGTGTTGCCGGATCTATAAAACTATTTTCATGTAGAGGCTGTCAACATTTTTAAAAGCAATGCTTTACATGTCAAGGTTTAGGAAGTTATGCAGTAATGTCAAGTGGATCACGGATATAGAGCCTCAAGTATTGAACTAGAGTAATAAAAAATATACTTAACTCACTAAACAACATAAGAATATTTTTGTGAATTTTTTACATGTTTTGCACATGATAGCTAATTAAATATAATTATTTAATAAGAAAATTTGAAAAACAAATGATACGGATGGGATATGAACCCACGATCTTCGACGTACCGTGTCGACGCTCTAACCGCTGAGCCACCGTATCCCACCAGCACCAGTCGAAATTTCAAATCTCTTTTACACGTCTAGGGCGTGTGGTGTGTTTTCTATTGTAGGAATACTTACTACGGTCAACGGTGGTAGATATCGAAAATCGGTCCAAGAGGTAATTGGACCGATTTTTGACGTCTACCAACGTTTTTTTTTGTGTTATTTTTTTGAGTGGTCCGCCACAACGTTCTATCACGTCTTCTTATGTCATTATTTTTTAAAACCAGCACAGCAACATTTATTTAAAATTAGCTTTTCTTTGCGGCTTTAATCTATTACAGTAGTCAAGACGAATTTGGTGTGTGAGTTTTGAGTACCCGATTTTGATATCTTATACCTAATTAAAGAAGAAATCAAAAAGTTTGCTTTTGTAAGTACCTAACCCTTTCTCTTGCTTATTAATGTAGTCTCTAAGAATTTTTTAAAAATCGTATATTTTTAAATCATCGTATAGTATAAAGTACAATAAAGCAAACATTTTTTTTTTATAAATTGAGTTTTTGGTTATTTTTCGCTGTAAACAAGCAGACAATACTTAGTCATTAAAAAACAGACTCAAAAAAAAAGTTTTTTTTGTTGACTTGTGTTATCACAGTTTTTTTATAGACATTGTGTCCAACTGTTGGTTAAAGGCTTCTCTTTCTAACCTTCTCAGTCATTTTCCACCACCACGTCCGACCTGATATAGGTTTTACTAAAACATAAAATCGATTTGTAAATCTCAAAAAGCTCGGATCTTATTAAAACATCGAACAAACTGCACCGCAATTTCAAAATTTAAATTCGGAACGTTGGAATTCGACCTCGGTGTCGGCGGTCAACATGTGCATTGCGCGGGCGCTAGGCGCCACTCACATAGGGTTCACTCAAATATTAAAAGGTAACACGACTGTATTTTTCAGAGGTCTAAGCAGAGATGTTTAAATGCTTGCAAAATTATTGAAACTCAGAACTATAAACGGATTTTTTATAGATACCTACTACAAGTCTCGAGTTGGACATTGGAATACCAGAAATTACACTCCTAAGTACCTATCTTTTTATTTGTTTACGGGGGAAACCCCCAAAAGGTACCCGGCTTCCGGGGAAAAAGACAGGAGAGTAAGCAACCTCATTAAAACCACCCCGGTGATCACCATCACCACATGGAGAGAGACCAAGGGTCCTCTTAAAAGACCAGCTCCGAAACTATGCAACGCCGAATTATGCAACGCCTGTTATGCATTAAAGCATTTCTGATTAAGATGGCAAAAAAAATGGGCGACAGGTTTTCTAGCGTCGCGTAAGCTCGTTTGGCACTCGGATAAAAAAAAATGACAGTTTCGATTCTTAAAAAAAACATCTGAAAAATTATGTCACAGTTTATTTGACTATCAAAATTCTTGGGACAGCCCTGTTCACTAACAACTGTCAATTTTGACGTTTAAATGACAGCTATCAGATCACATCACTTAACAAACGCACGTCGTTTATAATGCGGCGACTGGTGGCGACGATATGCTATTACTTATCATAAACTATTAAGTATCATAAACTATAAAGTCTAGGAACCTAAATTAAAAATACTTCGTATAATTTACTTACGTAACAATCAACTTTATCACTAGGTCATAAAGTTCGTTTCAGATTGACTGCACTTATTGAAAAGGGCGTAATTATACTAAAGTTGCACAAGAAACTAATCTTTATGTTACAGGAATTAAAGCTCAATTTCGAAAAACACTAAAACATTAAATTGTATAATGGTCTAGACAAATGCTAATGTTTAGTATTAATGACTAAGACGCTGTAATTAACATAATATAATATAATCTTTAATAATGACTATGCTCGAATACCAGATGTCAAAATACTGTATTATCGCAGTTCTGCGCATGCGCATAATTAACGCCCTAGGTTGAACTTCATTGGCGTTTTGTTAAATTTCTCAATGGCTATCCTAATAGCTAAATCATCATCATAATTCATAATCATCAGCCTGTATTAATTCACTGCTGAAAAAGGCCTCTCCCAATGCGCGCCACTTTTGTGCGCTCATTGGAAGTAGGTATGTATTTGCCCATAATCGCCACGCTGGGCAAGCGGGTTGGCGATCGCAGTAGCAGATGATTGCTGTTACACAGAAGGATGCTGCTGCTCGTCCTCCGGATCATTCCTTTTGTCAGCAACAAAGACGACGGGTTCGCACGACACCCGCGGGACGAGTAGGGGTGGTTCTATTCTTAGGCCGGAAACCACACGGTACGTTTATTTATTAATGTTTATTTTATTTGGTATAACTATCCATTAATATAAGTACCTAGTAATTATTTAGGTATTTAGGCCAATTGCAACTGAGATTGGCCATCGACGCAGAGAGTATAGTGCGCAAGACTGTGTGCGCAAACACAGGTGCACTCTCTATTCCCACACTCTCATAGTCCGATGGGACGGCAATCCGACATGGCACTTTCCGAGGCACGAAGCAAGCGATAACACTACATAGTATAAAATAAAGTCGCTTTCTCTGTCCCTATATCCCTATGTATGCTTAAATCTTTAAAACTATGTATTTGTATGCTTAAATCTTCAAAACTATGTATGCTTAAATCTTTAAAACTATGCAACGGATTTTGATGCGGATTTTTTAATAGATAGAGTGATTAAAGAGGTAGGTTTATAATTTATATGTATACTAGCTTTCCCGCGCGACGTTGTACGCGTGATTATTCTACCTCCACGCTTTTTCTACCCTACCCTACCCCTACCCCTACCATACCCAACCCCTACTCTACCCTACCCTACCCTACACCTACCATACCCAACCCCTATTCTACCCTACCCTGCCCTACCCTACCCCTACCATACCCAACCTCTACTCTACCTCTATCCTACTCTACATCTACCCAACCCTACCCGACACTATCCTACGCTACTCTACCCTACCCCTATCCTACCCAACTCCTACTCTACCCCACTTAACACCTATTTCTATTCAAATTATGCCACTTTGATGTCTCTTACTAATACCGAATATACTACACAAACTACCCCCCCTTTCCCCCCTAATAGGTAGAGTTTTCAAAAAGCTGAAACGATGATTTGTTAACCGAAAAGCTAATAAATTATCAAGTTAAATGACGGATTTTCATAACTACAAACTTTAGTCCCCTTTTATATCTTCTTAGGGGGAAAAAATCCAAATGTTTTGATACACGCCTTTTTTATTTTTAACGAATAAGCTGAATACAATTTTTTATATCTGTAACTTAAAAAATAACGAATCTTCCATACAAACTTTCACCCCCTTTTTTATCCACTCAATGGTAGATTTAAAAAAAATAAACTATGCTCGTCTTTCATCTAACAACCTAAAAGCTGAATACCAAGTTTCGTACATATAACTTTAAAAATGACGTACTTTCATACAAACTCTTATCCCCCTTTTTACCCACTTAGGGGTGGAATTTCCAAAAATCCTTCCTTAGTGCACCCCTAGAGAACTTAAAAAATATCGTCTCAAAATTTCAAGTCTGAACTGATTTATAACTGTTTTATAAGTATAGATAGATTGCACCCTTGTGAAGCCAGGGCGGGTCGCTAGTTAATTTAAAATACACAAATAACTTTCGAAAAGTCAGAGGCGTGCCTTGGGTTCGAACCTGAGATCTCTGACTTGCCAGTCGACGGTCATACCACTAAGCTATCAGATCACGACTTAGCTAATAATATATTATGTTATTTAAACAAGTCCAAATCCTAAATATTCGAGGCATGCTAATTCAAGGCGACATTGAGGTGTCCCGTGGAGGTCGATGTTTGATCGATTACACATTTGTTCTGTATATTTCTTTTATTTTAGGGTTCCTTTGTATTAGGAAGAACCGTAGACAAACTATGATTATTGTATAAAAATTAATCCCTATTTCCCTTGGTCACGGCATCACGCATGAACGGCTGGACCGATTTCGCTAATTTTTTTTAACCGACTTCAAAAAGGAGGAGGTTCCATGTTCGGTTGCATGTTTTTTTTTTTTGTATGTTCACCGTTGGTCCGTGGTCACCCCCCCCCCCCCTTCTGTAACCATACAAAATTAAAAATATCGTGTGAGGTATCGTTTGAAAGGGCTTTTCATAAGGATTTCAAATATGAGCCTCACAAAAGTCTGGGAGGATTAATCTTAGGCACCACTTAAAATCGTGAAAATATTTTTTTTTACAAAAAATAAAACCGACATCAAAAGGAACTAAAAAGTTCGAAATAACTTTAAAACCTTTTGGAGTCGGTTCTAAGTCAAGTTCTTAATGAGAAGGTTAAAGAGGCTAGAACTTGACTTGGAACCGACTCCAAAACTTGTTGTTGTTTTGTTTGTTACTGTCAGGAGAAGGTTCTTATGAAAAAAAAAGTTGAGCGGAACATTACAAACAACAAACACATTACAATTTAAGGGTCGGGTAGGGTAGGGTATGATAGAATACTGTAGGGTAGGGTAGGGTAGGGTAGGTTAGGCGTAGAGGTAGTAGCTTTAATCACGCGTACAATTTGTACGGTAAAAAGTCGCGCCGGGCAGCTATTATTAAATAAATAAACCAGCCTATAACTGTCCCATCCTAGAGCTAAGGCCTGTCTCATAAATAAATTCTCCTGACCGAATTTCGGTCACAGCGGCCAATCTCCACGGAGACTAGCCAATTACGCAGGAGATATTATAGTGCACAAGTGTGTGCGCAAACACAGGTGCACTCTCTATTCCCTCACTCTCATAGTCCGATGGGACGGCCTTCCGACACGATCGGAGAGAGATCAGGCGCAGGGCCAACAGCTTTACGTGCTTTCCGAGGCACGGAGTAAGTGATAATTAATTTATAAAACGCACATAACTTACGAAAAGTCAGAGGTGCGCGCCGTGGGTTCGAACCCGAGACCACTGACTTGCCAGTCAACGGTCACCACCACTAGGCTATCACGACTCTTCACGGCCTGTCTCATACTGGATTGATGATAATGGGATTTAAAAAAATATAGATACGGAACTCCATTGTAAACAGACCGCTAATATTAACATGACAGGTTTTTAGAGCACAGATAAGCGGGTAATGGATTAACGTAAGTTTTGGCGAGCGACTATCTATTTAGCCAATGGCTAGGTCAGGTATGTGTCAATAGGTCAAAAGTTTCTTGTGTAGGTAGGCAAGGTTTTATTTTAACTGGCAGTCCAATCGGTGGTCGAATTTCGTATTTTTTTTTTTTAATGAAATTTAGTTTTCTGCACTTCTTCTGTTATACATGTTTTACTTGTAAGATTCAGAGATGGCGCTAGTGCAGTTTACATCAAAATCGGAGGTGGCGGGGACCCTCCGCGACGAGTGCGCAACGGCCCTTATTATACCTACATAAATTATTTATATAATTAGGTAATTTAACTTAGATTCAAAGGTAGGTTATATAACATTATTTTTTCGTAATTAATTAATTCGCTACAGATAGGTATATTTACTGTAAACATTATCTCTGACTGCCCTTTCAAAAAACAAAAGTGTGATGTTAAATCATAGATGATTCTTCCAAGCTATAAACATTACCTCAGTCGGTCTTTCTAGCCATCTAAGTGTAAAAAACTCACAAACCGTGAAACAAGTCCATATTACCAAATATGACGATCGACCTTTGGTTGGAGTCATATTTGTTATTTACTTATAGATGGGCGGTGCAGATTACGAATTAAATGCTGTTTCTATTCGATTGAGTGTTTAATTAAGTATGTATTTGTTGTACAAGTAATAATAATAAATAAGAAACAATATTATTGTGGTTTGGATTTGTATAGTAAAATTACAGTCGACTGGCGGAAATTGCCTAAGGCCTTTTATTTTATTACAATAATGTGCTTGTATTTTGCACTAGAGTTAGGCAAATATATCATGTGGGTATAATTACTACGGGGGATTAGATAATATGCTCAAATTAATAGATGCTTCCAATGATTTGTAACATAGAAAAAAATGGTAACTTAATAGTTTGCAGCTTTTCTTTGATGTACTAAAAAAGCTTTGTGCCAAACTGAATTTTAAAAATTGCCGTAAACGTCAAAGATTTGACAGTTGATGACACAGTCATGTCAAATGATTTTGACAGTTGGGAGTTATTATATGTTTGGAAATTAGATTGGAGTGATTTTAACTAATTATTTCATATAATGCTCTAAAGACAGTATTTTGTAAGAATTTAATACTAGTTAGTAAGTTGGCGTACGATTTGGAAACAAAATGAGTAACATTTATATACAGGAACCGCCTGCATTAGGAAAGGTAAATCTTTTGGAAATTCATAAAAGTTGTCTTTAGAATTTTAACTTTTTTATATTTTTTTTTAGTTTTATGCTGTATGGCCAGCTGTAGTATACTAGGGTTTATATTTGTAAGACAAGTTGTGGTCTAAAAGGAAAATTAAAAGCGAATTATACCTTTATTTTTAAGGTTATCAATAGAGATATTCTCTTTATTTATACCTATATCAAGTTGTAAATTTCGTTAGCTATATTTATAATTACAGCAAAAATCATTAATTGATGTGTGTGTGTAAGTGAGTTATTCTAATTTAGATAAAATTGTTTCTAAAATAATCAATAAATGTAAAACTTGATAAAATTCCACTATTTCAAGTCATATATTTCTACATACCAACTCTTACATTTAATTATCTTGTGTCCTTCTCTATTTCTTTAAACTGCTTGGGTGGCAAATAGGCATACAACCTAGCTGATAGTAGGTGGTTAGGTATACCCGTAAACTATGAACCCTAATTTTTATTTCTTTAAAGTGACTTTCCATGCCTTACATGTACTTTGAAATTTATAAATTTATTTTCCAACTATCACTTTCTTATTCTTAACTTAATATAGTCTCAAACTTTCGCGAACACTCAACATAATGAAACAACTTTTTAACGGATATAACTCGCGTTTTTATTTTGATAATACAATCCTGACGTTTCGAGTGCTTTGCAGCACTCGTGGTCGCAGGCAGACTGACAGTGCTGCAAAGCACTCAAAACGTCAGGATTGTATTATCAAAATAAAAATGCGAGTTATATCCGTTAATAAGTTGTTTCATTATATTCTTAACTTTTTTTTAAATTCCTAGGTCCTTCTAAAAACAACAGCAGGAGAAATAGACATAGAGCTATGGACAAAAGAGGCACCGAAGGCTTGTCGCAACTTCATACAACTTTGTATGGAAGGATATTACAATGGTAATGTATTAACATATTGCTGACTGAATTCAATATTGACACAAGACCAAATTTAACAATTTGAGAAATCACGTTTTAAAGTTTAAGTTGTCAAGTGCGCGCGCACTTATTCCTCCTTACTGAAAGCTCCACTTAAGGGTATTTTATGAACTAATAAGTTTGTTCTTTATTGCATAAAATAAAGTAGGCACGTAGGTAATTTAGAACAAGAATCTATAACTAGCTCAAAATGGTAATATTTTGATTTGTGTCACTATTGATTTCAGTCAGCGATGTTTCTAATACTACATAATGTATTATTTATAGTTTTCATTTTAATAATGCAGGTTGCATGCTTATTAAGTTATGCGTGAATATAATCCCTAAAAACTGTACCTAATCTAAAAATGGTCTATTATGAAACAATAAACAAAACAACGAAACCAACTTTAAAACACAATAATAAAAAATAAAACCAACTTCAAAAGGATCTAAAAAGCTTGAAATAACTTTAAAACGTTTTGGAGTTGGTTCCAAGTCAAGTTCTTAATGCGAAGGTTAAAGAGGCTAGAACTTGACTTGGAACCGACTCCAAAACGTTTTAAAGTTATTTCAAGCTTTTTAGTTCCTTTTGAAGTCGGTTTTATTTTTTAATAAAAAATTTTTTTTTCACGATTTTGCCTAAAATCAATCCCCCACGATATTTTTTGTCTTGGATGATTATAGGAGGGGGGGGGGGGCTGACCACGTATCCCCCCTCTTCCTCTTTACTCGTCAGCCGACTCGACGATCGACTGCACGTATAAACAAAGCAATATTACTGGTTACGACAATTCTGCTATAATCCTACGAGGAGTTCCGTTTCATATCTCGTAAGTTCATGATCAGATCACGATAATTTTTCTATGGGACCACCTCGGGAGTATAGGTACCCTTTTGATTAAAAAAATAATTTTGAAAATCGGCCCACAACTGAAGGAGTAATCGCGTAACAAACATACAAAAAAAAAAAAACATACAGTCGAATTGAGAACCTCCTCCTTTTTGGAAGTCGGTTAAAAACGCTAGAAATGACAAAAACTTAAACTTAGATAAACTAGGTCTATATTTATTATGTTTAATTATTTTTCTTTTTACAAGGTTTAAATCATAATATTATGTTTGACCAAAAATTGTAAGCAGTTTCTGGATGCTGTAGTGTTTTGAAAATATGGACCCCGAATGGGTATTCTATTTAATAATGTCTTAGGTTTTTGCAAGCATGTCACACCAAAACATCACCATAAAAAATATTAAAATAAAATCTACACATTTTGGTTAAAAAAAAATATGGAATTTAAATTTGTTATGCAAATTGTCTGTTCATAGAGGTTAATCAGTCATTTTTCATTTTTTTTTCAGGCACAATATTCCATAGAGTGGTCCCAGAGTTCATAGTACAAGGAGGTGATCCTAATGGTGATGGAACAGGGGGAGAATCTATTTATGGTGCACCATTTAAGGTTAGTTTTTCATTGTCTAGTTTGAGTAGCTCTCTGGTCCATAATGTATGAAAAGAGGCCTTTATCCTGCAGCGGGACAGATATGGGCTGATTTACAGAAATAAACAGCTTTTTACTTAAAACAGAGGGGTTTTGTAAGTGTAAGTCCCAAACGGATGAACCAATTTTTATTTATAGACTCACGCCTGTATTCCCTAAAGGGGGTAGGCAGAGGTGTGCAGTACAACCACAAATATTAGTTTTGATTATTATTATATTACTTAGTATTTTTATTATTTAGTTTTTTGTTATTTGAAAAGTGATTTGTTCTTAGGTATTTTTGTTTTTTAGCTAAGGGCAGATTGTCTCTGCCCTTTTTTGCTGGAGGTTTTTAAAATTTTAAATTTAGAGTTATTCAAAGGATGTTATGATAGTTTTTCTTTATTAAAAGATGTTTTTAATAACCAGGATGAATTCCATTCCCGTCTGCGTTTCAACCGACGAGGTTTGGTTGGTTCTGCGAACGCCGGTAAAGATGATAATGGTTCGCAGTTCTTCATAACGCTAGCCGCGACGCCGGAACTGCAGAATAAGCATACTATATTTGGGAAAGTTACAGGTTAGTGTGTTACATCACTATTTAGTATAGTTCGTAGATGTACATCACTAATAATTATGCCCTTTTCCATCCCGATAATCCGATGGGACGGCAATCTCGACACGATCGGAGAGAGATCAGGCGCAGGACCAACGGCTTTACGTGCTTTTCCGAGGCACGAAGCAAATGATAATCACTACATAGTATAAAACAAAGTCACTTTCTCTGTCCCTATATCCCTATGTATGCTTAAATCTTTAAAACTACGCAACAGATTTTTATGCGGTATTTTTTAATAGATAAAGTGATTTAAGAGGAAGGTTTATATGTATATTGCACCCGACAGCCACATTCTTACTGCTCGATGCGTGGTATCTATATGAATTTCAAAAAAAGAACATTAAGATTTCAAGAAAAAAATTCATCCATCTACTAAAATTTTCCATATTTCTCAGGAGAAACAATATACAACGTTCTCAAGCTCTCTGAAGGTCTCATAGGCCCCGATGACAGGCCAGATCACCCGCACAAGATCACCAGTACCACTGTGATCATTAACCCGTTCACTGACATCCAGCCGAGGGTAGCTCAGACCCAGGAGGACGATAAACCAAAGAAAAAGAAGAAGGAGCGGGTGGGGGTTAAGTATGAGTATTTCTATGAATATTAAAGAGTATTTATTGTAGAACATTATAAGTCCTGTTGTAAGTCATTATACCTCCAATGAGCACACAGTCAGCATCATCATCATTCTCATCATCATCCTCATCATCAACCTATAGCAGTCCACTGCTGGACATAGGTCTCTTCCATTACACGCCATTGAGCTTCATTTTTGGCTGCTCTTATCCAGTTCGTGCCAACCACCTTGCGAAGATCGTCACTCCACCTAGTCTGAGGGAGTTCTACACTACGTTTACCGATCCACGGTCACGAGCACACAGTAGTGGCGCGCATTGGGAGAGACCTATGTTCAGTAGTAGACCTCGCACTGTATCGGACGGGGCCGGGTACTGCTAGAGCGCTTCGCTACCCCGTCCAATGCCTGCTCAAATTTGCGCAAAAGAGCAGGCTGCTGCCGTATACTGCCGCCTACACCATCGCGTGCGACGAATCAGGTCAGCCAGCGCATCGTGCTCCCTGGCTCATTCAGCCGCTTTTACTAAAACTCTTAAAATTCGACTATTACGCAGGCAAGGTCAATATCAAGATGTTTTCCGGACCTATATGCATTTAAATAAATCTGGGTTATGTTTTAGAAACTTCGGCCTATTATCCTTTGGGGAAGAAGCAGAAGAAGACGAAGGCGAGGCGCTAGAATACCGTGGCAAGCCCAAGTCTACTCACGACCTGCTGGAAGACCCTAAACTCAGCAGCAAGACAGCCGCAGGTAAAGTTTAGGCACTAAGAGCCGATTTCACCACTGACACTAAACGCGATCAATCGAGTTAAACTCGGTTCAAGCGTTTAACTGAGTTCAAAACTGCAATTTGTGTATGGCTGAACTTAGTTTAATTAAACTCGGTTATTAAAGTGAATGGTGAAATTGGGCCTAAGACGATTTTTGATGATTACGTTTTTTTTAAAACGGTTTTACTTAGCTTGACCTGTTATTATTTTGTTCAAATTTAGTAATCGATATTTCACCCCCTTCCTGTTGACAGATTGATCTGATATTTGGTACACAGTTTTGATGACAAAACCGTTTTATGTAAAAAAAAAAAAAAAATTATTATTTGTTATAGAAACATATTTTTATTACTTATTCATTTTTATTTTATTTTTTTGATCGGTAAAGTTGGAAATATTATCAGCTAGTATTTAACGATATAAATAAACCAGCCAAAGTAACTGCCCCACTGCAGGGCAAAGGCCTTTCATATTCTAATATGAAAGGCCTTTGCCTTTAGAATTTAGCATTAATCACCATGGACCACGCTAGTTTACTGCGTGTTAGCAATTTCAGACTATAAAGTCCAGGTTTCCTCACAATATTTTCCTTCACCGTTAGTCAGTGGTGTCTTAAGGTGTGTCTAAATACAACGCGGCATTAGAGCGCGGCTGCCGCGCTTTGATTGGACGACTGCCGCGCGCGGCAGCCGCGAGCTACTCTACGTAATTTACGAATAATAAGCAGAGCTACAATACACACGGCAGCTTTCATTGTGGTTTGAATACGAAATGAAGAGCGCGGTGTGTCTCGGACATGCCGCGCAGCACTGTCGCGCAGAAGGTCTAAACTAGTCGCGCGGCAGAAATGTGTCCTGCAAACGCCGCGTGTTGCTGCCGCGCTTTTGCCCCTCAATGTTTGGACATACCTTTAGATTAACTAAGTAAGTACATATGACATTAAAAAAGTCACATTAGTAATACGAGGTTTGAATCCACACCCAATCACATATACAGCGGGTCCGTAACTAATGCGCCACCACGACACATTACTAAATATACATTTATTATATTCTAGAATTGGAACTAGAAGAACAATCACAGAAAACAGAAGAATCAGCGGAAATTGACGAAGAGAAGCTAAAAGAGACCGCGGCAGCAGTAAGCAATATAAGAGATAAACTTAAGAAACGCGGGAAGAGTCCAGAGGGAGACAGTAAGAGACAAAAGAAAGAAGAAAAAGAAGAGAAAGAGAGTGAGAGTTCCGAAGAAGAGTATTATTTGGGGAAGGAGAGGGTTGATGCTAGGAGAAAAGAAAAGTTAGTATACTTTTTAATTTTTTTTAGTGCAGTTATAGGTGTGTTGTACACCACGATTTTAAATTAATTTATTATTTAATGTTAAAAAGATATATAGTTGTAGGGAGGTACTGTATTTTTTTTAAATAGTGTAAATAATACTCTACATTTTTCACTCTACATTTATAGAGTTTCTTGCCAGATACTTCCCCATGAAGGGTAGGCTGCCCTTGGAACTGGCAACTAGAGTCACTCTTATAATAAACAATATTAGAATTATGACTATTCATAAGTGCCTAATGGTCTACATGAATAAAAATATTTTGATTTTGATTTTGACATGCATCGCAAAGATTTGTAATTTTTTAATATTTTAAATATTTTCAGGGAACGAATCCAAAATGAAATAAAGCTACTACGAAAAGAAATGAAAGCTTCCAAAGAAGAAAAGGTCAAAGAGAAGATTGAACACGAGAACAAGACAGAGAAGAAGTTAGAAGATAACAATGAGATGTACCAGAGTTACGTTGCTGAACAGGAGAAGTATAGGAAGATGAAGGAAAAGTTGCCTAAGAAGGGTGCTGCTAGGTAATACATATTATATTATTACATAATATTAATCCTTTACGTCCGCTTCGTTCGCTGGTTACGTGTCGTTTGCTGCCTGACGGCAAGTCGGATATATCCCTTGAGTGTCACTTGCTGCGTGACGGCAAATTGGATATATCTCTTGAGTGTCACTTGCTGCTTGACGGCAAGTCGGATATATCCCTCGAGTGTCACTTGCTGCGTGACGTTAAGTCAAATATATCCCTCAAGTATTTTTGCGAATTTTTTACATGTACGTATCCGACTCAGTGCTCCAAACTTTGCAGTTTTTGTAGACACCGATGTGATCGATGGAGCGTCGATACGGTACGTCGAAGATCGTGGGTTCGAATCCCATCCGTATCAGTTGTTTTTTCAAATTTTCTTATTAAATAATTATCTAATATATCCCTCAAGTGTTATTTGCGGTAAATCAATTATATAAAAAAATGTTTACTTATATTAAATAAAATTAATAATATATTAAATACAATTTATAAATAAAACACCGTCAGAACTTTCAAATAGCTGTAAAAAGCGGGGCAGACGCAAAATACAAACGCTTGTAAGATTAATAGCACGGTTTTTTCGGATCGTGTTTTCTCGGATTCGGATCAGATACAGCGAAAACGCCCTTAACATTTCACCCAAAAACAATTAAGTGCAGTGAAATCCACTCGGACTAAACAAGATGCAAGAAAAAGCTAACTCAAGACCGTATTTCAGAGGACGGCCGAAGCCATCGAAAAAAATCGTCCGACGAAGACCTTGGGTAAAAAACCTGTACGAAAACCGACAGTACCCCGACAATCACACCGATGTCAAATTCCTTCAAGAACTTCGCAAAAACCTCAACGTTGAAAAAGTAACCTTACCACAAGCCATACAAGGATCATTTCGAGTTGTACTCCGGCTATGTATATGTATTTTATACGCCCTAATTTTCGTATACATGTACAACGATTGGGTGAACACGTACACAGTTATTTATACGAGTGTTATTGTTAGTTTAATTAGTTATTTGTTATATATATCGTTTGAAGGCACTGCTTTTTTGAGGCATTTGAAAACTGTGTTAGTTTATATTACTATAGGCTATTTGTTATCGCCTATTTTACATACATTGACAGATACTGTTAGTACTGACACGATATTCGCATGGGCTGTTCTAATGATGGCTATTCATATGATTTTCTTTGACTATAATGTTCCAGCTGCGATAGTATCAAAATCGTTATCAATAAACGCTGCTATATTTGCTTCTGTGTGCCTAGTATCAAGATTATCTACACCTTTCGACGCATTTGTTCTATTAACAATATCTGTTCTTCTATTTGTGTTGAGCCCACAGCTTTTTAAGGCATGTTTGGATACGAAATTGTTTATTTTGTTATTTTTTGTAACTTTAATCTTGACTTTAGTGTGTTTATGTACAGTTTCGGTGACTTTAACGTGTTATTTTTTGTTTGTGGTGGTTATTTTGAGCGGTTATTGTCCGTTTCTTTTCGTTTATTGGCAGAAATATAAAGATAATAAATATGGGCCGTGGGATGAAGCTGTGATAATAGATTCGGATGATTTGGAAGAATGTCTGTCTGTTGGTTAGATAGAGATATATTATTTTATAAGAGTTCGAAATAGGTGCATTAATTAAGAAATGACGTCTAAATAATTACAAAAACTTAAGACGCCTCTTTGCGCTAATATGCTATCTCCCTCGCACATTGAAGTTGATTGAAGATATGAAATCAATGAATATACAGAGTTATTTGTAAAACATTAGCATCCTTAAAAAGGGTCATTAAACTCATCGTTATGAACAACTTTTACTATGGGACCAACCCTGAAATTGCAAAAAAAAGTCAGCTGTTCCATACATTTATGTTTATTTGACTCAACAAAATGTATGGAACAGCTGATTTTTTTGCCTGTCATTTTAAAGGGTTTAATATAATAATTTATAAGTAATAATTATACATTTATTTCAATTGAATGTTTTAATGAATGAATGCTTTAAATCATTCAATTTTATTATTCGTTCAAATGTTCATTCTTAATTTAACCAAAAATATTGTTTTAAGTAACTTATTTATTTATTTATTTTACTTTTTATTTTTTACTTATTTTTTTATTTGTAACATTAATAACCTATGTTATTTAAAGTAAAGAAATACTCTATAATTATTGTTATTATTTATCAAACGTCATTATAGTAACGGCTTAAGTATGGGTTTGTAAACTATGTGAATTTAGGTCAATTTTCGTGAGACGTATATACCTGTCTCTGTCCTTCTGGAGGAGTAAAAACGAGACACGAACTTCTCACTAAAATTGTCAGTATTCACATAGTTTGGAACTGGAACTACGCAGGCGAAATCGCGTGAGTTGCTAGTTTATAATAAACTAGCTGCCCGGCGCGACTTACGCATGAGTACCCTACCTCTACGCCTATTCTACCGTGCCTTACCCTACCCCTACCTCTACCCTACCCTTTTTTTTGTGCTAGGGTGGAAAATCCTCATGGATGTCCCCCGCCCTGGCGAAAGGTGGAGGGGTCTGTCAGACTCTTACTGACTTAAAACGACCCCGGTGTTATCTCGCACGTGGGCCAGGGTCGCGAGAGCATGCGCGCCTTCCGCGGTCCCGGCCGTGAATGGCCCGCCTCTACGGGCCTCGTCCCGGGGGAGTGAGGTGTCACTCCCCCTTCGACGTCATGAGGGGCGCGCGTGGAACACTACGCGCTGCAACCTCGGGTCCATTTGATATAGGGCGACGGACCTCTACCCTACCCTAGTCCCTAACCTACCTAAACCCCTACCCTACCTTATCTTACCTAGACCCCTGCCCTACCCTATACTAGGGGTATAATTCCATTGTTTCTAATATTTATTCTGCTATTCGAAGCGAAGACAAATCCAAGAAATCAAAACTATGAAAATCTGTCCAGCCGTTCTCGAGTTACAAATGGTATAAATAAGCCGACTTTGTTTTATATAAAAGATATGGTGATGGGTCTTTTCTTCGTTCTAGGGAAGATTTCACACTTCAACTGCTGGCTAAATTCAAGAACAAACTGCACGCTATTAAAGAGAAGTCACAAGCAGAGGGAGAGAAGTCTGATAAACCTGATAAACCTGTCAAACCTGAAGATGAGAATGACGATATTAATTCTGATGATTGGTAAGAAATTTTAATCGTGTTAATCAAGATTAATCAAACATTTATTTAAGGACAGAATAATTCTTAAACAATAAATAAACAAAACTAATTAAAACTATCTATATATACAAATCTATAGTTAGGTACCTTAAAAATAAATAAAGATATAAAACCCTTAATCTAAAAGACCGCTACCAGTAGGCAACATTCCCAAAATGCTGGCTGCATTTACCTTTGGGCCAGGTACAGACCAGCATTTCGGTCACGAGACGCCTCGACAATCCTCCGAAAATCGAACGATGTTTCGGATCGGAACGTAATAATGAAGACCATCAAACACAATCCTTACCACCAAATAACCACTGTTTAATAGTACTTAGTGCTTTCATCTGTCGTTTCGTTACATATCCATAAAAAAATCTATAAGAAGGTAGTTTAATGAACAAACATACGATCCGACAATCGAAGCTTCGTTGTTACAATTTCAGAGTTGGCCTCCTGATTCTGAACAAACTACTTTCGGCTTTCGGCTTATCAAATTCTAACGTTCTATAATGTATTGATATTTATATTTCAGGTTAGGCCACACTCTATGCTTCGAAGAGAAAGGAGCAGTATTAGCGAAGGACGCTTCAACTAAAGGGGACGATTGGTTCGATATCTACGACCCTAGGAATCCTATTAATAAGAGAAAGAGGGAGAAATCTGATAAGAAAACAAAATAAATAAATGATTTAGTTGTATTTTAAAAGTTCTTTTTATTTACATATTTATAATCTTTTGAATGGTTTGGGGTGACATCGCGCCCACCTTAGAGTATATAAGAAAATATAGAGTGATAACGTCAACAACATTGCCTTGTGCGTAGCTTAAGCAGGTCAGGTTAAATATATATTTTAAAAAATTACGTTTTTTAGTCATTTTTGCAAAATTTAACACAGCAGTTAACCATAAGTTAACAATGGCAAATCTATACTAATATTACAATGAGGGAAAGTTTGTATGTTAGGGGTAATCTCTGGAACTACCGATCCGATCCTAAAAATTCTTTCACCAATAGGAAGTTACTTTTTCCCTGAGTGCTATAGGCTGTTTTATTCTAAAAAGGTGAGTTTTCATTAAAAATAACAATATCTGTGATTCAAGTCAGAAAAAAACAGGCAATCTGGCTACTTTATCAACGTGTGTTACGGGAAAATTTAATTTAACGCGGGCAAAGTCGCGGGGAACAGCTAGTATAAATAGTATAATCCAAACTAATATTATAAATGCGAAAGTAACTCTGTCTGTCTGTCTTTGCTTCACGCCTAAACTACTGAACCGATTTGTGTGAAATTTGGTACAGACATAGTTTGGAACTTGAGAAAGGACATAGGATAGTTTTTATTACAAAAAACAAAATAAAAAATAAAATTTATTCCGGTCATACAGCGCCATCTATTGGTCAAGAGTCGAAGTCACTATTCCATGCGAACGAAGTCACGGGCAAAAGCTAGTACATTATTATAATATTATAATGTGACCCCTTCAATACCTTCCTGACACCTCAAAGTAGACCCCACCAAAGAGAATTCTCTTTGAAAAAAAAACCTGATTTCGGAAAATACCTGTAATGATGGCGTGTTTAGCCGGTCAACAAACTGCTATAAATCTAAAAAAAATAATTCATCACATCCAGGTGTTTAGCCGAATCCAAACTGACCATTGTCCGATCTAAGATAAGAACTAATATAATTTAAATTCGTAACAAGACTATAAAAGTTAACGAACCATTAAATTTAACTGTAGAAGCCTTTTTTAAGATGATGAGCCTAGTGGTGGTGACCGTTGACTGGCAAGTCAGAGGTCTCGAGTTCGAACCCAAGGCGCGCACCTCTGACTTTTCGTAAGTTCGTCTTTGTGTCAGTGTGCCGTTTCGAGCGTTTGTACGTAGTTACCATACTGTATGATTATTATACTGTGCAGTACGTTGCTGTAAGAAAGTGCACGAAAGATTTTACTAATTTCTATTGTTTTCGCAAATTGAATCCTAACGGGGGTCTGCTTATGCTTTTAAAACAAAGGCGTGAAGTACAAAAGACGGTTAAACAGGGGTTATTGACTTCTAACGTATAATTGTATATTATTTTTTTTATGAAGGAATCATGTTTTGTTATCTGGATGCGCGATCAGGAAATGGTTAGTTTGCGGATGGCGTTTAAATGCGTGTATTAAAGATGTTTTGTGACCATTTAGTTACATCTATAGGACTTTTAGACGTCTTTAGGACCCCATGAACCCTATAGGTATAGTTTCGTCATGTCTATCTGTGATGTGGAAATTATGGGCAAATACCTCCAATGAGTATCCTCATCCATCCACGTAGTGACTGGGAACGCGTGACCGCAAACTTCCGCGATTGTTACCACCCTGGTGGTATAAAAATCAGCTTGAGAGTGCCTTAAAGGTGTAAAATTCAATGCTACAAAATTGTAGGGTCGTTGACTGAAGACCGCAGACGCACTCTCTATCTACTGAGCAATCAGCCGGGCAGAGTTTACTAAGTAGGTAATCATTGAAGCTTTTGATTAAATGATTAGTGATGTGTTGTGTTGTTATCGATGATTTTAACTGCTAACCCAGGGCTTCCCAAACTGCGTTGCGACGCCCTGGGGCACGAAGCAATCTATACTTATTTATTTATTTATTAAAGTACAGCCACATCACATACATTTAAGTTATTGCTTATTAGAATTATACAGTTAAATTGCTAATGTATATGACAATTACGGCGTACATAACACTTATAATATATTGGCTATGGCACTAATAGAAAACATTATTATTATCTTATAAATAATAATGACAATTAAAAACTTAAAACTTGGTACAAAAATTATCAAAATACAGATTAGGTACCTGGTTTTACGACTTCCAAAAAGGAGGAGGTTCTCAATTCGATTGTATGTTTTTTTTTAACGATACGACCGAGTCGTGTAAATGCCGTGCGCATTCTGATCGTAAGTAGTTTCTTATATAAATTATAAATGTTATTTGGAGTTTTTTTGATAACTTTGTTACTTGGCTAAGCTACATAGTTACATACTAGGGTAGGTGCTTTTTGGCTCGAGGGGGGCGGGGGGGAAACTGAAGTTTTTGCTGAAACTTTGTAATGTTGTTCTCCTTAAATTGCTTTGTTTCTATTTTTCACAACTATATTCATTGATTTTATAATGTTCAATGTGCGAGCGAGATAGCAGATTAGCGGGTAACCGCGCCTTGAAGTAGTTTCGCACCGCCAAAAAAATATAGATATAAAATAGGTACTTAGGTATGTGACGCTCTTCTAACTTGCATTTTCCACAGAGAAAGAACTTATAAGATAATTAGATCGATGTTCAGATTATGAACCAATTGATTCTGTTAAAGGTCATATTTTTCTGCAATGTTACACGAAATTGCCATGTAATTGACAACACCATTATGTAACTACAAGTACTAGATATAGGTATATACCTACCTATTTCCATGTCTGGATGTTTGTATATAATATAGTTACCTTTTTTTATTTTTGCGGCCTTTTGCCTTTTTTTTTTGCTTTTTTTTTGCCTTTTTTTTATTATTTTTTAAGTAAAAAATATTCTTACCGCATACCGTAGTCCAAGGGTGGGGCGCGCACGCGCTAAAATCATCTCCCCTCTGCGTGTTCCTCGCACTGTATCGGACGGGGCCGGATACCGCAACCGCGCCTCGCAGCCCCGTCCAGTGCCTGCCTGTAGGCCGCTCATGTACTCCTGTATTTTTTTAACTAAGTAGGTACCTACTAATTTGGTATACATTTCGTACAATTGTGATATAAATTTATTAACAAAATAGATGATGGAGTGTCTGGGAAGCATGACGTATAAATTGTACCTACATTTTTTAAATTATTGTTATATTAAGAATGGTGCTAATTCTCTTACATACGCTCTAATGTAATTTAGACTCGCCATCTCTCTTTTTAGCAGAGATCATTAGAAAAGGACAGAAGATTTTTAGAGCTGCCAAACTAGTCCATTTGCGTGATATCAACGAGAATTTAGTCGGCAATCTTAGAGGTCTAATTTCACGTCAATTGCAAGCACGTAGACTAATTTGAAAACTCTAATTTGATGGTTCAATTTGCTGTCCTTTTTCGATGCTTTTTCGATGATTTTCGATGTTTATTAGAAAGAGATAAAGATAGACTTAATTAGTTTAGCGGGTTGTACAAGAGAATCAGCACCAATGTGTCTTATTTTTATTTTTAATTTTATTGTAAACTTTATTATTTATTCCTAATTTAAATTTTAATTCTTTCTTCTTAAGTTCTATGATGAATCTCGTATTTTAATTTATTTATCAATCACTTTGACGGTTCTCATTTGACAGTTAAATTTCCTGTCCTTTTTCAATGGTGTTTAATAGAAAGAGATAAAACTAATGACTCTAAAATAAGTTTAGAGAAATGTGCAAAAGAATCAGGCACCATCGTACTAACAATATTAACAGGTAATGATCGAACATAGAATTTTGTAATCGTTATCTGCGAGTGCGACATATAAATATCGTCTCGTCAATTTATTATCGTAATAATGGACTTGATATGTTCTTTAAATTCGCTCTTATTTTCGTGGTGGTGGTGGTAATAATTGCCATCGGAGTCCAAGGACGCACGGGTAAGTAACATGTTATGGTAAAACGGACCAATCTTCTTCTTCTTCTTAGCGTGTCGATGGCAATCTAAATTGTGTCAGCCCAGAACTGGGGTACGAGTTTGGCACCTTCAGTAGCGTCCATCAGGTCCTGTAATGTACAAACGACAGGGCATGCAGGGCACGATATTAAGTGCTCCACACAGTGTTTGTGGACGGATCAATTAAAGGACCGCGACCGCTTTGATATACATCGTATAATATAGTGTGGGACCCTTTAGGAGCTCAATCTTTTGGGCAAATTGTTTGCGAAATTGGCAAAAAAATATTGTGGACGATTTATGAAATTCTGACACTGTGACTGAACGCAGCGATGCATTCGCAGTATCGCCGATCTTCGATGCGAAAAGTATCATGTGCTGTGGGCCTAAGGCTAGATAAAAACGGTAGATAAAGTTCTTAAACACAAAACAGAGTCAAGGGGGAAAGTTCGCGCGGTAGATTAGTAGTTAATAGTAGAAAACCAAAAAAATTACTATTTGGTCCTAGAACAAAGGAATACACTGCACTCCTTCCTTCTTCCTTCTTTAACTATTGACAGCTGTAACTTCAGAGCTCCTAGTACAATAATTTAGCACAACGCGTAGTTTTAATGAGACAATTACCTACCTGTCTCTATCCTTTCGGGCATGTAAAAGCGCGGCGTGCCTAACAGGCGTTGAGCAGGGGAGGTTTCGGAGCTGGTCTCTTAAGAGGACTGTCTCCATGTGCTGATGATGATTACCGAGGCGGTTTTAGTGAGATCTTCTTCTTACCGTACGGTTGAAGAACAACCTGGTGTCAGAGTTTAAACCCGTAGGCCTCTACACACCATTGAAAAATCTCTCACGTGTGCTGGTTTCATCACGATGTTTTTCCTCGTTTTAGCAACTGATAAATTAATTTATAATACGCACATAACTTACGAAAAGTCAGAGGTCGCCTTGGGGTCGAACTCAACACCACTGATTTATCAGTCTACGGTCTTACCACTAGGCTATCAGTGCTTAAAATCAATGAGGTAAGAATCCCTCACTCCCAGGTTTCCCCCCGTAAAGAAAAAAAGGTTTATTTAAACTCTATAGTTGGTATGAAAATTAGGCGTGAAGGCGTAGGTACTAGGGGTAAAAATTCAAGTGTATTGCTTCGCGGTATTTGGCGCCGCCATATTTGACACATCGCGCAATGCAAGATGGCCGCGCCAACGTGAAGGCTAGGATGCGTTTGGGTCCTGGGAGTTTTTTCTACTTTACTAAGTACTTTTTTTTTTCTTAGATGTAACTTTCATCTCATTTCTCAATCCTTTTATTTTTTTCAACAAGGTTAACGTATTATAAAATTTGTTAATGACCATTTGTTAATTTGTAATGACTTGGTAAGACTGGTGATTCTGAAATACAGGTTTTACCTATATCAGACACCAGTCTCTATTTCAAGTGATACATGTACTATGTTTTTACCTGTTTTATTGATGAGAAATAAAATAAATAAATAAATATCAATATACTTAATTATGAACTATCAATATATAATATATATTATAAAGTTCATATTATGAACTTTTATATTTACAGATGTTGAAGTATGTCCACGAAGGCTAGAGAATACAAGAAGAATTATTGCCACAGCTAACGGACCACGTGGTCCTCATGCTTTTCTCAATGGAGCTGCAGTGTCATTACAGGGCGCCAGCTTGCTCTAACAAATAGTTATAAATATGGTGCTTAAGAATAAAAAATAATCATTCTCCTAGCCTTTTTATTAACAAACATTGTTGGGGCTGACTTCTTATCTAACCAGATGAAATATTTAGTGTCGGCACGGTATCACCGAAAATCGTGGGTTCGAATCTCATCCGTAGCAGTAGTTATATTTTCAAATTTCTTATTAAAATATAGATACGGTGGCTCAGTGGTTACAGCGTCGGCACGGTACGCCGAAGATCGTGGTTTCAAATCCCATCCGTATTGGTTGTCTTTTCAAATTTCTTATTAAATTATAAATAACTAATTTAGTAAAATAAAATATAAAATAAATCTTAGGTATAAATCATTAATCAAGGTGCAGCTGAATATTAATTTACTGCGGAGCGACTGCATAATCTGATTCCCGTAACCCAAACGATAAGATATTCTAAAGCTGGATCCATTGTCAGGATTTTATAAGGCTACTGACTCCATAATATAACGACTGCCAAAAATTTTCATGACAGCCGGCGCCAGTGCTTTCCGAGACACGAAGCAGGTAGAATCTAACTGCAAAGTTAGACTAACCCTCTAATACTTCGTAAAAGGGATGGATGGTAACTACTACCATCTATCTGTGATGGTTGAATGTAAAAGAGAATTTTAACACTGCTCACTATATCCAACTAAGTAAGAAAGAAAGAAAGAAAATATATTTATTTGACGCGATACACAACAATTTATATGTACGTATTAGGTAAAAAATCTACAACTAAACTACTAACAAAACTGAGCACTGATAGCCAAGTGGTATGACCGTCGGTCGTCTGACAAGTCTCGAGGTCTCGAGTTCGATCCCAAAGCGCGCACTTCTGACTTTTCGTAACTTATGTGCGTATTATAAATTAACTATCAGTTGCTAAAAGGGTGAGGGAAAATATCGTGATGAAACCAGCACACCTGCGAGATTTTTTAGTGGTGTGTAAAGCCATGTCAGAAGCCTACGGGTGGTTTAAACTCTAACACCAGGTTGTTTATTAACCACGCGAAAAGAAAAGAAGAAGAAGTTAAAAAAACATAAGTACTATCGACATTCGACGGACTACCTGTCGATTGTCGAATCTCCCCCGCTCTACGAAGCGTATTATTAATTTTATAAATTGTGTATTCGTCTGCTGATGGTAAGATTACAGTTTTGCTAATTATCTTACTCATTGTTAGCTGGCTCCGACAGTTTAGTATGGATATAACCTATTGTTTACATTATTATAAATTTGCCTTTCATTACAGTGTAGAATGATAATGCCCTTCTGACCGAATTTCCGAGTTCGTACCGTGTGGTTTCCGGCCAAAGAATAGAACCACCCCTATACGTCCTGCGGGTGTCGTAAGAAGCGACAAAGGGAAAAATCTGGAGGATGGGCAGCAGCATCCTTCTGTGTAACAGCAATAATCTGTTACTGCGATCGCCAACACGCTTGCCCAGCGTAGCGATTATGAGCAAATACCTCCAATGAGCGCATAATTGTGGGGCTCATTGGGAGAGGCCTATGTTCAGCAGTGGACTAATACAGGCTGATGATGATGATGATGATGCTGGCCTAATTTCGGTCATAGGCGGCTTATCAATAGAGATTAGACAACTACGAAAATATTAAAGGTCATAAGTGTGTGCAAACACAGTAGATGCACTTCCTATTCCTTTACTCTCAAAGTCCGATGGGATAGCAATCCAACTCGACCGGAGAGATGTAAGGCACAGGCCTAATGGCTTTACATGCTTTCTGCGAAAAAAGCATGTACTATCGTGGACAAAGCCGGTGCACTACTCTTAAGGTTAGAATCGCTTGCGCGTAGTATCATCGTTCAAAGCATTTTGATGGCAAAGTGGTGCACCGTTCGTGTTCGCGATAGTACCTAGATAGTAGTTTTGTGTCTGTTTGTTGTTGCGTGTCTTTGAAGGGTTCGGTGATAGCAATTAAATTCTGAATATGGATAAATGTTATTTATTACGATGATTACACGGAACGAGTGTTGTATACTGCGGAGGGGTAACGACTGTGTCGATGCGAACGCTCAAACAACGTTAGTTTCTATATTGCTGACAAAACAGATTCGTCGCGTCGCCACAGTAGATAGATAGTAGTTTTGTCCACAATTAAGTAAGTACTCCTGATAGTATAGTTTGCTGATTTACAATGTTTTTTCTTTTTGTTATAAGTTTGTTTGTTTTCACTGGAGGTCGCCATTTTTGCCCATAGACACAGACTAGTTATTTTTTAAAATTATGTTTTCGATTATAGATGTCTGCGGCTTGTGTCTGTGGGCATTATTGGGCATAGATCCAGTTTGTTTTTTGGTCCTTTTTTTTGTGTGTGTGTTTTTATTTTTATTTCATATATACTTTTATTATGTAGCGCCTTGCGCAATATTGCGTGTAATCAATGATTTCTTTCTTTCTTTTCTTTTTTGTTAAAGTTGAATAAATGGAACTTTCTTTCTTTCTTTTTATTTCCACCTACATTTACGTCTTATCCACACATTTCTTTCTCCGCACTTCAGTAGGTACATTAACCCACTCAGTCCCAAAGTGGACTCGATTTTACATTTTCTAGCCAAAATTTAGCGTGGGATTGTCTAGATTCTAGACTAGATGGCAGTTTAGATCTCTCTTACGAAAAGGTGTTAGGTATTATTCTGTTAACTTAAATATACAGGGTGGTTATTATGAAGGTAAGTACTTACCTTATTTTAACTGAACCTGTTCTGTGTTATGAATTTATAAGGCGGTAAGTACACAATTACTTTGGCAGGGACATTTGGATCCCGAGTGGCTAGTGCAAGCGCAAGCGCAAGCGAGGGATATAAAATTAATGGCCCGATGTTAATAATAATCGATCTGAACTACTGACTGACAATGTTTTGAACATTGACACATAAAATATTATACAACAAAACAACGCACTTTTTAAATTAAAAAACATCTATTAAACAACAAAAAGTTGGCTTTGGGAAAATAGGGGAAGGGCGGGGGAGGGAAGGGTGTCCTCCCCCTTTGAAGTTACTACGCCACTCAGAATTGAAAAACAATAATAACAAAAAAGTAAAACCGACTTCAAACACTATAAAACTTGATATAACACAAACTTTTCGTTTTGAAGTCGGTGCCAAAGCTTCGGTTCGGAACCCGCTTAGCTTGGCTTTGATTCCAAAACGAGAGTTTCTTGTGTTATTTCTAGCTTTTAAGTGGGTGCTTTGAAATCGCTATTATTTTTGTAAAAAAAAAAATTGTTATTGTTTTTTTGTATAAAATACTTCTACCTATTTATATCTAATACTTCGGGAAATAATAATCATAATGTTTTATGTTTCTTAGCATAAACATTTGAGCGGTATCAGCTTCTTTGTCCGGGAAATTCTGAGAAATCACTGAACCATCTTCAATGAAACTTTTTTATAAAGATGATTCAACACACGCAACGATGCCTAATTAAAAACCGTTGTTAATCCAAGTATTAATTCAAAAAGCTATATACTGTTATTCACACATATCTCTTTAATAGAAAACAAAGAAGTTTAATTCGTAAGATTCTCATAAAAATTCGCGAAATAACGTTCTCCTGAATAATTTTTGTACAACGTATAATCATTTGATTTGAATCCCAGATAAGGTGGCAAAGATAAGTTGCGAATCTAGTGTGTTTGTAGTGGGTTCCATACTTAGATATATGAAAAGTGGTGCCCGCTTCACTAGTTATACCGAGCCCTTTTTTTTGTGGCCGGGGGGAGCAAAAAATTCCTTCCACATACCGCACATCCGAGGGCATACGGTTATGTGGGGCTCGCACCCATGTATCGGACGAGGCCGGGTACTGCAACCGCGCCTCGCCGCCCCATCCAGTGCCTGCCTATAGGCCCGCTCAGAAATGCACACGGGGGGCAATGTCCTGGCGTATTATAGGTATACCGAGCCTCGGAGAGCACGTAAAACCGTTCAGTCCTTCGCGATCTCTCACCGGTCAACTGGATTGCCGTCCCATCATCATCATCCTCTTAGGCTTATTATTCCTAAACTTTGTTGGGGTCGGCTTCAAATCTTAATCTTAACTGGATGCAGCTGAATATCAGTTTTCTACGAAGTGACTGCCTATCTGACCTCTGCAATCCAAAGGGATACGATATTCTAAAGTTAGATCAGTTGTCAGGATTTTATAAGTGACACCTTTTAGCGACTATCAAGATCTTCATGACAGCCGGCGCCAACGACTGAACGTGCTTTTTGAGGCAGGTGATAATTAGTTTATAATAGGCACATAGCTTACGAAAAGTGTTTTATTGTTTTTTTTTGTTTATTTATTTCTCTTCTTTTGTATATTATTATAATACTATTTTTACTTTTTATTTATTATGTTGTCTGTGTCCAATAAACTTTTTTCTATTTCTATTTTCTATAAAAGTTAAAGATTGGCCTTGGGTTCGATATTGAAGCCTCTGACTGGCCAGTCAACGGTTATACCACTAGGCTATCACGACTCGCGAAAACCTAAGACAAATAAATAATAAAAACCATCCCGTTTTAAGTATCCCCAAACACATCTACATCTAAATATTTTTTGTTATAATAATAGTTACATGGTCTAGAGTCTGCGTGTTACATGTTGAACTGAGAACTTTAGACGATAAGAAAAAAGTTTGAAATATTGCTATGAATGTAGTCTATAATTATAATAATAGCTCTTTCCTGTATTGATTGTATTCACGACTTTTTAATACTGACAATAATGTAGTGTCGTGATAGCCTAGTGGCGACCTGACTGGCAAGTCAAAGGTCTCAGTTTAAACCCTAAGCGCACCTCTGACTTTTCGTAAGTTATATGCGTATTATAAATTAAATTATCAGTTGCTAAAACGGTGAGGGAAAACATTGTGATAAAACCAGCACACCTGAGAGATTTTTCAATGGTGTGTAAGGCCATGTCAGAGGCCTACGGGCGGTTTAAACTCTGACAGCAGGTTGTTCATCAACCACATGATGAGAAGAAGAATTATCACTTACTCCGTGCCTCGGATAGCACGTAAAGCCGTTGGTCCTGCGCCTGATCCATAGAAATATTAAATTATCTTTGGCCTGATCTCTCTCCGGTCGTGTCGGATTGCCGTCTCATCGGACTATGAGAGTGAGGGAATGGAGAGCCCACCTGTGTTTGCGCACACACTTGTGCACTATAATGTCTTCTGCGTATTTGGCTAATCTCCGTTGAGATTGGCTGCTGTGACCGAAACTCGGTCAGGAGGACATTTATGCTCAGTAACAGTAGTTGAGGGTAGGGTGTAATTCTACTCAGTTTTCTTGGTTCTGTGTCATCGGCTCAGTTCGGGTCTTTCCGCTCACACTCGGCTGGGCTTGAACTGAAAGATTGAAAGTAATAATAAAACAAAGGATTCGTAACAATTGTGAGAGATTATTATAATTATATTCTTGAAGATACAAAGAAAACGGGAACTGATGAGCTCATTAGTAATAAGCCTGATTAAATTAAGTAGACGTATTTATAATATTATTTAGTTATTTATCAGATTCGTTATAAAGCCAAGAGTCATATTAAAAGCCGATCTCAATCTCAAGGACGCCGAAGAATTAGAAGCGGGGGGAAAAAAGAATTCCGGCAGGAGTGGGAGGAGTGGGAGGAGTGGGTTTTATTCGGTTCGAGTCCGACACTACCCAAGCTATCTCATTCAAGTAGCTTGGGTGTCCGAGGGGATATCCCACTCCCGCTAAAATATTAAAAAAAAACTGGAAACGAGGGGATATAGACTTATGATGATGCTGGTTTCAGCGCGAATGTTCGCTCGACCGGGGTAGTACCACCCTTTAACAGAATAACGGCGTGAAATAACAATAAGTATTCTATTCGTACTGTTATGTTTCATAACGTCATGTCAGTGAAGAGAACCGGGGGCCAATCCCCCTGAAAGGTCAGCAACGCATCAGCAATGTTTCTCGGGCGCACTGGTGGTGATCACTTACCATCAGATGACTCTTCGTTTGTAGAAGCGGAGATCCACCGTTGTGGGCAAAATGGACATACCCAACCAACCCTGATAGACTTGTGACGTCACTCGAGATCGATAGGCTGATGATATTATACATACCCTCATCTGCCTAGCCTTTTCCCAACTATGTTGGGGTCGGCTTCCAGTCTTACCGGATGCAGCTGAATACCATAGTGTTTTACATGGAGCGACTGCCTATCAGACCTCCACAACCCAGATACTGGGTTACACGATACCCCTTGGTAAGACTGGTTGTCAGACTTTCGGGCTTTTGACTACCCGTAACGAATGTCAAAGATCTACAATTGACAGCCGGGGCCAACAGCTTAACGTGCTATCCGAGGCACGGAGAGTGATAATTAATTTATAAAACGCACATAACTTACTAAAAGTCTGAGGAGCGCGCCTTGGGTTCGAACCCGAGACCTCTGACTTGCTAGTCAACGGTCACCACCACTAGGCTATCACGACTCCGATGATATTATACCCTAAACCTTAATAAAAATGAATCTTGCGGGATTCAGAACGCAAGCTTTCAATTTACTTTGATATCCTTTGAAGTTGTAAAAAGTTCAACAAAATTGGCTCAGTAATTTAGAGACTAAATGTAACATTGTGATGTTCATACACCACTTTTTTTGAGGGCTAGATCCACCACTAGAGTCACTACAAAAAATTATCATGCGTTCAGAGGCGTTAAGATATTCTATTTTAAAACAATTTTACATAAATACAGATAATTAAACAAGACGTTTTTATATGTTAATATGTTTTTTTTAAAAGGACGTGCAGTGTTAAATAAAATTTATTTTTATTGGCTTCAGATAAAGGAAATTTGCATTCAGATAACGTTAAAAACGCTTGTCTGCCGTCCGTTTGAACCTTAGACAATTAAAAGATTGTGTCAGATTAGGATAAAATAATCTGACTTTAGGTATGGGCCCACTGCTGAGCAAAGGCTTTTGTCATAAAATAATGGAGATCAAAGAGAATATAGCCTTTTTTTTTTTTTTTTTTTTTTTTTTTCGCAGAAGGGGAAATGCGCCTTATGCATACCGTCCCGCTCGGGGATGCGAGACGGTTATGTCGGGCTCTCCGGCCTGGAGATGGTGGGCGGCCGGCATACCGACTAAAACCCCTTCTGTGTCACCTCTTATCCGCATAGTGGCGGGAACGCGGTATCCCAATGTATTACATCCGCGAACCCGCCGCGGACGTCCGTTGCCGGACCCTCCTCGGGGTGGGTGTTAGACACCCACCCACCGTGACCACTTCGAGGACCATGTGCAATGAACGCCAGACGACCCCGAGTCTGACGTCCATGGTCCTCACATCAGCCGCAGAGGATAGGGAGAGCGGCGCATCGTAATACCGACACTCCTCTTCCCCTGCGGCCCCGCCGTGTCCGCAATCTGACGGATGCGGCCCCGCCGAGGCCGCGGAAGGTAGGGAGAGCGGCGCACCGTAATACCGGCACTCCTCTCCCGCCGCGGCCCCGCACTCCTCAGCCGCGATGTTGTTCATACAACACCGCGGCCCGCCTCAGTTGCGGTGCTGCTAGGTGCTCCACCCTGATACAGCACCGCAACCCGCCAGGGCCGCTCCAAAGTGGGCTTCTGGCCAAAGCCCGCCGGAGCGGCGCCTCCTTGGGGTTCCTCTTAGCTTCACCGCGAGCCCCACCGCGGCTACTAAGCCCCCCCGCCACGACAAGGCGAGAACCCACATTCGGGGGGGAAGAGAATATAGCCTAAGTTATTTCATAACATAATATAGACTCTCCAGAGGGGGTAGGCAGAGGTGTATGCAGTACACCCACGTTTCGCCGGCTATGTTATAAGTCCCATGTAATAGAGGGTGAGTATTGCCATTAACCGGACTCGATTCTAGACTCCGTGCTGCTTCTGAGAATTTCCTGATGGAAAAACCCAATAACACTTGCCCGACCCGGGGATCGAGGTAACATAGTCCTATATTGTGCTCTATTGTATTTGCCTGTGCGAGGCCCTAATAAAAAGCTTTCTTTCTTTCTTTCTTTATAATGGTAAAACCATATTACAAATTGGCATAGCAACTAGGTATAATCTGCCACATAGTAGTGTAAATTCGATTGGCTTGTAAAATACGTATTGTTTTTACATAAGTGGTTTATTTTTTTTTAGCTATGGCGCGATGGCCAGAGCGTGAACTCATATACTTACTTAGATTTTTTGTTTCAATTATCTTAGATATATACTAAATTAAGATTTAGTATGTTTGTTTATACGTTTGTTAATCCAAGTTAAAAGTTTTTTATTTAGCTTGCCCTGCCCTGTTTATTATTTGGTTTAAATTTAGTAATCGATATTCACCCGCTTCCTGTTGACAGATTGATCTGATATTTGGTACACAGCTTAAGTTCTGATGACAAAATGACAGTAAAAAAAAAATACTTATATTATTTGGATAAATAAAAGCTTTTCCTATGGTTTTGCTTTAAAAATCTTTAATAATGTATGTAATTCTATTTAAAATTAACACACATAATTGTTTTTTAACCGACTTCCAAGGAGGAGGTTCTCAATAATTCGGTCGGTATATGAAAAGGCATATATTTGACCACTGCCCCACTTGATGGTAAGCGGCGTTGTTGGAGCACACCTGCCTTTGAGATGCTTATTCACTCTTGATTTGAAGATCCCCAGATTATAATGTTCCAATACAGACGTAAGGTTATTCCACTACGAGTATTTGGCTGTACCTACGCATGAGAGGATATTTTTCACTTTGACTGCCAACTTTACCGATACTACGAAGTAGGTAATAGTGTTTTTGTATATCAATGGTAATAGCATAGTCTAAACATCATATAGTCAGTCAACGCGTTTGATGTTTTCGGAAATGCCGACAACGTCTAGACATTCGTCGCGACGTAAAAAGTGTTAGGGTTGACACAGGACTAAAAACAAAAATATGTTTTTATAGTGTTTTTTTTGTAAGTATGTATAACACGTTATCAAAATTGGAAAACGTGGCCGCCATTTTGAAATTTTTATTTACTGGGCCGATTGCTTTCCAAATCGACATCTGAGAGTCCGCATGGTCTCCGAGTACATAACCGTTGTCAGAATTGGAAAAGGTGGCCGCCATTTTGAAATTTTTATTTACTGGACCGATTGCTTTCAAAATCGATATCTGAGAGTCCGCATGGTCTCCAAGTACAAAGCCGTTGTCAGAATTGGAAAAGGTGGCCGCCATTTTGAAATTTTTATTTACTGGACCGATTGCTTTCAAAATCGATATCTGAGAGTCCGCATGGTCTCCAAGTACAAAGCCGTTGTCAGAATTGGAAAAGGTGGCCGCCATTTTGAAATTTTTATTTACTGGACCGATTGCTTTCAAAATCGATATCTGAGAGTCCGCATGGTCTCCAAGTACAAAGCCGTTGTCAGAATTGGAAAAGGTGGCCGCCATTTTGAAATTTTTATTTACTGGACCGATTGCTTTCAAAATCGGTATCTGAGAGTCCGCATGGTCTCCAAGTACAAAGCCGTTGTCAGAATTGGAAAAGGTGGCCGCCATTTTGAAATTTTTATTTACTGGACCGATTGCTTTCAAAATCGATATCTGAGAGTCCGCATGGTCTCCAAGTACAAAGCCACCCCTGAAAACCTAGAAAACGATACCCATATTGATTTTTACTCAAAATTAGCGTTCGCCATCTTGGATCTCAAAATTAATGTCATATTCGTTATCACCGCCCCCGAAAACCTAG
This sequence comes from Protodeltote pygarga, assembly GCA_936450705.2. Classification (NCBI taxonomy): domain Eukaryota; kingdom Metazoa; phylum Arthropoda; class Insecta; order Lepidoptera; family Noctuidae; genus Protodeltote; species Protodeltote pygarga. The sequence goes on from OW388275.2 coordinate 4,463,122, forward strand.
AAAACGATACCCATATTGATTTTTACTAAAAACTCGCGTCCGCCATCTTGAATCTCAAAATAAATGTCATATTCGTAATCACCGCCCCCGAAAACCTAGAAAACGATACCCATATTGACTTTTACTAAAAACTCGCGTCCGCCATCTTGGATCTCAAAATAAATGTCATATTCGTGATCACCACCCCCGTAAACCTACAAAACGATACCCATATTGATTTTTACCAAAAACTCACGTCCGCCATCTTGGATCTCAAAATTAATGTCAAATTCGTAATCACCACCCCCCAAAACCTTGAAAACGATACCCATATTGATTTTTACCAAAAACTCACGTCCACCATCTTGTATCTCAAAATTAATGTCATATTCGTAATCACCACCCCCGAAAACCTCGAAAACGATACCCATATTGTTTTTTTTACTCGTATCCGCCATCTTGGATGTCTAAATAATTAATGTCAAATTCGTAATCACCCCTCCTGAAAACCTCGAAAATGTCATAATTATTTATAATCAACACACCCGTTGAAAAATTGAATCAACATTCAAAATTAAAATAAATAAAATGTGCCACCCACTAAAAACAAATGACGGTGTAGTACCCGAATGGAGTATGGAAAAAGGTACTGACAGCCGCGGCCCCCCCTCCGTCCCTCGCCCCACACACCCCGCACGATTGCTCTGTCTAGACGTGTTCGTTGGACTACTGTAGGGAAAGAGCTCTTTATACTGTGGTACAGGGGCGTGCACTTCATATAGGCAAAAAGGCACTGCCTACCCTGATAAAATTCTAATTAATATTATTATAATATATTCTATTTAATGTATCTAATTGTTAAAATCGCAATATAATTACACAGAATTACACAATTATAACGCTCAATAATATCAATTCGCAACCCTAACGCCATCTGTTGGCACATTACGCACGTAAACACCGAATCCCGCGCTGGTCGCCTTCAAAGAAACGTTGCTACTTGCAAGTCCGGCACAACTTCTTTTGCCTATCGTCTCATAGACCAAATCCTATAACGCGCATGCGCGCAGTAAGTCACGTGGATCTTTCTACCAATTCAACCAATCACATGTCATGCTGGATGTATCCACACTGACATGTGATTGGTTGAATTACTTCAAGTTCGTGCGCGGAGAACCAATCACATCGCTTCTGTGACACCAGCTGTTTACAATGCGTAATGTCAAAAGTTTTCAATTGAAGTTTTATCTATTATAATTTTCATTGATTTTAAACTTGATTAGTCTGCTAACCTACCTTTATATATGGATAATAATAAATTATATCAAAATACTGAGAGGAGTGCTGGCTGTTTGTTTGCAGAGGTTAAAATCTACAGTGTTTCTGTTTGTCGTTTGTTAAATTGCGTTAAAAACCAAACTATACAAAAGTTAATATTGGTAAGTCAATTCGATCAACATAGTTGACTTAGATAAAGTATTTATAAACAACATACAGTGTACAGAACGGAGATAAGTGGTGGAGTTATTTGGTATTGGTATTGGTATAACGGGCTGTTTTCCGCAGGTCCACGTCTTAGCGCGTATTCTGCGTGATGGTGGTGGAAGTGGTGGAGTTTTATTGTTGTATTATTTTTTGGCTGGTCAATGCCGCGCGCGAGTCGCGCCGCACGAAGTAGGTATTTGTTGTATCATTGTTATATGTTTATGCAATCAATATCCTTATTTTTCTATGAAGACTATAACTATCTGCTCAGGTAAGTCTTTATTAATGAAATACACTTTACAGTACAATAGTACAGTAAGATGATGCGCTGATGTTTGTGTGTGTTTTCGGCCTGGAAATATGCGCGCACGTACCTATTTACACAACTATATTTAAAGGGTACAACGCCGACGCGACGTAGTGGTAGTAGGTATTATAACATAAAAAGTGGTATTTGTCCCAATGAAAGTAAGTTTTTGTATCATGTAGTTACCTATGCCTGCCTACCCTGTTGAAAATGTCTGTGCACGCCCCTGCTGTGGTAATAGTACATAAATATTCTTTGCTGATATGATGGGGATATGATGGGCTACCAGAGTATTTTCAACTAAATATGGTTTGATATGACAGCCTCGTTGGTCTAGTGGTAGCAAGCGCGACTGCTGAGCACGAGGTCTTGGGTTCGATCCCCGGGTCGGGCAAAAGTGTTATTCGGTTTTTCCATTAGGAAATTCTCAGTAGCAGCACGGAGTCTGGAATTGTGCCCGGTTAATGGCAATAGGCTCGCCCCCTATTACATGGGACTTATAAAATAGCCGGCGAAACGTGGGTGTACTGCACACCTCTGCCTAGCCCCTCTGGAGAATACAGGCGTGAGTCTATAAATAAAAATAAAAAAATGGTTTGATATGCTTTTACTCGGTTTAGAAGATGTGGTATGGTGCTACCACCCATTCTTGCTGATGGCTATACCACCACAAGTTTTCAAATTAATCATTTCTCTAATGCAGACAAAACCATGGTATACACTAAAGTTTAACCACCTGCTCGATTAACAAACTCAAAGGTTCACATCAGATGCCAAGGAAGTGTTTTCTGGTCATCGGACCATGACACAAAGACACACCCAGTCATTTGCGCCACAATATTTGCAAAACTAAAGCCGCGTGGACGTGTACCTTTGCTAAAACTTTCGAAAAAAGAAAAAAAAACTTTTGTTTTATCTGTGGGAAAGAGCGGGAGAATTTGGAATTCGAATTTTCGTAATTCGCTCCGTGATGTAACTGAGTGCTGTTTGTCTCTTTTACTCTTAGCGGTTTCGGAATGAGTGAACGGGATAGATGTAATTTGTTAATCCGTCGTGAGATTTCTGCGTGTATTATGAGTGTGATGGGAAACTAAATTTGTATTCCATTGCTCAGTTTGTTTGCATTTATGAATAAAAGCATTGATTTTGACGGGCAATGAAACGTGAAAATTTAATTTATTGTGTTTAGATTTAAAATTCAGATGAAAATTTTGCAATTTTTAAAAGAATAGACATTTCTATGCTAAATTAGTTTAAAATTAGTGCAAATTGTTAATTAAAATGGACGTTCTTGTATGAAGTGTTATTATGTTAGTTTGTTTGTCAGTAAATATGTTGTACATACTAGTTTTGTGCCCAGTTTTGCTCGCGGCCGGCGTCCAGACACTTACAATTGATTCACAACTTGGAACATCTATTGAAGGTAAGATTTTATTTACCACTTTTGTTGAAGTTAAGTTAAAAACACCATGTATCTGACTGGGACAAAGCTGTTGCCATTTACTGGGCAAAACGTCTTAACTTTATCTAGATAGAGATCTAGGTTCAGTTATACAATAAAAACAATTTAGGTAGAAAACCGATTTTTATATTTTTTTAAATGCATGCAGCAATCGAAGTGAACTTTGAAGTACTATCGTGGACAAAGCCGGTGTACCACTCTTCAGGTTAGAATCGCTTGCACCCGGCGTCCGAACGTAGCGCTAACCGCGCCTCTACGCACGTAGTATCGTTCAAAGCATTTTGATCGTAAAGTTGTGCACCGTTCATGTGTGCGATAGTATACCTACCTACCTTTATTTTTTTAATCATAAAAAAAATAATCCTCCTGACCGAATTTCGGTCACAGCGGCCAATCTCAACGGAGATTAGCCAATTACGCAGGAGATATTATAGTGCACAAGTGTGTGCGCAAACACAGGTGCACTCTCTATTCCCTCACTCTCATGGTCCGATGGGACGGCCTTCCGACACGATCGGAGAGAGATCAGGCGCAAGGCCAACGGCTTTACGTGCTTTCCGAGGCACGGAGTAAGTGATAATTAATTTATAAAACGCACATAACTTACGAAAAGTTAGAGGTGCGCCCGCGCCTTGAGTTCAAACCACTAACTTTAATAACCACTAGGCTAGCACGACTCAATAATTTCAATTTTTCAATTTTTTTATCATATTTATTCATAGACTCACGCCTGTACGTATTCCCTAGAGGGGTTAGGCAGAGGTGTACCTATGCAGTACACCCACGTTTGCCGGCTATGTTATAAATCCCATACGTATAATACGGGGTGAGCCTGTTGCCAATAATCGCCACGCTGGGCAAGCGGGTTGGCGATCGCAGTAGCAGATGATTGCTGTTACACAGAAAAATGCTGCTGCCCGTCTTCCGGATCTTTCCCTTTGTCACTTCTTACGACACCCGCGGAACGAGTAGGGGTGGTTCTATTCTTAGGCCGGAAACCACACGGCACTAGACCAATGAGTGAATCAAAATAACTGTGACCGAAATTCGTTCAGGAGGATATCACCTGAAAATGAGGTATATTCAATTATTATTTGATTGATTGATTGAATAACTAGGCCATGCTAAGACTATATTTTTGGTTGAAACGGATTTGATGGCACCTAGAGCGGAAAGCCGTTATTTTTTTTGCGAACCAAATTGTATTTGAAACTATACATCTTTTTATCTTTATCGTATAATTGATAAACAACGGTTGCCATAAAAACCGCCGGTAGGCCTCTGTCATGGCTTTAGGTACACATCGTTGAAAAATCTTTTAGTTATCTATGCTGATTTCCTCACGATGTTTTCTTTTACCATTTTGGCAAGTGATAATTAATTTCTAATAAGCACAATAAATTCGAAAAGTCAGAGGTGCGTGCTTGGGTTTTGAACCTAAGTCAGAAGGATTTGAAATCCAGGCAGTCCAACGGTCATACCTCTACTATCAAAGCTTCTAAATAAACAACAGAATTTAACGTTAGGCTTTAATTTACCGAAAGAGTGACAACATCGTTTTTTTTAATTATTTTTTACATAAATTTAAGATATAAAATGTAATTCATCACCAAATATGTCACGGACTCAGTCATCATCCTCCTAGCCTTATTATTCCCAAACTTTGTTGGAGTCGGCTCCTAATCTAACCAGATGCAGCTGAATATCAGTTTTCTACGGAGCGACTGCCTATCTGGCCCCCGCAACCTAGGAATACGATATTCTAAAGTTAGATCAGTTGTCAGGATTATATGAAGGTACGGACTCTCTACATCGATTGTCAAAGATCTTCATGACAGCCGGAGGCAACGGCTTTACGTGCTTTCCGAGGCACGGAGCAGGTGATAAATAATTTATTATACGCACATAACTTACGAAAAGTCAGAGGTGTGTGCCTTGAGTTCGAACATGAGACTTTGATTTGCCAGTTATTAGCCAAGGAAACACCATAAACCACTCCAAACTCCGGGGAACGAACTCAAGACCTTGCGCACAATATTCGCGCTCGCGACTTTCACAATCTTGTCAAACAAAGACACATAATTTATTAAATTACTCGTCAAATTATTGAAATGTATTTTTATAAACATTGCAGTACACCGGATATCTTTGGCAATAATTATTATGTTTGGCATAGTTTCGTAACTCTGACAAAAATGTGGTGTTTGAAGTGTAACATAACGCTTGTTAGCCTGAAGGGTAGGACAGTGGCGTGGAACATCCATATTTCGCCACTCATGTTATTTACCGTGCCCGGGAGAGCACGAAAAAACTTTCCGGTCATGGATTGTCGATTACACTATGACATTGAGAGAATAGACATAAAATATTTACCAGTATTATTAGAGAAAGAGAATAGTTTCGTTAAAAAAAACTGAATTATCTATCTGCTTATTTAAAAAAAATATATATTGAAATTTCAGATTGTTTTGAAAGAATATCAATTGGCGAGCAGCTACCCCCAGACGCCATCTACCGGAATGTGACGGAACTAACGACGCGTGAATGTGAACAAATCTGCAAGCAAGACAAACAGTGTCAGAGCTATGATTACGGGTTAGTACTGTCATTTGATCATAGATGGCGTTGTTAGAGTGTTCGTTGAACTAAATTTTTCTGATGTCTCACCCTCAAATTAGGCAGAAGTGTTTACACAATAGATCGATTGAAGAGTTGAGGATAATTTTTAATCTTACAAATAAGTAAGATTAATACTACAAAATTAAAAGATATAAATTAATAAATGGATTTGGCACTGTAAATAATACCTACATCAAAATAATAGGTGCACGGGAAACTGGGATTAATACCAACGCTTGGCAAATCATTTTAAGAAGTTTTTAAATTGGTAAAACTATTGGCAAGACGTGTTTAGTACAGTGAGGTGGGGATGATAGGCCTAGATCTTATTCATAGTTAGGGTAGATAGGGTCAGTGCCTAGCCAGTTTCATATAGATACCGTGCCAAAAGGTTAAAATTTTCAATCAAGAAAACTTGGACAAATCATAGATCTCATTATCATCGGTTGCTCTTGTGCCCAATAGTAAAGTGACAAGTGACAAGACAATATTTTTTTAATAACAAAATATTTTTTTCTATTCCAGCGTTGGTGCCAAAGGCAACGCAACCTGCAGCCTCAGCAAATCAGACGAGAAAATAATAAAAGAAAAGAATATTCTTCTCCGACACCCTGACTACGATGTCTACGTGCGCCGGTTCCAATGCGAACAGTCTCCCCCTTCTCCAATCAAAGCCCAATATGACGAACCATCTGATGGACCAGTCCACAGGCCAATCCATAGACCAGTGGACGATCAAAAACTGCCTTTTACTGATGACTACTTAATTTCTGGAGACCTTGAAAACTACGGAGTCAGTAGACCGGTTTATAAACCTCAATATGATGAAAGACCTGATGATTACACGAATCCAAAACCAGATTATGATATGGGGCCAAGTTATGGAGCTCATAAACCTCAAGATATGCCTTATAGGCCACAAAAACCTAGTCAAAATGGGTCGTATAATACGAGACCTGATCCGTATGATGTTTTGCAGTTTCAAGATCCTTATAGACCAAATGATAGGCCAGGTTATCCAGCTAATGATGACAGGCCAAGGCCTCCGTATATGCCAGAGAAGCCTGCATACCAATACATCATAAGGCCTAATAGAAAACCGAAGCCTCAGGAAGATACAGGCTATTCTAAACCTACGAATGATTATCCTAGACCTGGTTATGGTCAGGCCGACCCTGGTTATACACCTCAAAGACCATATCCTAATAAAGAACCTTATCCTCGTCCAAGTTATCAAAGCCCTGCTAATGGTTATGGTCAGAATTCTCCATATGAAGATAATTCAATCCATGTTGAAATTAAAGACCCTCCAAGACCTTATAAACCTCCAAAACCTACTTATGGTCAGGGAATCTATGGTTATGGAACTTATTCTAGCCAAAACTCATATTCACAATCTCAAAGTAGCCTTTCTCATTACTATGGGTCTGGACAGCTTTCAGATTTTGGAAACAATCCTTATAGACCAGACCCAAGACCAGAAAGACCTGGTTATGGGGAACCAAATGATGGCGGCTATGGAGGTAGACCAAAACCACAAAAGCCTAGCTATATTAATGACAAACCTTCATATGGTAATAAGCCTGGTTATGCTGATGATAAACCAAGCTATAATAAACCAGCTTACGGTAATGATCAACCTTCCTATGGTAACGACAGGCCTTCCTATGGAAATGATAAACCCACCTATGGAAATGACAAACCTTCCTATGGAAATGATCAACCTTCGTATGGTAATGATAGACCTTCCTATGGTAATGATAAACCTTCCTATGGAAATGACAAACCTTCCTATGGAAATGATCAACCTTCTTATGGTAATGATAGACCTTCCTATGGTAATGATAAACCTTCCTATGGAAATGACAAACCTTCCTATGGCAATGATAAACCTACCTATGGTGATGATAGTCCTTCCTACGGCAATGATAAACCTTCATATGGTAATGATAAACCTTCCTATGGAAATGACAAACCTTCCTATGGTAATGATCAACCTTCCTATGGCAATGATAAACCGTCTTACGGGAACGATAAACCAACATATGGAGACGACAAACCAGCGTATAACAAACCTGCGTATGGGGACAACCCTTATGGTCAAAAACCTTCCTATGGTAATGATAGTCCATCATATGGCAATGATAGACCTTCTTACAACCGCCCTGTAAATGATAATGGTGGAAACCAAGGCGGTTATGGCAATAGACCCTATGGAAATCAGGGCAGTTACGGATTACAAAAACCTAGTCATGATTACAAGCCTTCTTATGGTGGAACTCAGGGGTCCTATGGTGGAAGTCAAGGAGGCTACGGGAACAATCAGAGCACTTATGGTAGCCAAAGTTCTTACGGCCAGAGTCATGGGAGCTATGGGAGTCAGGGTTCCTATGGAGGTCATGGTAGCCACCAGAGTGTTCAAGGATTGTATGGAGGGGGGAGTTATGGAGGAACTCAAAACTATGGCAGTCAGGGTAGTTATGGTGGGTCTTATGGTAGTCAGGGATCTTACGGTGGTAGTCAAGGCTATGGGGGCTATGGGAGTCCGCAAGCCTCATATGGTGGGAGTCAAAATGATTTTGGAGGTCAAGGATCTTATGGAGGAAGTAGCGGATCTTATGGAGGCACCTCAGGATCGTATGGAAGTAGCACTGGTTCTTATGGGAGCAGTACCGGTTCTTATGGAGGTAGTACCGGTTCTTATGGAGGTAGTACCGGTTCTTATGGGGGCAGTACCGGTTCTTATGGTAGTCAAAACGATTTTAATCGGCCATCTTACGGCAATCGACCATCTCAAGACCAGCCTGCTTATGGCAAACCTCAAAAGCCTAAACCATCGTACGAAAATGATGATGATCAAGGTTTGTACATAACATTTGTGTTTTATATTTTCTCAACCATATTTTTACTGCTGGCTTATAATACGCACTACTTTCGAAAAGTCACAGGTCGCGCCTTGGGTTCGAACCTGAGATCTCTGACTTACCAGACAACATTCATACCACTGTGCTAACACGATTCAAATGACATATTAAATTACACAGGTTACGGCAACCGGCCCAACTACGACGAAAACCGTCCCGACTACATCAACCCCGCTGATCCCGGTTACGGCACCGATGCAGACAAACCGAGTTACGGTTCTGACAACACCGAAAAACCGAGTACCACCGGTTACAAAATACCGGTGATAAAACCGGTTTATGAATACGAAATGGAGAAACCTGCTAATGCGCCGAGTTATATTGCGCGGCCTGGTGGAGAAGTTGTGACGTCACGTCCAATGGCGATCAATGATTTTGAAGATGGGTACGGTAGGAATCCGGGGAAAGAAATTTATAAGGGTGAGTAATAGTTATAATATTAATTTATCTTCGAAAACGGTAGCGTGCCTGATTGACAGACAACGTACAGCTTAAGCCGATGATTTTAAATTTGGAGGAAATATCCCTTGCGTACCCCTAAAGATTTTTGGAAATTCCACCCCTGAGAGGGACCGGAAACGACCGGAAATAGATCAGGCGCAGGGCAGCTTGTGCTTTCCGAGGCACGGATTAAGTGTTAATTAATTTATGACACGCACATAACTTACAAAACGTCAGAGCCTTGGGTTCGAACTTGAGACCTCTGACTTGCCAGTGAACAGCTATTTATTTAAGGTAAGAATAGGTAATCTATGGTAATTATAATATCTTAGGTTTTTTGCGATCACAAAACAACTTTTACAACGGATCTTTCTTTTTTCTTCATCATATGGTTAATGAACAACCTGGTGTCGGAGTTTAAACCACCCGTAGACCTCTGACATGAATTTACATATCGTTGAAAAATCTTTCAGGCGTGCTGGTTTCCTCACGATGTTTTCCTTCACCGTTTTAGCAACTGATAACTAGTTTCTAATACGCATATAAATCCGAAAACTCAGAGGAGCGTGCCTGGGTTTTGAATCTACTACTTTTGACTTGGCAGTCTGGTCATACCACTAGGCTATCACTGCTTAAAACGAACTGTAACTTGTAACTATAGGTACGTATAAGTAGTCAAATGATAAATAGTTTAGGAGCTACGAGGGAACAGATGAACAAACTTACATACATAGACTGCTAAAATCATAACCCTCCTTTTTTTGTAGTCGGGTAATGAACTACATTCCAAACTATTATTTTATAGAATCACTTAGAATCCGCTAGTTGGTAACTTTATTTGTAGAAAAACAAATAGTTTAAATATTTTTTTACTTTTATTTATTAGGTTTAGCATTTATAATAATTATGTAAAAAATGTGTGTGAAATAAGGAATAATATAAACATGATCCACATCCAGGATTAGCTTCAGATTAAAGAACTTTTCAACGGTCAACACCATAGACACAAATTTTTGTACCTATATACGTGTAGACAACTAAGTATATCGCACAATATATTCGCTAGGTCAAACAGAGGTGACAAAAACACGTCACAAAACTCCAAATATTATAAAACCCCATATTTAAAACAATCTATTTCGACCATGGGACTGTGAGCCGTAAGGTCATGACACCTAACCATTCAGATGTAAATGATACTAATTCAAATAATTCATTATGTTCGCTCACTAAAACAATGGCGTCGAGGCTGTGTTTGGTCACAAAAGGTCATTATTATGGTAACTGGCCTCAGTTTTTGGTAGGTTGATTATTTAATAAATGATGTACCATTTACAATGTAGTACAATTTTTAGTAATTTCCCCTCTAAGGGGACGAAATAGGGGGTGAAATAAATCAGCCTGTAACTGTCTCACTATGAAGGGCAAAGGCCTCTTCTCGTACAGAGAAGAATTGAGCATTAATTGCCACGCTACCTCACTGCGTGTTGGCAATTTCAGACTATTAAGTCCAGGTTTTCTCACGATGTTTTCCATTACCCATTAGTCAGTGGTGTCTTGGATTAACTAAGAAAGTACATGTGACATTGAAAAAGTCACATTGGTACATGCCAGGTAAAAGGGGTTGAAAGTTTGTATGAAAATCCGTCATTTGTGAGGTTTAGTATTAAGCTATTGGGTAAAAAAATTAAGAAACAAGTGCTTCAGCTTTTTTGAAAAATCGTCCCTTATGAGGGTAAAAAGAGGGGTGAAAATTTGTACAATAAATCGTTTTTTTTATTAGATTCATAAATTTGGACTAAATCCTATCCTAATTAATATTATAAATAAACAATAATTCATTTAAAGCTACTTTTTTTATTTGAAAACATGTTTCGATCAAATTGAAATTTTTGCTGAAACTTTGTAATGTTTCAAATAGTTTAGTTCGATTTTTCATAACTATATTCATTGATTTTATATCTTCAATCAACTTCAATGTGCGAGCGAGATAGCAGAATTTCGCGAAGAGGTAATGAGTAGTTAATACAACTAGAACTAATTACATCAACCAACAATGGAACTTATTTGGCAGTCATTACACATACTTGTAAATAAACAATACACAATTATCTTAAGCCAAGACAATACGGAAGAGTTTTTTTGGTCTGCAGTGTAAATTAGTCAGATTCCTTTTGAATGATTGTCGGTATTCTACCGTGATTGTCTATCGTCGTACGCGCAGTTTTTCGTTAACAAGGTTTGATAGTAAGTTTGAGTGTTGCAGTTTTTCTTTTGAAAGTATAAAAGTGACCTCTGTTGATTAAGTATAAGTACGTATAAGTTTATAATGAAAATTTAAAAAAAAAATACCGACTTCAAACCACTAAAAAGGTTCGTTACATGGTAAGCGGGTTTCAGATCAAAGCATCCTAAGCCTTGGCACTGACTCCAAAATAAACGTTTATATTAAATTATATTGTTATCAGAACTAATATCAGATCAATCTGTCAACAAGAAGGGCGTAAAATTTCAATTAGGTACAAAATTTGTCCCAAACAAAAAACAAACAGGGCAAGCTAAATATTATAACGGTTTAAAAATACACTGCCATAAATAATGTCTTTCTGACCGAATTTCGATCACAGCGGCCAATCTTAATGGAGATTAGCCAATCTACGCAAGAAATATTATAGTGCACAAGTGTGTGCGCAAACACAGGTGCGCTTTCTAGTCCCTTATTCTCATAGTCAGATAGGACGGCCTTCCGACACGATCGGAGAGGGTTCAGGCGCAGTGCCAACTGCGCTTTCGGAGGCACGAATAAATGATAATTAATTTTATAAAAACTAAAGTGCCGTAAATGAATGAATGAATGAATGAATAAAAATTTATTTGAGACAGCACATGAAAACACAAACAAACAAAAAAAATAAGAGAAAGAAAAAAAAAACATGAAACAAATAAAAGAAAAATAAATCATGAGGTTTGTGTCCCACGGCTGCACCAAATAGGTCTTCAGATCAGCTTAAATAGCACGTTACTAACGGTACCCAGTAGACACTGGAGGGCAGCCGACTAGGACCAAGATTTTAGTCCGCATGAGTGCAATTTTAGCTCACACCACACCGGGCGCTAAAAAGATCGTTACAGCCCTGCAAACATACTTGACCAGGAAACATAGGTACCGGAAAACATGACCAAATTTGCCCCACTTACGTCTACGTTAATGATGATGCATTCGGCATTGACATTAGCACTGCTCATACCAAAACAGTTCAGCGTGAAGATAATATACCACAAACAAGTAATTGACAAAACTATGTCACATTTATGGATGTGAAGCTGGCGTGATGGCCATGCGAAGGTCATGTGGTATACTATGGAGTTTTTTGTGATGCTAAAGGAACTTCCTATATAGATTTTTTTAAAATAGGTAACTGTTTACCCACCCATCTTGTGGTAAGCGGTGTTGTGGTCTATAATAGAGAATGCTTTTTTTTGTTTACGGGGGAACCTTCAAAAGCCACCCGGCTTCCGGGGTAGAGAACAAGGGGTGTTGGATTCTTACCTTACTAAAACCACCCTGGAGATCACCATTAGGACCCAGGTCCTCTTAAGAGACCAGCTCCGGAACCTCTCTTATGCAACGCCTGTTAGGCACATCCCCGGAGATATCAAACATCTTGCCAGAACACGACAAAGTCACTTGACGGCAAGGCTTAATATTATGTTGAATACGCAGGCAAAAACTGCATTTCTGCCCAGAGGTTCATGGAGGATCACCGTGTGGGTTTTAGTTCGTGTGAGTCAGACATAACCTCATCGCCATCGACCCAAGAATAGAACCACCCCTACTCATCCCACAGGTGTCGTAAGAAGCGACAAAGGGAATGACATAACTCTCAAATGTGCTGGTTTCCTCACAACGTTTTCCCTTACCGTTTTAGCAGATAATAATGAAAAAATTTCTAATAGGTACGCATATAATTTGAAAAACATAAGTGCGTGCCTGGGCGTTCGAAAACGGTCATTCCACTAGGCTATCATTGCTGATTTGAAACTTGACTTACTAACTTGAAACATCGAAGGAAAACATCGCAAAGAAACTTGCACGCAAGAGAAAATTTTCATGGAAAATTTAAATGGAGCCATTTTTGCCATCCGTAAGCCTCCTGCCTACAACTCTGACACCGTTGTTTAACCATACGATAACAAGAAGCCAGCGCCTATTTCCCGAAGGTTATACCATCAGGCACTACATCATCTCCACGTCCGCCCAATACCTTATGTTTTTACTCAATAATGGCGGCATAATGGAAGGTCTAAACAATTTGCCCAAGCCTACCGTTTGCAATTTACAAAAAGTGTGTGGTCCAAGATGTAGGCGGAAGAGATGATATAAAACTCATTGAACTCATTCTCCTAGCCTTATACAAGCCATAGCTAAAGTCGCAGGCGAAAGCTAGTTATCCTAACTAATATTAAAAATGCGAAAGTAAGTCTATTGTTGCCCGTTTGTCTGTTTGTAATTATAACCTTTTTACGCTTAAACCACTGAACCGATTAACCTAAAATTTTGTACAAACGTTGTCAGGTGTATAGAAACGGACATAGGGTACCTTTCATCCCGAAAAAAGTATTGTTTCTGAGGAAAACCACAATCACCTTCTGATGATAATAGATGGTGCCATATATCTTTCGAATCATGATTAAATTTTAAATTTTAAATTACGCGTGCAAAAAACAAATTCTGGTGTGTCCATTATTTTATGAGAAATAAATTAGGCGTGATTACATCTTATGGTATGAATATCGGACTGCCAATCCAGAGGTCTTTAATTTGACCAAAATACATTGAATACGCCAACCAATTTATCTCAGTGTGACATCATCTTCTTTAGTGTAACAAAAATATTTCGTTGTTTCTTTTGTGTGACATTTACACTTTTTATAAAATTTATTGATTAGTTAGAAGACAAATTACTGCTGTCCAAAGTCGATCTACAACAAACAAAGTAGATACTTGCCAAAACCGCTTCATCTTATAACTTACTTACCACTTAAGATAGCGATCTAATATCAAGATTCTTTGAATCATTGTGTATACAAAACTTATTGTTAAAGTTATATCATACAGCCATTTTGAACGACCTTCACCATTGTCTTTTGTTTAAAAATATATCTATAAAAAAAATATGGACTCCTTGTTTCGTTGGGGTAAAGCTATTTTCATGGTAGCTGAGAAAATAATTTGAGATAGTCGTGTCTGTGAGATAGCATTCAATGTCTGAAAAAGTCGACGACGAATATGTACTGTATCGGTACGATACAGGTACATCCACCGCAAAAAAAATATCCTAAAGTACGTGGTACCTACATAGAAACATACATAATGCTTAGCCTTTTCCCAACTATGTTGGGGTCGGTTTCCAGTCTTACCGGATGCAGCTGAATACCAGTGTTTTACATGGAGCGACCTATCAGACCTCCACAACCCAGGTACTGGGTTACACGATACCCCTTGGTAAGACTGGTTATCAGACTTTAGGGCTTCTGACTACCCATAACGACTGTCAAAGATCTACAATTGACAGCCGGGGCCAACAGCTTAACGTGCTATCCGAGGCACGGAGAGTGATAATTAATTTATAAAACGCACATAACTTACGAAAAGTCATAGGTGCGCGCCTTGGGTTCGAACCCGAGACCTCCGACTTGCCAGTCAACGGTCCCCACCACTAGGCTATCACGGGAAACGTGGTTCAAAAATCTTCCCTACACCAGGGTGGATAGACGAAATTTCAAATTTCACAGTTCAATTCTTCTTTCTTTCTTTATCGTTTTTCTTTCGTTTTCGTTATCGTTTATGATTGATCAACAATTTGGTGTCAGAATTCATACTCTAGGCCTCTGACATGGCTTAACACAGGTGCACTATGATCTATTCCCTCACTCTCTTGGTCAGATGGGACGGCAATCCGACACAACACGAGAGAGATCAGGCGTAGGGCTTATCATCGTGCCCTGCGTGCCCTAATATATGCACGCAGGAGGATTTAATGGCTGCTTCCGATAACGCAGTCAGCGTTGCTACTTTTTGGGCCGCTTCAATATAATAAAAATTTAAAAAAAAGTTTTGCTATCGAAACGATAAGAAGAAGAAGAACGGCTTTACGTGGAGCAAGTGATAATCACTACATAGTATAAAACAAAGTCGCTTTCTCTGTCCCTATAACCCTATGTATGCTTAAATCTTTAAAACTACGCAACGGATTTTGATGTGGTTTTTTAATAAATAGAGTGATTGAAGAGGAAGGTTTATATGTATATTACACCCGTGCGTAGCTGGGGCGGGTCGCTAGTTAATTTATAATACGCGGATAACTTACGAAAAGTCATAGGTACGCGCCTAAGGTTCGAACCTGAATTCTCTGAGTTGCCAGTCAACGGTCATACCACTAGGCTACCAACTCATAATAGCTATAATAAACTCAATATCTATACTACCCTGACTTTAGACCTCTTCCTCGCATTGTGCCAACCCAAGGATTTTGGAACAATGCGAAAGATTTATTGATAATACTAGTTTTACTTCCAACAATTACATCATTTTATTTCTGTGAATTACAGAATTGTTATTTAGATCGAATGTTTCGTTGGTCTGCTGAGCACGAAGTCCTGGGTTCGATGGGTCCCGACCAAAGCGGGATTTTTCCAATAGGAAAATTCTTAGTCGCAGCACGGAGTCCGGAATTGTGCCCGGTTAATTGTAATAGGCCCTGCGCCTGATCTCTCTCCGGTCGTGTCGGATTGCCGTCCCATCGGACTATGAGAGTGAGGGAATAGAGAGTGCACCTGTTGTAAAAGATTGGACGCTGTGATGTGACTGAAATTCAGTCAGGAGGAAATTATTAATTGGTGTACAAACATTAAAAAAATACGTATTGAACCTATCTTCTATTTTTTGATAATTGGTAAAAAAATCCAGATATCAAAAATCATAAATTTCGAACTTGAGGCCTTATGCTCAACGTCCGTGCTTGCAGCCACCCAACCAATGACGCAATTACACACAGCAATTAACAATAGGTTCCTAGTCAAAGAAGCTATACTAATAGATTATTAAACACAAATTAACCGTTGACACCATGAAGGATACAAGTCTTGAACATTAAACTTAGTCTTATTGTTTATTTAAACAAATATCCGTGAAGTTTAATTGTTTAATTTTAAAGGGTTCCGTACATTAAAACTCTTTAAAAGATGCATGGATTTCGCGAGCCAAATTGTCACGCAGTTTATAAGTTTAAATTTGTGAGCATTGAGTTCCATCTATATCTATATAATAATATATAGCAGTAGCTTCCGCCTGCCGCTTTGCTCGCGTGGTTTGTTGGTAAAAAAGTAGCCTATATCCTTCCCCCGACTTCATACTTTCGTTATTAATTAAGTTCACATCAATTCAATTTAAAATTCAATTATGATTCGAATGACACGTGGCGTCATCTATTAACGTAATTGTTATTTTTCTCGGGAACAGTGCATTTTTCGGGATGAAAGGTAAATAATTTTCAAATATATAAGTATAGGTAGGTATATTTATTAAGAAACAATAAATATAACTATTGAAAAAGTTAAAAGAAATTCAAAAAAAGTATTAAGAAAATATTAATTTATAAATATTTGATGATTATGTATTTTAAGAGTTAACTTATTTTTTACGGATCCCCAACAAATAAATTACTTTTAAAACGGTCGTACATTTGGATCCATGCAGCGCCGGATAACCATAATTTGGTAAATTACGCGGAAGACTCTATAGTTTTAGTAGCTTGAGATTTTTTGCTCAGACTTCATCCCGGATCAGAATTGTTTGCGTGGAAGCTGACTAATGGTATCTTGGTGCTAGATCACGGGTTCGAATCCGAGGCAAAAAGGTTGGAGGCCCACTTAAATTCAGATCTTAGGTTGTTTATGAAGCTTGTGAAGAGTATTTAATAATTTTAAAAATAACTCAATGCAATGCGAACT
Source organism: Protodeltote pygarga (assembly GCA_936450705.2). Taxonomy (NCBI): domain Eukaryota; kingdom Metazoa; phylum Arthropoda; class Insecta; order Lepidoptera; family Noctuidae; genus Protodeltote; species Protodeltote pygarga. The sequence continues at coordinate 4,480,352 of OW388275.2, forward strand.
TATTTATTCTGTGAAAGTGGCGCGCATTATTATTATTATTCCATTTATTAAAAAATCAAAATATACATTTAAAAATTTAAAATATAGTAGCCCCCCGGTATCGGGAACAGGGTCCAAGCTACCGGTGGTTAGGGGTCCAGAGAGAGGAACTTATAATTATTATTATGAACCAAACATTTCCCACTGCACGGCAAAGGCCTCCCTTCCATTAGGACACGCTTATTTTCAGCAGTAGACAGGCTGATGATGATGATGACATGACCCAAAATTTGGTTCCGGTCTAGTTTTTTTTTGTACCCAGTGCTTTGATAAGAAAGAAAGAGAAAAATTTTATTCAGCAAATGGACATAATCATCGAGCACAGAAAACAATATAAAATAAAACTAGGTACTACTCAAATGCCCATGCCGAATGGGTCACGACCTCAGCATTTTATACTAGACGCCAAAACGTCTAGCGCTGGTATTTTTACCTTACACTTGGTTGGATTACCGCTGGATAGATATATAACTATCGTCATCATCTAACAATTCAGCGGTTAAATCATTGGCCTATCACAGCGAACTTGAACCATACAAAACACAAAATTTATAATCAAAATGCATTAATTTATGAAACCATTATGAACACCATGATATTATGTTATTCTCATGGTGGTACAATGGCTGGATATATTAGGCTTTTTGCCTCAAATAATCCTTTTTTTGAGAGACAATAGCCAAGTTATCAGATGTAATGAACACTTGGTTAGTTTTGTATGGATATGCCGTTAAAAGTATTTTATTTTGATGTTTCATTTGTTATTATAATAACACTAGCGACCCGCTCTGGCTTCGCACGGGTGCAATATACATAATAAACTTTCCTTAAGAATCACTCTATCTATTAAAAAAAACCGCAACAAAATCCGTTGCGTAGTTTTAAAGATTTAATCATACATAGTTTTAAAGATTTAAGCATACATAGGGATATAGGGACAGAGAAAGTGACTTTGTTTTATACTATGTAGTGATAGTGAAGTGATACCATAGTATATTTTATGTATGTTTTTTACATATTTATGCACATGTTTTTGCTTATTAAATGATATTATTTAATAAGAAACTCGCCAAAACAACTAACTCGGGTGGGACTAGAACCCGCGATCCCTGGCGTGCCATGCCATCGCTTTACCAACAAAGCTACTAAGTCCCGCTCATTTCAGTTGAATTACGAATCTCTTTCTTAACTTCATTGACATATCTTTTTTAAACATTAAAAGCGTATCTTAATTTTCTTTTCTTATCATACTATAAATTACGCCTATAGAGATTTATGTCTTTTAATCTCGCTGTTTACAAGACCATTGTCCAAAGCCTTGTCCATACAATTCTTTTGTCAATTTTCCATTCACATATAAGCTTATTGCAGACAATGCTTCTGTTCAGTCCCACTATGTTACGCGCCGCGATCTCATTGACCCATAAACGAACATTTCAATAAATAAAAAACATTAATTTAAAACTAATTTTCAAAAATGTTATGTAATACATAACATAGAAAATAAAAAATGAATTTCAAAATTGAAATTTTGTGATAATTTGAATTGGGAACGCGAGTGCCAGTTTAATTTGAATAAATTACAGAACATTGAATATTTCAATTATGTTATCAATTGTTATATTGATAAATAACAATAATGAAAAGTAGTAACATAATAAAATGTGTGGTGATTAAAGGTGAATTCTTTGGATTTAGTGAATGATGCAAATTAATAAGTGCTGTGAAAATGAAATGGACTATAATATTTTTGTTTTGTCATTTTGTTTGTATTGTGGTTGGATCCAGGGTGATACTGGTGGAGAATGCACCAAGTATGTATTACAGAAACTATACTAATGTATACTATAATTTATTTATTTTCTTGTTTTACGGAGGAAAATTTATTAAAACAAGACGATGGAAATTTAAAAAAAAATGTAGCTCTAGGATATTCTCTTGCATCGTAGATTCAGTTCAAAGAGATTAGAAAAGGTATATAGGTACAGGGTTATCATAAATACATTAGTTATATTAACAAAACCTCTTCTGTTTCATTGATTAAAAAAAAACATTTAACATTTCAAACTTTTCCAACAAACTATTAAACTTATGAATTTTTGTGCATTTGCCAACTAATTAGGGCTGCCATGGTGCCATCCACCCTATTGCCGATAGCCGTCTATCAGCAATGTGGTGACAAAAACCTTAAAAACATTTGGATAAAATTGGGCTTTTTTTCCCGGTCGCCCCTAAAAAAGAGTGAGTGATCGGTCATTGTGACACCGGGCCGTGACACCGGGGCCTCTAAACTGAAAACCTATCCCGGATGTTCCCCGGACGCATTCTAGCAATTCCGGAGAATCCCAGACGGAAGGCTGTTAGTCTACTACATTACAAGTGTCGTAAACATGTTTGTCACGCTGTAAATTTTAAATTATTAATCAATTATACCGTCTTGTGTCATTTTCACTTGTAAAAATGTCGAACTTACTAAGAAACAGGATGGAATTATATTTCGTTATGTTTACGTTTTGTTTATGGACATAATGCACGGCAAGGAAAATTTGAAAATTGAATGTGGGTTCTGGTTTGTTCTATATTCTGGGTATAACCCTGTACAGCTAGCGGTCATTGTAATTATTTTAATATAAATACTTTGATCTTGAGCGTTAGTACATGCGATGACACAGGCAAGCGTAATTATGTCTCTACAGATAATCTCTGAGTGGCGTAACAACTCTTTAGCGTTAAGACTATACATTTTTGATTGTTATAATTTTGCGCTGCTTATATGTCAACTAATAGTAAAAAGTTTTAAGGCTCTGTTTCACCGTTTACTGGTTAGTTCCTGTTAACTTAACTGACAGAAAATTTCATACAAATTCTGTTAATTTTTCAAATTTAATTAGTAGTTAGAGCTTATTCGGAACCTTTGAAACTGGGGCTTATCTATTGCTAAAAGTTTAGTTTGCTAGTTAGATCAAGTGCATTTCCCATTAATGCCTTTCGCTCAAGTGTCTTCTGCCTAAAAGTCTTTTTGCTCATGTGCCTTTTCACGCATATATTTCTTTCGTGCAATTCTCTTCTGCCAAAGTGTCTTTTTGAGCACGTCTTTCGCGAAAGTGTCTTTTGAAAACGGAATTTTGCGAAATGTCTTTTGAGCAAAAGTCTTTTTGTGCAAGTGTCTTTCCTGCAATCCTATCATACATATTTATATCTTATCTTACATACCAGAGTGTGTGTCCTATCACCATCGCCCAATATTCTTTGACAACATGGTAATTTTTCGATCGAGACCTTCCAAAGTTGTAATCACTTTTAGGCTACGGCTAGGCTCCTACTACGCAAAATAATAATAATCTCCTGACCGAATTTCGGTCACAGCGGCCAATGTCAACGGAGACTAGCCAATTACGCAGGAGATATTATAGTGCACAAGGGTGTGCGCAAACACAAGTGCACTCTCTATTCCCTCACTCTCATAGTCCGATGGGACGGCCTTCCGACACGATCGAGGAGAGATCAGGCGCAGGGCCAACAGCTTTACGTGCTTTCCGAGGCACGGAGTAAGTGATAATTAATTTATAAAACGCTTAACTTACGAAAAACTTACGAAATTAAATTACGAAAAGTCAGAGGTGCGCGCCTTGGGTTCGAACCCAAGACCTCTGACTTGCCAGTCAACGTCACCACCACTAGGCTATCACGACTCAATACGCAAAATAGTAACTTCAGAAAAACCTTAAGTAATTAACATAACTCTCTCAGTAGGTCATAGTTATTTAAAAACTCTGACTTAACTGATCTTCAACTATGTATTAGCATATTTTTTGCCATACTTAGGATTTTATTGTTCGTTTAATTAAGATGGTTAACTAATGATTTGTTTGGTTAGTAAGTGACGTAACTGTGTGTAAGATAACCTAAACTATTAACATTAGCTAACTTCAGGGATAAAAATAATATTATAGTGTCCCCCTGACCGAATTTCGGTCACAGCGGCTCATGAGCCCATCTCAACGGAGATGCCAACTATGCAGGAGATATTATAATGCACAAGTGTGTGCGCAAACAGGTGCACTCTCTATTCCTTTACTTCTTCTTATCTTATGGAGTTGATTTTTTGCATGTTAGTTCAGTTTCGATGACAATGCATTTTTATGGTAAACATTACATGAATCGACATGCAGAATTAGCTCTAGATAATAGAACTCTTCAGCGGTCATCAGCACAGAAAAAATTTTTTTGCATAAACGTCTAGTTTTGATATTCCCATATCATCTGCCTAGCCTTTTCCTAACTATGTTGGGGTCAGCTTCCAGTCTTACCGGATGCAGCTGAATACCAGTGTTTTACATGGAGCGACTGCCTATCAGACCTCCACAACCCAGATACTGGGTTACACGATACCCCTTGGTAAGACTGGTTGTCAGACTTTCGGGCTTCTGACTACCCGTAACGACTGTCAAAGATCTACAATTGACAGCCAGGGCCAACAGCTTAACGTGTTATCCGGGGCACGGAGAGTGATAATTAATTTATAAAACGCACATAACTTACGAAAAGTCAGAGGTGCGCGTCTTGGTTTTAAGCCCGAGACCTCTGACTTGCCAGTCAACGGTCACCACTACTAGGCTATCACGACTCCCTATATATATTCCCATACGTTTTTAGAAAAACTTATTTACATTTAATTTATTTAAGAAAATATCAATTTACAACATACTTTTCTTTCACAGCGTGTTTCCGAAGAGTTCTGGCCGGGAAACGAGCGCTCAGGAGTCATGTTCGGAAGGTGGTGCCTTGCGAACGGCTAGAAGACTGCAGGCGAGAATGTGCTCAAGAAAAGAGGTTTCCTTGCGAGAGCTTTAATTACAGGTAAATGAAATATGCCGTGTGGTTTCCGGCCTAAGAATAGAACCACCCCTACTCGTCCCGCGGGTGTCGTAAGAAGCGACAAAGGGAAAGAACCAGAGGATGGGCAGCAGCATCCTTCTGTGTAACAGTAATCATCTGCTGTTGCGATCGCTAACCCGCTTGCCCAGCGTGGCGGTTATGGGCAAATACCTCCAATTTTATGAAATAAAATATCTCTATATAATCTGATCCTTATATTGGACAATGAATAAATTGCGCATCAGATTCTAATAATAATAAAACAAGATAAATAAACTATAATAAGGCGGTACTCCTGGACACGGCTCGCATAATCAGGAGGTTCCTTTCTCTGGAGCCCTGACCACCGGTAGCTTGGACCCTGTTCCCGATACCGATGGGCTACTATATTTTATATTTTTAAATGTGTATATTTTTATATATATAAAATATGGAAAATAATAAAACTAGGATCTGATGCACAATACATAATCTGATAACTAGGATTGGATCGGAAGGCATGAAACGTACTTAAATTATCATAATCTAAATACTCAGACATTTCTTCTGTGACCCTCATACCAAGTACCATAAACTAGCTAACACAGATGACAATTGATAAATCAGTTACAAAAATGAAGTTAAATGCCTATGGTGTTCACACGGGCTGTTCGCACTATTGTTGCGTTTCCTGATCTGAGTGGCCTTAATAAGTTAATTGTTACAACATTTTGGTAGATACTTTATGCATGTACAATACAAATATTTTTTTAGGTAAGAATGTAGCGGTGGAAAGATTTTGTCTTGGCTCGTTTATATGGTTGACTTGTTTACTCTAGAGTTTTGATTTAAACTCAAAGATAGAATTTGTGTAAAGCATGGTTTTAGGCCCTTTCCTTTAGTTTTCTTCTAAAGAAGGAATTATTTGTATTAGAAACGAAGAAACATCAAATAGTTCAACATGTTTCAAATGTGTATTTTTTTTGTATTGAATATGTTTTCCTCTGAAAACTTACAAAGTGATTTCATATTTCCAATCAGCGATCTATCGTCAAATTTGTCTTTCTGTTCTTGTTTCTGTTCTCGTCTTTGGTATGAACACCTTAATAAATCAAGTATTAACCACGGATTAAAACTAGAGATAAACTTACCTTACAAAAAAAAATAGAACATACCCAATTAGATTTTAGAGGATTTTTTTCCTTTTTTCACACTGGCCCAAGTATACACCCTTGGGGTATCCCCTTAGTGATTTCGTCGGTCTCTATAACAGAACCTTCATTCATGATGCAGTACAACAATTTTATCTTACAATCTATACTATGACCACTTTATTAAGTACTTACTTGGGTACTAAGGCCCTTCTCTACACGCCTTGTGAGCAACTAGGTTGAAACAGGGCTGTCAGATGCTTTACTTAATGCTTTATAATTGATACTATTTTAAAACCTTGTTTTAGGATTAGGGATGTCTAAGATTTGTTTAAAAAATATCTCAGTAATGTAGAAAAATATTTCCTAATGCTTTAATCGTCACAAATCTACTTATGACTACATTTTTTGTATACATGTTTATTTATAATGTAAACAAAAAATGTATACAATTTAAATACCGCATTGCAACTAAAGAGGAATGTTCTCTAAGCTCATGGGGCGCGCTAAGCGCAAACGAAGTTTGTTTTTAATTTGAATGTAACTCAAGATCGTCATTCGACATTCGTCTTAAGTCTTTCTTATATTTCTGAAATTTCCACGCCTCTTCGCGTCCGATCACATTTTGATGTTGATGTATTTTATTGATAAGTTCGCTTGTGGCTTCGTCAGACCTTTAGAAGTATCTTTGTTAATCTAGGACCTAGACTTATCTTTGTACCAAATTTCATCCAAACCTGTTTTTGGTTTACCTATGCGTGATTTAAAAAAGATTTTTTTTTTATATAAAAACTTCAAAGAAAGTTTATGAAGGCTAACGTTGTTTATTTCAGAACTATAACTTCTATGGTTTAGGAAATATTCCAATTTCAAAGTGTGGTACCAAGTTTTGAAGGCCAGTGTATTAAAGGCTTGGTGTTATAATGGTATAATCCCTATGACCTAAATAACACTCATTTAGTCCTAATTGAGTCCATCCTAAGCTTTGTTTGTAAGTAGTACAGTTAGCAACAAAAGCAGTTGAGCACAAATTTTACAAAACTTACTTATTTACTACAGTTCTGGCAAAAATCTTAACAAGTGATCCTTTATGAGCAAAAGTCGATTTAAGGTCTCTTTGGTGGACCGATGGAGGGGTGATCTTTGTACCGCGATTGGTTGTTTAGTCTAACTATCTTCCACTACTTCGTTTTATGTTCAAGTTGATTGAAGGTATCTGTGTATACACAGCAAAGTTATTAGGTTGGCAGTGGCGCTAAATAAGTTTATGATTTTTTCAAGATGTCATCAATACAATTTCATTATACCATTTTTTCTAAAAAGGTATAAACCTAAACTTATACAAAACTAAACTATTTTTCACAATCGCAAGCTTCTACAAAAAACTTTATCCTTAACTAGTGGTCCTGCCAACCTAGCTTTGCTGTGTGGACCAGGATCAGTTGTTTGCAATACCAATAAGTTGAACAGTTCTAGTTCAGTTCTATAATCTAGAGTGATGTGTGTTTGCGGGTAGTTGCAGAAAGCTAATGTGAGGAATATAGGACGTTCTGTTAGAGAGATGCCAGTATTGTCTATATAAATTGCGTTTATAAATCTGTCGTGGTGGCGCGTTGGTTACGGCACTTCTCAAGCGTGTGGGTGTGGGTTCGAACCTGGCATGTACCAATGTGACCTAACTTACTTTCTTAGTTAATTTAAGACACCACTGACTAACGGTGAAGGAAAACATCGTAAGGAAACCTGGACTGAATTTTCTGAAATCGCCAACCTAGCTAGCGTGGTGATTAATGCTCAATCCTTCTCTGTATGAGAAGAGGCCTTTGCCCTATATTGGGACAGCTAGAGGCTGATTTATTTTATAAATCTTTTGCATTCCGGTGGTGTGGTTTGAGTTTGTTTGTTGTAGACTAATAAAAAGAAGTATCGGTCCGATTTTTGAAAAACCAGAATATTCTTTTTAACATTCAGGTGTTTTGTAAACTTACATGGATTTATAAAACAACTTTAGTTGCTGACTGTACTAGTAGTATGCTAAATCGTAATCCATGACGTGTAGCCTCGGAGATATCAGCTACATCTACATTGTTTGGATGTTACAGGGCTACTGTTGAATCTCGGTTTTGAATAAAATGTCTGGTTTCTTTAAAATTGTCGAAGTTTAAGTTTACTTTTCAATTTGCGCAATTTTTTATAATAAGAACGATGATAGCTGCAAAAGTATAAAACTACTGGACAAAGGCTTTGAATTCAGATGATGACCTTTTAAGTGTGCCCCTTGACGTCACCTTTAATTGTAATGCATTGATTAAAAAAAATACTATTGTTAAACTTATTGTTTTGTTTTTCAACTTGTTCCTTGTTTCGCTTCTTCTTATCGTTTCGATAAGAAAACTTGTTTTTTTCGTTTCGTTGAATAAATTATTTTTCTACTAACTGACAAAAATTGAGTGCACTTCGGCCTAACCCAACCGAATAATACGTTAAACCCTAGGCGTAGAAAAAGAGATTAGAAATTCGACTGATGCTGGTGGGATACGGTGGCTCAGCGGTTAGAGCGTCGACACGGTACGTATCGTGGGTTCGAATCCCATCCGTATCAGTTGTTTTTTCAAATTTTTATATTAAATAATTATAATACGTTAAATTTAACGTAAACTTTATTCCTTTAGAAATCCACGGTCATTTTCCACAAATCCGAATTTAATTCATGCCCTGTGACACTGATCACCTTGTATCTACTGATAGCACCGTCAAACTGAGCTGTCCCTTATTATGTCAAATTAAATGTATGTCGTAGGAGAATTTCAGGAATTTTGTAAAAGCCTATCTACTGTCTGCTTTCTTAACCAGTTTAGGCTCTGGCACAAATAACTTGATATATTTATTTTGTTTAGGTTTTGGTTTCTTTGCGATTTTTTCCTTTGAATAATGTTGCCGGGAAAGCTAGTATTGCAAGCTTTGGATTTGAATCTGCAAATTGAATTTGGGAGACTTTGTTTGGATTTTTTGGAAAATCCATTATTTACTTACTATTCTACTACTTTTATGAATATTTATACACCTAAGTCTTACATATCTGCTTTACAGATGAGATAGCTTAGGCAGTGTCAGACTTACTAACTAAAACTGTTTTCTAATAAAACACATCATAACTACACTAAACGGACCAAGTAGGTTCGTTCTATATTTTGCTTTTAGTATAGTTACATTTTTGCTTATAATTTCTGTCGTGTATTTCAAACTTATATCTCGATATAAAAGCTTACAATTTTTTTTATCTGGTTGCAGAGATTTGAGGGCTTTAAAAGAATCTTTCGTACATCAATACGAATACGTTATACCAATAAACTACACTGCTATTATTTAACAGCAGTGTAGTTTATTGGTATATTTATACCATCTTGTCACTTACCTATCTCGGAGATCCCAAATTATCTACTGAACTGCGGATTGCAATCAAATGTTTCGCCAAATACTACTCAAAACGAACAATCAAATTCCGTCCCTACACATAGTACTATAATGTGTGTAATTTGCATAAAAGATGATGTGAATCCACATTAATGGTGCATATTATACATTTGTGTGAATGAAGTGACATAAGTGGGACATAGCCAAGGTTGTTCAGAAAATGACTATTGTGTGATTAAGCAGTACATAAAGGTACGGTCATTGGACTGCTAAGTCAAAGAAGTTAGGTTTGAATCCAAGGCAACCAAGGGTTTTTCTTTTTTGGAGACCAACTTTGTCTGTCTGTTTGTCTGTCAGAGATTGGCGCAAAAACTAGTGGACAGATTAAGTTGAAATTCGGCAAAAATATTTGTTAAATACCAAGTTAGGTTTTAGAGTACAAATTATCTCAATAATTATGGGGGATGAGCAGTATTGTAATAGGCTTACCGAAATTGACACGAAAGTAGTCGCGGTCGGAAGCTAGTCATCTGTCATAGAATATTTTTGATGATTGCAAGGTTTTAGCGTCATGTGTAGTAGTGGTAGGTACTGTTACATACTATCTAAGTTACGTCCCTTTAATTAAAACTTGGAGTGCAGCTATTATTTTGTATGCTATGGATACTATCATCCATCCTCAGAATGACCTTGACCTAGATAGTGAGAAACTTAGCGAAATCAAGACATTAAGCGCTTGTTGTGATGATAGATTAAATTACTGGTTTTAATTCTAGTTACATTAAGATTAACGTTGATTGATTTGACACGTTAACTAGGTTATTCTACCAGAGGGTTATTATAAGTGAGAATGACATTTTAATGAGATTTCTCTGACCGATATCTTTACTGGGTAGCTTTTCCTCGATTTCATTCTTATAAGATTAGGTTTCCCGATCTTTCTTACCGCTACCAAGAAATCAGCAAGACGTATTAGCTTGATACATCCAAAAAGTAGACCAAAAATCTGTCAATAATATAATTTGATTAAATTTTTACACGCGTACCAAACACTAAAGTTTTTATTACGAGCAAGATTTAAACCTGGGACCTTTTGGTTAAAGGCTTGAACAACAAATTTATTTTCTGAAGTTAGTGATATTTACCTCTTGTGCGGCGTACTAGAAGGCATTTCCAACTATGCAGTAAGACTGCAATAATATTTGTATATGATAGATGTTATTTATTGCATAACATTTTGATAAATTTTTGTTAGTAAAAAAACTTAGGCTTTGAGCAGGATTTAATTATTTTTTTTGTGACTGGGGTGAGTAAAAAATGTTCCTACCGCATACCGTAGGACGTACGGTTATGTGGAGCTCGCACTCTTTAAAAACATCTCCTCCCTGCGTGTTTTTCGCACTGTATCGGATGGGACTCGGATTTAATTAGTTGACTGTCAGATATCATCTTGTCAGTATGTCTGTTTTCATAGTTATGTTGATTCTTGGCAGGGCTGATAAATAAAAACAATTTTATTTTTAGAAAAAGATTTGAGTTATGCCCGTTTTTTCTTACAGATTAGACCGCACCTTCCGCGGCAAAGGCCTCTGTGAGCTGATGACCAAACCAATAGAAGCTTTCAACCTTCAACGCGATTTTGTAGAAGACAAAGACTTTGATTTCTTCGAACTTGACCGAAATAGTTTGGAACCCAACTGCCCAGACACATTAAAGGGTCCAGGGATCTTGCACTCTGGTTTTTTATCTTCAAGACCTAATCGGATACCTGATGGTGCTGAAGCTTCAAGTGGCTGGAGAGACAGATATGATGGTTTTGATGGTAGTCATAGAGATAGGTTTAATGAAGAGAGACGAGGCTATGGCAATAACAGGAATAGAGATACTTTCTACATACCTTATCAGATTAATCAAGGTAAGTGTCCCTTTTTTATTGATAAGGATTTGGCAGTAGTTATTTTTGCGCTGGTTGTAACAGCAGTCTTATTATAGAAGTGAGATAATAAATGTCAAAATGGTTTAGTTGAAAACTAACCAACGTTCAGGCACAATAACACAGTCTAATTTAGAAATAGAGTTAATTGAATCCATTCTTGATGCTACTAATAATAAAGTTTACTATCCTATTGCTCATTCTCTCATAAATCGAAAATTGTAGATCATACTTACCTCGATGATAGTGTTAAAAGAGATATTGTGGACCTTTAAGGTAACCTTGGCTTAATGACAAGCAAATTAAGTGTCAGTATAATGTCTGCTAATGAGAGACTGAACTGAATGAGTTTGACCGTCGACTGGCAAGTCAGAGGTCTCGAGTTCGATCCCAAGGCGCGTACCTCTAACTTTTCGTAAGTTATGTGCGTATTATAAATTAATTATCAGTTGCTAAAACGGTGAGGGAAAACATCGTGATGAACCGCACACCTAAGAGATTTTTCAATGGTGTGTAAAGCCATGTCAGAGGCCTACGGGTGGTTTAAACTCTGACACCAGGTTGTTCATCAACCACACGATAAGAAGAAGAATGAGAGACTAAGATCAATCAATATCAAATTCTGCTCTCTACACACCTTAGTAATTGCAAGCATTACAGAAATTTCCACGAACAAATATTTTGTAAGTAATTTTTTCAGGTCTTGCCCGAAGCGATGACGATCAAGAAAATTGGGGCAAATATGGCGGTGAATACGGAGGCAACGACGGATATTATAAAGACAGGAATGATTACCACAAATCTATTAACCATTGGAGGGTAGACAACGATGTAGAAAGACCTTCGTATGGGGTTAAACCACATTCGAACACCAACTTTGACTACCAAAGTTTGGGTAAAAATAGTGGGACCTGGGTTAATAATAGATACGGTTTTGGTGCCTGGAAGAGAGGCCGGTGGAATAGTTCTGGAAGTTCTAATGGATTGGACTATGGGGACTCCAGTTTTTACAAACCTAAATCGCATTTTGATGAGCCAATCGATCGGAGTGATGATGGGAGAACTAAAGGTTTACTAACTTTTGTTATTGAAGTTGCTAATATAAATTTATTCGTCTTCACCTTAGAGTACATAAGAAAATATACAGTGGTAACGTCAATAACATTGCCTTGTGCGGAGCAGAAGCAGGTCTAACCATTGAAATGTCAAAATATCATTTGCAAAATTTAACACAGTAGTTAACCATGATATTTATAAGGCTAAAATGTAACTTTTTTGCTCGTAGAGCTTAGTTGAACCACAGTCGATCGAGGTATGATCGCGTACGGAGTTCGTGTCGCGGCCGCATTGTTCATGCTTAAGGTTCATACTTCTGTAAGGTTGCTCTATATTTTCTTTTAAGCTCTTTTAGATGCCTTTCCATTACAGTAGGTTGGCGCTCATTTTAATAGTATTTTTATTAATTAACTTAATTTTTTCGGTTTCAAGATTAGCATAAACAGTTCTTCAACACTTTTGTTCTTGGTCCTTTGCCTGATTTTTTGTCTTCCAATATTATAAGTTTTAAATGTTAGGTATGTGTCTTTCAAACGAATAATATAATTATCTTGTTTCTCAGATTGTTCTTCGCGCCGACGTCCAGGCATGTCATTGGGGACGGGAGCTATCAGACGAGCGGTACTATCCCGGAATGTGGTGGAGTGTGAAGCAGCTTGCTTCAGCGAGAGGGAGTTCAAATGTGTGTCATATAGCTTCAGGTGAGTCTATACCAGTAAAACAAGTACCTCTAGTCACTTTCAATATTTACTTTCGAAATTTAAACTTATTAAATATTGATACGGCTTTCCACACATTGATTTTGGGTAAAGTATCAATATAAATTAAAATCTATAACATTTTTGTGATTTTTTTACATGTTATAGCACATGTTAGCTTATTAATCATCTATAACATTGTTAAACGAGAATTACTGCTGACAAACTGTTATGCAGTTTGGCAGACTTTGTTTGTAGTAACTTATAATAAATAAATTTAAAAAATATATATTATAAGTATTAGAAAATCTAAACGTTGAAAGAAAGAAAGAATTTTTTATTACATTATCGCTGCGTGTGTTTAAATACAAATTTTTAATGTTTTTGTTAATTTATTTACAGACTGTTTGTCATATTATTATAAATAATTGAGTTTTAAAGGACAAGTTTTCATTAATTTAATTTGCGTTAACAAAAATTATTTATTTATTTATTTATTCTTCACGTACATAAGGTGGACCTAATGTCATAAGGCATTCTCTCCCAGTCAACCTTTGGGTCAGTAGAAGTCCTTCAGAAGTACAAAATAAAGTAAACAAAAGATATAAATACAAACAAAAATTATCAATTTTTATTTAATCTACACTAAATATTAATTTACAAACACACGCTAAAGACAAAAAAATATTTTTTAACGCTGTATTCCTTCACAGTATCACAAGTTGTTGTTTTACCTCAATAGATGGCAGCACAGGAAAAGTTAGATCGCGCTATCGTTATGTTACCGCGAATTGTACTAGTTCACGAGTACAATATTTCAAAGCATGACTTAATTTGTTATAAGAAACAAGATTTTTCCTGAAAGGGAGTTGACTGGCTAATAGTCTGGTCAACGCCTGTAGAATACCTTAAAAATTATAAATAATGTACCCATAATATTTATAGTGACCCCTAAGGAAATTGGGATGGGCCACCCATAGCCCATACCACAAATATAGCAACTTGCAAGCTATACTCATATTTCATTATTTTATTTAAATAATAAATAAAAAAAAACAAAAAAAAATTAAATTGAAGAGGCAAGGTTTCAGCTTAATTTTTGACTATTCTGTGGCCTACAAGATCTCCGTACCAAATCAACCCACGATACAGGTCTATTGACATTTGGAGTTTTTTCAAACGGTTTTATTTAGCTTGCCCTGTTTATTATTTGGTTCAAAATACATGGACAGAATTTGGATAGCGCTGTGCCCTCAATAAATACTCAATGTGTAGACACATATAGTATGTTACGTTATAGTTTACAGGCTTAAGTTTTTAATTGTGTAAGTTTTACGATGAGAGAGCATGCGAGGGATTTTATATTTGCTTACCAAAAAATATTTTAGCGCCTACAAATTATAAATAGCAATAACTTACAAACCTGCATTTTAACAATTTTTGCTAGGCACTACGCTCTGGAACTTTAATATAAAAAGAAAACATCAGAAAAAACTCACTGGTACGTGACGAAAACTAAATCTATATGTGTAAACTATATTGTAGATGTTGGTATATGTGTATATGTATATGACGCTGATAAACAACCACACCCATTGACACACCACTTATCATTTCATATCATTCTTTCATGGAAAGGGTTTTTATGCTGACCTGTCCTCTGAAGCGAATCCATGAGCAGAAGCTGCTTAAAGGTTGTAAGCCATAGCGTAGCCGATGTTAGTGAATGCCTTATTGTATAAAAGTAGATTTTGTAATCCTGGTATCGTTGTTGAAAATAATTACCTACACGTGATGCTGCTATAGTGTGTCCACTAGCGCTATATCGCTTCCCCGTGGGTGTGAAGCAGCGCCTGACGAAGCTATATGGCTAAAGAGAGCAAGCTTTACTCATACTTATACTTCTCTTACGAAGTTAAGTGAAGAAAGGGAAATAATAAAACACTGAAATAATACTTTATTTTTATTCCATGAAAAAAAATATTTATTACTGGACTGTTTTCTTCAAGAGTATGGTGTCGCACAGCGTAACGCCTCCCCATAACAGAGCGTCCGCAACCAACACACACCATAGGGTGGCCGCAAACTCTGCCATTTATACCTTCTTCTAACCGTTGGTTCAACAATACATAACAGGCAGTACAAATTAATCCATTTGGGGGAAGCTAAAAAATATGAAATAACTATTTTTAAATAATTACCTACTTAAAGAATTATCTAAGTAGCTAGTTTTATTCACAGTATGATTTCGCAATTGCTTGACTAGTTTCGAACTCGAACGGAACTATTTCAAGAGCGTCCGTAACACCGCCGCCGTAAACTCTGTTCGAAACTATCAATTAGCAATCCTGGAATCATCTCGTTAGTAAAGCATTTTCGCAGTTACTTTGCCAGTAAAAAATATATCAATGACAGGTAAAGTGAATTATGATTATAAATACCACTTGGTGCATACCTACCTCTAGTATACCAAGCCATTCAGACAATGTATTTTGTAACTGCGGTGTTAAAGTTGTTATATTATGCCTTCGCATTTGATTAGTAGATTACAATTCAGACATCTTGACATCGTGAACATCGAATCCAAACCGTAAGCAGAGTAACAAGTCCAATATGCACAACAGAATATTAACATCAAAGGCGTAAACGAAAATCTAATAGGCGATAGCGGCGGGTCAAGTAATATAATATATAACGGAGTCACAAAAAAATAGCACAGTAAAACGTGATCAGATCAGCTCAAGACTTTGCTTTTTTTAAATATTTTTTTATTTAGTTTATCCAAAAGCGCGGGAAAGGCAAATGAATCTAGTCCATACAGCCCGTGTTTTCCGTCGACGTTATGATATTTATTTTTATCTACTCCCACTTTAAATCCTCTATAAAAGATTAGAAACAGTTACATTATTGCCAACATTAAAACACCCAATGTAATTAAAACCCAATTAAAAGAACCAATAAATCATCCAAACGGATGATAATATAATGTTGTACTGAATTTCATTTTTTTTCGATCACTTTTGCGCAAAGGGTTTTAGCAGACAGCCACATTCTTACTTATCGATGCGTGACTATGTATGAATTTCAAAAAAAGAACATGGTCTTTCACGCGCGTTTCAATTTGAATTTGAAAAAAAAAACACTCATGTGATACCGTTATCACACCCACATTCGTGTTTTAATACCCCTTAGTATACAACAGTTGCATAAAGTACTATTATAGTTGAGGCTAACAATATTGTTCAGCTTTAATATTATATTTCTACGAAGCTATAATAAATTGTTTGCCTTAGTTAAACTACTTATACTTTTTTTGAACTTGCCTTGTCATCGTAAAATAATTATAGAATGATCAGATACACACATGCATAATGAATATCACTATCATTTTGTCACCGCACCGCGTTGTTTTAGGCGTGTATCCAAACACAAGTTCAAATGTAGAACCGTCCAAAAAATAAATCCTCTGTGGAAAAGTACGAATAGTTGAAGCTATAAACGAAAAAAAAAAATGACGAATTTAAAATCGTTCTATTTTTGATTAAAGGCAAACCCAATCAACATAAATACCACACAAATCAATTATCATATTATTATATTTTTTGCAATTTTTCCTCGCATGCTCTAGAGAAATATGAATGTTGCGATATATTTTATTTTATTTTAAAAGTAATTATCACTTTATAGTCATTACTGCAGTCTCCAGCGTTCTGGATTGATTTTAAGGGCAGGAATTGGCCACCTATTTTAGTAATCGATATTTCACCCCCTTCCTGTCGACAGATTGATCTGATATTTGGTGCACAGCTTTAGTTTTGATGACAAAACCGTTTTACGTAAAAAAAAATATATTTTTGCTTATATTATTATTTAATATTGACTATCACGAGCCAAATAGCAGTTGATCGAAATAGACGCCTTAAGGATGCAGTGTTGCAATCCAGCGCTATTGGACTTATGTAAATACATTCGAATTAAGCGCTGATTACCTACTAGATTGATAGATGATTGTATTAACTTTGATCCAGTGAATTATCACTCTCCGTGCCTCGGATAGCACGTTGTTGGCCCCGGATGTCAATTGTAGTTCTTTGACAGTCGTTACGGGTAGTCAGAAGCCCGAAAGTCTGACATCCAGTCTTACCAAGGGTATCGTGTAACCCATTATCTGGGTTGTGGAGGTCTGATAGGCAGTCGCTCCCTGAAAACACTGGTATTCAGCTGCATCCGGTAAGACTGGAAGCCGACCCTAACATAGTTGGGAAAAGGCTAGGCAGATGGTAGTGTATCAATAATTTACGTCACCCAAAAATTAGCGTTAATGACGTTGTGTTAGTGGGGGCTTAGCCAACTAGGTCACGGGTTCAAATCCTGCTCGTAATCGAATTTTTCTTTGTACAAACTAACTTTAGCACTTTACGACTTTAACGAAACCTAATTTTTTTTCCAGGTACTCCAGTTCCCACGGAACCGATAATTGCTTCCTCAGCGAGCGTCCGTACCGAGGGCTGGAGTTATCAGCTGATAGCAGTTCTGATGTGTACGCTATGCCTCAAGACCAGGGCTGTGTGACAATCAACTACAAACCATGGGTTGAAAGCGGTAAGATTCAAAACTGAGGTTTAGATTTTCCATTCTCGAGGGCTGTAGGGCAAAACGAAATTGTAGATAAAATAAACTTTTAAGCTATTGCATAGCTTTTAACTTTTCTTTCTTTCTTTTTATTTAGCTTTTTTTTATAGGGAGGCCTTTGCCCTGCAGTGGGATAATATAGGCTAAATAATAATAATAATAATAGCTTTTATCGCGGGCTTTGAGCGCGGCGACAGTATCAAGAAATGAAAATAAAACCTTTTTTTTAAACACTTTTATTGCAGAATAATCTACTTGAGTGTTTAAAACTTTATTAACGAACAATGAATATTTTACGTTGACACATTAAAAAACAAAACATTTAGAAAATATAAACATTCGAATTTCGAAAACGAATTATTTGCTTAGATTTTTCAAGATGTGATTTTGTATTAAGTTTTTAAGCTATTGACTGCATAAATAAAAAAAAAAATGTTATTGCATAAGTTGATAAAAAATGCTATGCAATAGCTTTACCGCGGCAGTCCCCGAGTGCCACACGTTTTTTTTGTAAATAATTATCCCTTGTTTCTGGTTTTCCATCAATCTGGAACAGTATTATAGTAAACGAAGGATTATTGATGTATTGGAGCCATCGATTTCCTGATATCGACAGCCAAGGCTAACGGCTTAACGTGCTTTCCGATACGATTATTAATTTATAATACACACAAAACTTACGAAATATCAGAAATGAGTACCTGAGCTCCGTGCCTGAAACCTCTGACTTGCTAGTCAATCGTCATACCACTAGGCTATCAATGCTTTTTAATATTTCACACCTAGATCTTTTTTAATGGATAATTATTTTTTTCCATTTCGACACCCAATATGAATAACATTGTAACTCAATGTGAAATAGTTTTCAGCACAGCTATTTTTTTTTTTTTGTTATAGCTTATTATTTATTTGCAGCTGTTGTATAGGTATAGTTATTAGTTATAAAAGTGGAACTTTCTATTTATTTAGCTCTATAATAACGGTAAAAATACAGGTTTTGAATTTAAATCATACATATATTTTATTGCAATATTAAACATTAAATAATATTTACATTATTAAACAATCTATAACAAACATTATTTTATTTGCCTATAAAAAAAAAACAAAAAAAAAAAAATAGAAAAAAAGTACCTAAATATTATGCGTCAAAGTACTCCTCCGCATCATTATTAGTTATTATTTTATTTGCTTTTTAGAGACAAAAAATTAAGTCGACCTTGCTGAATTCATAGATTAAGTTGTACAAACATGTAATTAAAGTTACAATGTTATTCATATTGGGTGTCGATTTGTGAATTTTGTTTCAAGTCAGGAAGTCTCTCAAGGCTTTTATGCAATCTGAGGCAGTAAACATAATATATATATTATCTCCTTCCTTGTCTGTTTTAGAATGTTTCTGGCACGTACGTTCCGGATCAGCAGTGAGTGAGACAGCTATTCGAGCTGCCCTCACCGTGGCCGGTCTAGGAGCGTGTGAAGCCGAATGTATACGAGCGCACGCTTTCTTCTGCAGAGGATTCAGTTTTCGGTATGATGTCTTCTCTATTATCTTTATCAGAAAATGTTTCGTCCATGAGCAAACCTACTCAAGATTAACCTCCACCATTTTGCAAATACCTTGTGGTTTCCGACTTAAGAATAAAACCATCCCTACTCGTCCCGCGGGTGTAGTAAAAAGCAACAAAGGGAAAGATCCGGAGGATGGAAAGCAACATTTCTGTGTTACAGCAATCATCTGCTGCTGCGATCGCCAATCTGTTTGCCCAGCGTGGTGATTATGGGCAAATACCTCCAATGAGCGTACAATAGTGGCGCGCATTGGGAGAGGCTTATGTTCATGATTTTGCAAATAAAATAACCAATAAATGACCCAAATATAAAGTAGAATTAATTTTTCACTTCAGATTTGACACACCAACAATAGGGGATGATCTAGAGAACTGCATCCTCACGTCATCGCCGCCCACGTCTCTAGAGAATGGACGCGGACTTCGACCTAACAGTGGGCATGAACTGTATGCGCGAGGGAATTATGGACGTGGGTGTGAACCCGCATTGTATGATGATGTCCAACATAGGGACGAAGGTAACATAAAAGTTTATAATTCTTCAGCTTCCCTTCTGTAGCTTAACTTACCACATATAAAAATCTTCCAAAGAATTATATGGAAGCCAAAAACTTTAATCATTTGGTAATTAGACATTTGGATACAAGGTCGGGCACAAAAAGAATACCTAACTAACTATATTATGTACTCCTAGAAATAAACTAATTAAAAAGATAAACTTAATTTAAAAGACTGCTACCTGTAGGCAACGTTCCCAAAAACCTAGCCTTTTGGCAAGATACAGAGACCAGCATTTTAGAAATGATAATAAAGCCATTTTTGAAATCCCGTACTCTTGTTCCTTGATAAAAAATACCTGTTCTACCCAAAAATGGCTCCAGGATCTCACGTTGGGATTGCGCATGACTAAGAGCCGATTTCACCACTGATACTAAACGCGATAAATTCAGGTTAAATTCGGTTCAAGCGTTTTACTGAGTTTAGAACTGCAATTTGCGTAGGCTGAACTTAGTTTTATTAAAGTCGGCTTTTAAAGTGAATGGTGAAATTGGGCCTAACTCACTCATCATCATCTGCCTAGCCTTTTCCCAACTATGTTGGGGTCGGCTTCCAGTCTTACCGGATGCAGCTGGATACCAGTGTTTTACATGGAGCGACTGCCTATCAGACCTCCACAACCCAGATACTGGGTTACACGATACCCCTTGGTAAGACTGGTTGTCAGACTTTCGGGCTTCTGACTACCCGTAACGATTGTCAAAGATCTACAATTGACAGCCGGGGCCAACAGCTTAACGTGCTATCCGAGGCACGGAGAGTGATAATTAATTTATAAAACGCACATAACTTACGAAAAGTCATAGGTGCGCGTCTTGGGTTCGAACCCGAGACCTCTGACTTGCCAGTCAACGGTCACCACCACTAGGCTATCACGACTCTTGGGCCCAACGTGGGCCCAACTCACTAACTCATCTAAATAGATCCACTATCAAATTCTGCTTTAGGAGAAAAAGGCTTAATTAAACTTGTTGGATTTTAACAGTACATAGCACTAACCTGTCCATCAATTTTAACTGGGTCAGCAAGCTACGATCTCCACTATTATCTGTTAAAGAGAGTTACGTTAAATGAGAAACTAATATTCCAGAATGCTACTTACAATATGACAAGGCGGCCCGACTGATAGGACCTTCAATCCGTGGTCAAGCGAGGGTCAAAGATGAGCAGGCTTGTGGACACGCCTGTAATGAGGCCCCTTTTAGATGCCTTAGTTTTTCATTCAAGTAAGTATAATAAACTAAGTACCTAAGAACTGACGGCCGATGGGGCAGAAAGGATCTGGAATAGAAGCCACGAACGTAGGCGCAGCATAGGATGTCCAGCCACAAGATGGACAGACGACCTAATAAAGGTCGCAGGAAGCCGCTGGATGCAGTTTCCTTCCAACCAGCCAATCTAGAAGTCATTGGGGGAGGCCTATGTTCAGCAGTGGATGTCTTATGGCTGAAATGATGATGATGGTGAAGTATAATGTCTTTAGCAGCAGAGGGACGGATATATGATGATGTGAACGACATCTTCTCGTATTCGGTATTATTCTTGTTTGGCGTTGATGTTTTTGGAAATATCCAGGTCTTTTCGGCAATCTGTAGTCTATATTAGTCTTCGTTTCAACAGTTCATCCTGTCCGTCCGTTTGTTCACCTTCCTCTTATATACAGGGTTATTTGTAAAACACTAGCTTCCTTAAGGGGTCATTAAACTCATCATTATGAACAACTTTTACTATGGAATCAACCCATCGCAAAAAAAAATCTGCTGTTCCATACATTTTGTTGAGTCATGTGAACATAAAATGTATGGAATAGCTGGTTATTTTGCGATTTCAGAGTTGGTCCTATAGTAAAAGTTGTTCATAATGATAAGTTTAATGACCCCTTAAGGATGCTGGTGTTTTACAAATAACCCTATATACTTATACTGTATCTCAGGCCCTAATGTTCTATTCTCTTTTTTCAGCAATGTGGCTCCTTCAAATAAGGACAACTGTCTGCTATCAGAGATTCGTCTCTTCGATCTTCAGCGTGGAGTAGACTACGACCATTCAGCGGATGACTGGCTGTTCGCTTTTGATTTATTCAATGGTCAGTGCTGGAGGAAGGTACACGCGAGGGATCCTAAGTAAGTGATGAAATCTTAGAGTATATAAGAATATATAGAGCGATAACGTCAACAACATTGCCTTGTGCGGAGCGTGAGCAGGTCTCTCCAATCAGCATCCAGTCAAGGTATGGTCGCGGACGGAGCTCGTGTCCCGGCCGCGTTGTTCATACCCTTGCACACGGTTCATACTTCTATTAGGTTACTCTATAATTTCTTTTATACTCTAAGGATGAAATAAATAAATATACGAACTTTATTTTCTGGTATTTCTGATATTGTCATTTTACGCAAAATTCTATGAAAGGATGAAAGAAAAAACCCATCTTACTGAAACCGGCATTGCTTGCATCATCATAAGTCATTTATTTAAAATTAACCATGGAGTTTCTTGCTAGATTCTTCTCCTTGGAACTGACAACTAGAGTCACTCTTAAATAATATAAGAATAATGACTATTCAGAAGTGCCTTAATGGTCTACAATGTAGACCATTAAATCAAAATATTTTTTTATTCATGTAGACTCTACATGAATAAAAAAATATTTTGATTTAATTTGTGTTATTTATAGCTTTTTTAACAAACCCCTATTTAAGTAATACCTCTTCATGTTACAGTGACCAACCAGCTCCAGAAATTCCTCGTCCTCTATCAGCGCCGCCTCTAGAGGAACCGTACTCCGTATCTGGTCCTTCCGGTCCACCTGCTTCTGCAATCAGCGGCCCTTCTGCTCCTAGCGGACCTTCAGGACCAGGCTATTTGCCTGATCATGGTAAGTTTTTTGTGAATGATTGAGGACCAGGTGTTGAGGGACTTTGGCATAATTGTTATAATTGTTTAGCAATAGATAGTGTTAGAATTGATTGAATAGAATTGAATATACTTAATAATTCGTTTTATTATAACTAGTTACTAAAATAGTTATAATAAAAAAATATATATATAATATTTCCAAGCCAAGTTCCTAGCCTAGCCTAGCCTCTTTAAGCTCCTCATTATTTTTATTTTTTCCCTTATTTTTTTTGTAAAATTTTTTTTTAACGATTTTTAGTGGCTCCTAAGATTTACCCCCCCCCCCCCCTTCCAATGAGACTTGTTAGGGGAAATATTTAAAATCCATATAAAAAGCCCTTTCAAACGATACCTTACACGATATTTCAATTTAAGAAATCGAATTGAGAACCTCCTCTTTTTTTGAAGTCGGTTAAAAAATGAATAATTATTTAGTAGTTATAATAAAGTGAATAATTATTTTCAAAGCATGTTAAAATTCTTTCGGATAACTCTCCCTTTTTTTCTTCAACCAATGTAAAAGAAACATTTTTTTTTCAGACGCACCATATATCCCCGCATCAGGCCCACCAACCGGACCCGGGTATAAACCTAGTCCACCAAGTGGTCCTGGGTATAAACCAGGTCCACCAAGCGGACCCGGTTATAAACCAGGGCCACCAAGCGGACCCGCTTACAAACCGGGGCCACCAAGCGGACCCGGATATCGACCATACAGTCCAGAACACGGAAACCCAGAAACAGCGCCTGGTTACAAACCAAATTACCCACCAAGTGGTTCTCACAAACCATATTTAGAACCATCTGGTCCCGATTTCAAGCCAGGTTATCCTGGCCCTAGCTACAAACCAGGTTATTCAGAACCTTCAGGTCCAAGTTTCAAGCCTGTAAACCCTGGTTTTCCAGGACCAGTTGGGCCTAGCTTTAAGCCTGCTTATCCACCACCAGTTAATCCCAATCTTAAACCTTCATACCCTGCAGGACCAAGTGGACCCAGTTTCAAACCTGGATATCTCGATCCTGATTTAAAACCGGTTTATAGGCCATCTGGTCAAAGACCAGTGTACAGGCCGATAGAACCGGATTATGTGCCCGGAAAACCTGGATATTTGCCAGAAAAACCTGGATATTTGCCTGACCGTAGACCAGGGTATCCTGCGCCTAATAGACCTCCGTTTGATGATAGACCAAGACCGGGTAGACCTGGGCAATCTTGGTATCCTAATAGAGAAGTTAATGAACCAAGTAAGTATATTTAAAAATAAACGGTATTTTTTTAAAACTATACTGGGAACAGTCAACGAATACGGCAATTTTAAACTAGGGCAATATTCGTTTAATTAAAGAATAGAAGATAAAATTTATTTGGAAACTAAATCATAATATTTTTAATCAAGAAAATAAAATCTAAAAGCGAAAATAAAAATTGATTAACACTTTGACTGCCAGACAGCAGACACAATGCAAATTCTATTGTTTTTCGGACACCATTTATCCGTCATGGCGTTTAATGAATTAACGTTCAAACACCGAGAAATGAGACACAAAAAGGAAATTACTGATCAGATACTAAGAGATCGTAGTATAAGCCCATAAATTTCGGTAGTGTAGGAACTGTTACCACAACGAGGGTAACCAAAATGGTTGTATGAGAGGTAAGCAAGTCGAGTAAAATTCTTTTTGTTTTCTTTCAGATTCAGTATCCTGGCGACACTACACGGTATCAGGATTCCCGTGCCGTGCAGGTACCACGTGTCAACAAAACACTGTTGCAGGACACTGGGCCTGTGAGCCTGAACAGGGAGAGATTGGTAAGTTATATGAAGTTATGGTCATTATAATTAATGTCAGCTTCCAAAATTCTGACCGTTTTTCAGCAGATAATCTTAAAGAATATTAGCCAATTACACAGGAGATTTATAACGTAGTCTGTGCGCAAAATCCGGTGCACCTCTGATTTATAAGTCAACGGTCTTCTTCTTCTTCTTCTTTATCGTATGGTTGATGAACAACCCGGTGTCAGAGTTTAAACCGTCCGTAGGCCTCTGACATGGCTTTACACACCGTTGAAAAAAACTTT
The DNA here is from genome assembly GCA_936450705.2 of Protodeltote pygarga. Classification (NCBI taxonomy): domain Eukaryota; kingdom Metazoa; phylum Arthropoda; class Insecta; order Lepidoptera; family Noctuidae; genus Protodeltote; species Protodeltote pygarga. Next base: position 4,505,236 of record OW388275.2, read on the forward strand.
CCAGGTGTGCTGGTTTTCTTACGATGTTTTCCTTCACCGTTGTAGCAAGTGATAAACGGTTTCACAATTATTGTTTCAGGGTCTTGGGACTACTGTTGCGCTCCAACTCATCGATGTGGCTACAGCGAGGGATTCCATAAACCTTGGTAAAATGGACAATTAATACTGCATACTCTCTTTTGTCAGAACTTAATTCACCCGTATGGATCAAATTTGACTTTCAAATCATCAAAAATTTCTTCAAGTGTATTAATTTCCTCTCGATCCGAATCCTTTACCAATTTATTTAACCAAGTAATAATTTTTAATTACTATATTACTGTTAGTAGTGCGTGCTACTAACTAACCAGTGATCTTTGTTCTTATATGGAGGGCAGTTTTTTCATCTCATCTTCCTGCGATTATAATATTCTGAGATATCGTCGTCCTACAGTCTTATCAGTTTGAGATCTTCGCGTTATAAAATCTTGGCAGTATGAGATCCTAGCATCATGAGATCTTGGCATTTTGAGTCCTTTGGCATTATGAGATCTTGGCATCACGAGACGGACAGTTGGTTATCAGCGGTCATATCACTAGACTGGGCATAAGCAACTCCCAAAATCTCACCGACAAACCCCAAACTTCAGTTCTAAATCTCTAATATTTCAGGTGCTACGTAGGTCCCAGCGAGGATCAATGGCGTCCTTGCAGCGAGAAATACTATCCGTATCATCAACACAAGGTGCCTCATCCTTCACAAGGACATCAACATTCTCCGGGAGTACAACATCCACCTTTACAGCATTCACCAGGATATAGAGGTAAGAACTTCTTTTCTTCTTCTTATCGTATGGTTGATGAACAACCTGGTGTCAGAGTTTAAACCGCCCGTAGGCCTCTGACATGGCTTTACACACCATTGAAAAATCTCAGGTGTACTGGTTTCATCACGATGTTTTCCCTTACTGTTTTAGCAACTGATAATAAAATTAATTTATAATACGCACATAACTTACGAAAAGTCAGAGGTGCGCGCCTTGGGATCGAACTAGAGACCTCTGACTTGTCAGTCGACGGTAATAACACTAGGCTATCAGTGCTTAATGGAACTTTTTCTTCAAGGAAAACATTTAAGTATTTTCTTTATCTACTTAGTACAGCAGTTTGCCATTGACAATAAATAGCAAGATAAAACTAATATTTAAATATAAGTAATCACTCAATCTTCTCACGGAACCTCAGACACTCTAACATTATTGTCTTCCGTTCGTCAACAAACAGATCCAACTCTGGCCTGGTGTCCACGAGCGCGTTAAGTATTGCCAGCATGCGTGGTATAGGAGACTCGGATCTTGCCACAGTTCTGCAATATGGCTCAAAAACAATTTATGTTTGCGAGACCGATTGTACTTATCGGGTATTAGTCGCTATCATTTGAAACAGCTCTTTAAAAGCAACACTTTAATCTTACAGAGGAACTGCCTCCACGTCCAAACCAACCTAGACCCTGGCAAAGCCGTCCAGGGTATTCGGACAGACCTATTGGGCCACCCGGACCTCCTGGGCCTTACCTATCAGAAGGTGACAGGAAATACTGGGATGATCTGTATAGAAATGGACCTCATGCTTATTATGATAAATATGGAAACCCGTTGCCAGGTTTGGATAGTTTTTTTAAGGTGAAACAGGGGTGATCCTGATATGGCTAGTAGTAGAGTTAAATTGGTTTTTTCTTATAATGTTTCATTCAGTGAATAATTCATGAGATAAAAGGCTAAGCCAAAATCAAAATTCTTAACTGCAGCACTTTTAGTCTTTGCACGAACAGGGAATCAAATATGATCTCAACCTTGAGCATATTAGACAGCCACATCATCCTCCTAGCCTTACTATTTCCAAACTTTCTTGGGGTCAGATTCTAACCTAACTAGATGCAGCTGAATATCAGTTTTCTACAGAGCGACTGCCTAAATGCCTACCTGACCTCCGCAACCCAAAGGGTTACGATATTTTAAAGTTAGATCAGTTGTCAGGTTTTAATAAAATAATTAGTCAACTACAATTTTAATAAAATACTAAACAGGGATGTAATTGATAATCTTCCTAACCTTTCAGGATATTCTCGAGTGCCAACAGAGAGTCGTCCTCATATAAAAGTCAGTCACAACTATCCCCAAACTGGTGGTGGGAACTGGCTGCCTGTGGCTCCATCACAAGATAATGGACAACCACCGCCTGGATTAGGAGCAGCTAGGTTTGTAGAACTTGTTATTTGAGCTCAGAACGATGACAAACGTGGTACAGATTTATAAAAGAATGAGACTTATTACAACTTCATTAAAATACATTTTGCCTTCCAGATACTGGCCTGTTGCCTACCTCCACAAAGGTCCCCCACCGAACACAACTTACTTCCGCTACAACGAGACACAACAACCAACAACTACAACCGAACGACACACAACGCCTCGCGAGCAACCAGTCACTACTCAACCCAAACCCGAGAACCAAGACAAACGCAGAGACGAAAAAGGCCGAAATATAAGTGACCATGACCTACCAGATCTGCCAGAAACTACTACAATTAAAACTACTACAGAAAAACCTACTACGACGACGACAGAACCACCGGAAGTAAAAGAAGAAGTTAAAGAAAATGTTACTGAAGTTGAAATAGTTAAACCAGAAAGCGTCAAGGTCAAAGAAAAAGACACTATAAAAGGTATAGATGATAAACTAGTTGATTTTGATACTTCCATCGAAGTTTTAGATCTTGATGATGTTAAAGGCGATAAAATGTCTGAATTGAAAACTTTAGAAGCAGAAGAGAGACAAATAGAAGAAATTGGAAGAATTTTAGCTTCCAGAAGAGGTGGGAAGTTAGTTCTAGATAAAAGATCTCAAAATGATTTGGAAGCTAAAAACATAGCTGTTGATAAAGAGTTGACAGATTTCAATTTCGGAAACAGATTTAATATAGAAAGGAGAGGAAAGATACAGAAAGTGAGTAAAGATGAAATCGAAAGAGAAAGAGTTGATAAGAGTTTAGAAGTGAGTGAGACTTCTTTTGTTCGTCCTCCTAGAGTTTTATCTACTACGGAAAATATCAGAAAAGCTATTTTTAATGGTAAAGTTTTCTATGATGCAACGATAAGGGAACAAAGAGATACATTTTTAAATAACTCTACTAGAAAAAGCAAGTCATTGAGAATTGCAGATGATTCTAAGATTAGTAATTTAACATCTACTGCGAGTTTTGGTAAAAAAATTGTCAACACAAGAAATATAAACCCCGTAAGAAGAGTAAGAAGGGTTTATAGAAAGAGATATAACCCAGAGGAAGTGAGAAGGAGATTGTTAGAAAGAGAAAAGAGTAAGAATAAAACCGATAGTTCCAGAAAAATATAACTTTTATAATATTTTATTTTTATTGCTCATAATTTTATTTTATTTTATAAATACTTTTCTGACAGTATTCTGATATTAAAGTGATTTAAAACTAATTTTTGAAGTATTTTACGTACTTTCAATAGTAATAATTATTGATGTAATTTAAGTATTATTTTAAAAATAAATAAATATTTTTTATTATAAATTTATATTTGTTATTTTTAAGTAAAGGATTGGTGCTTTAAATAAATTGTCAGTTTGACTTAAATAGTAATTTGAGTTGAATTGACGATGCGCATTCGAAATTATATTAAATCATAAGTTTTATATATATTTTAATAAATAAAATAGTTATTATTTTATGTAACTATTTATAAAAAAAAACATCCCTCTAGGTTGCTATTTAATTATAGGATCAAAATAAGATTTTTAAAAATACTACTTGTATTTAAAACTTATTTTTATAATTATTTAATATTATTCTATATTTTGTGATAATTTATACTTAAATAATTTTCTCTATTTAGTTACCAAACTGAAATGAGTTACCGCGAAGAAATTGAATTGTATTGAAATACTTCTCTATTATAAACTTCTCTAATTTAAAATAAGCACTTAAATAAATTAGTTAAGATTTTTTATGACTACAATAAATAGTATTTCAAATAACATAACGTTTTATTTAATAAATACCTGTAGGAAAAAACTTGTCAATTCTGAAAAAAAAGGTACCTACTGAAAGCGGTAAAATATTTAGCCGTATTTCCGCCCAGAGGTTCGTGGAGGAACACCGTGTGGTTTTTAGTTCGTGCGAGTCGGACATAACTCCATCGCCAGTGATTGTGTTGGTTTTCCACACGAAAAAAAAGGTGTAGTACACACGGCTGGGTCCTGAGGGCTTAGCCAAGTTGACTATCTACAATCGCTAACGAATAGAAAACAAAAGAAATGTACAGGATGACATTACTTTTATCGTTATGTCACGTGGTAAGACAAACGAATAGAATCTAATCCTAAACATTTCTTTCGTTTTCTATTTGTTAGCGATTGTAGATAGTCAACTTGGCTAAGCCCCCTGGTGTGTATCAGGATTCAGGCCCCATGCCGAAGCATAACTTATAAATAAATAACTAAACTACAAAAATAAAAAACTGAATTTAGGTTGCTGCTTGGGGAAATCGTACCGAGGATGCTAGCGGTGTTACCTTGTTGAATAGTCACTATCTCTGGCTGAGGCGTTTAAATTTCATCAAAATTAGATTATTTAAAGTAGATTTTGCGTGCAAGAGTAAAAAACATCCATACATCCTCACAATTAAAATATTAAGAATACACACTTTTTTCACCCTACTGCAAAGGAAAGGTTATGTTTTTCTTAAGTTTACCTATTACGTGCGCCTAAAAAAGTTTTCACTTCGAAAATCGTGTAGGCAATTAATTGCTATGAAGATTACTATTCAAGAACTCGGTCTGTATACAATAAAATTATGTATGTTAGTCATGTTTGTCTGAGCTAGAAACTTCGAAATGCCATTGAACTCGTACCGAAGGGACAACTTTTACTGTTTTCTAAATAGGCACTTTCTCAAGTGCAAACTGCACTAAGACTTTATGCAAATATAATTTCACTTTCCTTCATTATTATGTCGGATTTTATGCAACGCGATTTAGTTTTGATTGGGGAATTAGATGGGGACGGGTTTGGGGTCCCGCGGGAGTCGTAAGAAGTGACAAAGGGAAAAATGCGGTGGATGGTCAGCAGTATCCTTCTGTGTAACAGCAATCGTCTGCATTCTTATTAAATAATTATTATAAGCAATCATCTGCTACTGCGATCGCCAACCCGCTTGCCCAGCGTGGCGCTTAAGCAAAAATTCAACTCCGTAGGATAAGAGGAAGTGGTTATAAATTAGCTTGCAAGATTCCACCCGGACAAATACAAATTATATTGCAAGTTAAATAAAAGCTTGTAATAAAATCGGTTATATTTTTGTAAAAAAAAAGAAATTTATAAGTGTTTAAGTACATAAGTACTGTTGGCCATATTTATTTATTTTATGACATCTTCTTCTTATCGTATAGTTGATGAACAACCTGGTGTCAGAGTTTAAACCACCCGTAGGCCTCTGACATGGTCGTAGCGGGATGCCTACTATCGCACTTAGCCGATTATTCAATATTTTCATAGAATCTGTAGCACGAAGACTACTTTATTAAAATTGCACACTTCAGGTCGCACCATGCCTACTTTTCAGTTAATGTCGAATTTACGTCGCAGTTTGCCTACTTTGAAAAAAACATGTTTATTTAATATTATAATGCCTACTTTGGTACAGATACCTACACACAAAATTATTATAGGTATATTAATAGGTATAGCGGAATGCCTACAAATGTTTACTTATAAACTTTTTGGTTCACTATTCAACCTCTTTCCGTGTGACAAAACTAGACAAGACATTATTTAATATAAATTTTAAGTATTAAATTGAAATTATTGCATCAAACATGGTTTTTATACGTTTAATACGGAATAGTAATGTTATTTTCATAAGAAATAACAAGGTAATTATTTATATTTATAAAAAAACTGTAGGTAAATGTTGTAAATAGACTTAGTGAACTTACTAAATAAAATGTTCGATTTTTCTTTAATAGGGATCTTGGTCACTTTGGCGTGGTAAACATAGCCACACATATCAAAAAACAAATAAAAATGAGTCTACAATATGGCGCTGCTCTAACCGTAAGTACTCAGGATCAGTTACCTGGCTAAATGATGATGAAACGGTAACAATAGAAAATGATCATTCATTCATTCATTCACCTGATTTTTCTGCGTTTAAATTAGAAAAAATAAAGGCCACATTGAAGCAAGCCGTTTGCGATGATTTAGGTCCAATCCCACAGATATATGATGAATATATTTCATTCACGATTCAAGTCAAACCCCGAATATGATGAATAAGAAGCCCAACCTGTTTCCATTCATAAAAGCCATAAGAAATGAAAGCATTCAATATGATCACGATGTTCGCAAGAGACTTGTTCACTTTCCTGTCACGAAAAAGATTTTTAAAAAAGAAAAAATAGTCAACGAACGCATCATCAAAATTGTAGGAGACTATATGGAACATATAATTGAAATGGATGTTTGTATATGTAGATTGAGCAAAGTTAAGTTTTTTTAAAATAAATTAAATACTAATACTTTAAATAGATTAAATAAGTTAACACTTTAATTAGTTACTTTGAGTTTATAAATTTACATATAAGTTTGTTTTACAATAAATTTGATTTAAATATATATTTACGATTTTAGTATTTTGTTGTTACCTGTACAAATTGTAGGCATTTCACATATCAAAATCAAGCATGATCATATAAGTCGGCATGCAGCGACTAAATGTTCCATAGTAAACGATAGTTGTCTTTATACGAAAGTAGGCATGGTGCGACCTGAAGTGTGCAATTTTAATAAAGTAGTCTTCGTGCTACAGATTCTATGAAAATATTGAATAATCGGCTAAGTGCGATAGTAGGCATCCCGCTACGAAATCAAATCATCATGATGTTTTCCCTCAACGTTTTAGAAACTGATAATTAATTTATAATACGCACATAACTTACGAAAAGTCAGAGGTGCGCGTTTTGGGATCGAACTCGAAACCTTTGATTATCCGGCCAACGGTCATACCACTAGGCTATCAATGCTAGATGTGCTGCTTTTACGACATAAGTGCCGATAACTGAACCTGAATACAGGAGAAAATTTTAAGGTAAAGTTTATGGTTTAACAATTATAAGCCTCATATTAGATAGCTACGCTAGAAGCTGTAAACCACTTACGAGTTGCAGAAAGAGAAAACAATTGATAATTTAATTATCATGAATAAAATAATTTCCCTGTAGACCCTGAACGTGAGTTGGCGTTTGATATCTAAGGGCCTTTACATATGGGGATACTAGCCTAAGTAAAATGCTTAAGTTTATTGGGTTATAATCAGTCAATGTGGAATTTAAATAAGGTTACATTAAAGACCCGAAATGCCATTTGCAAAATTTTTAAAATTGACAAATTTTTACAGTGAATCAATACGTAAGAAATAAATTTGATATCAGAGTAGCATTGTATTAAAGCCAGAAGTAAATGGGTATCTTAAAGGCAGGTTAGCTTCACCGTAGACCACTTTACCATTAATGGGTTCCTTGTTAAACATAACACAACCAATTTTAGGCCATATAGAACACGCAATGTAAATAATAAATTTTACAAGACCTCTTAATTTTTTTTTGTGAATTTTGTACATGTTAGCTTATTAAATATAATTATTTAACAAAAAAAATTGAAAAAACAGCTGATACGGATAGGATTCCGATAGAAATATATTACCACATAAATGTAGAAAGAGATTTGAAATTTTTACTGATTCTGATGGGATACGGTGGTTTAGTTCTCAGAGCGTCGAAACGGTACGTCAAATATCGTGGGTTCCAATCTCATCGATATCAGTTGTTTTTTTAAATTTTCTTATTAAATAATATACCTCTTAATATGTTTAAAATGGTATGTGAAAAAGAACTAGCCCCAAATATACAGATTTATTAACATTTTGACTGCCAGACAGCAGACACAATGCAAATTCTATTGTTTATCGGACACCATGTGTCCGTCATGGCGTTTAAATGGTTAATCGAGTTAGCATCGCAACTGCATCGCCACAAATAATCGCCGTGTGTATAGCCTCAAAAGTTTTATAATTATCAACTGAAAATTACAATAACAATAAAAAAGAGAGAGTGAGTACGTGGTTTGGCATAAGTTATTATACTATTATTAAACTTGATTTATTAAACATTAAAATTGATGCGTAGAGTTCGCTTTCAAGTTATACTATATTTCAAGTTAAGTTACTTGCTTGATGGGCTTGGTAAGGACAAGATGACTGCCTCGTTGGTCTAGTGGTAGCAAGCGCGACTGCTGCCGGGCAAAGTGATATTGGGTTTTTCCATTAGGAAATTCTCAGTAGCAGCACGGAGTCTGCAATTGTGCCCGGTTATAGGATTGCTATTAACCAGGCACAATTCCAGGAGTCTGGAATTGTGCCCGGTTTTTTTGGGTAATTACAGACTCACCCCCTATTACATGGGACTTATAACATAGCCGGCGAAACGTGGGTGTACTGCACATCTCTGCTCCTCTGGGGAATACAGGCGTGAGTCTATAAAAAAAAACATTTCACCTGAAACCTACAGCATTTTTCTTTTTTTATTGAGCTATTGACTGCATAAATAAAAAATAAATAAATAATTATAATTGCATAAGTTGATAAAAAATGCTATGCAATAGCTTTACCGCGGCAGTCCCCGAGTGCCACACGTTATTTTTTTAAGCTTTACTTATAGAGAGCGGCAATCTTTTATAAGCCATATAGGGAAGCTAGAATACCAGCATACAAAATTGGCTCCTACCAAGGTCTCAGGTAGATAGCCAATGAGGCAGACGATGACTACAAACTAAGTCCCATTATGGTCAATTTGTACGTTACGTTTGACACGACTGCCTGCGGTCAGTGGGTACATTTCTAATATTGTTATTGCCAGTTTCGGTGTAACTGCTGATGTAACTAGCGTGTATCTGATGGCCATTAGAGATACAGGTTGATTTCCTAAGATTATTTAATAAGAAAATTTGAAATAATAATATTATACCTAAGTAAAAATCTTTTTTTATGTAAAACGGTTTTGTCATCAGAACTAAAGCTGTGTACCAGATATCGAAGGGGGTGAAATATCGATTACTAAATTTGAACCAAATAATAAACAGGGCAAGCTAAATAAAACTGTTTAAAAACAACTGATATGGATGGGATTTGATGCCATGATCTTCGACGTACATACCGTGTCGACGCTCTGACCGCTTAGCCACGGTATCCCACCAGATCATCATCTGCCTAGCCTTTCTCCAACTATGTTGGGGTCGGCTTTCAGTCTTACTGGATGCAGCTGAATACCAGTGTTTTATATGGAGCGACTGCCTATCAGACCTCCACAACCCAGATAATGGTGGTTTAGCGGTTAGAGCGTCGGCACGGTACGCCGAAGAACCTGGGTTCGAATCCCATCCGTATCAGTTGTTTTTTCAAATTTATGTTACATACATGTTATGTACAATATATATATAACATGCTATAACATGTAAGAAATTCACAAAAATATTCCAATGTAATATTGTTTTTTTGTCTAAATTGCATTAATATTATTTTTAGAAAATTTACAAATCTCATTACAATATTTCATTGATTTTAAGTAAGTAATATACATATTATAAATTAAGATCCGATTGTATGGACCGCGCTACGGGGACACTTCTCCTATGCTCGGTCTACACCTCTGTTCCTGTCTTTATCAACTCAATAGTGTCAAACAGAGATAGCGTGACGATTACCGCGTTAATCAACGACATTTCCCGTTGGTGTGGCCCCGTGTAATAATTTTATTAAGGCTCAACGAACAGCCTGTAGATTTTGAAAGCGAAATGCAACAATAAAAATAAAAGCGTAACAGCTAAATATTATGGAGCGAACATAATCGCCACGTCGATAAACGTTGTAACGCATCATTTTTCTAAATCGAGTTACAGACTTTCCCTATTTACTTTAAAACCGCGAACGAGTTTTAACAATCATTTTTAGGGCGCTTTTGCACTACGAGGAATTTTGATGTCCGGTAGTCCGATTTATTACGGTCCGATGAAATAATATAAGTAATTCTTTTTTTTAACGTAAAACGGTTTTGTCATTAAAACTAAAGCTGTGTACCAAATATCAGATCAATCTGTCAACAGGAAGGGGGTGAAATATCGATTACTAAATATGAACCAAATATTAAACAGGTCAAGCTAAGTAAAACCGTTTAAAAACGGAAGATCGGTCTTTACTCAGATCTTAGTATAGGGTAGCTCTCTTTGTGACTATAAAAATAGAAAAGCAGGACACAGGTTTATATTTAGCCGAAAATTTTGCCCTTAAAGCCTGACACAGGTTTCAAAAAAATTTCGCTTCCATTGCGAGATCGCGAGACATGCATAGCCGGGTGAGTCACTCGTGCAAGTTACGTTCGATATCTTTTGGCGGGCCGGGATTGACCAAAAGCCTAACAAAAGTCACATACACACAATACAAAGCCAAACACATACAAGACCGGCTTCCGGAGCCGGACTTGTATGTGTTTGGCCGGATACGATTGTAAAAAACAGGACATGTCCGGCTAAAGCCTGAGACCTGGCACTACTTGTAGTGCACAAGCGCCCTTACACTTTGCGTTTACGTTTCACCAGATATTTTGTATGTAATATTAAATTTATTTGCTCAAAAAAATGAAAGTCAAAACTTTTTATTTGTGGTTAGTTCTGTAAGTTTTTCACTTCCTTTCTTTATGTCTTAGCTTTCCCGCGGCTTCGCTTCCGTTAATTTAAAATTTGAAATTATTTAAAATCAAATTAATTTTATAGACTCACGCCTGTATTCCCCAGAGGGGGTAGGCAGAGGTGTGCAGTATACCCACGTTTCAACGGCTATTTTATAAGTCCCATGTAATAGGGGGCGGACCTATTGCCATTAACCGGGCACAATTCCAGACTCCGTGCTGCTACTGAGAATTTCCTAAAGGAAAACCCAATAACACTTTGCCCGACCCGGGGATCGAATCCTGGACCTCGTGCTCAACAGTCGCGCTTGCTACCACTAGACCATCGAGGCAGTCAAAAAATCAAAACATATACTTACATAAATATAAAAAAACATACTTAAGTAAAATATTTATTTTTATATTATTTTTTTATTTATATTATTTTTTCGTCGGAAACGGTGCTTTTTTTGGGATGAAAAGTACCCTATGTCCGTTTCTGTACACCTGACAACGTATGTCACGCACACCTCTTATATCAAACGTCAAACGTTAAAACGTGGCAATAATTAGTCGGTAATAAACAAAGCTATAATATAACCATTCAAAAGTTTAATTAATAACCGAATAAAAGCCGTAATTAATTATTCAGTTAAAACTTAACCATTTAGTCACAGTAATTAAGTATTCATTAAGTTCAACTACGAATTTTGCTAGGCGTGGTAATTCGATTCAATTACATTTTGCTCTTAAAATATAAAGAGGTAAAATTTGTTTGTTTGTAATTTAGTTAGAGCTATAATTATAATAATTTAAAAAAAAAACTATCTCATACATGCGGGATTTGAACCCACGAGTTTCGACATACCGTGTCGACACTCTAACCGCTAAGCCACCGTATCCCACCAGAATAAGTTGAAATTTTCTTAATAAATAATTATATTCAATAAGCTAAAATGTGCTGTATGTCTAACATGTAAAAGAATTCACAAAAAAACCCGCTCCTGATCAGAAGGTCTAAGTAGCAAAATGTCCAACAGCGCAAAACGTCTAATGAGTAATAAGTCTAATTAGCAAAATGTCCATGTAGCAAAACGTCAACTATCAGATGGAAATGATGGTCTATATCGCAGAACGTCCTTAGTTAGAGCTATCGAAATTATCTTTCAACCGTCTCAGACATTTGATTTATCGAGAAAAAGCTATATTAATCAAATATACCGTAAATCAAATCCTATTCAATACCTAACCCTGCAGCAAACCTAACCCTGCCGTCACAAACTGCCCAGCGAAAGTGCGCAACGCACTCAAAAACAAGAGCACAAACATATAAAATTGCAACATTTTCACACTATCAAATGTCGTACTAAAAAGTTCGATATCAAATTCGCGTAGTAACCAGGGAAAGTGACTTTCACCAGTCATTGAGTAAAAGTCTTGGACAAACGCAGTATCAGGAAAGGTCGTTGAACTTTTGACCGACTGCGCCTGCGCATGACCGACAGCGGGATAAAGTGCGAAATTACAAGTCATTGAGGTTCTCAAGCTGGTTAGTGTGTAAAACCGGATATAACTTAGTTTAAATTCTCCGAATTGGTTTTGGTTCTGAGTATAATTTTATCAAGAACGGTGACTCAGTCAAGAGGTCTCAGGTTCGATTCCAACGCACCTCTGACTATATTCGACTATATTCGGTTATATGTGCATGTTATAACAGCGTCTTATTATAAATTAATTATCATCTGCTCCGTGCCTTGACGAGCACGTTAAGCCGTTGGCCCAGGTTGTCATGAAGATCTTTGACAGTCGATATAGGGAGTCAATACCCTCATAAACTCCTGACAACTAATCTAACTTTAGAATATTATCGTATCATAGGTATAGGCATAATCGCTCCGTAGCTGATTTTCAGCTATATTTGGTTAGATTAGAAATCAATCTCATCAAAGTTTGAGAATAATAAGACTAGGAGAATGATGTAACATAGACTCACGCTTGTATTCCTCAGAGGGGGTAGGCAGAGATAAATGCAGTACACCCATGTATCGCCGGCCATGATAAAAGTCTCATGTAATAGGGGGCGAGCCTTTTGCCACTACCCAGGCACAATTGCAATCTCCGCGCTGCTACTGAGAATTTCCTAATGAAAAACCCAATAACACTTTACCCGACCAGGTGATCGAACCCAGCAGCTCAGCAGTCGCGGTTGCTACCACTAGACCAACGAAGCAGTCAAATATTAGTTGCTAAAATGGCGAAAGAAATAATAGTGAGGAAACCAGATTTTTAACAGTGTGTAAAGCCATGTCAGAGACCTACGGGTGGTTTAAACTCTGATACCAGGTTAAATCTATTCATGAAAGCCTCAAGAATAAATTAATTTTGAATTCTAAATCGATTTAACTTGGCAAGAATCCTCAACTTCGCGCAGGTGGTCTTAACTTTCAACATGGCGTCCCAACACCAAAAATGTCCAATCGTAGCCAAGACTCTTCACAACTTTCCTCCGACAATTTGATCGTAAGTGTGCGCTGATTCTTAATAAGCTATTGTGGCGGTGAAAACTTTGACGCACGGCCTCTAAGCTAAAACATTTAGCGTTTTAGGTTAGCGGATGTTTGTAGGAAAAGGTTACTAACTTATAATAAAGTAAATAAATAAATACAGGGTTATGTTTTGTAAAACCCCAGCATCCTTAAGGGGTCATTAAACTCATCATTATAAACAACTTTTACTATGGGACCAGCCCTGAAATCGCAAAAAAAAATCATGAAGAGTTTAATGACCCCTTTAAAGGATGCTGGTGTTTTACAAATAACCCTGTATAAATACAATAATAGCACAGATAGCCTAGTTGTATGACCGTCGACTGACAAGTCAAAGGTCTCGAGTTTCTAGGCGCGCACCTCTGACTTTTCGTAAGTTATGTGCGTGTTATAAATTGAATATCAGTTGCTTAAACGCTGAGGGAAAACATTGTGATGAAACCAGCACACCTGAGAGATTATTCAATGGTGTGTAAAGCCATGTCAGAGGCCTACGGACGGTTTAAACTCTGATACCAGGTTGTTCATCAACCATACGATAAAGAAAGAAGAACACAAACTATAAATTATACCTATCTGCCAAATTTCTTCATTATCGGCTCAGTTCTTGCTGTGAAAGCTTGGTAAATAAACACATTTAATCTCACTTTCCCAATTTATTGCGTTAATATTACATAAAGAACTAGCTGCCCCGCGCGACTTCGTACGCGTGATTATTCTTCCTCTATGATTTTTCTACCCTACCCCACACTATCCTACGCTACTCTACCCTACTCTACACTATCCTACCCTTCTCTACCCTACCCTTCTCTACCCCTACCCTACCCAACCGCTACTCTACCCCTAACCTACCCTACCCTACCCCTCTATTCCTACCCTACCCTACCTTACTCTACCTCTTCCTCTACCTCTACCCTACCCTACCCTACCCATACCCTACCATAACCCAGGGGTACAATTCCATTTTTTTTCTTCAATTGTTCTATTCTAGGCGGAGACAAATCCAACCATATTAATCCAAAGGTATATTTTCCTATATTTTTTCTTAATAGTGATTGAATATTGAAATATCCGTCCATTATTTATGCCACTTTGATGTCTCTTACTATTATCGAATTTCCTACATAAACTTTTATCCTCGCCCCCCTTCCCCCCCCCATGGGTAGTTTTAAAAAAGCTGAAGCACGTCTTATTTGTTCACCGAAAAGCTAAACACCATTTGATTTAACTTAAAAAGTGACGGATTTTCATACAAACTTTCATCCCCCTTTTATATCTCCTAAGGGGGAGAAAATCCAAATTTTTTGATACACGTCTTACTTGTCTTCAGAACACAAGCTTAATACTTATTTTTACATCTGTAACTTAAAAAATAACCAATTTTCCATACAAACTTTCACCCCCTTTTTTATCCCCTCAGTGGCAGATTTGAAAAAAAAAATCTATGTTCGTCTTTCATCTAACCACCGAAAAGCTAAATACCAAGTTTCGTACGTTTAACTTCAAAAACGACGGACTTTCATACAATCTCTTATCCCCTTTTTTACCTACTTAGGGGTAGAATTTCCAAAAATCCTTCCTTAGTGCACCCCTAGGATTCTTAAAAAATATTGTCTCAAAATTTCAAGTCTCTAGGTCTACCGGTTTAGGCTGTGCGTTGTCTGTCAGTCAGTCAGTCACGGTACTGTTTTATAAGTATAGATGGCCTTTTCTATTCCCTGTCAAACAAATATTTTACCCTAATCGGTAATTTAGTAGTAGGTGCGGCAACAACTGTTAGGTACAATATAAGATCCTACTTAAATAATGCCAAATAATTTAGAAGGTACTTGGTGGTTGGACACCCATAGAGTTTTCCACACGACAAAAAAAAATAAAACGGTAGGTTTATTAGCTTCCTAAGAAAAAAATAAGAAACAATTTTCTGTAACATTTATCAATCATTTATTTAGTTATTGTTTTTGTAATAACATTAAAATATTCATTGCTTTATTAATTTCGGGCACTGACCACCTGACCTGGCGGTCGAAATGAAAGTTTTACGCAAATGAAAACAATAATTAGGTGTTATTTTTATTAATTTCCAAAAGTGAAATAAGTAGGTAGGTACATAAAATTATTGTAAAGTATACATAAAGCGTATTATCTAAAAAAAGTTCTATATCTTTTTAGAATGAAAAAATCGATTACGAGCGGAATTTAAACCCGCGATCTACTGGGTGAAGCACCTAGAAAAATAATTGTTTGATCTTTTTTTTTTGTAATAAAGTATTAGTAACGTTATGTCACTAAATTTTGCGTTAATGAAGTTAGACCCTAAATATTCTACAAATCTGTAAAACGTTCTCTTTACGGCGATATGCAAAATAAATGCGACAGTTAATATGCAAATTATTTTATTTGTCACACTGGCAACACTTTCACTGAATGATGCGTCAGCGCAGAGTGTTGTATGTAACTATACATTAGTGTTGTATACTTAATTTTTTCTTAATTTTTTAAAGTTGTAAACAATCTTAGGTCACAACTTTTTAAATAGTGTATTGTAAATAAATACAAATATGATAAATGACAAACAATTTTAGGCTCAAATTATATGATGAACAAAAAAAAAACAACAAAACATAGATTCACGCCTGTATTCCCCAGAGGGGGTAGGCAGAGGTGTAAGTAATACACCCACGTTTCGCCAGCTATGTTATAAGTCCCATGTAATAGGGCGCAAGCCTAATTCCAGACTCTGTGCTGCTACTGACAATTTCCATACGAAAAACCCAATAACACTTTGGCCAACCCGGGGATCGAACCTAGAACCTTGTACTCAGCAGCTTGCTACCTACTTCTACTAAACCAACGAGGCTGTATATTATGATAAACATTGCTTAAAAAAGTCTTTTTATTTTTTCAACTTTCTTATTAAAGATGAGCTAAGAGATTTTTTACATAGAATATAATATTTTTATTATAGAATGACTAGTACTATTTTCATCATCAACCTGTATTAGTCCACTGCTGAACAGACCTCTCCCAATGCGCGCCACTGTTGTGCGCTCATTGGAGGTATTTACCCATAATCGCCACGCTGGGCAAGCCTATGATTACTGTTATACAGAAAATGCTACTGCCGTTCTCCGGATCTTTCCCTTTGTCTCTTCTTACGACACCCGCGGGACGAGTAGGGGTGGATCTGTTCTTAGGTTGGAAACCCCACGGCACTATTTTAAAGGACATAAAAAATCAAATTTGCAGTAGAGAAAACTATAAGCTTTGCCGTCACTTACCTAAGTGTAATTTTCTAAATTTACATAAAAAGTAAATTCGCTAAAACAGACTTTGGTAGTTCCGGAACCAACCGCATCTGATTTTGTAATGTTTTCGGAAATGACCATATTTCTACGGATGTTATTTTTATGGTCATTTTGGTTACAACATTCTTTATAAGCGCGGATACTCGCTAATCTGATATCTCGCTCGCACATTGAAGATATAAAATCAATGTCTATCTTTATTTATGAAAAATCGAACTAAACCAATTATGAAACAACATTACAAAGTTTCAGCAAAAATTTCAGCTTGATCGAAACATGTTTTTAAATAAAAAAAATGCTTTAAATTTATTTTTATTTTATTCCATTTTTATGCCTCGGAAAGCACGTGAAGCCGTTGGCACTGCGCCTGATCTCTCTCCGTTCGTGTCGGACTGCCGTTCTGTCGAATTATCAGAGTGAAGCAATAGAGAAGGAATGTTCAATTCAGAATCCAGCGCTATTTACTGGATCCCAATTTACATTGGACCACTATTTCAAACTATATCACACTGACATATACATAGCTATCTAGGTCTAATAAAATAACTTAGCTGCTGGTTTTCATATTTTATTTTGGAAAATAATTGTTAGTCTAATTAAAACTATCTATATATACAAACCTATAATCCTAAAAAATAAATAAAGATACAAAACCCTTAATCTAAAAGACCGCTCCTTAATGTTAATTTCTAGTTATCCTTATAAGCAAAATGATATATCCACTTCATTTTACGCGAAAGTGATACTATCAGATGGCCTGAATAGTGAGCCGAGTATCCACTTTCTGTGAGCAAGGTCGTGGGTTCAATTCCCACGTTGAGACACTTAACGTAAAACAGAAATGAGCTGGAGAAATTTGCATAGATATTGTTATTTAGATTATATCATTAATTAGTACCTGAGCCGTGATAACCTAGTAGTCTGAACGTTGACTGGGAAGTCTGAGGCCTCGGGTTTGACCTCTGACTTTCGCATTCATTTATTTATAAATTAATTATCACTTGATCCGTGCCTCGGAAAGCACGTAAAATCGTTGGTTTTGCGCCTGATCTTTCACCGATCGTGTCGGATTGCCGTTTCATCGGATTATGAGAGTGAGGGATACACCTGTGTTTGCGCACGCACTCTGCATATTATCTCTTGCGTACTTGGCTAATCTCTGTTGAGATTGGCTGCTGTTTGTAAATTTCAGTTATATCGGGACTCGGGGGGATATTCATTACTACATATTTACAACCATTCGTAATAAGTTAGATTTTGATAACTATAAATTTTATCGTTCTTGCTATACGAAATTTAAATTTTAGCTGAATTTGGTCAAGTGGACATTATTATTAATCTTTGCCCGGGGCTTCGCTTTAAAATCATTTGAATATTAAATGACTAATCAACCATTTGTGCCGTGTGGTTTCCGGCCTAAGAATAGAACCACCCCTACACGTTGTAAGAAGCGACAAAGGGAAAGATCCGGAGGATTGGCAGCAGCATCCTTCTGTGTAAAAGCAATCATCTGCTACTGCGATCGCCAACCCGCTTGCCTTGCGTGGCGATTATGGGCAAATACCTGGAGGTATTTTAAAAGTGGCGCGCATTGGGAGAGGCCTATGTTCAGCAGTGGACTAATACAGGCTAATGATGATGATGATACAAGCTAAGCTGTGGGTGGAAGCTAGTATTCCAATCATTTAAATATTTAATGATTAATCAACCATTTTGTTTTTATTACTTTACTTACAAACTTTCATTTTTCTGATTATAAGTATGTCAATCTGTAGGTTCAAAGTTTATGGTAAGGTATCAATGTATTAATGATTTTACCAATAAAGCGCATCACTAGCCTCCTTGACAGTGGACTTTCGCTTAGAGGTCACGTCTAGGTGAATAGGGATGTGAAGTGATGTTACTTTATCGAAATCGATTGGGTTTCAGGCTGTTGTTATATTTAATTGTTTTATTTTGTAAGTGTTTCTTTAATTTGTTTTAAATAAAATGCGTTACCAAAAAAGATTTAACTAGTTAACAAACAAAGAAATAAATATTTTATTTATTATTGTATTAATTAAGACATTGTATCAACTACAGTTGACTACGTTGTAAATGACTACAAATAAAAAATAAAGAAAGATGGTAAATTAAAATATGACAAGAAAAAGTATAAACAAAGCTTTATTTAAAGTAAGTAAATACGTTAGCAATAAACTAAATGAAAAAAAATCTACACCAATTACAAAATAATGAAATTTCTAAAACAAAATTCAATTTTTAGATCGATAAATCACCACAAACACCACTAGCTATTATTATCGATAAAGTATTCGACACAGCCCGGCACAATAGAAAGTTTATTTGTGTACCGTGTTTACGTAGCGTCAGCAAAAAAAGCAAATAATTGTTTAACTTTTTTTGTTGACTCGCGTAGGTTTAACTTCAAAAAGGCTTTAAATTTTCGTGTGATATCGAAGTTATGTAAAAATAAAAGTTTCTTTAAAATTGAAGTACAATTTAACACTTTAAGAGATTCTATTAACATTTTTAAAATACGAACGGTTGGATTGTCAACTCAAAGGTCGTATGTTCAAAACCCTGGCACGCACCTCTGACTTTTCGAATTCATGTGCCTATTAGAAATTAATTATCACTAGTTAAAATGGTAGTATTAAAATTTTATGAGGAAACTAGCACACCTGAGAGATTTTTCAATTGTGTGTTAAGCCCTGTCAGAGTTCGGGGCGGTTTTAACTCTGACACCAGGTTGTTCATCAACCACACGAAAAAGAAAGAATATTATACAACAATTTATAATTAATACTATTCCTTCCATTTTATTTACGGTCGATATTGCATCTATTGGTTTTGGTTCTAATTGTGTTATAAAATTATTGGATTTTCTGTTAAATTTTTTCGTTATAATTTTCGCCCCATATTTTATACATATACTTTAAGTATAGTAAATTTAAAAAAAACGAAAACACTGGTCATCATCTGCTTAGCCTTTTCCCAACTATGTTGGGGTCGGCTTCCAGTCTAAACGAAAACACTGGTAAACTTGTTATGTCACTTTTATTGCCAGCATAGTCTGAGGGTCGAACTTGGACACTAATACCAACCATATAAAAAAAAAGAGTTACGAAAAAAAAATCGCACAACCAAAAACTACGAAAAAAAAAATTGTTTCGTCACGTCACGGTCATTTATGCTGACCATCCTAGTCGATTGAACGAAAAAACCGCAAGTAACAAAGTGTATAAAAGGTACCTTTTTTGCTGACGGTACATTATTGTAACAATATAATAGATGACAGGTTCCGAGGCTGAATGCAGCGTAAGGGTCTGTGTACACTAAGGCGGTCCTTTTGTATTTTTTTTTAGATTTCGGCTTTGTCGATGCTATGGGTGAATAATAGAGAGCGATCACTCCACGTCGATCGATAGTTCCTACCATAGAGTATTCAAGAAAATATAGAGTGATAACGTCAACCACATTGCCTTGTGCGGAGCGAAAGCAGGTCTCACCATAGAAATGTTAAAATGTCATTTTTTCAAATTATGTTTTCTAGACGTTCTTCAAAATTTAACTCAGCGGTTAACCATGATATAAGCTAAAATGTAACTTTTTCGCTCGTGGAGCTTAGTTGAACCGCTGATCGAGGTATGATTTTGGTTTCAAATATCAGTGCAATTTAAAGTGTTTGTGCCAGCGTATTTGCTTCGTGGTGCCAGCCACGTCACGTGCGCTTCGCGTCATTGCCAATTTCAAGGTCAAACGACGTATTTAAAAATTCAACTGTTTATACTTGTGGGACTATTGTTACTACGGAACAGTATTTTCGTCACATTTGTATATATTTGTTTGGTCTCGAGGCTTAAAGGTGGGCCTGGAAGTGACTCGTGCATGACTATAAGTGTGATCGAATCCCAGTATAACAACTTTCTTTTTGGATTTTATCGACAAGTTTTTTTTACGTTGGACTTTCATGAAAATTTTTTTTTTAATATTTTATAACTGTATTTGTGTGGGATTTTATATATTTTTTTTTATTTTATTTTATTTTTTTTTATTTTTTACTGCTTTTGTGTTGGGACTAACTTGAACCAGCTTTTGCAAGTTTTAACGCTATTTGGCATAATGGATTGTGCTGCTTGTAACAACGAATTACTGCCTGGCGATGCATTTCTCGAGTGTGCTTCTGAGTCTTGTAGTAAAATATACCATTACTTATGCAATAATCGACAGCTAACATTAGAAGAAAGATCTACTTGGGTGTGTCCAGAGTGCCACTGCGCCGCTAGAAAAGGTGGTCGTAACTGTGATATACCGATTCCTGTGTGTACGCCAATTAATTTGAATAATATTTCTTTACGAAATAAAAGCGATACTCAGTTGCGTCGATCTCCAGGGGACTCATCCCTCACTATGACAATGGAAATGCAGCTTTTACGCGACCAAATATGCATGTTGACAGAACAACTAAGTGATGCAGTATCCACCATTGCCCAATATCATACTGCACTGACTGACTGCATGAATAAGATCGACATATGCAACGTAAAATTAAATAAATTAGAACAGAGGTCGGAGTGTAACCGATGCCTACTTAGTTCCTCAGAAAACAATATTAAGCCTACTCAGATGGAGAATCTAGACATCGGTAACAAGAATAAAGAATTGCAGAATAATCCTAGTGAGGTGCAAAATGAAAGCAGCTCGGTACCTACAACTAATACCACTTATGCACGAGCAGCCTGTCATCAAGTCAGTAAATTGCAGAAAAATATTATCCTACAACCAGAGGTATGCGTTAAGGCGAGCAGTGGACAGGATGTTTCTAAAACCGATGTATCAGCCCAAATTCATGATGACCAAAATTCACTGATAAATGAATGGACAGAGGTACGTAAAAAAAAATCTAAGCGAGTCAGTTCTGTTCGTTGTACCGCAGGCCCTGAGATAACTTCTCTTAAGGCGGTAGAATTTCGTAAGTATGTTCATTTGTGGAACATGAAATCTGGAGCCAGCGAAATATCCGACTACTTACAAAAGATCTGTACTGTAGGCACTTGCACTATTGAAGAGCTTAAACCCAAGGGCGACTACAAATCGTTTAAAATAGGCGTACCCGTCAACTTTTACGAACAGTGTATATCGGCTGATACATGGCCCGACAACGCTCGTGTACGAGAATGGTTTTTTCGAAGACACCAAATGGGTAAATCCAGCCACAGTCGTTCCTAAATCTTCGCATATGCATGGTCATAGACGCACGATAAGCATCGTCTACCAAAATGTCAGAGGCCTTAACACTAAACTAAATTTCTTTAGAAATAACTTATCTATCCTTGATTCTGATGTCATAGCAGTAACAGAATCATTCCTTACCTGTTCCGTACTGGATCTAGAAGTAACAAGTAACAATTGGTCTATATTAAGACGAGACCGGACGACTGGTGCATGTGGCGGCGTAATGCTCGGTGCACGACCTGGTATCAGACTTACACGCTGTCAAGATTTAGAGACACAAACTGGAGAAGATCTCTGGGCCAGATGTACCTCGGAATTCTCGTCGTATTATGTTTGTGTTGTGTATATCCACCCTAGGGCTTCTGACGAAATGTATATGTGTTGGTTCCAAAAAGTTGAATCCATAATAGATTCTTTAAAGAGTACAGTTATTATTGTTGGTGATTTAAATTTAAATCCTAAGTATGTATCATCTAATATTTTAAATTACTATTGTTATTTTCTATGTGCCTGTGGACTGACTGATAAGAATGAAGTAGTGAATGAGCATGGAAGTAAATTGGATGTAGTGCTGGTATCAGAGGGTTGTATTAGCGTGGACGTACTCGAAATAAAGGGAGGAGGTCTTGTCCCACGACGTGATGCCTACCATCCACCATTAGAAGTATGTATATCCGTTAACCAAAATGAACATTGCCCTAATTCATTTAAATTGAATCCTAGTAACCTTAATGAACAGCATGATTGGAACTTTCCTAAAGGAAATTACGAACTACTTTACCAACTTATCACCGAAACTTCATGGCAAGATGTATATGAAGCCAAAAGTGCTGACTCTGCTTTAGAATATTTCTATAACAACATATATAACTTATTTAATGAATGTATACCTAAAAAACACAGATCTAATAAATCATCTAGACGCTATCCCGTATGGTTTACGGGTGACATCATATTTGATATCAAACGAAAAGCTCAACTTCACCGTAAATGGAAATCCACCCAAAACCAACTTATATATAATGAGTTCTCAGCTCTTAGGACTAACCTGAAACATAATATAACACAAGCGTATAATAGTTACATTCACCATATACAAACAAAATTAAAGAAGGATCCCCGTGCCTTTTGGCAATATGTGAATAGTTTTAAAGCTAAAGGTGGGTTCCAGCCCCAAGTTACTTTTAATGGTCAGGAATATACTGGTTCCGATGCAGCACAGGCTTTTTCAACCTTTTTTGCAAATGTCTTCTTACCAGAAACTCCTCTTCTAGAATATAACAATTTAAACGACAATAGTCCGAATCTTTCATCTAACTTTGTGCATATTAATGAAATTAAATTAAATGATATTACAACCGCTATGAATAAATTGAAAGCCAATTCGGCCATTGGTCCTGATAAGGTTCCACCTTTCATTCTAAAAGGATGTAAGGATTTTCTTATTAAACCAATACTTCGTATTTTTAATATGGCTGTTTCTACTGGTCATTATCCACAAAAATGGAAAATTACACGTGTGCAGCCTATACCAAAAAGTGGCGATAATTTAATCGTAGAAAACTACCGACCTATAGCTATTCTGTCATCCCTTCCGAAACTATTTGAATCAATACTACACTCTCTGATTAGTAGCCAGATACAACCTTACCTTTGTGATTCTCAACATGGTTTTCGATTCAAACGTTCCGTTAACACAAATCTTCTAACATTAGTAGACCTCATCTCAGAACATTTAGAAAAAGGTATACAAGTAGACGTCGTATATTTTGATTTTAAGAAGGCCTTTGATCGAGTTGATAATGATATTTTACTCAATAAACTAAACCTTATTGGCTTTACACCTAAATTACTTAAATTGTTTGCAAGTTACTTAAGAGATAGACAGCAATATGTTCACTATGGCTGCTATGAATCTGCACTGTATCACACTCGATCAGGGGTCAGTCAAGGTTCTATTCTGGGACCTTTACTATTTGGAATAATGGTAAATGATCTGGATTCTGTATTGAAGAATAGTAGATGTTTACTTTACGCTGACGATTTAAAGTTAATATATGGCATGGAAACAGAAGCTGATGCATTAACATTACAAGAAGACATAAATTCTGTGTTTCAGTGGAGTATTAAAAACAAACTCCTATTTAATACCGCAAAATGTAGTATTATGTCATTTAGTCGCGCACATAACCCTCGCCATGCTCAATATTTCTTAGGTGAAGATCAAATAGCTCGTGTTAACACTGTAAAGGACCTTGGTGTGGTTTTTGATACTCACCTAAATTTTCATGATCATATGCGTTCTCTGGCAGCTGATTCATATCGTAGACTAGGCTTTGTCATACGTAATATGAGAGAATTTAATAATCCTCATGCTATTAAATTAATTTATATGGCTTTAGTCAGAAGTAAATTGGAGTCAGCATCTATAATATGGAATCCCTATGAAAGTACCTACGCCTCGCTTCTGGAAAAAATCCAAAAAGCATTTTTAAGATTTTTTTACAAAAAATTACATGGATACTACCCATTTCTATACCCTACTAAATTTTTACTTGGTATGTTATCTTTTAATTCTCTTGAAGTAAGGCGTATGTACTCTTTACTCACTTTTGCTTGTGGGGTTTTAAGAGGTAACTCTGATTGCCCTGAGCTTGTGGGTCAGCTAGTAAAATTATTTGTTCCGGCTGTACCCAAGTACCAGCTAAGGCCACGCAAACATCAACTACTAGCTACACCCACGTTGACACATACAGTAGCTTATGATAATTCTCCTTTGGTTCGAGCTCTCACATTGTTGAATGACCTTCTGACATCAGCACCGCACTGCGATTTATTTGCATCAAGATGGATAACAGTGTGTTGTGAGTGTCTGAAGTACTGCGAGATGATGGATGAATAATAATAATTAATCTTGGTATGTACAACGAATTGGTTACTGAAACTGTAATGTTGTATATGTGTATTTGAATAAATAAATAAATAAATAAATAAATAAATGATCGCAAACGGAGCTCGTGTCGCGGCCGCGTTGTTCATATCCGTGCTCACAGTTCACACTTCTATAGGGTTGCTCTATATTTTCTTATATACTCTAAGGTTCCTACTATAGAGAGGTTTCGCTTGAACTAAGAATAAAAACCCATTTCTAATTTATGTACGAACTCATTGCAAAGTTAGTATTAAAACGAGTGCTATTGCACGCATTCTTTTCTTCCTGCTGCTTTTTTATTGGAATTTATATTATTAGAACCTTTGTCCCTTCATTTGTCGGCTTTTACGATACGCAGAGAGAGAAGTATTGGTGTTATTCTTTCACAACTTTAACGTCGATATTTAGTGTGGTAACACCCTAAGAAATAATAAAATTATCATAAATTTCCGCTTGTTGTAGGGGTAATACAAACACACATTTAGTTTAATAAAGAGGTCCCTTATAAAGGTCCCACGTAAAGGTACCATGTACTTAAAGGTCTTATATAAAGGTACCATGTAAAGGTCTCATATAAAGGTCCCATGAGGAGAGATGAAACGTATTTAACTGAAAGGCGGATGAATATGTTTTGGTGGAAGGAGGGGGAAAGAGAGACCAAAGAAAAGATAGATAGAGTGTGTGAGAAATGCTATGAACAAAAAAAGAAGTAAATGCCCAGATAGAGAGAGAGATGATAGAGAAGAATGAAAGAAGAAGACATTTTGCGCCGATCACAAGAGATACGGGATTAGGATAACAAAAGAAGAAGAGTAATAGAAACAAAGCTGTTGCCATATTCTGGGCACAGTTCTCTAGCCGAGAATTACCACAAGGAAAAATATAATAACGCTTCAGCTTATCCAGAAATTGAACCTTATGTCTAGACTCAAGTCGAGGAACAAAGAAATTCTTTATAACAATACCTTACTAAAATACCTTTCTCAGATCAACACACTAATAAATCAATAAACTTATCTAATTAACCACTCAATAACTGTAAGGAGCGAGACGACATTACCAAAAACCCAGTACAAAGGAAAGAGATGACTATATTTCTGGAGCTGCGTTTCTCCACGGTAGATTAACTCGCGTTAAATGTTAATTGAGCTAATTCTATGGAAACGGTATAATAATTATACATGTGCATTATTGGAACAGATGGTGAAGTAATAACGGGAACCTTAACGCCTGTGTTTAGAATCCCTAGTACGAGTTCGCAAACCTGGGTACTGAGAGTATTAGCAAGACGTAATCTCCTCGCCTGATACAAACATACCAACAGCACTGATACTGATAGCCTAGTGGTATGACCGTCGACTGACAAGTCAGAGGTCTCGAGTTCGATCCCAAGGCGCGCACCTCTGACTTTTCATAAGTTATGTGCGTATTATAAATTAATTATCAGTTGCTAAAACGGTGAAGGAAAACATCGTGATGAAACCAGCACACCTGAGAGATTTTTCAATGGTGTGTAAAGCCATGTCAGAGCCCTACGGGTGGTTTAAACTCTGACACCAGGTAGTTCATCAACCACACGATAAGAAGAAGAATCTCCTCGCGTATCCCGCGACCGTAATGCAGCCAAAAGGCAAAGGAAATACATCGTGACGAAGCCAGCCCGCCTAAGAGATTCCAACGGTGTGTCAAGCCATGTCAGAGTCCTAAGGGTAGTTTAAACTATAACCCCAGGTTGTTCATCAACCATACGATAAAAAGAAGAGCTTTCTGCTACCAATCTTTCCAATAAAGGTCCTGGGGGGTTAGCCAAGTTGACTATCTACAATCGCTAACAAATAGAAAACGAAAGAAATGTATAGGATGACATTACCTTCGATCGATATGTCACGTGACAGGTAATGTCATCCTATACATTTCTTTCGTTTTCTATAGCGTTAGCGATTGTAGATAGTCAACTTGGCTAAGCCCCCAGCTCCTCCCGCCATCACCTTCTGGAACTGCCGCGACTATACCTAACGTTATGTAGACTTTGTCGTTGATGAGTTTTGCTCACAGCTCATCCAATTTGTGGCAAGTGTGTCCAGTCCAGTTCCACTGCAAGTATGCGGCTATAAGAGTGAGAAAATAGAGAATGCGTGCTTTATACCACTTGCGTAGTTGTTTAATCTCCATTAAGGTCCGCTGCGACCAAAATTCTGTTAGCCCCCCAAGCGCCTTATTATTGTTTTGTTTGTGCCCTTTTTTCCCCATTTTTTAGTTTTGTTCGTGCCCTTTTCCCCCCTATTTTTGTTTGGTTTGTGCCCTTTTCTCCCCTATTTTTGTTTTGTTTGTGCCCTTTTTTCCCCCTATTATAATTTTGTGTGTGCCCTTTTCCCTCCTATTTTTGTTTTGTTTGTGCCCTTTTTCCCCTATTATTGTTTTGTTTGTGCCCTTTTTCCCCCTTATTATTGTTTTGTTTGTGCCCTTTTTCCCCCTTATTTTTGTTTTGTTTGTGCCCTTTTCCCCCTGTTATTGTTTTGTTTGTGCCCTTTTCCCCCTGTTATTGTTTTGTTTGTGCCCTTTTCCCCCTGTTATTGTTTTGTTTGTGCCCTTTTTTCCCCCTATTATTGTTTTGTTTTTGTTCTCGTGTGCTGTATCAAATAAATGTTTCATTCATTCATATTCATAATTTAAAAAATAGCCGGTGAAATGTCAATCTTGTTGTCAATCTTGTTGTCAAAAATGTATCATTTTAATTCTTAAATCCGACAAACAGTTAGAATTTCTTTTACAAATATGTAATACAATCCTACTTTTTGGTCTGAAACTCGTTTTGAATGATCTAAAACAGACTAACTAGACTATTAGTCTAAAACGTGTTTTTTTTTCTATAATTATGTCATTTGAAGATATGTAGGAAAAAGTGATATGATGCTTCAAGCTGTTTTAGTAACTGGCATCACATAAACTGTGGACTAGCCGAATTTGAAATTAGAAAAGAACAAAAATTATCGTTCGTTTTTTGTTATTTCAGAATTATTTGCTGCTATTCTATTTTTTTTTCTTCTGCATTAAGAAGTTTGCTTGAAATTTGTCTCGATTATTAAAAAAAAAAAACCTACTTATAAAGGTAGCGTTCCAATGAAGTTATGACAATAATTTTCTACCTATAGCAGGACTTAACTAATCAAAATTAATATAAAAGCAACAAAGTCTTTCGTAGTTTGTCATTGTCAATGGGGTTTTCAAAAATGACAAAGAAAACAATAAAAATTTACTAAACAATGACATAATAAGTTCTTATCAAGCATTTATGTCCCTGTAGTCTGTTAGTAAAAGTAAAAATTTCATAAATACCACAATGGTGATGAGCCCACATTTCTAAAGTTCTCAGTTTCACCAGTTGCACCATAAAAAGAAATGTCTACCTGTCCCTCTCTGACATATGTCTATCTCTCACAATTTCTCATTTCACCGTTCACTTGTTTAGCAAGTCGGTACTTACAGCGACGGAGTTCTAACCGGGTAACCTTGTTGAGATACTTTCTACCTTAGCCTTGAACATTAAAGTTTGATTTTAGTTGACAAGTGAAAGTTAGATAGAACTTTCTCACAGTAAATTGTAGCTAGTAATATGTATGTTTCTTATTTTACACTGTTAAGTTGGTCAGTTGGCTAGTAGGTTCGCAGTTGTGACGAAGAGCAGACGTCTCGATATAACCATTAAAAAAACATTACGAAAACCATGCCGAGAAAATCTTGTGGATGCCGTTAAAAAAAATATGATTTAAAAAGATGTGAATGTGATTGAAAATCGAAGTTTAAAAAAGTAATATTCGATTTTTTCGCGCGCGAATTAAACGTCAAAATGACAGTTCGAAAGTGGTTTGAATTTGGAAAATCTTTGCAACGTAGTGATGTGAAAATGTTGTTTTTTATTTTAGTGTTGTTATCCGTTTTGGACAATTTACCCTTATCTTGTAAGGGTGAAGAATATGAAAGAGGTAAGATTTTTCTTTTATTTTAAGGAAATTCAAATTAAATCTTCGGAATATCTTGTAAGTTACCTATTTAAGACAGACGCTTCAGCAATAAATAATTTATTTTAACATTCCAATTTTCTAGATATTGTTATTGTGTAATTTTTTCCCAAAGGAAATTTAAGTGGAATCTAAAAAAAACAATTGACACTTTAATACATTCGACTTAGGAGAACTGAAAATAATATTAGAGGGCTAAATTTACCCTAATACCCTCACAAAAAAGTCTATCCTCAAAAAAGGTGTCTTTAATGTCCTAACACCTTTGAGTCCACAAGACACTTGTTCCCGCTTGTCATGTTCCCACTTGCAATTTGTCAATTTTGCGAGCTTCCAAAGCATTTGCGAGGTCTAAATAAAATGCCACAAATTGTCATCCCTCTACGAACTGACTGCAATAAGCGGTGCTTGTCCATGATGATCGCTATGTTAATACAAAACCTAACTAAAACTAAAAAAAAAGAACTAACATGCAAAAATTAATCTCCATAGGATAAGAGGAAGTGGTTCTAATTCAGCTTGCATGAATCTATCCGAATAAATATACATTGCAAGTAAAATAAAAGCTTGTAAAAAAAATCTCCATTTCTAGACTGTGAACCACAATCTAAAGCGTACCGAATCCTTTCTCATAATATTTCACATTATAAATAATAATATCCTCCTGACCGAATTTCGGTCACAGCGGCCAATCTCAACGGAGATTAGCCAAATACGCAGGATATATTATACTGCACAAGTGTGTGCGCAAATACAGGTGCACTCTCTATTCCCACACTCTCATAGTCCGATGGGACGGCAATACGACACGACCGGAGAGAAATCAGGCACAGGGCTAACAGATTTACGTGCTTTCCGAGGCACGGAGTAAAGTGATAATTATTTTATAAAACGCACATAACTTACGAAAACCAAAGGCGCGGCTTGGGTTCAAATCCGAGACCACTGACTTGTCAGTCAACGGTCACCACCACTAGGCTACCACGATATAGTCAGACACAGAAAAAAAACTTCCATTTCTAGACTCGAAACCATAATCTAGAGCGTACCGAAACCTTTCTCATAATATTTCACATTGCAGCCATGATGGCCGTTATGACATACGATTCTAAGCAAATTCACCTGTCCACAATAAATAATGCCACAGCATGAAATACAAAACCACAAACTACATATAACACTGCGGTTGACCAACCTGATAAACTTAACTCGAGTTTAAATAATCTTAAGCTGTATTTGTTGTCTTAAACGTTGAGAAAATAACTTTAATCAACATTGAGGGTAGTCTAGAAACCAGAACAACTTTCATTTTGAATGAATTATTTTCGATAGGTACTTATTGTTTCAAATCAGTTCCATGTTTGACATAAAAGAAAATGGGTTTAAATTCAAAATGAAAGTGAGTTTTGAGACACTTGTGTTGAAAAAAATAACCACTACCACCATCAGCCTGTATTAGTCCACTGCTGAACATAGGCCTCTCCCAATGCGCGCCACTTTTGTGCGCTCATTGGAGGTGTTTCCCCATAATCGCCACGTTGGGCTAGCGGGTTGGCGATTGCAGTCAGTCAGTACCCTCATAATCGTATCCTCGTCGCTCCGCAGAAAACTGATATTCAGCTGCATCTGGTTAGATTAGGAGACGACCCCAACAAAGTTCGGGAATAATATGGCTAGGAGGATGATATTTCAGATATATTTTTAAAAATTTGGCATATCTATTCTAATATCTATAGATAATACGAATATTTGTCCCGTCATCTCCCATGCAAGGCAAGCGAGGATCACACTCGTGATACTAGCGTCAAAGCGTGGCAGAAATAGATAGTAAGTACTCTTTACTTACTATCTATTTCTTCTGCGAATACTTAGTATTCGCAGAATACGGACAAAGTCACGGCAATATTATTATTCATTAGGTCTTGCTTCGCAGCTAATACTGAGAATTTTAGAGATAGCGCAGTGGTCTAACTGTTGGAATGGTAAATCATAGAAAGCAGGTTTTTTAAATGAAATAATTTATGTAGCTGTACTATCAAGACATTCAATATAAGTGTTTTAGTATACCTATGTAATGATAGCATATATTATATTATTATTCAAAAACAATAATATCGTGTATCGGTAGTCGTGATAGTCTAATGTAAACCCAAGTTATGTGCGTATTATAAATTAATTATCACTCTCCGTATCTCGGATAGCACGTTAAGCTGTTGGCCCCGGCTGTCAATTGTAGATCTTTGACAATCGTTACGGCAGACGTGCGCAGGGCAGAGCACCTACAAGATGGTCTGACACAGTGAAGAAGGCGGTGGGCGGCAGCATGCAGCGAGCGGTCCACACGTCTTACGACCGCACACAATGGAAGCACACAACATGTGGTCGCGATCCTCAGCAATGAGGGACCGAGGAAGAAGAAGAAGAGACAATCGTTACGGGTAGTCAGAAGCCCAAAAGCCTGACAACCAGCTTCTTACCAAGGGGTATCGTGTAACCCAGTATGTGGGTTGTGGAGGTCTGATAGGCAGTCGCTCCATGTAAAACACTGGTATTCAGCTGCATCCGGTAAGACTGGAAGCCGACCTCAACATAGTTGGGAAAAGGCTAGGCAGATGATCTAGAGAGACTACAGACAGTTTGAATTCATATATTTAACAACCATGAGATAAGTAGAAGAAAACTGAAAGTTTAGTCTTAACTACAGACAAGTTTCTCAAAGCAGAAACCGCAAATATGTATAATCAGTTAACCACTGATTAACTTAGTATATGCAAAGACTTGTGCCTACTACTTCGTGACTTTCTGACTAGGTATGTGACGTGTGGTTTCCGACCTAAGAATAGAACCACCCCTACTCGTCCCGCGGGTGTCGTAAGAAGCGACAAAGGGAAAGATCCAGAGGATGGGCAGCAGTATCCTTCTGTGTAACAGCAATCATCTGCTACTGAGATCGCCAACCCGCTTGCCCAGCGTGGCGATTAGGGCGCGCAGGGGGAGAGGCCTATGTTCAGCAGTGAACTAATACAGGCTGATAATGAAAAAAATAACGAGAGTTTTGAGACAACACAAATTTAGTATCTCTGACTCCCTGAAATGTTCATCTTACCGCCTTAATTGCAGCCCGATTCACATAATAAATCAGTCAACAACGGTTTGACCATAGTCTATAAACGCTTTTTGTTACACTTACAATCAAGCAGAGACAACGAACCATAAATTACCATGTCGCAACAGGTTTTATAGGAGAAAGTGCCTTCGACTGTGAATCATGATGTTTTATTTAATCAGCTGAATTGGTGTCTGGTTTTATACTGTTATGTCAAATGGTACTTTCATAGCTTTCATGTTATTTTATGGCTTGTGGGAATAGAGTAGTTAACCAAGACCTGGAGGACCTGGGCCACCTGGACCTACTCTTGAGTCACGACTTCAATCCCAATCCTGTTTTTACCCGACTACAAAAAAAAGGAGGGTTATGATTTTAGCAGTCTATGTATGTATGTATGTATGTATGTTTGTATGTATGTAAGTTTGTTCATCTGTTCCCTCGTAGCTCCTAAACTATTTGTTGTAATTCAATAAATAAGGTGTCTATCGATGCGTCTTAATGGTCTGCGGGTTATAGGATTTATGAAATTTCGTAAAATCAAATAAGGTGGATTTTAAAAATAAATTAGTCAGCTCGAAAAAAATAAAGTTAAGGTAAATTTATCGTGTTTGATATCAAATGGAAGGTCTTGATGAGCACATTCAGAATATGTATATATTATCTATATATTCTAGACCACTTCTTAGAATATCAGGCTTCTAACTACCCGTTACGACTATCATAAATATATGTGATTATAACACTGCATACAATGTGAAAACGTGATAACAATAAATATTTACTAATTAAATTAAAGTTTCTACACATCACTGCCTATTAAATTATGATTATATCTTAAAATAATGTTAATTAAATTGAGATTTCTTTTTCGTAACTAGATGGCGTTGGTTTGCGGTTTTGTGGAAGTAAGTAACATAGAGTTAAAAATACCTCCTCAAAAATCCCAGAATCGTAAACATAACAATTAAATCCCGGGATTTTATTAATATAGACTGGATTTTGACCTATAGTTTTTATTAGAATTAATTTTGTATGTAAAATAAAACTCATTAACTTAACAGTTTTAGTACCGAACTACTTAAGTATTACATTATCTGTTACCGATGTCTAAAAACATAATAAAGACTTTTTATTGTAATAATTTAGTCCATATGTATTTAAAACGTTAAATTAATATTTTGGAGAATTTATTACATGTTTTAACACATGTTTGCTTATTAAATATAATAAATTATTTAATAAGAAATTTGAAAATCAACTGATACGGAAGGGATTCGAACCCACGATCTCCGACGTACCGTGCCGACGCTCTAACCGCTGAGCCACCGTATCCCATCAAAATCAGTCGAAATTTCAAATCTCTTTCTACGCCTAGGGCGTGTGGTAATATCTATCGGTGGCTTCTAAAAACTGCAAAGTTTAGAACACTGAGTCGGATAATTAATGTATTCCGTTCGATATTACACGCCTAAGGCGTAGAAAGAGATTTGAAATTTCGACTGATTCTGATGGGATACGGTAGCTTAGCGGTTAGAGCGTCGGCACGGTACACCGGAGATCGTGGATTCGAATCCCATCCGTATCAGTTGTTTTTTCAAATTTCTTATGAAATAATTATACGTAAAATTAATTTCTTATTTCCCGGGAATTAATTGTAATGTTTATGATTTCGGGATTTTAGAGCAGGTATTATCAACTCCATGTTACTTACTTCCTCGAACTTTAGGTAAATGTACTCTATCTATGATGATATCCCACAAAAAAGGTTTCATGTGTACTTATACAGCTTGGCAAAAAAGAGTCTGAGGTGGTGACAGCTGGAACTAAAAATAAAAATCTTAAATAACTACGTTTGTGAGTACTAAAATAACATAAAAATGATTCATTTGATTAAAATTAATGACAAAAAACTCGTCATAGAAATATGTAAGCACTTAATAACTTGTAATTTGAATTGTAGTGTGAAAAGTGCGACAGCGGCGCCCCCAATTTTTCCAGACTCTTTTTTGCCAAGCTGTACTTCTTACTACTTTTCATGTATACTTCTAAGAAATATATGAGGCCATGTTTTAATAGCTCGAAGTCGCGGACGACACCTTTGAAATAAATTTAATTTAAAAAATACATGACATTGACTAAAGGTTTGAACCGAAGTTGACAGTTACAGAAATCTACCTATTAAAGAACTACCACATTCTAAAAAATTGTGATTAAAATGAATTTTATTGGTTTCTTTACCACTAAAAATCATTGAAAAAAAATATAGTATAAAAACTAAAACCCGACTACTTAAAATCTAAAAACAAGCTTCTTAGATTTGAAATAAAATTCTGTAGTCGGAGGCCTTAATGTATTATTGGTAAATAGGTACTAGATAATCTTCCAAGGGTAAATACTTTGTAATTTGGTGGCCTCCGACTACAGAATTTTATTTCAAATCTAAGAAGCTTGTTTTTAGATTTTAAGTAGTCGGGTTTTAGTTTTTATACTATATTTTTTTATTATACAAAAATACCTTTAAAATAGCGCGCCTGGGATCGCACCGCACAAATTAGCACGAACACTGCGACACGAACTTTGCGTGAGTATATTTATGAGGTCTAACTTAATTGATGAAATTATTTTAATTGGAAGAACTGTAGGTCGTTATGATGCATTGTAACAAAAAAACAACAAAATTTTTTGCTATTTTTTTTGGTAGATCTGTAGGTTTTATGATGCATTGTAATTTGTAACAGAACAACAAGCCTTATTATGAAATGTAATGTACCTTTCGAAATGTATGAAAATAAATTTGGTATAAATATTTAATAAGAAATTTGAAAAAACAACTGATACGGATGGGATTTTAAATATTTATATTTAATAAGCTAACATATTATTGTGCTAAAACATGTAAAAAATTCACAAAAAATAAATTTGGTATTTGATTGCATAAATCCCTTTATTTTAGTCACGCAGTCTAGAATTCATGACCACTTAGTGCCCATAATTCGTAGAATAATAATGCATTCGTAAATATTAATAATGTTATGCAAAAAAAAACTAAAAATATTTGCATTACTTTTTCAACTCAATAAAAAAGTTACATTTTTGCAGTTTTTTTTTCAGTTACATAGGTACATACCTCCTATAATATTTTGCGTTATTATTATAAGACCTTATACTAACCTGTAATATCTGGATTGGGTCTGAGATCCAAGAGTAAGTTCCTGACCTAAGGAGCACCAAGTTCCAATTCAAGTCATACCGCAAGTTGGAAAGACTAGTCAGCAGTCACAGGTCCCAATCACCATTATTTCAAAAATACACCATTGATTTCCAGAAATCAGAAACATTACCATTGCTGTTTTTATGGCAAAGTCATAAAAATAATGTGGAAATGTACCTTAAAATAATTTTATTAAGCTTTTTTGTAGTTTTTTAGTGTTAATCACTGCTAGTTAGTAACCTCTGTCCTATCATTAGTCAACTTTTGCGACCCGCGTGGGAGAGGCTTTAGACGTCGCACAAAAGACTCGAGTCTTTTTAAAATCTATTTTTAATGAAAGCTGTATTCTAGTAAATCTTTATGGCCGTTATGAAACATCATAACAGCCATAAGATTGCAATTTATGCAGGTACAATAAAGGAAACATCACTGCGGTTACATAAATTTATAGTGCGCGTGGACTGACTTGCTAGTGCCGCAAAGCACGCACGCGCAGGATTCCAAACGATCCAGGGATGCCACTTCCAAAATCGAATCGATGTTTCGGATGGAAACGTAAACATCTTTCTGTGTCTATGGGCAAATACCTCCAATGAGCGCACAAAAATGGCACGCATTAGGAGAGGCCTATGTTCTGCAGTGACTAAACAGGCTTATGATGATGATGATGAATACAACCTCTATCCGTATTGAACTTGCTTGTGCCAGCCCGGGTTAAACCTGTACCCATAAACATGGCCCAAAATAACCAAATCAGATGCAGCTGGTCCTTAGCTTCCCAACGCCCTAAGCCGAAGCTCGAGTCCCATTAGGGAGCGCTTTTAGCTGCTGTTGCTTTAGGTTTAGTTTAATTGCTTTAGCTAGAGGCGTTTTAGGTCTTGTAAGAAGTCTGGCTAATCAGGGGGCTTAGCCAAGTTGACTATCTACAATCGCTAACGCTACAGAAAACGAAAGAAATGTATAGGATGACATTACCTTTATCGTTATATCATGTGACATATCGATCGAAGGTAATGTCATACTATATACATTTCTTTCGTTTTCTATTCGTTAGCGATTGTAGATAGTCAACTTGGCTAACCCCCCAGTTTAAGCTCCACAATAATAGAAAGAGACCACGTAGAAAACAAATACTATTTTACTCACTCAACTGAAACTATGTCCACTATGTCATTGAAACGAATGGAAGCTATTTCCCAAAGAGTACAATTAATGCCTCTACGAATTTCTATGAATGAGTGTGTGAAATAAGCTAATTACACATTAACACATATTGCGTTAAAATATTTAGCCTATTATGTCTCTTTTTAGGCTATACCCACTATTAGTACGATCTGTGTACACACGGTAACATATTAAGCTATACATTTCCAGTATAGGCTGACCTCTTGTTGAACGAAAAGCAAATGCAATGCGTGGTCAGTTTAAACCGGTAATGTGTAGGTTGACATGTTGCTGTGTAGATACCACCTTAGCTCTATAAAAAAAGCTTCTTTGACATATAGCAGATATGGCTGGCTCCAATTCGATTCCACCAGACAAGTTCGCTTGATTGAATAACACGAGTTTGCGCAAGTGATGCGCATCTTTGATGGGCGGTACAGTCTAGTTTTGACCAAGTGAACATGATATTATATCATAATGTAACTACATAACATGTCACATGTCATACAAAACATGTCACCTGTCACTACAGAATTCAAATAACATTAACAGATTTTTTTAAATGTGAGACCTTATGACCACAAGCTATAGAAAACTTTTTTGTGTGTTTTATATAATTTAACATACCTACAAAACGATTTAAAAGGAATGTTCTTTTTTTAGAATTTTCAAAAAAAGAACACTACATTTTTATAGCATGATTGCTCTAATAAGATAAGAGCTCCGCATACGCCCCCTGACAGTAAACCTCGCTTGACAAAAATCGACTAAAGCCGACTTTACTCGATTCAGCGTCACCGATCCTTAGCGTAACGGATTTTCTTCGTTCACTGCCAAAAAAAAGTTTTCACGGAACAAGGCGCAGTCGCAAAACTTAACATAGACAAAATCGCGAATCGCGAATCGCTAGCGAAAGTAACAACAATTGCAGAATTAAAATTACCTAATAAACGACATCCTGCCCGAAGCCCGAGGCACATCACTATTCGGGTCGCATAACCAAAAACCCGGTCAGATGCGTACCGAAACTTATAAACTGGTACAAGAAGACCAACGGCAATTTAGTGTTAACTACCTTGGACTTTATTTCTACAGCAATACGAACCATTTTCTTTTGACAGTTAACCCTAAAGAGCAGTCGTAACATTAATGGGGCTACTTTTTCGTTGCCCCCGAAAGAGGTTGATTAATTCGAGTTAAGGTCGGCGCAGACAGTAACGGAGTGGTTAAGGCGCGTACACAATTATGTTAAGGGGAATTAAGGATGATTGCTGTCAGATAAATAATGATTTAAATGCACAATGATAAGACCTTTTCGTAAAAGTTTGTGAAGGTATTTATTGTTTAATAAAATAATTGGAATTTACCTTTACTATGTGGAGATCTTATTTATCTGAACAATCCAAATGCGATACAAATGAAGTGTTCTTTTTTTGAAAATGTAATCTTTTTTCTAGGAAAAGAACACATTTGGATAACACTTGGATTGCTTTTCTTTTTTTTTGTATATCTAATGACCCTGCACATAAAAATACAATTTCAAACTATTCAAATTTATTTATTTATTTAAATTTAAATATTTTATTTATTAAATTTAATTATTTATTCAAAATTATTCAAATTATGCTCATAATTTGAATTTAGTTATGCTCAAAAAATAGTGATTTAGGTTTAAAATTAACCGAACTGTTCACTGTATCTACCCACCATGGATCTCTTTGTCTGAAGTTAGCTGCTGGACTAAGGTTTTCGCGAAAAATCAAATTATCAATCATCCTACGACATATTTATACAATCCGACAAAATGACAGTATGAATACAGCTCTTACACGCACGCCATTAAACTCATTATGTGGGTATTTGTCGACTCGCAAAGCCGAATTTATTTTTAAATATGCGATCACAAGAAACGCAGTAAAGTTCCCCTTGAGTATTGCAGGTGTAATTGTAGGAGGGTTAAAGTCACATTCGGGCACATGCCCGAAAACAGTCCGAAAAATAACAGGGTGCCGCCGTCGACGGATACGTCTGGGAGGACATCATCATCATCATTTGTCGACGAATTATCGACATTGTTTTGTTAAATTTTGAAGAAAATAACGGTATTTTTGTAAGAGAAACGATACTGATTTATTTTTCAATTATATTAAAAATAAATCAGCCTGTAACTGTCCCTCTGTAAGTCAAAGGCCTCTTCTCATACAGAGAAGGATTGAGCTTAAATCACCACGATGTTTTCCTTCACCGTTTTACCGAATGATAATTAATTTCTAATTCACACATGAATTCGAAAAGTCAGAGGTGTCTAGGTTTCGAATCTACGATCTTTGATATAGCAGTCCAATGGTCATACCATTAGACTATCACTGCTTAAACTTGGGTAGGTAGTAGGTACTAAAACAATAAAAATCCTCTTTATTGCACACCAATAAAATATGTCTATATCTATCTATACTATCTATACTTCTATACTAATATTATAAAGAAGTAAAGTTTGTGTGTTTGTATATTTGTTAAATTGTAAGGGGTAATCTCGGGATCTGAGCTGCTGAGTGTCATAGATTATACATAAAACCGAAAAATAAAAAGGCTTTTACGTGGTAGTCCGTTTTGCAAAGTGAATCGGAGAAAAAACGGTCGAATGAAAGCGTTTCTTACGAACGCTGCCTTAACTATGAAAGATATATTTTTAAGTTCTAGAAAAAAGATGTGGAGCTTGAAAATGCCTATAAAAAAGTCAAGGATTATTAACATTATGCCCAACGAAGTGGGCACGGGTCATCTAGTTAAAAATATACATTTAAAAACAGAGAAGAGTACAATTGGCGGTCTTATTGCATGGCGATCTCTTCCAGACAACCTTGAATGGACTGGAGTGTGTAGAAATCACAAGGGTTCGTCTGTGGTGCGCTTATAACTATTTAATTAACTAATGACTCTCTTTGATGACTGTCAAAGACTTTATCAATCAACCAATCAATCAATTTATTTATTTGTATAAAATGTGGTACAAAAGGTGGTACATAAAATTTATAAAAATATAAGTGCTAAACACATTTCGCCAAGTGTACTTGGCATACAAATATTAATTATAGTTAAAAAAGCCTCAATTGGTATGTAGATACAAAGTACCTACTCATAAAACGATTAAATTTAATGCTAGTAACATTTAAATGAATTGACTATTACAATGCATTTCTGAAATGGTATGAGGAACATGAGTTTTTTTAAAGAAATTATGACTATGATTATGAACAATGATCATGAAAACTTAATCTATTACTTCTAAATTTCCATAGTCTCATTTTTTATAATCTTATAGTGTTTTGCGAATAGAAATATTATGTTAATTGACTTTCGTTGTCGACTGTGCCCAAATTTCGAGGTCAAAAAACTGTACAAGTCGGTTAAAATTCCACTGTTATCAGATCGCCCGTATTTAACTCTGAATCATTGTAAACGATTTATGAATACCGGTAATGAGTTTAAAACTTCTTTGAGGTATTTTCTGTCGGGTTTTTCAAATAATAAACCAGCCTGTAACTGTTCTATTTAATATTTCTATGGTTCTACTGCGGGGCAAAGGCCTCTTCTCATTCAGAGAAGGGTCGAACCAAAGAGAATAAAACCAGGTCGAACTTTGCGTTGGCGATTTCAGTTTTCTTACGTGGTTTTCCTTCACCAAAAAATTTGTGGTATCTTAGATTAACTACAAAAGTACATAATGAAATTGAAAAGTCACATTGATTTTTAATTTTTAATTTTATTTATGACATTAATTTTCTGACACTATTGACATTATTATTATCCTGACAAACTGATATTTCTTGACATTTGATTCAATATCACTAAGTACCTACACGATATTTTAACTATACCTAACATTTTATGAATTGCTACTGAATGCTAATGCTAATAAGTAACAATACTTGATTTATATAAATTCAATTATTTATTTTAACTTATATTTATTGACAAAATTTGCATGCCCATAATGTTGGCAAAATATGGAGAACTATTGTTAACTTTGACAACACCTACTTATTAATTACCCATGTTTGCAAGGAAATAAATGATTTGATTTGATTTGATAATGCCAGGTTCAAACCCATTACCACCATCACCATCGATCGATGTTATCGCTGATTATCTTAAGCTTTCACCCACATTGACGTTTTAATCAAAGCATCATGCAAAATCGATCGTGTCTATGAATGATATAAGGTCCATTATTATTATTTTTTGTGTTTGTTGTGAACTGAAGAGCAAAGCCCTCAATTCTCTCCAAGTCCAAAGCGAGAAAACCTGAGGCCAATCTTTTAAATACTACGAGACGAACTCGTGCCGCCATCTTTTTCTGGGTCCACTGTCTGTGTCTGTCTGTGGTCTGTGGTCCACTTTTTTGTTATACTTCTAAGGAGGTAAACAGGTATGGAAACAGGTAAACAGAGATAATGGTAAGCGGTTATTGTAACCCATAGATGCTTGTAACACCAGAAGTATAACTTGCGCATTGCTGACCCAGTGCGGAATTATGGAGTCATTATTAAAGATGGGGATTAAGCATTTCTTACTGACCGCATGAAACTGTACGACTACTGCTATCTCTTACCAATATTCTGTGTGGTCTTTACAACCTTCAAAATAACCTCTTAATAAATTTCAAATTATTTACGACAATGAATAAAAACAAAAACTGTGTTTTTAAAATGGTAAATAAATATAAAATTATTAGAAAAATATTCCTGTCAAAACAATATCTTCACTATTAATTATTATTATATAGAATCATGACTAATATTTGCATACCAGACCCTGGTTAGACATGTAGAGACGAAATTAATTATAAGACCTAAATTGTACCATGTTTAATGCAAATAAATATCTTTATCTTTACAAAAACTATTTGAAAGGAAAATGAAAAAACTAAAAAAATTAAGCATCTAGAAGCCGTGAGATTTTAGAAAAAAAATTAAAAATATATATCTTTGAAAATAAATTGCATTGACAAGCTGAGACCTTATATAACCTACAAATCCGTAGCAGCCTACAAACTTAGTTACGTCGACCACCGTCCATTGTAAAACGTTTTCACTCTCCGTGACCCGCACATTTACTTTCTAATATCCATTTCTGATTGTGGATTTCATTGTTTATTAGTTGTTATTTTAAAGCGCTTTTGTTTTCGATGTTACTTGTGTTAAATGTTTTTTTTTAATATTTTTATTTTAAACTTGACATTAGGTTTAGAATGAGATTCTTGCAAATAAAAGTTTAATTTAGAAAACTTTACGAAATTAACTTAAAAAATAATGTTTTTTTTTCCAAAATAGGTATCAAATTTTCAAGTTCTATTTTAAATTATATCAATATCAAATTTCAATTTTTTTTTCAAATTTTAAATATAAAATGTCAATGTAATAAATTCCCAAAAATATCAAGTTTTTTATCAAACCTAAAATATTTTACATGTTAAAATCAAAATTGAAATATTTTTATTCATGTAGACCATTCGGCACTTATGAATAGTCATAATTCTAATATTGTTTATTGTAAGAGTGACTCTAGTTGCCAGTTCCAAGGGCAGCCTACCCTTGAAAAATTGCATAGGTAGTCAATAATGCCTTCTGACAATTTTATTGGTTTATCTCTGGGTTGGCTCCAGCTTACCTCTTGGAAAAATCACCCTCCGCCACTATTGTCTTCAGTCTGCACTCAGCCTAAGAAACAGTGGAATTTCTCGTAAAATTCCACTGGCTAGAGTAGTTCACACTCATTCATAGTTGAGGTATTCATTATACTCTTAGGAAATAGTTTGAATTCATTTTAGTGACATGGTTTCAAGTTGTGAGTAAAGTTTAATAGTAGTAGCACAGTGGTATGCAATTGCAAGAAACTAAAAAATAAAAAGAAAATTTTCTTAAATGAAATTATTTTAATGATAAACTCGCAAACACTACTGATTGTGTTACCTATCTACATGTTTGTATCCAAATCATGTACATAAACCATGGCATAACATACATAAAATATAAAAGTTTCTTGTTTATATTTCTCTTAAAGTTTTAGTTTTTGGTAGTTTGTTTTTATTATTTTTTTCTACATCCCGCTCGTAAAGATTATTTCTTTCAACAAAATTTCGAAATTTAGTACTTGCATAGGTAGTATGCATGAATACTTTATACACAATTTTAAATATTGTTTATTATTATTACGATATTCGCAACTTCTTGACGGACGCATATACCTATTATGCTTTTTTATGTATTTTTTCATATGTTTTTAAGCAAGTTCTAAAAAATAAGAAAAACTAAACTTAATAAAATTCGGCTATCTAAATCAATTTTTGACAAAAACAAATACGTTAAGCAGTAATATATTTTGACTCGTAATGTCTTAAAGATTAATTTTCAGCCCACTGTGCGGCGTAAGCTTAGTGTCTCGTTTACTCTTTGTGTATACAGTTATCTATATAAAAAAGTAAACTGTCAAAAACTTACCTACGGATGATCGAGAAAAAAAATCGCAAGATAGTATTAAAAATCACACATTTTTTCTATTTGTTTCAAACTGTAACGATGTAAACAAATCGGCACGAATACCTACTTGTTAGACTGCTATCTCGCTCGCACATTGAAGATATAAAACCAAGGAATATAGATATAAAAAATCGAACTCAACCAACTGAAGGAGAACAACATTACAAAGTTTCAGAAAAAATTCAGCTGGATCGAAACGAACGAAAAAAAGTCGAAAATAATTAGTCTCAATAACTTTAAATTACTACATAATTATATTAAAAAATCCTCGATAAAGAAAATCCTTTAATTTTGATAGCTCAGAACACTCTTGATATTGTTACTTACAAAAAAACGAAATCAAAATCAATTCACGGATCATACACGAATACACACATTAAAATTGTAAAACCACTCTTGTTTCGTTGAAGGGTTAAAAAAGAAAGAAAGAAAGCCACTAATGTGTGGCCCCGGCATAAAACTAAGCCCATTTAGTAAACATAAACATGTTGACATTGTAAACAAGCGGAGCGA
Source organism: Protodeltote pygarga (assembly GCA_936450705.2). Taxonomy (NCBI): domain Eukaryota; kingdom Metazoa; phylum Arthropoda; class Insecta; order Lepidoptera; family Noctuidae; genus Protodeltote; species Protodeltote pygarga. Next base: position 4,548,594 of record OW388275.2, read on the forward strand.
GCACTGCTTACTTTTAACTTCAAGGAGTGAAAGTTTAGAAACAGACATAAATTGAATTCGCTATTACCCTGTTCATATTACTCTTGGAAAGCTAATTTAAGCAGTAATAGCTTAGTTACCGTGTAGTTTCCGGCCTAAGAATAGAACCACCCCTTCTCACGCGGGTGTCGTAAGAAGCGACTAAGGGAAAGATCCGGAAGGCAGCGGCATCCTTCTGTGTTACAGTAGGTAATCATCTGCTACTGCGATCACCAATGCGCTTGGCCTCCAATGAGCGCGGATAATGATGACGATAATGATGTATGTCAAGTCAAAGGTCTTGAGCTACGTTCAAAACCCAGGAAGGCATCTCTGACTTTTCGAATTCATGTGCGTATTACACATTAATTATATACCACTTGCTTTAAACAGTGAGGGAAAACATCGTGAAGAAACCACACTTGAGAGATTTCCAAAATTCGGTCAGGAGGACATAATCTTCTTCTTCCTATCGTATGGTTAATGAACAAACTGGTGTCAGAGTTTAAACCGCCCGTAGGCCTCTGACATGGCTTTACACACCATTGAAAAATCTCTTAGGTGTGCTGGTTTCAATCACGATGTTTTCCTTCACCGTTTTAGCAACTGATACTTAATTTATAATACGCACATAACTTATGAGGACATAATAATATCACGTATCAAATAAATCAGCCTGTAACTGCTGGTACAAGCATCTAGCTGGTATCAACACCATCGAAAAAGGCTGTAAAATTGAACCATTAGTCAGTCCATTATCAGTCCGTCATTAGAAAAGCACAAGATGCGAAATTAGACGAGATCTATGACATGCCAACTTATGCAGCTGCAGGACTAATTTTGCAGCTCTTAAAATCTTCTATCCTTTTCTAATGATCCTGTTAGAAAGAAAGGTAGGGAATCTAAATTTAGAAAAGCGTTTGCAAGAGAATTAGCACCACTAGTACGCAAAATCCAATAACATTTTAATTTAAAACTTAATCAAAACTCAGGATCGACTGCACAGCTGCGCTTGCGATCATAATGACTTCTTTCTTCGTGTTCAACAAGTAAATTCTATTCATAGTTGAGAACTATGTTTCTAATACGAATATAATGTTGTAAGAAATGTTCTCATATTTGTTCTAAAGCGATCGGATAAAAAAACGTTGTCTATTGTGCGAAGACCTCGTTTTCATATAGAGTTGATAGGTATTTACATATTTACAAGATGTCGTAGGTACTGGATCAGAATGATGGCCGTGAAAAAGACGGATGATAGAAGATTGCATGTAATAGAGATGAGAATGTTGAGAAAACTGTGCACGAAAACATAGCTGAAAACCCCCTCAAACTGCAAACTCAAGCTGCAAACACCCTCATAGTCCGTTCGGACGTCAATCCGACACTACCGAAGAGAGATCAGATATAGGACCAACGGTTTTACATGCTTTCTGAGGCACGGAGTAAGCGATAATTTATAATACCCATGTTACTTAGGATTAGCGCAAAATTCTTATTCTTCCATTCCTCTCTAACAGCCGACGAGAGCACCTAAGTTTATAAATTTTATTGTAGAAAGAAAAAAACAGTTATGAGCGGCATTTGAACCTGCTACCTACAAGTTGTGTATTGACGATTCGTAACTCTGCCGATCGAAATTCTCTTCTAATCTCTCTTGGTGTTCTTTGGGTCAGCTCTTCGTAAGCCTGCCCGTGCTATCAAAATTCTCTTCCTCAACCACCTTAATAGTCTTGTTGTTCTTTGAGTCCTGCTTAAAACCCTGGGAAATAAAGCGTGATGTTATGTTACTGTAATGTGTAGATACATTGTAACTAATAATTATGTGATCGGCTCAGACCGCAGCATCAGTCGGTATGCGTTTCTACCACGCTCTGTTTGGCAAGGCGGACTTCCGCTTACTTGGAAAAGTACCTGTTGGCGTCCCTCTAGGATTATTTTATGTGAAATGGTATTTTTTAATACGCGGATACTTGCTAATCGACTATCTCCCTCGCACATTGAAGTCAATGAATATTGTTATGAACAATCGGAACAAACCATTTGAAGAAGAACAACATTATAAAGTTTCAGCAAAAATTTCAGCTTGATCGAAACATGTTTTCAAATGAAAGAAAGAAAAATCCCATCGTTCGAATCCCATCCGTGTCAGTTGTTTTTTCAAATTAATTATTAAATAATTATATTATTTCATGAGTATAATATACTGACCGAATTTCGGTCACAGCGGCCAATCTCACAGAGATTAACCAACTACACAGGAGATATTATAGTGCACAAGTGTGTGCATAAACACAGGTGCACTCTCTATTCCCTCACTCTCATATAGTCCGATAGGACAGCGATCAAACAAGACCAGAGAAAGACCATCGATGTAGAGGTCATTATGTAATTTTACTTGTCAAATCGTCAAATAAACTCTTTTAGTAACCTGTCATTGTAAACGGCTGACTAGCAAAAGACCTATCGGCTACAAAACTATCGATTTTAACTGTCAACAAAAGAAATTGAAAGCTCAAACGGTAAATAAAATAAAATAAATTCATGAATATACGACAACAGGTAAACACACCTTACTTTCAAACAAGCATGTCAAGATGGCAGATGATACATAATAGTTAATTCTTAATATGCTAATAATTTGCATGACTATCAAACTGATCTTGACATTGAACGTGAATTATTCACGCAGCTTTTTAGGTATTTACGGTTTAACTGTTGGGTTAAAAGATGTATTTTTATGTTTAACTAGATGTTACCTCGTTAGGTTAGGTTAAGTTGTTAAAGGTTCCCACGACCTCTGGCCTACGTGCGGGAGGAAACACCGGGATGGTTTTTAGTCAGTAAGAGTCTGTCAGACCCCTCCGCCCTTCCCCAGGGGACATCCATGAGGATTTTCCACCCTGGTCACACAAAAAAAAGGTTGTTAAAAGTTCGTCCGTCGCCCCCTATTAACATGGATCGACGTAGACGTTGAAGGGAGAGACTCACCTCACTTTCCCGTGACGGGGCCCGCAGAGGCGGGGCCATTCACGGCTGGGGACCGCGAAAGGCGCACATGCTCCCGCAACCCCTGGTCCACGTGCGAGAGGAAACACCGTTGTGGTTTTTAGTCAGTAAGAGTCTGACAGACACCTCCGTCCTTCCCCAGGGCGGTGGACATCCATGAGGTTTTAAAGGTTATACAGAGAGGATTTTTTTATTCTTTAATAATTATAGAGGGTTTTAAATGATATGCCACCCTCATCGTGACACTCCTGAACACCAACCCTTACAAAAACAAAAATATAACAACAGCTAAACTACCTTACTATTTCTAAACTAACTACACTATATAATTTGTTATCTTAGTCGGAATCAGGAGAGGCCAGGATACTGTTCACCATACCGACTCAACAGTTTCATTGGAAGAGTTGACGGCGCAGAACATCGTTCCAATTTGTGTTATTCCATTAAGAAAAAGCTAGAAAAAGTGACTTTTGACGTCAATATCAAGTTTTTCCAGGCTTTTTTCAATTTTACCCTTTAATCTTTGTGATCCACAATTACCCCTAAGATTAAAGGGTAAAATCTATAAGACCATGATTCGACCTGCCGTCATGTATGGATCAGAGTGTTGGGCAATAAAAGCGATGAATGAAAGACAATTGCATGCAGCTGAGATGAGAATGTTAAGAGGTATGTGTGGTGTGACCAGAATGGATAAGATTAGAAATGAGTATATAAGAGGGAGTCTGAAAGTGGCACCGGTTACTGAGAAATTGGAAGGTAACCGGCTGTCCTGGTATGGGCATGTGATGAGAAGAGAGGAAAATCATGTAGTGCGAAGAGTGTTAGGATTGGATGTGGATGGATACAAGAAAAGAGGCAGACCTAGGAAGAGATGGATGGATTGTGTGAAGGGTGATATGGCGAGAAAGGAAGTAAATACTGAGATGACGGGTGATAGAGATGTATGGAAAAAGAAGACATACTGCGCCGACCCCAAATAAATTGGGAAAAGGGCAGGGAGATGATGATCTTATCAGATGTTCTAAGAAACTTCAAATTCAACCATTTATAATTTAACGAACGTATTTTAGGGACAGATTCTAATCTGTACCATCCTCTCACCACGTTAAGTTAACTGTTAACTAAAAATAAATGGTTACACTTTCTTTACTAGACTTTATCTTTTTAAGTCAAAGATTACTTTCATTGGTTTTTTAATGAACAACTAATTAGTTTTTACGCTTTGGTGGATAGGAAAGAGAAAAAATATAGTGGTATGATGCCCTCTATTGATATTACTGCCGTGTGGTTTCCGGCCCAAGAAAAGAACCGCCCTACACGTCCTACTGGTGTCGTAAGATGAAAATCTAGGCTCCAGATGAAAATCAGCGTCAAGTACCTACCAGTACTTGACATAAAGCTGATCTGGAGACCTATTTGGTGCAGCCGTGGGACACAAACCCATGGAATGGAATTTTTGATTGTTTATTTACTTTTTTTATTGTTCTTGTTTTATTTAAATTTTTTTCTTCTTCTTCTATTACTTGTTTTGTTTATGTTCTTGTGTGCTGTGTCAAATAAAAATTATTGCATTTCATTTCATAAGAAGCGACAAAGGGAAAGATCTGGAGGATGGGCAGCAGCATATTTCTGTGTAACAGCAATCAACTGCTACTACGATCACCAACCCGCTTGCCTAGCGTTGTGATTATGGGCAAATACCTCCAATAACCGCACAATAGTGGCGCGCATGATATTCAGTGAAACTTATCTGGAGAACTGGAAGATATATGCCGTTCAACTTCCGTCCTCCTGCTTTTAAGGCAGATGTGCTCCATCGTAGATCACAACCTTGTTGACCATCAGGACGGTTTGTGGTCAAACAGGCCTTTTTCATTAGAAAAAAAGCTACAGCGCTTGACCATACGAACAGAGTCCTACAACACCATCTCTGAAACAAATTTCCTTTAGAAAAATCTATACAGACTCCTATTACATAAAAATTTGGTCATTTTTAACGCGTGACTCCAATACTTTCACTTGGTGACGTCATGTTGTTTTTGTTGTCGGTACACGTCATCGGTTTTTCAATAGAAATAATTATGTCAGTTTGTCACGCTTGTTAACTGGCTGAGGTGAGCAGAGTTGAAAGCGTGTATTTGAGTCTGAATGATGTGTTACGGTTAAGAACAGAATGTTTTACGCGGATTCTTTGGGAATGCCCGACTAGTTTCGAACTCAAACGGAGTCCATTCTCAAGAGCGAGTGTATGTAGCGGTAATTTTTTGAAAAGCCGCGTGATGATGATGTCTTCCGTAGTATTGATTGATTGAAAACTCCTCGCGTGTCGGTCGCTTCAATATTGAGGGTTGTGGTAATTTTCTGTGGGAATTGTTCTGTTTCCCGACGTTTCAAGCAGGTTGCTCTACTCGTGATCACGGGGAGACTGTCGCAGCGATGCGATGTCATTCTGAGTGTGGGATAGACATGTCTTTGTCTACCCGCAACGTATTAATTTGTGATTAGAACTGGTACACACTACACTAACTATATTAGATTTTTTTGTGAAATTTTTACATGTTTTAGCACATGTTAGCTTATTAAATATAAATATTTAATAAGAAATTTGAAATAACAACTGATACGGATGGCATTCGAACCCACGATCTTCGAACACACGCCCTAGGCGTATAAAGAGATTTGAAATTTCGACTGATTCTGATGGGATACGGTGGCTCAGCGGTTAGAGCGTCGGCACGGTAAGCCGAAGATCGTGGGTTCGAATCCCATCCGTATCAGTTGTTTTTTCAAATTTCTTATTAAATATTTATATATTAGATTTTTTAACCAATCAGCAGCGAGGTTTTGATTTTAAAATCACTGGATTCCATATGGTGAATAATTTAAAAACATCTTCCCGATTAATATTCTTTCGCTTTTTTATTAAAATTGCTTCACGCACAATTGTTGAGTATAAAAGACGATCTCTGAAGAGAACTTGTAAATTGCGGAATTCTATCCGGTGAAGGAAAATATTGGAGAAAACCTGAGAGCCGATTCTCGTAAAAACAAAAAATCATCAGGGTTGCTACACACATAGTCGATTTGGAACATTCGGTTTGATATTTAAAAAAAAAATCATCGGGACTTCTTCGTATACTCGTCCCTATGTACCTAAATGCATAAATATTGAAAGCACGTAAAGCGATCGGTCCTGTGCCTGATCTCTCTCCGATTGTGGCAGCTTGCCATCCCATCGGACTAGGAGAGTTTTAGAATAGAGAGTGCACCTGTGTTTGCGCACACACTTGTGTACTATATTAGCGACTGATATAGATACAAGGTTTGGACTGCGCAGGGACCGCGTTCCGAACGGTGAATTCCGCGCTATTCTAACTGCGGACTGATTTGTCAAGCAAATTTCGATTAGATTCGACCACGATTTAGATTGCAGTTAAATCTATGACTTCATGCCTAAATGCAATCCTAAGTTCAGAACTGTGCGTGTAAACGATTTTTAAGACTTTTCACTGCAATTTGGACGTGCGTCTGAAACGTTATACCTAATATTTAAAAAGTTTACGAGTTTAGGGGGCTTAGCCAAGTTGACTATCTACCTTTGGATGAATTTGCGAAAAAGAGGAAGCTATTACGCGGGTAGTCTGTGGTGTACTACTACTTTCTTTCGTTTTCTATGGCGTTAGCGATTGTAGATAGTCAACTTGGCTGAGCCCCCACAGCCGTGATAGCTAGTGGTATCAACGTTGACTGGCAAGACAGAGGTCTCAGGTTAGAACTCAAGACGCCTCTGATATTTCGTAAGTTAAGTTCGTATTTAGAAATTAATTTTCACTTGCTCCGTACCTCAGAAAGCATGCATGGTCCTGCGCCTGATCTCTCTCCTATTAGATTGCCATCCCGGATTATGAGGGATTGATTCGTGTGGGAATAGAGAGTGCACCTGTGTTTGCGCACACACTCGTGCACTACAATGTCTTCTGCCTTCTTGTCTAATCTCTATTGAGATTGGCCGCTGTGACCGAAATTCGGTGACGAGGACATTATTTAGCACAAGTTTGCTTCGGAGCGAGGAGTGAATCCCAAACCTAGATCAGACCAAATACCTATCGATCATACAAATGACCCATGCGAAAATCAAACCTACGACTCCAAACGTAGAACGCAAATCACTTAACCGCTACTCCAATCGTGTTGTCAAATTGCCAATTTACCTGCAAATTGTAGGTACAGAAAACCTAATCAGATCACGCCTGGGAATCGAATGTGAAACTTATTCTCAGCAGCCTCATTACCTCATCAATTCTAATTCACTTTCCATAACAATGATCATGGTCAACAAACGACCTAAATATCTTTCTACATCGATTCGAAAGTGCCTTCGATATCGATTAGAATTTCAAATCGATTTGGACAATCGATTAGTATTCGGCGCATTACTCGACATACTATCCTGATCATTTTTACGATCCTTCCGTCTAAAAAACGTGTAAGTATGTTGTTGAATTTAGAGCTTACGAGACGGAGACGTGACGACTACGACAGACTTGTGGAACAAAGTCGTGTAATATTAAAGTTTCCGATTACAAGCTCTGACTGCCTCGTTGGTCTAGTGGTAGCAAGCGCGACTGCTGAACACGAGGTCCTGGGTTTGATCCCCGGGTCGGGCAAAGTGTTATTGGGTTTTTCTATTAGGAAATTCTTAGTAGCAGCACGAAGTCTGGAATTGTGCCCGGTTAATGGCAATAGGCTCGCCCCCTATTACATGGGACTTATAACATAGCGCGCGAAACGTGGGTGTACTGCGTACACCTCCCCCTCTGGGGAATACAGGCGTGAGTCTATGGGCCGATTACAAGCAGAATTCATTTCTGCGCCCTTCTAGTTAAAATACGATTACATGGCATGGATGGCATAGTGGTTAGCGATAAGTCTTTTGCACTTAATATCACGGGTTTGATTCTCGCATATTACAAATATTTGTTACAGTATGTTTCTCATGCAATAATACGTTTTAAAAACTTTTTAAAAGTATCAAAGTAGTTTATTAGTCATCATCTATTAGTATTCCTAGTATAAGTTTGCTAACTGTGCGCACACTGACAGTTTTAGTTTGCTCTTTGGAAATAATAAATATAGGTACTTATATTAATCAGCCCATCGCGTTTTCCAAAGCACAGAGACGCAAGACGGTGAAAATAAAATATAACAAACTTTTACTCACTCATGACCTAACCATGTACTATTGAATAACTATAGCGATCATGACAGATTATTAAAGCCACAATACCAATACCACGATACCACAGTACCATAAGCGCTCGTAATATCGCTTTTGTTGATTGAGGTTCTGTAATACGACCCTTAAAATACGAGAAGTTAGGCTCGCGCACCGAGGATTCGATTCGATTCGAGGATACAATAAAGTTATGCATTTATTATTATAGTTTAAAAACATGTTTCTTATGTGTGGATGCCCTTAAATTTTCTCTGCTTGTTTTTTTATAGTTATATTAATATTGTTTTATGTTTTTTTATATAGCAAAGGGTCACTGATATATTCTTCTTATATTTAAGAGCTAGGCTTTTGTTAATGAAGCAACGGCCACCTTTCTCTATCCTTCGCTTGACTTTTGACTTCTTGATATGTCACGACTTCTACTTTTTCCTTCACTTGATGAAAAAAAGTCTTTCTCGGCTGTCCCCTTCCACTTTTTATTTAAATTTTGTGACAATATGGAGTTTATATTGGTGCGGTATGCTTCCGCATATTATAGATCGAGTTTCATTTTGCGTTCTAAACTAAGAAAACGTGAGAGACTTAATCCAAAAGAATTATGTGATAATTCAAGTAATATATTCTATTAAGTAATCAGCTAGCAACCTTTTATGGTAAAAAAGAAAAAATCCCTTTACAATTAGGACGGACACAGAGACTGTGTAGGCTTTGTTGCAGAAACATAAAAACGATTGAACAGGTAATCTATGGTATTTTGTCAGTGCCGTGATCGTATGTCACAATTATTTGCTATAAACTTCTGATCGTATCGTTCACGTCTCGTGCGAACTAAAATACAAATTTCAAGTTCAATAATACTAGACGAGAGGACAAATTCTTGACATCATTTATGTCTCAATTAATATTTATTTTACATTTTAATGTACTCATAAATATCTGACATGATTTACTTCATCGTTTCTCAAAAGGGGTACTCTGTTTAACCGACTTCAAAAAAGAGAAGGTTGTGGTTTTTAAACTTTCGCCAATTGGAATCATGTTTTAAATGAGGCAGATTAAGGAGATCAAGGAATTGGCTCTTGATAGGGAGAGCTGGAAGAAGCTGCATCGACAAGAATGTAGCTCTGACTGGAATTTTGAAGAGCAGAAAATCTCAGGAGAGAGCCAACTACGCAGGAGATAATAATATAGTGCTCAAGTGTGTGCGCAAACACAGGAGCACTCTCTATTCCTTCACTCTCATAGTCCGATGGGACGGCAATCCGACACGACTGGAGAGAGATCAGGCGCAGGACCAACGGCTTAACGTGCTTCGGCACCTGACTTACGAAATGTCAGAGGTCTTGGGTTTGTACTTATGACCTCTGAGTGGGCAGTTATTGGTCATACCACTAGGCTATCACTAGCCGTATGATGGGGGCGAGAACCAATGTATTTTATTTATTTCTCATCAATAAAACAGGAAAAAACATAGTACATGTATCACTTGAAATAGAGACTGGTGTCTGATATAGGTAAAACCTGTATTTCAGAATCACCAGTCTTACCTAGACATTACAAATTAACAAATGTTCATTAACACATTTTATACGTTAACATTGTTGAAAAAAAAAATGAGATGAAAGTTACATCTATGAAAATAAAGGAAAATAAGAAAAAAATGTTGGACAAATGTTCAAAGTATACTTTTGTCCAACATTATATACATGTATCATTTTATCATACATATTTATTTATTTATTTATAGGTACATCATTTTATCTATACAATGTGATTATATACTAGACTGTTTAGTCCATTTTTAGTTTAAACGGGAAAGAAACTTAGTCGTATTGTAGGCAGATGATAAACCTAGAAGTCTACTTACCCAAATGAACAAGAAGCAGACAAATATCGTTTACAAATCTAAGTTTTATGCTAAATGTTGCGTACTGAATAACGGACGGCCTGTATCTGCCGCGAATTTGTGAATTTAGGTACAGCATACACTGATAGCGGTGGAAAAAGTGGTGGATTGCTAATCTGCTATCTCGCTCGCACATTGAAGATATAAAATCAATTAATGTAGTTATGAAAAATCGAACTAAACCAATTGAAGGAGAACAACATTACAAAGTTTCAACAAAAATTTCAGCTTGATCGAAACATGTTTTCGTATAATTATAGAAATGGCATAAAATAAAAATTTATTTGAAGTTTTTTTTTATTTGAAGTTGGCAGGATTTTATGAGAGTGCTATCTGTATATCGACTGTCAAAAATATTCATGACAGTCAGGGCTAACGGCTTAACGTGCTTTCCGAGGCACGGCGTAGGTGATAATCACTACATAGTATAAAACAAAGTCGCTATCCGCCGTCTGTCTGTCCCTATGTATGCTTAGATCTTTAAAACTACGCAACGGATTTTGATGTGGTTTTTTTTAATAGATAGAGTGAATCTTAAGGGAGGTTTATATGTATATTGCACCCGTGTGAAGCCGGGGCGGGTCGTTAGTTAATTTATAATACAGACATACCTTTTGAAAAATTTGAGATGCCTGCCTTGGGCACCAAACTAAGACCTTCTTACTTTCCAGTCAATGGTCACACACGAGATAATTATAGTAGCTTCAATCTTCACTTGAACTGGTAAACATACTTTATAATATTTTTCCTTAATTTGACACAGATACAAGCTGTATATTAGACATATGATAATTTTTAGTATACACAACTGAGATACTGTATTTGATTATGTAGAGCAGACCACATTGACACCTTTTATAGACCAATTACGTCATCATATACATTTTTATACTGTTAAATACCTATAAATAGTTGTGCCGTGTCGTTTCCGGCCTAAGAATAGAACCACCCCTACTCGTCCCGAGGGTGTCGTAAGAAGCGATAAAGTGAAAGATCCGGAGGGTGGTCAGCAGCATCCTTCTGTGTAACAGCAATCATCTGCTACTGCGATCGCCAACCCGCTTGCCCAGCGTGGCAATACCTCCAATGAACTCACAAAAGTGACGCGCATTGGGAGAGCCATTTGTTCAGCAGTGGACTAATACAGGCTAGATGACGATCATCATATGCCTAGCCTTTTTCCCAACTATGTTGGGGTCGGCTTCCAGTCTTACCGGATGCAGCTGAATATCAGTGTTTTACATGGAGCGACTGCCTATCAGACCTCCACAACCCAGATACTGGGTTACACGATACCTCTTGGAAAGACTGGTTGTCAGACTTTCGGGCTTCTGACTACCCGTAACGACTGTCAAAGATCTACAATCGACAGCCGGGGCCAACAGCTTAACGTGCTATCCGAGGCACGGAGAGTGATAATTAATTTACAATACAGGCTAGATGATGATCAAGTATAAAAACGCATGCCCTGTCGATTGTTCATTACAGGAACTGGATAGACGCTACTGAAGGCGCCAATCTCGTAGCCTAGTTTGGGCTGACACAATTTAGATTGTCATCGACACGCTAAGAAGAAGTATAAAAATGAATATGCACTTATCGCATAGCGCTGTCCTTTGCTATAGTCAAATACCATCAAATTAAAATTCAGCTCAGAGCTTCGACTTAAGCTTAAGAGAGAACAAGTATTTATAATGATTAGTATATTACTTACATTGTCAACTTGCTTAAGACATAGTGTTTGTGAGAGCCCCAGATTTCCCCATCTTAACAAATTGTAGCTTGTATGTGACACTTTCTTACATTTTCTCCCGAGTGAAGCCGAATGCGGCTTGAGCATGATTTGCGTAGAGTTGGTGCGTGTTGGTACGGTTGGGACGAAAGTTTATTAACATAATTTGCGAACGACTAGAATAGTAGGACTTTAAATATGTGACTTGAGTCTCAAATAAGGAATAGTAAGTCAAAGATTGGTCATTACCATGGAGTACCCAGTGGTTTTAAAGAAGACTGGAACGCGACCCATCTAACAAAAACTTTCTCTACTAATACTAATAATTACTCTAATTTTTATAATACTTGATATTGGTTTTAGTAAAACAATACTTAATCAAATATTTCTTCTTCCACAGATTCAAGAAAACTATTCGGCGGGTATCGAATAACACCAACATACTGCAAAGCATCTCGCGCCGCAAAATATAACAGAGGCAACACCATATGCATGTTTAACCACGAATGCAACCAACGAGGAGGAGAAGTCGTGGGCGCATGCATGGATGGCTTCTTATTTGGAGCATGCTGCCAACTAAAATCAGCCAGTCAATCGCACATCCCTAAAGGCCCAGGAGTAGTAATGACCAGCTATTTGGATTACCCAGACGCCACAGAAAGTGATGATTACGACGTAGAAGAGCTTAGCGCTTGGCATAATAGTTATAAGCCTGTAGTGACCCCAGGGTACAAACCTGCTGATAAAACTCAAACAACGACAGAGAGTTCTGATGATTTGAGTACACAAGGTGAACACGGAGAGATTATTAATGAAGGATTTAATCAAATTACTAATACTTTACTCAGTTCTCCCCCTAAAGATAATAGTATTATTTACTTGAAGCCTAAACCTGATTATTATACTCACAGCAGCATAGACCATGGGGGTCCAGATACAATTTTAGTACATACAAATGGAACGATAGTAGATAATGTTGTAAGACCATCAGATTTCAATATACAACTGTCTTCAATGCAGACAAAGCCTACTGTAACTCCTAGTACCACAACATCAGCTCCAATTAAGACAGTTTCCACGCACCGTCCTATCAAACCAGTATTTAAACCTAGACCTACAACCTCAACTGAAAACTACGTCATAATTTCTACCGTGACAAAAGAAACACAGAAACCAGAATTATCATCGATTAATAGTATTATCCAAATGCTTAATGATAGTACTCCTAGCATGAAGGAAGATGTAACTCCATCTATTGATTTAATGGAAACCAAGTCCTCTCCTTCACCATCGTATACGTATCCAAGTTTCTCATCGACTGGTCACTACGTTACACTAAAACCTACTTCTCTATCGACATATTTGACGAAAAAACCAAGTGTGCCAAGCAAAAAGCCATCTTATGACTACTTGCATACAACTCCGAATAGCTTGCCACAAGACGATATGCCGTCATCGTATTACTCTTCACCGAGCCCTAGTCAATCTACTAGTCAAGCTATTGAAGCTTTTAACAGATACCCCACCGACCCTACTGATTTTGGAGATTTATCTACCTTCAGTTACGTCAGTTCTACTACTACACAAAAACCGACAACTGCCAAACGACCTCCATCAACTAGCTATGTAACTGGAGCTAGCCCTGTAAGAAGACCACCACCATCTTCGAACATTCCAGCATACGAAACCGTGGATACATTCTCCAGTGTAACACCCACTGTCATAGTCTTGAATGATAATATTCACACAACCAAAACACCTTTAGACGACGAACCACAATTTGTCGAGATATCACAGGAACCCTTCAAAAAACCAGTTAGCCAAATAACCGTCAACAATCACATAGCAGCTACAAACAACATTTACATGAATAAACCTTACCCAACATCTTCTTCGCCTACAGTGGTTATAACTCCAAAACCCGGGCCAGTAACTACTCCATACCCAATCAAAGCGTCCATAACTACTCGACCAGCTCCGTTAACTACTAGCACAAGCTTCGAATTTACTGAACCACCTACGACGAACAAGCCAGAAATGCAGACTTCACCTGATGATCTAATTAACTTCCCACCAGTAAGAAATCCTATGCTCAATGCAACAGGTTCGAATACAGCTCTTTACAACACAAACACAAGTATATCCTTATCTGACAACGAATTAGACATACTCCATGATGTAGAGTTCACTACACCTACATGGGAAATGGATGATAAATTAAATGACAAAATGAATGTGTTTGTCAACAAAATTGTTGGAAATCTTCAAGGGACATTCCAAGAATTGCATGATATAGTAATTTTGGGAAGGAAGCCAAATGAAACTTTAGTTAGGACAACGACTACGAAACCCAAAAAGACAGTGCCGACAACTAAGAGGCCGTTTTTGACGACAACGAAAAGGCCTATAAGATTGACAACTACTAAGGTTGGTTGATTAAATTTATTTATTGAAAATTGAGAAGAATGTCTCCTAAGCGCGATCCGTACTAACGAAATTTGATCAAGTGAATTACCCAAATAAAATTAATGAAATCGAATTAATGATGTCTGTGGTTTGTCATATATCCTATGAATAATATTTTATAGAATTTTTTACAAAAAAAAACTACAAGACTGCCTCGTTGGTCTAGTGGTAGCAAGCGCGACTGCTGAGCACGAGGTCCTGGGTTCGATCCCCGGGTCGGGCAAAGTGTTATTGGGTTTTTCCATTAGGAAATTCTCAGTAGCAGCACGGAGTCTGGAATTGTGCCCGGTTAATGGCAATAGGCTCGCCCCCTATTACATGGGACTTATTACATAGCCGGCGAAACGTGGGTGTACTACACACCTCTGCCTACCCCCTCTGGGGAATACAGGCGTGAGTCTATAAAAAAAAAAAAATTAGAAATCTGACAAACTACTGATAAAGAAAGGTCTTATAATCTGTCTGTCAGTCAAATTAATGAAAAGTTCAAAAACAAATTATTTATGATTGATGAAACAATGAGGTAGTCATTAATTTTAGTTTTTTTTAGCAGAATTCGAACTTGCGACCTTTTTGTTAGATACACCAGCCACTTAGCTATTCGCAATCCTGCTTGCAATAATCGAATTAACTTTTTCTCTTGATCAAAGTCGTCTCAAAGTAATATCAACGCCATCTATCGGACAACAGATAGATGTTGCATTAGATAATGTTACTTTGTCGTGATACCAACACCATTCGGTAGATGGCTGTAGTATATAATTCAATATCAATATGGTTAAAAAAACAACATCTAAAATTAATTATGTAAATCAATTAATGCTAAAGTTTTCCAAAGGGGACGACTCGCCGGCCACCGGTAAAGACGACGAAAAAGCCGGTGCGCTTGACCACGCAGTTTCGAAGGCCTACGACGACGCAGGCGCCGACTACGGTTACAACAACGAAAAAGCCGGTAAGATTATTATTAAGTAGTATTAATTTTAGTTTGTTTAAATAGAAATTATTTTAATGATTCCAGAAAGGAACTCTACTGCTTTTATACAAAGTGTATTTTCGTCTTCATTTTTTTATGACTTAGAAATATTTTGTTTGTATAGAAAAAAGAGGGGTAAATATCTCAGGAACTACTGAACTGATATTTCTACTTACTTAATTTAACTGAGACTGCAATTCTTTATTAAAATGTCAGTGTCACTTGGTTTATATAACTACAAAACAAAATTAGCGCCATAATTAATTTTATTGATTATTTAAGTGATTATTATTATCATTTTAAATGCCTTATGCCGGCAAAATATTGAAAACTATTTTTTTACTTTGACTACTCGTATCAATGTATTTATTAATCATGTTTGCAAATAAATAAATTATTTGAATTGAATTGTTTCTTAAAAATCTTTTAATAATAGAAAGTTAGACCAACCATTCCTGAATACAAATTGGTTATATATCAGTGGCGAAGGGTACAAGTGCACTCTCTATTCCCTGACTCTCAGGGCTAGGTTGCAGTTGGATAGGACGGCAATCCGACACGACCGGAGAGAGTTCAGGAGCACCGCAGGACCGACGGCTTTAAATGCTCTCCGATTCACAAGTGATAATTAATTTTTAATATGCTAATTTACGAAGAGAGGATACATCTCATGGTGTAATAAATTATTGCAGTGTGAAAAAAACTATTGGCTGACTGGGTGATGTGTGGCTAAGAATAGTGTTTTACGAAGCCTTCGCCACTGAATAGAATAACAAATTTGACAGCTCTCAAAATCTACCCTTCTCTCTCTCAATCGTGATTCTTTGTAAGAAAGCTAGTAAAACTTAAATTAGTGGAAATGAATGCCTTGGGTAAATTAGCTACTGAGTGTTAATGAAATGGCCAACGTTTGGAAAACATTTAAGGAGCTGATAGACTACCTTAGTTATGGAGAGGCTATGGAAGAAGAATAAATGAAATGACCTATTGTAATTTTCACCATGTAGACCATTTTAAGCACTTATGAATAGTCATAATTCTAATATTAATATAAGAGTGACTCTAGTTGCCAGTTTTAAGGGCAGCCTACCCCTCATGGAGAAGAATCTGGCAAGAAACTCCATGGTTCTGAGGTGTGACAACAATGCGGGTTGACTAAACATAGGTTCACGCCTTAAATATATTTTTTTTTTTAAACTACGAAATCAATCTCGATCCAATTTTTACTTGGCAAAAGTTATTACAAGTTCTTAAATCAGCCAGATACAACGGGTACACCAACGTTACAATTAATTTATACAGGGTAAGTGAAAAGATACGCGAAACCTCTTAGCCCTTACTTTGTAAAGACCCTGAACAACGTCCGTTTTAACAAAAGAGACTTTTTTTCATACAAAAACATAAAAATACTCTGTAGTTTGCATATAATTATTCAAACTGAGTGGCTGTCCGGCTAGGGTCTACGACGGCCGAGGTTGCGCTGCTATTAGCTACAACCGGCCGTGGCACAAGGGCGCGTACTATAGTAAACGCAAATTTTACACACTTTAAAATGTTTGTGCTTACCAAACTCGTAGAACTTGAAACGTTATTCGCATTATGATACAAAAAGTTCTAAGAGAATTGGGGTATTTTTTCAATTTTCCTGAAAAAAAAAAATTTGGGCTAGGGTTGTAAACCGGAAGTAGGTAAGACACACAGATGTGCCGTCTTTTAATCTGTAAAATTTCAGGTGACAACTACAAAAAAAGTAAAACCGACAAAGAAAGTGACTACAACACCAGCCGCTACATCCACTACGGAGCTGACCGATGATTTGACTACAGAAAACTACGTGAGTCAACCTATTGACTACAACGATAAGAATTGTGAGTTAATCGGAATGCTACATAGAGGCTAACTTTGTAGTTAATCTAACTACAACTTTTGTATATATAAACAATTTTTTTTCTTAATTGTTTTAACTATTTTGGGTCATCCTTTGAACGAAATGTGTTATTATAAATAAAACAACAATAAAACAAATTCACCTAAAAATAAATTTTATTCTTGTACCTACACATTTTGGTAAAATTGATTTAAAAATAACCCTCTGTTTTTCTTTCTTATGTAAGATGAATAATTAAGAAAAAATTAAATTTGACTTATTGTAATTTATGTATATTTATACACATGTTTTGCTTATTAAATAAAAATATTAAATAAGAAACTCGCAAAAAAAAACTGACTCGGGCTGAGTCTAACCCGCGATTTCTAGCGAACTGTGCCATCGCTTTTACCAAATAAGCCACACTTTTTGCGAGTTTTTTATCAAATATTTTCATTTAACTTATTGCTTTACAATAACGAGCTTGCTTAATTATTTGCGAGTTTTCTTGCGTTAAAATGTCACAAAATATATCTTAATTTTTCAGTATGTGGAGTCCGGCCCCTTTCCAAAACTGGTCGTATTGTCGGTGGCAAGAGTGCCACCTTCGGAGAGTGGCCCTGGCAGGTTCTGGTCAGGGAGTCCACTTGGCTTGGCCTCTTCACGAAGAACAAGTGTGGAGGAGTCCTTATTACTAACAAATTCGTCACTACTGCTGCACATTGTCAGCCTGGGTGAGTGATTTTTTTTATTAACAAGGCGTGTATTTGACCATAAACTCTCTTGATGGTAAGCGGTGTTAATGATCTATGGTGGAGCCTAAACCCACACTATACTTTTCTAATAATATCTATCACCAAAAAGGAGATTATCAGCGTTCCGTGCCGACGCTCTAACCGCTGAGCCACCGTATCCCATCAGAATCAGTCGAAATTTCAAATCTCTTTATACGCCTAGGGCGTGTGGTAATATCTATCGGAATACATTACGAATCCGACTCAGCGTTCCAAACTTTGCAGTTTTAGAAGGCACCGATGCGATATTACCAATAGGGAAGATGCACTATTTTTATTTTTGTTTTCATTTTAAAGAATTCCATGTAGAATAGACCACAAATATATTAAAACAATTAAAATATTGTAATTTATCGGAAAAAATGCTGTTTTAAATTGACAGTTTGACAGTTCGCGCGAAAACGGACCTATGGTACTGATGACGTCACTCTTGTCTGTCAACAACTTTCAATTTACATTTACTTTTCATTTTAACTTTTGCTTTTTCGAGATTATTTGTAAAAAATTAAAATGGACTATCCATCGACGTCAGGTGATTGTAACAATACCATTAATATTCAGATAAAAAGCCGTGTTGACTCATGTTTTGTGCCAATGTGTCCATCTACCTCAACAAAGTTTTTGCAAATAAATTATTTTTGAGTGGACCTTCTGACCCAAAGCTGAGAAAAAAGTGGTTTCAAGCTGTGAAGACAAATGGTGCACACCCTTTGCTACACTCCGACCAAAAGTTACAACCATGTCAACACTAACTTTCGGTAAATTCCTGGAGTCTGCTTTTATAAATCCAACTTCCATTTTTATTTAAAAAACGCAATTAATATTCCCATAAAATAATATTCACCTTTACAACCATAACGTCAAATAAGTTGTCAAAACAAGTGTGACGTCACCAAACGCTAATTCGTGTTTTAAAATACGTATTGTTTCAAGTCATTTTTAAATCGTAATTATTGTAAAAAAACAACAATATGTAAAATAAAAACGTTGCAGTGGCCTTTCTTTTATATTTTTTTAACGTTTTAATCATACAAATTCCATAAATATTACATCTGCATCTTCCCTATTGTCTTAATATTTTTGTGAATTTTTTTACATGTTTTAGGACATGTTAGCTTATTAAATATAAATATTTAATAAGAAATCTGAAAAAAAAATCCCATCCGTATCAGTTGTTTTTTCAAATTTCTTATTAAATATTTATATTTAATAAGCTAACATGTCCTAAAACATGTAAAAAATTTCACAAAAATAATAGGAGATTATCATTTATATTTCATCTTAAAGTTAGTTTCTAAGGCATTTTAGGAAGAAAAAGATATAGGATAAGAAATATCGACTCAATCTTTCTTAATTTAAATTTTAAAAAAATGCATGTGGTTCATAACTGCTTCGTTAGTCTAGTGGTAGTAAGCGTGACAGCTGAGCATGAGCATTTGTTAATAAATAAATAAATGGGGCCTTGGATTCGATTCCCTGGTTAGGCAAAGTGTTATTGGGTTTTTCCATTAGGAAATTCTCAATTTGTAAGTTCTGACTTTTTGGATTTATGTTCGTTAGAAAATTAATTATCACTTGTTAAAACTGTGAAGGAAAACATCGTAAGGAAACCAGCACTGACACACCTGAGAGATTCTTCAACGGTGTTCTTCAAAGCCATGACCACCTACGGTTAGTTGTAACTCTGACACCAGGTTGTTCATCAACCATAAGCTAAAGAAAGAAGATTTTAAGCCCCGTCTTCTCAACTTCCAGATTCCTAGCATCTTTGGTAGCGGTATTCGGAGAGAATGACATTTCTGGCGACTTCGAGCCAAAGAAGCCAGTATCGAGGAACGTGAGGAAAGTTATTGTGCATAGACAATATGACGCAGCCACCTTCGAAAATGACCTGGCGCTGTTGGAACTGGAGTCTCCAATTAAATTCGATGCTCATATCGGTAAGTTCATAGTTTTTGGTACAGTTTTATCAGATCTGTAAACAACGTTCAAGTTGTTAAAATTTATGGTCTTTATGAAACTCAAATAAAGAATGCCTAGTGGTATGATCGTCGACTGACAAATCAGAGGTCTTGAGTTCGATCCCAAGGTTATCAATTTAAAAAAAAATATCAGTTGCAACCAGCACACCTGAGAGATTTTTCAATGGTGTGTAAAGCCATGTCAGAGGCCTACGGGCGGTTTAAACTCTGACACCAGGTTGTTCATCAGCCATACGATAAGAAGAGGATGGTTTTTGGTAGGTACTTACTGTTATATTTGTAAGAAAAGTTCAAGGCTTCTTGAATAGTCTCTTTAAGGTACCCAAATTAATATAAAAATACCTTATTTTTGACCAGTGGGTGGCTCATTGGTTGCCCGCTCGGCAAGCACGAGGCTGTAGGTTCGAACCTGGTATACCAATGTGATTATTTTCAATGTCATGTGCTTTCTTAGTTAATCTAAGACACCACTGACTGTGAAGGAAAACATCGCGAGGATACCTGGTTTTAATAAAAATTGCCAACACACTGTTAGCTAGCGTGGTGATTAATGCTAGATCTTTCTCTATATGACAATTGAATTGAGAACCTCCTCCTTTTTTGAAAGAAAAGAAGCTTTTGCCTTACAGTGGAACAGTTACAGGCTGAATTATTATTCCATGTATTCAAATACAATACATATAAAATACATTTTTGAATATCCAGCCATCTAACGATTTATTTTATTTATTGTTGTTTTTCACCAAAATATCGAAATAAAAAAAAAGATTAATTCAAGAGAAAATTATTTAACAATTTAATTCAATACAATATAATTACATAAATGTGTAACCAATTTTCAGTACCAATCTGCATGCCTCCGGACGAAGCGGACTACACGGGCCGTGTGGCGACCGTCACGGGCTGGGGACGGCTAAAGTACGGCGGCGCGGTGCCGGCTATATTGCAGGAAGTACAGGTATCTACTTCAAGTTGCTATCGTCTTTCTTTTACACTTTGGATCTAAGAACCTTGGATGCAATCCCAATGAGTCTGTCCGCTCACTGAGCGACCCACGAGAAGACGGCAAAGTGGCCACATGCTACCGTACAGCGGGGCTCAGGAGAGACCCTTTTACAGTCTTTCCGGAAATGTGCCTAATAGGCGTTGCGCAGGGGAGATTCCGGAGCTAGTCTCTTGAGAGGACCCGGGATCTCCCTCCAAGTGCTGGCGGAGGAAGATCCCACATTCCCCGGTCTCTTTAGGGGGCCGGATGCCTTTTGAAGGTTTCCCCCGTAAACAAAAAAAAGGTACAACCCCACACATAGACGTTTGACACTGACGGCTCTCAATTACATTCAAATTTCAAACCTGTCCTTATGAAAATAAGGCACAATTTTGCTGTTGCCCCTCATCGCGAAGGTTGCGAATACCACACAACTGACCTTTATAAGGATTTTTTTTTAAACTGTACAATGTTTTAGGTGCCAGTAATAGAGAACAGTGCCTGTCAAGATATGTTCCAGACGGCTGGACACTCCAAGAAGATTTTGAACTCCTTCATTTGTGCTGGTTACGCTAATGGACAGAAAGATTCCTGCGAGGTAAGTATTGGAACCTTTTTAATTACATTAGAAGATTCAACTATTTCTAATATATACAATATGTCTTTATGTATTTATTATACATGAGTCGTGATAGCCTAGTGGTGATGACCGTTGACTGGCAAGTCATAGGTCTCGGGTTCGAACCCAAGGCGCGCACCTCTGACTTTTCGTATGTGCGTTTTATAAATTATTTATCACTTACTCCGTGCCTCGGAAAGCACGTAAAGCTGTTGGCCCTGCGCCTGATCTCTCACCGATCGTGTCGGAAGGCCGTCCCATCGGACTATGAGAGTGAGGGAATAGAGAGTGCACCTGTGTTTGCGCACACACTTGTGCACTATAATATCTCCTGCGTAATTGGCTAGTCTCCGTTGAGATTGGCCGCTGTGACCGATTTTCGGTCAGGAAAATATTATTATTATTGTTTCTATTTCGTTCATATATCTCAGGATCCTGAGGTCCTGGGCCTTTGAGAGGCGTACGAGGGGCCGAAGCCAACTCGCAGAGGCCCTTTCAGAAAAACTTTATAAATATGAAATGAGACACCAGCCGGCGATTATCATATTATTATTATACATGTGCCGTGTGGTTTTCGACCAAAAAAATCTTACAATACACAGTTGGCTCAGCGATCTATAATATGTCTTGGCCATCAATATAAAATACCTCTGTTCTGACTATACAGGGTAATTTTTAAAACACCGGCAACCTGAAAAGGGGTCATTAAACTCATCAATATGAACTACTTTTACTATGGGACCAACCCTGAAATCGCAAAAAAAAATCAGCTGTTCCATATATTTTGTTGAGTTATGTGAACATGTGTATACATTTTTTTAAACGCGTACCTCGGTGCTGATTCTCTTGTACATCCAGCTAAACTAATTTGAGTCTAACTCTATATATCTCTTTCTAATAAACACTATCGAAAAAGGACAGCAAATTGGACTACTATATTAGAGCTGTCAAATTAGTCTACCTTCTTGCAATTGACGTAAAATTAGACGAGAGCTACGACATGTCTACTAAATTCTCGTTGATATCACCCAAATGGACTAGTTTGACAGCTCTAAAAATCTGCTATCCTTTTCTAATGATCCCTGTTAGAAAGAGAGATGGCGAGTCTAAATTAGTTTAGAGCGTGTGCAAGAGAATTAGCACTTTCTTAAAATTAAAACTAAACTATATTTTCCAGGGTGACAGCGGTGGCCCCTTGGTCCTCCAGCGAGATGACGGCAGATGGCAACTTGTCGGTACTGTATCCCATGGCATCAAATGTGCAGCTCCATTCTTACCAGGAGTGTATATGAGGACCACCTTCTATAAACCATGGCTAAAGATGTTAACAGGAGTTCACTGATTGCTGGATTCGAATCCATTAAGATCAGATGAAACATAATGAATATAATGATATTCAAAATGTAATAGAAAGAGTAATTTTAAAGGTCGCAGTTCTTGCTGACTCACATTGTAAAACCATTCAAAAACTCCGACAGAAGTTGTGACTCACTGGAACTCAGACACGCAACTCCGACAATTATGGAACTTCGATGTTTATTCTATTTAGAATGATGCAGGGCTCCGTTACTACCTTATGGGATTAATGTTTAAATAAGGAATTTAGGATACTCCGACACGGTTAGCTTAGGTTTTTTAGACCATGGACACAGAAATTGGAAGCTATATTTGTTTATCTAATCTAATGTAGACATACTGCCTGAGTAGATTATTATTGATAAAGTTCCATATATGTCTGAGTAGCGTTATGTCTGAGTTAAATTTTGTCGCAGTAGTATTTGTCGGAGTTAAGTCTCGAGTCATCTTTGCAGACCTTATTATTATTAGCACATTTTACACAAGAGGGGTCGTATTAAGACGTGTTATCGCGGTTCTACTAAAAAAATAAAAACAGGTAAAATCGAGTAAGGAAATGAAGTGATACAGTGTGTATAACCCCATCTCTTTTTCGCTATTGAACGTATTAATAGTTTCATCCTTCTTTCTCAACGGACGTAGACCACTTCTCTTTCGTAGTGGATGTGTAGCGTCAACGCCATCCCTCTCTTGCAAAATTCGTCCTATAAAAAAGATGTATAACTCGTAAAGATGCATAACGCCATCCCTCTCTAATAACTGAAGAATGACAATGAGCGCTATATCAAGCCAATTGGTGCGCTCTCTGGTGTTATTAATGTGGTTTGAATTTCGAATGTATTTATTAGTGCGTGTGAATGTAGATGTATATTTGTATACGAAATAAATGTAAATTTGTATACGCATTAGTATATTTGTATACGAATTAGTACATTTATGTACTAGTAAGTGATCAAAATCAATAAATTGAGAATTTTTTATAATTTTTATTCCGGCCTCTTTTGTTTTCAAATCGTAAAAATTAAAATGCGTTCCTGAATTCTTAATGTCAGTACGTAATTTATATTGTTTCTGTGAAATATGAAAAATAGCTTATCCTGATACGTACTATATTTATTTATTTAATTAATTTACTTTAAAATCACTCACTCTAATAACACTTAAAAAAACGTGAAAGAAAACTTCGTGCGAAAACCTAGACTTAATAGTCTGATATCGCCGAAATTTTTGGAAGGGGTATCGCTATTCTCTTGGCTAAAAATTAACATTACTCAGATTTAAAAAGAGTTACTTCAACTGGCTGGTGACGCAGCCTATAACGCCGTCCCTCTCAAGTGAAAAAAGTTTAACCTATTCAATATAATACCTATTCAAAAGATTTCTTATTTAATTACCTATCTATTTGATATTCTTTTGAGAACATTAAAATTTAAATATGCATTTTTTTTGTGAATTTTGGCACACGATAGCTTATTAAATATAATTGTTTAATAAGAAAATTTTAAAAAACACGGTACTTCTAAAATCGTGGGTTCGAATCCTATCCGTATCAGTTCTTTTTTTAAATTTTCTTATCAAATATTATATTTAAATATGTAATTTTAATGAAGGACTTCGTACTTTTTTATACGTAGACAGTATTTGTCTCACCCTAAATTCCATTAACTGGGCTACACTAAGGTTGAGTCTCAGTATTATTTTTAGTTTTATTTCTATAACGCCATCTATTGTCAGAAATAAAATTTCAACTCATAATTATTTAATAGCTCTCTAATGAACAAACTAATATTTATTAATTATTGTACTTAATTAAATATTCTAAGCTTTTAAAACTTATTTTGTTTATATCGCTTAGACTAAAGTCAATAAAATTCCAGTTTTATTTAATTATTAAGTAAATACTAAATTGTATATTTGAAACTGTATAATATTTGGTATAGTTTAATAACAGAAAAAAAAATTAAAAATGTCAAAATATCTTCAGAGATATTTTATAAATTAAATTAAAATTGTATATTTTAATTAAATAATAATTATTGTAAATTATTAAAAATGCATTTATTTATTGTTATTTATAGATTAAAATTTAGCGTTTAAGACTGAATTTGTAGAAATTATAAATTATTTTGTTTTAATTTAAGTTATACCTAATGAGCTTTTTTTTCTTATACTTTGCTTATGTAGCAATTTACCTACTACGTCTATGATTACCATTATATGGGCAAAGTTCGCTATCACTAAGTAAAACCATCATTAAAAAAAACTACCCAAAACTTAATTTATATAATTTCTAATATTCTTAAATCAATTTTAAAAAAATCTTAGAACAAAAATGTTATTTTAATAATATTAATTCCATTAGTCTTGGTATAATTTCATGTATCATAATAAATATTAATGTTTTTCATCATGATTTGAATCACAAATAATTATATTCTATTTGCTTAAATATTAACGAGTCTCTCTGCATTTTAAAGCACTTTTAATGTTTACCATAAACAATACTCAGTCGATTAGTACACTGCCAGGTAACTTTGCCCGTAAAAACCACGAAATGTAGTTAATAATGTATAAAAACGCTCAAATAAATTAATTATTTAAGAAAAATGTTAATACTGACAGTTATGCATTTATTAAATATTTTAAGTATTAATTTGGAGTTTTATTTTCAAAATGTAATAAATTATTCGCGGAACTTTCTCCTGATACAGTTACGGATAAACAATTTCACAATGCACAAAAACCTAGACCGGTACGTCTAGAAATCAAAACTGCGACACTAGAGCAGAAAGAATCGATTAACCGCTACACCAATCATTTTAAATTAATAAATACTAAAGTGTTAAAGGACACCTGATTTCCTTCAAAATATTTTTGTAGGTAGTACTATATAGGATTATTTGTAAACACCAGCATCCTTAAATGTGGTCATTAATTCATTCATTTCATTCATATCATTAATAGCAGGGTTGGTCCCATAGTAAAAGTTGTTCATAATGATGAGTTTAATGACCCCTTTTAAGGATGCTGGTTTTTTACAAATAACCCTGTATATGCAATGGATAATGAGTTATTTAAGCTCTAAGAACTATCAAAGCCGAGATATAAGGGTTTTAACAACTTTGAAAAAGATAATTAAGTCGTCTACATATACAGTTGATGAACTTAGAATTCATGGAAAATATTGTCTTAATATAAAAAATATTTGATTTTAGTTGTGATATAGCTTAAAACGCTTGACTTTTCTAACCGTATGCCATCACAGTCTTCAGTCAGTAAAGTATTCATCAGAAAATTAATTAATGAGCATTCATTTCAACCTGCCAAAAGCTTTTCACGAAATCCGGTAGTAGAAATTCCTGTAATGTTACTAGGAATTAATGTGTCTTTAAAGATATTATCTTGGAAATTTGTATAATAAAACTAGCATAAATGCCTCATAACATATTTATTTCACAATAAATTTAAAGCTACAATACGTTATACTTTTTCATACATTTTGTGTCTACATGCCTATAGCCTAGGAATACATATATTACAGTATATATTTTTTTATTCAAAGCTGATCGAAGAATATATAATATATTATATTATAATATAGTGGTATCAGCATTTTTTAAATGTACTAAATGAGTATCTGAATTTGTTTTTTTTTAACTCATGAGAGTTTTAAACACTAGAGTTTACAATTAATTATGTTTTATATAACAATAATATATTTCTTCGTAAATATTTTACGTATGATTTGAAAAAAAAATATTTCATCAATCAATTATTTCGATTTTTAAATATAATTTTTTTGTATTTTTCAGAAAAAATATATATTTCTCTACAATAACATTTAATTTCTATAATTATATAACAATTGCCATATTTTTATTCTACTGCGTTATACAATAAGCAAAAATATACTTTTTATTGATATTGCACAGCAGTTTCCATTTATAAATAACAATATTATATTACGTTGAAGGTAAGTGACTGCAAATGGTACCTAAATATCAATAAGCAATAAAACAAAATACAAAGACATTCATGATTCCAATCGAAGCATATATAGTAGTGTGACGACGCATAGTCACATGCTATGCGTTGTCACATAGTAAAGCTACACTTACGCATATAATTTCGCAAATTAATATAATACAGGGTGTATCAGTGTTTTTTTTATGCAAGCTAAAACCTATGCAGGGCCAATCTATATCAGCAATAGAACCTATGGTTTACGGGAACTACACGAATTCGGATACACCCTGTATATTTTCATGACTTTACTGAACTTTCTTTTTTTTCTTTTTATATCATCTCTACGACCGGTTAAATTTGCAATCATTTACCTTATACGTACAGTATTTTTTATATCTACTTTATTATATTGATAGATAAGAGACAAAATACTTTTAGTATTAAATTCTGATAGATAATAAGTACATATATCATATTTATATTTTCCGATACATTTTAATATTTATTAAACATTTAATATTCAAATACGTATGTGTTACTACGTAACTACGTCGGAATATTAAGTAATTATTCATATTATTATTTTGGCAGAGATCATAGTTATAATTATATAATGAGAATGACATAGGTACCCGAAATTATACTAATTCAAAATTATATAATAATTTAAGAATATACATAGAATGGTTATACCGAGTATTTTCAATCATTATTAATAGGTTAATAATACAAAGGTTTAGATAAATTATATCTAAATACTATATATACAATAAAAATAATATGCCAATACATATTATTACATTTTCTGCCTAAATATTTTAATACACAAGAAACCACATTTTCTAAAACTAACTAATATTTGTATAATAACAATCTTTTCTAACATAATTATTTCTTTATTAAACAAAATTGTGCAGTAACTTAAAATACACCTACCCCACTAATTACGAGGATAAAATATATAAGGATAGATACATTTTCAATTTATGTACCTAAGCTAAAAATGATAGCTTAATAAATTAGTAATATCATTACGATTTTATTATGATTACGATATTTTCAAATTTCACGTTTACATTTGAATCGATTTAAAAAAAATATAAATTAACGTTCACGTCTATTTGTTCAGTTACTTTGATAAAAAAAATAAAATTAAAAAAAAACTTATACCACTTACATTGTAAGCAATAAAAGATGCGTTTCTATTCAAAGTATCGGTATAGCATTAAATTTAATTTAAAAAAAACTAAAATTGAATAACTGAAAAACAATTTCAAAAAAAAATGCAGAACTTTTGTCTTGTTCGCGCCAAATCAACTTACTTTGAAATTTTCCCTTTGTAGTGCAAGCATTTTTTACAGATAGCATCAGCTTTATCTTTAATTGATTGAGTAGACATTGCCCTTTCACTTTCTGGCTTAGGATCCTCTGCTTCAAAGGGTCCCTCACTAAACTGCTGGATCAACTTTTTAATGTAACTCCCAGGCCCACGAATTGTTAATTTAGCATTATCATCAGCCCTTTCAACAGTATTTTTATAATCGCTCAACATTTGCAAGCCATCTTGAAAATTTTCGAAGGCTTGAGTTATTTTGTCGCCAATATTCAATTTCTCTTCAATATCACTAAAACTAGAATTAGAAGCTGACATTTCATCAGCTACGTTCTTAGATCCAGTTGGAGTTATAATTATTTCATTATTTTTGACATCGATTGTGATTTTAGCGTCATCTAGCGAAAGCCCAGTGAGTGAAACGTCGACGGATTTCGATCTGTACTGCCTAGATGGCGTTAGTGGTACCTGCAGCTGATTTGAATCTGAGTTGGTTTCTTGCTTGATAGTGCCGATAGATGTCACTGGTGATGATGTAAGTGAAGACTTGTCTCCCGGGCTGGATCCTGGAGTTTAATTAACTTTGTAAAGGAAAGAGAATTTTAGTTTAATTAATTAATTTTAGTATTTATTACAATACTTGAAGGACGCAGTTGGCTTTGTCCAGTTAACTTTGAACTTTGAAGGCCACGCAGCAGATACAATAGGAAATGTAGGTATGGTTTGCGAATGATTATAATTTAACAGAGTAAGAAGCTAATGTAGTAAGCATTAATATCATCATCATCATTAACCCGTATTAGTCCACTGCTGAACATAGGCCTCTCCCAATGCGTGCCACTATTGTGCGCTCATTGGAGGTATTTGGCCATAATCGCCACGCTGGGCAAGCGGGTTGGCGATCGCAGTAGCAGATGTTTGCTATTACACAGAAGGATGCTGCTGCCCATCCTCCGGATCTTTCCCTTTGTCGCTTATGACACCCGTGGCATTAATATCAACAGGTAAGATTTAAAGCAGATAACAGGTACTTGGGGCATAAAATGATAAAATGACATTAAAATGTTTCATTAGAAAGTTATACTTATTTAAAAAAGGTTAGTATTTCCATAAGCTAGATGTTATTACCACCCCCTAATATTTGTATTGATTTACCTCATATTTATAATATTTGCGCTTCAGAATTCGTTCCTAAAACAAATTTTTAAATTAAATAAATTTTGGGTTTTTAGTATTTTGTAGGGCTGTAGGTATGGTGCGGATACTTTGCTCATCTGCTATCTCACTCGCACATTCAAGAGTCACACATGGTCAGCATATATTGTACCTATTCACTAGTAGACAGTCACATAATATTTTGCAGTGCGAATTAAGTAGCATCATAATCTTCAATACTCTACCCACCATTAGACATATCCTCTCTTTCATCTTCACAGCATTGCGGCAGGGACTGTTCTACCATCATGCCCTGAACCATGTCCATGCAGGAGTCGAGGGAAAACTTCTTGCCACACATCTTAATACCACGAATACGACGGCGCATTTCTGTTAGTAAGTTAGTAGACATGAGTGTAATGAGGTTAGTTGAAATAGGTTAGGTGTCTTCCTAATAGTTCTAAGTTAAAAAAAAAATAAAGAATAAGAAATCTCAAAAAAAGATCATAGAAAACATAGTCTCAAACTGTCACGAATGAACGAAGGAAAAATTTTGTCACGAACGTTTAACATAATAAACAATTTTTAACGGATAACTCGCGTTGAATGTTTATTTTTCAAAAAATCTGACGTTTCGAGTGCTTTGCAGCACTGTCTGCCTGTGACCAAGAGTGCTGCAAAGCACTCGAAATGTCAGGTTTTTTAAAAAAGAAACATTCTACTCGAGTTATCCGTTAAAAATTGTTTTATTAAGATAATAGAAGAAAATAATATTGTATGGTTCTTTTAAGTAAAAAAAAACAAGGTGATAACTAATGTTTGGTCCTTTAAACTTTAGACGAGAAGAACAGAAATTAGACTGTTAATGATAACTACCAAAAAAAAAAACTCTACTATTAGGTTTTTAATGAATTAAGCAATAAAGAAACCAAAGAGAACATCAATATTAATATACAAAATATATATTTACAAATGATCTTAATATATTCCGTTAATTCTAGTCTGTTCCCAAAAGCTCTAAAGAAAAAATATGAAACTAAACTGATTTGAAATGAACCTTAGGTGCAAGACATATTAAAATAAAAACTAATTGAATTTTGAACTCACCAGGGCTATCTTTAGGTTCCATTTTCAGCTGGGCAAATGTCTGAGCACATGAAGTCAGTACTTGTTCGTAATCGCAAATAGCTGCGTGGGTGCCGTTGACTATCTTTGGACTCATTGGGCTGTTCGCCAGTAGGAGGCTGGTACCGAAAGTGGCATTAAGCTCACGGGTTTCTGAAATGAGAAAATAATATACACATATTTAGCAAAAATTACATCAGTCGTCATTCAGCAAGTCCTCTCATTCTTCAAAATAAGAGGGCTATAACATGCAAAACCTACGACGTCGACGTCACCCACCGTCTACCACCTCTTTCGAAGAATACTTAGCATGCTGGAATCCTCAAGATTCAACTTAATAAGTATGCAAGGGATAATAAATTTCTAAGACTTAGTCCATTCAAAAGTGGTCTTGACATCGCTTTTGATCGTCGAAAGTACATACCTCTGTCTTTTTAACAAGTTTTTCCTTGATGACCAATGACTTTACCTGTACCTATGAGAGACGTAACCGCGGCTTCACATTGTCACCCTAAGACGACCAAAAATGTCACAGCCACATTTTAGAACTACGTCTCTTGGCGAGCTTAATACACAAAGCATAAGTACTCATAACTTTGTAGCGATAGCCGCTAATGCAATCTAAGCATAAGCAAATATAAGCTTACTTTTTACCCAAAATCTGTTTTCACCTCTAAAATTATTGTTTTCTTAACAAACTATGCCAACATGCAAAAAAGGTGCCAATACAATAAAAGCGGATTTTTTAGTTAAACTCTCATTTATTCATAATGCTTCTACTATTATCAGTCTAATGTACAATAGTGTATTACTAATTTGGTCTAGAACTCCAACAAAAGAGGAAGCAATACCAGCTCTCTAGCAGCGGCTACCGATCCTCGTTTCGCCATGCAAAAGGACATGTTCAGCGCTAGGCAATAAACTGCTATCAAAAACAAGGAGGCTTTTCCTGCTTCCTCTTAAGTTTCACAATAATTACTGCCACCACTATTAGTATCTACTATAAGATACCAATACCTTTAAGAGAGATCCTGGGTTTCTTGGCAATCACAATGTTGCCATTCTCAGAGCCGAAAACGTCCATCAAAATTTCTTTAGCCACAGTTTTGATTTCATTCCAGTCCTCTGCAAAAAATATGGAAAGTATGACTGTCAACTGCAAATACCAACATCATCATCAGCCTATATTAGTCCACTGTTGAACATAGGCCTCTCCCAATGCGCGCCAGTATTGTGCGCTCATTGAAGGTATTTGCCCATAATGGCCACGCTGGACAAGCGGGTTGACGATCGCAGTAGCAGATGATTGCTGTTACACAGAAGGATGCTGCTGCTTATCCTCCATAACTTTCCCTTTCGCTTTTGTCACTTCTTACGACATCGACATCCAAAGGACGAATACACACGGCCACAAACCATATTGGTTATTGTTTATTAAATTGCTATAGTTTGAAATTACTTTTGACATTTTGTCAGAATTTATTCCTCTATATTGGCATTACTATATTTTTTTTTCACTTTACATTACAATTTTTCTTATTAGAATAATAATATTATTTGTCAGAAGTTTATGTGAGTACCAATTACTTATATCGATCAACCAAGACCGATAGCTTAGTTGCAAAATCTTACCCAAGATATCCTGGTTGGTGGTCCTCTGCGACGTAACAGTGAACCTGATGACATAGGTGCCCTTGAAGCAAGCTGGCACCGCGTGGATGTAACCTCGGCCATTCAGACGTTTGAGAAGACGCTCCGTCAAGGCATTATCGCCCTTCATACGGAAGGCCACCATACCTGGAAAGTGGGAAGATGTTATTAGAATACTGAATAGTAAATCAGAAAAGGTTTTAAGTATATCTTAAGTCGAGGTTGAAGCCCATCACGTATATGATAGATTTAGGTTTGTAGTTGGTAATTGGCAAAACCGTTTCTGAATATTTGTACGTGATCTACAAAATGGCTAAAAACATTAATCACAATAATTTAAGTAATCATTTTTTTTTACGTAAAACGGTTTTGTCATCAAAATTTAAACTGTGTACCAAATATCAGATCAATCTGTCAACAGGAAGGGGGTAAAATATCGATTACTAAATTTGAACCGAATAATAAACAAGTCAAGCTAAATAAAACCGTTTAAAAAGGGGTATTTGGTATAGTACTTCTCTATGCTGTTAATTAGTCAAAACTTAATACTAACAAAATAATTATACAGACTTAAAAAAATTACAGAATTACAATTTGTGAATAAACATTAAATTAATTAGTGGTAGTATTAATTAATCTTGTTTTTGAACACAAGACCAATTGAAGCCAAGAGAACCTATTGGTCAATCGTTGTATCATCACTACATAGTATAAAACAAAGTCGCTTCCCGCGTCTGTCTGTCCCTATGTATGCTTAGATCTTTAAAAATACGCAACGAATTTTGATGCGGTTTTTTTAATAGATAGAGTGATTTAAGAGGAAGGTTTATATGTATAATACATGCATATCAGCGTAACCGTGCGAAGCCGGGGCGGGTCTCTAGTAAGTCATAAAAACTAACCTAAATTTCTTGGTTGTGGTATCTCAAATCGTTGATCAGCAATTACCAAGGCTTCGAACTTTTGTGCCAAACGGACGCTCTGAAACAATAGAGTAAAAAATAAACAAATTAAAGATGTAATATGTGACCGCGAAGTTAAGGATAGAGTATTTTATGAAAACCAAACAAATTCTTCTTCTAATAGTATGGTTGATGTACAACCTGGTATCAGAGTTTAAGCCGGGCGTAGGCTTCTAACATGACTTTAAACACTGTTGAAAAATCTCTCAGGCGTGCTGGTTTCCTCACGATGTTTTCCTTCACCGTTTTAGTAAAGATAATTCCAAAAAGGCACATGAATTCTAAAAGTTAGAGGTGCGTGCCTGGGTTCCGAATATACGACCTTTGACTTAGCAGTCCAACGGTCATACCATTAGGCTATCACAGCGTAAATGCTTAATTGAAAAACGTAGTTCAATACCTAATTATACGAATGCAATTATATCGAATTTGTATATTAATGTTTTTTAAACGATATTAGAAGAAAAGAGACGATAAGAGAAGAAAGAACGATATTAGAGTCGTGATAGCCCAGTGGTGGTGACCGTTGGCTGGCAAGTCAGAGGTCTCGGGTTCGAACCCAAGGCGCGCACCTCTGACTTTTCGTAAGTTATGTGCGTTTTATAAATTAATTATCACTCTCCGTGCCTCGGATAGCACGTTAAGCTGTTGGCCCCGGCTGTCAATTGTAGATTTTTGACAGTCGTTACGGGTAGTCAGAAGCCCGAAAGTCTGACAACCAGTCTTACCAAGGGGTATCGTGTAACCCAGTATCTGGGTTGTGGAGGTCTGATAGGCAGTCGCTCCATATAAAACACTGGTATTCAGCTGAATCCGGTAAGACTGGAAGCTGACTCCAACATAGTTGGGAAAAGGCTAGGCAGATGATAAGAAGAAAAGATTGAACAAAGTTGTCAATAAGTTACCTCACGAATATGTTTCTGTATTCCTGAAACACCGTAGTTACGTAGCACGAACCAAAGCTTCAGAGCTCTGAAACGGCGGCTCAGAGGTATTTGCCAATGCTGCAATAAAAAAAAAACAGTTTCATACTTAGTATATTATAATACAACGTGTTGTTTTAAAGACTAGCCAAATTTTAGGAGGTAATAAGGCCCATGAAACTGAACAACTTTCCCCAAGGAACATAGGTCGAAATATGAAAATGAAAATGTCATTTATCATACAAAAGTGAGTCACGTGACCAGTCATTTTGTATGAAAAGTCAATTTTCGATTCTCAGATTTCGACCTATGTTTCTTGGCGAGTTGTTCAGTTTCATGGACCTTATTACCTCCTAAAATTTGGCAGGTCTTTAAAGCAACAGGTTGTATGAGCATCATATCATATAGATATGTATACAATAAAATACGTTCAACATCATGTTCAAGACTCCTCGTGAGATGACTTAGCCCATAAAGCTAAACCACATTTTCCCAAAGTTTCTGAAATTCGCAAAAATTAATGAAGTTTCTACACAAATGACTGCAATCAGTTGATTTTGTATGGGAAGTCCAACTATTTTTTTGCGAATTTAGAAAACTGTTAGAACAAAATATGGAGTCACGTGAAGAGAGGTCTTGTTTTTAATCTCATCTTGTATAGTCTAAGCAGCCTGAAGTTTTATTTACACTCGGCAAGATTTTTATTCGCCAAAATTCTCATAATATCGCAATCTTTTCCTCCTAAAGAAATAGAGGCAAAAAAATAGATTCCTAGATTTGCCTAGTACTTTTTTTTTCTTAAGATAATAGTTAGTTATCAAACAACATAAGTTAATTGTAAACCTTAAGCTGTTAATTTGCTGGTTAATTTAAATCTATTGTATCCTATGTTCGATCCAAACTTTCATTAAAACACCCTTAAAGTCATGCATTATCTAGTAACATACAGAATTCATCACCACCACCATCAACAACTATAATAACTGATCACCGTACCCATCACCTATAGCAAAATGTCTTACAAGATATTCCTTTTTATCGGGATCCTCCAATTGAATTTGTTCACCACATCCTGGCGATATTTTGTTATAACCATGAAGATTATCAATATCATCACCATCATCATACAAATCTTCGTTCACATATCCGTTTTTAAGATCACCGTTATTTAAATTTCCATTCATAGCTTTGTCATGTTTCGGTTTATAACTTTCAATTTTATCATCACCGTTTGTAATGCTATTACCATTAAGAATAGCATCACCATTTGTAATGACATCACGATGTGTAATGTCATATCCATTACCATTTACCAGATTTTTTGAGTGAATTATACCTGATAGATTGTTATTAATCTTTTTCAGTGGTTTTTTCTTTATATTTGAGTGTTTGTCACCAACCTATAGTAAAATAATATAGTAAACATCAATACATTTTGAAACCATCATCACCACCACTAAGGGACATTGACAAGCTCTAAGAAAGTCAGAAGAATAGAAATTGATGGTTGAATAAAACTGAATTTTGAATATGAATTCTTCACTCTTGAGAGTGGCTATTAAATTTAAAACAAGACACAAGGTTTATCTGATATCATCAAAACTAAAATATGAATTAAACTACTTACCATATAATCAATTGCTTTTCCTGAAAAGATTAAAAGAACATTAGTGATAGTTCAACAAAATCTTTGTCAATCATCAATTAAAATATTAAAATTTATACGGGTCTTACCTGAATTCTCATGTCGTAAGTAGATAGGATTCACATTGAATGTTCTGTGAAGGGCTGTGCTATCTCTTACCCTAGGAAAATAACAATAATAAGTAAGCTTTGCATAGGCCTGTAGGTTGTATAGTACGCCACAATCATTATAATCATCAATTTCAAATCAAAGGTTAGTCAAGGTGCAATTAATTTAAAGATTGAGAAGTAATCGCTTATCGTGGTATGAAAATGTCATGCGGAGGAATGAAGGAAACATCGTGAGAAAGGTTTTATGTATAAATGTAAAATGATTATAGGGGTAGAGAGATTAAGGATAAGATGTATAGATTGTGTAAACAATGATATGGTTAGAAAGGGAGTATGACATGAAAACTAACAGAGATGAACGAAAGAATAAAATCTATTGCGTCGATGTAAGGATTGTGGAAATAATGACATGGTTAGAAAGGGAGTATGACATGAAGGCTAATTGAGATGAACAAAAAAAGAAAATCTATTGCGCCGACCTTAAACAAAATTAGGAACAAATTAGGCACTAGGCAATTGCCTTTAGCAAGAAGACTGCTTACAATTTGACGATTGAAATGCAAATACTGATTTTGAAGTAGAATTAGATCTAGAATTGGTTTAAGCCATTGGTTTTTCTGACCAGAAATGTCTGACATTTGATGTTCCGCAAACTTCAAAGAGATACAGAAAAAAATCGTAGGGCTATGCCTTACGTAGGTAATTCAAAAATAAATAAAAAATAAGAAAAGGAAGCAAGCATTGATGGTAATATCAAATTATGTGAGGAGTAATTATGGTGGTGTATCACTGAGTGAGTCAACCTTGCAGAGGATAAATAGCATTATGCAATTAATATAGTTATATTCTTACCACATAGCAGTACAATCGAAGTTGACCATCAGCCACTTAGAAGGGTTGAAGGCGAAAGAATCAGCCATCTCTACTCCATTCAACCAGTGCCTGTAATGTAAATGGTGTTATGGATGAAATAAAATAAATAAATATTTGTACGCCACTAGAGGCAAAACATTTGTAGTTCATAAATATACCTACTCTTAACAACTAATGTGCTTGTTGCTATACATGTACTATACTCATGTTTTATACAAATAAATAATCTTTATCTTTATCTTTATCTTTAAAGCTGAAACATATTATACATACTATTTGAAAAAAGAAAAAATCAAAATAGTAGAATTTGAACCCGCGACCTACTAAGGAAAGCCTACTAGTCGCTACCACTAAGCTATCCAAAATCCTGCAAATCAATATATCAAACCCCGCCCGTGATCGATTTTTTCTTTTTACTAATTTTTAACTTTATGATACTAATTTTGAACTCCATGCGGATGGCTACATCCGCATGGAGTTCAAAATTAGGATGCAGCCATCTGCACTGCTTCTGACATATCTTAAAACAAATTGGCGTCATTTACTTATACTCGATGCGCACAAACTGCCCGGATTAAAAGCGAGTAGTGTGTAAGCATCCTTCCGCATGGATGAAGCCATCCGCATGGATGCAGCCATCCGCACTGTTACTATTATAACAAACCTTAATTGGTGTAATTTACCTATACTCGGGACACACAAACGCACTGCCCGCATATGCAGCGTCCACATGAAGCCAGGCACCATGTTTCTCGCACACCACTCCTATTTCACGAAGATTGTCGAACGCCACCGAACCTGTAGTACCTAGAGTGGCACATACCTGTAAAAAAATATTTAGTTTAATCAAAGTCAACATATTACCGCCTTTGTTGTATTGCGTTTTGCTGTCCCACTTTAGGGCGAACTTAAGGCATTTTGTCATGGCGGCACATTGGGTTCGAACTTAGCATGCATCAATGTAACTTTTTCTATGTCATTTGTATTTTCTTAGTTAATCTAAGACACCACTCACTAACGGTAAAGGAAAACATCACAAGGAAACCTGGACTTAATAATCTGAAATCGCCAACACGCAGTGTGCTAGCGTGGTGATTAATGCTGAATCCTTGTCTGTATGAGAAGAGGCCTTTGCCCTGCAGTGGGACAGTTACATGCCGATTTATTTATCACTTGCTCCGTGCCTCGAAAAGCACGTAAAGCCGTTGGTCCTTCGCTTGATCTCTCTCTGATCGTATCAGATTGCCGTCCTATTGGACTACAAGAGAGCCTAGAATAAAGAGTGCACCTGTGTTTGCTCACACTTGTGCACTATAATATCTCCTGCGTTGGCTAATCTCCGTTGAAATTGGCCGCTGTGACCGAAATTTAGTCAAGAGGTCATTGGAAAAGCATGGTTTCTATAGCTTTGTTCTATGCCTCTGCTTATACGATAACTCCCGACGAGAGCGGGAAGCGTGCGAGTAAAATCAAAATGCACTTATAAACTCAATAATGAGGAGGTGTTCGCGTCTATTAAAAATTGATCGAAGCTCAAGAGATGCAGTCTTTGTAATTAGACGAAACACCGATATAATTGAACTAGAAATGTCAGCCAAAGCACTAGAAAACGGTAATAAGTTATGTGCGTATTATAAATTAAATATCACTCTCCGTGCCTCGGATAGCACGTTAAGCTGTTGCCCCCGGCTGTCAATTGTAGATCTTTGACAGTCGTTACGGGTAGTCAGAAGCCCGATAGTCTGACAAGCAGTCTTACCAAGGGGTATCGTGTAACCCATTATCTGGGTTGTGGAGGTCTGATGGCAGTCGCACCATTTAAAACACTGGTATTCAGCTGCATCCGGTAACCGACCCCAACATAATTGGGACAAGGCTAGGCAGATGATACAGGGATTCTGAATCATGAAACAAAATATTACTTTTGATAACTCTAAAAATCGTACCATATCTAGTAAACTGGCAAATCTTTGTACAATTCACGGATGCTGCATCGCTCACATGAGATAAATTATTTTATGAAGTAAACTTAATTCCCTATAAGTCAAGGTGACATCAAAAAACGTAGATATAATCTCATGAATAGGTATACCTATATGAATATGACATATTATATGGATAAGTCACAGAAATTCACAGAATACATTATACCTAATGAATATTTTACACAATAATGACTGCCTCGTTGGTCTAGTGGTAGCAAGCGCGACTGCTGAGGATGAAGTCCTGAGTTCGATCCCCGGGTCGGGCAAAGTGTTATTGAATTCAAATTTGAATAAAAGGTAGATAGAGAGAGATAGAGATATCGAATTAAATTCTCAATAGCAGCACGGAGTCTGGAATTGTCCCCGGTTAATGGCAATAGTCTATACTCTGCCTACCCCCTCTGGGAATACAGGCGTGAGTCTATGTATAAATGGAGCTATTTACACGAATAAAATGGTAATATTGAATAGGATAAATGTTTAATAGAGTAAAATTATATAAATATTAATAAATAGAGATGGCACTTAATAAACGTGACGTGATTTCTCCATAGTTTTCTTCATAAATCTTTAGTTAAAAGCAAGATCTTCAGGGAAATATATCTAAGAGACACAAGGAATATTATTGAAATCTCAACGTCATAGAAATCATTAGAAAGGTTTAAAATCCAAGATACTATGAATTGTTGGTTCCACAACTGGAGTGTGGTACAAGTGAAAAGATACCAGCGACTATCAATAACTGTAGGTAATTTCTTATATAAAAACGCTTGCGACTATCAAAAGCTTCTTCTTAATAATGTCTTCCATAAAAATGCATTGAGTACTTATCGCCCTCGGTTAAAATTGCGTTTTGAACGCGAATCTTGCGTGAGATGAACTGTGAATACATAATTACATTAATTTCTTAATTTTTTTCCGTCAAAATTTTCTTCAAGGTTAAATATTTAAGGATTGACTGAGTTAATATTTTCAAAAATTATGGAGAGGGATATCTCTATCCTCTTCCTGCAAAATACGAAATGTTATGGAGTAAGTCTTCTTTGACTTTGACATTAAAATATGTACAATATGACGTCATCTAGTCAATGTGCGGTTTTTGTTTAACAAAGAATATTCATTTTTTTTTTAATTTGTTAATTTGTTCGAATATGTATATTATTTATTCACTGATTATTTTATTTAGTAAACATTACTTATGTTTTAAATAAAACCTTTTGAAATGGAGCCCTAGGTTCCTGTTTGTCTTACTCGCTACCTCTTATGTCTTGTACAAAACTTTAAACTCCTAAGCAGCTTCCGAGCATTCTGTGGGACATCACAAATTGGTCCCAGAGGGACGAGAGGGACTTAAAAATGACACAAACTAATCTTTAAATAATGAATGTATTAATTTAAAAGCTTTGAGCCATATTTCTTTTGTCTCGAGAGAGTTTTTATTTAAATGTAGAGTAAAAATAATGAGTAATTTATTTCTTACTATTGTTTCATTAAATATATTATACTCTTTCGCCGTAATAATAAGGTTTTTTTTTACGTAAAACGGTTTTGTCATCAAAACTAAAGCTGTGTACCAAATATCAGATCAATCTGTCAACAGGAAGGGAGTGAAATATCGATTACTAAATTTGTACCAAATAATAAACAGGTCAAGTTAAGTAGAACCGTTTAAAAAAGAAGCAGATTGTAATATGATATGACGCGCATGTTCGTTTTCCCCCTTTTTCCATCTCCTAAGCCTTATTATTCCCAAATTTTGTTGGGATCGGTTTCTAATCTAACCAGATGCCTATCTGATTCCCGCAAACCCATATTGATACGATATTCTGTAGTTGAACTAGTTGTCAGGATTATTTATTTATTTATTTAATACTTCTATACAGCAGGTGTATAAGGCGGACTTAATGCCAAAGGCATTCTCTACCAGTCAACCTTTGGGTGATGCAGAGATAATTAAGTAGTAGATGCACTAAAAAAATATTAATGATTATTTATGACCTAAAATATGAAATGAAATATATATATAAATAATAATATACATACATAGATATACAATATAATATGTATATAATATATATATATATATAGATATAGCTCAATAAACTGATAGATGTACATAATCTTATAACACAGTTGGAATCATTGAAGATTTGATTCTGCCAAGTACCGCTTAAAAAGATACTCCCGAAGTTTTGATTTGAAGGAGTATCTGCTGGTTGCCGTTCTGATCTGATCTCTCTCTGATGATTATGAGGGTACTGACTCCACATATTGACCGTTAAGATCATGATAGCCGGGTCCAACGGCTTAACGTGCTTTCTGAAGCATAATTAATTATACAGAAACAGAAAATTGATTAGGGTGCTGTCACTCTACATCGACCGTCTAAGATACTGACAGTCGGACCTATATGGCTTGACGTGCTTACTGAGGTACGGAGTAGGTCTTCCCGGCCACAAAAAAAAAAAACGGAAATAGGTGATAATTAATTTGTAAAACGCATATAACTTTAATTTTATAAAATTTAGAGGTACGAGTCTGCGAGCCTTGCCATAATGCTATTGCCCTCTTTTTTCTTAAAAAAAATTCTTGCTAATCACTTTAGCCTCCAGCAAAATAATTATATCTTTAGCACTCACCCAAAATGGAACAAGTCCTTTTTCTTTATCACTAATTATGGCTTCCTGTAGCTTGTCTCCTCGCATGCTCTGATGCTCATCCGACTCGACGTATCTCATGCGCACCAGACCTATGGCAAAAATATTTGCATATAGTTAAGTTATGGTGAAAATATTTTGATACTGGTAAAACATTTTTTGGGTTATATATGTCGCGAATAGCCGAATGAGGTTTTTACAAAACCGTTAGTTGAAATTTCAAATACTGCACCTAGGGCGTAACTGTAACTAATTCTGGAGGGTACCTACGTCGAAGATCGTCAATTCAATTCAATTTATTTATTCAAAAAAATCAAAATCATGTCGTGTGTTCGAATCCCATCCGTATCAGTTGTTTTTTTTTTCAAATTATCTTATTAAATAATTCTATTTAATAAGCTACAGCGCAGATCAAAGAGAAAGTAAAGGTAAGACGTATCAGGAATTGGCTCTTGACAGAGAGAGCTGGAAGAAGCTGCTTTGACAAGAGCGTAGCTCTTAATTATGCGAAACGATCGCTGGATAACGCGTCCAATATAACAATGTCTTCAGGATGCTGTTGCGACTCCCTCGGTTTTGTAGTGCCTCCGAAATGTTTGCGGTGTCTCATACCGACGGATTTCAGGCCATTATCCGTAAAAAAACCGCATCTCTCCTAAAGAAAACAAGAGAGAGTCCCAACGACATCATGAGGGCTATTGCGGCAGACACATCCTCTGCTATTATAAAGCAGTTTGTGCGGAGGCTGATCTCCTAGCCTGCTGTAATTAGTTTATTTAATATTAAGTAACTAACATTAGTATTTTAAGTGTTAATTTGTATTACTAACAGCTTACTAGCTTACTAACAGCACTAAGCTAACATGTAAAAAAATCACAAAAAACTAGCGCTTATGTAAAGCTGCTAATTAAGCAATTTACGACATGAAAACTCACCTATAAGTCCAGCCTTTTCCACAGACGAGTGAGCTTGGTCAGAACAGTAGCAGATGAGATGACCCAGCAGTTCTGCTGACTGCAACTCAGGGTTGAGCTTTGATAGTTCCATCAGAGCTCTGGTGCGGGCTGCTAGCAGACTTACTAACGTTGCTTCACTTGCTGTCGTCTGAAAAAATGGATAAGTTAAGGAATCTAAACGTCATAGACTTCATCACTTACACG
This sequence comes from Protodeltote pygarga, assembly GCA_936450705.2. Taxonomy (NCBI): domain Eukaryota; kingdom Metazoa; phylum Arthropoda; class Insecta; order Lepidoptera; family Noctuidae; genus Protodeltote; species Protodeltote pygarga. The sequence goes on from OW388275.2 coordinate 4,591,087, forward strand.
ACACTGCTCCAGCACAGCTAACGAATGAACATTCAAATATGAGTTTAAAGTCGTCCTGTGTAGGTACACTTTTCAGTAACAAAATAAAATAGCCTCGCAACGCCCGGCAAGATAGATTGCCGAGCGTTGTTGTATTGAATTGTACCTACAGAGGACGACTTTAAATTCATATTTGAATGTTCATTCTTTAGCTGTGCCGGAGCAGTGTCGTCTATGTGAGCTATGACTTTAAGGCCGGGGACGCACTGGTAAGGCAACGCGTCCTAGATCATTTTCCTAGGCAATGGTCATTTTTCGTCTTTTTAATTATACTTCCAAGTTTTCAGTAGCAGCGCGGAGGTGGGTGTACTACATACACCTCTGCCTACTGCCTTTTTTTTTTGTTTACGGGGGGAAACCTTCAAAAGACACCCAGCCTCCGGGGAAAGAGACCGGGGAGTGTGGGATTCTTATCTCACTAGCACACTTGAAATACAAGCATGAGACTATGTAATGTTAAATATTTTAAAAAAAAAATTCTATCTGCAAAATTATCCTTGCTCTTCAAAAAGACTAACGAATGAAACTGCAGCTTTTTTAATAATTATAAGGTTATATTCCCCGCATTGGGCCACCGGCCAATCTGGAAATCATTGGGGGAGGCCTATGTTCAGCAGTGGACGTCTTATGGCTGAAATGATGATGATGATGATGATTCCCCGCATTCGCCATCGCCGGTAATAAATTTCTGACTTCGTAATAAATTGTAAGTGTATCAAGTTTTAAATCAATTTTAAAACAGTAGAGTAGTTTCAGACATTTTTTTTATTTATTTATTACCTGTATAACTCCACCACCTGGGCTATCATTCTTCTCGTTTAGGAAACAGTCAGGTAGACCCAGTAGCTTTCCAAGCCAATTCATTGCTATGGTCTCCAACTCTGTGCCGGCAGGGGATGAAGCCTGTATGTAAACATGGATAAGTAATTTTTTTTGTGAATTTTTTACATATTATATAGCACATGTTAGCTTATTAAATACATATAATTATTTAATAAGAAATTTGAAAAAACAACTGAAAAATCCCATCCGTATCAGTTGTTTTTCAAATTTCTTTTTAAATAATTATATCCACTTAGAACTTACCCAAGTAAAACACAGGACATTAAGAGCGCTGGATAACATGTCTCCCATGATAGAAGGGTACGACGTGAGAGCTGGGAAGTAGGCATGCATGTGTGGACTCTGCCAGTGAACCAGCTGCAGGGAAAAAAATACAAGTAAATAATATATTATTGTAAATAAGATTAATAAATTGAAATCGGCGGAGTGATGTTTTAAATGAGAATAGCCATTTTGAACCCAAAAAAACCTTGGAATAACCGCTAATTTATTCTCGAGTAAGATTTACTGCCTCGTTGGTCTAGTGGTACCTAGTAACCGAGACTGCTGAGCACCAGGTCCTGGGTTCGATCCCCGGGTCGGGCAAAGTGTTAAAAAATTACCTATTTCTATGAGTGTAGTATAAAGTAGTGTATGAAACTACAAATAATTAGTAGTATACGGGGTTATTTGTAAAACACCAGCATCCTTAAAAGGGGTCATTAAGGATGCTGGTGTTTTGCAAATAACCCTGTATGTAACATAGTAGTAATATAGTAAAGATAACATAGTGGTAGAGGTATTAAAACACTCGAGATTTAAGAATATCCTGTGCTGTTAACATTGTAACAACTATTGGTAAACCTAAACAATAAAAATAAATACCTAAATGGTGCTAATTCTCTTGCACACGCTCTAAACTAATTTAGACTCACTATCTCTCTTTCTACCAGAGATCATTAGAAAAGGATAGAAGATTTTTAGAGCTGTCAAATTAGTCCATTTGCTTGATATCAATGAGAATTTAGTCGACACGTCATAGAGGTCTCGTCTAATTTCACGTAAACTAATTTGACAGCTAATTTTATAGTTCAATTGGCTGTCCTTTTTCTATGGTGTTTATTGGAAAGAGATATAGTTAGATTAATTATAATATCAGCCGGTACGGCTAGACTTACCCCGGGCATAATATGCTCGTCCACATCTCTGAAGATATCGTCCCACTGCTCCGGCGATTGCGGCGCTTCTTTCGGTAGCAACTTGTGCAGGTACCCTGGTTGCACGCTAGGATACACGCGGCGTTCGCGAATGTTCTCCAAGTAGTCAGCTATGTAGTCCACCATCTCTTTCGCTGTGTGGGAGAAAAATTGAAATTGCGTTAACTAAATTTTTCAATGTATAATTTTTGACATCATCCGACAACCAATTCTCAATCACTTCTTCAACAATCAATTCTTTATGGTATAGTATAGTATATTATATAGTACTATGTAGTATAGTATACCTCTGTTTTTGAGTAAGTTATGTGCGTATTTTAAATTAATTACCACTTACTCCGTGATCGTGCTATGATAAGTGCCTGATCTCTCTCCGGTCGTGTCGGATGGTCGGAAAGTGCACCTGTGTTTGCGCATACACTTGTGCACTGTAATCTCCTGCGTAGTCGGCTAATCTCCGTTGAGATTATACAGGGTTATTGGTAAAACACCAGCAACCTGAAATGGGGTCATTAAACTCATCATTATGAACAACTTTTACTATGGGACTAACCCTGAAATCGTAAAAAAATCAGCTGTTCCAAACATTTTGTTGAGTTATGTGAACAAAAATGTATGGAACAGCTGATTTTTTTACGATTTCAGGGTTGGTCCCATAGTAAAAGTTGTTCATAATGATGAGTTTAATGACCCTATTTCAGGTTGCTGGTGTTTCACCAATAACCCTGTATAGAGTCTAAATTTTTTTTAAATTATGTAAACTAGAACTGAAAATGCAATGGAAGACGATGCTAATTTACTGTTACTGTTAGCCCATATCATCCCACTGCTGGGCAAAGGCCTCTCCCTCTGATTGCCACGTCTTTCGATCCACAGCCTGTGTGGTCCAGCTGCTATTTATTTTGATGCTAATTTAATTAATGAAAACTTCTATTCAACATACGTATTCACATACAATAGGACTAGAAAAAAACCAGAAAGGTTAAAAAGGATTCCTTTAGAACCCTATCAACGACAACAAAGAACCATTTGATTGAAGAATGGACACTTGTGTTCCGTGCACTCAAAGGAGTTTAATTGTATACTTTTGTCGAAGGCATTGGAGGTTTTATTTCTATCTCTTTCCGTCTTACCCTTAGAGTATATAAGACAATATAGAGTGATAACGTCAACAACATTGCATCTAAGAAGCTTGTTTTTAGATTTGAAGTAGTCGGGTTTTAGTTTTTAAACTATTTTTTTTTGTTTATTTCTTCGTAATCATTCTTTGCCCATATTTGCCACGCTGGGCAAGCGGGTTGGCGATCGCAGTAGCAGATGATTACTATTACATAGAAGGATGCTGCTGCCCATCCTCTGGATCTTTCCCTTTGTCGCTTCTTACGATACCCGCGGGACAAGTAGGGGTGGTTATATACTTAAACCGGAAACTACACGGCTTAAGAATTTATTTAATTAATTATTTAATACATCGCTGCTGCTATCATTACAGTTTCCCAATTCGATAGTGCATAGCTACATTATTATTAAATTATCATTTATAAAATTAATATTTATAAAAAATATTATGACTACCTTAACTACATGCATTATTAACATAAACGAAAACAAACAGATTTACAAATTATAACAAATAATAAATAATGTTATTCTTGCTAATTCGCCCAGTGAACACGAGAATAAATCTACTTTTTCAGCAACTAGATTGAGTGTGTGCATTGTTCGTGTAAGTGGAGCGTTGTCTAGCAATTTCGATTTGCCGCGCGGCACGGCGAACAAGCTCGGTCGTCTACGCCGTTGCACGTACTTATCGGGTACACACAAGCCTATCCACTGCAGAATACCTGGATTATGCAGTTTACCCCTGAAAACTTTAAAAATATAAACTGCCAATGTTAGGTCACGTCTAGTTTCCAACTTGTTGTATCCTACCATGCCCAGAATAGAAAGTTCATTAACCATACGATGAAAAAGAAGACCTCACTAAGTCTAAAACTAAATATCAGCTTCCAATATATTACACAATAAACAAATAACATATAACAGTTCGATTCCAATAGATTTCTAAACAGCACAATATCAACTGCCATGAATAAAGACAGACATAAAAAGGGATTTACTCTAACTGCTACAAACCGGTATAAAGCAGTATGAACCAGTTCGCACCGGATCGGACTGGATCGTACGACTCAATAACGGTACGCAAATCCGAATGAGGGTAGGAACAAATTTTATTTTATTGGTCTAAACCAGGGCTGTCCAAACCAAGGCCCGCGGGCCGCATGCGGCCCGCGGCTTGTTTTCATGCGGCCCGCGACACACATTATCTAAAAATAGTTTTGGACACAAATAGTTTGGATAATATTATTCGTTGTCAAAACATGTACTCAATACTTGGTATAATTATTTATCTTCAGTCTTGCAACTGAAAATATTTTTCTGGCCCTCCAGCTTTTGTATGAAATTTAATTAGCCCGCGAAGGTGTATAGTTTGGACAGCCCTGGTCTAAACAAATGAAACTGCCTCATTGGTGAGACGTAGTATGATTTCGCAAACCGGAACGAGGACATTTTTCATGAGACAGGTTGTGTATTTTTGTCTCTGTCTTTTCATTGAGGGTTTATGAGACAGATATAATTTCTCATGAGTAGGGCAAAGGATAATTCGAAGATAAACGGATTCCGATGCACTGAACTGAACAGGTCATATGTATTGTATGTACCTTTTTTTTTTTGACCTACAGTTCGGATTTTGTGACCTGCCGTCCGGTCTTTTCGCCTAGGATTTTTTTTGGAAATTAATAAAAAATAAAATCATATACAAATTACCGTGATAGACTGATTTTAAATGATGAAGTCCAATTTTTTTTGCGAATTTCGGAAACTTTTACAACAAAAATCTTGGGCTGAGTTACACAATTGGACCATAAGTAGTTACCAAAAAACGTTAAATATTAATTTTGATTATGGTACAACGGATTTCACTAGCAAAATACTGAAAAAAAAATTTAGGACAATTTTTTAAATAATTTAAACTTTCAAGTTTTGTCTTTTCAAATCCTCTGATGCCTCACGAAAACTATCCCATGAATAAATTTTCAATCATTGGCCAAGCCCAGTATTTGGTAAAAGCTCTCTTTCACCTTTTTTTTTTTTTTTTTTTGTGGCCGGGGGGAGTAAAAAATGCCTTCCGCATACCGCACGTCCGTCCGTCTTTCACCTAGCGTATTTTAATTCTTTCTACGTCTATTACATAGGGCCTTTCGGAAAATATAGCACTTTTTCTATTTTTTTATCATACCGATTGATGAGAAACCCGGTGTCAGCTCCTACCACTTTCTGACTTTTCGAATTCATACGCATAAGAGTCGTGAATAGCCTAATGGTATGACCGTTTGACTGGCAAGTCAGAGGTCTTGGGTTCGAACCCAAGGCGACGCTCTAACCGCTGACCCATCAGAATCAGTCGAAATTACAAATCTATTTCTACGCCTAGGGCGTGTGGTTATCTATCGGAATACATTACGTATCCGACTCAGTGCTCCAAACTTTGCAGTTTTAGACGGTACGGTACGCCGGAGATCGTGGGTTCGAATCCCATCCGTATCAGTTGCTTTTTAAATTTCTTATTAAATAATTATATAACTCTCGACGTTTATATGACGTAAGAATTTTTATAGGTACTCTAAGTCATTAAGAAACGTCATACACATACACCTGCGGCCAGCAATGGCGGTCATTGTAACACCATTTAAAACCATAATTTATTTTTCATATTATATATTTTATGCTTTATGCTACGTGTCATATAAAACTAGTTATTTATTTTATAGTTATGTTATCAGTTGCCTTTGTTGAGCCAAATTACAATTGGTCGCTTCTATCAGGCAGTGCCACACACCACTGACTAACAGTGAATGAAAATATCGTAGGGAAACCTGGACTTTAATAGTTTGAAATCGTCAACACGTAGTGAGCTAGCGAATGCTCGATCATTTTCTGTATGAGAAGAGGTCTTTGCCCTTTGTTTATTATTACATATTTTGTTTATTCAAGTAGCCACATTCATTTTTCGTTGTTAGGTAATAGTCATTACATCTAAACCTAAAAATTGTGTTTTAAGCTATGGCATAGATTTTATCGCGGGCTTTGAGCTTGGCGACCGAATCAAGAAATTCCGTAACGAAAATAAAAACCTAACATCCTTTATTGCAGAATAGTCTATTTAAAACCTTATTAACTAACAAATAAGGTATATTTTATGTTGAGACATACAAAAACAATACATTTAGATACTTATATCATCATCATCTGCCTAGCCTTTTCCCAACTATGTTGGGGTCGGCTTCCAGTCTTACCGGATGCAGCTGAATACCAGTGTTTTACATGGAGCGACTGCCTATCAGACCTCCACAACCCAGATACTAGGTTACACGATACCCGTTGGTAAGACTGGTTGTCAGACTGGGGCTTCTGACTACCCGTAACGACTGTCAAAGATCTGCAATAGACAGCCGGGGCCAACAGCTTAACGTGCTATCCGAGGCACGGAGAGTGATAATTAATTTATAAAACGCACATAACTTACGAAAAGTCAGAGGTGCGCGCCTTGGGTTCGAACCCGAGATCACTGACTTGCCAGTCAACGGTCACCACCACTAGGCTATCACGACTCATTTAGATACTTATATAAACATTATATTTTGAATTTCGAAAAGTATTTTTTTTTTCTTGTTATGTTATCATTTGCTTTTGTTTAGCCAAATTACAATTGGTTGCTTCTATCAGACATTGGTTGCGGCTAAAAGTAAAATCAAACAAACTAGATAACAATTTGGTCGCTGTGTAGGAACTTGTACTTGTAGTAACAGTTTCTACACAGCGATTAAAAATTGTTGTATGGTAGTTTTGGATGGGCAAATTGGAGAAATTGGGTTCAATTTTAAAATTTTTATTACTGAAATTCGGCCTGATAATATCTCCGGCGTAGCTGTCTTATCTCCGTTGAGATTGGCCGCTGTAACCGAAATTCGGTCAGAACATTAAGTGTCTTGCCTTTTTTTTCTTCAATTTATGTCATTGCAATAAGAGTTTGTAACATGTAAAATATAGCAAAAATATTATATTATTTATTACTTTTCTTATGATGTCGTGGCGGCGCCGGCGCATTGATTACGGACTCACTATGCAAGCACGTAGGTGTGAGTTCGAACCTGACTTTCACCTGAACTTGACTTTTTTAATGTCATAATATATTTCTTATTTAATTTACCACTGACTAACGGTGAAGAAAAATTTTGTTTTTTTTTCGATTTCTGAGTTGGTCCCATAGTAAAAGTTGTTCATAATGATGAGTTTAATGACCCTTTTTAAGGATGCTGGTGTTTTACAAATAACCCTATATAATTACTGCATACTTGGGCATGGAGTGACTTGAGTTTATACTCGTAGAGGTAATAATTAACCATGGTGTTTAATAAGTTACCATGGAAATAAAAAAGGGCATAGGACAATTCCATTACCAATAAAATTAATATTCAAACCGCGTGCGAAATAAAATAATGCAATTATACGAGTAAGTCGTATTCCGTAATAATTATATCATAATAATCAATAATTATTGTGATAATAGTAGGCTTAGTTGAAGGTAAATAATAATCAAGGTCCCAGATTCTATTTGTTACTATGTAGGTACCAGGAGCGTGGCTGCCATATTTATTTTTTTCCTATTTTTCCAAAATAGGTGTCGTGGTGACGCATTAATATTGGTATCAGACCCGCTTTGCAAGCCATGTTTGTGGGTTCGAACCTGACACATACCATGTATGAGAAGAGGCCTTTCCCAATGTAGGGCATAAGCCTCTTCTCATACAGAGAAGGATCGAGCATTAATCACCACGCTAGCACACTGCGTGTTGGCGATTCAGACTATTTATTTATTCCAGGTTTCCTTACGATGTTTTCATTCACCGTTAGTCAGTGGTGTCTTAGATTAACTAAGAAAGTACATATGACATTGAAAAAGTCACATTGATACATGTCTGGTTTGAAACCCACACCCACGCGCTTGCGAAGCGGGTCCGCAACCAATGCGCCACCACGACATTATTATCATCTTCGTTAATGAAAAAAATACCTTACCCTTTACCCGGAACTCCGCGTGCTCCATCTTTTTAAAAGACAGATAATTTTGTGGATACCTGTAACAAGGAAACACACATTTTTATTTATTTATTTACTCACCAATGTGATAGTGTAATTTACTCACACAAACAAACACACACTCACATAAATAAATAATTAACTATAATTAAAATATTAAGTACCATTATTACGAAATAAATAAATGTAAAAACATTATTTTCTTAGTTAAAAATTGATAATAAAAAAATGATTAAAGAAGCAAAAATTTTAGCTTGATCGAAACATATTGTTTTTAAATAAAGAAATGGTATATTAAAATTAATTTAAAGCTATTTATTTTATTTGAAAACGTGTGTCGATCAAGCTGAAATTTTGCTGAAACTTTGTAATTTTGTTCTCCCTCAATTGGTTTAGTTCGATTTTTCGTAACTATACTTATACATTGATTTTCTATTATCTTTTCAATGTTCGAGCTAGATAGCAGATTAGCAAGTATCAGCGCCCCAAACTTGCATTTTACAGTATGGATAAAACAATCTGTAACGCTCAGAGTCGTATATTAGATTTACCTTTCGCTTATCTAGCGTACAAAAGCCCTATTTACAAGCAAGTATGATAAAAATACGCCGTGTGGTTTCCAGCCTAAGTATAGAACCACCCCTATTCATCCCACGGGTGTCGTAAGAAGCGACCAAGGGAAAAGTCTGGAGGATGGCAGCAGCATCCTACTGTGTAATAAAATAAAAGCAAACCCCATTCTAATAAAATAAATAAATCAGCCTGTAACTGTCCTAATGTAGGGCAAAGGTCTCTTCTCATAAGAGAAGGAGCACTAATCACCACGCTAGCACACTGCATGTTGGCGCTTTCAGGCACCTTTTCTTTTTAAGAGAGTTTCCTTACGATGTTTTCCTTCACCGTTGGTCAGTGGTGTCTTAGATTAACTAAGAAAGTACATATGTGATGTTAAGAAGTGATGCTTATCAGAGGCCTATATGTCCAGCAGTGGACTATACAGGTTGTATAATGATGAAAAATATTGTTTCTCCTGTACCTTCACTTCACGTGAACGTGTATAGTATCGATTTGTAACGTTTCTAAGGCTTCAAAAATGTCTGGCGATGCCGGATTAGCGTATAATACTACGCGGTTACGGTAGAAAACCGAATTTGTTACTTCAAATGACACTGACTGTACTATATTTTGAGTGGCTGAATGGTATAAGGTCCTATCGGCCACAAAAATATTAATAACTATTTCTTTTAATTGACAACTGCTAATTATATGACTATATTTTAATAATAACTAGCGACCCGCCCCGGCTTCACACGGGTGCAATATACATAATAAACCTTCCTTAAGAATCACTCTATCTATTTAAAAAAACCGCATCAAAATCCGTTGCGTAGTTTTAAAGATCTAAGCATACATAGGGACAGACAGACGGCGGATAGCGACTTTGTTTTATACTATGTAGTGATATAAGTATTATTTTTTTACGTAGGTAAAACGGTTTTGTCACCAAAACTAAAGCTGTGTACCAAATCAGATCAATCTGTCAACAGGAAGGGGGTGAAATATCGATTACTAAATTTGAACCAAATAATAAACAGGGCAAGCTAAGTAAAACCGTTTAATCTGACATGGCTTTACACACCGTTGAAAAATCTCAGGCTTGCTGGGTTCCTCACGAATTTTATTCCGCACATTAATATTTTAATTTATTATCAATATTTGCAATTTAATATATTGTAATGTAATGTAATATTTCAAACACAATTGTAAAATATTGTTATTGAACAAATTTTAATGAACCATAAACTATGATGTTTTCCTTCACCGTTTTAGCAAGAGATCATTCATTTCTACGCACATGAATCCGAAAAGTCAGCGGAGCGTGCCTGCGTTCGAACCTGCGACCTTTGACTTTGCAGTCCAACAGTCATACCACTAGGCTATCATTGCTGTAGAAGCTAGTAAAACAAATAGCTTAATAGGCAATAGTTCTCTTATAAATAGAAACTTTGATAAAAAGGCGGTATAAAAATAATATTGAGTACTGCCATTGATAGATTGTGACAAATCGACTTAGTTGGAGTATTTGTAAACAGTAGTTTATTGTACATCAATGACTGTACTTTTAGATAGAGTATTTTACTTGGACATGAGACCAATTTCTCCTATTGGGGTCATCATATGACCATGTTGAATCCAGTAGGAGAGAGGCTAAGTAGATTAAATGAAAAATAAATAAATCAGCCTGTAACTGTCCTAATGTAAGGCAAAGGACTCTTCTCATACAGAGAAGCATTGAGCATAAAAACCAACAAATATTTTTATGTTTTTGATCAAAATCGGTTTCGATTTTGATTAAATTTTTAATTCAAAAGGTGCCTTGATTGAGTGTTTTGAGAGCTAAAAAAAATTTTGATTGTTTTTTTGTGTCAAGGGTCAAAAAGTACCATCATTATCATCATCAGCCTGAATGTCCACTGCTGAACATAGGCCTCTCCTAATGCGCGCCACTATTGCGCGCTCAATGGAAGCCTTGCCCATAATCGCCGCGCTGGGCAAGCGGCTTTATCGCAGTAGCAGATGATTGCCGTTACACAGAAGGATGCTACTGCTAATCCTCCGGATCTTTTCCTTTGTCGCTTCTTACGACACCCGCGGGACGAGTAGTTCTATTCTTGGGCCGAAAACCACATAGCACAAAAAGTACCCTATTCGTAGATTTTTCGTGCAACCGTCAACGAAAAGTCAGTGTGACCAGTAATAAAATAATAATTTATGCTACACCTAATAATTAGTTTATAGATAGATAGGTTTATGCCATAATATATAATTATAGATAGGTTCATAACAGGTTTCTGTCATAATAATAATAAAAAAAAACTGTTTTTTTTCCTTTTTGTTAACAATAATTTTGTTATTTAGAAAGTAGGTATTTAACAATATTTGTACGCCGTTAATGGCTATAAATAGCATTCATTTTATTTTAAGAAAACTATCTGTACCTTTGCACTATATTTTAATTTCGATTTTTATTTTAATTAACTAAAACATGATCAACAACGACCTACCCAAAGTTTAAAAAATTAACTGAAAGGCTTATTTCTTTTAAATATGACGTAAACGGGTCACTCGTTTTGAATGAACGCGTATCTTTCGTCTGAGATCTTTATACAGAAGTTCATTTTTACTATCCGACGATGACGGTGGATTCGTCCGCGTGATTCTTGTATCGATAAGAAATATAAATTTGATTTGTTCTTGGATCATCAACTGCCTAGCCTTTTCCCAACTATGTTGAGGACGGTTTCCAGTCTTACCGGATGCAGCTGAATACCAGTGTTTTACATGAAGCGACTGCCTATCAGACCTCCACAACCCAGATACTGGGTTACACGATACCCCTTGGTAAGACTGGTTGTCAGACTTTCGGGCTTCTGACTACCCGTAACGACTGTCAGAGATCTACAATTGACAACAAGAGGCCAACAGCTTAACGTGCTATCCGAGGCACGGAGAGTGATAATTAATTTCTTCTTGGATATTTTAAAGAAAAACTTACCTTATAGGTTTTCACCCGATTGAACCTTGATTTTCATTCAAAAATTCCTTAGAAATCTTTAGATTATTATTTTATTTATTCATTTTACATATAAAATACATTTTTATATAAAAAAATAAAAATATACATTTAAAAATATAAAATATAGTAGCCCATCGTCCAAGCTACCGGTGGTTAGGGGTCCAGAGAGAGGAACCTCCTGACTATTCGAGCCGTGTCCAGCAATACTGCCATCTGCGCCAGGCTCCCAATCCAGCTGCCTAACGAGCCTCTTCAGATGTTTGTCGAGCCTCTTGGCTATTAAGCCATGGGCCGATACAACTATCAATTATTATTATTATAGCAAATATTTACGATTGCTGTATCGACAATTTAATTGACTGTCGTTCGGTTTGAATCTAAGTCTGCTTATACAATGATAATCTAAATAATCGACTCAAGCGAAGTTTGCTTTTGTCATAGGCAGTACAATTTGTTGGTTAATCATTTGTCTAGGGACCTAGTTTATATTAATTCGATTTAAATAAATAAAATTTGTACAAATTCTATGGTCTATGTGAGCAAAGTTATGTGGGAAAAGCTAGTTTTTTTATATGGAAACTTGTTAAACACAGCTTGAGTCAATTTTAACTTGTCTAGGCTTTACATAAACTGTGACACTGGTGCTGATTCTCTTGTACATCCCGTTAAACTAATTTTAGTCTAACTATATCTCTTTCTAATAAACACCATCAAAAAAGGACAGCAAATTGAACTATCAAATTATAACTGTCAAATTAGTCTACGTCCTTGCAATTGACGTAAAATTAGACGAGACCTATAACATACCGACTAAATTCTCGTTGATGTCACGCAAATGGACTAGTTTGACAGCTCTAAAAATCTGCTATCCTTTTTTAAAGATCCTTCTCTCTTAATCATTGTTAGAAAGAGAGATGGCGAGTCTAAATTAGTTTAGAGCGTGTACAAGAGAATTAGCACCACTATCAAACTTTTTTCAGATGATAAGAAACCTGGAGTACGGTGTATGCGCTAGTTAAACCCATTCTTGAGGTTTATGGAGTAACACCGTGTGGTTTTTAGTCCGTGCGAGTTGTAACCTTGACTTAAGACGCCTCTTCGCGCTAATCTGCTATCTCGCTCGCACATTGAAGTTGATTGAAGATATAAAATCAATGAATATAGTTATGAAATCCAACTAAACCATTTAAAGGAAACATTACAAAGTTTCAGCAAAAATTTCAGCTTGATCGAAACATTTTTTCAAATAAAAAATATATTTAAATTAATTTTTATTTTAGTCGTAAGAAGCGACAAAGAGAGAGATCCGGAGGATGGCCAGCAGCATCCTTCAGTGTAACAGTAATCAACTGCTACTGCGATCGACAACCCGCTTGCCTGCAGCGTGGCAATGATATCCAACTAGCGACCCGCCCCGGCTTCTCACGGTTACGCTAATATGCATGTATTATACACATAAACCTTCCTCTTGAATCATTCTATCTATTAAAAAAAACTGCATCAAAATCCATTGCGTAGTTTTAAAGATCTAAGCATACATAGGGACAGACAGACGCGGGAAGCGACTTTGTTTTATACTATGTAGTGATGAGCGCACAATAGTGGCGCGCATTGACAGAGGCTTATGTTCATCTAATATATATGTTACAGTCAAAACCCTTAACCGGTCAAAACTACTTTTGTCTGGCAAAATCAGTCAAAAGTACTTTTGACCAAAGGCTTTCGTCAATAGTACTTTTGACTGAAATAACAGTCAAAAGTGCTATTGCCCAATGAAGCTGGTCAAAAGTACTTTTGACTAACTGATTCCGTCAAAAGTACTTTTGACTGGTCGTGTCACTCAGTCGTGTCAGTCGGTTATTTTATCATACAAAGTCAATTCTAAAAATAATTGAGCAGTCCAATATCTGAATGAGCGGTAAAAATGATGGAATGAGCAGTTCTATAAATAGTTCGGCAGATTACGATTCTGTGTATGGACTTTAGGGCACCCCGAATCGGATAGGTTAGGTTAGAAGGGGATGGCGGGGTCGTGTGACCGAGCGAAGCGAGCGAATAGACCTCGCCTTCCCCTTCGTTGTTATTTTTTTTAAAACCACCCAGAAGTAGGAGCCCCGCGAAGCGGGGCTCCGTCGATTATATGATAAAGATTATTTTTATTATTTTATTTATTTAGATTATTAGCAAATCACAAAAACAAAGCAAATAAAATCAATTTTATAGCTTACCAAAATTATCGTTTAAATGATAGCCTATCACAAAAACTATTTTACCACACGTAACTGCTCATTCAATATTTTGTACCGCCCATTTAATTATTTTCCTACTCAATTATATATTCACTGATCCATTTCATTATTTTTTATTATTACTCATTTTTGTTTACTTTACTGCTTAGTTTTAACTGCTGAACTAGTTATTAAACGTGCCATTTATAATTTTTAACTTACCAAAACCGCTATTTACAACTGCCTCTTTAAATGAGTGCCCTTTAATTTCCACTCCTAACAATTAAAAGTAATTTTGACTGACTATCTAGCGGTTAAAAGTAGTTTTGACCAGGAGCGTCAGTCAAATCCACTTTTGACCGCAAATTTACAGTTAAAAGCACTATTAACCAATAATTTACCGGCAAAACTACTATTGACCAACCTGTGCAGTCAAAAGTACTTTTGTCTGATTTTGCCAGTCAAAAGTACTTTTGACCGGCTAAGAGTTTTGACTGTAACATATATACTAATATAGGCTGATGATGATGATGATGAAAATGATTTTTTTTAAGTTACTGTTATATTTTATAACGTTACGTAAACGTGTATAAGTAATAAATATGAATATGAACTTAAATATTATCATATACTTAAATAAAATTAAAACCAATAAAGAAAAAAACGTTACGTTTGTATTGTTTGGTATTATATCATTTAATGTTGTGTAACAAAAGATATCCTTATCAGTGTTGCCTAGTATAAGATAATCACAATTGTATGCAAGATCAAAAGTAGTTAAGATATTCAAACGACGTCATTGCGTGCATCGCCCTTTACTAAAAATAACAGATGATATTTAAAAATAGCTTCTTGAATAGCTTAGCTACTTAAATAATATTTGATCACTGTAACTATCTATTTTTTGTAAAATAATATTTGCGTATTATATTAATTTTTTACTTAATTTTCTTTGAAAAAGGAAATGATTATTATTTTCAATTTGTAAATTAATTATTTTTGAAAAATTGTTTAGATTTATTAATTTTTTTAAATCGACTCGAAAATAACACACAACCTAAAATATTTCAGGAAAATTATTTTTAAAATAATTTTTCATTCAATTTAATTTTGTAACTTAAATTTAAATTACGTCACATATTATTGGTACATTTTGGTAACCTATCATTTTTTTTTTAATTTTTATCAATCTCTATAAATTAACTATTAATTTATAATTGGAAAACTAAATAAAATAAATAAAGTTGCTCTACTTACGAATTTAAACAGCACCTGCACTTTTTTTTAAACAGTAACAACTGATACACAGGGTGAAGCGACACTGTCCGGTATCTGCCTACTGTAAGGTTTATATAGGGGGTGTAGCGCTGAGACGATCAGCGGTCCGACCGCTGTGTGGAGCGCAGCGGCGGGCGGAGCGGTTTGCGAAATATTTTCAGTCAGTATTTTTTTTACTGTTTGAGTTAATATTCTAGGTCGTAGGTAGGCTAAAGGGTAGCCTAAATGGCATAACCATAGATTGGCAAGTCAGCATCATAAAATACCTTAGACCAACCGAAGAAAAATTTCAACTTAAGTGTATCATGTTTTTTTTGGGTGAAAAACCTCTTACGGGTACTCCACCATCAACGGCCAGTGATGGGGTTATGTCGGACTAGTATGGACTAAGAACAACACAGGTTTGGCACTCCTCTAGAGAGTGCTGCGCCGTGAGAATCATGCACTAAATCTACTACGGTTATCGCAGTAGCAGATAATTGCTTTGAACACACCGTTTTACACACCGTTGAAAAATCTCTCAGGTGTGCGTGCTGGTTTCTTCAAGATATTTTCCTTCGCCGTTTAGCAAGTGATAATTAATTTCTAAAACGCACATGAATCCGAAAAGTCAGAGGTGCGTGCGTGAGTTTCGAAATTTACGACCTTTGACTTGGCAGTCCAACGATCCTAGTGATATCACTAGGCCATCACTGCTTTTAGTGATATAATATAGTTTCACAGTTTGGGTGAATTTCACGAAATATAACCAAAAAGTTAAGGATCTCATTCGTATCACCGCGTAATTAAGGCAGTAGGCCTATTAATTTTAGGTCCATATATTATCACGGCTACTTATCGATAAGACAACAATTTATAAGTTCTGACCTTCGTATGTTAACAACGTATTACAGTAATGAAGTGTCAAGAAAAAGTTAACTTAATTCATGAAATTTACCCGTTTACGGTAAGAACGTCCACAACCATCGCTGAAGTAGAGTTAACCCGCTAGCGCTCATACCACTATGTCACCATTCCCAAGAGGATGTGAGAACTAGAATAAAATTCGTTTGCGCATACTTTTAATAGTTTTTCCGGGTAAACTTCAACATTTCAGATCATTATCTGTATTTAATATTGATCCTTGATATGATCTTGATCTTTAGTAAACTGCGATGCATTTTATTATTTACGGATTCGAATGATTTGATTGCTCGCATTGCTGAGGTATTAAGTTTGATGCTCTGGACAGTCTAGATGTAATGTTTCTTAAACTATAGTCTAAGAACCCCTGGGAGTCTAGTATTAGGGGTCTTATTAGAACTACATATATCCTCCTAGCCTTATTATTCCCAAACTTTGCTGGGGTCGGCTTCCAGTCTTACCGGATGCAGCTGAATACCAGTGTTTTACATGGAGCGACTGCCTATCAGACCTCCACAACCCTGATACTGGGTTACACGATACCCCTTGGTAAGACTGGTTGTCAGACTTTCGGGCTTCTGACGACCCGTAACGACTGTCAAAGATGTAGGTAAGTACAATTGACAGTCGGGGCCAACAGCTTAACGTGCTATCCGAGGCACGGACACAAAATAACTATTGCACAATAATAAATTAAAGGAATTTACTGCTGTTTTTAAAATTAAATACTAGCTGATGCCCGCAGCTTCGTTCGCGAGGAAGTCGGTTATTGAGACCAAAAGTAATTATGAAATTTTGATCCCTATCCCGCAACCCGGTTTTTTTTCCGACACCTCCAACAAATATGATTATATTTTAGCCAATGTATACAAGAACTTGACAAATTATAATTATACTAAATCCTTTCTCGAGAACCACTCTATACCTACATTAGTTTTTGAGTGCAGTAGTTTTTGAGTTATCGCGAACTGACAGACAGACAGACGCCATGGTGGACTTAGTTTTATAATATGTAGTGAAGAATGATAAAATACATAATTGCGCTTCATTTCCTAGGGGTTTGTGGCTGAAAAGTTTAGGTAACACTGGTCTAAATGGGGACTTAATTTTAAATTAGGAACCTCGCAATGTATATTGACAAAAAAATTGCAAATTCTAAAGGGTCGTTTTTAGAAAAACCTTGACATTTCTTTTATAGTTCCTTACCGTCATAGAGATTTCAGAATTAAAATATACCTCTATGAAACAATATGTTTAATTTTATGCGTATATTTCCAAAGAATTGTACTAATTAGGAAAACAATGTGCCCATTTGACATGAGATAAAACACTTATTTACACTTGTGTATTTGAGAGGGAGACAATGTAATGAGATTATAACATAATACATAACAGACTCACGCTTGTATTCCCCAGAAGGGGTAGGCAGAGGTGTAAGCAACACGCCCATGTTTCGCCGGCTATGTTATACGTCCCATGTAATTGGAGGCGAGCCCTTTTTCATTAACCGGGCACAATTCCAGACTCCGTGCTGCTACTGAGAATTTCCTAATGGAAAAACCCAACAACACTTTGTAATAATATTTTTTCAAATTTTCTTTTTTCAAATTTCAGGTTGGATTCGACATATTTTTTTTGCGAATACCGTCACATGGATTACACAAATCGATAGAGAACCAAAAACTGAGTAAGAATAAAATGTCAAAATTCTTAAAATGAATTTTGAATCCAGAAGTACCGATGACTACCTTGTTGGTCTAGAGGTAGCAAGCGCGACCGCTGAGCACGAGGTCCTGGGTTCGATCCCCGGGTCGGGTAAAGTGTTATTGGGTTTTTCCATAAGGAAATTCTCAGTAGCAGCACGGAGTCTGGAATTGTGCTCGGTTAATGTAATAAACTCGCTCCAATTACATGGGACTTACATAGCCGGTGAAACGTGGGTGTACTGCACACCTCTGCCTACCCCTCTGGGGAATACAGGCGTGAGTCTATAAAAAAAAGTATCGATATTAAGTACGCAATAATACTTGACAAATTGAAAACTAAATATCTTTTTTTATTTTTTTATTCTTTATTAATTATAAAGGGTTTTTTTTTTTAAAATATGCCACCCTCATCGTGACACTCCCAAATACTCACCCTTACAAAAACAAAATAATAAAAACAACTAAACTACCTTACTACTAATTCCTAAACTAACTACACTATATAATTTCTTAGCATCGTCGGAATCAGGAGAGGCCAGGATACTGTTCACCATACCGACTTGACAGTTCCATCGGAAGAGTTGAGTTGAGTTGAGAGTTGAGTTGAGTTGAGTTGCGTTGAGTTGTTGTGAAACGGACTCACAGAAAGTTATTTTTAGAAACAAGAAATACTTATTAGTTAATTTTTTTTTTCATTTCTGCTATAAACTTACATAAAATAAGTCTCAATCACACTCAAAAACAGGAAAAGAAGTTAAATTAAATAGATAATTTAAATGAGATTGTTAAAAGCACTTTTCTCAAATAAATTCTGAGAAATTCTGAGTTTTTCCAAGAGACCACTGAATTTTATCATATTATAACAGAACATGAAAACTGGCTAAGTGCGAGTCAGACTAGCACAAAAAGGGTTTGTAGCACTGATAGCCTAGTGGTATGATCGTCGACTGACAAGTCAGAGGTCTCGAGTTCGATCCCAAGGTGCAATTCTGACTTTTCGTAAGTTATGTGCGTATTATAAATTATTATCAGTTGCTGAAACGGTGAGGGAAAACATCGTGACGAAACCAGCACATCTGAGAGATTTTTCAATAGTGTGTAAAGCCATGTCAGAGGCCTACGGGTGGTTTAACTCTGTGACACCAGGTTGTTCATCAACCATACGATTAAAAGAAGAAGAAGACAAAGTATTCTGTACAAAATCAAAGTGGCATAATTAATGAACTAATGTCTCGATATTCAATCACTATGGGGAGAAAATATAGAAGATAAAAGTTTGAATCAAATTCTGCCATTTTTGAAGTTGAAGTCATGGGTAGTGTAGGGTAGAGTAGAAAAAGCGTAGAGGTAGAATAATCACGCGTACAAAGTCGCAGGGGAAGCTAGTTAATTTATAATTAGCACATAACTTACGAAAAGTCTGAGATGTGCGCCTTGGGTTCGAACCTGAGACCAACTTGCCAGTCAACGGTTATACTGCTAGGCTATCACTGCTGATCTGGACTGTCTGATCATAGACTTCTTCTTCTTATCGTGTGGTTGATGAACAACCTGGTGTCAGAGTTTAAACTGCCCGCAGGCCCCTGACGAGGCTTTACACACCATTGAAAAATCTCTCAGATGTCCTGGTTTCATCACGATGTTTTCCTTCACCGTTTTAGCAACTGATAATTAATTTATAATACCCACATAACTTACGAAAAGTCAGAGGTGCGCGCCTTGGGATCGAACTCGAGACCACTAGGCTATCAGTGCTTCAATGATGTGATCATAGACTGAAAAACATCACAAGCAATTATGTGGCTGTAAAAAAAAAACCCGTAACATTAATAAGAAATTACATAATATTTGACATTTTGTAAATGAAAAACAGAATATTAGGTATCACGTGTTTATAAATGTGGCCCATTTACCGGTTTATCGCAAGCTTTTGGTAGTTTATGGGTTAATAATATCCTCCTGACCGAGAGAATGGAGACTATTCAACAACGCAGGCGATAACAATGTCATCCTGACCGAATCTCAACGGAGATTAGCCAACTACGCAGGAGATATTATAGTGCACAAGTGTGTGCATAGATACAGGTGCACTCTCTATTCCCTCACTCTCATAATCGACCGGAGAGAGATCAGGGGGCTTAGCCAAGTTGACATCTACAATTGCTTACGCTATAGAAAACGAAAGAAATGTATAGCCCTTATCGTTATGTCACGTGGTCAAAACAAACTAATAGAATCTAATTTTTAATTTCGTTTTTTATAGCGTTAGCGATTGTAGATAGTCAACTTGGCTAAGCCCCCAGGTGCGGGGCCAACGGCTTTACATGCTTTCCGAGGCATGGAATAAGTGATAATTACCTAATTTATAATACGCACATAACTTACAAAAAGTCAGAAGTGTCGGCTTTGGTTTCTTACCTGAAACCTCTGACTTGCCAGTCAATGGTCACTACCACTAGGCTATCATGATTCAGGAGATATTATATTGCACAAGTTGCATAAACACAGGCGCACTCTCTATTCCCTCACTCTCATAGTTCGATGAGACGGCAATCAGACACGACCGGAGAGAGATTAGGCGGAACCAAGCCAAAAGGTCTATCAGGTTAGAACATAAGGCCTCTGTCAGGCCTATCAGGTTCCAACCTCTGGCTTTTTGTAGGTTATGTGCGTATTATAAATTAATTATCACTTGCTCCGGGCCCCAGAAAGCACCTTAAGTCGTTAGCCCCGGCTGTAAGGAAGATCTTTGACAGTCGTTAAAGGATGGCTCCCCGTATCCTCATAAAATCCTGACAACTAATTTAACTATAGAATATCATATCCCTTTGGTAGCAGGGGTCGGATGCGCGGTCGCTCCGTAGAAAACTGATATTCAGCTGCATCTGGTTAGATTAGAAGCCGACCCCAACAAAGTTTGGGAATAATAAGGCTAGGAAGGTGATGTATCAAATTCATCGGCGCATCTTACAGTCTATTCGATTTGAATTGATCTAACACACGTGCTTCGCTGAACAATCGATTATTAACTCGATTATTGTTAATTCGATTTTCAGGGTTTCATTAATTTATTTTTATATTTTATTACTTTCTTATTATATAAGATTTTTATGTCTATATTTATGAGTTTTGCGAGAGTAAAGAGTAACGTCTTAATGTGGCGAATGCTTGTGCGCAGCATTCGTGTAAGTAGAGCTCTGTCTCATAGAATATTTGCGTGAAAAAACTCTCCTCCCCTACTCTCCTTTCTTAATCTCCCCTCCCCTTCGGTAAGCTCTCATAGATTCAGCAACGCGCAAGTAATTTATGTTGAAAGCTGTAATGTATGATTCGCGATAGCCTAGTGGTGTAACTGTTGACTGGCAAGTCAGAGGTCTCAGGTTTGAACTAAAGTTGCCTCTGACTTTATGTAAGATATGTGCGTATTATAAATTAATAATCATGCACCTGATCTTTCCTAGTAGCTCCGGGCAGCTAATAAGTTATCATAACTTAACATCTCGTAACAAATTTTTTGTAACATTTACGTTTAATAACAAAAATAGAATTAGTCACAGGATGTCAACGGTATAGTCGTAAAATTATAATTATTAATAAAAATATTAATTTGTCATAAATATAGGTAGGTATGACGCTTGTAGAGATGTCCTTTTAGATAAGGTTGATCTGATTAATATATTTTTTTTATAAACAGTTGGTTTATTACAACATGATTATCAGAAAAATGTTTGATCATTTTGTACGTTAGTGTACAGGGTGGAATATTTACAGTTTTCGTTAAATTAAGTTTTAATAATAACTAACTATAGATATGTATATACACCTAAAAATAAACTATCTATATAAACTAATTAAAAAGATAAACTTAATCCAAAAGATCGCTACCTGTAGGCAACGTTCGTTAAATAATCTAACTTTCGGAATCCTTTAGGTACTACGCGAGTCCGACTCACACTTGGCCAATTTTTAACTAGATTACTACTACTAGATTTAGACTCTCATCATAGATCTAGACTTACTAGATTAGTAACTAGTAATGAAACTTTTTTTCAGTGATATCCTAGTGGTATGACTGCCAAGTCAAAGGTCATAGTTACGTACCCAGGCACGCACTCTGACTTTTCGGATTTATAAGCGTATTTGAAATTAATTATCACTTGCTAAAACGGTGAAGGAAAACATCGTGAGGGTTTCCGCATACCTGAGTCATTTTTCGACAGTGTGTAAAACCATGTCAGAGGCCTACGGGCGGTTTAAACTCTGACACCAGGTTGCTAATTAACCATACGATAAAGAAGACGAGGAATTTCTTTTTTTTTGTTTTTTTTTAATATTAGGAAATTTGGTAATATCGAATCGGTGCCTTCTAAAACTGCAAAGTTTGGAGCACTGAGTCGGATATGTAATGTATTCCGATAGATACCACACGCCTTAGGCGTAGAAAGAGATTTGAAATTTCGACTGATTCTGATGGGATACGGTGGCTCAGCGGTTAGAGCGTCGGCACGGTACGCCGAAGATCGTGGATTCGAATCCCATCCGTATCGATTTTTTCAAATTTCGTATTAAATAATTACACTTCTGACTTTTCGGATTCTAGTACGTTTTAGAAATTAATTATCACTTGCTAAAACGTTGAAGGAAAACATCGTGAGGAAACCAGCACACCTGAGAACTCTGAAAATAATGACAACTTACTACATCTGTTACTTAATGTAATCAAAACCCATTAGTTTAATGAAAACTAACTTTGTTTGAGAATAATTAAAGTTTAACTCACGCCTGTATTCCCTAGAGGGTGTAGGCAGAGGTATATGCAGTACACCCACGTTTCGCCGGCTATATTAGAAGTCCCATGTAATAGGGAGCCACAATTCCAGACTCCGACTCCGTGCTGCTACTGAAAATTCCCAAATGGAAAAAAACCCAATAACACTTTGCTCGACCCGGGGATTGAACCCAAGACCTTGTGTTTAGCAGTCGCGCTTGCTACCACTAAACCAACAAAGCAAAGTTTAATAGTAATAACTCAACTGGTTTTGGTATTCTGTTTTTCTGTGGATATACAATATCATCAAACATTTCCAATCTAAATAGGTAGGATGCACAAACAGATTCCAGGGTTATAATGAAAAGCTTTGCATTTTTTTCTATCCTTTATCAATTATTTTTTAGAATAAAAAAAGGGTCTAAGGCAGTGACAGCTGAAACTAAAAATAAAAATCTTAAAACTACTACTAATACTAAAATAACTTAAAAGACAATTAATTGAAATGTAAAGAAGATCATTTATTCATTTTAAAACATCAATTATTATCTAATTAAAATAATCTATATATACAAACTTATAAACTAAAACCTAACTTAAAAGTGAATTCATTTGATTATATTTGATGACAAAAAAATCGTCATAAAGATATGAATACCCCACTTATAATTTTGAATTGTAGTATGAGTAGTGCGCCAGTGGCGCCCCCAATTTTTGCAGACTCATATTTTTTGTCAAACTGTGAATGGTTTTTCACGCGACAAAAAAAATGTACCCACCCTGTATAGATAAATAAATAAAAAACTAATAAATAAATATTCCATAAAATATATTTATTAGGCATCGCATGCGTTGCTGTTCCAGTCTATAATAGACACTATCTGCTACGTAAATTAAAATTGGAACAGATTTTGTATGAAATACTAAATCTGTCTAGTGGATGTCTATCGGAACAGATTTTGAAAATATGTCTGTCTAGAGTCGTATTATGTAGTGTGTAGGCGAGTCGTGATAGCCTACTGTTTGACTGTCAAGTCAGAGGTCTCGGGTTCGAACTCAAGGTTACCTTTGACTTTTTGTGTGAAGTTATGTGCGTTTTATAAATTAATTATCACTCTCCGTGCCTCGGATAGCACGTTAAACTGTTGGCCCCGGCTGTCAATTGTAGATCTTTGACAGTCGTTACATGTAGTCAGAAGCCCGAAAGTCTAACAACCAGTCTTACCAAGGGGTATGGTGTAACCCAGTATCTGGGTTGTGGAGGTCTGATAGGCAGTCGCTCCATGTAAAACACTGGTATTCAGCTGCATACGGTAAGACTGGAAGCCGACCCCAATAGAGTTGGGAAAAGGCTAGGGAGATGGTAGATGGATTGTATAGCAGGAAACACGCAAAAACAACTGACTCGGTCGAGACTTGAGCCCTCGCGGCCGCTGTATCTGGCGTACCCCGTCATTGCTTAACCAACTAAGCCATCGAGTCCTACCCACTTCAGCTGAAATTACAAATCTCTTTCTTAATGCCATAGCGTGTGATGACATCTACAGGGGGGTTAGCCAAGTTGACTATCTACAATCGCTAACGAATAGAAAACGAAAGAAATGTATAGGATGACATTACCTTCGATCGATATGTCACGTGACAGGTAATGTCATCCTATACATTTCTTTCGTTTTCTATAGCTTTAGCGATTGTAGATAGTCAACTTGGCTAAGCCCCCTGGAGTACTTTACGCACTGCCGATCCCAAGCTCTAAGCTTTTCATAAAGAAGAAAGAAGAAGAAAAAAGCATAGAAATGATGTCATCAGAGATTGCAGGATCAAGTCCCGGATAAGTCAGTTATTTTTGCGAGTTTCTTATTAAATATTTTCATATTTTTATGGTTTTTCCTCCGATCTGTTTTTACTTAATTAATAGCAGATAATTAACATAA
The DNA here is from genome assembly GCA_936450705.2 of Protodeltote pygarga. Lineage (NCBI taxonomy): Eukaryota > Metazoa > Arthropoda > Insecta > Lepidoptera > Noctuidae > Protodeltote > Protodeltote pygarga. The sequence goes on from OW388275.2 coordinate 4,615,721, forward strand.
TTATGTCGGTACCTAATCATAACAAGAATTATTATTATTGTTTAAATGTCAAAATCGTACCATTAAAAGGGGGATGTGATGTAACGACTGGTTTTTCATAGACATCTTAGAAAATATTTACGTATTTGCTTTATTTTTCGTAGAATTTTATATTATTACAGTACTTTTATAGATAAACTGCTGCCCGGTGCGACTTTGTACACGTGATTACCCTACCTCTACGTCTATGCTACTCTACCCTACCCAACCTTAACCCATACTCAACCCCTACCCTACTTTACACGACCTCTAACCCTACACTAACCCTACCCTATCCTAAATGCATAATTCCATTGTTTTTAATGTTTATTCTGCTATTCAAGACGGAGACAAATACAACAAATCAAAAACCATGAAAATCGATCCAGCCGTTCCCGAGTTATACTTAAATCTTCGAACAAACCCGACTTAGCTTTATATATTAAGATATTAAGAATTTTATGTATTTTTGTGGTCCAATCAGTGGTCGAAATTCGACAGTATTTTGTTTATAAATTTTAGCTTACCTGCACTTCTTCTCCATATAAACTACTATGCTAAGTTTCACACTCCTCCGTGCGCGCAATATTTTGAAAAGGGATCCACAGTTTTCGATTCACGTATAAATATACATAATTATAAGTATACAGATAGATATAGGTACCAACAGGAAATTTCTGATTCTGATCCCCTTCCTTCTTATTTCTCATACGCAAATAACTTACGAAAAGTCAGAGGTGCGCGCCTTAGGTTCGAACATGAGACTTCTGACGTGCCAGTCAAGGGTCACCACCACTAGGTTATCTCGACTATTGTTTTAAAACTACATTTTGTAAGACAGGCTTCGGCAGGACTTTGAAAAAATGTAGTTATGCTCGCCCCAACTTGAAATCCGACTTCTAATATTTGTTTACTTAGTTTGTTAATTACAAGTGAAACTAATAAGTGTGTTAAAAACTTCTTCAAATTATCCCATAGATACAAAGATTCACATCATAACGAATTGGGTAGTAAAATGCAAAAAAAAAAAACTAGGCAAATGTAAGTCGGACTCGTCCACCGAGGGTTCCATATAAAGACTATATTTTAAACGGTTTTACTTAGCTTGACCTGTTTATTATTTGGTTCAAATTTAGTAATCGATATTATTTTCACCCCCTTCCTGTTGACAGATTGATCTGATATTTGGTACACAGCTTTAGTTTTGATGACAAAACCGATTTACGTAAAAAAAAAAATTTACTTATATTATTTATGATTTAAATACAAAAGTATAATTTTAAGACTTTTTCCTGTATAATGTATTTGTAGTATATACGATATTACTTGCCAAATTACATAGTTCTAGGTCAACGGAAAGTACCTTTTAAATTTTGATTCTATTGAGAGTGTCGAAATAGTTATACATTTTTTGCGGTATTAACGGCCGTATCTTCTTTTTACGTTACTTTAGAAGTTTGATTTTTTCACAGCTTCAAGGGACTGCAGACCTGAGTACTTATATATAGTTTTAATTTCAACTCAATACCGGGTTGCGTTCCCAAAATCCGGACAGACAGACGGATCTTGGATCTTGGACGGATCTTGGGATCTGACATTGGGATTGCGACAACAAAGTGATCCTTTAGGTGTTCAGTCTTTTCCTATCGAGGCAAGGAACCCTAAAAATGCGTATTACGTCATTGTTTTCCTATTTTCTACAAGTCACTTAATAAAATTAAACTTTAAAAGTTAGTTTAGAAAACAAAATGTGGTTTACGCATTGTTTAGAGTTCTGTAGACAAAAACGCAGTTATATTTCAATCTTCCTTTTTGAACTCAAAAACTGTTACTATTAAAATAAGTGTGACAGGTGAACACTAGTTCCATTAATTACCATTACCATTATTATTAATAAATTATATTATTAGTGTCGTGGTAGCACATTGGTAACGGACCCGCTTTGCAAGCACGTGGTTGTGGGTTCGTACCTGGCATGTACCAAATGTACCAATGTCACTTTTTCAATGTCATATCATGTACTTACTTTCTTAGTTTAGATATTCTAAAGTCAGATCAGTTTTCAGGATTTTTTGAGGATACTGACTCCCTATATCGGCTAACGGCCAACGATTTAACATGCTTTTCGAGGAACGGAGCAAGTGATAATCAAAAATACGCACATAAGTTATGAAAACTCAGAGGTGCGCCCTTGGATTCGCATTTGAGACCTCTGACTGATTGGCAAGTAATCATACGATTAGGCTATCATTGCTTAAGTCACTAAAAAATAATAATCATCCGTATTCTAAAATTTTTGTCATTAATTAGCTTTTTAAAAGTATAAAAAATCTTATGGTAAACTTTTAAAATATACGGAACCTTTAATTATAATTACTTATTGTTCAATTCAATTTAATCTGTAACAAATAGGTACCTTAATACAAAATCGGAACTACTTGCTCGAGTTTCCGAGAAAAACATTGTAATGAGCTAATTATTTTTTTTGTTACTTTTGAACAAAGGTTGAAAAGAGTTCAAATCTACGCACCATTACATTTTCTAAGCGTGCGTAGTAAAACATTATTACAATAACATTTAATCAAACATGGCGGTAAAAATCCCCCGATACAAGAAAAAAAATCTTTCTTTCCTTCTTTTGCGAATGGATGACTTATTACGCAAATAATAATTATTACACAAGTGGCTCCATCTGTGCCATACATCGATAAGTTTAAAAGCGACATCTGTAGACGAGCAAACAGTTCGCCAATTTTAAGTGACAGTTATGCGACTTCGTACTTCTTGGTAAAAAATGTAGATGGCGCTTAACTTTAAAATTATAAAATGATGCCTGTGTTTTTTTTAATTATTTTATTCTGGGGGATACCTAAAGGTCGAATATTCGACTAAAGAAACGTCGGACATAGTCAGTTTAATATGCTGAGTTTAATATGTAGGATCGAAAGACGTGGAAATCAGAGGGAGACCCGGAGAAGCCTTTGCCAAGTAGTGGGATGATTATGGAGGAAATCAGAGGGAGAACGGGAGAAGCCTTTGCCAAACCTTTGTCAGTCTTAGTATATAGATTATGGACTAACAGTAAAAAAAAAACTCTTCTGAAGAAGACATAACATTTCGTACCCCACTCACCACAATTATTACTTACAAGCTTTTATTTCATCATCATCATCATCATCATTTCAGCCATAAGACGTCCACTGCTGAACATAGGCCTCCCCCAATGACTTCCAGATTGGCCGGTTGGAAGCAACCTGCATCCAGCAGCTTCCTGCGACCTTTATTAGTTTCACCTAAATAAGTAAACAATAATTTTTTTTTTTTTTTGTATTTTAGACCTGTCCCGTTGTCTGTGCCTAATGAAAACTTGCAAGTTAAATTTGACCCACTTCCAATTGAGCTGAAATTTTGCATGTTAGTTCAGTTCTGATGACAATTAATTTTTTTATGGTCATGCTTACCTGAGTCGACATCCAGGATAAGCTACAGATAACGAAACTCTTTAACGGTTAACAGCACATATACAATTTTTACGTTTAATTTTGATATTCCAATCTACTTGGTTAAAAACGTCGTTTTATAAAAAAAAACTTAATTATTTATTCAAGTTAAGACGAGACATGTAGGGCAAGAATTTTTTTGTCTTATAGAGAAGTCATTTTGTCGTAAAAATGACATTTATCATTAATTTGCTCCTCATCAAATAAAGTCCTATTTTGTTTAAACATTAGTGTTTTATTAACATGAAGGGTTTAAATAAGGCACTTAGCACACTCGGCCAAGGTTTTAAACCAAGCGTGGCTTAATTATGGCGTAGAGGTTACAAATATGTCTTTGTTATTATTTCATTTCAATGCGCATGTGGGTTACCGAGATCGTGACAGTTTCATCATTATAATACATACTAACGTCTCCCAAAGCTAGCAATTTTGTCCGCATTATTTTGGAATGATGTAGCTTGTGTTTAAACCCATGTAAACTATTATTATTTAAATCCGTTCAGCCCTTCAGCCGTGTTGTAAGAATGTGTCGACTTTTTATTGATATGTCTAGAGATGAGCTACCTTTGATTCCCGTGCTAATGTGTTCAGGAAAAGAGTTGCTGCTTTAATTACCTACAAAGTTAAAGTTCCAAATATATAAGGTGCTTCTAAATTATCTGCCACGGCTGCAATGGGAGATAATATTGGTTATTTATATTACAATAGTGAAGTAATTTTTTTTATCTAACGTCATAATTTTGTTTCTTTTGCCTGCGTTTTATTGCGTAGGTCAAATTCTGCTCCATGCTCCAATTTTTTTTTACTGTTCTGGGGTACGAAATTTCTTCACTATTGTAATCTATATACCCAATACTTTCTCCCATTGCAACCGTGGCAGATAATTTAGAGGCACATTATATTATACTTACCTACTTAATTATTTTTAAATTTCTTGTGAAGTTTCTGTATTTTAGTAGGATTTTGATAGGATACCTACTTACTTACTACTACTATTAGGTGCTATTAGGTACTAGCATTTAGTACTTCATTGGTAGTATTTAGTACTTATTTATATTTAAAACCTCTACCAAAATTAAACAATGCTTAAATATAAAAATATATTTATTATTCCTTTAACAAAACTATGTATATATTATTTTGCAAATAACTTAATAACAATATTTCTTATACAAATAACTTCATACTAAGTACTACGTTTGAATATAAAAATTTAAATTACCATTATTGTTAATAAATAATTCACAAGGCCACCTTTCATTAATAAATATATTACTTTTACGTCAAAAATATACGATGCTTTATTAATATTTAAAACTTAATTATAATTATACTTAATTTCAAATAACTTAGTCAATATGGTGTTAGAATTTAATATTCAAGTCGCATGATATCCGTACTTTGGAGCCGGGATGTAGCGGATGCATCGAAAATTACCGATGCGGATGCAAATTTATCGAAATCTGCAGACACTGATACTTCTAAGTTAACATCCGCGAGTGTATAATAAAAGTTAATGACAAAATGTGCAAGTCTTCTTCTTATTGTATGGTTGATGAACAACCTGGAGTCAGAGTTTAAACCACCCGTAGGCCTCAGACATGGCTTTACACACCATAGAAAAATCTCTCAGGTGTGCTGGTTTATAACGATGTTTTCTCTCACCGTTTTAGCAACTGATAATTAATTTATAATACGCACATAACTTACGAAAAGTCAGAGGTGCGCGCCTTGGGATCGAACTCGACTCGACTTGTCAGTCGACGGTCATACCACTTGGCTATCAGTGCATTAACGTGAAAGTCAATTATTATTCTATGGATTATATTATGAAACAAATACACCTGTAAAAGTTTCGTGGATTATGCCAACGTACCATCATTGTATAGACCATTATTAATCAAAACAACATATCGAGTGTAGAAAAGAAATAGGATCACATACATACTATCCATCCTGCTGGCGTAGCGACCATTGTAGACGAGGGTTTTGTCGATGGAAGAAAAGACAAATAGTTATAAAATATAGAATAGTCCTAATGTACTGGGGGCTTAGCCAAGTTGACTATCTACAATCGCTAACGCTATAGAAAACGAAAGAAATGTATAGGATGACATTACCTGTCACGTGACATATCGATCGAAGGTAATGTCATCCTATACATTTCTTTCGTTTTCTATTCGTTAGCGATTGTAGATAGTCAACTTGGCTAACCCCCCTGTATACTAATTAATGTCAACCATGAAAAGAAGTAATGTTAATATTTTATTAATTCTGTTGACAAATGTTATTAAAGACTATGGATGCGCTGGATAGAACAAAGTGGAAGCAAATGACTAGAACAAAAACTCCACTATCAGAGTGGAGTTTTTTTTTAGTCTTTACGAATACTACGTAGGAATACTATAAATGCACGGAAGAGATGTGGTGGACAAAAATATGTTCTCAGTATCGTATTCAAATTAAAATATTGAGCATAGAGAGAAAATTAAATTAATCAAAGCTTGTAAATCTAATCCGAATTACAAGAAGCTATTATATTAGTCAATAATGATAGTTAATTATAGTAAAATATTTTCCTGATTCATGAATCCTCAAAACGTACTTATTCGTCAATTAAATTTGCAATCATACTCCTTCGTCACTCATTGTTTTAGATTTTTATATTGAATTTGATACGGACAAAAATCTGTTGACCAAACACAGAGACCTGAATTCCTAACTTGAGTAATTTTAGATAGACAAGTTCAAATAACACCCTAAAAAGTATTAATCAATTTCTTAATCATATCTATTGATTCATTCTGCCCGATACCCTCGATGTATGCAGTCGCTTTCTTAGCATGTTCCTCATACAACGTCTTGGTTTTATCAACAGCATCTGTCTTCAAAATATTAAACTTCAAATCTTCGTAATCGACATCCTTAACATCATTTTTAGATTGATCTATAATTTTGTATAGATTAGGATTGCTATCTAAAGCGAAAAGCACTGGAGCGCTTGCTAAGCAAAATTGATCTTTGCTATCAGAAGTAAGTTGTTGAAGTTCAGTAGCCGCTTGCCAGGCTAAGCCTACATGACAGCCAAATTGATATGCCAGATTTTGAGTCTCCCTATTTTGCTTATCCAGAACCATAGCTGATTGACAACCTCTACCTAAAAGGCTGACTCCATTATAAACTGTCCTAGCAGTCCATTCCTTTCTCGGTTTCCCCAACACATCATCCACTGCAATAGAGTTAGTGTCAAAAGTAATTTCGTAATCTTTACTACTAGGCTTAGGTTTTCCGGGTAGTGGCATGTTTTGTTCATCTCTTTCTCCAAAAAATTCACCTTCAGATAAGTCTTTAAGAGCTGTAGAAATTATGTAAGAAACGTCAGAATTTCTTAGATTTGCCAACATACCATTTGCTGTAACTAAAAGATAATCTCCGAGAAGGATAGCAATCTTGTTCCCAAATATAGCTGATTCAGTTGCTTTAGATCTTTTGGCGAAAGGTACATTGACTATACCTCTGTGTATCAGATGACCTGTTCGCATCATTTCAGTAAGTTCTGCTAGTACTCTTGTCTGTTCCTCATTCTTCTTCATTTGTGGAGTGTATGTGGGAGTTTTGACTGATTTCGACAGAAGAAGAATGATGAGCCCCCAAGGCTGAAGATTTTTAGAGTCACCGTAGAGGACGTTTTTTGCTGTCTGCATCACTAGATGGTTACTCCCAACCTGGAATTAAAAAATAAAACGATTAGACCTTTTACGATTAATATCGTCGAGACTATTGGGTAAATCAGGAATGTTTTTGTTGGAATGATTAGCGCTGTTGGATAGACAAGTTAATTATTTTTTAAGTAAAAATTTTAAATGTAAATTTAAATAGGACCGAAAACATATTTTAAAGTAAAATTAACCCTGTCACAAAATATCACCAAAACAACATCATAAGCAGTGATAACTTATTGGTATGACCGTTGGACTGTCTAGTCGAAGGTCGTTTCGTAGATTCTAAACCCAGGCACGCACCTTAACTTTTCGAAACCATGTGAGTTTTAGAAATTAATTATCACTTGCTAAAACGGTGAAGGAAAACATCCTGAGGAAACCAGTACCTACACTTGAAAGATTTTTCAACGGTGTATAGAGCTATTTCGGAGGCCTTATTTTTTTGTTTCGTGTGGAAAACCCCTTATGAGTACTCTACCACCAAAGGGCCAGTGATGGAGTTATGTCCGACTCGCACGGACTAAAAAATTACTATTTCGGAGGCCTACGGGTAGTTAAAACTCTGTCACCAGGTAGTTCATCAACCATGCGATATAAAAGAGGTAGAATAGAACAACAACGAAACTGCTAGAATTTTCTAACGAACCTAAGCTACTAACGAAATAAATACACAGTTACATTATGCATATTACTGGCATGTGAAAGTGCTATCTTTTCACTTTCTAGTTAAACAAACCGGTGAGGATTTGAATCACCTTGAACTACATTATCATAAGATGATTCAGTTTGTTTGGCAAGTATTATGTTGGCAATTTTTGGCATCACTTTCTCTAATATCTATAAATATATAATGGTTCCAACCAGTGTTATTTAATTACTTTTTTGCTACGCCTAACTACGCTCCTTGTTGCCTATGACTGATCTTATGTCATTCGGCAATTAAATTGTTTGTGTCTTTTGGATTAGGTCTTCTTTATGCTTTACGTGGACAAAGTAACAATCATCTTCATCATCATTATCCTAAACTGTTATGTCAGGCATAGGAATGTGAGGCCAATTTCAATTAGGAGAAAGAGGATCTTAGCCTACAGATAGATAAAAGTAATTCGATAACATTACAATAATGATATTATTAAATATGATTACGGCTTTACTCACGGAATAATTTCGGGAACGCCCGACTAATTTTGTAATCAAACGGAGTCCATATTCAAGAGGGCTTGTAGTTACGAGACAATTAATAATTGGTGGTCGCGCCGTAATCACATTTAATTATGCCTCACGAAAGATATTATTCTAAAATAATGAAAGTCTTGTAAATAAAATAGGAAAAGTAAAAAACAAAATTTGTTGCATACAATTTTCTGTCCTAATAATTAACAATTAAATCTAATCTCTCGAGAATAATTATGTTTTTCTAACCTAACCTAGAGCTACAGTCATAACCATAGAAATACTTCTTTCCAATATCTTTGGTCATAACAGAAGAATCTTTTTTAAACGGTTTTACTTAGCTTGACCTGTTTATTATTTGGTTCAAATTTAGTAATCGATATTTCACCCCCTTCCTGTGGACAGATTGATCTGATATTTGGTACACAGCTTTAGTTCTGATGACAAAACCGTTTAACGTAAAAAAAATTACTTAAGTATATTTTAAAATTTACTTAAGTAATTTTTTTTAAAAGTCAAAACAATTATCAAGTATGTTGGTTTCGTCACCATAAGTATACTCCTTCACCACTTTGCCATTGAGGCAAATGATAATGATAATATTTTTTTAATGCGTACAAGATTTTAAAAAGTCCATTGACCTTAATTTGGTAATCCAACCAGCGATTTCCACTTGGCAATTCCCAGAGAACCGAAATTACTTGTAATGTATAGAACCTTTTAAGAAGAATACCTACAGAAGAATTAGCGGTGATAGCCTAGTAGTATGACCGTTGACTGGCAAGTCAGAGGTCTCAGGTTCGAACCCAAGACCTCTGACTTTTAGTAAATTATTGTGCTTATTAATAATAAATTATCAGTTGCTAAAACAGTGAGGGAAAACATGGTGATGAAACCAGCACACCTGAGAATTTTTTTAATGGTATGTAAAGCCATGTCATGTGGCCTACGGGCGGTTTAAACTCTTAAACCAGGTTGTTCATCAACATACGATGAGAATTGAAAAGATTAGAAATTAGTTTAATTATGTATTCAACGTATGATTATTTTTAAACGGTTTTACTTAGCTTGACCTGTTTAGTGTTTATTATTTGGTTCAAATTTAGTAATCGATATTTCACCCCCTTCCTTTAAAAATTGATCTGATATTTGACACACAGCTTTAGTTTTGATGACAAAACCGTTTTACGTAAAAAAAAATCTTATATTATTATTTGTCATCAAAACTTCTATTCAAAAATTATTTTTTTTCTTAGCCTACTGTGTCCCACTGCTGAGCAAAGGCCTCCCCCATATCCTTCCAAGTACTTTTTTCCTGGGCCACCTCGAACCAGTCCTCGCGATAGGCGTCTAAGTCATCCCGCCACCTCTTTCTAGGCAATTTCTACAATTCAAAAATGTTTATGAGGTTGTTATCAAAATGAGACCAAACATAGTTCAAGTTTCTAACACTTTCATTTTTATCTGAAGATTCGAATTATTACCCATTTCCGTTGGTATATAGCGACGATATTTTTATTAAGAGTTTATTGCTGGACCATTTATTTCTTTTATTAGTTTCCGCTTTTGGGGCCAATTTCCTAACCTCAATAGCAGTGATAGCCTAGTGGTATGACCGTTGGACTGCTAAGGCTAAGGTCGTAAGTTTACCCAGATACGCACCTCTGAATTTTTCGGATTCATGTGCGTGTTAGATATTGATGATTGTTGCTACACAGAAAGATGCTGCTGTCTATCCTCAGGATCTATCCCTTTGTCGCTTCTTACGACACCCGCGGGACGAGTAAGGGTGGTTCTATTCTTAGGCCGGAAACCACACGGCACATAAATACGCACGTAACTTACAAAATTAGCGATGCGTGTCTTAGGTTCGAACCTGAGTTCACTAACTTAACAATAAATAGCTGTAACACAAATAAAACTTATTTAATTAGGCCAATGGGACTCAAAGCGAGTCAGCCTTATTAGCAAGTGTGAACCTAACTAAAATACCCAATGACATCAATCTGGGATTTTTCAGAGTTCTGTTGGTTGTATAATTATTATGTCAGAGAAGCTATTAGCATCAATATTATACCTACCTATTATATTGTACCTACAAAAAAATTTCATTGTGAAAAATCTTTTGAACACCTGACAAAGTATTTGCAAATATTATTTAATAAGAGACTCGCAAAAACAACTGACTCGGGCGGAACTTGAACCCACGATCCCTGGCGTGCCGTGCCATCGCTTTACCACTAAGCTACCGAGTCCTGCCCGCTTCAGTCGAAATTACGAATCTCTTTCGACTGAAGATAGAGATTCGATGGCGTAAATTCGCGTAATTTTGACTGAAGAAAGAGATTCGATGGCGTTACGAAAGAGATTCGTAATTTCGACTGTGTAACAGAAATCATCTCCTACTGCGATCGCCAACCGGGTTGCCCAGCGTGGCGATTATGGGCAAATAGTGAGAGCACGAAAGTGGCGCGCATTGGGAGAGGCCATATGTTCAGCAGTGGACTAATACAGGCTGATAATGTTGAATTTGCATGCACGGAAAATGTGTTAATGTGCACCTCGGTTTACCGTTTATGGTATACAGCTTTCTCAGCTAATGGTGAGTGGTATTGGGTTCAACCCCAATACCAGGCACGCTCTGACCCAAAAGTTCATAACAAAAGTTCTCGAAAGTGAGTAGGTACCTACTTAAGTTGTAATAACATTTTTAAACTTTTAAACGTATCTTACTTTATAGTGACTATTTGCTTTAACAAATGGGTCGCAGGTTCAAATCCATCTCGTACTATTATAGGTTGTTTCTTTCCATAAAAATTTAAACTTTTGACTGCTGACAGTTGACTTTTCGAGTAATAAAATTGACACTGCTTCAAAAGTTTCTAGAATCACTAGTCTAAGGCTCTGTTTCACCGCTTACTGGTAAAGTGAAATTTAGTAACCTGACAAATAATCACTACATAGTATAAAACAAAGTCGCTTCCCGCGTCTGTCTATCCCTATGTATGCGTAGACCTTTAAAACTACGCAACGGATTTTGATGCGGTTTTTTTAAATAGATAGAGTGATTCAAGAGGAAGGTTTATATGTATAATACATGCATATTAGCGTAACCGTGCGAAGCCGGGGCGGGTCGCTAGTTTTATATAAATACTGTTCTATTTTTGATTTTACCTATTTGTTAATACGTAGACTGTGAAGTCATCCCTTAGGCAAATAAAAAAGAAAGCATTCCGAAGTTCGAAATATATTTAACACATTTACACGGGTCCATTAAAATAATTCCTGACAGCATATTATCAACAAGATAGACAAGAAGAAAATAGGAAAAAGCATTTTAAGTTGTAATAAATGAAAATACTTACCAATTTCCGCAAATACAGCGCCATATTTGCGAATTCATCGCTCAGCAGACATCGCAAATTCATAAAAGATGTCGGATATCCAACCACTTTCTCTGCATCTCGAATAATATTACTCCAATTCGTAAAAGGAGGCCGTAATAATATTAAGATTTCATCTTTAGTTAAACTTGCGACCGTCGATTCTAATCTTTTTTGATAAAAGAAAGGTGACGCGCGTTTTAGGACGCGGGTAACCGCGTAAGACACTGCCATGACGTTTCAACTTTTTTTTATTGTTTTTTTTTTTCGAAGCACTGGTAGCGTCCGCGCGGATGGCTGGCTGTATGTGCAATGGTGTTGTGATATAAAATGATTTTGTGGAAGGTCGTAGAGATTACAAAATTTGCCCGTTTTTTTTTGTTATTAATTTGAAGGTCGTTTGTTTTTTTTTCAGTTACCTGTAATATGTATAATTTGTCTTTATTTACGAAACGTATGATAATGAGTTACTTACCTAAGGTTTTTGAAATTAAGGAAATTAGAGGTTTTGTTCACTGTAGGTACTTACACTGTTAACTCAAATGAAATCTCAAAGTTATATAAAAATCATTTTAACATTTTAAATTACTTATTGGTTTTAAGAGTGTTAATTAAGACCAGGTTGAGGTTTGATTCCCAATTTGGCTGACTAAGTAGATTCGATATTATTCCATTTGCTGAATATTTGATCTACCAAAAGAACTGAAAATTAAATAGCAAATAAAAAAAAATCAATTTAGACCAGATTTATAATTTTTCCAACCAAAATCTGGTAAATCTCGTCACCTGGCAACACTCGAATGTTCTTGACCGTGAAGTGGAAAGTAGCGTTGAACTAGTCACGAAACCAAATAAATTTACACTCAATTACAAACCATTCATGCGATTATCAACCTTAAGTCTTCACACTAAGAATCAAAACAATCTTCCCTGATTACCGAAGAAAGTTGTCTAGGTAATAACCAATTTAAATAAGACTACTTTTCTTAAAGTGTGAGTAGGTATGGATGGGTCAATTTATGTTGGAAACAACGGATTCTTTCGAACGCTCTTTTTATTCGTTTCTGAATGAATTTCTCCTTACAACCAGTTTCAAGAAATGTGGTTTGTAGTACACATCTCGTAACATAACGCTTACAATTTCTAAGGGTTAGGCAGAAGTATATTGTAATGATTTAAAACATCGTTAATCAATATATTAATAATATAGTCTCAAACTTTCGCGAATCGATCGATCGAGATCGAATGATCGAGAGTTTAAAAAAGTTGTTTCACAATGTATTAATGTTGCAATGTTAAAAAAAATGTACCTAACAAGTATAGGTAGTGCAGCCACACCAAATCGCTAAAATTAAAAAAAAAATAAGTGACTCCACACGCTAATAATAAACAACAACTGCATTGATAATTAACTATTACATTTATTTTACATTTATTCATTTTCAATACATAAAAATTACATTTTTAAATCCTATTATAATCGTATAAAACATAAAAATATACATTAAAAAATATAAAATATAGTAGCCCACCGGTATCGGGAACAAGGTCCAAGCGGTGGTCAGGGCTTTAGAGAGAGGAACCTCCTGACTATGCGAGCCGTGTCCAGGAGTACCGCCCTCTGCATCAAGCCCTTGATTTTTTGCCCTTTGAACCAAGCCAAGTTTGCATGTGATTGTGAAAAATAGTTTTTTTTTTATTAAAAACTTGAGCGCATTTGACTGGATCTCACCTGATGGGAAGTGACGATGCAGTCTAAGATGGTACACACGAACTCAAGTAATGCCTATTCACTCTTGCCTTGAATACTCCTAGGTTATAAGAATCGGGAAAAACTGACGCCGGCAATGAGTTTCACTCCTTCGCTGTCCGCATAATAAAAGAGGAAGCAAAACGCTTCGTGCGGATAATCGGAATATCCACAACAAAAGGATGGTACCTAAGCCTGCGTCTAGTCCCCCGCAAGTTTAGTTTAGTTTAGTTTTGTATAGGTTTCAGTTATACCTTTTCAGAAAATATGGTAAAATGAAATTGTATTGATGACATCTTGAAAAAATTACAACCTTATCTAGCCCCTGCCAAACTAATAGCTTTGCTGTGTAGTACATCAGAGTATGTTCTTATGCCTAAGACCGACTTCAAAACAAACGTTAGCATTATTTTAAGCTTTTTAGTGGTTTGAAGTCTGAGTATTTTTTTAATGTTTTTGATATTGTTTTTTTTTTTAATGTTTCGTGTTCAGTGTCAGTGATTTAAGTCACCTTTTTAAATGTGGCATGGATACGGATCAGAACAAAATATGACCGTTTTAATTATCCTTTTGTATTCACCGTTAAAAATAAATATAATAAGTAATATAAGTAAGTAGTAGCTACATCGTACAAACTCAAAAGATCTCTTGCGGAAAAATATTGCGTTATTTGTTTTCAAAATATAATTAACGTAATATTACTTAAAGATTCATTTGTGTAATTTAAAAAAGTTGCCAACATATTCTTTTGTTTTTTCGACATTCTTTTTTTTGACGTTCATTCGTTTTTCCAACATTCTCTTGTTTTTTCTGCGCTCGAAATCAAAATCAAAATATATTTTTTATATTTATGTAGACCATTGGGCTCTTATGACTATAGTCATAATATTCTAATTGCCAGTTCCAAGGGCAGCCTTCTCTTCTTGGAGAAGAAACTCCATGGTTGCTCTTTTATATGTATAGATAGTTTATAACATTATTTTTAAGTTACATTGTTGAGGTCTTGTGGGAGCAATTTCATTTGTTTTTCCGACATTCGTTTTTCGTTCATTTGTTTTCCCGGCATTCAGTTAGTACATACAATGGTATATTATATTAATTAAAAAAAAATGATTACGAGTACCTATAATTAAAAATTTTAAAAAATTGATTACTTCTCTGTGGAGCGAGCAAGGAGTACTACATGATATGCAGGAGAGGTGTTAGTGCTTTTTTCCCCGTTGCCACATAGTGTACATATCTAATTAACACATAATATAATATTAGTTTCGAAATGGAATGTTGATAGTAAATACATTCCATAAAAGGACGCAGTTAAGCAAAAAGGATCCAATCCACAAAATTGATAAAAAGTTATAATTTGAAGTGTTAAACAATCCAGGACAAAAAACAAATACATAATACATTTTTGACTGTATTATAAATTAATTAGTATCACTCTCCGTGCCTCGGATAGCACGTTAAGGTGTTGCCCTTGGCTGTCAATTGTAGATCTTTGACAGTCGTTATGGGTAGTCAGAAGCCCGAAAGTCTGACAACCAGTCTTACCAAGGGGTATCGTGTAACCCAGTAGCTGGGTTGTGGAGGTCTGATAGGCAGTCGCTCCATGTAAAACACTGGTATTCAGCTGTATCCGGTAAGAGTGGAAGCCGACCCCAACATAGTTGGGAAAAGGCTAGGCAGATAAATTTTTGACTGTAGGGTAGAATACCAGCACTATACAGGGTTATTTGTAAAACACCAGCATCCTTAAAAGGGGTCATTAAACTCATCATTATGAAATAAAATAAACAACTTTTATTATGGGACCAACCATGAAATCGCGAAAAAAAAATCAGTTGTTCCATACATTTATGTTCACATGACTCAACAAAATGTATGGAACAGCTGACAAAAAAATGTATGGAACCCTGTATATGGGCAGGTTCATAGGTTAATATATGTATATAGTTATAGTTCAGTCAAAACTTTTTAGTGCCATATCGCAAAGTGATTAGATGTGGTTTGGATCCTTTTCGCTTAACTACGTCCAATTATTTACCTAGTCGTTCGTGTCTACGAAACCGCGGACGTCACGATTGGCAACATTGTCCATTTATGGTGTGTATGCATTAATCATTATGCTTCTCCATGTTTTTCATTTCAAAAGTATATAGCACTGATAGCCTAGTGGTATGACCGTCGACTGTCAAGTCAGAGGTCTTGAATTCGATCCCAAGGCGCGCACCTCTGACTTTTCGTTAGTAACGTGCGTATTATAAATTAATAATTATCAGTTGCCCTTTGACCTTTATCACCTTTTTGGTGAGGGAAAACAAACTATAGGTACATTTCCAGTATAAGCTGATATCTTGTTGTACGAAGAGCCTATACAATGCGAGGTCAAGCTGGTTTGTTAGTGTAATGTGTTCTATTTTGGCCCAGGCCACGGTGCATAAGGTCATGATTATGGCTGTAGACAGAACGGATGCACGGATGGATGAAAGGATGAACGGATGCACGGATGGATGAAAGGATGATCGGAAGCATGTTTTGGTATTAAAAAGATAAATAATTATTACCGCATTATTTTTCCCTTTTACTGCCTATTACTTTACATTTGGTAATAAGTTGTCAAATACACTATTGCTATATCTTTTCTGCCAGGCGTTATCCACAAAATTGAATAGATTTTAATTCGCTTCGAAAAACGTACAAATTTATACAATTCATTTCTATAATTGTATACTATGCCTTTGTTTGACACCGTGGCTGGACTAAAATTGAGCAAACTTTAGCAATAAAATACTCTTTAATTTGCTTTAACTAGGTAATATAGAAAATAATCTGTAGGTACAAATCAAGTCGGGGGGTGCAGCGTATATTATAATTCTTGTAAAAGTACATTTTTATCTAGAAAATAGTACATTTCTGGTTCTTTTTTTCGTACCTACTCAGTCGTTATCGATATTTAGGATATCTGAGAAACTCTCGCCATTCTAAGTCATTTTTATTTGTACAAAACATAATACCAATTCTATAGTTATATAATTTATTTGTTGATTTTTATAATTATTATCTATATTAATATATAATTCAAAATAATAAAAATAACGTTTGCAAATAAACCAAAAATAACCAATTATAATATTTTACACTTATTTTTATTCAGTTCTAATGATCATGCGGGCTTAATGCCCATCTTATACTCCTATGGGGTAACTAAACATAGTTTGTACCATATAAACTATTCTTCTTGTCCATTAAGAGCCGACTTCACCAAAAATTAACCGCGATCAATTCAATTAAACTCAGTTCAAGCGTTCAGAACTACAATTTGCGTAAAGCTGAACTTAGTTTTATTAAACTCAGTTTTTAAAGTGAGTGGTGAAATTGGGCCTAATTATACTAAATATATTTCACCAGATACTAAACGCGATCAATTCAATTAAACTCAGTTCAAGCGTTTAACTCAGTTCAGAACTACAATTTGCGTAAAGCTGAACTTAGTTTTATTAAACTCAGTTTTTAAAGTGAATGGTGAAATTGGGCCTAATTATACTAAATATATTAATCTTTATATCAATTCTCTTTTTTCACGAACTCTTGTGTATCCCATACAACGTAATTAAGACCCCAGTGAGCACAATAAATCAGGGCTAGATATAATGCCAGCATGATGAAGAATACATGGAAGTACATGCCACCTAGGACACTGAATATGGGGTACACCCATACTCCCTTGAAGGCGTGGATGGTCAGGAGCCTGCAAAAAATAATTAAAAATGATTAAGTACCCAATATATTTATATTATTTCATTATCAGAGTCGTGATAGCCTAGTGGTGGTGACCGTTGACTGGCAAGTCAGTGGTCTCGGGTTCGAACCCAAGGCGCGCACCTCTGACTTTTCGTAAGTTATGTGCGTTGTATAAATTAATTATCACTCTCCGTGCCTCGGATGCACGTTAAGCTGTTGGCCCCGGCTGTCAATTGTAGATCTTTGACAGTCGTTACGGGTAGTCAGAAGCCCGAAAGTCTGACAACCAGTCTTACCAAGGGGTATCGTGTAACCCAGTATCTGGGTTGTGGAGGTCTGATAGGCAGTCGCTCCATGTAAAACACTGATATTCAGCTGCATCCGGTAAGACTGGAAGCCGACCCCAACATAGTTGGGAAAATGCTAGGCAGATGATTATCAGAGTCGTGATTTCTTAGTCCTACTCATCCCACGGGTTCGTAAGAAGCGACTAAGGGAATAATCTAGAGGAAGTGCAGCAACAACAACCATCTGCTAAAGGCAAAGTGCGCTCATTGATGGTGATCAATGAGCGCACAAAATAAGTGATGCGTTTGAGAAGAGGCCTAGGTCCAGCAGTGGACTGATATAGGCTGTGTTGGTAGGCAGGTTTAATTTAGTGGATAAACCCAGGCGTGCACCTCTGACTTTTGAAATTAATTATCACTTGCTAAAACGGTGAAGGAAAAACATCGTGAGGAAACCAGTATACCTGAGAGATTTTTCTACGGTGTGTAAAACCATGTCAGAGGCCTACGGGTGGTTAAAAATCTGACACCAGGTTGTGCATCAAAATATATTTTTTTTATATTTGGAATGCACTACGGAGCCTAGATACTACAAGGTTGGCATACAATTGAAAAACATCTCTAATAAAATAATAAAGGAAAAAAATCTATTTCTTTGTTTTGAGAGTCGCGATAGCATAATCGTAAGACCGTTGACTGGCAAGTTGGAGGCTGTCACTGTAGTTAACACAAATCAGAATGTGTGACGTCACACCGTGACCGCCATTGTCGCTTTGTCTCCATTGCATTGTAAAGTAAATATAAATGTACTATCGTAGACAAATCCGGTGCACTACTCTTAATATTAGGATCGCTTGCACCTGGCGTCCGAACGAACCCGAACCGCCCCGCCCATACGCACGTAGCATCGTTCTAAGTATTCGCAAAGTGGTGCACCGTTCGTGTCCGCGATAGTACATTATTAACCAATTTTGAAAATTAGTCCACAAGCTTGTTTTACTAAAGTTAGTTTGAGTGACTGTGAGTTTAAAAACTGATCATCATCTGCCTAGCCTTTTCCCAACTATGTTGGGGTCGGCTTCCAGTCTTACCGGATGCAGCTGAATACCATGTTTTACATGTAGCGACTGCCTATCAGACCTCCACAGCCGAGATACTGGGTTACACGATGCCCTTGGTAACACTGGTTGTCAAAATTTCAGGCTTCTGACTACCCGTAACGATTGTCAAAGATCTACATTTGACAACCGGGGCCAACAGTTTAACGTGCTATCGAGGCACGGAGAGTGATAATTAATTTATAAAACGCACATAACTTACGAAAAGTCATAGGTGCGCGCCTTGGGTTCGGACCCGAGATCTCTAACTTGCCAGTCAACGGTCACGACTTTAAAAACTGATACTTACACATAAATATATAAGGCTTCCACACACCACACTCCAAACATATGCACCACATGAGCTTCAGCACTCAGTGCCTCGCGCTTCCTAAACATGATCTCCCACAACAGCACCGGTAATATACAGGTATGCATGATGTGGTTGGAGGTGTTCGTGATGACTAGGTCTACCTCCTCAGGGAAGACGAGGCTGCGGTCATAGAAGAAGAATGACCAAAACAATGTGAAGGTGGCCTGGAAAAAAGTTTTAAAAGATTTGTAACATTTTTTTTACGTAAAACGGTTTTGTCATCAAAACTAAGCTGTGTGACAAATATCAGATCAATCTGTCAACAGGAAGAGGGTGAAATATCGATTACTAAATTTGAACCAAATAATAAATAGGTCAAGCTAAATAAAACCGTTCAACAAAATTGAATTTCAGTCACAGCGGCCAATCTCAACCGATATTATCAACTCAGGAGATAAAGTAGTGTAGAAGTGTGTCCGCAAACACAGGTGCATTCTTTATTCCCTCACAATCATAGTCCAATGGGACGGCAATCCGACACCATCGGAGAGAGATCAGGCGCAGGGCCAACGGCTTTATTTGCTTTAAATAAATTAATCATCATCCACATAGCCTTATTATTCCCAAACTTTGTTGGGGTCGGCTTCTAATCTAACCAGATGCAGCTGAATATCAGTTTTCTAAGTAGCGACTGCCTATCTGACTCCGCAACCCAAAGGTATATGATATTCTGAAGTTGTCCGTTTATTGTCTTCAGTCATACAAGAGGTCTCGAGTTCAATCCCAATACGCGGACCTCTGACTTTTCGTAAGTTATGTGCGTATTATAAATGAATTATCAGTTGCTAAAACGGTTAGGGAAAACATCGTGATGAAACCAGCACAACTGAGAGATTTTCCAATGGTGTATAAAACCTTGTCAGGAGCCTACGGGCGATTTAAACTCTGACACCAGGTTGTTCATCAACCATACGATAAGAAGAAGAAGAAGTTATACATACATAGACTCACTCCAGTTTCCCAGAGCGGTAGGCAGAGACAACAGATTTCCCCTTGCTATGAACCTTGCATACCTCTTTTGCCTCATTCACTCTCATCACGTTCTTCATACATGCTCGTCAGTTTAGGGTACTCCTGACCTGACCTTTTTCAAGGATATCCCTTCAGTCATATTGTGTCATAATTAGACTGATTAAACTTACCACAGTAGACGGCCATACAAATATAATAAATATTCCATCTCGGGTCATGGTGTAGGGCTTGCACAGATAAAAACTCTTGTTGTTGGTATTCTTCAACGTTAAGAAGTCGCCGTAACCCGCAACAAGCGCGTACAATATCTGGAAGGCCTAAAAAAAACATATAAACACCTTATAAGATCTGCATAGAAGTCGTACCTTAAGTCATTAATTATCACAAAGACGCTGGCGTCGCTTTACAATAATTACCAATCATCATCTTCATCATCATCAGTCTGTATTAGTCCACTGCTGAACATAAGCATCTCCCAATGCACGCCACTATTGTGCGCTCATTGGAGGTATTTGCCCATAATCGCCACGCTGGGCAAGAGGGTGGCAATCGCAGTACCAGACGATTGCTGTTACACAGAAGGATGCTGCTGCCCATCCTCCGAATCTTTCCCTTTGTTGCTTGTTACGAAACCCGCGGGACGAGTAGGGGTGGTTCTATTATTAGACCCGCTTGCTTAGCGTGGCGATTATGGGCAAATACCTCCAATGAGCGCACAAAAGTGGCGCGCATTGGCAGAGGACTATGTTCAGCTGTGGACTAATACAGGCTGATAATGATGATGATGAATAGATACTTACAAAAGTCCAGCAAGTGAAGAAATAAATCTGCATTTCACTAAAATGTTGTACATAAGCGTTCTTCATCGGTTCTCCATGGAAAGAGGAGAACATTATCACAGTGTTCGTAATATGCATCACTATGGTGATGACGTACGCTACGATGCGAAAGTATATGTGGTGGGAAGTGGCCCTGAAAAAATAAGATTTTTTTTTGTTATTTCCGATGACGTATTAGATAAAAACGAATGAGATTAACTAACCTTCAGTTATGTTTTATTTCTCTTTGCTACAGCCAGTATCACTTTATTTGGACCACCCGTAGAGAATATTCAGTAATGCAATCGTCCCACTACCTAAACTAACGTGGGCCCAGTTGACCATTATCAAAAATTAGAAAAGGTGGAAATGGTCCTTGATCCCATTTTCGAAATGGGACGATTTGCCCCCTAACAGAACCCACCAGCACACCTGAGAGATTTTTTAATGGTGTGTAAAATCACGTCAGAGCCCTACGGGCGGTTTAAACTCTGACACCAGGTTGTTCATCAACCATACGATAAGAAGAAGTATGAAAGCCATTTTGGTTAGCCATTGAATATCAAACATTGACTTGAAATTATTTAATAAGAAACTCGCAAAAACAACTGATTCGGGCGGGACTTGAACCAGCGCGATCTGGGAGATCCGTAATTTCAGCTGAAGCGGGCAGGACTCGGTAGCTTAGTTGGTAAAGCGATGGCACTGCACGCCAGGGATCGCAAGTCCCGCCCGAGTCAGTTGTTTTTGTGGGTTTCTTATAACATAATTTCATTTAATAAGCAAATCATGTGCATAAACATTTAAAAAACATACATAAAACATTGACTTTTTTTAAAGATGAATAATTATTTTTTAAATTGTTCAACAATAATGTAACATTTTTTAATTAAACAACATACTTTCAGTACAATGGTTACAATCACAAACAGTATACATAATTAACCATCTTTATTCTCAAGTTCAGAGGTCGTTATAAGTATTCTGTTGTCAATGTCATCGATGATGAAAATATTCATGAGCATAATATATTATATATATATTTATATTATATTACATGTGCATAAAAATGTAAAAACATACATCATCATCATCATCTGCATATACTTTTTCCCAACTATGTTGAGGTCGGCTTCCAGTCTTACCGGATGCAACTGAATACCAGTGTTTTACATGGAGCGACTGCTTATCAGACCTCCACAACCCAGATACTGGGTTACACGATACCCCTTGGTAAGACTGGTTGTCAGACTTTCGGGCTTCTGACTACCCGTAACGACTGTCAAAGATCTACAATTGACAGCCAGGGCTAACAGCTTAAAAAATTGGCGATATCGTATCTATGTCTTCTAAGCTGAAAAGTTTGGATTATGGGACAGACAGAGTCTCGTCGTTAAGCAATATTAAGTACTCATGTTTGAGTGTGAGTGTGCCGTTTCGAGTGTCTGGACGTAGTTTCCGTTATATAATAATAAGAAATCAGCCTGTAACTGTCCCACCACTCTGTCACACAGGACAAAGGCCATAGAATAGAACGTAGTAATTTAATATTCTCCTGACCGAATTTCGGTCACAGCGGCCGATCTCAACGGAGATTAGCCAAATACGCAGGATATATTATAGTGCACGAGTGTGTGCGCAAACACAAGTGCACTCTCTATTCCCTCATTCTCATAGTCCGATGGGACGGCCTTCCGACACGATCGGAGAGAGATCAGGCGCAGGGCCAACGGCTTTACGTGCTTTCCGAGGCACGGAGTAAGTGATAACTAATTTATAGAACGCACATAACTTACGAAAAGTCAGAGGTGCGCGCCTTGGGTTCGAACCCGAGACCTCTGACTTGCCAGTCAACGGTCACAACCACTAGGCTATCACGACTCAACGTAGTATTTCGTACGTAGTACTCGTATACTACTAAGTACGTATTTAACCAAGTAGACAAAGGTGTATAGATAGAGAATACGTAATGTATTCCAATAGATATTACCACACGCCCTAGGCGTAGAAAGAGATTTGAAATTTCGACTTATGCTGGTGGGATACGGTGGCTCAGCGGTTAGAGCGTCGACACGGTACGTCGAAGATCGTGGGTTCGAATCCCATCCGTATCAGTTGTGTTTTCAAATTTTCTTATTAAATAATTATATTTAATAAGCTATCATGTGCTATAACATGTAAAATATTCACAAAAAATATTAGGACAAAAGCCTTTTCTCATACAAAAAACATTGAGCATTAATCACCACGCTAGCTCACTGCGCGTTAGTAGCTCACTGCGTGTTGATCGTTGCGTACGTTGGTTATTGCATAGTTTCCGTACTGTACGTTTACTATTACTGTGGTTTGGAGTACTGAGTCAGAAGAACAGAAATCGACTAATCAACCTTGTAGATGTTATAGGTAGGTACGTACTATCGTGGACAAAGCCGGTGCATCACTCGTAAGGTTAGAATCGCTTGCACCCGGCGTCCGAACATAGCGCTAGTCCCGCCCCTACGCACGTAGCATCGTTCAAAGCATTTTGATCGCAAAGTGGTGCACCGTTCGTGTCCGCGATAGTACCTACTGTACCTAGTAGGTAAGTATAGTAGGTAAAAGTGTCACAATTATATATATACGGGTGCGTGACGGTTGCTGCCCAAATCAAATTATATAAACTAATGCCAATAATCATATCCAGGTTTACATGCTTCATGCTTGAAATTAAATAAACCAGCAAGGTCACATTTAACCTACTACAAAAAAGGAGGTTCTAAACTCGTCTCTAGTAGGAAGCGTTTAAGTCGTGATAGGCCTAGTTTAGTTTAGTTAAGCTCTGATAACCTAGTGGTATGACCGTCGACTGATAAGTCAGTGGTCTCGAGTTCGATCCCAAGGCACTTTTGACTTTTCGTAAGTGATGTGCGTATTATAAATTCATTATCAGTTGCTAAAACGGTAAAGGAAAACATCGTGATGAGCAGCACACCTGAGAGATTTTTCAATGGTGTGTAAAGCCATGTCAGAGGCCTATGGGCGGTTTAAACTCTGACACTAGGTTGTTCATCAACCACACGATAAGAAAGAAAATAAAAAAAAAATCCTGATAACTAATACAACTTCAGAATATCGTATCCCTTTGGGTTGAGGGTTATTTAAAAAAAATACTTACATGATTCCAAGTTTAAAATATCCAAGTCCTTCAATCCAAATTTGAAAATTCGAACACAAGAATTATTTTAAATTAACAATATTCGTCACAGAGAAAACAAATCACCCAATTAAAGACACGACACGGTTTTGAAAAAAGAATACTTCAATACATAGACGTTTAAACTGACAGATCTCACTGTCCCGACTGTTTTTTTTTTAATGCGGGTGGTGATTGTGAATTCAGACTGGTTCTCGTAGTACTTATGTTACCGTCACTAAACTAAAGTCTACAATTCAATTTAAAACTACATGTTTTAAAATATTTTACACGCATGTAAATAAAATTGATTGTAAAATTACTATGACTATTAAAAATTAGGAAAATATTAAATTTAAAATAGAAAATAAACTTGCAGGACACATTAAAATATTTTACAACGAGCTCAAGGAACGTACCTCTAAATATTTTGGAAGCTTGTAAGCAAAAAATAAAAAGAAAAATACAAAATATAAGTATTTTTTTTTACGTAAAACGGTTTTGTCCTCAAAACTAAAGCTGTGTACTAAATATCAGATCAATCTGTCAACAGGAAGGGGGTGAAATATCGATTACTAAATTTGAACCAAATAATAAACAGGTCAAGCTAAGTAAAACCAAAAAAATCAGTACCACTTTCATTTGTATTTTTTTTTAATAGTAACTATTGTAATAAAAAAAATTGAATCTAAAGAAGAAAAAATACAGTCGAATGATGACCTATTTATGTGATCCGATACTTTGTTTTAGTTTGTGTGTGTGCATTGTGAAATTTTAATTATATATGTAAATTTATTTTACAATTATACCCACGATACCGGTGGATCCCAGTGACAAGTTGTCTTTCATTGTAGCGTTCAAGGGTAGGCCTTTGTTCAACAGCGGACGCCTTCCACCTGATGATGATGATGATGATACAGGAGAAAATAAAAAAGTCCATTTTTTGTTTCATTCAAAAAGAACTTCTGAACGTCTCTGCCATTTTTACGTAAAAATAATCCTCGTAAATGCTTGACGAAACATTTGTAACCGATAATTGTAACATTACTTTACGGTTTCACGAATTAAGACTAGGCATACCTACGTAATAGTGGTTCTACTCTTTGGCCGTATATCTTATCTTAGAATAAGTTATATTATAGTTTAAGCCATTTATTTTTCAAAACAGAATACAATTCACTTACCTATGAGAAATACCTACTATATTATAAACTAGCTTGCCCGCGAGACTTTGTGCGCGTGATTATTCTACCTCCTCTACGCTTTTTCTACCCTACCCTACCCTACCCTACCCTACCCTACCCTCCCCTTTATTCCTACCCTACCCTACTCTACCTCTACCCTACCCTACCCATAACCTACCATACCCTAGAGGTATAATTCCATATTAAAAAAAAAACGGATTTTCATACAAACTTTCACCCCGAAACCCTTTTATCAACCGAAACGCTGAATACCAAGCTTCCTACATTTAAGTTAAAAAACGACGAACTTCCATACAAAATGTTCGTCTTCTTATCGTATATTTGATAAACGACCTAGTGTCAGAGTTTAAACCACCCGTAGGCCTCTGACATGGCTTTAAACGCTCTGCCGCAGAGCCACCATAATAAATACCGATCATTTATATCTTAAAATGCTGTACGACAAACGTACATGATGATACTTAAGACTGTTATTACTGTACGTAGACGAGGTACTTAACAAAAAATTTTTTTTTGCATCGCAAGTGGCTCTGCTGGGGAGCATACTCCCCAGCAGAGCTACCTTAGAACACGTACTCAAGACTCAGATAAAAGCCTACTGAATGTTATGAAAACCGTTGTACGAATACTGTTCCTACGTGCTGTAAAATATCATTAATAAGATGTAGTTTTAATTATTTCACTATTTGAAAAATCTCTCAGGTAGGCTCGTTACATCACTATGTTTTCCTTCACCGTTTTAGCAACTGATAATTAATTTATATATATCCATATATGCAAACTGTTATCCCCTTTTTTACCGATTTGGGGTGTAATTTCAAAAAACCCTTCCTTAGTGCACCCAAAAGCAAAGAATATTTCCTCCAAATTTCGAGTTTCTAGGTCCACCGGGTCAGTCAGTCACGGTACTGTTTTATAAGTATAGTTCTTACCGAACGTGAATAGGAACGGTACAATCACTATTATGCTATCACTATTGCAAGTTGTATAATAAATAAAATAAATAAATCAGCCTGTAACTGTCCCAATGTAGGGCAAAGGCCTCTTCTCATACAGAGAAGGATTGAGCATTAATCACCACGCTAGCTCACTGCGGGTTGGCGATTTCAGAGTATTAAAGTCTAGGTTTCCTTACGATGTTTTCCTTCACCGTTAGTCAGTGGTGTCTTAGATTAACTAAGAAAGTACATATGACATTGAAAAAGTCACATTGGTACATGCCGGGTTCGAACCCACACCCACGCGCTTGCAAAGCGGGTCCGTAGCCAATGCGCCACCACGACGATAAAAATATAAAAAGTTGTATAAATGCTTGTAAAAATTAATTAACTGCGTATTATTATAATGCGGAAGATAGTTGTATTCGATTGTTGTTTTAATTTTGTCCACAACCGGGAAGGTACACTGGATCACCTCGCTGACTTACGAATCTATATTAATTCTTACTTTTTCTTAATAAAAGTGTATAAATACGCACATAACTTACGATAAGTCAAAAGTGCGTGCTTGGGTTCGAACCTGAGACCTCTGACTTGCCAGTCATCTGTCATTAGAAGATGTATGCCCTTAATCGCCACGCTGGGCAAGCGGGTTGGCGATCGCAGTAGCAGTAGGTTGCTATTACACAGTAGGATGCTGCTGCCCATCCTCCAGATTTTTCTCTTTTTCGATTCTTACGACACCCGCGGGATGAGTAGGAGTGGTTCTATTCTTAGGCCGGAAATCACACGTCACCCGGAAACTACATGGGACTGTCTAATGTCTATACCTACCTCTTTTCAGGCGGCAGTCCCATGGTAGTCCGTCGAGAACGCGACGACCGATTCGTCTTAGGCGGCATTATATCCTGGGGCATAGGCTGTGCTGAACCTAACCAACCTGGAGTTAATACCCGCATACTTACAAAAAATCAGAGGTGTTAGCAGGTTTGAATTTGAGACTTCTGACTTGCCAATCAACGTTTTTACTATTAGGTTATAACGGTCAGTTAACTGGTTGTTATTATATAACTAACCTGTTCTTGGAAGTCGCAAATCGTCTTATAAAACACTTAATCACCTCTTATGCAATCAGGAACTGGTTATTATTGAAGATAAACTAGCAATTAAAAACTACACAATTAGCACTATTAAGATTATCCATTCCTGCTTGCTTTTAAAACAAGCTCTAATAAAAACCATAAATTTTAAGAGAACTTATAGATCTTTCTTTATCATATGGTTGAAGAGCAACTGTCAGTTTAAACCGCCCGTAGGTCTCTGACAATCTCTCGGTTGTACTGGTTTCATCAAGTTTTCTTTAGTGTTTTAGTAAATGATAATTAAATACGAAAAGTCTTTAGTGGGCCTACTGGACGGGGCTGCAAAGCGCGGTTGCAGTACACGGCCCCGTCCGATACAGTGCGAGGAACACGCAGGGGGATGTTTTTAGTGCGTGCAAGCCCTATATAACCGTACTATAACGGAGTTCAGATAGTAGGCGCAATAATAAAAATAAATATAACTTCAGCAGTCAAGACCCGCCTTTTAGACACAATCAAACTTTAAAAACTTCTACAACATTCCCTCCAAATACAATGAATGACATTTACAATCTGTCAGTTCCAAAATTTATAAAAAGAATACAAGTTTGATTAAGTTATGATTTTACAGATCTCAAAGTATCGACAAAAACTTAAGCCTTTGAACGCCACGGAGGTCACCGGTGACCGGCAAACAATAGAATTTGCATTGTGTCTGCTGTCTGGCAGTCAAAGTGTTAAAATAAATTTTTATTTATACTTTATTTTTACCCATGTGCGGCCATTACACGACACTGGCAGAAATTGCTAACGTCATCAGCAGATTGCCATAAACAAGAAAAAATTTTTTTTTATGTCAATGACGTTGGTTGTACGAGTTATTCCCGACCGATACCCTACTTCTGATCCACTGCCAATTAATTTTATTATTTTTTCCGGACGGATCCCCTGTACTATTCCGAACGGATCCCCTAACGTAAACAAGATAAGTACAGATAACAGAAAAAGTGTTTCTAAAGTATTAATAATATTTTATTCACCATAACAATATAAACACAGTTTTATGTCACAATATTAATATCTAATATCAGTGTAGTAATTTAAAATTAAATGTTGACTCTTTTATTTAGACTGATTAATTAGAAATACCTACATAATTATGTCACATAATTTTCAATATTTATTTATTCCCTTTCAAATCTAGGTCAACAAGCACCCCTTTCAAGAATCGTCAATGAATATCACAATTTAACCACCCATATACCAGATTTGGACATATTTCACGATAAATTTTATAGTTTTAAAAAGAAAATCACTCGCCTGCAGCTTGAAGGCTCGTCTTGAATAGAAATAGTGACTTTTTAAATAATTTTTCGAGATATATATATATATATATATATTAAATTAATTCATTAATTTGTTTAATTCATTCTTGTTTAATCTGTTACGTGTGTTGTGTTTCTCAATTGTATTTTGATAATTTTTGTACCAAGTTTTAAGTTTTTAATTGTCATTATTATTTATAAGATAATAATAATGTTTTCTATTAGTGCCATAGCCAATATATTATAAGTGTTATGTACGCCGTAATTGTCATATACATTAGCAATTTAACTGTATAATTCTAATAAGCAATAACTTAAATGTATGTGACGTGGCTGTACTTTAATAAATAAATAAATAAATAAATAAATTAGAACATTATTAATTTACTTTCATATTATTTTCTTATGAACAATTCTTTTAAAAATTATATTAAATAATATCAGTACAAATACTCGTTCTATTACATAATGATATACTTATTTTTATTTTAACGTAGTTTTAATTTTATTTTTAAATTTTAATTATTAATTCCTGAATAAATATTTAATTACTTATTAAAGTTTATCTGTGATTATTCGAATGTTGAACTATACTCTACTACCAGGAAACCAGAAATGTTTTGGAATTACTATTTACCTGAATAATGATAAAAATACAGGTTTTGAAATTAAATCATACCAGGGAACCAGAAATGATTTGAAAATCCTGAATATTGGTAAAAATACAGGTTTTGAAATCAAATCATACCAGGGAACCAGAAATGATTTGGAACTTAGTATTTACCTGAATATGGTAAAAATACAGGTTTTGATATCAAATCATACCAGGGAACCAGAAATGATTTGGAACTTACTATTTAGCTCAATAATGGTAAAAATACGATACAATTCATTTCTGGTTTCCTGGTATGATTTACTTTCAAAATCTGTACGACAGACGTAGAGCATGTTCATATTATTACATCGTACCACAAGTACTAAAAATAGTTCTAGGTAGAGCTCTTCGACCTCTGATTATAATAATATAGTTAATCTCAAACTTATTATGTTACTGACTGTACCAATAACTTGTTTGTCAGTAACTTAGGAAACCGTTTTGAATGAAATATATTAATTAATTTCTGATATCCTGCACAGGGGATCCGATCGGAATAGAAAATAATATTTAATAAAACCGATCCACCAGGGTATCGGTTGTAGGGGATCGGTCGGGAATAACTCGGTTGTACCAATGAAGCAAAGAGTTTGCATAAATAATAATCCAATTAATTGGGGTAATTTTTACAGTACGTCCTCGGACGCGGTCTCCGCTCCAATACAATTCTGATCTATCGACCGTCTGTCCGTCTACAAACATGGCTGGCAAGTGCTAGTGCAGTTAAACGTGCTGATTCTACGCGCATTCTTAGTTCTCTGGCGTATCCGCGTTAAGAATGTTGCAAAAAACTTTTTTTTTTTGTGGCCGCCGGGGGGAGTAAAAAATGCCTTCCGCATACCGCACGTCCGAGGACGTACGGTTATGTGGGGCTCGCACCCACTAAAAACGTCTCCCCCCTGCGTGTTCCTCGCCCTGTATCGGACGGGTCCGGGTACCGCGAACGCGCTTTGCAGTGCCTGCCTGTAGGCCCACTCAAAAATGCACTCGGGGGGGGGGGCAAAGTCTTGGCGTCCAGGTTCCTGGACATCGCCTTGTTGCAAAAAAAAACCTCCGACACCTACAGAAAAACCTTTGAAAATCGGTTCATCCATTTGGGAGTTACTATGCCACAGAAACACAATACACATTACACAGCTACAGAATACACACGTTAAACTAATAACACACCTTTTTTTTCATCAGGGGTTAGTAGAACAAAAAACAAAAAAATAACAACAAAACTTATAATTTCATTTTAAAATAAAATACAACAATTAATCTTAATCTTACTTAAAATTATAGGTCCGGTGAAATCACAGCTGATCTGATCACACCGTCGATTCACTGCGATTTCATCGAACCATGTTTTATGCACACACACCATTATATTACTGTTACCTATTGATAGTAGTGATGGTTAATCACTACATTTATTATAACACAGAGTCCTCCACCGCATCTGTCTGTTTGTCTGTTCGCGATAAACTCAAAAACTACTGCACCTATTTCCATGTAATTTTCACCAATGGATAGAATGGTTCTTGAGAATGGTTTTAGTATATAATTTGTCAAGTTTTTAATAAAATATATTTAAGGTGTACTTATGTTTAGTCGACTGACATTGTTCTCACATAAGACCTCAGAACAATGTAACCTAAAATATTATATTTAAAAAAGCAACCATAGAGTTTCTTGCCTGATTTTTCTCCATAAAGGGTAGGCTGCCCTTGGAACTAGCAAATAGTCACTCTTACAATAAACATAATAATATTCTCCTGACCGAATTTCGGTCACAGCGGCCAATCTCAACGGAGACTAGCCAATTACGCAGGAGATATTATAGTGCACAAGTGTGTGCGCAAACACAGGTGCACTCTCTATTCCCTCACTCTCATAGTCCGATGGGACGGCCTTCCGACACGATCGGAGAGAGATCAGACGCAGGGCCAACAGCTTTACGTGCTTTCCGAGGCACGGAGTAAGTGATAATTAATTTATAAAACGCACATAACTTACGAAAAGTCAGAGGTGCGCGCCTTGGGTTCGAACCCGAGACCACTGACTTACCAGTCAACGGTCACAACCACTAGGCTATCACGACTCGACATACTTATAATTATATACATACTTACAATAAACATTAGAATTATGACAACAATTCATAAGTAATGGTGAACATGAACAAAAATATTTTGATTTTGATTTTCATGATAGCATAGACTCGCGCCTGTAATCCTAAGCCTAAGCACCGACCGAAGTCTTTGGTGATTAGAAGCTTATTTTTAAATCTACATTTTTTTGTGGCATTTACTTCAAAGAGGGTAAGTTTCCCTTTTTCATCAGATCACGTTATTATTTATATGAAACCAATCGGAGAGTAAACTTATTCAAACAAAAAACAAATCACTCAAATCATCGACGTATTGTCGCGGACACGAACGGTGCACCACTTTGCGATCAAAATGCTTTGAACGATGCTACGTGCGTAGGGGCGCGGCTAGCGCTACGTTCGGACAAGGTGCAAGCGATTCTAACTTTAACAGTGGTGCACCGGTTTTGTCCACAATAATACAAACATAAAATAGACACTTATCGAATTAACAAACTCTTTTATGATCTAAGTTATACAGGGTTATTTGTAAAACACCGACAACTTGAAAAGGGGTCATTAAACTCATCATTATGAACAACTTTTACTATGGGACCAACACTGAAATCGCAAAGAAAAAAATAGCTGCTCCATACATTTATGTTCGCATGACTCAAGAAAATGTATGAAAGCATAGATTTTTTGCGATTTCAGGGTTGGTCCCATAGTAAAAGTTATTCATAATGATGAGTTTAATGACCCCTTTTAAGGATGCTAGTGTTTTACAAATAACCCTTTATAGAGAAACATGTCATGTCAGTCTAAATTGGTTTGTAGTTATTAAAAACTGGCCTTATATGCATAATTAATAACACCATTAACTAATTACAATTTAATCTTAAATTACTTAATCTTTTTCTCTAATTTTTCCTTCTTCTTCAGAACTTTCTTCTTGGACCCATGTATCATGTTAGTTAAAGGCCATTGTATGTAATAAAACACATAGAACATACACGCCATTCCTGCTAGAGCTATCGCGAAGTAGATGGTGCCGAACAGCTTTCTAAATATGGGGTAAAGCCATATACCGCGTTCTAGGTAGGTGAAGTAGAGGCTGCAATAAACATTAATTAGGTTTTAATTTTTTAAATTGTGTACAGAGCTACGAGTATGTTGTCCTCAAATGTGCTGTCAAGTTTTCAGTATTAATAGGCGTGACGAAAGATTTTCAAATCTTCTTCCGTAATGTAGGTACACATTTACTATTGACGAAAAAACCTTTATTTCGGTAATAAATTTTAGTAAACGAAGTATAAAGCCAAGCTCTCAGGTGTCATGGCGTCGATTCTGACGTCACGCTTAGGTAAACATGTCAAATATTCAGAACAACAAAACAGTGTTGACAGCGGATTTTACCTAAGCGTGATGTCATACGCTGTGATTGCTGTTTCAGTCAAAATGGCGGATTGCAATATTTTAAGCTTTTATAGTTAACATAAGTTTGTATTATAATACTTACACACTCATATAAACACATAAGTGCAGAGTCAACTGCATCACATTCCTAGCGTGAGTCTCAGGTTCCAATCTCGGTCGGACCAACACATCTAACAGCGCCACAGGTACTATCATTGTATGTATGATGTGATTGGAAATTGGGGGTATGATTTCATCCAAAAATTCTGGGAAAATTAGCGCCCTGTCGTATACGTAGAGGCCCCAGAAAACTGTAAAAACGACCTGAAAACAAATATAAATTAAAAATTAGGCACGTTTAACTTAAAATACCTCTCTTTTTTCGTTGGGGGTTAATTAAGATATTGGGACAATGTGTATCTGCCGTTTTGCGAATCTGGTATTTTGCGGGCCGGGTATTTTGCGTATCTGGTATTTTGTGATTCGGGTAATTTGCGTATCTGGCATTTTACGTGTCTGGCATTTTGCGGATCTGCAATTTTGCAAATCTGTCATTGTGCGTTTCTAACATTTTGCAACTAAGCCATATTAACATCAAAACATAACGGGGTAGGCAGAGGTGTATGTAGTACACCTACGTTTCGCCGGCTATGTCATAAGTCCCATGTAGAGGACGAGCCATTAACCGATCACAATTCTGGACTCCGTGCTGCTATTGAGAATTTCCTAATGGAAAACCCAATAACTTTTTGCCCGACCCAAGGTTTGAACCGGACCTCAGGTACTCAGCATTCGCGCTTGCTACCACTGGACCAACAATGCAGTCAGCGAGACATGACGTATATTGTGATATTTTTGTTTGTAGCTATTTATCGAGTTTCGGTGTTCAATAAAAAAAAATCGAATAAAAAAATATTTTTATTTTCGACCAATACTCTAGCCCTTAGTTAATAATTCATAATTATCACTCTCCGTGCCTCGGATAGCACGTTAAAGCTGTTGGCCCCGGCTGTCAATTGTAGATCTTTGACAGTCGTTACGGGTAGTCAGAAGCCCGAAAGTCTGACAACCAGTCTTACCAAGGGGTACCGTGTAACCCAGTATGTGGGTTGTGGAGGTCTGATAGGCAGTCGCTCCATGTAAAACACTGGTATTCAGCTGCATCCAGTAAGACTGGAAGCCGACCCCAACATAGTTGGGAAAAGGCTAGGCAGATGATGACTCTAGCCCTTAGTTGTATATTTATTTATACGTATTTATTTATACTTACCAATGAACAAGGCCACACCAGACCAGCGAAAATAATATCTCTAAAATCACTTAGAGCTGAGGGTAGTTTGTAGTCTTTCTTCTTAGAGTTCTTGGCAATCATGAGGTCACATACCAGGGCAAACATTGCATAGGCGA
The DNA here is from genome assembly GCA_936450705.2 of Protodeltote pygarga. Taxonomy (NCBI): domain Eukaryota; kingdom Metazoa; phylum Arthropoda; class Insecta; order Lepidoptera; family Noctuidae; genus Protodeltote; species Protodeltote pygarga. The sequence goes on from OW388275.2 coordinate 4,649,823, forward strand.
TTTGTAACATCTGAAACATAAAAAAAAATACAATCCTAGCCTTATAATTTTATTTTATTGGCTTCTAATCTAACTGGATGCAGCAGAATATCAGATTTCTAAGAAACGACTATAATATTCTACATTGTGGAATTCAATTATGAGTATTTCGAAAAGGGGTCATCGATTTCATCATTATGAAGAACTTTTACTATGGGACCAACCCTGAAATCGCAAAAAAATCAGCTATTCCATACTTTTTGTTGAGTTATGTGAACATAAATATGAAGCAGCTGATTTTTTTCAGCGATTTCAGGGTTGGTCCCATAATAAAAGTTGTTCATAATGATGAGTTCAATAACCCCTTTTAGGAATGTTCATAATTTCACCCAGTATAATTAGATCAATTGTCAGGATTTTACGAGGGTACTTGACTTCCCTATACCGACTGTTAAAGATCTTGTCTCCAAATATATGTGTTATCCTTTGTTGTCCACATGGCCTAAAACCGATTATTAGTATTTTTTTATTGTTTTTTTTTCATTTCTTTACAAAATATACAAATAACAAATTTTTTAAATTTATCAAAGTACCTGTATCTAGGCATTTGCCCTGCAGTGGGACTAGTTTTAGCCAAAATAATTATTATAATAACCTGTACCAAAACCTGTACCTATTTAGATTGAAGAGTATTACGATAACACGGGCAAGGTCAAAAATAGTTTAGTGGCAGAGCGACTGAGCATTTTCCCAGTCGGTCGCGGCTTCAAATCCCGCTCGCAACATTTTCTCTTTTTTTTCGAAATTTCCTGTATCAAAAACCCGGTTTTCGATATACTTACAAAAGTCCAAGATGTGAAGAATCTGTACTCCAAGGTCCTGAATACTTCGACCTGCTCGTTTTTCGAAGGGCTTCTCTTGGTGAACCAGCCCATGTACAGGATATTGGCGATGTGCATCACCAGGGTGGCTGTGTAGCCCAGGATTCGGACGTAAGTCAGCTTTGACATTGTGCTGAAAAATATAAGAAAAGAATATAATATAAAGATAAAGATATTTATTTCGTAAAAACATGAGTAAAACATCATCACAATGTGGTCTTAAATTTTAGGTTTGGAACTACATGTTTTGCCTTTCATGGCGCACAAATTTTTTTTGTTTAAATTAAATTACAATACAAAAGCAATAATATAATTTTTAGGGTTTTGTACCTAAAGGGTAAAAATGGAACCCTATTTCTAAGACTCCGCTGTCCGTCTGTACGTCTGTCACCAGGCTATAATCTCATGAACCGTGATAGCTAGACTGTTAAAAATTTCACAGGTAATGTATTTCTGTTGCCGCTATAACAACAAATACTAAAAACTGAATAAAACAAATATTTAGGCAAAAAAGTCAGTGCTCCCATAAAATCCTGGTAATCTAATCTAATCTAACTTCAGAATATCCCCTTTGAGTTGTAGGGGTCAGATAGACAGTCGTTCCGTAGAAAACTGATATTCAGCTGCATTTAGTTAGATTAGAAGCCAACCCCAACAAAGTTTGGGAATATTAAGGCTAGGAGAATGATGACTGACTCCCTATAACTTCTTTCAAAGATTTTCATGGCAGTCAGAGCCAACGGCTTTACGGACTTTCCAAGGCACGAAGCAAATGATAATTAATTTATAATTCGCACATAACTTACGAAAAGTGAAATGCGCCTTGAGTCTACTGGCAAATCGATTGATGGCTGACAATTAGCTTCTCAAATTGAATTCAACTATTCAATTATATATATTTTTAACACTGTTCACTTAAAAATAAACCACGGAAAAACCTCAAACGGAAAATATACCGTCTACGGATAAACCATTGGATTGATTTTGTTCAATTGCAATTTTAGTGCTTTGATTATCATCATTTGTATTATAAGCTTGAATATTATCCTACAAGGCTTAGAGGAAAAATGTTGCCGTGTATGATTATTCTTCCAAGCTACAAGGCCACAGACTTACTAGGGATACAAGGCGTTGTTGGATACTTCCACAGACTTACTAGGGATGACTACGCAAGATACTTCCTTTATGCTACAAGGCCTTCTTGACAGTAGCTGTCACTTTGATAGACTATATTAAAAATAATAAGACTCTCTAAAAGAAGGTCTGTCAATTTGATAGAATCTCTAACCTGACTACACAAGACTGCACCAGCAGTAAACAGCTTTTTAGACAAATTTCTTTTTTAGGCTATACACCTTCATTGACATTTTGCGTTTAAAGTAACTCGATCAAAAGGGGTTCGATTCCTGTTCCAATTTTCTGATCTATTCGATATTAAATTTCACTCGATGTTGGATTTTGATTGGATATTTCATATTTCTATGAATCAGACAATCGAACCTAAGACCTATATCTTGCCAGTCGGCTATATAGCATACCGCTAGGCTATTACTACACTATGAAATAGGTTGTGTTATTCGCACACTTCGAATCTTGGCGTTAATAATCGTATCTGTCACAGCCTGACGTGTTAGAATTGATCTTTGATCTTGCTATGTATAATTATGAACATTTTTAATTGATCTCTAGATATTATTAGATAAATTGCTTGCACGAAACGTAATAGATCCAGGAATACAGATACCTGTAGCTGGCTTTATGTGGTTTTCGGCCTAAGAACAGAACCACCGTTACTCCGGAGGATGGGTAGCAGTATCCTTCTGTGTAACAGCAATCATCTGCTACTGCAATCGCTAACCCGCTTGCCCAGCGCGGCGCGGGCGGCGTGGCGATTGTGGGCAAATACTTCCAGTGAGCGCACAAAAGTGGCGCGTATTGGGAGAGCCCTGTGTATATAATGTGCTTCTAAATTATCTGCCACGGTTGCAATGGGAGAAAGTATTGGGTATATAGATAGTGAAGAAATTTCGTACCCCGGAACAGTAAAAAAAAAATTGGAGCATGGAGCAGAATTAGACCTACGCAATAAAACGCAGGCAAAAGAAAAAAAAATATGACGTTTGATAAAAAAAATTACTTCACTATTGTAATATAAATTACCAATATTATCTCCCATTGCAGCCGTGGCAGATAATTTAGAAGCACCTTATATATTACACAGAATGATGCTGCTGCCCATCCTCCGGATCTTTTCCTTTGTCTTACAACATCCGTGGGACGTGTAGGGGTGGTTCTATTCTTAGGCCGGAAACCACACGGCAAACAGCATTATAACGTGACCTAAAAAAACGTTACAAATGATTACCCATCTACTACAGACTACGAATGCTGCTTAACCTTATCGATTGTTACAATACAACCGTTTTAGTAACACGCTACTAGCTCCTTGTTATGTTAAAGAAACATTATACTAATTTATTTATTTCTATGTTACATTTTAGTAACGGTTTACTTACCTACCTATACATGTATTTAGTATTTTATAGTGCAACTATGTATTATACTTAGTTTTACTTACCTACCTATACACGTAGGTATTTAGTATTGTATAGTGCAACTAATCTATCTATCTAATATAGTTGAACCAATGGAACATTGTCAATAGGTACACTTATTTTAAAAAACTGTTAAAAAATCAACTTTTACTTTTCTGAAATGTCATTTCAGATAAGTAATCAAATAAGTAGTGAAAGTATAATATAGTATAATATAATACTAGCTTTTTCCCGCGGTTTTGCTTGCGTGGTGCAAAAAACTTTAAAATTAAAAGCGTTAAAATTCGTTAATAACATATGGGCATGCCTCAAGCATACACCGGGTACAGAGTTATAGACACAGACCTTCTTTAAATTAGAAATTTTTGAACTTTCGCGAATTGAAATCGTGTTTTAAATCATATTTCGAGTCTTCTCGTGACCACGGTCAATGTTTGACCAAAACGTCGAGGTTTAATTAAAATTTTGAATTTTTTGTACGCGAATAGACCCAAAATAATGTTTAAAACTTGTTTATAATAACGAAATAACCAACTTTATACGTTAAAAAACAATTTTACATTACCTACTTCCGTTTAAGGTCGCTCAGAGAAACTACACAATCACTTTCACTACGAAAACACTTTAAAACACAAACTAGAGGTACTTTTTTATACAAAACTAAATATTTTTTAGGTTATAAAGTTAGTAGGAATTATTTACCTTGCTCAACAACAGTTATATGTTATCTATGAATATGATAGTTATGTTATCTACACGTTCACGCGACACAACTGTCTGGGCCAGAGGTCGGCACCGTTATAATCAACTGCATGAAGTCGGACATGTTGGTCTTTTGCTTGACTGTCAAGTTTAATATTAATATGCCAGCATTATTTAATTCATTGTAATGCAATCGATCATTCTAGATAGATAGATAGGGCGAGATAGGAGATACTACAGGAAAACTATTGTTAGGTATCAATACTGATGTTAATAATCAATCGAGGAGTCCAAACGTTATTTTTATTTATCTGTCTTTAAACTTAAATAAAAATAATATAAGTATTTTTTTTTACATAAAACGGTTTTGTCATCAGAACTAAAGCTGTGTACCAAATATCAGATCAATCTGTCAACAATAACGGGGTGAAATATCGATTACTAAATTTGAACCAAATAATAAACAGGGCAAGCTAAATAAAACCGTTAAATTGCTATTCTTTGGTAAAAGCATAACTTGAGAACGACTGGACCGAGTTAGGTAATTATTTTTTTATAATGTTCATTTATTAAACCGAACAAGGTTATAGGGCAAGACAAAAATTAAATTATTGACCGAACAACTTGAAAATTCGATAAAAACTGAAAATTATTTTATTTCAAGATTTTTAATTTTTAGTCTTCGAATAATACTTATTGAATTTATATTGTAAATTAAAAATTACAATTTACATACATATGTTGATATTGTGGAAGGGCCCTAACCTCATTTGTCAACCTTAATTCATCATTTGTCGGATAGATGGCGCTAACGTAACCTAAGACGTGTTTCTAAGTGAAGGGAAATTTCGACTCTGTGAGTGGATTGCGGGGATTGCGGACTCGAATCCCATTTGGAATCGTTTTTCTTTTCTTTTAAATCAAATACCGAATCCATATTACTTAGTCCGTGTCGATTTTGCCGCCAATTTTATCCGCTAGTGTGGCTAGAATACTGTTATAAATCACTCTCACGCATGATGACATTAAAATAGATCAGTCTTGCTTCAGAAAGCATGTCCGATGCACTTCAAAACCGAGGCTGCTCCAACAGCATTCTAACCGTTAATTTTTTTGAAAGCGTAGAACCTTGTTAAGCTGGGTATCCACTACGTTTGCGAACCTCTTGCTCCACATAGTAGATAAGTTCTTCTTCTTCTTATCGTTTCGATAGCAAACAATTTTTTTTTAAATTTTTATATTGAAGCGGCCCAGAAAGTAGCGTCGCTGACTGCGTTATCGGAAGCAGCCATTAAATCCTCCTGCGTGCAGGTTTCAGGGCACGCAGGGCACGATGAAACATCGTTTGCGTCACCTCACCGCACGAACAGCCAAGGTTAGTGCCGTCTGTGAATCCCCACCTGAACATATTTTCTTTACTCCGGTCAACCTGTAGATAAGTTTATGCTCCTGGAGCGTAAACGTTTCCGTTATATGGAGCAGTTGCAGGAGCACGGAGCGCAAGAGGTTCGAGCACAGAGTGGATACCCAGCTTAAGCCTTCTGCGTTTATCAGAAAAAGATTACACGAGTAACACCCGTTAGCTATACTCTCTCTCGTATCTCGAAGATCCACCATCCGAGGCACGCGCTCACCTACCCCGACGATGATTGTTATTACCATATATCAGGTACAGGCCGCCGAACGACGCTCTTAACACTGCACAGAACCACCCGATATTCTCAACGAGGCCCGTCGCGACCCTTGCTTATGCCAGCCCGAGCGGAGCCTTACAGCAAAAAACATGTCCCTAAATAATCTAAATCAGATCCAGTTAGTCCCTGATCCCAAAGCAACGCCCTAAGCCGAGGCCCGAGTCCCATTAGGGGGCGCTCTTAGCTGCTGTTGCTTTAGGTTTAGTTAAATTTATTTTTATTTTTATTTATTATTAGTCAGTCTGAGGTAAAGAAAAAAAAAAACAAGTAAAATGATTGTAAAAAAAAAACAAAATACATAGGTAAAACTTAGCTCAAAATAGTTATATTTGACCTTCCTCTTAGCATAATCAAATTCGCTTTGACACTGAGATGAAGTATAAAATGTATACGATTTTAATCTAATAATGAATTTTAATAGTACCTAACTGAAAATTCATTAAGTTACAATATTTCTAAGTTTTTAAATTCTCTTGCTAAGGTTTTCTCTAAGTTTGAGTTATTTATGAGACTGTGCACTTCAAAATGGTATCAGCAGAAATATCTACCGAGTAAGTTTCGATTTTTATTATCTCATACCACACAAGCTATTATTTACTTAAAATTTCTAAGAAAACTTAATCTAAAAAATCTAAATCATAGTCGGTTCATCTAATTATGAGCTGCGATGTCACAGACAAATACACTTGTTATACTTATCAAGAATCCGTCAAGAAAAACTTAACTGTAATATGTTGTACCATATTAGCAAATAAATTATTTGAATTTGAATTTGAAAAAGAAAACGTACCTACATCTATTCCCAATAATGTATTATTAGTGAGACCACTAGGTATTAAATTATTGGCAATAGATGTAAATTAAATTATTAATTATTATCAAATTATTGGGAAAAAAAATACAGTAGAGTTTCAACCATTGATTGGACAGTCAACCAACCCTGAAATCACAAAAAAAAATCAGCTGTTCCATACATTTTGTTGAGTTATGTGAACATAAATGTATGGAACAGTGGTCCCATAGTAAAAGTTGTTCATAATGACGAGTTTAATGACCCCTTTTCAGCTTGCCGGTATTTTACAAATAACCCTGTATAAATAAAAAATAGTGTCGTGGTGGTTACGGACCCGCTTTTCAAGTACGTGGATGTCCGCCATTGATATTTCGTATGCGAATTTTAAAAGTCAACGGCGAAATTAAAAAAAGAACATCCATTGTAGTCTAGAAATTGTTTCTCACGCAAATTTATACCCAAGGTTGTTACCAACTGTTTAAAATATTATTTGGATAGTCAAATTGTTTATATAATAAAAAAAAAAAAGAAAACCAGCATTTGTGGTGTTTTGCAAATGAAACTCGCAGAAATAACAGACTCTTGAACTTGAACCCGCGATCCCTGGCGTGCCGTGCCATCGCTTTACGAGGCACACAATAGTGGCGCGCATTGAGAGAGGCCTATGATCAGCAGTGGACTAATACAGGCTGATTATGATGACACTTAATTTATATTTTTGTGAATTTTTTACAAGTTATAGCACAATCATGTTAGCTTATTAAATATAATTATTTAATAAGAAATTTGAAAAAAAAAGATACGGATGGAAAAAAAAGATATGGGATTCGAACCCACGATCTTCGGCGTACCGTGCCGACGCTCTAACCGCCGAAGATCGTGGGTTCAAATCCCATCCATATCAGTTGTTTTTTCAAATTTCTTATTAAATAAGACACTTAATTGTACCAAGTTATACGATGTTCTTTTTTTTCTACACTAGTCTAAACTAATGTAATATGCTATCTCTCTTTCACAGAAATTATAACAGGTATCCTCGAATGCTGGGGTACGCCATCACTTTAGTAATGCATTTGACGAATGGCGTACAAATAACGCAAGCCATATCTCGAGAACTAAAAGATCCCAACATTAAGCAGTTCTACGAAAACCAACTGAAATTCTTGACAATTTGGAATGCTGTAAGTAAGATAAAACGAAACCACAGTATAATGAACATACAGTACGAAAACTACGTACAAACGCTCGAAAATGGCACACTCGCAAACATGCGAAACGGCGGCGACCCGACGCGTCGTTATTAACAAATTAACAAAACAAATTTTAACAAATAATTATAATCGTAGATAATTGATCTGACTTTTTGACCTTTAAGATTTTTTTTACATGTAGTTTTATTTTCTGAAGTCTGTCTAGTAATTAACGAGTGTTATTAAACAAATCTATGCAATTTTAGCACCTCTTAGCAAGCTAAACCTGACTTAGATAATTTATGGTCAGTCGGAATAGTAAGATGCAATCCCATCACGGGCCGGATCACGAATAGCTTAGTGGCAGAGCGACGGGGGCTACACCTTGTAGGACGAGGGTTAAAATCCCTCTCGTGATAAATTGTTTCTTTTTACAAACGAACTTTCATAAGATGCAAGTTAGAAGACAAGAATATTATGAGAATCAACTACCAGAATTGTTGATTAATTCGTAGATTTTAGAAGACAGCGGTACGATAGCTCATTAGCCGGAACTTCACCAGACGATCCAATTTTGGATTGCCGATCCTGCAATCCGCGAGCGTAGAGCCCGGATCATGGATCGTATTAACTCCGACGGCAGAATTTTCTTGCGATCCTGCCGCGCAGCTCTAGCCGATCCACGATCCGCCTACTCTCGCTCGCTTTCTACGTTTGATCGTCAACGACAACCGTCCACACTACGCCAAAAGACTGAGGCACCATTGTGCTTGATTCAAAAACCGACAACAAATGGATCGGCCGCGGCAAGGAGCGTGTACACCAAAACATGCGCTTGGATCGCGCGCGGCACGTCTAGATCAAACGCGTCTTTAGATCGCGCTCCTGCCGCGCGCAATCGGAGCGCGGTGGATCATTGGTCGTCTGGGTGACTATTGGTTAGAGATGCCACAGTTTGGGGAGTGTATCGCGTATCTATAACAATTGATCTCATTTTCAATTTCCTCTCTAGTTTTAAGTGTTTTAAATTTATTGAATAACCAATTCCTTTTTTTTTTTCAGTATGCTCAAACGTTCTATGCGGCTCTTGGGCTATCGTGTGACGTGTTGACTCTAAGTCATGAAGGCAAAAACAGCGCGTTACTTAACATTTTAAACAAGATAAGAAATCCTATGTTCTCGTCTATAGTTTTTCCAGGAACTTGTGTAAGTATTTATACTATACCGTCCTCATCCTAGCTTTATTATTCCCAAACTTTATTAGGGTCGGTGTCCTATCTAACCGAATGCAGCTGAATATAAGTTTTCTACGGAGCGACTGCATACCTGACCCTCACAACCCAAGAAAGTATCCAAATTAATAACAATATACTAAAACCTGAAAAATCAATCCATCATGAAACATGTTAATCCTAATCACTGTATCATTAACGTGCGCTATAGCTACAATGAAAAGCCCCAAATAACGCCAACTCTATTCATTTTTAATTAACACTATCTAAAAAACCGCAAACCCTAATAACGATAATCCTAGTCACTGTATCATTCATGAACGCTATACCTAAAAACGCTAGCTCCAAATAACGCTAACTCTATGCATATAACCCGCAAGCCCTAATAACAATAATCTTAATCACTGTATCATTGCTAATAAAGAAATGTATTTACTAGATTTAGTGGTATATTACGTTCTGTTCTACTAAGCTTGTTCTACTAGTAGGACAGGGGGCTTATTAAACGGTTTTACTTAGCTTGACCTGTTTATTATTTGGTTCAAATTTACTAATTGTATTTCACCCCCTTCCTGTTGACAGATTGATCTGATATTTGGTACATAGCTTTAGTTTTGATGACAAAACCGTTTTAAGTAAAAAAAATACTTATATTATTTTATTAGAGCAATCCAAATGCTATCCAAATGTAGTGTTTCTTTTTTGAAAATTCTAAGAAAAAAACATTACTTTTGAATCGCATTTGGATTGCTCAGTTAAGAGCTTCGCATGCGCTCCCTGAACGGAAAAAATCTACATAAATTCCGTCTTGTTCTATTAGTAGAACAGAACGGAATTTAGACGACTTTTCCTCAATAGTTTATTAATTTAAGTTTGTTTATTATTTGGTTCAAATGTAGTAATCGAAATTTCAGCCCCTTCCTGTTGACAGATTGATCTGATATTTGGTACACAGCTTTAGTTTTGATGACTAAACTGTTTTATGTAAAAAAAAAATACTTATATTATTTTATCTCTCCCATTGTATTCCCATTTCAGACGGTGGTATTGGTATTCTGGTTTTTTTATTCTTACGACCACAGTTTATTTCTACCCCCAAGCGTGGACAAAATCACCAGTGGTACTTTTAACCACGTTGTTCATACTGCTATACTGCCAGTAGTATTGTGGGAGATTTTGTTTCATCCTAGAAAAACACCAAAATCTCATATTTATAACCTTCTGGTACTAAATGTGTATGCAGGTGGATATTTAATTGTGTAAGTACCTAATAATAATTTATTTAATCAGAATCAAGTATATACAAGATCGGGCACAATAAAAATAACTAACTGTATAGAATTAATACTAAAACAAAAAATAAAATAAAAAGAGAAAAACTTAATCTAAAAGACCGCTTCCAGTGGGCAATGTTTTGATCCCGAGTAGCTTCGACCTAAGTAAGTACAGTTGGCAAAAAAGTGGTGTATCACCCTAAGGTTGAATGCCGCTTACAGGTTCATAGGTTATAAAGATTAGTTTCGCTTGCATATCGATGTGACACTTCTATTGCCGTCTTTTAAAATAGTTTTTATACTTTTAAATTTAGAAACATTTAAATTTTATTTGTAGAAATTAATGTCTTATCCACTTATAATAAAGGTTAAAATGTCCTGCACTTATAAGTGACTTATTACGTATGAATACTTTTCAGTGATATCTTTTTAGTAGATATGAACCTTGTTGTCATTTTCGGTGACTAGGATACTAAATCAAAACTGATACACCACTTTCTTGGCCGACCGTACCTAATAGATATAAGACATAGGCAGGACTCGGTAGCTTAGTTGGTAAAGCGATAGCACGGCACGCCAGAGATCGCGGGTTCAAGTCCCGCCCGCGACAGTTTTTTTTTTACACGGGGCCTAGTGCCTATACCTAGGAGCCTAGTGGTATGACCGGTCGTCTGATAAATCAGTGGTCTCGAGTTCAATCCCAAGGCGAACTCTAACTTTTCGCAAGTTATGTGCGTATTATAAATTAATTACCAGTTGCTAAAACGGTGAAGGAAAACATCGTGATGAGAGACACTTGAGAGATTTTTTAATGGTGTGTGACATGTCAGAGGCCTACGGGCGGTTTAAACTCTGACACGGTTGTTAATCAACCATACGATAAGAGAAAAGATCTATGAGACTTGTGCCTAATAGAGTTTTTTTTTTCAGATTAATTTCTTCATACGTACAGACGGGCGCCTGGGTTTACCCAATACTCAACATTTTAAACGGAACTGTTTATCTATATGTATTCCTAGGAGTCTCAACCATATTATTACAACTATTTTACTTTCTTCAATGGAATATTAATGATCTTATAATACAGAAAACTGACACAGAATCAAAAAAAAATGACTAGATAAATTATTTTTGTGAATTTTTTTACATGTACATGATAGCTTATTAAATATAGGTAATAACTTAATAAGAAAATTTGAAAAAACAACTGATACGGATGGGATTCGAACCCACGATCTTCGACGTATCGTGTCGTTGTTTTTTTTTTCAATTTTTTTTTTTCAAAAAAAATTCTTATTAAGTAATTATAGATAAATAATTATGTTTGTTTATTTTTTATTAAATGGTTGTCTAATTGTGATGGACTCTGCGCTTGGTGTCGCGCATGGGTCAAATATTTGTGTAATCGGCAGATAGGTCTCGGTCTCCCGGTTTGTGTATTCTGAATTTATATGCGCACAGCAAAGCTATTAGGTTGGCAAAGCCGCTAAGGATAAAGTTCATCATCATCAGCCTGTATCAGTCCACTGCTGAACATAGGCCTCTCCCAATGCGCGCCACTATTGTGCGCTCAGCTCAGCTCGCCAGTAATTGCCACGCTGGGCATGCGGGTTAGCGATCGCAGTAGCAGATGATTACTGTTACACAGAAGAATGCTGCTGCTCATCCTCCGGATCTTTGATCTTGATTGTGAAAATTTGTTTAGTTTTGTATAGGTTTCAGTTATACCTCTTCAGAAAATATACTAAAATGAAATTTTATTGATGACTTCTAAAAAATATTACAACCTTATCTAGCACCAATCATAGCTTTGCTGGGAGTACGTAATAAATATAAGTTGTAGAGGTTACGGACCCGCTTTGCAAGCATATAGGTGGGTTTGAACTTGGCATGTACCAATGTGACGTTTTCACTGTTATAATTATGTATATACTTTCTTAGTTAATCTAATGGTGAAGGAAAACATAGTGAGAAAACCTGGACTTAATAGTCTGAAATCGCCAACACGCAGCGGCTAGCGTGGTGATTAATGCTCGATCCTCCTCTATACAATAAGAAGAGATTTTATTTATACTATAGTGTTTATATAACTGCGTCCACAATGCAGGAAACTGTCACGATCTTAGTGTTGGGAATCGGCTTTTTTATAGTGAAATAAAATAAATAAAAAAATGAGTTCGTTTTATTAATTCTAACAACGCAACTTTTTTTATCATTTATTTAATAAGGCTTATGCTAGAAGTAACAAGACAGCCTCGTAAGGTAATACAGATGCTGCCAGTCCTGCCAGTGCAAAGGACAGTAATTCCTGACACTTACAGGACTGCTAGTGTAAAAAATAAACAAGCAAATACTAAATACACACAATACACATAGCCGTGATAGCCTAGTGGTGGTGACCGTTGACTGGCAAGTCAGAGGTCTCGGGTTCGAACCCAAGGCGCGCACTTCTGACTTTTCGTAAGTTATGTGCGTTTTATAAATTAATTATCACTCTCCGTGCCTCGGATAGCACGTTAAGCTGTTGGCCCCGGCTGTCAATTGTAGATCTTTGACAATCGTTACGGGTAGTCAGAAGCCCGAAAGTCTGACAACCAGTCTTACCAAGGGGTATCGTGTAACCCAGTATGTGGGTTGTGGAGGTCTGATAGGCAGTCGCTCCATGTAAAACACTGGTATTCAGCTGCATCCGGTAGGACTGGAAGCCGACCCCAACATAGTTGGGAAAAGGCTAGGCAGATGACTAAATACAAAATACACATCAAAATCCTACAACCTTAAAAATACTTGTTTAAAGAATTTATAAATTTGGAGCGAATACTTTGACAAAGGAAACAACGCAACTTATAGTTGCGATCTGCACTACACTATTTGAGCCCGATAGCCTAGTGGTGTGACCGTTGACTGCCAAGCCAGAGGTCGTAGGTTCGAATAGCTCAGTAGCAGAGCGACTGGGGGCTTTACCCAGGAGGACGACCTCCTGGGTAAAGCCCCCAGTCAAATTCCAAATTCAAATCCCGCTAGTAATCGATATTTTTTTCTGCAAAGAATTGGAAATTTTGTATTTCAACTAAGTATTAGTAAAATTTTACACTCAGTGTTTTACAATAAGTCCTGAGCAGAATTTTTGTAAGTATTAAGAAAAATTCGAAATATTTAGCGATGGCTTTGTGGATGTATGGATGGATGTTTGTTACTCTTTCACGCAAAAACAACTGAATGGATTTTGATGAAACTTTACAGTAATATAGCTTATATATCAGAATCACGCACAAGCTACAATTTATCAATATATCACGCGTGTGAAGCCGCGGGCGAATGCTAGTATTAGGAGGAAGATTCGTGTAAGAGCGTTGCTATTAATTTTCCAGTAGGCATTATAATTCCAAAAAACACTAGTTTTGTTAATCACTGTGCAGCATCGTAATTTATGACTTCGGTCCTTCACCATAAGGTCCATATTTTATTTTTAAACGAGTATTTTTTTCTTACCTCAATAGTCACATGTTTCTTGTTTTTTTTTTGTGCGCGTATTCCTTAGCCTTGACAGATAAATAAAATAAAAAAAAGTTTAATTATTGTAGTAAAGAGGCTTCTGTGGGATTTATTTTATATTTTACTAGTTTATACCCGCGGCTACTATCTCGCAACTAATCTGTCTAATTTCTAAACTGATTAAAAAAAAGAGAGATAATTTTTTTTTTAGGTAAGTAGGTACTTTTGTTTGTAATGGCTAAAAACTCTTTTACCTAAGAAAAGCTACATTATCAGAAAACAATGTATGCTGTATTTTATATTAAAAAAATTGAGATCTCTACAGAAATTACATTTGTAATCCAAAATATCAATAATATTGAAGAAATTGACTTTTAGGGACGGGATATACAGGAAAATTCATTTACTTGCAGACGAAGTCGCGAACGACATCTAGTTCCGACCTCTTTGTCACTTTTCAGCACATAAACTTCTTTTGCAAAAAATCAAGGACAAACCAACAAACATTAGACATTAATAAAAAAAAATCATAAAACTTTTTCAGAACCATAAACTAACAAATAAAGGCATAGATCGATCGTTCGAGTCGTGTATTACTCAAGACCTTGGAAGAATAATGGACTGGAAAGAGCCTAAGAAAGTCTGCACTGTCTGTTACGTATGTGACAAACTATATTGTTCATTTGATTGACGTTTACTAGCAATATTTAAAAAATATTATTATTTATCCCAATAATTCTATAAAAAGAAATAATGAGTGAAAATATTTAATGCTCAGCTGTATAAAGTCCATCCAGAACGACTGTAGGAGGAATAATTAACTCGGAATCGTCTCTTTAGACAATCAAAAAACGGACACGCTTATATAGTTATCCAGAGTTATCCCTGCCTCTAATGACAAACAAAAAATTTTTCCTCTAAGCTCAAGACAGTCTTGAGTTCGTACAAAATTCTGTAGAAAAAAACATTTCCAGTTCTTTTTCAAATTTTCAAAATTAGAAACCTTATAACCTTATTGTATTTTAATAGTTTTATGTTTGTGTTTTTGTTCAATAAATAACTGTCACTACTACTTACCTAGATAAGTAAAAAAAAAAAAAAGAAACCTTATTCAAAGAAAAACCTTATTCAGATTTATCAACCAGATCGGTCGTAATCAAATAATGCGCTAACTACCGAACAGCATTCAATTTGAATTTAAATAGACCTTATTTTTATGGTCGACTACGAAAATTTATTAACACAAAATAGTAATAAATTTTATATTAGGTATCCTCTCATTACATTTTTTATTAACCAGACCAATCCAGCCGTTTTCAAGTGATGCGCTCAATACACACCATTTTAAGGCGACTACAAAATTTATTAACACAATTTTTTTTCCGCTCATTTTTATCAACTTTCATAGCTTATCGTACCATGGCTAGTTGCTATTCCAACTTACGTATGGCAGTCCATTCATGTGATTGGTAGAGTGTAAACGTGTGTGTTAAACAAATCGTTAATAAGTGAAAACAAACGTATTTGAATAGTAAGTTTTTATACCATTATAAAACCCATTGATAAATTTTTTATTGTCGTAGATATTATGAGATTCCATACCATGTTCACGTTTGGTTATTGTTATTAAAGATTGTAAGGTCTGTCTAATACTTTGTCTAATATTAATAATTATGTGAAGAGAAAACTGTGGATCCCTTTTTAAGACGCACGGAGTGTGAAACTAGGCATAGTAAAAGTTTAAAATTATGGAAAAGAAAAGCAGAAAGCTAAAATTTATTACAAAAAAGGACGGTCGAATTTCGCCCACTGACTAGACCACTAGTAATACTATAAAAACGTATTTTTTTTAAACCAGAACGAAAATAAATCACATCGTGAAGTGAAAAACTTTTTTTTTAACTTTAGTAGAATTATCGGGATATTTATCAGGTTTTTTATGGAAATTTCATCGCATTGTATCATATTGTTATTCACAAATAACTGTTTTCTGTAACGGTAAACTCAAAGATATTGGAAAGAAGGAGATATGCCCGTCTGGTATAAAATGTACAGGAACCTAGTGTCTCCAGTTTGTCCCTACCACTCGCCACAACTACACACGCAATTCAATAAACGCAATGTCTCGGACCAATCTCAGACATTCTCGCATACAACAACTCCGTGCATGCTGCACAAACAAATATGCACTTTATTACTTTATACACAGCGATCATGCAACATGCACTGCCCTTACTCAGTCTTACTCACACATGGATCTACAGCGAGTACTTTCGCGACCGATACCTGCGGAGCTACCACGACATAAATTCTAATGTTGAAAATATCGTTATGTTATTTTTACATTGCTTCGTTTATTAACACAGTATCGAACTGAGATAGTACTTAAGAAGCAATGTATTTCGTACAAAAATAATAAAGTTGTTGAGCTCCATGAAAACCAAAATAACATAATAAAGACAGCAAATATTTTTAGATTTGTTGTTTTTAATGAATTTAAAGATAAATCTAATATAATTAATATGGTAAATGATTGTTTTACTAATTAAGTTTATTGTTTTATATCGATTTTTATAAGATTCCAGTAAACAACGCGTCATTTCGTTAAAATTACTCGGTCGCGGTCAAAAGTGTACTGGCTGCCGGTATCGGCCATTTAGCCACGTACGACTCGAGGAATCGTACGGCGTAGACGTGGGAACGCCCCCTTGCCACTTCTCCTTATTTAATATTTCTATGGGTAAACTGTACATGAATGCTAGAACCACGTTAGAGATGCAATTACAGTCGCGTGTTGACGGGGATTTGTGTTTGATGAATTTAAGGTTCATATTGCTTATTCATCATTATTTACTCTAAAATAAATCATCAAGTATGGATGTAAAGGGTAAAACCACAAGACAACAAAGACAACCTCTCCAGATGGGGGTTGTTAGACAGTGCCGATCTTCGGTGTGAGTGCGGCGTCTCCCCGCAGACAATGGCCCACCTTTTGTCCTGCTTCACAGGCCCTGCCACCTGCACGTTAGACGACCTAATGACTGCATCTGGGAACGCGGTCCGCGTAAAGGAGTTTTGGAGTGAAACATTTAAAAAATGCCATCGATTCGCAAAGAAGTAAGAAGGGGTAAAATGGACCAAAAAAATATCTATGGATTACGTGTAAAAACTATTGTTCTAGCTCTAAATAAAATGTCACGTCAATCCGAAAAGTCAAAGCGCATCAGCGTCCCTGGGTAGTTGTAACTACGAAGTTGTATGGTGTTGGACAAATCCAACAGTCATTCAACAACTAGGTTGTCACTTCTTATTTCACTGATAGCCTAGTGGTATGACCGTCGACTAACAAGTCAGTGGTCTCGAATTCGATCCCAAGGCACCTCTGACTTTTCGTAAGTTATGTGCGTATTATTAATTAATAATCAGTTGTTAAAACGGTGAAGGAAAACATCGTGATAAAACCAGCACACCTGAAAGATTTTTCAATGGCGTGTAAAGCCATGTCAGAAGCCTACGGACGGCAGTCTGACGCCCAACCGTAACAGGCCCAAGAGGACGATGCGTCGTGTTCCACGCGCGCCTCTCAACGCCGGACAACGGCAGGACCTACCATTGGCGGGTCAAGACCTGGCGGGAGGGCGGTGAATACACAAAATAACCCCGTTCTCCCGTCCAGAGGTCGTCGAGAAACACTCCATCACTGGCCCTTTGGTGGTGGAGTACCCATAAGGGGTTTTCCACACGAAACAAAAAGAAAAAGACCTACGGACGGTTTAAACTCTGACACCAGGTTGTTTACTAACCATACAATAAGAAAAAGAAGACTTCTAATTTTATTGTTTGCTATAATTAATCCATACAAAACCTATAAAAAAAACTGTGTGAAGTGATTAACGCCGGTGGTACAATAGCCTTAGTGCCTCGAGTGTCCTGTACCTACCTATTATCCACAACTTAGTATCCAAGGTTAACTTACCATAAAATATATAATTCCACTCGTTTTCCACATTCAATTACTAAAATTACGGTCAGATTAAAATCTACATACTTTTGCGTCTTACAATAAATAAACCTAAAAAACACGCGAGGTTTTTTTCAAGATTCACGTTCTGCGACAGTTTTATAAGAGTAGAAACTTTTAACTTTGGTAAAATTCTAATAATGAAATAATAATATGAAGTAAGGGGAAAGTCCGGATATGCTGAAATGAGTGTGTGTTTTCAAATGTCGTTTTGTAAATTGTAGTATGACTCACATTGGACTCACAGAATTGTGATGCCAATCATTTAAAAAAAAAGTGAATCGAGCCATTGGTGCTAATTCTTTTGCACACGCTCTAAACTAATTTAGACACTAGATTTCTCTTTCTAACAGAGATCATTAAGAGATTTTTAGAACAGAGATCATCAGAAAATGTTAGAAGATTTTTAGAGCTGTCAAACTAGTCCATTTGCGTGATATCAACGAGAATTTAGTCGGCATGTCATGGAGGTCTCGTCTAATTTTACGTCAATTGTAAGTACGTAGACTAATTTGACAGCTCTAATTTTATAGTTAAAATTACTGTCCTTTTTCTATGGTGTTTATCAGAAAGAGATATAGTTAGACTAAAATTAATTTAGCTGGATTTACAAGACAATCGGGACTATTATCAAATTTTACAGAAGAAAACCGGAATTGCCCCATCAAACGATTACTACATTTCATAGTGAATGATAAAGATTACCTTAAACCCTCTGGGCCAAAGTTGCAGACAAACAAGAGTGCGTATAAAATCCTGGTTTCAATTCCAAGGTTGGGGTAAGAGTGAATTACTGGTTCCCTTTCAGTGCGGACGCGACGCACGCGCACCTACCTCTAGTACAAAAAAACTAGCCGTAACCTTCGCAGAAATATGGCACTATATTTAAATAAACCCTCTTCCGGGGTGAGCAAATGCTAAGTGAATGTCGTACCATTAAACTGAACACTTTATTACGTATTTTAACTAGAATAAGAATTCTTGGGCTGCGTGGGCAATTATCAGTTAGTTCGTGTATATTCACGAGCTAAAATGTGGCCGTAGGTTCGAAACCCAGGCACGCACCACTGATTATTGATGATTTTTGGATTTATGTGCCTATTAGAAATTTCATTATTATACAAGTATTTACAAACTTAATATAACTACTATTTACATTTGCCTATAAAAAAAAACAAAAATAAAAATAATAGAAAAAAAAGTACCTAAATATTATACGTCAAAGTACTCCTCCGCATCATTGTCATCCGGCAAAGTGCCCAGAAGACTGGCAGCATTGCCACGTTGAATGGCAATACTTATTCTTTGACCGAAGAATAAGCCAGCCCTCTGGTCACGTGAAGCGTCGACAAGGCGCTTTGCGATATCCCGGAAAAGGGCACGCGCACTCGGACCCCATGGTCCGAGCGTCTCAACCCCAAGCGGCTCAAACATATAGCAACCAATGAGGTTGCTGTATTTGCTCCGATTATCAGAAATTAATTATCACTTGCTAAAACGCAAACGGTTAGGGAAAACATCGTGAGGAAACCAGCCAGCACAACTAAGATATTTTTCATAGGTGTGTCAAGCTTATAAGCAACAATAGCCTAGTCAGCCTAGTGGTATGACCGTTGGACTGCCAAGTCAGAGGTCGGTTGTAGGGTCAGTCGAAACCCAGGCACGCACCTGACTTTTCGGATTTATGTGCGTATTAGAAAATAATTATATATTTAAGTTATAATTACCAGGTTGTTTCATCAACCATACGCTAAAAGAAAAAAGCCGAGCCCAACAAAGTTTGGAAATAATAGAGCTAGGAGTATATTATAATCAGAACGTTTAATTTAGTTTTTTTATAGGTGTATACAGGGTTATTTGTAAAACACCAGCATCCTTAAAAGGGGTCATTAAACTCATCATTATGAAAAACTTTTACTATGGGACCAACCCTGAAATCGCAAAAATAAAATCAGCTGTTCCATACATTTTGTTGAGTCATGTAGCCATAAATGTATGGAACAGCTGTTTTTTTTTGCGAATTCAGGGTTGGTCCCATAGTAAAAGTTGTTCATAATGATGAGTTTAATGACCCCTTTTAAGGATGCGGGTGTTTTACAAATAACCCCGTATACATATATTATCGTGCCCGACCTTATGTAATATGAAAAAAAAAATGTCTATTAAACAACAGAACGTTTTGGTCGCAAACATGATAACATAATATTTATAATGAAACTAATCTAACATTGATAGTAATTATAATCGTATTAAATAATTAATTTATCAAATAAATCGGTTTCCTATGTGGACTCTGAACTGTAAAACCGCCATAATTATAAGATTAACTTTTGACGATTTCATAAGTCTTTCTTTATCGTATAATTCATAACCTATGTCAGAGTTAAAACCGCCCGTAGGTCTCTGACATGGCTTTACATATTTTTGTATTTTTTTTTACATGTTATAGCACATGATAGCTTATTAAATATAATTATTTAATAAGAAAATTTGAAAAAACAACTGATGACGGGTGGGATTCGAACCCACGATCTTCGACGTACCGTGTCGACGCTCTAACCGCTGAGCCACCATATCCCACCGGCACCAGTCGAAATTTCAAATCTCTTTTACACGCCTAGGGCGTGTGGCGACATCTATCGGAATACATTACGAATCCCGACTCAGTGCTCTTTCAGACAAATCTCTCAACGTTGAAAAATCTCTCAGGTGTGCTAGTTTCCTTACGATGTTTTCTTTCACCGTTTTAGCAAGTGATAATTATCGATTGCCTCGTGGGTCTAGTGATAGCAAGCGCGACTGCTGAGCACGAGATCCTGATCGATTCCTGGGTCGGGAAAAGTGTTATTTGGTTTTTACATTAGGAAATCTCAGTCACACGGAGTCTGAAATTGTGCCCGGTTAATGACAATAGTCTTGCACACTATTACATGGGATTTATAACATAGCCGGCGAAACGTGGGTGTACTGCATACATCTCTGCCTACCCCCTACGGGGAATACAGGCGTGAGACTATGTTATGATAATTTATTGTCTGATACACACTTTATAAATTGGGAAAAGGGCAGGAAGATGGACACACATTAATTCTAAAAGTCAAAGCTGGGATCCAAACCTACAATCTTTAACTTGCCATGTGGTCATACCACTAGGCTATCACTGCTTATTTTAAAGACTGATACATATCATTCCCAATTTTTCTACTTCAGATGCCCTCATCCACCTTCTACCGACTCCTGGGTCAGGGAGTGACCCTCACTGTTCACAGTGTCAACTCCCTTGTCATGTTCCTGTCAATGCAGGATGAAGAGCTGATGAAAGACCCGCAGATCAATGAGATGACGTCAATGCAGAGCCGATATCTTACTGTGTGGAATATTGTGAGTATTTTATCTTGTCTGAAGGCTTAGTCCCTAGTAGGTACTATCGTGGACAACGCCGGTGTACCACTCTTAAGATTAGAATCGCTTGCGCCTGCGTCCGAACGAAGCGCTAGTCCCGCCCCTACGCACGTAGCATCGTTCAAAGCATTTTGATCGCAAAGTGGTGCACCGTTCATGTCCGCGATAGTACCTAAAATTTTAAAAGGCAATATTGGAATAAAAGAATAATTATTTAATAAGAATAATATTGTCGCATTCGTTGCGTAAAAAGATTTATTTATTTGTCAAGTCCTGACGTTTCGAGTTGCAGCTCTCGTGGTCGCAGGCAGAGTTGACAAATAAATAAATACATATTTTTTATAATTTTCTCTGACTTTTTGTAAGTTGTGAGCGTATTATAAATTTATCACTCTAATTACTTACTCCGTGCATCGGAAAGCACGTAAAGTCATTAGCCTGATCTCTTTCCGGTCGTGTCGGATCGCTGTCCCATCGGACTATGAGAGTGAGGGTATAGAGAGGGCTAATCTCCGTTGAGATTGGGTGCTGTGACCGTAATTCAGTCAGGACATTGTTTTTTTTTATTCATATGCTTATTGCCGTAGTAGCTGATAACAAGAAATTTAAAAAATACATGCTGAAGTGTTTTAACTACTATGTCAATTATGTTGTATTTTTTTTATTTTCAGTGTTTTCAGTTCTTTTATTTTTCACTGGCTTTTGCTTGTGACTTTTTAACTATAATTGGAAAGGAAAATCTGTTGCCTAAGAGCATTAGAAGATTCAGGCAGACTTTCTTCTCGGTGGTAGCAGTTCCTGTAGCTTCGGTGAGTATTTTTTTCGAGAACTTTCTGACTGCGAGTATTTAGAGCGTTCTTTTGGGTTTTGAAGCCCAGCAGTGGGCCTCCGGTTATCATTTAATGTGGTAGACGTTATGCCGAGTTGATGGCCTTGATACTCGGAGTTGACAACTCGAGGTTGCTGACAACTCGGGGTTTCTCAGGGGTGGACAGAATCCGTAGCAAAATCATTCACCAGAGAACTGAAATCCTAGCTAATATTAGCTGGAAATAATGGATAAGAACTAATAAGACAAAATATGACACGAGTCGATTAGTGGTAGCAAGCGCGACTGCTGAGCATGAGGTCCTGGGTTCGATCCTGGGTCGAGCAAATTGTTATTGAGTTTTACCTTCATGTATATACTCTAAGGTTTTTCTATTAGAAAATTCTCAATAGCAGCACGAAGTCTGGAATTGTGCTCGGTTATTAGCAATAGGCTCGCCACCTATTACATGGGACTTATAACATAGCCGGCGAAATGTGGGTGTACTGCATACACCTCTGCCTGCCCTTCTGGGGAATACAGGCTGTTAACTAAAACTGGTATAAAATGGGGATTATCACCCGTCTCCTCGTGACCACGACTAGTATAATCTCCTTGAATCCCCATTTTATAACAGTTCATCATCGTACAAATCCCCTTTCCTTTTGTTTCAGATAATTTTCGTGATATTTTGGCCCATCTTCATAATAAATAGAGAATTACTCTTCCCTGCGTTTATAGACCAAATATTTTCATTCAAATCTAATTTGGTGATCCATTTCTTCATACTGCCAGCGGTGTTGTGGGAACTAGCCTTTCTGCCGAGGCCCATTCCTAAGTCGCATAGAGTGAATTTAACAATACTGACAGTATTGTTAATCGGATATTTAAGCTTGTAAGTATTTAATGTTATTTGTTATTTATTCATTTTATATTTGAGCAGCCCTGCACATATCGCTCTAAACTAGTTGGTCAATCAGTTGATAGAGTGGTTGGACAACCAGTTGGTAGACAGTTAGTAGCTCAATCGTTGGAGGACAGTTGCTAAACTAATTAGACGATCAGTCACTCAATCAGTTGGTGGATCAGCTGATCAAACAGCTGGTGGACTAGTTTTTAAATCAGTTGATCGATCAGTTATAAAACCAGTTGATAGACCAGTTCTAATCCAGTTATTCAACCAAAATTATTGTTTGTCGACTAGTTGCTGAAGTCGTTAGAGGACCAACTGGTCCAATAGTCAACCAGCCCGTCGATCTTCGATTAATGGGTCGGCGGGCTTTTTGATCGACTGAATCAACCTTGTCGACCCGTTGTTCGAGCAGTTGGTCAACTAAGTCATCTAGTTGGTCAACCATTTAGTCAATCAGTTGGTCAAGTTAATTTGGATTTTCTTTTTTTCTAGTGTCATCCACACGCACTCTCAGCGCGGACTCTTCCCATACCCAATCTTTACAATGACGTATGGAACCATATACTTCCCAATGTTTATAATAGCCATAGTATTTGGCATAGTAGCCATATATTACTACCAATGGAGACTAACAGCTTTCTTCGTTGTACCAGAGAAGAAAACACATGGTAGAAAAATTAAAAAGTCTTGAGAATTACGAGTGGGTATTGTAAAGAATCTGTGATTTTAATTTAGTATAAAAATAAAGCGAATTTTAAAGAAATATTAGTTTTTTTTTATATTGCTGCTATTTTTAAACGGTTTTACTTAGCTTGACCTGTTAATTATTTGGTTTAAAAGTAATCGATATTTCACCCCCTTCCTGTTGACAGATTGATCTGATATTTGGTTCACAACTTTAGTTTTGATGACAAAACCGTTTTCGTAAAAAAATTTTTACTTAGGTAGGTATATTTTTTAATTAAAAATTTTACTTATAACTTCATAATCTATCCTGTGTTCACAAAATTAATAATTTAAATTCAATTTTCTTGCACATGCTCTAATGTATTTGGGCACGTAAACTAATTTGCTGTTGGCCCCGGCTGTCATGAAGATCTTTGACAGTCGTTATAGAGAGTCAGTAACCTCATAAAATGTTGACAACTGATCTAACTTTAGAACATCGTTTCCCTATGGGCTGTGGGGGTCAGATAGGCAGGCGCTCCGTAGAGTAGTGATATTTAGCTGACTCTGGTTAAATTAGAAGGCCAACGGCTTAACGTGCTTTCCAAGGCACGGAGTAAATGATGATTAATTTCTATTACGCACATAACTTACGAAAAGTCAGAGGTCGCCTTGGGTTCGAACCTGAATCCTCTGACTTGCCAGTCACTTGTCATACCACTAGGCTAACACGTCTAAAATAGGCTACAATTTTGTAGTAATAAGAATAGATAAGTTAAATAAATACAAGTTTAATAAATAAAATATTAAATAAATAAATAAAAGGTTAAATAAATAAAACACAAACGCATTTGCAAGTGATTCGAGAATAATAATAAAAACAATAACATTTATTTACTATTGGTTCTCAAAATTCACCATTAACTACTTCAATAGGTACAATGTTTTTTTTTATTTGTATTTGACTTCATAAACCAACAAAGCTTATGCGCAGTATCATCGAAAAAGGCTCAGCCGAGATTTTGAAACAAAAAAAGAGTTTTTTTTTTATATTTGTGGATATTTTTCGATCATTCAGCGCATATAAAATATGTTTTAATATATTCTGTTTTTTACATAGATATATTATGTTTTTTTTTAATATTTGTTACTCTTCAATATGTTCAGGTAATGTGTAAAAATACTTAATTATTTCATTAACAAATCAATATTTTTGATAATATAAATCATCTCATAGAAAAACAAGCCATACAAAATTTTTACTATTTTTTATTTGTTTTTTTTTCACTATTTATAATGATCTCAGATACCCGTAAATTCGTAGGTACCGTTTACAAAATAGAAACTCTTAGAAAAGAATTACATAATAATTAATGAAAAAAAACTTTTTTTTTTACTACACAAACGAACCAATTTTATGTAAAAAACACACAGACACTCATAATCGATTATTCCCTCAACATGCTTGCTTTTTCCAAAATACAATTTTTTTTTTACTCTATCCTTTACGTGTCCAAATCTATATTAGTTTTTTAGTGAAAATTTAGCAAAACATAGTATAAAAGTTTTAGAAATACCTACTAAAACTACCCAGCAAGTAAAACGATTACCCTATACTATCACTATCGCACTGACACTCAACGCTTATGTGCGAAAGAGAGGCAAGATGCTACTCTCTTCACCCTTCAATTTGCACCAATCAAGTCTAAGTTTTGCACGAAATGTGTGGACACGGCGTTATTTTTGGGATGGTTGTGCACTTGCGACTTTTTAATTGCTTTAGCTGGAGGCCTTTTAGGTCTCTAAGGCCTTTTAGGTCTAGGCTAGAAGTCCAGTTAATCAGTCTGAGCTCCTAAAGCTGTAACTGAGAGAGACCACGTAGAAAAAAAAAGTATTTTTTAAGCTACTCTGTGACTGCGACAATAATTACATTTTTAATTTACTATTTTTTGTATAAATATCAAGGAACTTCAATGTTTAAAAACTTTTTGCTTGAGAAGATTTAAGGACATCTTGTCTACGCGATAGAAAAAAATATACAGACGGAAACTACATTAGAAATAGATAATTAATTAGATTTATATTCAAATTGCAAATAAAAATATGAAAATTCTTTCCTTTTTACTAAACCGAAAAATTACAAGTTGAAAACTGATGACATAAGTAGGTAGGTATATAATATGTTGACATAATACATTGTTGATAATAAAGATGGATTTTCACTTAAATATTTCAAACAAACAAATTTTAGCAAAAAAGTCGCAAGTGTACCCAAACTTTTTCAATAATTTATTTTTTTAAATAAATTCGTCATACATGGCCGGTCTAAACAGTTCGAATCTGAATTTCTGTACCTTGAAATTCAATGTTCAGTTCATTCAAAAGTTTTTTTTTATTTTCATGATATTTTTTAGATGTAAAACCATAAACCATTGTTATGAAGCAAAGTTTTGAGGAATTTCAGCCAATTTATCAGTCTTAGTGCCCTAAAATGTTATTTCCAGATTTCGTTTTGCCTTTTTGCTAATTTCATATTGTAATCCTTCAAGGGAAATGTCCAATTGTAATAAAATCGTAATGCAAAAACACGAAAATTTAAAATTAAATATTAAGTGATTATAAATGAGAACATTTCAAACATTTTTAGATTTAGTATTATTTTATAATAAAAAACAGGTAGGTAATATTTATAAATTACATTATACTGGGTACATTTATTGTAACATTTTATATTCTATATTTATTTAACAATAAAAATTAATTTTACAAATTGGACATTCCCATAGCGAAGCTAAAAATAATAACTAAACAATCTAAACGTGTGCGCCTAGTTTTTTACATTTTTTTTAATTTTTGCAAATTAAAGTGTACATTACTTTTTGAAAAACTGTAAGTATTGCATATGCTAATAGTCGTGGAAATATTTAAAATTAATTATTTCTACGTATATATCTGAGTTTTAATAAAAAATAAAATATAATATTATAATGCTTTGAAAATTAACATTTAAACCACCCGTATGTATTTATTTTAACTATTATGATCTCACTATATGATTATCTTATTTTATGAATAAGTAAAAAAAAGGAAACAGGAAATAAAAAAAAATAAAACAAAACTAGACAATAACAGATTGCTTTATTTAACAAAAAATATATAATATATAGAAAGGAAAAAACAATATTTTTCATATGATCTGTCAAGCATGCTCGGAGGCCATTTTGAAAAATTTGTTTCTTTAATTATATTTTTTAATAGAATGTAAAATTAAAGATAACCCATCGAACCTTATGATATTTAATATAAAATACATATGATTAATAACTATTTACAAAATACAAGTTAAGATTTATACTTTTTTATTAACATTAATATAATCCAGTCTATAGTAAAGGCTATTCGACAAACTTAGTATAATGTTAGAAAATTGATGGTTATTTTAATATTCTAATAATTAGTAGCAGGCAATTTGAAATAAAATAAAATATACGTATACAATCGCGTCAAGCTGAATTAAAAATAAAACGGTAAAAAAATAATTTACGTATTTACGGATAAAATACAACAGTTTATTATGCAAAATTGTGTTTTTTAATTTTTATATATTTTTTTTTTATTTTATTATGCAAAATTGTGAGATAATCCCGAACATGGCACCCAAGCAAAGACATGAAAAAAAAATGAGATCAAATTTACACTACGCGCGAGAAAAATAAAAAAAAAAATTGCCTGCTATACATTACAAAAATGATTTTTGTCCGTGAAAATTTGATTTTTCATTCTCGAAATTTTATTCTCGTTTGAAAATTTTGTTCAACGCACGATTATTATCGACTTATTATTATTATAATAATTATGATTTGCATTTTTCCATCGCTTTAACATATCCGACATATATGTACTTCTTTATTTAAAAACAACGAAAAAGATACAAAAAAATGGGCAGTATCATGTATTCCTATATTACAACTTAAATCGAAAATCTACAGAAGAGAAAAAAACATCAATAATAATAATAATCATTTGAAATAAATAACAAGTTACATTCTTTAAAAAACTGTTAAAATTAATAAAAAAGAATCCTATTTAAAATAAGTTTCGTTCGATTGAAACTGTGATCTTTAACTTGCTACACCTTTATAACTTTTTTATTTATTTCTTAATAAAAACTCTATTCCTATTATTATATCTTTATATAATAATAATTATTATTATTTCTTCATTCAGAGTTAGATACACTTTACGATAATTATATTACGATATTCCTTTGTATACAATACACAATCAAACATACACAATGTCTAATTATGTATTAAATAAACCACAAAATGTGTGTAACGCTAATAATATTTCTTGTTATGAAAAATAATAATAAGAGAAAATCATAACAAATTAAAAAAAAATCTTCTGAGAATTAATAAAGGCAAAACTAAACGCATTTAAATGTAACTAGAATCGAATTAAATAAACTTCCGTTTAATTATTGTACGTACATACTTTTAAGTAAATATTTTAACAGTCTCAAGGTACATACATACATACAATTATAAATATATTAACAAATATTTAGATGTGTTCAGTTTTACTTTTTTTTAAATGGGAATTAATAAAAAAATAGCTGTCACACTGTATTAGAGTCTTTGAGGTCTCAGAATGCCATCTTCCAGCTTTGTTGGGCAAAAATGAGATCGTTCTTACGCAACTTGGTAGAAACCTGGGGGTTGGTAGAAATCCGTTGGTAGAAATGGCAGTTTAGCCGTGCGTGTAGTCTAACACGCTGTCTAGTGAGAACAACTCCTTGTAAAGCGCTGGAAACACGTGGTGGGGGTGCGCTGCTTTGAAGCGACACAGCGCTTCAAGGTGCATCAGTGATAGTTCTCTGCAAAAAGAGGAGGAATAAGTATTATAATAAATATAAAAAAATATTATTTAAAAAATAATTCCGACTATTAACTAAAAAATAGAAAGGCGTTGGTTATATTATAGATAGATATACAGGGTTATTTGTAAAACACCAGCATCCTTAAAAGGGGTAATTAAACTCATCATTATGAACAACTTTTACTATGGGACCAACCCTGAAATAGCAAAAAAAACAGCTGTTCCATACATTTATGTTCACATGACTCAACAAAATGTATGGAACAGCAGATTTTTTTTTGTGATTTCAGGGTTGGTCCCATAGTAAAAGTTGTTCATAATGATGAGTTTAATGGCCCCTTTTAAGGATGCTGGTGTTTTACAAATAACCCTGTATAGATCACACTGTGTTCACAAACGCAGTCGGAGTTACACTCTCTCTCTCTCTCTAAATACAGAAAAATATTAAAAGATGGATCCCACTGCGTTTGTGAACATTAAAAAATATAAATATTACTTGCTAAACACGGGGAAAAAGAATATTATCACTTGCTAAAACGGTAAAACAAAGCATCGTGAGGAAACTAGCACACCTGAGAGATTTTTCGACAGTGTAAAACCAAATCAGAGGTCTACGGGTGGTTTAAACTCTGACACCAGGTTGTTCATCGATCATACGATGAAGAAGAAGAGAAACACGGATCAGCAAGCATGGTTTAGAAGCTGAAATGGCAGTGGGTCGGCCATATTAGCCGCAGAACAGATTACCGGTGGAGTAAGTTAGTTCTTGAGTGGAGACCATGGATCGGCAAAGGTAGTGGGATGCCCTCAGATTAGATGGAGTGACGATCTTCGTAAGATGGCTGGCACGAAATGGATGAGTGAGCCGGACATCGTCCTAAGACCTATGTGCAGCTGTGGACTGCTATAGGTTGATGATGATGATGATGATGAAATGGATGATCTGGATGATCCTAATTCTGTTCTCCTGCTTTAAAAGCAGTGCTTCATCGAAAACCACAACACTCCTTCCACCAGTGCTCTCGGTGATCAAAAACAAATAGTTTTTTCATAATAAGTAGGAACTAAGTACTTTTATAAGTAAGTTTCATCTGATTCTGTGACTTTTGTAATTTGGTAGTGTTAACTTTGAGACCTACTATAAATTTCTGTATGTGGAATTCAGGCAGTAAAAAAGTTAATGCTACCAAATTAAGAGTGTAACGGAATTAGATGAGTTTGCTATAATAAGTACAAGTGTCTTCTCCTTGAGGATGTTATTATCAATATGTATACCAAACATAAGTTAATTTGATAATGGTGCTAATTCTCTTGCACACGTTCTAAACTAATTTAGACTCAATATCTCTCTTTCTAACAGAGATCATTAGAAAAGGATAGAAGAATTGTCAAACTGATACCAACCAGAATTTAGTCAGTATGTCATAGAGGTCTCGTCTAATTTCACGTCAATTGTAAGGACGTAGACTAATTTGACAGCTCTAATTTGATAGTTCAATTTGCTGTCCTTTTTCAATGATGTCTATTAGAAAGAGATATAGTTAGACTAAAATTCATTCAGAATCAGCACCATTGGGAAGCGGCTAATTTGTTTTATTTTAAAATAGATTCAAAATAGGTACATTGATCATCGCTAATTAGGGAAAAACTGAACTTAAACTTAAATTTAAGTAATGTTGTGTCTATGGAAATTTAAGTAGGGAAATTTTTAAATGGCTGCTTGTTATTAATTAGTTAGTAGATGCTTACATCTACTAACTAGGGACTTAGGGAAATTAGCAGCTAAATTCATAAATTTAGCTGCTAATTTCCCTAAAATAAATTAATAATAAAAAAATCTGACAAACGTACCTTAAGGTAGGTATCTTGGCCAGCAATGTGTCGAGTACCGTGACGTCACCCTTGAGCGGCGCGTGGTTTGTCTCTATTTCGTGCCGCATGGCAGCCATTGACATGTTAAATAGACACTGGATCTCAGGGTTACCGCGAACGCCGTGTCGTTCTGTGAAAAAAGAAAAACAATAAATTAAATTGTCAAATAATATAACAAACATGCAAAAAAAACAATACAGTCGAATTGAGAACCTCCTCCTTTTTTGAAGTCGGTTAATAACAATTAATATTGTATTAAGAGGGTTCAAAAATACGACAAAATACTTCTGAAAAGGTAGGTTCCCTTTCGCTTTGTTTTGCTCGTCTTGGCGAGGGCACTACCGTGCTCCCAGATATTAAACAATATATTAAAATAAACTAATATATTAAACATTAAACAATTAATATATTTGATAATTAATATATTAGGTATACAATAATTATTATATTATTAGCTACAATTCATCCTCCCAGCCTTATTATTCCCATACTTTGTTGGGGTCGGCTTCTAATCTAACCAGATGCAGCTGAATATCAACCCAAAGGGATACGATATTCTAAAGCTAGATCAGTAGTCAGGATTTTTGGAACTGACTCCCTATATCGACTGTCAAAGATCTTTATGACAGCCAGAGCCAAGAGGCACGGAGTAGGTGATAATTAATTTCTTACACGCACATAACTTACGAAAAGTCAGAGCTGCGCGCCTATCACGATTCAATAAAGTTGAATAACATAGATACATTAAAAAAAAATACAGTCGAATTGATAACCTCCGCCTTTTTTCAAAAGTCGGTGTAAAAAGAAAGAAGATAGCATCATGTCTTACCTGGCCACAGTAGCACAAGGCTCTGGTAGAGGGCCAATTCAGTCTCAGTCAGTTTGAGTCGCGCGATCGTCTTCGCCGCTTCAAATATACCCACCACAAGGCCTACGTCACGTGGATCACTGAAAAATAAATAAAACCATATTCATTTAATGCCCTCCAGACCGATTTTCGGTCACAGCGGCCAATTTCAACAGAGATTAGCCAACTACGCAGGAGATATTGTAACACAGGTGCTCTCTCCATTCCTTCACTCTCATAGTCCGATAAGACGGCAATCCGACATGACCGGAGAGAGATCAGGCGCAGGGCGTTAGGTTACGTGCTTTCCGAGGCATGGAGTAAGTGATAATTAATTTATATACGCACATAACTTACGAAAAGTCAGAGGTGCGCGAGCGGCTTGGGTTCGAACCTGAGTCCCTGAGACCTCTGACTTGCCAGTCAACGCTCATACCACTAGGCTATCACGATTCAATAAAAAAAAACAAACAGCTGATAGGTCTTGTTGAGTTAACAACCCGAGGCAGAATCGTAAGTTAACCGGGCAAAATTCCAGACTCCGTGTTGCTACTGAGAAGGAAAAACCCAATAACACTGCCCGACTCAGAGATCGAACCCAGGACTATTTTTTTTATGACCAGGGGGAGGCAAAAATGCCTACCGCACGTCCAAGAACGTATGTGGGGCTCGCCACTAAAAACGTCTCCCCCCTGCGTGTTCCTCGCACTGTATCGGACGGGGCCGGGTATCGCAACCGCGGCTCGCAGCCCCGTCCAGTGCCTGCCTATAGGCCCGATCAAATTTTGCATTCGGGGACAATGTCCTAGCAGCCAGGTTCCTGGACATCGCCCTAACACGCTCTAAGGCCTTCGCCCCTACATCGGTCAAGGCGGGCGGCATACCGGGTTCAGCCGCCCGCTAATCGAACCTAAGACCTCGAGCTCAGCAGGCGCGCTTGCCTAGATCTTCGTAATTAAGTGTGAGTATTGATTATCTTACCGCGCATGCACACATTCCCTGATGGGTAACACTACATCTCCATATAAAACTTGGTCGCGGTTCACGTCGATCAGTCGTGAAAGCCGTACGACTGCCAACTCGAACGAGCCTGAATAAAGAGAAAAATAAATTATCGACTAACTTCCAGGCTTTTTAGGCAAGACATGGTTGGTGGTGGTGGTGATGAATGATGGGGAAAAAATAATACACATAACATAACATACTCACGCCTGTATTCAGATAGGCAGAGGTGTATGTAGTATCTACACCCACGTTTCGCCGGCTATGTTATAAGTCCCATGTAATAGGGGGAGAATCTATTGCCAGTAACCAGGAACATACTCCGTGCTACTACTAAGAATTTGTCAATAGAAATAGGTACCCAATAACATTTTGCCCGACCCAGGGATCGAACCTAGGTACATCGTCCTATTGTTGCTACCACAAGACCTCGGAATTAGATCAATGGGGCAGTCACAATTGTTTATTAGTATATCAAGCGGTAAACAACATATTTCAGGCTTTCAGCAATAGACAACCCAACAAGCAAAAACATCCCACAATTCTAGTCTTATACGACTTCAGGTTTTATAATCGTTATACAGCGGCATTTAGCTAACTAAGACGTTACTTAGATGTCGCGTGGTTGAAGACTGACCTTTAAATGATTTTTATGTGATAATATAGTCAGGTATTTGGTCCAAAGTTGCGTTTTATAAACGTGCATATTTACGTTTTAGAAACGTTTACTCGACCATTATAGAATATGTTGGATGGGAATTAAATGGATGATGGTTTATGTGAAGATACGAATACCCACCAGACTTTAACAACAGGATCTGGTCATCCTGGGTCAGTTTCATGAATCCAGGAATCAGCTTGGCGAACTCGATGATATTCTGAATCATCACTGTCAGTTTGTCCGCACAATCTAACCACATTTCTTCATACGTCATCGAGTTGTAGTAAAGAAGTCTGTAAATTAATTGGCAACATTATAAATTATAAATTACACGTCATTAAGTTAGTTAAGTGGAAAAATAAAATTTGAAATGAACTTTTTTGTGGTATTTTTTTTCTCTGGTTGGTATGGCGGCGGCTGCGGGTTTGAAGCCCAGGTTGGGCTGAGCGATTGGGGTTTTCGGCTAGAAAAATTCAAGTTTTTTTTCACTCTACTTTTATCATTTTGTCTTTTGTATCTAAAATAACATCTACAAGAAAATTTAATTTAAAAGCAATTAAAATTAATTTGATGATGTCTAAATTACTTTGGTGATATGAATAATGTATTTTTCTTTTATTCATTTTTAAACATATAAAATACATTTTTAAATATACCTTTATAAAAAATTAAAATATATTAATAAATGTATTTTATTATTAAAATTAAAATGTATACGAACTTGGAGACATCTTGTGGCTTTCTAAACATCTCGTGAATAAATTCCAGTTTAGGATTGGTATTTGCGTGTGCCTCAGCCAGACTCTTCACAAGAACCTTACTGATGTCGCCCTCAGCTGTGAAAGAAAGAAATAGTTTAGCTACTATCCGATAGATGGCAGTGTTTTGAGTTTTGAACAAAAATTGAGTGTACAATTTTTAACAATAATAATGATTAAAAAAATAATCTACAAAAATATTGACCTACAAATACAATATAAATGAAATAAAATCGCAAGCATAATTAAAATTAGCATTAACAAACTAAATTAACAAAAAAAAATACTGTGAACGACACATTATTAAAAAACATTATTATAAATAATAATAATGTTTTTTTAATTAGATAATAATTGATATTTAATATTGAAAATAAAGCTGTGTATAACATAAAATGCACAGAGATTTTAAAAAAAATTAAAAAACTATTTTTGACATTGTCAAATTCCTGTCAAATGTAGTAACAACACACATATTTTCGGTATCCTCAACAAATTAAATTTAAAATTGAAATAACAATGATATTAATACATATAAAATGCCAATCGATCCCTTGTCGGCAATTATATTAGGCACCTGCTGTTGTATGTGTTGGCGTAAGTAATATTTAATAAATAAATCAAAACTAAACTTTCCTACAATACAATACAAATTTTCGGTCCAAATTGCCCCTCTTTAAGGCGAATTACACAATAATTTGCATCACAATACATATTTCCCAAGCTGAACTTGAATAAATTTTAAAACTGTCGCCTATAATATTTAGGAGATTAAAATCTATCAACGAACTTTTTAAAATCTCTTCTGTTGCTGCAACTTCTATGATTATCGGAATATTTATTGTCAAAAAATCACTGCAATAACACTATTGTTGAATCATCTACTTGATACTTAAAAATTACGTCCACAAGAGCAATATTTATTTACAAACAAGAATCTTGTAATCGAAAAAATGGGCTATCTGCAAACCTGGGGCTATTTAGAAGTATACAATTTATTAAATCGAATATTTCTCAATTAATTCTCAAAATAAAAATACATTTTTTAAGTACCGGGGACGGGACAATAATATTTCCTATTTATCATAGAATAGAATAACATAGAATTAATCTAAAAAAGATTGTCGATCGACGAATTATCTTATTTATTTACTTTAATCATCTGCCTAGCCTTTTCCAAACTATGTTGGAGTTGGCTTCCAATCTTACCGGATGCAGCTGAATACCAGTGTTTTACATGGACTGCCTATCATACCTCCACAACCCAAATACTGGGGTACACGATACCCCTTGGTAAGACTGGTTGTCGGACTTTCGGGCTTCTGACTACCCGTAACGATTGTCAAAGATCTACAATTGACAGCCGGGGCCAAGCTTAACGTGCTGTCCGAGGCACGGAGAGTGATAATTAATTTATAAAAAGCACATTACTTACGAAAAGTCAGAGGTGCGCGGTTCGAACCCGATACCTCTGACTTGCCAGTCAACGGTCACCACCACTAAGCTATCACGACTCTGTTTATTTACTTTAATAACTATTGATATTTCAGCTTGTCTTTTACCGTTGTGTCTATCTCTTCCTGTGATCCCGTTGCCAATGTTAATAATAAGAAAACAGCAAAAAGAATATGCTGAAAGTGGGAACTCTCCTTACAAAGAATGTAGGGGTACAGGGGTAAGTGGATACAATTCTATTTACATTTTGAATATGACAATGGTGCTGATTCTCTTGTACATCCTGCTAAACTAATATTAGTCCAACTATATCATGTGCCCTGATACGGAAGAAGGCCGTTAAGTGCATAACGTAAGTTTTGAAATAAATGGCAAAAACGTGAAAAATATGCATACCTATATTATATGCATTATATGCAAAAAAGAGAACTCACTTCAATCAAAAAACTTGCACTTTTTATCATACAATTCTAGAATTCATATTTTTCGCGATTTTGCCATTTATATCGAAAGTTACGTTATGCACTTAACGGCCTTCTTCCGTATCAGGGCAGATCTCTTTCTAATAAACACCCTCGAAAAAGGACAGCAAATTGAACTATCAAATTAGAGCTGTCAAATTAGTCTACGTCCTTACAATTGACGTAAAATTAGACGAGACCTCTATGACATGCCGACTAAATTCTCGTTGATATCACGCAAATGGACTAGTTTGACAGCTCTAAAAATCTTCTATCCTATTCTAATGATCTCTGTTAGAAAGAGAGATAGTAAGTCTAAAATAAAATAAAATATATAATAAAAGCCATGGACTAGCGTATAATGTAAAAAAGAGTGTAATCATGGTCTTTGGGGCCAGGGGGGAATGCCCAGATGAGGCGCCTCCAGTTACACTTAATGGTGTAGCTCTAACCAGAGTTTACGAGTTTAAATATCTTGGTCATATATTATCCCCTGGCCTCAAAGATGATGATGATATTGAAAGGGAGCGAAGGGCGCTGTCTGTGAGAGCGAATATGATTGCCCACAGATTTGCGCGAGCCTCTAGGGAGGTAAAATGTACTCTGTTTAGAGCATACTGCACCTCGTTGTACACGTGCAGTCTGTGGGCTCATTTCACTCAAAAATCATACGGCGCCCTTCGCGTTCAGTATAATAATGCATTCAGAGTGCTGATGGGGCTGCCACGTTACTGCAGTGCATCAGGGATGTTCGCGAACGCTCGTGTTGATTGCTTTTGTACGGTTATGCGAAAGCGATGTGCATCCTTAGTGCGTAGGGTACGGGGCAGCCCCAACAGCATTCTGAGTATGATAGCTAGTAGATTGGATTGTGTGTTTGTGAACCGCTGCTGCACGGTCTCAGCTGCACCTGTGGCCCTGAGGCAGTGAGTTTAGATTTATATTATATTTATGTATATATTGTATTGTATATTATTACTAACATAGATATAGGATCCATTGTTACTAACCCAAATGAGTCTTTGATACTTGAAATAAATGAATTATTATTATTATTATTATTAAAATAATGTGAGTGCAAGAGAATTAGCACCAATGACAAAATGTGATAAAAAAAGTTTAGTTTTACTAAACCTTTTTGCGTTAAGTCTAGCTAAATCCGCGAATTTTTTTACAAAACCAAGTCGACTAATCGATTGATAACCGATACCTGATCGATGAATAATTAATACACATCGATTAATCGGACTTTAAGACATATCCAAAGGCTTTTAGTTAGAATTCTAACAATTTGTTTCACAATAAAAAGGAGATATATTTAAAAAGTTACTTATTTATGGTCTGTATATTATTAATTATTATTTACGCACCAAGTACCAAAAAATATGTAAACATACATCATTTCCAGATTATTATCCATTTTTTTACAATACATATAAAATACATTGTTTAATGTATATAAAACAGAAAAATATATATTTAAAAATATAGTAGCCCAACAGTATCGGGAACAGGGTCCAAGCTACCAGTGGTCATGATTATTATCTTATGGCTTTTTCTGTTGGTTTTCTACATACAGTATTCGCTTTTTTTTATTTTAATATCAAGATTGGCTACCAAGGTTTTAGTCTCTGAAGAGAGTTGGTAAATGTCTTCTAATCCCCTGAGAATCTCCTGAGGGGACATTCATCACAATGTGCTTGATAGTTTACAATCGCAATTATTACTTATGACAAACCTATGCCACCTCATTAGTGAAACTGACTGATAATATATGAAAGTGTAGGTGATGCAGGTTTTCATGGAGTAATAAGACAAATATGAAGGCTTATTTTTGTAGAAAAAACCTTAGAGGAAACATTTTTCCAGATCCTTCTTCCAAGGAAAAAACGCACAACAAGTTTGACACTTGTTTGACAGTTATAAAGATGTATTCAAGTGTTTGCAGTCATTGGTAAGTACTTACTCGTAAATCAAAAATGTTCAACCTAATCAGGATCATGCACCATTACCCAATAAACGAGACAAGCGAGAGGCTTCTAACAGGTGTGCATCTCTTT
The DNA here is from genome assembly GCA_936450705.2 of Protodeltote pygarga. Taxonomy (NCBI): domain Eukaryota; kingdom Metazoa; phylum Arthropoda; class Insecta; order Lepidoptera; family Noctuidae; genus Protodeltote; species Protodeltote pygarga. The sequence continues at coordinate 4,687,425 of OW388275.2, forward strand.
CTACTAGGGTGTCCAAATAAAATTAATTTCATATTAATTCTTAAACCTCCATTTATTAGTCAGTTGACTTTTTAAATAGTTTTATCATAAAATAAAATTAGTAATAAATAATTCTACCGCTCTTGTGCTATCCCATTAATTTCGGATATCTGTTTAAAACTAGTGATTTAGAAAACGAACTTTAGTGCAACGTTTTAGAGTATACTTTTGTAAAAATGCAAAGTACGTAGAGCATTCTTGATTTTAATATATTTAATAAAAAATTAAGAAAGGTAAGCTATTACAATACTATTTTTATATTTTAAGACTTTTTTTATTTATTAATTAATTTTAAGATTGAAATTTCAGATGCGGTCTTCGCGAGGTACCTAAGTCACCTACACAAAGGCTATAAAATCTTTTATATTTATAAATAAAGACCCTCGACACGAAAAAACCTATTTTTTGTTGCTAAGAACACTCCATCCAATTATAATCATCCATAAAATTGGTCAATTTGTTTAGGAGTTAAGATGCCACAGACACATCAAACTTGCAACACCCCTCTTTTTGTGTCGGGGGTTACAAAATAAAGAACACAGGTTAAAAACTTAACCTGTTAATGAATGTTTACATATTTTTTTACAAACTTGGTGCGTAATGCAGCAAATTGCACCCATCTGGTAAAATAATTAGTTTTTACCGACCTCTTAAGGAAATTGTTTTACAATAATTACTTTACCATATTATTTTCTTAATAAATAACTAATTTTTTTTATGTATGTTATTTTGCCGCTCGCCCTTCGTGGTGAATCAGGGCAAACTCCTTCTAATAATCGCACAAAATATGTGACGCTTATGATGAGAAGAGGCCTATGTCCAACAGTGGACTGATTTAGGCTGTATATTATGTATGTATGTTTTTACAGGTTTGCTTATTAAATGAAAGTATTAATCGCAAAAACAACCGACTCGGGCGGGACTTCTACCTTTGGCAAGCCGTGCCATCGCTTTCGGTAGTCATCGCCATCACCACTCACCTTTATGGCTTTAAGAAAGAAACTCATAAGCTGATAAACGGAGAAACTAAAGCGGGTAGGACTTGGTGGCGTAGTTGGTAAAGCGATGGCACGGCATGCCAAAGATTACGCCAAGTACCGCCCAAGTTAGCTGTTTGTGCGAGTTTCTTATTAAATAAGTACTTTGAATTAATGCATTTTTATTTATTAATTTAATTAAATTTTAAGTATTATGTTTCAGATTTCGTTTTCGCGAGGTACGGTGTATGACCCGACCTAATGGGCTGCGGAATTGTTAAGTGAATCATGTTTTCCCAGTTTCCATTGTAACGTCTACTGTTCGAACTTGTCCGTCTTCTCCGGGGTAAGTTATTACAATTATACACCTTCCATTATAGGTATAAATTGTTTTTTGACAGCTCGACGATAGTGATGTCCCAAAGGAAATAATCATAGCATCATGCTATTTAATCTGAATCTAGAAACTTATAACTGACAAACCTATTATTTTTTTACTTTTCAAAGGACTTCAATAATATGATATGTATTTATTGTTCTTGGAAGTCAATAACAACAACAAACTGTCAATAGAGTTCGTTCCTATTCTCGAAAATTCAGGAGACAGTCTAGTTATGAGATTTGCTATGGTTTGATATGATAATTACCTAGGATAAACAGTTCGGCCTTTCAGAAAACTAATTTTTAACAAAATATATAGCCTACAGAATCTACTTAAATAAAATGTAGTTACATTACAATGAAAGAATTGTAATTGAATTTTGTTGTCTGTCTGTTTAAATAACATATTACACCTTATTTTCATATTAGCATTTATTTATTTGTAATTTGTGGCATAATCGTAGTAATTGTTGTGCGGCACATCACTAAGGGAGCGGTACCCGTCCATGAAGCACAATATTATTTATTTGAAATTTTAACTTATACAATACGAAACTCATGGGCGTGAACTGTCAAAAAACCAATTATATAATGGAAGGTGTATAGGTCTTTAGGCTAAGTGTTGTGAAGTAGATTTGGGTCTCCAGGTATCATCCAGGCTTTTATCTTCCTGGTAACACTTTTGTTTTGGTAAAAGAGTGGGCAAGACTAGTCGGCTAGTCAATATTTCTCAATTACAAATTGTTGTCGTCAAAGGCTCTTTTCCTTTCGCCCAAAGGTTTGCTGGAAGCAAACTCAGTGTTGAGTTAAGCTCGCCTTTGTACATTAAGGAGAAATATATAAGGAGCAGCTGATCAAAAAATGTATTGGAATAAGAATATGATCTAAAGACCGTTTCACGAAAGAAGTCCCGTATATTTATTGTACGTGGCGCTAGCGTCCACGGGACGCGTATCCACGGGACTTCTTTCGTTAAACGGTCTTTACAGACAGATGGAGTTCCCAGTAAAGTTGCAAGAGTTTCTTCTGCGGAGCTCGTTCTTCAAGAATTACCTTCAACGTAGCATTTACGCTTCGCATTAGACGTTTCCAGGCTCCATATTTGTGGGGACTAATTTCCAGATATTCAAGATCATTGTCACACTATAATTGGTCAATACTTTCTTTACAGTGTTCTTAAGTTCCTGGTTCTTCCTTTTCAGTACCATTTTTTGTTTTAAACTGCCAAGGGTATAAGCGATTGTGGTATTATCCGAACAGCCACTTGGTATTACATTGTCACTATTGGGTTTTAAGTAATTTTTTCTTAGTATTATTTTTATATTATTATAATCTATATCAATGTATTAATATTATTGAATTTTAAGTTTTATCACAGGTGCAGTCGCGATTTACGTCTTCTATACAACGGCTACTAAAATAACCTTTGATATTTATCACAAGCTAAATAAAAGCTTCATTTCACCTGTCCCGTTGTCTGTAATCAAATCTTGCAAGTTAAATTTGATCTACTTCCCGGTTTCTGATTGAGCTGAAATTTTGCATGCATGTATAAATCGGATGACAATGCAATATTATTTTGGCATTGAGCTGATCTGATGATGGAGCTGGAAGGTGGCCATAGGAACTCCGTAATTAAACGACGCAACCCCTTCGAGTTTGGGCTTCTTTGATATGTCTTGACGAGTACTTTTATGATTAGTATTACCTGAATCAAATTAGTTCCAGATAAAGGAACACTTTAAAGGTCAACAGCACAGATATTAAATTCTTGCATAAGTATACGTTTAGTTTTGTTATTTCAATATAAAAGCTTAGTTAAAAATGTTGTTTAAAAAAAACTGTAGGTACATAAAGAACACAGGACATGAAATCAACTATTGTTTTAACTAGACGAATGTTTACGTATTTTTTTATACTTGGTGCGTAACATAGTTATTGCAGCCGACTTCACCTGTTCTACAAAACGTAAATTTTACTTACAGGGAAGTGAACCTTGCTGCTTTCAACCTTACGACGATGACGATGACGATGATGATTTACCAGAACAAGGTGTTAGGTGGGCTAAAAGCGTCGTCATTTACAGAAAAACGTCTTTGTACGATTATTGTAATATAAGTGATACAAAAAATTAAGTGTTTGTTTTTTTTTTAACAACGTACTAAATTTGGCTAACTATACCTAATCAGGAAAAATACTGCGTCAATATAATGCTGTAAATACTAGCTAATTAACATTCTCATCTTAAAAAGCTTATTCAATATAATATCAAGAAAGATCGTAATTATATTTCTACCATAGCAAAATCGATTTAATAAGAAACGCTACCATCAATATAGACGTCGTTTTACATAGAGCGAAACTTAAAAGAGATAGCATAACAAAAATATTAAAAAAATAACACGACTGGGTGTAAAAATCAACAGTAATCTACAAAATAAAAGTAACCAAAAATTATCTAAACACAGCTCTGCCACTTACTAGGCAAATCATCGCTCGAACTGTGACTGGAACCCTGATGTCTCCTATTCGTCACAGCATTTGGGTTCACCATACCCATCCCCGACAAATTCATGTTCAAAGGATCCATTAATCTCCCATGTCCACTGCTGGACGTCAAGTCATCTGGACTCAAGTCTTCGCTGGTTAAAGACACAGAACTTTGACCGCTGACGAGCACAGAGTTCTGGATGTCCATCGGACTATGCTGGATGTTGGAAGGGCTGTGTAAAAAAGTTGTGGAGTCCACGTAACTGGCTACAAGATTATCCACTCCCATTGAAGTTTCTGGTTTTATCTCCTGTTTTATATTTAGAACTCCGCTGGAAATTGTAGCCGGGGATTGGATTCTGTCTTGTTCGTAGCGATCGAACTCCTGTATTCGTGTTCTTGGGAGTTCAATGGTGGTTTGTCTCATGGTTGTGGTGGAGGTTGTAGCTGTTGATGTGGACGTCGAGCCCGTCGGTCGGACTATTGTCGTGCCTTTCTGTTGTTCGTCTATAGGTAAGTTTGGTGTTAGTAGCTGATATTTAATATTTACCTAATGTGTTAGTTAGATACATTTTGATAGAGATTGATTGATGATATAAATCTACTCTTATATTTAAACGAAGACTGATATAGGTACCTAATTAGCCGCTAACGTTCCCCATACATTGTTAATCCTAATAATTTCAAAATGATGGTCATAAAACTCATCTTTCTTATCTAATAACCGACCAAATTAAATGTAAAATTGTAAATGCATTAAAAGACAACATTTTGCTAACACTCCATCAGAATTTTGGTGAAAATTGTGCCTTTCCGTCCTTGTTCTTTCAGGAATGTAGCTTATCTAAGTTTTAACTTTTAATCACCAATTAATTCTTCTAATCTTATTATTCCCAAACTTGGGGTCGACTTTTAATCTAACATAATGCGGCTATCAAGTTTCTACGGAACCATAGACAAATGATCCCCAATTTATAGGGATACGAAATTCTGTTAAATTAGGAACGTTTCGCTCTGCTATTTCAATCCCAATTTATGTACAGACACCAGCAGAATAAGCTACAACAATCTGTCAAATTTCTTTAATAGATTTTCAACTTTCTTGCTAAAGTATTAAGTCCAAAGTTGATTGGGGAAATTTGACAGTTTCTCGTAGCTTGCTTTGCTATCTGTACAAACTTTGCGTGTGTCAATTCACGCAACCGTTTTAATAATTTGAACTTTTGTATAGTAAAAAAGATGGGATTGTATTTTCGTTCAACTTCACTTAATGTTTTATTTAAGAGTGTCAGACGTAATAGGCTCTTAGGGACCTTCAATAATACATACCATGACTGATGAAATCAGGATCCAAGAACCCTCCAGTCTGTTTCGGTTCGTACGCCGTGGTGGAATCGACGTAGTCAGCTGAGACGTCGTAAGACTGCTGCTGTGGCGGTTGTGTTTGTATGCCACCCATGTTGGATGAGAGCCCAGCTGAACCAGCGTTGCTGTAGCCGTAGGACGATAGCGGAGACCCGTAGCCTGGATAGCTGGAAATTAAAGAAAAGCTTTTAGAAAAAAGAAAATTTAAAGATCGATCATCGTGTGATTTGAATGCTGCAATGAACTGCAAGATAATGAGAATATACATTCTAGTTTAATGTCTAAATTGGTTTTAGAATTAAACTGCCCGATTTTCCGACGAGGCCCATCACGAAGACCCAGTAATTGCCCTCCCCGACCCTTGCTTATGCCAGCCCGAGCTGACCCTGTAGCCATAAACATACATACATACATACTTAGACTTACGCCTGTTTCCCAGAGGGGTAGGCAGAGACATTGGATTTCCACAAACCAAGCCATAAACATGTCCCTAAATAATCAAAATCACATCCAGCTAGTCCCTAGCATGTGCCCAAGCAACACCCTAAGCCGAGGCCCAAATCCCATTCGATGCGCCCTTAGCTGCTGCTGCTTTAAGTTTAGTTTAATTGCTTTAGCTGGAGGCCTTTAAGTCTCGCTAGAAGTCTAAGTTCAGTCTAAGCTCCCTAGAGCTATAACTGAAAGAGACCACGTAGAAAAAAAAATAAAAAATTGATAAATGTTTCAATTTTTATTCAAATAAACTAAATGTTTGTTGTTGAAAAATCTTTTGATATATTATTATGAAAATGGATAGGTAGCCAAGTTAATTAGAAGGCTTCATGCATTATTTTTTAATACTCCTGACCTCTTTTATACTTCTAGATCTTAAGCATCGCACCATAAACAACAGTTAACAGTCATGTATCCGTTCTAAAAAGCCAATAGGTCTAATTACATACGGTAGACGACGTTGCTTTAGCTTTTATCATTAAATAAAAACTATACATTGCTATCAATTACTGTAATTGAATAATCTCTGTTATCAGCAAAAACTGTCATCTCAAGAATTTTCCCCTCAACGTTTTTACTGTTAAATCATAAGAAAAACAAATCGTAAATCAATTGAGATATCCAAGACACGCAATAATAAAAACAACGCCATCTATCATTCTTAATGAGAAACTCTTAGTACCGCTACTCGATACTAGGTGGCAGTATTTACAGTTTACCGTTAAGCGCCATTCAGTGCCGACACGACAGAATACCGTTGGTCGCTTATAATAATGACAGCGTCTGTGATGCACCGCTGACACAAATTGAAGTCCGTGCAGTAATGAATTACAACGGTGATGGCAACTAGAAAGCTTTGAAGTCTAACAAGTCACAGTTTCATGTTGGCATCTATAGTGAATTGTATTACAAGTCGCATGAATACAATTGCGTTTAAATGTTAGAATGTACAACATAATTTAATACCTATACCGTATTTAAAGGCTTATCGTGAAAGACGTAACCTATACTGTTATGTAAAGCAATTTATTCCTATACTATAGGTAGTAGGCATCCGGGTTACTCGTGTTTTTACAACGACCAATTATAAAATTGTTAACTAGTAACCAGTATTCAGTATTTTTTATATTTTTGATCTTATAATCTTGGGGACAAAATTTTGCATAACCTAACCTAAATCAATACAGCCAAGTCCTCAATACCACCTCCTTTTCTTTAGTTTATGTTTTAAATAACAGATGGCGTAACTTACCCGTTATAATGACCATGGAACTGGTCGCTCGAGCTTGGTGTTTGTTGTTGCGCATCGTAGACGGAGTCAGGCGCAGTAGCAGTCTGCTGTCTTGTCATTTGCTCACGATGGAACCGCACCTCATCTTCCACCTTCTCACGCTGTTTCTTCGACATACGTCCGAATTTCACCGCTGCAATCCAAAAAATGAGAATATCACTTTAGTTCTGCCACTCGACGCCACGAGCGCTAGCGTCGCGCACGAAAAACTTATGACACAAATGACATAACAGGGAATCCGATATTCGCATCGTTCCCATGCCTTTTAATATTCACACGAAGAAAAAACACAACTAAAATCGGTGAGCCTAACAATACAATGCAATTATGTTCTCAATGACACCTAGCTACATCGCTTAGTTACTCAATACCTGCACACATGCAATGAAGTTGTGTGCGAAACACGAACGGAACGCGTTTGTCTCTATGTGTGCGTGATCAAACGGGTGTTGATTGGTAGTGTGCGTTCGGCGTGCGTTCGTGTGTGTCCGGGACACTTCGGCCGTTGGCACACTGCCTAGTGGAACAACGAACTCGCGAACTCTGACGTATGTATGTATAGTACGTACGAATGACGTATACTTGCTACGTAACTCGGAGCGATCCCGTTGGGCGGCAACGCGACCGATTTGAATTACGAACTCTGTTCGAACGTCGAATTCTTTGTGAGGCGCCATTTTAATTTTGTCGCGTAATTGATTTTTGGTAGGATCGACTTTTTAGTGTTCCTTGTCTATGAATTTTCTTTGTTGAAAAGTTCGATGACTTTTCTATGTCCAGTGTAAGTTGATACGTCTGTGTATGCATAATGTGAAGTGAGAGGGGTCTAATGTTTTGGTTATTTTTTCTTCAAGTATTTTGGAACAGACGCTCATAGTTTATCGTCCCAGATTGGAAGAAACAATTAAATTCGTAACAATAGTTGTTTGTTCACTAAAAACAAAGAAGTCTATGAACTGTATTTGTGTCAAAAAATATTTATTTTGTGCTTTCAATCAATATTTGAGGCTCAGTTGGGTATGAATGCTTATATTAGCATGTTCATACAAAAATTTAGGCAGTACATGAACTCAATGAGTCACATTTGCTAATAAAAATTCTGTTTAACAGTCAGTTGAAAGAAAACTGTCTGTTAACTTAATATAATGAACAATATCTTAAATGTTCATCTTTTAAAAGTCATTAAACTACGCAATAACATAGTGAAAATATCTTACACAACATTGCCTTTCCTAAAACATGTAGAGCAACAAAAAAACCCAGACAAACCGGCGTGAAAATGCAAGTAAAACACATTATAAAATATTACCGATATGACTTGTTTGAATGCATGTTACATAAAGCCGACCCGTTTACATGTGTGCGTATAAACTGTGTTCATTACAGTCTATGTGTGAGTGTCGGTGTAAAAACTTGGATATGTTTATGTTACGCTTCTTGGCTGCAACATTGCACAATTTGTAGGGGTGTGACTAAGTGTTAATTTAGTCTTATCGATAGTATAATTTTATGAGAAATAAAATAACACTGCGCTTTGATTTATTTTGGGGTAAAAGATTTTGTAATACGAAACCCAATTTTTATAATCACAAATGTTTATTATATTAGGGCTCTTCCAGACAACAGACTTTCTATCAGCCGATAGTTTGGTCGATTTCGACGTTAGTTCGGTTGCCGACAAAGTTTGATAGCCTACACGTTTACCCTTAAATTAAATTGTCGGCTAACTACTGGCCGACTTTTAAATCAGTACAGCGCTCTTTCACACGCGCACACAACGATTGTTTAGTCAGCCGACTCAGCAGATATTTCATTTGCCTCCGTTCATTTTGCTTTCAATATGCAAATGATCTTAATAACTAGCATTTTTTGGAATTATGTGCTACTATAATAACTACATTAAGTTAATGAATTTATTAATGAATTATTTAATTTCAAAAACTGTATTTTTACCAATAATGAACAGCACTGATAGCCTAGTGGTATGACCGTCAACTGACAAGTCAGAGGTCTCGAGTTCGATCCCAAGGCGCGCATCTCTGACTTTTCATAAGTTATATGCGTATTATAAATTAATTATCAATTGCTAAAACGGTGAAGGAAAACATCGTGATGAAACCAGCACACTTGAGAGATTTTTCAATAGTGTGTAAAGCAATGTCACAGGCCTACGGGCGGTTTAAACTCTGACACCAAGTTGTTCATCAACCCTACCATAAGAAGAAGAAGAAGAACCAATAATGAGCTAAATATTAAGTTCCAATTCATTTCTGGTTTCCTGGTAGCTGTCTACCAATATAATTTATTACAAATCTTTTATACTCTTCTCTAGAATTTATCGTTGATACGTCGAGGAAAACTATAGGTGCGTTTCATTTAGTGCGTTTCAAAATTGGTGCCCTTTGAGGGATACCCCCATTTATAGCCTGAATGTTATTCATGTATTATAAAAACACCTAACAAACCGCATCACTTTCAATATATCAAAGTGCTTGTATTATTAAACCCAAAATCAATACTGATACAACAAAATTACTGGGAAAAACATCAATAGCTTGCCGAAGCATTAAGTTTACGTAACAGGCCTGCACGCATCGACAATATCGCATTACGCATGAAATGCGCCTTGATAATAAAGGGAAAACGAGGGTTGATTGAATTAATGAGGCGTGTTTTTCTGTAAATAGATCGTTTCATGGCTTATAATATAATAATTTTGTGCTTTGATGGTTTTAAAGGTGAAAAAAAACTTTGACTTTCACAAGATTATTGCTTATCGAAATAATCAAAGGTCTAAATGTAATAGTTTAAGTGGGATTTTGATTTAATAATGTTTATTAACACTTTGGCTGCCACAATGCAGGCACAATGCAATTTTTATTGTTCACGATCACCTGTGGCTGCGATGGCGTTCAAAGTCTTAAATTATTCCAATTATTATTCAAAATATACATAACATATTTTTTTAAACTTTAAGAAAATCTTTATTAAAGCCTTTTTTGTATGATTTGTTCACATAATACAAAGAAAAATCCATACTATTAAAAAAATCATCGATACACCTCACCTTCAAAAATATCGATACAAATTCATCGATAGCGCTTCACTGATCGTTACGTGTATTGCGCAACCGCCATGCACGCCCCGACGACGTCTCGCTATGTAAGCTCACGCGATTCTAGTGACATATTGTTTATTTATGTTTAATATGTATGTATGTATGTATGTTTCAAGGTATGTATGTATTCAGGAATCCTTAAAAGGGGGTGTGGTACATATTTTGTAGACGACGCAAGATGACACACCTTGCTTATCGACAGTCCTTTTAAAATTCAGTTTTTTTTTTAAGAAATGCGAAATTCGAATTTATGGATTGATTTTTTTTTAAACCCGAATAAGATAGTGATGCAAAGCTTTGAAAATGATTAATATTAAACTAAAAAACCATGTTTGAAACCATTATAATGAAGCGTAGCTGGCAATTTGCACATAAAAAAAATATAAACCTAGTTTGATAAAACCGATAACAGATGGCACTAGTAGTAACTAAATTATATTTTTGTGGTAGGTTTCACGTATTGTTTGTTTATCTAGAGACGAAATCGTTTCTAATACAATGTTAGAACGAATAAATATTCCTTTCTTATGACCTGTATTGTTGATAACAATGAGTTTCAATGAAATTCCTAGATTTTTAACCTATTTACGACTTTAAATAAAATACAGCACCATTTAAAATTAAATTTTAATTATGTTAATATTGTCCTAATTGACTAACACAAGTTTGTACGAGGCCTTCAGGCGGTTTAAACTCTGCCACTAGGTTGTTCATCAACCATACGATAAAGAATTTATCAAAGTACCGGATTCGGATCTAAGGGTGGAGATCTACAGAGCGCGTACTTTGACATTACTTCTTGCAAAATCACTATTTATAAAAAGTTTTCGGATGCATCTGTGTGCGCTAAGCAACGTCTAAGTTTACAAATCAACTTCTTACCAAAAACTTTAAGCCTAATATACGTAAAACCTATTAATTTCTATTTTATTTTCACAAGTTAAGTTCAAGCTAGATAAGTTAAATTTAAGTCAAAGTTAAGTTTAAACAAAGTTAAGGAATGCTGTGTAGATCTCAGCCTTAATATTGTGAAGAGAGAGAGAGAGATTAGTACTAAGCAGGCTAACTTATAGCCGCCATGACTTCACTTATGGACTTTTAATAAGAGTTTGTTGTCTCAATATGCGAACGCTATTAAAAGGTAATAAATAGTGTTTAAAAATTATAAACAATATTTTTTTAAAAAAATACAGCTTGTACATTTTGAACTAAATAATTTTATACATAATTAATAAGTTTTAAATGTAACAATTTAACTGTTAGTCATACGGAGTTTCCGGATATTCCGGGCACAAATTTTAAACTCCGGGCACATTTTAAAATCCAAGCTATTTTTTTTTAAGGTGTTGGACAGGTATACCCCTTGTATTGCTAGCGTCTATAGACTTTAAGTTACGATACCTTAATCTTTAAAAAAATCTGGTTATAATTTGCAACTCCAAGCTGGATGGGAAATCTTAATTACCTACACTTTGCATAACCCAGGCATCGAACCCTCTCAAAAATTGCACTTGCAATCGCTAAATAAGCAGTTTATTTTTAAATTTCTTGCCAACCGCTTCGGCTATTAACTTGTGGTATAAGTATAAAGTAGTATAAAGTATAAACACAACGTTATCAGTAAGTGATAACAGGTCGTTGACCCCGCGCTCGCTTCCTCATAGCACGTGTTTGGAGGTAGTTTTAATATAATTTTCTTTATTATTGTTTGATTTTAAATTACTTACTTCTTCTGATTGAATTGGATTGTGTTCGTTTTTATGTGTACTTACACACACAAAAATTTGTGTGTTTAAGTTTTTGTGTGTGAGTAAGGGAACGAAATTTGCTTTTTAACCCCCAACGTAAAAAGACGTCTATGTATATGTGTGTCTGTATTGCTGTGTGTCTGTCTGTGGCATCGTAGCTCCTCAACGAATGAACCGATTTTAATTTAAGTTAGATTGGAAAAGTGACATAATCGAGAGTGTTAAAAATATTATCACTCACTCCGTGCTTCGGATAGCACGTAAATACGGCGTGGGTCTTGCGGACCCCTCCTTTCGAGACTTATTACCTCATTAGAATATAAGTGTATGAATACACGATACACCTGTGTTTGCACACACTTGTGCACTATGAAAATCTCTTGGGTAGTGCTATTCTCCGTTGAGATTCGGTCAGCAGGATAATTATCCGAATATTAGTGCAAAAGTTTGTCTATCGGTTTGTGTTTCTTACACGCAGCAACGGAGCAACGGATTGATTTAACTTTTTGCTATAAATATAGAAAATATCTTATGGGTCGGTATAAGCTACTTTTCATCCCGGAAAAAGCGTGTAAAAACTAAAAACAAATAAAAAAGGGGTTTTCCAACTTACCATCACGACTCATGCCAAGTTTGAGACATTTCTGCAGTCGACAGTATTGACATCTGTTCCTGTTGACGCGGTCCACCACGCACGCTTTGTTTCGAGGGCACTGGTAGTTCACCACTAGAAAGAATGAACGGATTAGTAACTTACATACACATGTATCTTTATAGATAGATTCACTCCTGTAACAGAGCTGTAATTTAAACAGGCGTGAGTCTTATATAAGTTACATACACAGAAATATTTAATCACACCTGTGAAAAAGGTATAAGTCGCATGTACAGAGATGAATCTATAGAGTCACGTCTGTAACATTGGTTTAACTTACATTCACAGAAATGATTTTAAAGACTGACAGACTTTAGGTAATTGTATGTCTCCTGTGATGATCACAGTGTTTTTTGGAATTGTTTGGTTCTTAGCCATGAGCCAGGGAATTGTCGTGCATTTTCTGTTTTATTTTTTTTATTTTTTTCAGCATCGGATCATATTTTTTTAAATATCAGACAAAATTGTTGGACATAGGAAATTAAAAAAAATCCTTATCTTACCTATAATATTTTTTTGGTAAATCATAATAATTTATTACGTATTATTTCGGGTAAATTTCGGGTTTCCTCGGCTCGTTTCAACCTCAAACAGAGACCATTTTTTTATCGAGCTCTCACGGTCTCACTCCGAGTCCGAAACTAATTTGGCAGTCCCGAAATCAAACCGAATGAAAATGTTTCTGTATATTTCTGATGATTACCTTATTATTGGCATCTCTTTTAACCATTTTTGGATCTGGTAACCCCTACACTACCACTTGACTTCTCCTGAAGAAAGAAACCAATTGTTTTATTTACTTTCCTTGGTTCAATAAAACTTTCAGAGAGTACACTTTAATAGGTGAACATTATATTCTGAAATAATATAGGTAATTTTTTTTACGTAAAACGGTTTTGTCATCAGAACTAAAGTTGTGTACCAAATATCAGATCAATCTATCAACAGGAAGGGGGTGAAATATCGATTACTAAATTTAAACGAAATAATAACAGGGCAAGCTAAATAAAACCAAAACGCTTTTTGTATAAAATTTCGAGTTCTATATTTTTGATCGAGTTTTATATTTTTATTCACTTGGTCAGCAATATCGCCTGGGTCTTTTTCTAGCTCTATTCGGCTCTCTCGCCCGACCTGTATCGATTAATGCCGAACCTATAGTATGTGTGCGGTTAGGCTGAGCGACTTTTTTAACGAACATTCATCTCGCATAACATTCTTCCTTCTGACTTGAACCCCTGTCTTGTAGACCAAAGTAGTGTCTCTATGCCTGTACCCAGCTCTATCGCTCAGGATATTACATTTTCAACCTCGTCCACACTGGGTTGTACGCAGCCATGTTGGAAAAAAAATCGATTCTACTATTTGCTATGTCGAATATTGCCAATTGAACTATGTATATTCAGGTCACGGGTTCAAATTCCGCTCGTAATCTATTTTTTCTTTATATATAACTTCGATTTTATAGTCTGTTTTATTTAAAAAGTTTAAATAAAAGTTAAAAAGTTTAATAATAGTTATGATTATTCATAAGTGCCTAAAATGGTCTATATGAATATAAATATTTTGATTTATGATTTTGAAAAAAGGATTTTGTGTTGAGTTGATCAGCGAGTTACATTTTTATTTTAGATAACAATTATATTAGAAGAAATATAGAATAAGTTTGCTGCTGACAACCTAAAAAGTTTTCATCACAAAATTCCGTCATTCAATTTGCAAAAATTTTCTTTCGGAGACTTTCGGAAACCCTCGGCAATCTTCGTTTAATGATTACATAAAACTAAGCCCTGTTGTCTTCCTTGAATCCAGGGTCAAATTACCTCTAAACAATACTGCAGCCTCATTAAAGCAACGCCGGGGCTAGCCGGCTACAAGCAACAGCCGTATTTTGTGTGAAATTAGAAATTTAGACCCGGATTTTTTTGCTACTGAAGCGGCATGGGGGCCATGTTGATGTAGAGTGACATTGACAGTTGACATTTCTGACAGATCTCTGTACACGGCAATAATTACTTTTAACAGATAAAACTTTCCAATGGTGCTGATTCTCTTGTACATCCCGCTAAACTAATTTTAGTCTATCTTTAACTTTTTCCAATAAACACAATCAAAAAAGGACAGCAAATTGAACTATCAAATTAGAGCTGTCAAATAAGTCTACGTCCTTGCAATTGACGTGAAATTAGAAGAGACCTCTATGACTGGCGACTAAATTCTCGTTGATATCACGCAAATGGACTAGTTTGGCAGCTCTAAAAATCTTCTGTCCTTTTCTAATGATCTCTGTTAGAACGAGAGATGGCGAGTCTAAATAAGTTTAGAGCGTGTGCCAGAGAATTAGCACCAATATGATTTTTATTTATTTTATTTTATAGGGCATCTATCTCACAACTACAGACATCTATCCTCTTTAGCTTTTTTATGGTGGGGCATCTATCCATATGCCTAGTCATCTATCCACAATTTCTGAACAATCAGAAATTGTTGGGTCAACTAAAATTACTTGCTCGCTTTCACAGACGAAAGACAAAGTCATAACTACCGTTTTTGCCATAATAATTAATGTAATTTAATAGTTAATCTCCTTAATGAGAAGTGGCCTTTGCCCTACAGTGGGACAGGCTGGTTTATTTATTAGTTTATAATAATTATCTAGTGGCAATCGAAATAATGTGTATCTTTTAGGCTAAGAGCCCAGAAAATTCGTTGCCATGCTTGGAGCATTGAAATGTCAACTTTATTTCCATAAAACTTACACATAATTTCCCAAAAATTAAGTGAGGTGTTTAATACCCATATTTAGCTACTTATGTTTTAAGTCCAATGTAATAGATAACGAGCCTGTCATATCATAGGTAGGTACCTATACCGGGTTCATTTCCAGTCTCCGTGCTGTAACTCAAAATTTCCCAAAATAAACACTGGCCTTCGAATCGAACCCAAGACCTCATGCTCAACAGCTGCGCGACCATTAGATCCAACAACCTACTCCAACAACTAAGAAATATTAATAATGAGACAGTTCGTGAACATGTTTGTTACTTAATAACTCTTAAACCGTTGAACAGATTTGGATGAACTCTGCCACACGGCTAGACCGTGTCCCTACAGTAATAGATAGGTTATTTTTATCCTGGTCAGACCTAGATAAAGCCTCTAAGTATAAACTAAAAATAACAGTGAGGCTAGATTATTATATAAGTTAGTTGAACAGCGTCGTAGTGGCGCATTGGTTACGGACCCACATTGCAAGCACGCGGGTGTGGGTTCGAACCTGGCATTTACCAATGTACCAACTCTTTCAACGTCCTATGTACTTTCTTAATTTATATAAGACACCAGGGACTAACGGTGAAGGAAAACTTTGTAAGGAAACCTGGACTTAATAGTCTGAAATCACCAACCCGCAGTGAGCTAGCGTGGTGATTAATGCTCAATCCTTCTCTGTATGAGAAGAGGCCTTTGCCCTACAGTGGGACAGTTACAAGCTGATTTATCATTATTATAGTTGAACAGGGTTTAAAATTGTGGGATTTTATGTATCGTTGCTTTACGACAAAAACCTTTTTAATAAAGAGAAAAATAATAATAATAACAGTGAATAAGAAGCCGACCTGTGCTTTGAGACCTTCTGAAGAAGCCCTTGCATCCTTCGCAGGTTATGACTCCGTAATGAACTCCCGAAGACTTGTCCCCACACACCTTGCATGGTATGATCTCGATTTGAGCTGTAACAAAAGAAAAATTACATTAATATTTGTAGAACGGAGTTCAGAAAGTAGGCACAATCACTACATAGTTCTTCTTCTTCTTATCGTATGGTTGATGAACAACCTGGTATCAGAGTTTAAACCGCCCGTAGGCCTCTGACATGGCTTTACACACCATTGAAAAATATCTCAGGTGTGCTGGTTTCATCACGATGTTTTCCGTCACCGTTTTAGCAACTGATAATTAATTTATAATACGCACATAAGTTACGAAAAGGCAGAGGTGCGCGCCTTGGGATCGAACTCAAGACCTCTGACTTGTCAGTCGATGGTCATACCACTAGGCTATCAGTGCTTAAATAACTAGTACTACAATACTAACTAGTACTAACTACATAGTATAAAACAAAGTCGCTTTCTCTGTCCCTATATCCCTAAACTATACGCAACGGATTTTGATGCGGTTTTTTTTAATAGATAGAGTGATTGAAGAGGAAGGTTTTTCAAGAACGAGCTTAGTTATGTGACGTAACTTTTCGGGCATTCTCATAATTAATCCGATATTAAAGCCGTATTAATCACTACATAGTATAAAACAAAGTCGCTTCGTCATCTGTCTGTCCCTATGTATGCTTAGATCTTTAAAACTACGCAACGGATTTGATGCGGTTTTTTTTTAATAGATAGAGTGATTCAAGAGGAAGGTTTATATGTATATTGCACCCTTGCGAAGCCGGGACGGGTCGCTAGTATTTAATAATATAAACAGAAAATTAATCATCAATTATTAAAATTGACTGCCTCGTTGGTCTAGTGGTAGCAAGCGCGACTGCTGAGCACGAGGTCCTGGGTTCGATCCCCGGGTCGGGCAAAGTGTTATTGGGTTTTTCCATTAGGAAATTCTCAGTAGCAGCACGGAGTCTGGAATTGTGCCCGATTAATGGCAATAGGCTCGTCTCCTATTACATGGGACTAATAATTACATAGCCGGCGAAACGTGGGTGTACTACACACCTCTGCCTATCCCCTGGGGAATACAGGCGTGAGTCTATAAATATTAAAATAATGTGGTCCTAATTACTGATATTTTCTTTAAAACTATTAACATAGAACAAGATTTTTTTAAACAAAATTTATTTTTTTAACCCATCAATCAAGCGGATCAACACTGCAACCTACACCGTTAAGTTTAAGCGTAAAGTTACGGCGAGCATTTTATCCGCCGCCATTTTTGGTCTGAGTTCAACGACCCCGGCAAGGTCGGCTCGCGGGCGATGACTTATAAACCGCGATTGTGTGTTGGGCCCGCCCTGCACTATTTAGCTTTTTTTTATAAAAATAATATGCGTAAAATATTTTTTTTTACGTAAAACGGTTTTGTCGTCAAAACTAAAGCTGTGTACCAAATATCAGATCAATCCGTCAACAGGAAGGGGGTGAAATATCTATTACTAAATTTGAACCAAATAAAAAACAGGTCAAGCTAAGTACAACCGTTTAATAAAATATTCACTATGCTGAACGGGTACAGATTGCAGACTGGGGCACTGTGGTTCAAAAATAATAATTTTGCGGATAAAATTACATAAATATTTTTCTTTCGGACTGGCACGTAACCCGTTTAAACTGTGGCAATTAAAAGGAAATTATGTAAATCCTAAAATCAATAATATCACTGACATATTACTTTTGTTAATTGGTTTTTAATTACATAACTAATTATTAAGTTAAGTGAAAAACACGTGTAAGATATAGTTAGTTTTCCGTTTATGAGGAAAATTAACATACTTACCTAGTTGAGATATTATTATCTACATTAATGCTATATTCAAGGACGTAGCCAGGATTATTTTTAAGGGGAGAGCAGGCGTAGACTAACTAATAATATAGGTACCTAAGGTAAATTCTGTATAAGCAACAGAACCATTCATAATTCAACCATTCATAGTACAATTTTATAATTTTTTTTTTATTTATTAATTGGCTTTGGCTACCCTTTATTTCTTCTCCGGCATGCCGCAGATATGACTAGACTATAATGGTCTTCATATCTTAGTACCACACTTTTAAAATAGCAATTTCTCCTAAACTACAAAAGTTAGGTTTTAAAATGAAAAAAGGTTTTATAGCAACTTTTATCAACTTTCTTTGAACATCAAAAAAAAAATTCTTATCCTTTTTATTTATAAGATATTATCTTGTGGAGTTTAAAAGATATTGCAGTTTTTAAAAATGTGGTACTAAATTTTGATGGCCAGTATAGTTCACTGTTAGCGGTCTTTTAGATTACGGTTTTTTTTAGTTTATTATTTAGTTTTTGGCAGCGATGTGTCCTGAATTTTGTTTACTGGGTTTTGAAATGCTTTGAACATTTTGATAGGTATAAAATTCATCTAATTATTTTTTTGCATTCGACCTTGTTAGGGCTGTGTATACCCTGAATCTAGTACAAAAATGTTGCAACTATTGTTTCTATCGAGTATCAGTTTATGCGTATAACGGAACTTAAAAACAATTGTACGGAACGTTCCGTTTTACGAAACAACTTGACATTTGACGAAACAACGTCGTATTTGCAATATCCTTTTTGATTGGACTCTGTCATCTGCATTGTTTGATTTTTGTCATTATTTTTACTAAATTTAATGCGATTGGGTAAAATGTTTGAAAAAGTTAATTTTAGGAACTGTGTTTAATTAGTTTTGGTTTCTTTAGGTGATTAGGTCCGATTTGGTTTATGAGGAAAGAGCTGGCTTGGTTTTTATGGTACCGCTGTGATTGTGACCACTAAGATTAAGCAGCGGTCGACGCGGTCAGTCCATGGATGGATGACCAATATTTGCATTTTTTTTAGAGTTTCCGTGCTTTGGAAGGTACGTTAAGCAGTGGACCCACTAGAGGATTTACAGGCGGTATAAAAAATTAATTTTTTCGAATTTTTCGTAGAAAGAGAAAATAGGTTAGCGATTATTAAAAGATTAGATTAAATAGATAGCGGGATTGGAACTTGCGAACTAGTAGGTAAAATAATCGACCATTTTTTTTACAAAAATGATCTTTATAGTGTTTGTATCGCATGCATAAATACTTACTTTATTATATTTTTTTTTATTAATTACAAGAAGATTGATTTAAATTAACTTAAAACGAACAAGTTTTTTGTGATTTATTTACAGTGTTCTTTTTGCCAATATTCATGTAGAAAAAAAGTAACAAAACGTCGAACTTTATAACCGCATCCAAATCGTCACAGGATTTCTGAACTACAAAAAGAGATATTATCCCGATCTCGCTCTAACCGCTCAGCTGATCGTGACGTCATCGGCCGTCGACCGCGAACATGTTCGGAATTGTATCACGCCCCGTTACGTCACACAACGGTTAGCCTTTGAATTTGGAATGCTTAGGAGTACAGTTATATAATGCCAGTACTTTTTATTAGTTTTTAGATTTCAAAGCAGGAAGCCTTTTAATGGCCCTTGCTATAATGTAGAAAGAAAGCTTTGAATTTAGAACGTGCATATAGAGCGTTTGACGTAACGCCAGCCAGTAGAAAAATTTTAGTTTTTTAATATATGAGTTTTTTTTTTCCACGTGGAAAGGCTTAGGTATATGGCCCATACAGCCTACGATTTACGATTTTTTAAAAGTAAAATGACAGTTCGATTTAAGAGAAAGAACAAAAATATAATTTGAACTTCTAAATACTTTTTTTTATCCAAATTTCTGCTCAAACGACTCACAGTGTCTAAAATAATGACAGGCCCATTTGGCCCATAGATATTTTTGTCGAAACACTCCAGCGCAGCGCCACACTAGATCATTCGATCCTTTATTGGAATTCAATACTCTTGATATTAACACACCCACCGTACGTCACGGGTGAATGCCCTCGAAGCCTCAACAAGGCTTTATTTAGGGTTGCTACTTGCATAATTTTATAATTGTGTGTATGAGGATGAAGACCTATACGTAGCTGTGATTGGCTGAGTTAATTTTAGTAGTAGGTAAGTAGTTTCGTAATAGATTGTTTTTACATTCTCTTAAATTGTTAGTAATCAGAATGTAATTTTGCTAATTTCTTTGGTACTCACAGCAAAGCTATTAGGTTGGCAGGCGCGTTAGATAAGGTTGTGATTTTGTCAAGAAGTAATCAATACAATTTCATGGTTATCAAAAATATATTCGTGAAGACCTATAATTGGCTCTATGTCACCTAGCTGATGGTTTTCATATCTGTTCGTGTGTTTTTTTGACGGTTTACCAAAAAATTTTTCATAAAAATCTTGTAAGTATCTACTGACTTTTATTAACAACAAGAAATATTGGCCAAATCGGATTTAACTCACGGTTTTTATTTAATTAAGTTTTATTTAAGTAATTGATTTTTATTTAAATATAGGTACCTACTATAGATATACATTTCGGGGTAAACTTTGCCAATGCAGCATGCAATGATGCAGTGGGACAATATACTGTAAAAAAATATAATAAATTATAATAAAATAAAAATTACTTTTCAATATAAAAAAGTACATTATTTATTGTTAAATCGTGCCATCCTTATCTCTAGTCCGAAATTTGAATTTTGATCTAACGGCTTACGTCAGGGGTCAACGAACGCAGTTGTCCGAACTATCGGTGATACAACATATGTTTTGCCACCCCTAAATTCTCTATTAAGACTTATTACAAAGCTACAAAGTTTAATTTTGCACAGCAATTGCATTGCGGTTCGCAAAATATTTTTGGTTAAACTTAGTTTGAAATTCGTATGCGAAAATAGTTTCTATTATATTATTTTGTTGTTTTTTTTTTGCGGTACAGGCTTTCGTCTATTCAAATGTTGAAAGCTTAATATAAAACGTATTTACGTAAGAAATTGATGGAAAACTTGAAGGTGCGGCTAAAAATAATATTGGATCAATACGGGCGACGAAATCCTAAAATAATTTCTGTCTCAGAATAGTTTTAAATAGAAACATTATTGATGTTTACAACGAGTTTGATCAAACTTCGCCCAGTAGCATTTCTGAAGATTTTTTTAGTTTTTTTATCTATTTATTTAATGTACACACAAAAAAGTTACGATGACATGATAATTAAAATGATGTACTGCTCCATTTATTTATTATTTTATTGTGATACTTTTCATAAAATAAGCACAAAAAAATTATAATTAAAAATTCAAGCTGACAGAATGGTAACAAAACTGGCCAAGTGCGAGTCGCACACGAAGGGTAAATGAAGCTTTTAATTATTACTATTATTTTAACTATTTTATTTTTTTATTTGTTGTTGTAGCACCAACAGAAATTCATCATCTGTGAAAATTTTTACTGTCTAGCTATCTCGGTTCATGAGATACAGCCTGGTGACAGACGGACGGACAGCAGAGTCTTAGTAATAGAGTCCCGTTTTACCCTTTAGGTACGGGACCCTAAAATTTTATTATTAAACAAAAGTAGTGCCTATTACTTTCAGGGTTCTCTACCCAAAGAGTCCAAATGAGATCCTAATTATATAAATACCTTTGAAATTTTTGTGAATTTTTTAGCACATAATAGCTTATTAAATATAATTATTTAATAAGAAAATTTTGAAAAAACAACTGATACTCAGCGGTTAGAGCGTCGACACGGTACGTCGAAGATCGTGGGTTCGAATCCCATCCGTATCAGTTGTTTTTTCAAAATTTTCTTATTACATAAAAATACCTTTGGTATCGCATTTCTAACTGCAAAATGAAGAACGTTTATTTGCAAAGTCAGCAGACTGAGTTCAACAACATTTCAGTTGCACAATAGTACTGCATACAGCATTTAATTGCATAAGAGCTACCTGGTGATGCAATTGTAGTGTCAATAATTAGGACTGATTACCTTTACGCTACAACTTTGCCCCTCTCGAAGTCGATATTTGAATATAGAATAAATTTCAAATTTGCAAACGAAATTTCACACGTGATTTTCATAACGAGTAATGTTTTCTGTATTTTTGAACTAAGAATTAGTACTTATTCGAAAATAATATATTGCGAACAGAGTCAAGTAAAAGATGTTTTATAGATTTCACGGAGAAAATTTTGTGAATTGACAGGCAATGAAAAGTCGATAATGTATCACAGCATGCAACCAAACCAATGAAATAATCTGTGGTGTGACGGTGATTGAATATGACATTTTATATCGGTGAAAATTAAAATTTAAATAGTAAGAACCACTCGTTATTCATGTCATCTATCAATATGAATTTGAAAATAGGGAAACTAGAAATTTTACACAATTTTACAATTGTTTTACGTATGAAAAAAAAAATACCACCAAATTTTTTTTACTCTGAGTTAGCGGGAGGCATATAGGCATAAAAGTTATCGAGTGACAGAGACAGCGACACTCTTGTAGCACAGTTTAGTTAGGCAAAGATATAGCGCTCTCCAGAGGGGCAAAGTAATAGCGCTCTCCGGATGGGCAAAGTTGTAGTAACCGCAGTGAAGTCACTCTGTTATCTTCAATAGTATAAGTAGGCCGTTGTTGGTCCGATCTTCAAAGGAAGCAAATTAAGAACATGAAATAGAAAAGATCATGTGAAGATTATAGGGGAGGTCTTTAGACAGGATAGGGAGGTGTATAATGATGAAGATGATGTTGATGACAGAGGGGAAAATTATCATAATTGTCCACCGTATTTGAAGTTTTGAGGTGAAGTTTTAAAATAAATATAAACAGATCGCATCTATTTACTTCACACCATCGGAGAAATCTTGGAGACTTTAATAATAAGTCGATTAAAAATAGTTTTTGGCTTCGGATCAGCTTTAACCGGTCATTGAACTAACTATTGTCTCAATAATGTATTGTAATCGCATTCTTTGAACGTTGCACAAGTTTTTAAACGAAGTCCGTCATTGTGAATTAGTCAACGGCACAAAATAAAAACGTTTATTTAGTTAGAATGTCGAGAATACAAGTTTGAATTTTTTGAATAAGGAATTGAGGATTTAAATTTAGAATTTGTTAAAAATGGCTTTTGTTTTTTGAACTAAATTCAAATTTGGAACAAAGGAAAAAGAGCTTCATTTTAATATCATACTAAAATCAAAATTAAAATATTTTTATTTTTGAAATCCATTTGAATAGTCATCATTTTATTATTTTTTTATAAGAATGACTCTAGTTGCCAGTTCTAAGGGCAGCTTACCCTACATGGAGAAGAATCTGGCAAGAAACCAAAAAAAAACCACAATTTTTATGGTGGTAGAGACATGCTGGTTTCAGCACAAATGGTACTTATGGCTTGACCGGGATATTACCGGATTTCTCACAGAAATAACATAATAGAATTGGTACTGTTGTTTTGTAGAACTGGAGAAACAATCCCCTTCAAGGCCGACAATGGGTCTGTGATACTTATAGTATTCTTATGCCAAAGGGCAACGGTAATAACTTACCATCTAGTGACCCGCCTGTACCTTTGCCCTTTTTACCATAAAAAAAAATTAAACATCTGTCCTCTCAAAAAAAGAAGACCTAGAAAAAAAATAGTAAAGAAACTCGGATGCTTAACCTTCATGGTAAGCAATATCGAGCAAAATTATGTAGTCATACGCCTCATGCATACCATTTGGTCTGCCTATGACGTAGACTTTTACTACATACTACAGATTGGAAGCCAAGGAACCACCTTGTAACGCCGTCTGCCGTTCATTATTGCAAGATTAGTAACATATTAATTATTCACAATCCAGTCTATATATAAGTATAAAGGTATAAAGTATTGCGTATTGTAAAAAGAGCGCTCAAGTCCAAAAAAAAAAATTCGTTCCAATTTTGATTTAGGTTGACAGTTTAAATTTGGAATTAAACAAAAATAGTGTTGCGACAACTTAGGTTGTCAACTTGAGAAAGAAGTTGACATCGATAAATTGAATTAATAATAGGGAATTATATTTTATTAAATTGTATTAAATACGATACGGAGGAGATTTTGGACGGCATTTTTGTTTTCTTTTTAGAATAAAACTAAAACTAGATGCATTCGATTTCCTTTGGTTTAATTTAGATGTATTCATGGATGTGGAAGGTCACACAGCAATTTGGGGTACCCTCGGGTAAGGTTAGGTTACAAAACCCCTATCATCCCCCTCGTGTTAAGTAATCTTAGTTAATCCCCTGGTTTAATCCCTTATTGATTAAAAAAAGTTGGAAATTAGTAGAAAGAAAAAATCAATCACGAGCGAGATTTGAACAACGAGATCACGTAGGTATAGCTTATTGGCATAGCGACTGCGGTCTTTACCTAGTAAGTTGTGGGTTCAAATCCCGCTTGTAATCGATTTTTTCTTTACAAATTTCGTACTTTGGTATTCGCATTTTTTTATTTATAGACTCACGCCTGTATTCCCCAGAGGGGGTAGGCAGAGGTGTGCAGTACACCCACGTTTTGCCGGCTATGTTATAAGTCCCATGTAATAGGGGGCGAGCCTATTGCCATTAACCGGGCACAATTCCAGACTCCGTGCTGCTACTGAGAACTTCCTGATGGAAAAACCCAATAACATTTGCCCGACCCGGGGATCGAACCCAGGACCTCGTGCTCAGCAGTCGCGCTTGCTACAACTAGACCAACGAGGCAGTCTACAGTTCAGACAGTTCACATCGCATGCTTGTATTCGCATAGTATGCATAAATACTTTATAAAATGGTTAATGTATTTATTGATCAGAAAATGAGAAAGGAAGCCCCGTGAATCATAAGAAAATATGAATAGTATTATCCTTGTTTATAAATTCTAAACCATAGATAAATTTCGTTTCCACACATTTCAATTTCCATATTTGAGTTGTAACCTTGGTGCAATACCGCTCCTCAATGCACAAGCAAGAATTGTATGGAATTTTCTCAATCAATAGCCAAATTTAGGCAACGGAATTTATGAATACAGTTCACAGAGTGAGAGGTTAACCGGAGGCACAAATCTGTACTAACATTAAAATTTTATTAGAAACTAGCTGATGCCCGTGGCTTTGCCCGCGTCGATGTCGGTTATTACGATTAAAAGTAATCATACAATTTTGATCCCGTTCCCGCAACCCGGCTTATTTTTTTCCGATATCTCCTACAAATATCATTATATTTTAGCAAATATATTAAAAAACTTGACAAATTATATACTAAAATCTTCCTTGAGAACCACTCTATCCATCGGTGAAAACAACATGAAAATCGGTGCAGTAGTTTTTGAGTTTATCGCGAACAGACAAATATACGCGGCGGAGGACTTTGTTTTGTAATAAGTAGTGATTTTGGTTTTTCTGAGCACAAAAATATTCCTCGTCTAAGATTTCTGCTATTGTTGCGCACAAAAATTTAACCTTTTATAATATGACAAATTTATCTAATATCATGTGAAAAATGTGAAAACAAGGATAATGTATTTCCATTAAAATTATTTTATTGTGTGTGGTCTGGTTATAACAACAATTATCCTTATTACATATAAAAATAATTGTATTTTGTTACATATTTATCGCAAAAGGTAAATGTCCTAGCGCTAGTCAATGACCGTAACTTACAAAGTTCTTTTCTGTTCAAGTTAAAAATGTTATTGATTTTTTTTATACAGGACCCAAATGGTACCAACTGGACTCAAAAGGTACCAACTGGACTCAAAAGGTACCAACTGTACCCAAAAGGTACCAACTGGACTCAAAGGTACCAATTGGACCCAAAAAGTACCACCTAGACCCTATTACTAATCCTACACCGTCTATCTACTCCCTCTATCTTTTAAACCGTATAGGTAACCGGCTAAAATTTACAAAGCATACACAATATTAAGACGCATAATCCTAACAAATACCTAATAAAAAAACATGATGTTTTTTTTTAGTAGCAAAGCGACTGATGGTTTTAACCATAACTCACAGATTCAAATCCTGCTCTAATTTGTTTTTTTTTTCAAAAATGTAACGTTCACATCGCATGCTTGAATTCTTTATAAAAAATGTTTTTAAACTCAGAATATTCGATAAAAAAAAAACAAACTCGTCTCACCTAAGAAAAGCCAACAGAAAAAAAATACAACAATGAGTCATTTTTATCACGAGATGGCAATGACCGAATATCGGTCAAACACAAACCGCATTAGAGATTGTATCGCAAATTCATATACGTAACGCGCACGTTACCGTAATTTGAATTACCACCGTTTTGTGACGCGAGTTCACAGGAGTGACATCACGGGTCAACGACCTCAACCCGCGTGCTTTTCATTTTTAACCGACTTCAAAAAGGAGTTTCTCAATTCGATTGTAAGTTTTTTTTATAGAAAAAAAAATTAAAATTTTGTAATTAAAATAAACTAGGTATAAACAACTCTCGGCCCCTCGACCCCCAATAAATAATGTGTCCACTGGACCCCTAACTATAATTTCTTCTCGCCCCCTGGGGGTCGAGTGTGGAGTATGTTTAATTGTTGAGAGGAAACAAATAGACAAATCTTTTTTTAGCATATTTTGATGATCGATTACCGAGCTATGATAATGTTTGCCACCCTAGTGCAAGTGGTATAAAAAGATCTGTTCAGTTTTCAAATTTAGAAACTGGCAGGTAAAAAAAATCTTCAATAAAAAAATAACTATTCATTAAAAAATATACTTAATTCCAGATTATTTGAAATTGGAAATTCCAACTTAAGGCAACTACAGACACACATTTTAAGCGTGTCACAATTTACAGGTTATTGACATCTGTTAGAAAAAAAATGATGACTAAGTAATTATAAGTTAAATGAATCATTTTTGTGATTTGCTTCGTAAGTTAGTTGTTGAATATTATTGTGAAATAGCAAGTTCATTATGAAATATTAATTTAGCATAATTTAATTAAATATCTAATCAAATTTTCCGTGTAGCATTTTTTTTTAAATAGCTTGTACTTTTTTCATGTTAAAATGTAACGTTGCAGTATATTACGAAAAGTATGCTGAGTTAGCAAGATTTTTCTTTAAAAAGGTTTACAAGTTAAAATATTTTTTAGATACAAGTTTAAAAAAAATATTTTGTTTATGAAAGATTAACTTCTCTCATTTTACATACCATACAAAGCCTCTATTATTTTTTTAAACAAATCATGATTTACAATCTCGCCTAGCCGCCATATTACGTAATAGGAGTCGTACATTAGCGATAAAATATTCAAAAGGGACGTATTGTGTAGTTTGTTGACTTAAAGATCAAGTGGACTAATACAGAGACGATTGTTAAACTAGCCTACCAAAAAGTAGTTTGTTATGTGAGTGAAGAAATAGAAAAAAAAAATGTTTATGTTATGAGTGCCAGTGACAAAACAATACAATAATGTTAATTAGTAAAATATTTTACGTTTACTTAAAAAGAAAGTGTTAATTTGTAAATAACTTGCCTGTACTCTTAACCCAAATATCAAAAAATCCTTGAACTATTTAAAATTTAAAAAGAAAACGTTAAAATTCACACCCAAATTTCGTAACGAAATAAACTAAACTCACTCCCCCACGCAGCGAAAGCAATTAACTTTGAGAATTTTAATCATTTGTTAAGTATGTTAAACA
This sequence comes from Protodeltote pygarga, assembly GCA_936450705.2. Taxonomy (NCBI): domain Eukaryota; kingdom Metazoa; phylum Arthropoda; class Insecta; order Lepidoptera; family Noctuidae; genus Protodeltote; species Protodeltote pygarga. Next base: position 4,715,286 of record OW388275.2, read on the forward strand.
AAACCGTTCATTTGAACGCGCCCTAAAATAAAAGTGACAGCATACGTCACCTGACGTCACGGGTCGACGACATCACGCGTTCGTTCTATTTTCGAAACGTTTTGACAATTGTTTTTTCATTTTTATTTTAGCACGAGGTTTTAACGTTTATTGATAGAGTTGCTCAGTTAAAAATGCAGAAACAGTTTATACCTACTAATTTTTTAATAATATCGGAAGTTATTTGATTCATGTAATTCATGTTCCATTTATAGATTATTATTACACGCTACACACTCGGAGTATTCTTTCATGATGGAAACTTTTGCGTGCGGAAATCAATAAGCAATAAAATTAAAAATGCCATGACAGAATTATGTCAGAACTTTATTATCTTACGGCGCCTGTCTTACTTTATAGCGTATCTTGAGCTTTGCTGTAATATTAAATATTTCGATTTAATGAGAATTTCCTGAAAGGAAATCTCAGATACACTGTCTTATCTAACCTTCAGATATCAAGAAATGAGACACTAAAGGAAATCAATTTTTACTTGAAAATGGCGTCCACGCGGTGGTTAAGGGTTTAAGCAACTAGCCAGTCACTCAACGTATTTAAGTTTAATTTTTTTTTTAAGTATTTATTAATGTTGATAAACGATGAAAGGTCAAAGCCTGTTACAAAAAAAAATGACGTAAACTGTCAAAGCACTATTGCATCTCCCCACGCGGCAATGACACTTCTCATTCAGCCAAAAATAAAGAATGAGTCTAGTTCTCCAAGATTCGTTGTGGAGGTGAACGTATCATCGAATTAACGGGCAATGGCCTTGAACCCGGCCAGTTGAGGCCAATTCTTAGCCGGATGACAACCCCGAAATTGTTCTATTGCGCCATTCCGAATGTAATGTAATGAGTAATGACAATTGTACTTCACATTTCAAAGCTAGACGAATTATAATGTTAAAAGTCTGAACGCTGAGTTTTTTGAATTTAGAAACTTTGTGAATGCAATTTTTTAAAGTTCTTTTGATACTTAGAATAATAACATAAAGAAGTGCAATCCGCGCACCGAAAATGTAGCACTTCAATTGGTGGAGTACTGGTGGAGGACCGCTCTGCGCGGTGACGCCGTCTCAGTGCTTGGTGACATAAGTTATAGAACACAGCTCCGCAAAAAAAAAAAAAAATGCCGCCTTGCGCAGTGAAATTTTGCCCAAACGAATCAAAGAATATTAAAAAATGTGATAATGTATCTTATCACAGGTAAGTGTTACGTTTTACTAAAATATTTGTACTTAAATCTTTAATCAAAACAAATTATTTCAAACACAATTTAAAAAGACGCCATGATGTTGTAATGTTGCCAAGTAGGGAAAAATAGTTTACCAAAATTATTACCCAATAATTGTGGTAATTTTTGAAACTCATTATATAATATTAGTTTTAGTATGTATACTTACAACATTAATATGAGTAGGTATTCTAAAATATAGCAAACTTGCATAATAATATTGAAAAAAATGTAAAGTAAAACCAAATGGTTAAAGCACATGTATTGCATGTTTTTGCATAAAAAAACATTTAAAAATAAAATTATTCATATAAAAAGATTAGCATCATACTAATATTTACAATAAAAACCCTTGCTATTTTATTTTTCCAAGTAAATATAAATTTAAATTTGGGGAAAAATTCCTACTGTTGCAACACTACCTATACGTCACCGAAACGTCAACGCTGTTTCTATGTGTGCGTGATTGAGACACTTTTAAAACGTCACTTTACAAGGAACTTACTGTCTATATGTTATTAGTTTAAGTTTTGATATTATTTTTTTAAAATATTTTGTTTCTGTTAAGAGTCAAAACACAGGGGATTAAATGCATTTATAGTCATTGGTTTTTATTTAAACGTGAGATACTATAAATATTTAATAAGAAATTTGAAAAAAAAATACTACGTGAGATACTGCTCAACGCTGCGCATTAAATTAACAAAAATCTTTAATATGCTTAATGTCAACATAACGCAACGCTTTTCTATTGCCCATCCGAATGACCCCTAATTGAATCAAAAATCAAAATTAGAATCCAAATTTTAAATCTGCATTAAAAAGTTACAGAAAAAAAATTGACGTTTTATCATTTAAAAAAAGAATGACAATACATTAAGCAAAGGCACACTGCATACAGCCTTCACTTACGTCGTTTTACTTCTGTAATGGCGTCCACGTGTCGGTTTTCGAGGGGTCAATGACACAACCTGCACTTTGACTTGTCTAGTAATTGTTTGTTTTTAAATTCAATAGCTTGCAAGTTACTGTTACAATTACAGTTTTAGTGTGTTTTGCGTTTTCTGTTTGTCTTTAAAAAAAAAAAGAGTTGCATTTCTTGTGCTTGGAAACTAAATAGACAGGAAATTGTGTTACCTACATCTGTCGTTGTTTTTATTATATTTTATCTTTGCCCTAATTCAATTAATTTTAATGACAAAATATTTTTTTCCCTAAATTCCTAAAATACCCAGTTCTGCATTCCTATATTTGGAATTGACCCTAATTTGAAACGGAAAATAATTAACAATATATCTATAAAAGCCACAAACGGAAAAACATGATTTTTTTTTATGAATCTGTGAAATAAAAGCCGTGATAGCCTAGTGTATGACTGTTGGACTGTAAAGTCAAAGGTCGTTGTTCGAAACCCAGGCATCTCTGACTTTTCGGATTTATGTGCGTATTAGAAATTAATTATCACTTGCTAAAACGGTGAAGGAAAACATCGCAAGGAAACCAGTACACTTGAGAGATTTTTCATGGGTGTGTAAAGCCATGTCAGAGGCCTACAGGTGGTTTAAATACTGACATCAGGTTGTTCATCAACCATAAATAAAGAAGGAATCTATGAAATAACATCAAAATTAGGTAAAATTACGCACCTCGTAACTAGCATACGTCATAACCTAAATTTTACAACAATTAACACGAATGTAACAAAGAAAAACCCAGTAACTAAGTTAAGTGTGGAAAATTATAATTTAGGGCACAAACATTTAAATGCAATTTAGGGCAATAGATAAATACATCGATTTTGTTTAAGTTTAAGAAAAATGAGGACGAATGACGCAAAAATTGTGCACTTAAGGCTTGACCGAATGAGTTTTTGCTGTTAGACTTTTGTCTATTGTTGTCTAAATAGGAGAAAATTAAAAAAAAAACCACGAAAGATAATATTCTCCTGACCGAATTTCGGTCACGGCGGCCAATCTCAACGTAGACTAGCCAACTACGCAGGAGATATTATAGTGCACAAGTGTGTGCGCAAACACAGGTGCACTCTCTATTCCCTCACTCTCATAGTCCGATGGGACGGGCTTCCGACACGATCGGAGAGGGATCAGGCGCAGGGCCAACGGCTTTACGTGCTTTCCGAGGCACGGAGTAAGTGATAATTAATTTATAAAACGCACATAACTTACGAAAAGTCAGAGGTGCGCGCCTTGGGTTCGAACCCGAGACCTCTGACTTGCCAGTCAACGGTCACCACCACTAGGCTATCACGACTCACGAAAGATATGGATACAGAAATAGTTATATTATTATCTACCATCAGAGTAGGAAAATTTGCACAGAATTATTGCGATAGGAAATTTTTAATTTTTAAATAGCATACCCTACTATTATGTTGGAATAATTATTATTGTTATAATAATTGGACACAGGAAAGAGAGAGAAACATAGATACTTAGGAAAAAATAGTAAAGAACAAAATATGACATGGATACAGAAATGCATAGATCAGGTTTCAAAGTTGTAAAATTTGCCCGAAGTTGCGACAGATTTTTTTATAGCAGCATAGACTATCAGAATCTTTGTAAAATGTTATAGTATCGATTCTTCTATGATTAGTGTCACTAGTCAGTTGTAACACTGACCCAAAAATAGTTTCAATTTGGTACAACTCTACTAATAATTTCCCTTTTTACTCGACCTTGTACTTTTGACCTAAAAATTTTAATAGTTTTCAAATAGTCAAAATTTGGAAATAAATGGAAATGGAAATTAATGGAAATCCTTGGGGGAGGCCTATGCCCAGCAGTGGGCGTCTTCCGGCTGAAATGATGATGATGATGAGTCAAAATTTTAGGATATAATAATAGCCTATTAGTAAAATTAGAGGTAATTGAAATAGACAGTCTACGACCACGACTTGCCGTGCCGTGGTAACGCTCTTACCAAAATCTTTTTTGTCGTATGGTTACTGAACAACCTGGGGGGTAATTCCGCTGTTTTACCAAAAATGTCCATTCTGACATGATGCTATTGCCATTGTGCCACTGGCCTCAAAAAGTACTTGCGGAATACCATAAGACGTAAAATAATGCCATTGTCATTACACTGCCACTCTATTATGACGTTTTATTGTTACGTGAATCGGGCCCCTGGTGTTAGAATTTAAACCGTCCGTAGGCCTTTAACATTACTTTACACACCGTTGAAAAAACCTCTCAGGTGTGCTGATTTCCTTACCTACGATGTTTTCCTTAGCAAGTGATAATTCTTTTTTATAAAACGCACTTGAATCCGAGAACTCAGTGGTGTGTGCCTGTTTGAACCTACGACCTTTGACTTGTTTTGCACTGCTCTTGCCAACTGAGCTATCTAAGAATTCTATCTCTTTTTCAATTTTCACGATTTTTTCCCTAAAGGCCTAACATGCATTATCAGTCAATCTGCTTTTATAAATTTAGTCGGACTTGAACTAAAAATTGATGAGTTTTGTTTTCATCTAATTAATGAAGAAATTAAGAATGTAGAGCATATTAGAGGAAGCCTTATCTACCTCTACTAATCTATCTATCTTTACTATTTACCTAAATTAGTAAAGCATTATCAGGAAAACGAAATCGAAGCTGTTATCAGTCAGAAAATAGATTTCATTCATAGACTTTTAGAGTAGTACAGTCGACTGTACTTCAGTGGTAACTTGATATTGATAGGACCCTTATTGTGTAGCAGTAAAGGTGTTTTTCGTAATGCAAGTGTTACCACTGACATGCGGTTGACTGTACAAACACAATAATTATTGTGACGACTTTTTAGAAAAAAGAAAGTTTGACCTTTTTTGTTAATAAAAACACTGATCCGTGCTCACTGTGCTGATCCATTTCGACGATATATGCTAAGGATAATAATACGCACTTTGCTCTAACAAATTGGTCACCTACTCTACAATACAAACAAACAAACATAATCAAATTGATACTGTTATTTGCATAACGTATCATCAAGGTCCATTCGTACAAAACATTGTATATTCAAGTTACTTCGTTTTTCATTGATAAGCTGTTAGTAAAAATCTAATTTTAAAAAGAATCTTCTATTTTTAAACTGTCAACGAGTGTAATAATAACGTAACGTTATCACATACAGAACAAATAATTTAAAAAATAAATACCTCTTATTGAATTAGCGGCTTTCTTATCCATAAACATGCCAGATATCGACGAGCCGAACATTCCATCACTGCTGCCTGGCGGAGGAGATGTACTGTCCGCCACAGACCCTGATGTAATGTCCATGCCCATTTGGTTGTGCATCACAGGCTGCACATCCGTATGAGGTTCCATTTTCATCTGCATACCTGGAGGTAGTCCCTGGGACTGGTGCAGCATAGTAGACGCAGACGAATGGCCTCCATGCTGGTCCGGAGGCCACTGCGATCCGAATAAATCATGGAACTGATTGCTGTTCATCCTTCCAAATTCAATTTTTGAATTTTTCTCCGTCGTCTTGACTTCTTTTTTTAAAGGTTTTAACTTTGTTCTTAAGTTATTTTCGGCCAATGATTTTGTGTGCGCGCGAATCGAATTCGCATTGCGGCTACGCTAGTATCACTGTACGTTTTGGTGTTCCAATGGATTGTCAAAATTTTCTTCTTTTTTAATTTTTAATCGACTATGTCGGTAAGGCAACTGTTTTGATTTTTCGTGTGTTTTGTTACACCATTAGAATTTTTCTTCGAAAAAGCTATGGCACTCCCAATGTAATGTTTCTTCAACTATGTTGATTTAAGCACCAGGGTTTTGTGTTTTAACTGATAAATATATTCCGGCCAAGCGGTGACGTAAGATTTCTTTTAGCGAAGTTTATTTCGGGTATTAACTTTTTGAAGAGCAACAATTTTTTTGGCATTTTGTCTCCGTGGTTATGTTTTGTTTTCTTCCTTTCGTCTTAAATAAACATTCTATTAAGGCACTATTTCTGTTATTGTAACTATTCACTTGTTCCCTTAATCTACTGGTTATATTATCTCTTTATTTATACTTTAAGACAAACACAAAAAATCTGTAAAGAGAAAACCACAGCAGAAAGAAGAATTTATTTGAATTTAAAACAACTTTATTGTGAAAATGCCAATTTGTATTTGTGAAAAGATTTTATCTAACTGAACAGTACTGCTCAGTTATCAAAAATCCGTTATCCGAATTTACGAGGAACACTAGATTAAAATTTTAAATTTAGAAGTCGTTAGACGCCACAACGTTCCATTTTCCAAAAAAGAAAATCATTAAATCCCTTCACTGTTGCACTTAAAGGCACTGTCACTTGTTTTTGTGAAAAAATAACAATACTTGTTCACCTCACTGCTGGAAAAAATTTGTACGTTATATGTTTGTACTATGGTTGTGCACAACTCGGCTTCGCGTCGGCAACTGGCAAGTCCAAAGATGTTGACGCCACAGCGGCCCGAACGTGACTGACGCATTGACGAATCTTCGGCCAGGCTCACGAAAAAATTATATATTTTTTCATTCCGGCCGAATAATCAACTTAGCTCATAGCGATAGTTCAGTCGCCCCGGCGCGGCGCGGACTACGATGGGAAAAATTCTCCTTCAATATTCATCTTTAAGGGGAATTTCCTTAAGGCTTGTCAATTAGCACTCTAGTACCTCCAAAATCACCTAACAACTGTACGGAAACGTGTGTAATTACTGTGTAATTAAGAGACAAAATTGCCCATCAGTATGCGAACGGATCACAAGGCGTTGTTTCAATGTGTGCGTACGTCGGTGTTGTGTACGGATATAGCGGCGCGCGCACACAAGCTTATAGGCGTCACAGCGGTTCATTGACCCCGGGACCCAAACAAAGTAGATTTCGGTGAAATGCTGTTGAACTCTAGTTTTGAATGTGGAATCACTGAGCGATATTACGTCGCCGCCTTTCCTGGCGAATTTTTTCGGCAACGATTCGATAATTTTTGTTCTTTTTTTCGAATTGCGGATTGATTTTTACATGTTTTCCGCTTTTAATTTTACCGTGCTGGCCGAAAAGAATAGATTCTTCCTAATTTAAAAAAAATATTTTTTCGCAATATTAAAAATTTGCAAAAAAAATTTAGTCAAGTATTTTTTTTTTCTTTTATTTTTATTAGCAAAAATTTGAACCAAAAAAATTTTGGTTTTTACCTCATACTTAGTTAAACATTTGCCATTTTTTGGCAATCTTCTACAAAATTTGTTTTCTTTTTCAATTATTTGTTTACATTATCTACAATAGCCAAATTGTGTTTGAAATAAAAACGTTGTTTAGTCACACAATACCTGATACTACTGTTAATAGTTCAATGACCCGGGAAAAATGTGTTGACAACCACAAGTATAAATGTAGGCAATTTAGTTTCGCGTCTGCCGACTGTTTTTTGTTTACGTTGTTTTCCTTATAAATCGCATTGTAATTTAAAAAAAAAGAAAAAAGTTTTTCTTCGCCATTTGCAAAAAAAAAATTGCAAAAAAAATCTTATTCATTTATTTTTTATGCAAACTTTTTCTAAGTTACCTACTTTACTTTTTAGAAAAAAGTTTTTCTTCGCCGTTTGCAAAAAAAATTTGCAAAAAAAATCTTATTAATTTATTTTTTATGCAAACTTTTTCTAAGTTACCTACTTACTTTACTTTTTAGAAAAAAAGTTTTTCTTCGACTAAAGCAAAAAAAAATTCGCAAAAAAAATCTTATTCATTTATTTTTTATACAAACTCTTTCTAAGTTAGTTTATATTCACCGTTTTGTATTTTAAGTTGCTTATGTTTAAATTATCTGTTAGATAAGGTCGTACAGTTATCAAGCTAAAGCCTTAAGAAATTTTAAAAAACTAAATGAATACTTTTTATTTTGATCTTTTTGATCAGACGATTATTTTGAAATTAAAAGTTTTTTTTTTATTTGAATTAAATAATACAGTATTTTGTTACTTATATAGGTATATTATTAGGAACATAGTAAGTATGTGCCTTTAACCCAAATAAAAAAAAAACAACCAAAAAACACTTTCTTAAAAAACTTTTACTTCTGTACAAAAACTCACAGTTAAATAATGATTAACCTACCGATCCCATATAAGTCACTATTAAAGTATTCGCCCATTACGCTACACTCTCACTGCTCAACCTCTATTAATCACAGCGACATCATACGAAAAAAAAGCTAACTAACTTTACCAAAAAGTCCAATCATAATTTGGCATGAGAAATTGGCAACCCTATTAAAAACCATAGACTATCTTAAGTTATAGAGTAGAAAAACACAGTAATTCCCAAATATTGATAAAAAAATGAAAAGTAAATAACCCTAGAGGGAAGCCGCCGACCTTGCGAGGGAAAGAGATAGCAAAGTGACGTCATATAGCTTTGTCACGCTCTTGCACGCAGGCTAACGACCTATTGATTTCGGACCACGTGTGTCGATGGACTGTTGAGGGCCCACTGCTGGACTTAAACGTGTTAGAAAAAAATGCTGTAAATTTTGTCTAAAATTATTATAAAACGTGTATTATTGAAACAGCTGCTTGTAGCAAAACAAAATTTTATCTAAGATTCGATCGGCCATATATTTTGGCGTGGCGTCAAGTCGACGAAGCTTGAAGACATGCTTGATTCAAGCTTACTCAAGCTTCTAAAGACTTTTAGCCTATCATATTCATTTGCCTAGCCTTTTCTCAACTATGTTGGGGTCGGTTTCCAGTCTTACCGAATGCAGCTGAATACCAGTGTTTTACATCGAGCGACTGCCTATCAGACCTCCACAACTCAGATACTGGGTTACACGATACCCCTTGGTATTAGCCTATCATATTATGGGGTAAATATGCTAGACCACGTTCAAAAACACAGATGACAGATGAAGGCCACGCTACTGTTAAGCTTAAATGGAATTAGGCTGGTCATATCTGTCGCACTAGCCTAGCCTAGGTAAGACCGTTAGATTGCCAAGTGAAACATCGTAGTTCAAAACCCAGGCTTGCACCTCTGAATTTTCCAATTCATGTGCGTTTTAAAAATTATTTATCACTTGCCAAAACGGTGATGGAAAATATCGTAAGGAAACCAAACCTAAGAGATGTTTCAACGGTGTGTAAAGCCATGTCAGAGGCCTACCAGTGGACTTTGACACCAGGTTGTTCATCAACCATACGACCAAGAAGATGTGCACGAAAAGCCATCGGTCCTGCGCCTGATCTCTCTCCGGCCGCGTCGGATTGCCGTCCCATCGGACTATAAGAGTGAGGAATACATTTGGGCACTGCGAAAACGCAGGTGAAGTACTATACTAATATTATAAAGAGGTAAAGTTTGTATGTCAGGGGTAATCTCTGAAACTACCCATCCGATCCTAAAAATTCTTTCACCAATAGGAAGCTACTTTATCCTTGAGTGCTATAGGCTATTTTTTATTCTGAATAAGTTGAATTTCGGTAAAAAAAATAACAATATCTGTGATTCAAGTCAGAAAAACAGGCAATCTGGCTGCTTTGACGTGTGTTTACGAGAAAATTTAATTTAAAATTTCAAAGTCGCGGGTAACAGCTAGTGTATAGATATATAAAGTATAGATACATAAACGTATAGATAAATCACAGTGTTATAACTGTTACAATCATAATACTTGTTACTTCACACCCTAAGATATTCAAGAAAGTGTGAATCATTTCGCATATAAGTGATAAAATTTTAACGAACGCTTAAAGTACAAATTATTTTGAGTCATATTCTTATAGTACGATTGAGGAACAACTTGCGAGTCAGAGTTTAAACCACCAGTACCACCAGGCCTTTACGTGGTTTTGCACATCATCGAATTCTCAAGCGTGATGTTATCTTCATTCTATTCCTTTACCAGCAACAATTAGCAATCTGTATGATAACACCCAATCTGAACGCCCGCGAACCCAAAGGCCCACCTGCCCTGATTGATGCAGGTGCCCCCTAGGGACCTGCCTTAGAGTAATTATAACTAGAGGGATAGATCATTCATTGACAGCGTTGACGTTAAGTAGAGTGGTCAGGTGCATAGCGGACGCGCTAAGCTACTGACCACCGTTTGACAACAGTTTGACCACCGTTTGACAACCGTTTGACAACCGTTTGACAACCGTTTGACCACCGTTTGAAATACGTCATTTTTGGTTCAATAAATAAAAGTATTAGTTCAATAAGACCTGCATAAGAAATATGCATAAATAAGCACAAATGATCGGGACAATACCACTCTCTTACAGAATATAGGCGCAAAATACCAATCTCAATAATCTTTTGTTTCATTCCAATTTAAAAAAGAATCGGAAGCCTAAAAGAGTACTTTAAAAAAAAAAACAATAAATTGCGCAGTTCGGAAAAAAAATTGAATTTGAAATTAGCCGTGTTCGAATTACATAAGAATTTTAAATATCGATCCAGATTGGGTGCGTTCAACGAACCGACTCCTTCTAACTATTCTGATCACGCTTTAGATCTACAGCGTGTAACAGAAGTCCGAAATAATACATTAAGGGCGTATAAGGTACCCTATACACAATCCTTGAGCATGGGTTTTGGAACCGAACCCCAAACAATACTCGAGTAAACCACGGTTAAAGTTTTTACCAAAATCTTTCAAATTCGGCCCTAGGCATCAGTTGAAAGGTAAATCAACACGAATCCGGTTATTTACCGTCAATAAATTCTTTAGGTAAGCACTAGGCACGCATAGGATAATAAAATCTGTCATTATTGAAGAAAATGAAATCGAAAGAATTATTTTGTATGAAAAACAAAATGCCTCTTTTCCATTCAATATTTTCACAGGTGATTCTCTTCATGATATACATACATGCCCTTAAGTATTATTTCGGACTTCTGTTACACGCTGTATAAAGAGGTAGACAGAGGTCCTTAGACTTACATTTCTACTTACCCATTGATCTAGAATTCCTTAGCGCGGCAGCCGATAATAAGGTCGAGTTCGACTGCCGGAAAGACCAACATTTATTGAGTTTCCTGCCAGATATTTTAAGAAAAAACATTTTTTTTTCTATCAAGACTCTAGGCTAGTTGTACATGCTTCAGTTCTGTATTTGAATTTGTTTCAACCTGTAACTATCCCACTGCAGGGCACAAAGAGACAGGGAGAGAATAAATCACCACGCTAGCTCACTGTGAGTTGGGAATTTCAGACGGTGTTTTTCCTCTGGTCTATGATATCCATAGCCACTGATTTGACAAGTTCATAAATTTAAAAAAATATTACTCAACTGATTAATGCTCAATCCTTCTCTGCATGAGAAGAGGCCTTTGCTCTACATAGGGACAGTTACAGGCTAATTTATTTATTTATTTATTTATTACTCAACTAGGTAACAAAATCAAGACATAAAACCTCCATTAAGCTAGCTAATGCTTGGCTCTATGGATTATTGCAGTACTAGCTGTTTATTTTTTTCTTTTTACGCTACGAAAAGGTACAACATACTGGCTGTATTTCCTTGTTTCGCCGTAAATAAAAAAAAATCTACATGTATGAATTTTGGACAAGGAACTGAAGATTCGAATTTCAAATTGTGTGTCAGTCAGAGTTCGTCCGATGAACTGTGAACCCTTGAACTTATTGACCTATGTCGTGTCAAGCTTGAACCCCAGATAGTTAGGGTAGATTGGTCAAAAACAATTTTGGTATTTTTTTCACGCATTTTAATTGCTTGATTTTGTTTTTTATTTAGTTAATCTGTGACTTCATTGTTGTGTAATCTCTCATTATAGACGGACTTTAATCTTGCAGATATTTATTTTTGTCTAGATTATAGATAAAGGTGTGTAGAAAAAAAGTTAAGCAGTTTGGTTCGGTTAGTCTATAGATGGGTTTATTTGCCCAAAGGTAGAGTTTTAACTTTTAACCAATATTACGATAACTGATCACGAATAGGTATGTAGTTAACCTTTTAACCTAGTAAATACGAGTTACTGTAACCTAGTCCCATAGAACCTAATTTCTTTTATTTACATAAATCACGTAAATGTTAAAATATTGTTACCTATCGTAACTTAAATCGATCTCACTTTTCTTAGGGTTAAGCAAAGTTTTTTGTAACATTAGGGTAAATATAAATAATATAACAATAACTATAAATAAAAAAATGACTGTCTCGTTGGTCTAGTGGTAGCAAGCGCGACTGCTGAGCATGAGGTCCTGGGTTCCCCGGGTCGCGCAAAGTGTTATTTGGTTTTTCCATTAGGAAATTCTCGGTAACAGCACGGAGTCTGGAATTGTGGGACTTAAAACATAGCCGGCGAAACGTGGGTGTACTACACACCTCTGCCTACCCCTTCTGGGGAATAAAGGCTATAAAAAATACCCCCCGATACTGAAAAACCTCTTAGCTGTGAACACTCGTCAAGTTACCATTCAAATAAAAAAAAACACAGATACACAGACACGTCATACCTATAAACCTCCCTTTTTGGCGCCAAGGATTAAAAAAATATCTCGAAAAATAACTTCAAAATTGGCACAAATTTTAGCCCAACTTCATGAAAATCGGACATCCTTCAATCCGAAGGAGCATCAATCTGTATAACAAATCGGCAATCGATATCGCGCGTTATCGCGGCGATTACTTCGGTTCGTCGCTCTCCGGGCGTCGAACCCCCAAAAGAGAGTTCATTACCCACTTGTCTAGTTCATTCGCGATGCATTTGCAAATCTATTGGTCAGAATTTGAATATTGGACGTTCGAATACAGTTTGAATTTGATGTTCAACGTTCGAATGTTTGAAATCGGAATTAGTAACGGCTTTTGCCGGATTTTTGGAGTTTTCTTTTTTTCGCGAATTCTAAATTGTATACAGCCAGTGTGTTTCGCAGTGATAAGGGGTAATGACCTAAGAGATACAATGCTAGAATGATTTTGATCGCAATTGAATTGTTCGAATGATACAATATATACAGGAAAATCAGACACTTTCAACTATTCTGAGATCCGGAATAATGTGTAGAGATTAATTTTATTATCAGATAATATTAAATTGAATTGTAGAAATTATTGGCTATTAAATCTCGTTGGTAAATTATATTTGTGGGGTAGAAATTCTTTCATACAATTATCATACACGTAGATCCGTCAATTGTTTTTTTTTTCTTATATTACGTTCAAAAACCTTTACATAAACTTGTCTCAGTTGAAATTTTCTTCTAAAAACCGAAATCCAGGCCACAAACATTAAATACGAGAAAAAATAAAAACAAAAATGTCTTAAAACGCGTTAAGTCTAACCTAACATTGAAACACAAACAAAACTAACCCGGTTACACTTCGCGTCATGTGATAGTCATTATAGAAACCAAACATGGCCGCTTTGCGCGCAATTTTTGAAAATGGAATAGTTTGAAACGATTTTCTTTATAGAAACCAAACAAGGCTGGTTTCGGCGCAATTTTTGAAAATGGAATAGTTTTATAACGTTCTTTTTTTAACATGTTTTTTTTATAAAAGATGTTCTGTACGCATTATGAAAGTAGCTAAACTTCTTAAAGGATTAAACTTCTAGATATCTGTTTCACAAAAACTGTCGGCATTTTCGAAAATTCGCAAGCCTAGATGACTGGGTTACTAGGGATAGTTATAAATTGATTTAAAACAATATTAAACCAAAAAAGTAAATTTGGCCCACGGCTTAGGCCGCATAGAGGAGCTAGGATAAAGAGTATCCTATCCTAATCCAGGTCACGGTCCACCTGAGTGCCAATTTCCGTCCAAATCTGTTTATATTTGAAGCGTGATTGATTATTTATCGGACATTCAAATTCACAAATATTTTTTTTTTATTATTATACTAAATAAGTTTTATCACTCGCGAGTAAAAGACCACGCTGTCACTTCATCTGGGTTCGTTTTTATTTGACATGGTGAGTACGGTTTAAGAATAAATATACCGGCATCTCAATACTATTAACTGTTGTATAGTCAGAATCAGGTTCCTCGTGGGTTACGGAGGTCGTGAGGCAGCTGCCATGCAAAACCAGTACCCAGATACAACGATGTAACTGGCTGAAAATGCAAAATATATTGTTGCGAAATTTCCAAAGAGAACACTAGTGTTTTGTTCCATTTTTTTTAAAATTTTTAAATAGATGTTCAACAATCGAAGTTTTGAAAATAGAATTTCTTAAACGAATACGAAATTTAAAAAATGTTTTCGGTTTTTTTTCGCACAGTTCCTGGCACGTACGTATTTTTCTCTTGGCAACACGGCAAAGGTGTACTCGAAGAAAATAAAACTAAAAATTACAAATATGCGATCGGGAAGTCATCGCAAAGCGATAAGACGGGCCGGTTCCTTCTCCGGCCCACGTGGTGGGTCAATGGCTGCCCCACTGCGCACTAGGGTCGCTGAACCGAACGCGGCACGCACACAAGCAAGCATTCACACATACAAACAAAACACTTCCATATTTTCATACTCATCGCGTACACACATTGAGAGCTCCAGTATGTTTATGTGACCATCTCACTCGTACTAGCAAGTTTTGTTATAAGTATGAACGCATACGCTGCTCCTGCGCACATTCATGCTAAGGGGCGTCAACGGACAGGTGACTAATTGTATGTACCTTGTTTAAAAGCCTTTTTACGGTAGAGTAAGGTTGGCAATTGTTTTGACAAATATCTGATGCTAATTATGAAAAACATTCGCAAAAAAAAACAGGAATTTTCCGGGTTACGGAAAAAAGAAAGGAAAAGGTATCTGTAGAAGATATTTCAGGAAAAAATTAGAAAACCAATTTCTACATACTAATTATAAATTATTTGTACCTAAGTGAAAACTGTTTTTTAAATAAAAAAATGTACCTAGATTAAGAGAATGGCAATTTTTTGCGGCTAGCAACCCTAATGTAAGGAGGAACACCTCTCTCTGCATGAACTGTGTGAATACCTCAGACAATATTTTGGCGCGCATTGTCTCAACGGATGTCGTCATCAACTCCAAATTCAAAAATGTGTCATGAATTCTAAATAATTGACGTTTTCCATGCACGAGACTTTTATGGTAGTAGACTTGTAGTATTACTTACTGGCCAGTATGAATTTTCTGTTATTAGCAAAGACGAGGAAATATTAACAGTGCATGGTGTAATATTCAAATTTTAAAAAAAGCACTCAAATTATGACAAAAATTTTTTTTGTTAGCTAGAGTCAGTCAAAGTCAAAGAAAAAAAGTTTTGTCAAATTATGACGTATGACGTTTAGTTGTCAGCTTTTTGACAGAGATTAGCTTGTTTTGATTTTGCTAGTTTATTACCTTACTTACCTACCTACACTCCCACTGCTGGACATTACCCTCTTCTCATATGCACTTATTTTGTTCGCTTTGCCCTTAATCACCACGCTGGGCAAGCGGGTTGGCGATCGCAGTAGCAGATGGTTGCTATTACACAGTAGGATGCTGCTGCCCATCCTTCATATTTTTCCCTTCCCTTCCCTTTTCCCTTTGTCGCTTCTTACGACACCCGTGGGATGAGTAGGGGTGGTTCTATTCTTAGGCTGGAAACCACACGGCTTACGGTTGTCGGCACAGTTTGTCACTTAATGGTAATTAAAAAAAAAACTTCAAAGTTGTAGCTAGTGAAATTTAGCAATTTTACTAATTTAATTTTTTTTTACTCTCCACCATAAATTGACCCTAGTTGGTGAACTATTAGGCATTTGCAAAAAAGAACTTGAGTCATCTTTCCGATATAGTCTATGAGATCATTACCTATGCTAAATAAAACCATGATCTATTCTATTGATCGATTAGGATCAAACCGTGTGATCGATTGGTAGAGAAAAATATAATTTATATTCCAACATGGCCCTCCCACATAATAACCATAGACATGATAATTTCTATCCTTTCATAAATTAAGTGCCTATTTATATCTCATTGATTTTTTTTTGTCAGTCTAAAAAAAAGTTAGAATCGAATTATTGACTACCTCATTTGTATAGTGGGCTTAAGCATGTTTCACACACCTTAAGACGTAAACACGCGGTCGTTAACCTTCGGTACAAACTACCCCTAACAAAGCTCTCAAAGGAAAATTACTTTTTAATAAAAAAAACCGACTTCAAGGGGGTGATGACCTTCCCTTTCAAGACTTTTTAAAAAGCCTGATTTCAACACATAATATAAACAAAGTGTAAATGTGTAAATTAGTATTACGAGATGTTTTGCTATCATCCGATAAGGAGTTTCATTATCTATCTCCGAAGGTATCAGATCTTTACTAAATTTAAATGTCATTCATTCAAAACAAAAAGTCTTCTTAAAAAAAACATTCAAATCAGTTCTTATTTTCATTTACAGTTATGGCCAGAATTAAAATTTAAAAAAATATATACCTATGTATATTTTTTAAAATTTATTTCTGGCCTCTGTAGAGAATTAAAAATCTCTTTTTAAATTAATAAACTGTCATTATGAGAATGTCACTCCTTGTAAAACTTACTGGTCAGTCTACCCTTTCAAAGAGAGTCGTGACACATTAGGTGGTTGTATTAACGTTTTAGGGGTCTATAAAGCCTCGAGGTCGTTAACACGCTTAACCCCAGAGGGCATTCCCTTAGGGGTGGAAAGCCTATAACAAAAACATGACGATCGTCGACGTGAGTTCGACGGAATGAAAGATGGAAGACGGGGTGTTGGCTGGATGTCAAATTACGTGGGCTAGGTGGAGTTTTGGGGGGGAAATTATATTTTATATTAGCACTACAGATGGGCCTCGATTTCTAGACGTTAGAGTCAATTCTCTGTTAGTACAGACACCCATTTTTTTTTCGTGTGTAGGTACTAAATAGGATTTGTTTTGGGTTTTTTTTTTAATTTGGTTTTGCCCGTAGCTTCGCACTCGTGCGACCTAGTTTGGATAAGGAAAATAAATATCTTACCTATGCTAAAATAAATCCGAAACACGATTTATCTGTGTCCTAATTTTCATTGTTTCGTTATTTAGCACAAACTTTGACAATAGGTTTGATAGGATGTGATGTCATACAGTATTTAAATAGGACATTTTTTTCTTAATTTCTAACTTTCCTGGCCATAATCTTGGCCGTAAAAGAGGCTTGTTAAAATTAAAAACAGAAATTCTTACAATTTTCAAAATATGGAATCCTTCACAAAAAAAGAGATCGAAAAAAAAACAACTGCAAATCAAACGAACCTTTTTAGAATCTAAACAAAACAGACATTACTATTTAAAATTTGACATAGATTCGGCAACATTCGTGCGTTTTCGGCGGTCATCGGCCAGTCAGTGAACTCTTCTGGAATTGGACGTTTAGTAACTGACCTATACTTACCTATTTAGGTATGTATAGCTAAATTATACTTTTTAAATAGGTAGGGTAGATTGACAAAGGCTGATGACCGGGTTTGTTGAAACTGAACTACTGGCTGGACTGGTATAGACGAAATTGTGGTTTCATATAGGTAATCTAATAGTTTACCTTTGAGTCATGAAAGCCTAGTAGTATGGCCGTTGACTGGCAAGTCAGAGGTCTCAGGGTTCGAACCCGAGGCCTCCTGTCCGATGTTCCCCTGACCGAGTTTCGGTCACAGCGGCCAATCTTAACGGAGATTAGCTAACGACGCAGGAGATACGCACAAAAACAGGTGCACTCCCTATTACCTCACTCTCATACAATTAATTTCTAAGTTGCACATAAATCCGAAAAGTCAGAGGTGCTTGCCTGGGTTTCGAACCTACGATCTTTAACTTGGCAGTCCAACGGTCATACCACTTGGCTATCAGTCACTGCTTCAACGCGATGAGAATGAGAAATATGCATACAGCATATTCAATAACAACACAACATTCTAATATGCTCAAGCTTAAACACAACTATGATTAAGCATGAGAACTATTTGAACTATCCGGGTTCAGGGAGTTCAAAAACCTAACACAGTCACCCCTTGTGACGTAGTGACGTCACTGGGAATCGAACCGGCACCAAGGCCATGTAAATGAAGGTCGTGCATTGACACCGACCATTAACCTAGGGATCAATGGTTCAGACTTTATTATAAAATGGATAATGTAAGCTATATTTAATTGTTTTGTAGTATATGTAAATTATTAGTTTAACTATCTCGGTTAAATAAGAGTTGCGTAGTTAAATATGAAGTTTTCCTGGGTTTGATTTCCGGATCCATGACAAAAACATATAATAATAATACCTAGACTCACGCCTGTATTACCCAGAGGGGGTAAGCAGAGATGATGCTGTACACCCACGTTTCACCGCCTATAAGTCCCATGAAATAAGGGGCGACCCTATTGCCATTAACCGGACACGATTCCAGATTGCTGCTACTGAGAATTTCCTAATAGAAAAACCCAATAACACTTTTACCCGACCCAGGGATCGAATCTAGGACTTCGAGCTCAGCAGTCGCGCTTGCTACCACTCGACCAACGTAATAAATCTACTTTTAACTGTCACTCTGCAGGGCAAAGGCCTCTTCGCTTACACAGAAGGATCGAGCATTAATCACCACGCTAGCTCACTGCGGGTTGGCGATTTTAGACTATTAAAGTCCAGGTTTCCTCACCATGATTTCCTTCATCGTTAGTCAGTGGTAAAGAAAAGCACTGACTGACTAGTGGTATGATCGTCGACTGACAAGTCTGTGGTCTCGAGTTCGTTTCTAAGACTTTTCCTCCTCTGATTTTTCGTTAGTTATGTGCGTATTATAAATTAATTAAGTATTTATCAGTTGCTAAAACGGTGAGGGAAAACATTGTGATGAAACCAGCTCACTTGAGAGATTTTTCAATGGTGTGTAAAGCCATGTCAGAGGCCTACGTGCGGTTTAAACTCTAACACCAGGTTGTTCATCAACCATACGATAAGAAGTAGTAAAGTATAATTAAAAAGAAGAAAAAAAAGATGTGTTTACGCAAAGTTTATCTTTAACAATCGTTCTGCTTTTCTCCCCTCCCCTTCTCTATCTTCCTTCCTTCTCAACATTGCACCAAATTACGAAATATTGCCAAACTCAGATACTCTACACTTCTACAGGTCATTAACCTTTTTGTCTACCGATTTCGTTGATAAGCATTAGGTATATTGATATTAATAAAACGTCTAGATTGAAAATCAATGGCAATATATCAAATAATGTTCCCCGCGACTTCTTCCGCGTGGAATATTATCCTCCTTGTAATGTAGGTTAGGGTGGCGCTTTGGGTTCGAACCTGACATGTACCAATGTGACTTTTTCAATGTCATTATGTACTTACTTAGTTAATCTAAGACACCACTGATTAACGGTGAAGGAAAAGATCGTAAGGAAACCTGGACTTAATAGTCTGAAATCGCTAAAACGCAGTGAGCTAGCGTGGTGATTAATGTTCAATCCTTCTTAGTATTAAAAAGAGGCCTTTGCCCTGCCGTGGGACAATTACAGGTTGATTTATTTAATATTTATTTTATTCACTGTAAAGTCTGAATAAATTTTTGATGTCTTGTGTTACATTATTGCAATTTTCGAAGGGATCTCTAAATTTTTGATAGTAAAATTTTACTCATGTTACTCGCTGATAATGTAGCTTTCTAAAGTTGAAAGAATTTTTTAAATCGGTTGAGTAGTTTTTAAGTTTTTTACAAACAAACATACAAAAAAAATCAATATTTTCTCTTTATAATATACGTTTAGATAATAAATAATGTATTAATATTTTACTATAAATAATACAATACCTATTTAATATGTATTTTAAATACGAAATACTGTTTGTATAATATTATTTTCTTTTTATATAGCAACTGATTAAAGAATCAATGTAAATTTTTACACAGGGATAGTTTATTTTATATCGCCAATGTGCGAGCGAGATAGCGATATAAACCGCCTTAACGGTTGCCCATCACTGACCGTGCTTAACCTTGGAAACGTGAGATACAAACCATCGGCATCGCAACGCTACAATACCTTATCATTCGTATTATCGTACCAAAAAACCACATATAAACCGCGAGTTCCACCATTATCAAATACGCAGGTCATTGTACGCCGTTAGGGTGAATGTGCGAAAAAACCAGCTAACAACATAGGCCTCTCGGTTTAACCGGTAAATGTTGACATAGGTTACCTAATAAAAATTCACGTGAGGTACATTTATAAGTTTAAATTTATTTGCATGTAAATTTTGTTCATAAATAGAACTGTAATTGATACATTTGGTTGCCCTCATATAGTTCTAACAGGCAGTGGTTGTCAATCTTTTTTTGTTCATCAATAATTTGTTTTTTGTTAGAAATTAATTAAATATCATTGCGAAAATGGTGAAGAAAAATATCGTGAGGAAACCAGCGGACGTGAGTGTAGTGTTTTTGTGGGTTTAAAATTAAATTTATTAAAAAAAACATAACTGCAATAGTAATTTGCATTGGCACTTGGGTGTGGGTTCGAACCTGGCATGTACTAATGTGACATTTTTAATGTCATATGTACTTTCTTAGTTTATCTAAGACACCACTGAATGATGGTGAAGGAAAACATCGTAAGGAAACTTAGACTTTAATAGTCTGAAATCGCCAACACGTAATGAGCGATCCTTCTCTGTATCAGAAAAAGCCTTGCAGTGAGACAGTTACAGGCTGAATTTTATCTATTTTTTTAAAATAAATTTATAAATGAGCTTTATATCTTTGTTCTATCATTGGTCGATTTTTACGATTCGAAGAAACAGCTCGTGCTATTCTTTCCCGCTTAAAATTGCAATAAATTATTGAGTAATGATGAATAAAATAGCCCTGTATCCCGAAAATATTCCTTAAGAAACATGTTATCCCACCCCGGAAAAGAAATTTCCTTGCAAACAAAACCACGGGCACATCCAATACCGAAATGAAGGTTATTCAACCTTCAGCGAGCGTTGACTTCCTGAAAATTGTCGAATCATTTCGTCGTCTATGTTTGAAATACGTATATTTAGTATAGACACTCTAAGCTACGACGCGGTGTTTCAAGGTTAAACAGCGCTGGGAATTGTGGATGGGTGACCGTTTGTTTTGTTATAGAGTTTTAGAGTGTGCCGTAATATAGCACTGATACCTTAGTGGTATAACCGTCGACTGACTAGTCAGAGGTCTCGAGTTCGACCCCAAGGCGCGCACCTCTGACTTTTCGTAAGTTATGTGCGTATTACAAATTAATTATCAGTTGCTAAAACGGTAAGGGAAAACATCGTGATGAAACCAGCACACCTGAGATTTTTCAATGGTGTGTAAAGCCATGTCAGAGGCCCACGGGCGGTTTCAACTCTGACACCAGGTTGTTTATCAACCATACGATAAGAAGAAGAAAAAGAATGTGCCGTGTGGTTTCCGGCCTAAGAATAGAACCACTTCTACTCGTCCCGCGGGTGTCGTAAGAAGCGACAAAGGGAAAGATCCGGAGGACGGGCAGCAGCATCTTTCTGTGTAACAGTAATCATCTACTACTGCGATCGCCAACCCGCTTGCCCAGTGTGGCGAATATAGACAAACACCTCCAATGAGCGCTCAATAGTGGCGCGTTGGAAGAGGCCTATGTTCAGCCGTGGACTAATACAGGCTGATAATGAATGAATGATGAAGAGTTTTAAAAGCTTTGAGCTGCAAAAGGCACTCCGGGGAAGAGACCTCTTACTTCTGAGAGATTCTTACTTCACTAAAACCACCCTGGGGATTACCATCAGCGCTTAAAGGGAGGTCCCGGGTCCTCTTAAGAGACCAACTAAACCTTCCCTGCGCAACGCCTGTCAGGCACACTCCCGGGAAGACCATAAAAAGGATCTCTCCGAAGCCCTGGTACCTTCTATAAATGACACGGTTTGGTGATTAGCCTTCTGCGCTTGTGGTCTCGGGTTTGATTCCCGCACCAGACAACAGATATTTGCAACGTCTGGGTGTTTGTGTCGTGTAATTACAAGCCGTCCATTGGAATGGTGCCCGGAAAATAATAGATATAAACTCGCTAGCTAACACGATATGACACCTAATACCGTCACTGACCAACTATGGTGCCCCTGCCTACCCCACAGGAAGTACAAGCGTGATCATGATGATGATAAATGGACTTTTGTGTCTCAGATACTATGTCATTTTGAGTTGCGCAGTTGCGCTGTCATCGCTTTTAAATAAATAAAAATAAAATAAAATAAAATACATTTATTCTCAGGTACAACCCATAGTTTACAGTACATTGTCATTAGGTACATGTAAATATTAAATGCCTATTTCAAAATTTACTTTACATTTACATTGTAGCAAATGGTATCTATTGTAATTAAATTAAATTAATTGAATTGAATTGAATTTATAAAATTGAATTACATAAATAAAATAAAATTAAATGAACTAGGATAAATTTCTCCAAAAAGTATGTGTGTGTTCAAAACTCTTGAACTTTGAAAAATTAAATAGGTTTTTAGACATGGCGTGATTTTACATTTTTAACCGACTTCAAAAAGGAGGAGGATCTATGTTCGGCAGTATGTATTTTTTTTTAATTACTTGAAATATTAAAAATACTTGACACTGGCAGAGTTAGTAGTCCACTTTGTTGCCAAAAATAAAAAGAAGAAGAAGAGTATGTGTTTTAGAAGCCAACAGTTCCCTAGTTATCTATAAAGGGTTAAGTTAAAAACACACACCTGAAAAGGGGTCATTAAACTCATCATTTAGAACAACTTTTACTATGGGATTAACTCTGAAATCGGGAAAAAAAATCAACTGCGTAAGTACATTTTCAATTACATAAATATCTCAATACGGAACAGCTAATTTTCGCGTTGTATTTACATAATCTGTATAAATTTCAACTGTCTGGTGATAGATAGACAGACGGACGCAATAGGGTCCCGTTTTAACCCTTTAGAGAATTAAAACGTGATGTTATGTTATATGTCAAAAATTTCGTAAATAAATAATCAAAATGTGTTTCTCAAATGTCAAACTCATACGCACAGACCTACACACCTATGACTCAGTAGTCATTATTACGTGAAGCCGATAGACGACCTTGTCATTAATTCACTGGCCTAAGTCCCTAATCACTCGGTGTGATGATAAATTGCTCTAAAAACAGCGAAAGTATTACGAAAATCGGTTAAGTGGTTTAAGAGATCAGGCTTACGAAAACAGACGTTTTGTTGTATAAATAAAAGAGGTATTTGTAGATTATGAAAACAATGTTTTTAGTTGTTAAATTATTCTTGGCATATGTTTTAGACATAAATTTAGGTGGATTTTTTTTTTACGTAGCTTAATTCGTAATTTCTATTCAGAAGACTTTTTTAATAATTATACATAAAATAGACTCGCGCCTGTATTCCCCAGAGGGGATAGGCAGAGGTGTATTTAGTACACCCACGTTTTGCCCGTTATAAGTCCTATGTAAAAGAGGGCGAGTCTTTTTCCATTAACCGGACACAATTCCAGACTCCATGCTGCTACTGAGAATTAAAAAAAAACCCAATAACACTTTGCTAGACCCGGGGATCGAACCCAGGGCCTCGTGCTCAGCAGTCGCTAGCTACCACTAGACCAATGAGGCAGTCTTTGCAATTATAGTTTATACAAAAAACTATACTAAACCTTACAAAAAAAAATCCTTGCAAAATTACAGTTTTTTTTTCAAGCAAACCTGTCAAAATAGTTTTTGGTGGTCAAAGGTTGTAATTAGATATGATTGTGTGTCATTTTCATGTCAAAACTCAAGTACTATACCTCTCATAGGCCACATTACCTAAATAACGTGTCGTTAACCCCGGTACGAATTCTTTATAGTTTAATAACCTAAGATTTTTAGTTCCAGATTACGAATGATACTACAAACGGCGCAAATATAGCAACATTGTTGCTATATCTTTGAGCCGTTTGGGGTTGAAACCCCAGGGTCAGACCCGAGTGCGCGTCCCCAAGGAAATTGCTCAGAGACTAGTCGACACGCGTGAGCAGAAGGCTGGCTATTTCTTTGCTCAAAGAATCAGCATTGCCATCCAGCGTGGCAATGCTGCCAGCCTCTTGGGCACGCTGGAATTCTTTGACGCCTTCGCGTGACTTTTGTATACATGTAATTACTTATTTTTTTACTTTTATTCATTAGGTTTATTGTGTGTATTTATAGTAAACAGATTTAGAATGTAAATAATTATAATTAATTTGTATTTTAAGTTACCGAATAAATGCATTCAAAATAATTCAAGTACATAAACATTTATATAAAGTATTTATGCGTATTCGAATACTAGTTTGGTGCGGGATTTGAACTCGTGACCTACTGGGTACAGCCCCCATCGCTCTTCCACTAAACTATTAACCCCGTCCGAGTTATAGAATTTCTCTTCTACATTCAACCATCTCAGGTTCCCTGTACGGAGTACTCAGAGGACTAGGATGTCTAACTTTGCAGTTAGAGTACAACGCTATACAGATATAATTGATTGCTTATAAATACATTTGCTTAGTAGGTCGTGGGTTTCAACCCGCTTTTAATAGATTTTTCCTTCTACAAAAATTACGAATTTTACTATTGAAGCATTTTAGTTAAATATGGCTTTGATTTATCAATGATAATTAAATTAATGTAGGTAATGAGCTTAGAAGTTTAGAACGGGCCTCCTTGAAGTGTAAGGATGAACTATGGTCTCACATAAATTAATTATCTCTTACTCCGTGCCTTGGAAAGCATGTTAAGCTGTAGGCCCTGAGCCCGATATCGGTCGATTCGGATTGCCGTATCATCAAAATATGAGAGTGAGGGAATAGAGAGTACGCCTGTTTGCGCACACACTTGTGCTCTATAATATCTCCTGCGTCGATGATCTAATCTCCATTGAGATTGGCTGCTATGAACGAAATTCGGTCAGGAGAACATTATTTTTTGGTACGATTTTACCAAATTCGCAAAATAACGATAGCTTTAGTAAGATTTAACATATACACGTCACGTTGTTACTCAACGGAAAAGACAAAGATTCACGTTCATTGCAAAATCGTATGTAGAGTACAGACACCTAAACAACACCGAAAAATACTCGATTTTTAAATTAAATTTGCCATGTTTTCTTATTTAATCTATCACAAAATTAGTATCTTCACACACCCCACCCCTAAAAAGCCTAAAACCCCTCCCGGGTAGTGAAAACGGCAAAAACCTTCTAAAAAAATAGCGAAAACTCAACGGCGGCCGCCGATCGTTCAACCCGCGGTCGTTCGTTGAACCCAGAATTTTGGCAGTTCACCGACCCGGTCGCTGCCCGCCTTATTTATAATGTGGGAGCGGGACGGATGATCTGACAAGTTACGTCAGCTGATAGTGTGGCTAATCATCGTGACGTCACATGCGAGTTGCATTTTTTTTTGTTTTTTTTTTATTAAGTTTGTTTGAAGAACTGATTTTTCGAGATGATGATTTTTATTGATGATTTTATTACTATATACTTCAATCTTGATGTGATGATGAAATTTGCTATGTTTTCCAACCTATCCTAACCTTTGAATGGTAAACCCAGGCTTGTTTCAGTCTAAATGGGCTGGTTTAATCAGAATAATAAGCTCTCTCCCAAAATCCACGTGAAATAAATAACCATTACTAAAAGAAGTTCGGCATTTTTATAGAAAAAAATAATTGATTATTAGCATGATTAGAACCCGCGACCTACTGAGTAAAGCCCCCAGCTGCTCTAGACTCAGCCATCTCAGATGGTAGTTACACCCACCCTTTGAAGTACTAGAAGGTTAGTGTCTAACTTTGCGGTTAGAATACAATGATACACAGCTGTAATTTATTTTGCTTAAAATGTAGAAAATTAAATGAAACTCTGCTCAGGAGAAAATAGTTAATCAGGATAGGAATCATTTTCTTGTCAAGTGATTTGACCGTAATCGGTAATTTAGTTAATACTTGAAAATTATTGATAGTCCTAATATTTTTAAAAATAAACTTAATCAGTTTTGTTGAAGAAGTGTGGGTACTCATTAGATGCGCGCCTTGGGTTCGAACCTGAGACCTCTGACTTGCCAGTCAACTGTCACTACCACTAGGCTATTAAGACAAATGTTATTGAATAAATAACTCACCTCTGACTTTTCGTAAGTTTTGCGCGTATTATTATAAATTAATTTTCATTTGCTAAAACGGTGAGGGAAAACATCGTGATGAAACCAGCTCACTTGAGAGAATTATCAATGGTATGTAAAGCCATGTCAGAGGCCTACGGGCGGTTTAAACTCTGACACCAGGTTGTTAATCAACCATACGATTAGAAGAAGAATTGAATGAATGAACTATGAGCTATGTAGGTTTTTCAGTATTTTGAGTTGTCAAAACTGATTTGATTAATCTAATCTTGTCAATAATTAGAATACACAGCCATATAGGTAGACGCTATTATCACACAAAAATAAAATAATAATCAAACACGTATGTCTAATTGCTTTGTAATCATAATATCAATATTAAATACGAATCGCTCAATATTTATATTGTCACTAATTATTATGATAAATTAACTTCATTGATAATCACTACATAGCACAGTATAAAACAAAGTCGCTTCCCGCGTCTGTCTGTCCCTATGTATGCTTAGATCTTTAAAACTACGCAACGGATTTTGATGCGGTTTTTTTTAATAGATAGAGTGATTCAAGAGGAAGGTTTATATTTATAATACATGCATATTAGCGTAACCGTACGAAGCCGGGGCGGGTCGCTAGTAATATAATAATTACAACTATAAATATTACGTATAAATCAAATATTTTTTAGGTTTGTACGTGAAAAAGCAAATACGTTTGTAAAAGCAGTATCTAATAGCCTAGTGGTTCACCAGCCAGCTGCCAAGTCAAAGGTCGTAGGTTCGGAACCCAGGCACGCACCTCTGACTTTTCGTACGTATTAGAAATTAATTATCACTTGCTAAAACGGTGATGGAAAACATCGTGAGGAAACCAGCACAACTGAGAGATTTTTCAATGGTGTGTTAAGCCGTGTCCTGTGTACAAACATAAAAAAACGCTTCAAATTGAGAACCTCCTCCTATTTTGAAGTTGGTTAAAATTTTGCTTAGTTCGCAGGATTTTTCCTTTTCTGATATCAATTTCTAAAACGCACATAATTTATAACATTACACTATCATTTCTGTTAGCAGTAAACAATAATGATTTAATATAATTATTTAATAACAAATTTGAAAAAAACAACTGATACGGATGGGATTCAAACCCAAGATCTTCGGCGTACCGTGCCGACGCTCTAGGTGATGCTCATGTGAAACGTAACATGTAA
This sequence comes from Protodeltote pygarga, assembly GCA_936450705.2. NCBI lineage: Eukaryota > Metazoa > Arthropoda > Insecta > Lepidoptera > Noctuidae > Protodeltote > Protodeltote pygarga. The sequence continues at coordinate 4,742,899 of OW388275.2, forward strand.
AAAAATCTCAAAAATAATAATGATTTAATTTTATTTACAGGCAAAACCCCTGAATAAGTGTTGTGTACAAGTCGATACATGTTTTTGTCTACGCCGCGACGGTCAATGACCTGTGTAGATGACAAATTATTTTGTAAGAAGCTGTAATATGAAATGTTCAGGACAACTCGATGTTTTAAAAGGATTTTTTTTTATTTTAAAAACTTAATTAAGTTTTTTTCTAGGTTGTGTCCGAATTCGTGTAGTTCCCTTAAATGGTAGGTTCTATTGATTGATATAGATTGACCCTACACAAGTTTTAGCTTGAATAAAAAATAAAACTTTTTTATATATTATTTTTATTATTTAATAAGAAATTTGAAAAAACAACTGATGCGGATGGGATCTTCGGCGTACCGTGCTGACGAATTTAGATTATTAAATAATTATATTTTATAAGCTAACATGTGCCAAAACATGTAAAAAAAATCACAAAAAACTTCTTTATTTTTACTTGCGAGTAAATAATGTCCTGACCGAATTTCACAGCAGCCAATCTCAATGGAGATTAGCGTGTGCGAAAACACAGGTGTACTCTCTATTCCCTCACTCTCATAGTCTGATGGGACGGCCATCCGACACTACCGGAGAGAGATCAGGCGCAGGACCATCGGCTTTCCGAAGCACGGAGTAAGTGATAAATAAATTTATAATACGCACATAACTTAGAAAAGTCAGAGGTGCGCGCTGTGTACATAGAGTATATATTCTTTGGCTTAGGTTTGAACCTAACACCTCTTACTTCTAATACATGATTATAACCTCCGTGAATCGAAAAATAACAGGAAGGAAGCTTCTTAATACATTCAAATAACAAATGAATATGACAAATAATAGTCAGAAATACTGCAGTTATTTTTCTGGGCCACTGACATACTTTTCGGGCACCATGACTACTATGTAATTATAATCATTTTGTTTATAATTTAATTAAAATTTCCTTAAGGAAACTCGTCGGAAACCATCTCTTGGCCTGGAATTTGTCTATGGTGTCTCTAACAAATGTTGTTAATCAAGTATTTTAACTTATTTTTGTTGTATTTAATAATAATTAATGGCAATAGGCTCGCCCCCTATTACATGGGGCTTATAACATAGCCGGCGAAACGTGGGTGTACTGCACAATCCTTCCTTCCTTAGGCTTCTCTGTATTCAGAGAAGCCTGTCCCTGCAGTAGGAGAGTTGCAAGCTGGTTTATAACAAAATAAAAAATAAATAATCTGCTCCGAGCCTCGGAAAGCACGTTAAGCGGTTGGCTCCGGCTGTCATGAAGATCTTTGACAGTCGATATAGGGAGTCAGTACCCTCATAAAATCGTGACAACTAGTCTAACCTTAGAATATCGTACCCCTTTGGGTTGCGGGGGTCAGATAGGCAGTCGCTCCGTAGAAAGATATTCAGCTGCATCTGGTTAGATTAGAAGCCGACCCCAACAAAGTTTGGGACTAATAAGGCTAGGAGAATGATAAAGAAAAAAACAATTCAATATTCAATGAGTGAGAACCATGCTAATACCACGTGTTAAATAAATACGAATATTTATTTTTGAAGCAGTCAATCCTAAAAATAACTTTGCGATCATTTTGAATGAATCTGCTTTTCACATAATTTATTTATAACTGGCCTTTACCCGCGGTTTTGCTTGTGTACTACTTCTTCCGCCTTGTGGTTTCCGGCCTAAGAATAGAACCACCCCTACTCGGCCCGCGGGTGTCGTAAGAAGTGACAAAGGGAAAGATCCGGAGGATTGACAACAGCATCCTTCTGTGAAACAGCAATCATCTGCTACTGCGATCGCCAACCCGCTTACCCAGTGTGGGGATTATGGGCAAATACCTCCAATGAGCGCAAAAAAGTAGCGCGCATTGGGAGAAGCCTATGTTCAGCAGTGGACTAATACAGGCTGATGATGATTATGAAGTTGGAACCCACAGCCTTTTACACGATTTGAATAACGAATGAGAAATATAGTCGCATACTCAACACACAACACAACACAATTTGAAAACAGAATATCGCTTTACGAAAACGTTTACACACAAAACTACGCATAGACAAAGCTGTCTTATTTTTTTAACGAACTCATCGACGTCAAAATCTGCCTGGCCTGCGCACAACCTAAAAAGCTCGTATTTGGTTCACAAGTCAAGTATAATTTAACATGTAAAACAGTATAATGCCTATGTAAACAGCAGCCTAATGTAAACGCCGGCAAAAATTCAGCACAACATCAATTTGACGCTTCCGGGATTGAACATCAAATAATTTAATTTCGATTCCATGAATAAAAGCTAAAAACGAAAAATACAAGACAAGCTGTCACTTCATTAAACATATAAATTAACAATACGCCATATAATTTCCTTGGTATTTTTATAAAAATAATTTCGATGGGACCAATAACCTACGGTAAAGAGCAACGTACTCTACGCCAGACGAACAGGGAAATACCTTTAACAACGCCATCTGTTATCAAGTAGAAGTACTAAAGGTCAAACGCTAGGGTAAATGAACCTTGGCTGAATTACGCCCTATCAAAGATGATTGTACAAGTATTTTTGGTAATGTAATGGTCGGATATTAAAATCTGTGAGAGGAAAAATAATAATATCTCATGCTTCTAACTGGAGTGGGGATATAAAATGTATTACGACGATAACTATTTATTTTTTTAATCTATGGTAAGTAAGTATTTATTTTATCACTACCTATTTGCGAGACTTTGTACGATGTCGTCAGTAAGTCTGACAAAACCACTAGTAGTTTAACTATTTTACAAAATACATGGAAATACTTTTAATTCTTATTGTAATTATTTAAAAAACGAACTGCTAAATATATACTAATCGTTACATTCTTCGTCTTATTCATTATTTTAATTACAAATACCGAAGACAATTACACCATTTTCAATTAACTAATTAACAAAAGGTGACAATATCTATAACATTTTCCAAATAATGCAGTAAAACATTGTTCTCAGTTACATATACATAACCTCACTAACACACTAACACGTAAACAAAGAATCACTGAACTCCGAATAATCTAGAACCCCAATAAAACAAATTTACTACCGCGAGTAAATTAAAAATGCTACTTTGATAATAGCGCCATCTATTGTCGAAGAGCCGTACCAAAGTTCAAACTGCCAAACTCGAGGGAAACGAACCTTAGTGCGCGCTTATCTTAGTATGAGTCTCGTATGTATGACGCACAGTTGATTTATTTTTTTAAACACAATAAGTACAACGACAAGGAAAACATATTTTTATTGCAATCATCGCTGTTCAGTTGTTATGCTCATTTTGTAAACATGACGAGCGACGTATTAATTTGTTCACGAATGAAAATATTAATAGACATTGCAGGACAATATTTTGACATAAGCTTATTCGGTAAAAAATATTGTATAAATATTATACAATAAGCAAGAAAAAACATTAAACATATTTTGGTAAAAAAAAATTAAGCAAAAGTATGTAAGACCGAATTCACACTGTCATTTTGGCATCAGTTCAGATTGACGTTTTATAGACTGATAATCCGGACTGACGGATTTTTTAAATTAAATCAAATCTATCATTTCACACCAATATTGATGTCAGAATTAATCTAATCTTCTCTTAATGATAGTTTGGTTGATTAACAATTTGGTGTCAAAGTTCAAACCGCCCATAGGCTTCAAGGCTTTATACTTTACGAGAATAATTATCATCTCTAGTTTGCTGTCGGAGGCAGACAGTCTTCTAAACAGAAGTTCATTATGTATCTTCGAATCATGACAATATTTATCTGAGCCCAATCGGAGAGATATACTCTTTAAAAATCTCAAATCAGCTTACTAATAATCAGGGAATAATCGGCGAACAAATATATACAAAAACTAAAATCATAACCCTCCTTTTTTGTAGTCGGATAAAAATCAGAGAAAACTTTTCCTTATACTTTTTTAGTCGCATAAAATAGGATGCTAAAGTTTTTATAATATCGACATAATTTAATAATAAATAATAATAATTATCGGTGTACAAACACACAAAAACTAAAATCATAGCCCATCTTTTTTGTAGTCGTTTAAGAATATACATAGGTAGAAATAAAAACCTTTTTTTCGAAAGTCAATTAAAAATGGCCTAACTCACACAAAAGATACGTCATAATTTAATCCAACAAAAAACTTAATTGAATGAAAAATTGTAATTGGATTGACCAAAAAAAATGTGTCGGTACCCTAAGGCATAGCGTTTAAATAATCATCAATTATGTATAGTATAGTTATTAATCATGAGCTATTGTATACAAAATGAGCAGTAGAAGGGATCATAAACATTTGGTTCGTATAGCACTGATAGCCTAGTGACCGTCGACTAACAAGACAGAGATCTCGAGTTCGATCCTAGGTTGAGGTTCGTACCTCTGACTTTTAGTAAGTTATGTGCGTATTATAAATTAATTATCAGTTGCTAAAACGGTGAGGGAAAATATCGTGATAAAACCAGCACACCTGAGAGAGACCAATAGTGTGAAAAACCATATTAGAGGCCACGGGCGGTTTAAACTGACACCAAGTTGTTCATTAACTTTTTTTACATAGATTAGTTGAGGAAAAATTCCAATTTAAATGTTGTACACTCAACCGCATGACATTAGTAACACTTGCACTACGAAAACCACCTTTACTTCTACGCAATAAAGGTTCTTTCAATGTCAAATTGTTACCATTGATGTGCAATCGACTGTACACTATTATGGCAAAAAAAAATCTTCAAAATGTCATGGAGAAATATTTAACACACGAAAACTATTTAGTCGCGTAAAATAGGACGCAACTCTGTTGTATAATATCGACATAATTCCCTAGACTCTGTGCTTTGTTACAGAGAATTTCATTGTGCTGGACTTGGGGCTTTATTTTTATATTTCTAAGCCAAGCTTGTGATCACTAGTCTAAGGCAGATTTAAAAAAATACAGTAATCTTTGCAATCTTATAGATAGATTAAATCTTTAAAAATATTCTATTTAAAAAATTATGACTTTATAACGTAATGTTATCATCCGAATTTTTGTGACGAATTTTGTTGTGATCATTTGAATTTGCCACGGAGTTTAACCGCTAAAAAATATAAGGCATTCATAAATTTTGTTAAAAAAACGATAAAGAAAACATCAAAATGGTACTATTTTCGGAGTAGACATTAAAAATATAGATATATACACGCGCATGGAAACTAGTAAATATAATAAAACTACAACCTGAAAATGTTTGCAACCCCTGCTCTTACTCATTACTCATTCTTTATTGATGTACCATTTTTTATTTTATGTGAATAAAAAAATCATCGTGTCGATTTCGTAGGCGGATCTTAACCGACTACTAAAAGATTTTAATAAATCTTTTAGTAGTCGGTTAAGATCCGCCGAATAAGTATAATTACTTAGAGGTATTTTTACCCGTTCACGGGTATATTCTTGCTGAGGCTATAGAAATTCTCTTCATATGCTACCCGTAATTAAATTTTGGTTAGGCACTTGGCCCTTCCATACGAAAAACATTATGACGAAGCGCTAACCCATCTAAAAGTTAACCGCAAGCGCGCGGAGAACGTCCGGACAGGAAAACCCAACGACATTTCTCCTAACTGAAATTAGGTCTGTGGTCTTTAACCTTTCACTTGTTTATTTATTCATTTATGTTAAACTATAAAAAAAATATGTCTCTTCCTTTATTATGGTTAACTAAACCCTTAGATTTTACTTGATTTAAATAAAACTTGTAATAATAAATAAACAAATTACCTATATTAATAAAATGTAATGAATGGCGAATAAGTAAGTTAGTGTGCGGTAAAACTAGCTGTGTTCGTTCATGTCTCTGAAATATTATATTATTTATTATTAAGCAAATATATTTGGATTTTACTAAAAACCCCCGACACAATTAACCCCATTTTTTAGCTAAAAACACTCCCGATGTCTTACAAATAAAAAAAAACTAAATCAAAATCGGTCCATTCGTTTAGGAGCTACGATGCCATAGGCAGACACACAGATACACAGACAAAGACTCGTCAAACTTATAACACCCCTCTTTTTGTGTCGAGGGTTAAGTTAAGTCTAAGTTTTTGTTAAGTCGACAATTTTGGGAAGTTAGACTTTGCTTAGGTTTTTGATGATGAAAATGATCTTTGAATTCAAAGATCATTTTCTCTTAAGAAATATTTTCTGCAAATTTCATGTCTCTAAGAACACCGGTTTAGTCTGTGCTGTCAGTCACACAATGGTTCTGATTCTCTTGTACATCCCGCTAAATTAATTTTAATCTAACTATATCTCTTTCTAATAAACACCATCGAAAAAGGACAGCAAAATGAACTATAAAATTAGAGCTGTCAAATTAGTCTACGTCCTTGCAATTGACGTAAAATTAGTCGAGATCTCTATGACGTGCCGACTAAATTCTCGTTGATATCACGCAAATGGAGTATTCTTTAACTCTAAAATTCTTCTATTCTTTTCTAATGATCTCTGTTAGAAAGAGAGATAGTGAGTCTCAAATATTTTAGAGCGTATGCAAGAGAATTAGCACCTTCACGCTACTGTTTCATAGATAAAGATTAGCTAAACACCTATCTAATTTAATGTATTATTACATTTTCTCAATATACTGTGGAAAATACCTTTATCATTTAATAACTAAGTAAGCGTTTTAAGTCAATATATTGCGCATGCGCTGTGCAAGTTCCAATTTGTCACGCCATTATGTTTGTAGAAGTAAATAAAAAAACAATAAATTGCAATCGGTCAGCGAACGATTATCGAGCTCTAGTACGCGGTTAGTTAACGATAAAAAAATATTATGACATAACTTATGTGGCCGGTCGGTGACCCACCGTGTAACGAGCTCCGCACAGCGCCATCTATTAGCGAATTATATAACTACAACAAATTAATTGCTTGAGAACTCCCACAAAAAATATTTCGCATCAGTTTTGGTAAATAAGCTTGCAGTAATTTTTTAATTATTTTATTCGTGAGAAAATTCGCAGCTTGTCGACTGTGGTAGAATCTTAGTTTAGCTACTCGACGCTAGATGGCGTTTAATCAAGTCTTCCAACTAGTAGCAGGACCGCACCTAGTTAAATAAATTGGTTTAATTGAAAGGAATAATGCTTAAATATGAATAAATATGGAATAAAACGAGTTCTATGAGCGTTATGTATGCACGTGTTATGAAATCGTATTCCAATTAGTTACCTAATACCGTTCGCTTGACGCGTACCATCGTAACAGTCCCCCACTGCTAATTCTGCGAGAATTCCAAGGTTGGACCCGCAGACTTGAATACAAAAAGGGTCCTTTGAGATAAAAATCCAACCCATTATAAGATGACGTTATACGGCGGCCATTTTGAAATTTCGACGATCAAAATTAAAGGTTCACCAAATTTTTATTAGGTATTAAAATTTGAAAACGAGGATTTAGAAATTTTTTGAAGCAAAGAATTTAATTTATAATTCCGAATGTGGTTGTTTATGTAATTAAAATTCATTGATAAACTGCACATTGTTATTATTTTAAGATAATGGATAAACTGTAATGAGTCAAGCCTATAAAAAAATATATTTTATCGATCCACAAACAGTTGCATAGCAACATAAAAATGATCCTTATCGTAAATTGACTAAAAATTTCATACCCTAATGACGTCATTCTTCATGACGTGACGCAACTTAATCCTAATAAGTACAATCAATTCGATAAGACTTTTGAATGAAATATTTGTCGTATCTTTTTATGATACACAACAATAAAATTTTATGCTAAATCAAAACGAAAACAAAGCAATTACTGCAAAACAAATAATATAAACCCAACAAATGGCAAAGAAAAATTTTTTTTGCAATTTTTTTTTTCGATTTAAAGTGAGCTTAGACTTTTGTATTAATTTTTTTTAGCAGATTTTTTCTCCAAATCGTATTAAAAGTAAATAACAAAATAGCATTTCAAAGCGCACATCTTTTTAGATAAATCAAACGCAAATATTCTCCGCAAAAGATACGTACGTGAATATACATAAATTAAAACTAAATTAATTCATGAAAGCGTACATAACATTTGGTCTGTGCGGCGGTCAGGATTACGCAATCATACTAATCTAGAAATGTCTAGCTGGTAATTGAATATCTCGTATTCCGTAGACGCTACCGAGACTGAATCGATAATATCGTATGTGGAAAAATTCTAGTGAAATCTAGCTTCGAGGTTTAGTCAACCTTCGTATCGTTGGAAAGAAATGTTTTTGTCTGAATATAATGGACAGGCTTCACATTTAAATGTATTTATTCGAGATATTTCGTATTATGACTAACTTCTTTCTAAATTTAAACGAAATTATACAGTTAGTTATTATACAAGGTGGCGCCACTCTCGCCTAAGGCTCTATACTAATAGAAAAAGTATACGTCTGTTTGTGGATTATGTTTGTTTGAACCTATATTTTTCCGTTAAGTAGAGAAATTAATCTGTGTAAAAGCCACAGCCAGAATTTATTGATTTGGGCGTGTTTGACATAATTTCCATTACTTTTCTACAATTTGCGTTACTTTTTTTTGTAGTTCTCTTTGGTTTGGTCCAAGGTTTGTAGCTTGCGTTACTTGTTAAGGTGAAGATTTAACTTTTAAATTACCTAAAGAAAAAGTCTGCATCAAATTAGGCGATTTTTGAATTGAGTTAACAAAACTGGTCCATATTTGATGAAACGTTAAAGAGAAAATACCAGTTTTTGTGGAGTACTCTATAGTTTAACCTGCCCCATGGTTTTCCCATCCAATTTTGCATCTGTTTTATAAAAATGTTTACAAAAATCTATTTTTTTAAATGAGAGCTTCTTCAGATAAAGTTATAAGAAAAGAATTACTTTTGGGACACCTTGTATAATCAAATCCAATGTTTTGTTTACTTAATGAGTAACATCTTATCTCATTTACAATATTAGAATAATTATAAACAAACTAAAATAATCACAACAATGTCGCTTCGTCCTGAATCCTCCAATGTTTCAGTCACTCGGTTTCCGAACTGCGAACTGGGGCAGAAGTTCAACTTTGACCTCGAAGCCGATTGAACCTGAGATTCAAGGTCACAGAGGTCAGATTAGGGCCGTTCGAGAGCTAGCCCAAAACGTGTCAGGCTGTGACCTGCGGTTGACTTACATATGTTACAAGTTTGAGGTCAAATTGCAATTGTTTGGGTATTTTGAGTACGACTGATTGCTTTTTAGCAGTTCTCGAAAGAGTTACGACTTCACAATTTTGCGGACCAAGAGCTGGCCGTCTAGCAGATATTTTGCTAATTTCAGTGATACCTTTGTTCTAGGTACACCTAAATTTGAAATTCCGTCTCTGATACAAGTTGTATGAATTTGCTAATGCATCTAATCTACTAGAGAGCTTTAAGCTTTTCATAATTATATTTCTAAAGATAAATTCATTTGAGATAGTGTTTCGTGTACATCACATTCTATACAGCTTAAGTTTAGGTTTTTTGCTGTTAATTTTATTACAGAAATCAGCAGTAATAATAAATCGAATTTACTCTTTAATTTGCAGTTTTGGTGTTTTATACTCAATCCATTAAGCTGCAGTAATTGAAATTCAAGTATTTTACAACAATTTCTAAAATAAATCAATTTTCGCTTATCTGATATCCAGAAAATCTTTGACCAGTTTTGCAAGAGTCGTAATAAAAGATTCTCACATACAAAATTTGCCAAATAATATTGTCTATTCATAGTATTCATGCTTTTAATGTAAGTTCCCCTCGAAAACATTCTTTTGTGCCGACCCTTGTCCTGACCCTTTAAAATATCCCTTGACTAACAAGGAAATTGCAAGACAGCTTTCCAAACGCCACGTGGCCTGAAAATAGGTCATCTATTATCTTTCGACAATTTAACTAGTTCTGTCCCTCTCTTTTCATTGTGATACAGTAAATGCGAAAGAGAGACAGATATGTCTCCTCTAAACTTGATACTCTGTTCTAGAAGTTACGGCGATGACTTTTGTTACTTGAGGTTAAAATGTCGAGATGTATCATAGGTTTTTGACATCCCATTATTTCAGTGACACATGGAAATGGGTGTGGGTGGAGTTTCAGAATATTTACTTATCCTGTTTGATGAATAGCTACTGGGTCATTCTTTGGTAATAGTTTATTATTTCATTTTCAAAACATGTTTTTATACATATTTTGATTAAGTTAAGTTGAACCAAGCCTATAATTTTCTAAAGTTTAACTGTTAATTAAGTTTTTGTTCACTTTATCGACGTTTTAAATAAAACGCTTATTTGTAAAGCATAAGTGACCATCTGTATGTTTTATTATAAAAGGGGGCGAGCCGGTCGCCATTATTTATTAAAAAAAGCCCTTCTGTTTCATATCAAAAGGGTCACATTTCTGATTATTTCGATATATTTGCACAGCTTGTTTTGTGGTTATATCGGAAATGAATTTCGCTTGAAACTTATTGCTAGAGTCAAACAGTTATCTTTTACGTTGAAACCGCGATAGACCTTATCGATTGTATGTAAACAATCGACATTCTGCGGTTTTAATCTATCATAGTAATGATTGTTGGGAATAAGGTAGCAAAAACTATTATTCCCTAATACCTACTTACCTAATAATCTATTTTTTTTTTGTTTTATGGTGTCTTGAAGAGTTGTCACTATGTTAGCGGCTTAATGAATATGAGTCATATACAAAAGAATGTCATGTCGTATCAAGAAGATAAAGAATTGGCTGAGAATAGAGGAAACTTGGAGGAAACTCCACTAACAAGAGCAAAGCTCTTAAAAAAAACTGAGGTTTTCAGTAAAAAAGAACTGTGAACACGCAACATTCAAAATTTTGAAATACTTTCTAACGAATTTTAATGTCCATACCAAAGATGGCTGTCTTTAATAGAAAATCCACTCGAAAGTCACAGATCAGTAAGAAATTCGGCTTTCTGTAAAGCATTAAGTACAATTTTTTTCGTTTATTGACACTATTTAGTCAAAAGCAGATAATAATATCCGCTTTTGATTCTATAGGACTCTTAAATTGTCACAGGATTACAATCTGTATCCATGACCTCAAGGATTGGGTCTATCAGAATTCCAACACTAACGTATTGCTACTGAGAAAGGCACAACCAAGGACTACAAACAAATCTAACATAATTATTTAGTAATTCTATTTCTGTGTTTGTGTTATTAATTATTTCTTTCTTTCTAAAAGCGGTATAAACATTTGGTTATTAATCAACCATACTGTAAAAGAATCTATCATCATCCTCCCAGGCTTTGTTACCAAACTTTGCTGGGATCGGCTTCTAATCTTTCTTGTTTGAATCTATGAAGAAGAAAATTAAAAATAAATGTTTTCTTATTAGTTCAGGCAGTTTAGAAATGATTTACCTACCACTATTAAGGAAATAACTAATTTATTTTTATTTTTTATTTTTGTGGGTACCTACTTTATTTTTAGTATTTATAAACAAATAGTTGTAGTTGGTTATATTAGTGAAGTAAACAATGTATTTACTTACAATACTATCCGGTAATCTAATTAACATAATATAAGTTTGTTATTATTTCCAATTTCCAATCTTAATTGGCTGTAAATTAAATAGTAAATATAAAAATCACAATTCAAAGTCATCGTTCGGGCCTGTGGAATAGCAAAAATCAAGCAAAATAATTATTATTTTCTTAATAATATTGTATGTTTATTTTTCTTTTTTTATTTACGTTTCCTACATATTATGTTTTGGTGATTCATAGCGACAATTATTATAACATAAAGATTTAAATAAAAAATTTCAAATCTATCTAACTGTTTCTTAAAAGTTATAAAATGCATAGATAAACTTTTAGTTATCATAACATTTTATTTGTTATCGTAAAAAATGATTAAGAAAAACGCGATGATATTAGGAAGTAACAAAATGTCTAGTTTTTAAAATTAACATCCGCATAAAGCTTAATATTCCATTATTAAAGTTACCGTGACCAATTTAAACTTTATGGACAGACAACACAGTTAGCTAAACCGTTAACGATTGTTTTAACATGCAAAACTCTTCGCGCCTCTAATTACGTAATTAAATTCTTAATTATTTAATACACGCCGAAAAAAGTTACGTAAAAACTTTCCAAACGAATAATAAAAAAGTTGCCGCCAAAACCGAGTTGTGACTTTTTTTTTAATCAAACCTTCGATCATTCCTTTCAGCCTAAATCAACACTGGCACTCACACACCACAGATTAAAACACAAACACTGGAACACTTTTTTTAAATATGGAATTTTTGTTTTTAGAATTATTTCGTTTACGCGCCGAATACGTAAAGACCCGCTCACACCGAGATGTTGCAAGCGGGCCATCGAGGGAGCAACTAGGAAATGAATACAACCGCCAGCACACCAAGCCGTGCCGCCACACATAACCTCTTTTACGCACTTGTGTGAGTGTGGAGTGCATACGTTTTGACAGCATGTGGAGTTTATTTATAGGCCTATCGCATCACATACAATTTTCAAAAGAAAATATAATTGCAACTACCAAAAGTTCATACAATTATATTACTGTAATATTTCCACGCCTCTAATTAGTCTTATAATACTCGCAGTAGATTAAATCAGCACTGCAATTAAAATATTTTAATCAAAACTACAGATCTAAAATGACAGATTAAAAATCTGAGACATAGCGGTTTGAGATAAAAATGTTACGCGGCTAAATCACAACAACCGTTATTACATAACAGTAGCCTAGAGGGAGATAGGGATAGTTTTTCTACGTGCTAAAAAAAGACAGAGCAATAAGGTTGTGTAACTCAACACAGGGAAAGCTCACACGTACTTTCTTTATATATGACAAACACTTGTGCGTGGTTGTCGGTATATACGTGCGCAAGTGTGTGCGCGGCTTTACATTTTGAATTTCGAACGAAAGAGCGTAAGCGTCGGGATGGATTTTTGAAAATGGACTCTTCTTTTAGAAATATGGAGTGCAATATTGAGCGCTGGCATCCAAGCATTAAGGTCGATTTTTCTAGTGGTCAAGGAGTGCACGGCAGCTTTTTGAAGGGGTTCAATGACACACGGTTTGGCACGTTCCTTAGGCCCACCGATTTTTTCAAATGTACTGCAGAGTAGGTTGGAAACGCCACAAAAGACGTGATATTTCCACAGAACTGAAACTAGGGCATGCGTAGTTGGAGTTATGACTTTTTTAATCGATTTTCCTCGAAACAGGAGGATAAAGTTAAGCATTTTAGCAAACGGAATTTTCTTGTACCTAGCTTATTATTCCGTCTGATTTGCTCGTAGCGAGAATTGACCAAAAATGAGGACACGAGCGATAGGCAATAAATCATCAATAAAAGAAGTGCCGCTATCCGATACTAGATGGCGTTGTTATCAATTTTATGTAACCTTTGAATTTATTACCTATTGATCTTAAGTTATGTTAACGTTAAATGACGAATAAATGGCATCGTTTGGATAAATTCATTCAAGAAGTTCACTTTCAATCTTAGCGCGACAAAATAATCACGCACTCGACTTGTCAAATCGCCTGAATTCGTATTTATTAAACCAGTTTAAGGTGCATTCAGTTTACTCAATTGTTAAATAAAAATATGTATCGATTTTCGTAAATATCGAACGCACCTTTACTATATTAATAAAAATAACTAATTAAAGTTACGAAATCCTAAAAATAAATGAATCTTTGTCTCAAAATAGATGCTTTACTGTAAAATACTATTGCATCACAGCAGAGGAAGTGAAATAACAGTCATAATATTTATATAGCTATCTCTTTCCGCCTGTATGGCGTCATCTTTGTCGCACGCAGTGAGTTCCTCATTTGAAATGCGAGACTGAGTGAGGTGTTGCCGTCTCGCTCTCGCAACAACGAAGTCGTATATAGCTTATATACTCGTGCAAGGCAACGGAGTGCATTGACCTGTCCTTGCTTTGTATGTGTGCAGCCTTGCTTTACAGTTATAAGATGTGTCTATGTATTGACATGCATCATAAGGACAGCTACACACCGGTTGATTTTGTCGTTAATATTATATTTTATGTTATGTAGTGTTAGTTGATTAAGTGTTTAATACAAACCACGGTAATTGATGGTGAATGCGGTGAATGATTCCATTTTGTCTTGATTCATAACTTACCTGAAAAAAATAAAGTTTTGGTTTGTTAATATTTGAATTAGAAATAAATTATTGTTTTGTTTTAATATCATGACTAATCATGAGTCAGCTAAATAACAAATTGTGTAATTTTAAATGTTTTGTAAGCGAATTTTAAGAAATGTTTTCTCATCGAGAAATATGTGAAATAAATAGGTACCGTTAAATAATTATCACGCATAATTTAGAATACCATCTTTAGTATACTTAATTCAATTATTGTGAGTATCCTACTAAAAGTAAACTAGGTAGGTATAAACTTAAATCTAAAACAAACAAAATTCACTTAAAAACTACAAATAAACGGAACCCGGTTGCAAATATAAGTAAACTTTAAGAAAATCCTGAAAACAGCCTAACATTATAAAAAAAAAGTTGCGTCAGAGCCCATAAAAAATGTCTGCCAGGCGTCAACGCGAGCATTACATCACAGTGGCGCGTATGTGTGTGTAGTTACGTACCTATGTGTGCACACGTGCCGTACACGTGTCTCTCGCATGTGTGAGTCAGGCCTAATCTTCACAGGAATGCGGGTTTTCATACTAGCGAGTACTTTTTTTTTTAAAAGCGCTGAAAAGGGAAATTCTTTGCCTCGCCACCCTTTCTGTTTTTACTTTTTAATATTTTTTTTTTCAAAGGCAAATGAAATGGATTGATGCGGATTCCTTTTGAGTTTTTAGCTTTTTTTTAATTAGAGTTTCTGCAGTAATGGCTTGTTGGTTACCGTTGCTAGTGAAGCCTAACGACTAACGAGCTAGATTGGGTTTGATTCCTAGAAGAGGTAACATGTTAAGGAAAATCTATAAAAAAATATTGTAAACACATTTTTAAATGAATCTGTGTCCGTTTAATGGCTAACTCGTATATAATTAAGTCAATTGTAACATAATTAACAAAAATCTGAATATAACATAGAAAATACAAACTTAAATCTATATGTTTTAAGTTTTATACATTTATAGACGAACGGAAAAACAAAACTCTATTAAATGTATAAAGATGTTTGTTACTTAATCACACGTAAACTATTAAACGGATTGATTGAAACTGATGTAACTTAGCGCACAGATAGACCATAATTGCTGGATTAACACGGGGTATTTTTTTTCTGGTCGATTCTATTAGATTAGATTCTATATTAGATTTTAGCCGATTCACCATGATACTAAACGCGATCAATTCTTTAATCTCGGTTCAAGCGTTTAACTGAGTTCAAAACTGCAATTTGTAAGGCTGAACTTAGTTTTATTAACCTATTCCCTGTCCACTGAACCACATGTGGCTCAGTCAATTGTTTTATTAATTGTTATCCATATAGGACAGTGAATGGGTTAAACTCAGTTTTTAAAGTGAATGGTGAGATTGGGCCTAAGTATAAAACAGCGTTCAAAGTTCACGACAGCTATTGACATTTAAGTAACTGCGTTCAAAGAAAGGGAAATAGTATTTCCTTTGCTATAAGTTAGATAGAAACGCTTGTCTTCGTGTTAAGTTATAGTTATATAACTCTGACTCATCGATGCCAAGCCTCAAATTCTTGAACTTAGAAATGCTTAGACTCGAGCTTCGAGGGATGTTATCTACCTATTTATACATAATATATGTTTAATAGTACTTAGTAGCAGAACTATTATTATTTTATTTATTTTCAGCCATTATCGTCCCACTGCAGGGCAAAGGCCTCCCTACCCTCCTTCCATTCCTCCCGGTTTTGAGGGTTTACTGACGTTTGGCAAAAAACATTTCCCAAAGTGACACTTGCCAAAGTATGTTTCCCAAATTTTCATTTGGCAAAAAAACATTTGGCAAAACCATCTTTTCGCAATTTTACAGTTAGCAAAACTATTTTTAGCAATTTATTGTTTAGCAAATAATTACATGGCAATGTTTCATTTTACCAAATATTAGGTAGTCAAATATGGTTTGAAAAATATACTCTTCCCACTCCAACATAACCTCACTTTTTTCTCTAAGTTAAGGAATGGTTATGTTTTATCTCCATATCATTACTTCTGGGTGGTTTAAAAAAAAAACCCACGAAGATGATGACGGGGGCAGTTCGCTCGCTGCGCTCGCTCACCAGCCCCCGTCATCATCTTCTAACCTAACCTAACCAAGTCGGGGTGCCCCCAAGTCGGGGTGCACCCAAGTCGGAGTGCACCCAAGTCGGGGTGAACCCAAGTCGGGGTGCACCCAAGTCGGGGTGAACCCAAGTCGGGGTATTCCGTTCTCGGGGTGCAAAATTACGTTATAAAAAATGATTGAGGGGGCTCAATCATTTTTTAAGAAGAACTGGAGACGCGCCGAATTTTTTAAGAAGAATAACGCCGTAAGAATAACTTCCCCCACACCTTTAGATTACACAAATTCTGGATGTTTATTTCTAAACCCAACCCAAACATCAGATTTTAATTTACAATTTTTCACCCTTATTAAAATTAAAATGTGAACGAACTTCCTTTTGGTTTTTTTTTTTTTTACAAAATGAAGCATTTGCTTAATGTATGAGCAAGTAAAAATTTGCCAAATGAATATTTGACCAAGTGAATAAAATGCGAAATGTAAATTTGCTAAGCATTTTTTTGGGAAATGAAACTATGCGATAAGTTTTTTGGGAAGTGAAATTTGACGAAACATATTTTGGGAAACGGCAGGACCCCGGTTTTGAGCTTTCTGTTCCCAATCCTCCCAATAAGCATCCAGCTCGTCCCGCCATCTCCTTCTGGGTCTGCCGCGTCGTCGTCTAACGTTGTGTGGGCTCGACTCGGTAGTGAGTTTTGCCCACCGCTCGTCCGACATGCGACAGATGTGACCGGCCCAGTTCCACTTCAAGCTTGCGGCTTTTTGACCAACGTCAGCGATTTGAGTTTTGGAGCGCAGTGTACAGTTTCTTATATGGTCTAATAACTTAACACCAAGTATACTGCGCTCCATGGCTCGCTGGCAAACCCCAAGTGCGGACTTCTGATGTTTTGTCAAAGACCAAGTCTGAGCACCGTAGGTGAGGATAGGCAGAATACACACGTTCATGAGTTTTCTCTTAAGGGTGAAGCAGAACTATACTCATTAATTAATTAAAATTACAAATAAAATACTTACCTACATTTTTAAATATAATATAATAAAGCTGTTCCCCGCGACTTTGTACGCGTTAAATTAAATTTTCCCATAAACACACGTTGATAATCAGTCAGATTGCCTGTTTTTTCTGACTTGAATCACTTATATTGTTATTTTTTACTGAAAACTCAACTATTTTAGAATAAAAAATAGCCTATAGGACTCAGGGATAAAGTAGCTTCCTATTGGTGAAATAATTTTTAGGATCGGATCGGTAGTTCCAGAGATTACCCCTGACAAATATACATACATACAAACTTTACCTCTTTATAATATTAGTATAGATATAGATAGTAGCCCAACGGTATCGGGGATAGGGTCCAAGCTACCGGGTTTAAGGGTCCAGAGAGACGAACCTTCTTACAATTCACGCTTAGTCCAGCAATACTGACTTCTGCACCAGGCCCAATCCAGCTGCCTAACGAGAACCTCTTTAGACGTTACGTTTTTCGAGACTCTTAGCAATAGCTAAGAGTCTCGAAAAACTCTAATAATGGCCTAATAAGGCCATTAGCCGACACAACAATGATTACTGAGGTACCTAGTAGAATTTATTATTGTGTATATTGCATGTTACTATATCCTAATGTGTGTACAAAAATAAACAGATTTATATATATTTAAACACATCTATTAGGTATTCCACTCAAGGAAATATGCATATAGGCATAGATCGCTGAGGAAAATGCATTTTAGTTACGAAGGTAATACATTCAATGACCGGCCTTGAATCGAATCTAGTTTGTTATTCATAATATTAGCACAGTCTAGATATCATAGGATAGAGGAAGGATAGGGAAAGAGCTCTTTATACTGTGATATTAGTAAGAAAATATCATAGAGTATTCAAGAAAATATAGAGTGATAACGTCAACCACATTGCCCTGTGCGGAGCGAAAGCAGGTCTCACCATAGAAATGTTAAAATGTCATTTTTTCAAATTATGTTTTCTAGACGTTTTTCAAAATTTTACTCAGCAGTTAACTATATAAGCTAAAATGTAACTTTTTCGCTCGTGGAACCTAGTTGAACCGCAGTCGATCGAGGTATGATCGCAAACGGAGCTCGTGTCGCGGCCGCGTTGTTCATACCCGTGCTCACAGTTCATACTTCTATAGGGTTGCTCTATATTTTCTTATATTCTCTAAGGGAAATATTATCTAGTGTTACTAAACACGGCGCGAATAGTAAGTAGGTTCCTTTAGGTCTCCTAAGTCAAAACTTCAAAACCTATACCTAAGTTAACCACCGATTAGATTTGCTCCAGGTGCCGGTTGGCCCTACTTCCTTGTATTTTTTTTAGGTCATATTGTGAAGAATAATGGTGAAGGAAAACAATTTTAGGAAATCTGGATATGATTGTCTAAATTCGCCAACAAGCAGTGAGCTAGTGGTGATTAATGTTCAATCCTTCTCTGTATGAGAAGAGGCCTTTGCCCTGCAGTGGGACAGTTGCAGCATGGTTTATTGATTGATTAATAAGTTATGCGTATTTTTATATCATTAAATATATTGAGTACGAAAAATAAATTAAAATAATATTATTAAAATTAATTTCGTTGCTTTTTCTAATTTAAATCTTCCGTAGGGCTCTTCATCTTATTAGTCAAAAATGAATTTGCAAAGAATGAATTACATTATAGTACGTAAAAGGTGTACATAAAGAGGTTTTTACTATTTGGTAATTGTCTTACTTAAAAACTAACAGCAAAAATAAAAGAAACTACTAAATGTCCCAAAACATTGCTTTAATTATCACTTACAAAACGGAGAAGAAAAACATCGTGAAATGTACGTACAACGCACCTGAAGAACTAAATATGATTTAGTTCTTCATACATATTAGTTGTTCTTTAGTCTACTAAATACTGCTAAACTAATGCTACTAAATCTCCTAAAGCGTTGACCTACATAAGTTGTCGCTCATTACATTATAACATCGTAAAATGAATGCCTGCAGACATTTATCGCAAGAAAAAAGATGCAATTAATTGATTTTTCTATTAATTCATGAATAATTTATTGAATACTACCTCAATACCTTCGTCCTGTAGTTAATGTACTATCGCGGACACGAACGGTGCACCACTTTGCGATCAAAATGCTTTGAACAATGCTACGTGCGTAGAGGCGGGGCTAGCGCTACGTTCGCGCCGGGTACAAGCAATTCTAACCTTAAGAGTGGTACACCGGCTTTGTCCACGATAGTACTACTGCTGATGGCTACTGTTTGATTTCGGATTTGGTACTACCCGGTCTTGCCCGCATATATCGCGTTCGCATTAAAAAACTCCGATACAGAAAAAAACTTATTTTTTTTAACTAAGAACACTCTCGTACAAATAATTACCTTTCAAATAAAAAAAAACTAAATCAAAATCAGTTCTTCCGTTTACGTCAAACTTATAATACCCCTTACTACCTACTTATAATGTTTTTGGTCGGGGGTTAAAAATAGGGGCAAAAAATCCCACTTCGGGGTGAAATTTTCAAAAATCCTTTCTTACTTCTCTAGAGTACTCAATTAATATTTTCTCTATATTCCAAATTTGTATAGCCCTCGGTTTAGGCTCTGTGTAATCTATCAGTCAGTCACTGTGCTGTTTTTAACGTAAAAAAAGGATTTAAATAACTGTTCAGACGCTTGACACCTCAGTCTGCGACCACGACAGCTGCAAAGCACTCGAAACGTTAGGACTTGACAAATAAATTAATATTTTTACGCGACGAATAACTACATTGAAAAGTTGTTTCATTATGATTAGACATCATTAGACAATATTATAAAATAATATACCTAAGAAAATTTATTTTTATATAAAACGATTTTGTCATCAGAACTAAAGCTGTGTACCAAATATCAGATCAATCTGTCAACAGGAAGGGGGTAAAATATCGATTACTAAATTTGAACCAAATAATAAACAGGTCAAGCTAAGAAAGACCGTTTAAAAAAGGAGCTTTAAAAATTTATAACACTACTGCTCAATTCTTTAGTACACAAACATGTCGTAATAACACTCAGAATTCTTATCATAAATACATTTTTTTAAACAGCACAGTATTACACGGTAAAATTATTAGTGTTATAACGAAAACCATAAAACCCGTTGCGAAAACCTGACCTACAGTAACACACAAATACATAGTCGCGTCAATACATATACATACGTAAGTATGTCGATTACGTGAGAACTGCTAGTTGGCTAGAACGATAATATTGTTTTAGGGCATTTACAAACGGTACATTTTTCTGCATTGTGAGAATTATGTGCAGATGGTACCGTAATGTCCGTAATGTTGTATACGTCCCCGTAATATCGAAAGTCTCGATCGATAGTCTTAGCAGCTAAAACTGTAGATCTGTTTAGAATATCGAAGAGCTGTATCGATAACGATGTAATGTTTAGAGGCGAAAATTTCAAGTATTTTTTTTTTATTACTGCCGCACAAATTGACTCCATGCTGCCTGATGGAAAGCAGTCAGTGGAGTGAGGAGTCCCATAGTAATGACCATCATCCCAGCAGCCAATATAGCAATGTGGCATGATGGCCCTCACCTTGACGGCCTTGAGAAAAGCTTTTTCACGTCCCGCTTAAATGACCCAGGATCATAGGTGGAGGGAAACACGTGGGCTGGTAACGAGTACCGAGTAACGAGTAAGTAACTATAATTTGGGCACAATATAATGGTACTTTTAGTATTTTCTACATTTAAAAAAAACTATAATACTGTATCCAATCTGATACCTAAATTAATCAAGCAATAATCCCAAATAATCAGAAATCTCTCCCAAAATCAAACGTCGATGTTTCGAATCGAAACGTAATAACGAAAACTATCAAACGCCAATCTTACCACCAAATAACTACTGTTTAGGTACATGTAGGTACTTAGTGCTTCCGTCTGGCGTTTTGTTTCAAATCTATTTTTTAAAAAACAATCGAATAAAAGGTGATTTAAAGAAAAGGATAGAAACATTTTAGAGCTTTCTTTCAAAGGAGGATCTAACCGTCTGTCCGTCCTGTCTGTTACAAGGGCATTGACTATTTTTTTTTCAAGCACTCGCTTGATTCATTAAGTTATCTTAAAAGCGTTATTACATCAAAACAAAAGACATTCTGACAAAAACAACTTTAATTAACATTATTTTCAAATTAAAACTGATAGATTGATCGTTTGAAAAAAACCTAATAGCTATATCTATCACAAACACGTATACAATGTATAAATTACATATAACTGAGTCTAAAATACATGAGTCAGTATTGTCTTGAAATAGTTTTACTACTATTTGTCTAGTAATTTCGTGACTAAAATGCACATTATGATGGAGGAAAAAATATGTTTTTTTTTTAATATGAATAATGTAAATGACTCCTTGCTTGGCCATGACATGTCTTAGCTGATGTTTGTAGCGTCCAATTATGGATAATGCTTAATTGCAGATTCAGACGATAAGGAATACTTGAACTATGAGGTCGGAGGTTTCCAAAATTTTCTTTTTATGTGTCCTGAAAGCCTAGTGGTATGACCGTTGACTGGCAAGTTAGAGGTCTCAGATTCGAACGGCGGCAACACTGACTTTTCGTAAGTTATGTGCGTATTATAAATTAATTATCTGCATGTCTGTGTACGGCATCATACCCACCACTTAAACGAATGGACCTATTTTGATTTAGTGTTTTTTATTTGAAAAATGACTTACGAGTGTTTTAGCTAAAAAATTAAGGTTTACCTAATTGTGTCGCGGATATTTTAATTTTAATTTTTAGTTATACTATAATTGTTTTTAGAATAATAGAAGTTTTTTTTTTACGTAAAATGGTTTTGTCATCAGAACTAAAGGTACCTAAGTACCAAATATCAGATCAATCTGTCAACATGAAGGGGGTAAAATTTCAATTAGTTACTTTTGAACGAAACAAATAATAAACAGGTCAAGCTAAATAAAACCGTTTAAAAAGAGATAAAGATAAGAGATTTAGCAACATTTTTAAACGGTTTTACTTAGCTTGCCCTTCCATTTTCAAATTTAGTAATCGATATTTCAACCCCCTTCCTAGATTGATCTGATATTTGGTACACAGTTTTAGTTTTGATGACAAAACCGTTTTACGTAAAAAAATAATACTTAGGTATTTATATAGAGAGAGAATTAGTTCGAGCGAGATAGAGATAGGCTGTTTAATACACAAAACAACCGTTTATAATTTGTTGCAGTAATAATTTGAAATGAATGAAATGATTACGGAATTCATGGATCATTGGAATTATGGCTTTTTGTATTTGACATAGACTGGTTTTAACTAAGAATTTCTCAACTTATACATATAATAATATTGATTATTATATGCAGTTCAAATCTAGGAATGTAAGGTCATGACTTGAGTACTGTGGTCATGGGTGCTGCAGCAAGATCTTAGGTTCAATTTCCAGAGCAATTAAAGAGATAATTTGAAAAACAAGTAGAGTAAGTTTGGTAAATTATGTGGAATTTATAAAATACCGGCCAAGTGCGTGTCATTTTGGGTTCCGTGACAAATGATGAATATAAGCCGTCCAATCTGATTTATTTGTATTTGTTAGTAAAATATATGTCAAATATCAGACTTTGGTGGCTTCTCATCCGGACTTCGTTTTCTAATATTTTTGAAAACAAAAAAGTTATTATCTACTTAATGAGTTGTAAACAACGATACCCCACTCGATAGGTCAATATAGAATAGAATAGAATATACTTTATTGCACATCAAAAAAATTTCCAAGATACATAAATAATATGATCGAAAATGTACAATTGGCGGTCTTATCACTAAAAGCAATTTCTTCCCGAGAACCAATGAAGATATCAGATGCTGATAACATAATACAACAGGCAGTTTACAATTATGGTTATAATATATTTTTAAATATCATTAAGGGAGGGATCCCATAAAGTAGGCTGCGTAAAAAACAATTGATCTACCCTTCTTTCTATACTCTATCGTATGGTTGATGTTTATCAACTGGGTAGTTATATTAATTTTTTTTTTCGCACTCTACTTTATGACCCTTTAAGACATTCAAAATACACAGTACGTCGAAGATCGTGGGTTCGAATCCCATCCGTATCAGTTGTTTTTACAAATTTTCTTATTAAATAATTATATTTAATAAGCTATGTAAATGTAAAAAAAAAATCACAAAAAATACATTTAAAAATATTTTTACTAAATATATTTAGGGCTCTTTTTGGACTTTTTGGGTGCGGAATCTTAAAAAAAACAGATTTAGACATTGTAAAGGTTTTTTTTTCTATATTTTTTTTTACGTAAATTTACGTAAAATTTGCAAAATGCGTTAAAATACTTGTAGTTGGCAACACTACAAGCGTGGTCACAGGTGTCCTTTAAGTATTACACATAGCAAATGGTTTCTAGTCAATAAATAAAGAGAAATCAGATTCAATTTAGATATTTTACGCAATCAATCTAAATTGGTTGCAATTTGACAAGTATTTTGTTGCAACACTAAAAGTTGGTATATAAATTGAGGTATGTGCGAGGACTTAAGTTCGATTCTTTGTTCGAGCGAAAGTTGATTTTTGTCGGGACATTTTTAAAAGCATAATTAACTTAGATTTTGGAACCTGAGACCGTTGGCTGGCAATTCATTTTTTTTTTCAATCTGCCTAATCGTACCAATGGTTACGATTAAAAAATAAATAATGATTACGATGACGTTAAGTTAGGTACGTGACGTTAGATTATTTCGATGACGTCATTACGTCATGTCAAAGTTACTAGCGTTGAACTTTAAAAAAAAACAATTCTAACACCAAGGCAACATCACTACTATTTGGAAAAACCAATGCATCACGCCTTTTTCCTTGATAGAGTCTACAAAAACCATAGTGTGACAAGGTGTGCATTGTAAGAGGTCATGTACGGTAATAATGCAAATTAAACGCAGTCTGCGCGCGCGCAGGCTGTTGCTAAGACCCTTAGTGATTAATTAATTGACCTTACTATGTTGATGGAGGTTTTAATATGAGAAAAGGGATGATGTTTTTTTTGCCTATAGTTGTCTTACAATAGAAAAACATTATTACACCGGGGTCTTTTTTTCTTTATCGTATGGTTGTTAAATAACCTAGTGTCAGAGTTTAAACCACCCGAAGGCCTCTGACAAGTTTGACAAAAAAGGAGGGGAGGCAGGAGCTACGATACCACAAATACACAGACACTCTAACACCCCTCTTTTTGCCTTGGGGATTAAAAATAAAGTAAGCTGAATAGAAAAAGAGTACTTTTATTTTTTAAATCAGAATGGCCACACAGTCAACAGTCACTCAAATCCAAGTTACGTAAGTATCTTTTTACGCAGTATTTGGCAGACTCATCTCAATAATAATATCCATTTAATTAAGTATAGTTTATATTATGTATGTATCATTATTTATATATATATATATTTATTCTTATTTATTGTATTTATGTAGAATATGTACCTATGTATTAGTTATGTAAGTATGTATGTAACATAAATATAGATATTTTAATTAAGTATATTATTATTCTTTTGTTGTTTTACTATAATAATATTCTATCTTTAGTGCATCTACCATGTTCTCGTCTCTGCATCACCCAAAGGTTGACTGGCAGAAAATGCCTGTGGCATTAAATCCGCCTCTGTACATTTTGTGTGCATAAAGTATAAATAAATAAAAGATTTCAAGTTTCTTCGTAAATGTCGGACAAAGATGAAAAATCCTATATACTATTGTAGGACATGGTATAAGACATCTGGGGGCTTAGCCAAGTTGACTATCTACAA
Source organism: Protodeltote pygarga (assembly GCA_936450705.2). Taxonomy (NCBI): domain Eukaryota; kingdom Metazoa; phylum Arthropoda; class Insecta; order Lepidoptera; family Noctuidae; genus Protodeltote; species Protodeltote pygarga. The sequence goes on from OW388275.2 coordinate 4,768,132, forward strand.
TCGCTAACGCTATAGAAAACGAAAGAAATGTATAAGATTATCATTATCTCACGTGGTCAAAACAAACGAATAGATTCTAATCCTATACATTTCTTTCGTTTGATTGTAGAGTCTACTTGGCTAAGCCCCCTGTGTACGAAATTTCATTCAAATCTGTTATACGGTTGACGCCGAATTGAGTAACAAACATCGAATTATCTTCACAAACTTTCACACTGTTTGCAGGATTTTTCTAAATATTTATCATGACGCTTCGTTGTATAAACACTTAAAGTTTCGTTCAGAAATGCGCGAACCTAACATTTACAGTTGAACACCATAGACTATCTAAGGCATAGATGAATAAAAGTATGCCAGAAAATTCTTAACCAGTGATGTGACATGAAAGGACGCCTGCGCAAAATAGAGAATCTGAACAATGAATACAATAGTAGATGTGGCCACTCATACATACTAACAAGACAACTTTAGTCTGTAACAGGGATGAGGAAGCTACGGTCAGTGGGCTATCTCCGGCCCGCGAAGAGTCTGATCTGCTGAACTTGAGGTCCTGTGTACGGTTCCTGGGTTGAGGAAAATTGTTATTAATTTTTTTCATCTAGTTTTTTTTTGTTGCAGCCCAGAAGGTAGGTACATAGTAACAGGCTTGTGTAACTAAAACAGGTTCACAGATAAGTATAAATATTTTTTTTTTTTATTTAAATGCTATGAAAAAAAACTATATGGTTTATTTGTGATAAAGCTAAGATTACGAGTGTTTTTTTTATATAATAGATAATAAGTAGATTATTTTTATTAATAGCTTAACCCCAAAAGTTAACGATTTAATATAACGTTCTAACATTAAAAAACTTCCGCAGTTTCATGTGCATTTTTAATTCAAAAACTAAATGTTTATTTAAAAGCTATCGCGTCTTTAATTACCGAAATATTTTGTAACAAAACACCTTATTAACTACACAAAATAATAATTAACAATAAAAAACATTGCAACACTTAAACATAATGCGAAAATTCGCATAGTGTGTCAACACAAAAAGTTTTTTTGCCCACTGTGTAATCACGAAGCGATGAGTAGTGCGCGACGCTCATGGTTCCTAACCTATCTGTGTTTGTGTGCATCCGTGTGACCCACTTACGAACGCGTTCGGCGCACTTCGGGCGTTTCCGTCGCCCGAACATATGTCCGCGGGACCGCCATCTTTACTTATTGACTGCGCGACCAATTTAACTTGACCTATCTTGAGCGACAATTTTTATAGATTCAGTGGGTCTGTGGAATATTGGATGTTGGTTGTGAGCCGAGTTACGTAAAAAGCTACTAAATGTTTATTTGCCGGTTGTTTTCGCGCTGTTATCTAGCGGTTTTGTCATCATAAAGATAATAGTGATTTACTTCCTAATGTTTGTGCTGGTGCGTAAACGCATCGAGGTTAATTTAGTTTGACAGGACCTACGAGTAGCTGTTAATGACACATAATTCTATTCCATATCTTTGAACGCATGTTGTGTTATTGTCGTAACTATTTAAAAATAAAAAGCTAACACTATTAAACAATCAAATTATTCTAACTATTAATTTACGTATCAAATGTTTATACGAAAATAATAAGTTACATAACAAAATTGACGATATAAAATTTATTAAGCGATTACCAATCGCCATGTAATCTGAAAGCTCGCGTGTGCATTTCCGAACGTAACTTCCGTGTTCGAAATTTGATTTTTTCCCCACTCACACATAGAAACAACTTTCACTATTCGAAAGTGGATTGTGACGTGTGTGCTATGCTATTTTTGTTTCAGATAGGCGTTCCCGAGAAAGCTTTTAAAAATAACCGTTAAAACAACAGTTTTATTCTTTTGAGTTGTTATTTTAAAAGCTCGGGAAATGGGGCTTAATCGATAAGCACTGGCACCTATAAAAAGAAAAAAAATGTTTATATATTTTTGTTGTTCTTATTTTGAATACCATAATGTTCTTAATATACTATTTACGTCAGGGCTACTTGGTAGCAACTGAGTTCCCATCTTGGATGAAAAATAACTTTAAAAGCAACTTATAGTATTTTCCTAAAGATTAAGGGGTTTTTTTATGTTCACATAATATTTAAAGGGTACATTGGTACCTACTTTCATAGATCGTTCAGAGTATTTTTAAAGAAAGCTTTTGAGGAAACTTTACAAAATAAGTCGTAGAATTTTATGGAAAAAAGTCTGATCTTAGGAATTTTAATCTCATACGAAGGATGCTTATGGCATGACTGCAAGTCGAAGAAAACAAACAAGTTAATAATTATTGACTTAGTTGTTAAAATAAATAGAATAAATAAATAGAATAGTTGTTAAAATAAATAGAAATTAACATTTATTATTTTAATTATAAGTAAAATAATAAAAATAAATAAATAAAAAATGTTAATTTCTATTTAATTTTTAAAGTAATCGATTATCAGAAAACGGTTTGATAAGTGTCAAAATTAAGAAATTTTTGTCAGGAGACAGGGAAAATCCATAATTAGGAGGTGGCAACACCGCAGAACCACAGATAAAATAGAAATAGGTTAGATCACATTTCGACCTATATTTATCGATATCTAGCAGTTAATTTATTTGAATGAAAGTCCACAACAATACAATGTATTTAATAAGAGGTTATCTTTCATAAAGACGTAACCACAGCATAATTACGTCTCATACATTAATTCTACTTAATTGCAGTATGCAAACAATTTTGTTGGTTATCTGTGACTCTCAAATCTACTGTCTTGGTAATGGTGTATATCTGAAATTTACATAAAATGTCGTGGTGGTGCATTGGTTACGGACTCGCTTTGCAAGCGCGAGGGTGTGGGTTCGAACCTGGCATGCACCAATGTAACTTTTTCAATGTCATATGTACTTTCTTAGTTAATCTAAGACACCATTGACTGATGGTGAAGGAAAATATCGTAAGGAAACCTGGACTTTAATAGTCTGAAATCGCCAACCCGCAGTGAGGTAGCGTGGTGATCCACTAGGCTATTTCTGCTTTTTTCTGGTGGTGCTTTTTTATCTGACACGTGCGTTGTGTCAGATACTTATCGTGTCAGATACCACGTGCCTTGGGTTTTGAATCTCTAAATTGCCTGCCAACTAACCTTGCCTTATCATAATTAAATATGACCAGAGATATAAAACACCCCCTTTCATTTTATTTCGCAATCCCACTATCATAAACCGGTACATTATCTAAGTAAGCGGTGAAAGTTATTTCGACTCCTGCGCTCGAAATTTGTGTAGTACGAGTACTTAACGATTTCTCTTAAGGCTTCGTGGGTTTCAATGTGTTAGTGTGTAAAAGATTTTCGTTTTCAGGCTTGGGTGAAGATCATCTGCCTAGCCTTTTCCCAACTATGTTGGTGTCAGCTTCCAGTCTTACCGGATGCAGCTGAATACCAGTGTTTTACATGGAGCGACTGCCTATCAGACCTCTTACTGATACTGAGTTACACGATACCCCTTGGTAAGACTGGTTGTCAGACTTTCGGGCTTCTGACTACCCGTAACGACTGTCAAAGATCTACAATTGACAGCCGGGGCCAACAGCTTAACGTGCTATCCGAGGCACGGAGAGTGATAATTAATTTATAAAACGCACATAACTTACGAAAAGTCAGAGGTGCGCGCCATGTCATTATATTCTAGCCAATGTAAACAAAAACATGACAAATTATATACTAAAACCTTTCTCGAGAACTACTCTATCTATTGGTAAAAACAACATGAAAATCGGTGCAGCAGTTTTTGAGTTTATCGCGGACAGACAAACAGACGCGCCGGAGGAGTTTCTTTTATAATATGTAGTGACTTATACATGTCTGCAAAGTGTGTTTGCAGCAGACATACCCGCATGTCAAACGAGCAATGGCTTGAGAACCTCCTCCTTTTCAGAAGCCGGTAAAAAAGAGTACCGTGGCTTCGAAATGAAGACTTGCATTATGCGTTTTTGTACATCAGCTCTATACTAAAAACAGGTTTGTAATGTCTGCCCATACTACAATCAAAAGAAGCGTGATTGTAACCAATTATAAAGATCATTATCTCGCATACAATTATATGTACAATAATCAATTTGCTATAGGTATTCTGCCAAGATAGGCCTTCACCGATTTCGAAGGAACACGCGACCCGCTATATTTTTATACACATCAACACGAATGGGTAGGTATCCTATCAGTACGCATATTTGTAAGGTAGATAGATGTTTCTAGCCTGTCGTGGTGGCGCATTGGTTACGGACCCGCTTTGCAAACGCGTGGGTGTGGGTTCGAACCTGGCATATACCAATGTGACTTTTTTAAAGTCATTAACGGTGAAGGAAAACATCACGATGAAACCAGCACACCTGAGAGATTTTTCAATGGTGTGTAAAGCCATGTCAGAGACCTAAGGGTGGTTTAAACTCTGACACCAGGTTGTTAATCAAATTTAAATTTCAAATTATCTATTATAATTTTAAAATTGTGTATAAATAAAGTAGATTATGAAAACTCCAAAATCTATTTTATGTATGTGTTTTTTACATGTTTCATTAACCACATGTTTTTCTTATTAAATGAATGAATTCATATGAAAGTGATTCATAATTTCAACTGTAGCTGGCAGGACTTGGGATCGCGGATTCAAATCCGTCAGTCACTTGTTTTTGCGAGTTTCTTCACTACATAGTATAAAACAAAGTCGCTATCCGCCGTCTGTCTGTCCCTATGTATGCTTAGATCTTTAAAACTACGCAACGGATTTTTATGCGGTTTTTTTTAATAGATACAGTGATTCTTAAGGAAGGTTTATATGTATAATAACATCCATTAAATAGTGGAAAATCATCATTGCACCCGTGCGAAGCCGGGGCGGGTTGCTAGTAATAAATAATTTCAGCTCCAAAACTCTCTGTTCCTGGTATCTTTATCGTACACAGGTATTTATTCAGTATGGTAAAATATTCATACTCATGGTGTACGGTGTCACGGTGCCAGTCGCGTGCCACCGTGGCCTCTAAATCGCATAACTAATTATTAGAAATGACTGTAGGCCTGTAGGATAACGTGACAGACGGAATGCATGTATAGTCATTATCACAACTATTTTTGAAAGACTAGCTTTCTTTTTAACCGACTTCAAAAAAGGAGGAGGTTCTCAATGCGTATTTTTTTATTATTTAACCCGTGACACAAAAAAGGTGTTATCAGTTTGACGTGTAACTGTATCTGTAGGTATGTTTGTGTCTGTATGTGGCTTCGTAGCTCTTAAACGAATATACCGATTTTGAGTTAGTATTTTTTTATTTGAAAAGTGACTTGATCGAGAGTGTTTTAGCTAAAATAAATTAAGGTTTACCTAATTGTGTCGCGGGTTTTTAATTTTTTTAATTTATGGAATTTTTTAATCTATGGTATTTTTTATTTATGGTATTTTTTAATTTATGGTATTTTTTAATTTATAGTATTTTTTAATTTATTGTATTTTTTAAGTTGTGGTATTTTTTAATTTATGGTATTTTTTAATTTATGGTATTTTTTAATTTATGGTATTTTTTAAGTTGTGGTATTTTTTAAATTATGGTATTTTTCATGTATATTTGTACACCGATTACCTACTTCGTAAGTAGTACGCCGATTTGAGTAATTATTTTTTTGTTTGAATGAGTACGCTTTTCAATTAGTCTCTTATAAATATTGTCATGATCTGATCATGGAGTTAGGAGATCAGATTCTCCTAACTCAATGATCAGATCATGGCAATATTTTTATGAGACCAATCTGGAAGCACATCCTTCAAATTCCAAAAAAAAATTCAAATCGGTTTAATTTGCGCGAGTTTATTTGAGCGAGTTTTGAAGTAACAAACATAAAAAACATACAATTGAAAACCTCCTCCTTTTTTGAAGTCGGTTAAAAACGTATACATGACATTTAAAAAGTCACACTGGTACATGCCTGGTTCAAACCCTCATACACGAGCCTGCAAAGTTCCGTAACCAATGGGCCACCACGACCGAGCTATTAATATGATATAATTTAACAATAAATATTTTCGACCTTGGTCGGTAACAATCAATTTCACAACCTAATTGTGTTTATGTAACTTTTACTAAACAAAGTCGAATTCAAGGGTGTCGTATTTACAAATAATTTCGCAAAAGTAATATTGTAATTTACGTTAAAATACGAATATTTACTTTTGCAATGTTTAAAGTTGGAAACCGTTATTTGGTTACAAGTTTATCTGCAGATTAGGTCCTGTAATTTAAGGTTTAAGCAGTGATAGGTTATGGTTCGTTTGACCAGAGGGGGTCAGAGAACTCAAGGCACCACTTCAGTTCACCTTTGACTAAATTTACTCGGTCAAAATTCTTTTCATAGGTAGTGCTGCAAGAAACTCAGTCGTTTAAGGCTTTTAAGAAAGACTAAACGTTTAGTACTTTTAAGAAAACGTGAATAATAAAAAGCTTTTTTAAAAGAATCATGCATTCATTATAATAATGTACATAATATTATATGCAAAATTTTGTGTCTATGACCGTGAAAAAGTTTCTTCATCTGAAACCAATCCTGGATGTCGATTCAGGTTAAGATTACCACAAAAAAAAATGCAAATGCAAACAAACAGAAACAAAAGCAAGCAAACAAACAAACAAAATGCAAAACAAAAATGCAAGCTTGTAAAAATATCATCTGCCTAGCCTTTTCCCAACTATGTTGGGGTCGGCTTCCAGTCTTACCGGATGCAGCTGAATACCAGTGTTTTACATGGTGCGACTGCCTATCAGACCTCTACAACCCAGATACTGGATTACACGATACCCCTTGGTAAGACTGGTTGTCAGACTTTCGGGCCTCTGACTACCTGTAACGACTGTCAAAGATCTACAATTGACAGCCGGGGCCAACAGCTTACCGTGCTATCCGAGGCAAGCTTGTAAAAATATCCTAAATTAATATAGGCTATATTGTTATTGCGGGATAATTTAATTATCGATCGAAAAGTCTCAGGCAACTGCTAGTTATATTTTATACGAGTAGGTTACAAATAAACGGTATTTTTGTCGTTTTAAAATTAGCAAATTACAAAAGAAGTGCCTATGGCTTGAAATGCGAAGCTAAATAGAAAGTAGCGTGAAAGAAAGAAAGAATGAAAGCTACATGACGTGTACTGATGGTAATCGTTTAGGCTGGTACCAAAATGATGTGGTTCTAACGGTTCTTTACGAAAGCCTATAGACATCATTAGCTACGGCCCAAACAGTTGCAAACATGAATGGTATAGTTAGGGTTTTTTTAATACAGGGAGATATCTAAAGGCACTCATCATCATCCTCCTAGCCATAGCTAGCCCTAGTTGGGGTCGGCTTCTAATCTAACCAAATGCAGTTGAATATCAATTTTCTACGGAGCGACTGCCTATAATTATGACCTCCGCAACCCAAAGGGATACAATATTGTATGGTCAGATCAATTGTCTGGACTGACTCCCTATATCGACTGTCAAAGATCTTCAAGACAACCGGGGCCAACGGCTTAACGCGCTTTCCGAGGCATGGAGCAGGTGATAATTAATTTATAATAATATACATATTAATATAAATAAAAATCTAATAATTTCTCTTTATAGTATTATTTTAGTTATAACCCTTATTCAACTCAACTATTTGGTTAAACATACAAAATAAACGGTTAACTGCTCGTCGGCTTAACTAAATAAAACATCAGTTAATTATCCGCCATCTTTAATCCTAAAAGTCGATTAGTAAAAGGAGTTTTTAGTTGAAGCATTGCCCGTTTAAGGCTCGTTATGTTTGATACAGCCTCATTATACAACACCAAGGCTGAGCAAGCGCATACGAATATTGACGTCATTTATTCGATTCGGAATTTGAATTGCAACTGTTTTTGATTACTTGATTTTTTTAAATTGTTTAGTAGGTCAGGTTGGTTGGAGTGGTCAGCTGATTTAGATTTTAGAGTGCTAAGTCTCAGGTTTGTAACCACGCCTTTGAATTTTCGAAAATCATGTGCTTATTATTAAAAAAAATATATCACTTCCACAGTGCTTCGGAGAACACGTAATGCCTGGTCCTGCACCTGATCTGTTTCCGGTCGTGTCGGATTAGCGTCCCATTGGGCTATGAGAGTGAGGGAATAGAGAGAGAGTATTTATTTATTTATGCACACACACAAAAATACAGAAAGAAAACATGTATGATAAATATGTACAAAGGTACTGCTTATTTCTAAGGAAATTTCTGCCAGCAGACCTGCGATGGGAGAGATGATAAAGAAAAATAGACAACAGTGTGTAATAATTTAAAATAGGAACACTTGTGCTCTATACTGAAATTAAATCAGGAGGACACTATTTAAAAAAAAATCTTGACACTTGAGCTGTAGACATCTTTTATTATCCAAAGATTATTTATTATTTATATGAAAGTTCTCAATCAATTTGTAAAGCACTTAGGATCTGCGTGTTAATAGCATTTTAGCATATTAATGTGTGAAGTATTTTTACTTTTCTTAAAAGCTCATAGTATTGAATAGAAATTCTGTTTAGATACGTTAAAAAAAAATGAGTGACTCAAGCTTGACCCCTCGTCATTATCTAAAACTATCCAATTTAAAAATAAACTTTTTTTTGCATTAAAAAAATGCCACCTCCTCCAATACTTAGGGTTATTTTAAATTTGGAATTTAAATTGAAGGGATTTTAATTAGAATTCCAAATTTAAAACGAAAAATAAAACAAAAAAAAATGCCATTAATTTTAAATTATGAATGTTTTTTTTATAAAATATACCGTTTGTTAATTTTTTTTGCCTTTTTTTATTTTTGTGGTAATTTTGCGTTGTCTATATCCCAAGAAATATAATTATACATTACCTTTTTTTTCTTTCCAAAAAGAAATATTTATATCTCTGCCTAATTCTCAGGGACATAGGCGGGCGTGATGGACATACTGTTTACAATTGATAAAATTAGTCATCACTTTCCAATAACGTCTGTCGTAAAAGGAAAATGTCAAACTGCGCAAGCGCAATATTCTTATACCTATACTTGTTAGATGTTAGAAAGTGTTAATATTTGTGCATGGTTTTATTGTGGCTTTATGTTTGTTGCTGTAACAAAAGGGGAAAAATTTGCAACTCTGCCTCAACACCTGTCGTACAGGTGGATCATGGGATAAAGGGGTAACTAGCATTGTAAGACGTCTGCAAGTTAGCCCTTTGCCCCATGCTAATTTTTTAACACCTCGTATATGATTGTAATAATGTCTTAAAATAGGGTACATCAGCCACATGCGAGCTAAACATCCTAGCTCTTAGAAATTAGAAGCCAAATCGCCGTAGTCGCAACTGGCAAGGAGATATATTGTTATTGTTATACAGCGTGTAACAGAAGTCCGAAATAATACATTAAGGGCGTATAAGGTACCCGATAAACAATCCTTGAGCATAGGTTTTGGAACCGAACCCCAAACAATACTCGAGTAAACCACGATCAAAGTTTTCACCAAAATCTTTCAAATACAGCCCTAGAAATCAGCTGAAAGGTGAATCAACACGAATCCGGTTATTTACCTACAATAAATTCTTTAAGTAAGCACTAGGCACGCGTAGGATGATGAAATCTGTCATTATTGAAGAAAATGAAATCAAAAGAATTATTTTGTGTGACAAAAAAAATGTCTCTTTTGCATTCAATATTTTCACAGGTGATTCTCTTCATGATAAACATACATGCCCTTAAGTATTATTTCGGACTTCTTTTACACGCTGTATATTATAATGTCCTCCTGATTGAATTTCGGTCACAGCGGCCTATCTTAACCGAGATTAGCTAACTAACTACGGAGATATAGTGCACAAGTGCGTGCGCAAACACAGGTGCACTCTCTATTCCCACACTAATTATAATGGCATAATAATCAAAAATTAAAATAAACACAATCCTCATCTAATTCTTATTTTCAATAGCCACGTAACATAATCTCCATCTCGTCGAGTGCGAGCCCTACGCTAAAGTACACTAGCAAGCTTGCGCAAGCGCATGTATACTTAACGTGTTGATACGCACTCCGTTACGTCACACATACCACGGCACGATGATAGATAACTGAGATGGCTATTACACAGCACGGTCGCTATAACTTTGCTTGTAGCTGTTCAAAGTAGGCAAAGTTTGTAAAATCAAATTACAAATTGTAAAAATAATAAATCTATTATGATTATTTGAACCTGATAATACACTGGGTCACTAGCCATACAGTAGCGATCTTTTTTTTTTTAAAAAAAAAGGCTTTATCGCTTAGCGACTACATCGCCCAATGCAGAAGTGACCAATATATTAAATTTACCTTATTACTAACTTACACAATTGTTTAGCCTTATCTGACAATGGCGCGGCGAGGATGGAATTACATAAACCAATGTCGTATAATTTGTTTCGACCAAACGCATCAATTCTAGCGACTTCGATTCGGGCACACTCCATTAGGATATAGTACACATCGTCCACAGTTATCACATTCGGCATTATAATAAGTGAGGGAATAGAGACTGCACCTGTGTTTGCGCACACAATTGTGCACTATAATATCCGTAGTCAGTTAGCTAATCTTCATTGAGATTGTCCGCTGTGATCGAAATTCGGTCTGGAGGACATTTTTACAAGCAAATACAATATTTTTAAAAATTAGTATATTATCATCATCAGCCTGTATTAGTCCACTGCTAAACGTAGGCCTCTACCAATGCGCGCGACTATTGTGCGCTCCTTGGAGGTATTTGCCCATAACCGCCACGCTGGGCAAGCAGGTTGGCGATCGCAGTAGCAGATGATTGCTGTTACACAGAAAGATGCTGCTGCCCATCCTCTGTCCTTCCCTTTGTCGCCTCTTACGACACCTGCGTGACGAGTAGGGGTGGTTCTATTCTTAGGCCGGAAACCACTTTTTTCGGGATAAAAGGTACCCTATGTCTGTGTCTGATAACGTATATGCAAAATTTCGGGATTACCGGTTCAGTGGTTTAGGCGTGAAAAGGTAACAAACAAACTTACTTTCGCATTTATAATACTATAGCACTGATAGCCTAGTGGTATAACTGTCGACTGACAAGTCAGAGGTCTCTAGTTCGATCCCAAGGCGCGCACCTCTGACTTTTCGTAAGTTACGTGCGTATTATAAATTAACTATCAGTTGTTAAAACGGTGAGGGAAACCATCGTGATGAAACCAGCACACCTGAGAGATTTTTTAATGATGTGTAAAACCATGTCAGAGGCCTACGGGCGGTTTAAACTCTGACACCAGGTTGTTCATCAACCACACGATTAGAAAAAAATATTAAGTTAAGATTATCTGGTGGCCGACGTCTACTGTTAAAAACCACACGTGTAATATGTAATATTATACCTAAGTGCGTGTGTGTGTTTGTTAAAGGTAAAATTCGTCGCGTGCCGAGCCCTATCTTGCGCAAGAGTTGCTTTTTGTTTGTCTTTTACACTTGTGTTACGTCAGTGTTCTATGCATGTGTGCGAAGCTTTATGTTATCAGTTGTAGAAGGAAAATTTTAAGAAAAATTATTTACGTAACCTTTGGCTTGACTAAAAACTTTCGAGAATAAAAAAAATAGTAAGTTGTTTATGGTTTTAGGCCATTAATTATTAACCCTGTGACACCCTTTTTAGGGTAAAAACGGGACCCTATCACTAAGACTTCGTTGTCCGTCCGTTAGTCCGTCTAGCGTCTGTCACCAAGCTATATCTCAAGAACCGAGACAGCTAGACAGTTGTAATTTTCACAGATTATGTATTTTTGTTGCCGCTATAACAACAAAATTATTAAAAACAAAATGAAATAAATATTTAAGTGGAACTCCTATACTACAAACGTGATTTTTTTACCTTTTTTAAACGGTTTTATTTAGCTTGACCTGTTTATTATTTGGTTCAAATTTAGTAATCGATATTTCACCCCCTTCCTGTTGACAGATTGATCTGATATTTGGTACACAGCTTTAGTTTTGATGAGAAAACCGTTTTACGTAAAAAAAAAATTACTTACGTATATTATTTTTATTACAAAATGAAAAATTGTTCTGGAATAAACTTTTTTGAATTTGGTTTTTAATCGCAGTCTTACAATAAGATCTATTTTAAGATTCCTTACATTTGTTTATAGAACAATCAATAAAGATTTACTTGGACTTAGTTTCAATTTCAACTAGCGTTTTAGAATAACCTAAACCTATTTCTAGAACAACTTTTAACCTATCAACCTCTCCCTCTCCCATTATTTGAAAGGTTGTTATCAACAACACATAGATGCGGTGTTTCATTGTCCATCTCCAAAGATCTGTATCAAATCTTCTCCAAATTTTAAATTAAAAGATTCGGGGAAGGACATTTCGGGAGAAATCCCACCATAAAAATGTATACAGACGAATTGTAAACCTCTCTTTTCAAAGTCGGTAAAAAATTAATTAAGATTTATCTATTTTCTCCTCAGTTTAAATTATGTATTGATCTATGCGACATTGCAAACGTTGTGGCCAGTAACGGTTAAAATATAAAATCAAAATGGCTGACAGTCAGTCGGCTTGATGGGCCCAATCATGCATAAATGGAAGTTTGACCTATAAAAACACTTATAGGCCTAGTATTTACAACTATATTTTATTTCAGCAATGATTGTATCACTACGCTGCTCCCAAAAAAAAAGAAAAAAAAAGTATGATTAAATAATCTTGACATTAAAAAACCTAATTAAAAAGAATAATACCCTTATTTGTCATTGTACGAATGACAGAGAATAAAAAAACCGCCAAATTCGAAATTTAAATTTCGAAATTCGCGATAGGACGGTGCGTTGTCTCAATTAAAACTTTATGTTATTAATGTACAGTAGAAAATGAACTATATTCGAAGGGAGATAAAGTCGTTTTTTCTTTATGTTATCACGCGGCTTGAAGCCAACTGAAAAGTATGTCACCGAGTTGAATAGCACGCGCAAGGCCGGTCTATCTATGATTGCGCGCTCAAAACCACGGATGTGACTACTATCTACATATAAAATCATCATTGTATTTACTTATAAATAGATAGCTACCATTGTCAGACGTCAGAAGAAAGTGTTTTGTATTAAAAGACGATATTCAAAGGCTTTTCGAAAATCTCATCAAGGCCAATCAACTGTAAATAGAAAACAACCTTAATTTTCGTACAAAGTCATCATATTAACGCACAAATACAGACAATGCTGCGTAATAGTAAATAACAGCATTTAACCAGCTCAGGCCGCGAAAAAGATTGGTAGTTACAAAAAAAATATTCAAGGCCGCTCGAATGCGCGTTTAAAAACGCGAATGTGAGTTTATACATTGATAGGCAAAAGCATCTTTCTATTCAGCCTGTTATGTCATTTCACCAATTAGGTAAGACATCCTTTTTCGTCCTAATTAGTTTGAAGAAGTTAATTACTGGAATAAGGGGCAATGTATCTAATCCTGGGGCATATAATCTTACAGCCTAGGCGTAGGCCAGCTTTGGGGTTAGAAATGGGAAGGGGAAATCAAAAACTTTTGGGCCCAGAAGGGGGCAAATCAGAACTTTCCGGTTTATTAAAATTTACAGCCTAAATATTCAGGTAAGCCGATTCTAGGGTGGAAAGTTTCAGCTTTTTAGACAATTAACATAATAGAAAACAATTCCCTTCGATTTGAAGTACATTTTAGTGTTTAATTAATTTTTGTTAATCTCAGGCATTTTTTTTATTAGCGTGAGTCCTTTGGCTTTCTACACTCCTCCATTAAAAAGGAATCCCAAATTTTAATAACAAATTTTGGCGTATATTTTTGTTTATCTGAGTATTTTTTTTAATGGCGTGAGCATACTCCTTTGGCTCTCTGCACTCCTCCTTTAAAAAGGAATCCCAAATTTTTCGCAATACGTATAAATATGTGTTGCTGTTCCCTTAAAAAAAGGTTGGCATTTTCTATGGAAGGAAAAAGCGATTCTGCTTCTACACTGACAGAAATTATATTTTGAGTATGAATTCTAAGCAAGAAACAAAGTGATTCAGCTTTTACATAGACCTCATTAAATGAATAAAATTATATTTTGAGTATGAATTAGTTTTTCTAGTACACCGTACATTAGAATTCTAGATTGTTCTATCAAAGTCCATGTTTAGGCATTAAATTATTATTTATCGGGCCATTTGACCTAGACAGGCCGATATATGTGCATTGTTCAAGCTTTTTATCGCATATGGCGTCAGCAGAGCTTTGCAGCATAGACTGACAGACACAGAATCATTTAGGATGACGTAATTTATTTAACAAACCCTACGTTAAAATTTGTAAGAGACTTGGTAGGCAGAATGGTAAATCAAGATGGCGGTTCGAAGGGTAAAATGTGGCACGTGTGAAGAGGGACAAATATTTTTTAAAGCATATTATTACATCTTCAGCACTGATAGCCTAGTGGTATGACCGACTGACTAGTCAGAGGTCTCGAGTTCGATCCCAAGGCGCGAACTTCGTAAGTTATGTGCGTAATATAAATTAATTATCAGTTGCTAAAACAGTGAGGGAAAACATCGTGATGAATCCAGCACATATGAGAGATTTTTCAATGATGTGTGCCATGTTAGAGGCTTACGGGTGGTTTAAACTCTAACACCAGGTTGATCATCAACCATACGATTAGAAGAAGAAGGTTACACCTATACACAGCAAAGTTATTGGGTTGGCAGGGCCGCTAGGTATAGTTTTTTATAGAAGTTTGCATGTGATTGTTAAAAATCGTTTAGTTTTGTATAGGTGTCAGTTATACCTTTTCAGAAAATATAGTAATAAACTGAAATTGTATTGACGACATCTTGAAAAAAACACAGCCTTATCTAGCGCCCCTGCCAAACTAATAGCTTTGCTGTGTATGCGCGCTATTGTGCGCTCATTGGATGTATTTGGCCACAATCGCCACGCTGGGCAAGCGGGTTGGCGATCGCAGTAGCATGATTGCTTTTACAGAAAGATGCTGCTGCCCATCCTCCGGATCCCTTTGTCGCTTCTTACGACCCGCGGGACGAGTAGGGGCGGTTCTATTCTTAGGCCGGCAACCTCAAACGGCCTACTTCTTCGTAGCACTCTTGTCAAAGCGGTGGTCATCATGTAGTATCATGTGTAGGGGCTGATGTAATCCGTCTCACGATTTCTCTCCACCTACTCCGATATATGGAGTTTTTAGTACATTCATGCAAGGGGTCGCCCACTACAGATTTTATTTGATCTGTCCATCTCCTGGGTGATCGTCCGCGCGGTCTTGTGCCCTCGACTCTACCCTGCACAACCAGACGCTCTATAGAGTCACCGTCACGCCTTGAGACGTATCCGAAGTATCTGAGGATGCGTGTTTGGACCAGCACAGATAGACGCTTCTTGATACCCGGAGTTCCCGGAGTATGGAGATGTTAGTGCGAAACTCGGTCCTAAACGGCCTAAATCATCATCTGCCAAGCCTTTTCCCAACTATGTTGGGGTCGGCTTCCAGTCTTACCGGATGCAGCTGAATACCAGTGTTTTACATGGAGCGACTGCCATCAGACCTCCACAACCCAGATACTGGGTTACACGATACCCGTTGGTAAGACTGGTTGTCAGACTGGGGCTTCTGACTACCTACAGAATCTACAAACCTAAAAATCTACAATTGACAGCCGGGGCCAACAGCTTAACGTGCTATCCGAGGCACGGAGAGTGATAATTAATTTATAAAACGCACATAACTTACGACAAGTCAGAGGTGCGCGCCTTGGGCTTGAATAGAGACCTCTGACTTGCCAGTCAACGGTCACCACCACTAGGCTATCACGACTATCAGGCTTGATGCCGGCTTCGCCCGCGTGTATGTCGGTTATCGCGACCAAAAGTAATCATGACTATCACGACTCCCTAAACGGCCTAAATCATCATCTGCCTAGCCTTTTCCCAACTATGTTGGGGTCGGCTTCCAGTCTTACCGGATGCAGCTGAATACCAGTGTTTTACATGGAGCGACTGCCTATCAGACCTCCACAACCCAGTTACTGGGTTACACGATACCCCTTACCACGAAACGGCCTAAATCAATCTAAATAATATAGCAAAAATTGACACAACTTCAACAATTAGGTTTGTCAAAGAGAAAACAACCTTCCGTCGCTTGCAAAACGGATCGAGAACGCTTTTACATTTTGCAATATCCCATCAAGGTGATAATGGTTTTTGTACTCTGATAGCCGAAACCGTGTCAATGTCCTTGGTGACAAAGAAAAACTGACGGAAAATTGACTAATTTGTTGTAGATGTGCCCTTATTGTATTAAGTTTGAGGGTTGATGAGTGACCAATATCTCTTTATCGTATGGTTGATGAATAACCTGGTGTCAGAGTTTAAACCGCCTTTAAGCTTATGACATGGCTTTACACACCAAAGCACTGATAGTCTAGTGGTATGACCATCGACTGACAAGTCAGAGGTCTCGAGTTCGCAAAGGCACCTCTGACTTTTCGTAAGTTATGTGCGTATTATAAATTAATGATCAGTTGCTAAAACGGTGAAGGAAAACAACGATGGATCCAGCACACCTGAGAGATTTTTCAATGGTGTGTAAAGCCATGTCAGAGGTCTATGGGCGGTTTAAACTCTGACATCAGGTTGTTCAACCATACGATAAGAAGAAGTGACCAATCTCTCTTTGTTGTAGATGGGCTTATTGTATTAAGTTTTAGGGTTGATGAGTGACCAATCTCTCTTTATCGTATGGTTGATGAACAACCTTGTGTCAGAGTTTAAACCGCCTTTAAACTTATGACTTGGCTTTACACATCATCATCATCATCAGTACTCGTCCCGGGGGTGTCGTAAGAAGCGACAAAGGGAAAGATCCGGAGGATGGGCAGCAGCATCCTTCTGTGTAACAGCAATCATCTGCTACTGCGATCGCCTACCCGCTTGCCTAGCGTGGCGATTATGGGCAAATACCTAAAATGAGCGCACATTAGTGGCGCATACTGGGAGAGGCCTATGTTCAGCAGTGGACTAATACAGGCTGATGATGATGGCATTGTATTTGTTGAAAATCGAACCTTGGACTCTAAGCATTTCTATTACACCAATAGTATTATGAATTCATAATTAGTAGGATACAGTACTTAAGAGAACCTAATTCTACCTCACTCACCTTCATAGTGACATCAATTTATTTTCTAACTACCTAATTAATTCAGTGATTAAATTTTGTCCCCACCCCCCCTCAGTACCACGCAGTGACGTCATCAGTAAACGCAACGTGCTATGCGTACTCGCACACATGCGCATGGCCGTTTAAATAGTTGTTCGAGGAGCGTTTGATATGGGTTAGTACTACTTGCTATTAGCTACTTGTATACGAGTGCAAGAGTCATGGTTCTAAATTTAAATGTGATCGCTGTCTTTGAGTTTTAGTGTTGTGTGCCAGTGTGCATTTTTGATAACAGATACCAATACTAGTTTTTGAAGCGGTATTTTTTTAGTAACTTACTATTAAAATGTATTACGTATGTAGTATAGTTAGTATGTATTCTTTCTTTTATCTTACGGTTGATTACAATCAGACATGGCTTTACACACCGTTGTAAAATCTCTCAGGTGCAATGTTTACCTTCACCGTTTTAGCAAATGATAATTAATATCCGAAATAAAATAAATAATAATCCGAAAAAGTAGAGGTGTCTGGTATCGGAGCTTATAATTATATGATAAGTCACTGACATGGCTTTAAACACCGTAATCCGAAAAAGTAGAGATGCGTGCCTGGGTTTTGAAAGCAAGAAGTTTGTCAATCCAACAGTATTAGGCTCTATAGGTCTATTAGGCTATATATTGAGAAAAAATTACATTAAAAGTAAAAAAGGGCATGAACCAAGTCTGTGGTATGTTTCATTGAAAAGCAAAGTGGGTTTTTAGGCAGTAAAATTCAGACACCCAAGTTATTACAATCAAAGAACGTCCTAGACTGGACTGCATTGAACTTATGAGGATAAATTTAGATATGAATAGTCACAAACGCTTTGCAATAATCTTGTTAGAAAATAGTATCGTCATAATTCATAATCACAGGATTCGTAACAGGTATTTCAACAAAATAACAGTAACAAAATTAGCTTAAATTAGTTAGCAACAAAATAACAGTATCGATACTTTGTTAAAACAAATAACTTGCAAAGCAGTTATTACGTTATTTGTGGTTTTGACTGTTGCAATTCTACAAACTATGCTTTGTTTACTTACATTTGACGAAAACGCGTAAATAATTTGAATTTTGAAAGAAATTTACTAATTTTATAACTTTCATACGACATCACGGATTTTAATGCGCTAAATATCGGTAGTTGCTACGTCGTAGGCTCGTAGCGCATTTCGCTACTTTTTGCTACGACGTAGCAGATATCTTTTCTTTAAGAAAATGTCAACTATTTATGGTCTAAAGTATTTTTAACCTTTTATCTTTAACCTGTATCTTGCAGTGGACTAAAATAGAATAGAATTGAAAACAAAGAAAATTTTCTTGAGTTTTTTTTTAAGGATCTATAAATAAATTAAATGAAAATTTATTAAAATTGATTTGATTTGATTGAATCTTCGTACTGACGATTAAAGAAAGCAAAATATTATAAAATAAGTTCAAGATAATAATATACTTTTATGTTACTTACTAATATGATAACCTGATGAAATACTGAACATCTATTTCCAAGATAGTACATAACACATGCAAGTAACTTAAACATGTGAACGCAGCACAGCTCACACACTATCTAAAAATAATATTCTAGAAGTTCCAACTAAAGTACTATAGACGAGGTTAGGCCTAGGAACATACGGTCAACGGCACATAATTGGCAACTTTCAAGAACCTTAAATCAATAGCAATAAGTGCGAATTTTCAATAAAATGTCAACAATCACGTGCTATCGAGTATACAACGTGCTTTGTGATTTATATAACGAATGACTCTCCCAAAAGGACATAGTAAACGAGGCTTAGATGCCACGTAATGTTACGTTTCTAGCGAAGAGTGATAGTTAATAGTCATTGATTCATATATTATGCTGTTCAAGGTACTTAGATTTTCCCAAGCTCGAAGAAATTGATAATGAAACTGGGACTTCACTACAAAGTTAGCATAGAAAGACACTACGAAAATTCTTCGAAACAATCTAAAGGAAGCATAAAACACAGTTACTCTATAACATCGATCAACAGAATCACATGTGGTACTTAACTTACTAATTACTAGCTAGAGCTAGCATCTAAACGAAGCATAGCACATACAATTATGCGTATATATCAAATATATCAAGTCTTAAACATCGGCTAGACTATAGGATCTAAACGCAGCACAGTGTAACGTACAGCCAATAATAGTTTTCAAGTACTGGCTAGACAAGGGAATCTGAACGAAGCATAGTACATAATAGCCAATTGTATGTTATGTAGGCGACTTATCTAAGCCTAGACTAAAGGGTCTGAACGCAGCACAGCGCAACACATAGACAGTTAATATTATCATATCAGTCGCCGCTAGTACCTGAGTGCACGCTACACGCATGCGCATACGTAAATGTGTGAAGCGCGACTAACGAACTTGATACTTTTTGGATGGTTAAATTTAAGTTTTGAGAAATGTCAATGATTGTTGATGACTTTGTAGAAAATATTCTAATTTTGTTGCAAAAAACATATTTAAATACATTTTAGATAATTTGTTATTTACCGTAGAGTTAAATCAAATCGTCATCCATTACAATATGATTATATTAATCAAAAACTTTATGCAGACAACCATTATTAGTATTAAGTATATGTAAACCTATATTTTACTGTTGTGTTTACACAAAAGTAAAAGTTGTGTCATAAAAGTTCATCAATAAAAGCTCCTTTTAACATCTTTTATGTAAATATCACTGTCAATAAATTATTAAAACCTTAAAATCCTACTTAATAAAAGAATAGAAAGATACTAAACACCATAAATAATAGGATTATATTGAACGAAAGTTGTCAATGTGTTGAATATTTATGGTTTTGCCTATTGTCATTCAAAAAAGAAAATATTACTGTTTTCCTGTTTCCGTAATTCTTTAAAACTTTCATAAAAACATAAGTTTAAATTTACAATAAATGTTTGTTAAGTACAAGTAACATAACACCAATACCACTTAATAAATTTTCATTTTTTTTATTATCTTTATATTATCTTTGGAAAGTATTAATAATTTGCCAAAAAATATTTATAGAAGAGCTCCAATCTAATGAAATCAATCAACACACACAAACAAAAACAAAGTTTACCTTCAAATCCTTCACAGAAAAAAAATCTCCAACAAAAATCTTAAAATGGCCACATGACAACATTCGCACAAGTATCAAAACTCGTTGGTCAGAGTACATCGAACACGCTATATGGGTCTTGGCCAGGCAACTTTTTCTTGCGTACTTTAGTACTAAACCGACTCGCGACCTGTCACATGTTTATGCTACCCTGGTACCTTAGTATTTTTCATATGTGTACGTGCAAATATTATGTACATTAATTTCACGTACATGTACAAAGTACGCACAGGTACAGGCAGTGATAGCCTAGGGTATGACACTAGGACCGTTGGACTGCCAAGTCAAAGGTCTCAGGTACGAACCCAAGGCGCACTGACTCTTCTACACCTCTGAGTTTTCGTAAGTAACTGCGTATTATAAATTAACTAGCGACCCGCCCCGGCTTCGCACGGTTACGCTAGTATGCATACATATAAACCTTCCTCTTGAATTACTATATCTATTAAAAAAACCGCATCAAAATCCGTTGCGTAGATTTAAAGATCTAAGCATACATAGGGACAGACAGACGCGGGAAGCGACTTTGTTTTAAACTATGTAGTGAAGTGATAGTGATTATCACCTGCTCCGTGCCTCGGAAAGCACGTTAAGCGGTTGGCCCCGGTTGTTGAAGATCTTTGACAGTCGATATAGAAAGTCAGTACCCTCATAAAATCCTGACAACTGATCTAACCTATCTAACAATATCGAAATCTAACAATAAATTTTATTTGTCAAATAAATAATCATCATAGAATCTTTTTGAAAATCGAATGCATTTCAAATTTCGTAATTGACGAAATTATTTTATTTTTCCGATTGTATTTTGTTTGCCAGTAAATGATCACCATAGAGAATCTTTTTGAAAATTGAATGCATTTCAAATTTCGTAGTTGTTAAAATATTTTATTTTTTCGATTGTATTTTATTTTCTAATAAATGAATCATCATAGAGAATCTTTTTAAAAATCGAATGCATTTCAAATTTCGTAGTTGACGAAATTAATTTCGCATTTAAGTCAGCACAATGAATATGCGTTGTAATGTAACTTAAAATATTGCTGACTTGAAATACGAAAATTAATAGTATAATATCAATTTGTTATTTTGACGTCCGGTTGAAATTTGAGACGAGCCTTGTGTAAGCAATAACCAGTATTGCTGGTTTGCAAATACAATTATTATTATGCTTGTAATTCATTTTTATTGTGTCACCCACCCCTAATTGGTCTTTTTGTAATTTGCAAACACGATTTTTTTCACCGACTTCAACTGAAGCAAGCTAGCACAGTATAATAATCATACAGTATGGTAACTACGTACAAACGCTCGAAACGGCACACTGACACAAACGTGCGTAATATTGCGTAACGACGAGACTCCTAAGCGAACGTCGCGGAACTCGCAGTATCATCGACGCGTCGTTGCGCATGTTTGTGTGAGTGTGGCGTTTTCGAGCGTTTGTACGTAGTTACCATACTGTATGATTATTATACTATGGCAAGACTTAGCTCAATTGGTAAAGCGATGGCACGGAACGCCAGGAATCGCGTAGTTTATTTTTAAATTATTGTTTTGTAGAAATGCAATGATTTTTCACCAACACGTGCTTAGCTTCTTACACCTAGACCTAGACCATAGATAGCCTAGGCTACAACAGAGTCCCGTTTACACCCTTTCCGTACGGAACCCCAAAAACACAAGAATCGTTTCTCTTTTATCTAAATCGGGAGGGGCGCAAGCGCATTCATGTTCGGAACTCGTACGCCAATCATAACTTATGCTAAATGGAACTGGTTAGCAATGCTTGTTACGCAACTTACATTTAAAAAAAGAAACCCGACTGTTCGCTTTAGGGTTTTCACTTCATTTAAATTGAACGTTCAAATTTTGAACGTGTAATTTTGAATGTGAATTTAATTAAAGAATAAAAATGTTCAATAATTTATTGGTACAAAAAGAAAGTTTATGTAATATATCAGGAGTATAAAATTCTTGATACTTTAAGCGATTGTAATCGCATGTGGGCGGTATAATGAAAGATGGGCCTTATTTAAATATGGAAGCGTAACCTTGTTTGATTGAAACTCTTTTTGTGTTTAGAATATTTACTTCCACCTCATTTGTTTTTCTAAAAATACTTTTTTACAATTTACTCTTTTTTTTCCTTTTCCAAAGATTTTTTGTGTATCAATCTCTTAAAAATTTTGCAAGATTAAATGTCTTTGAAAACGTTTTAAAGAGTTTTGAGAGATATCTCTTTGTTTTGTACTAAAGCTGTTTTATAAATCTGGACAGGACAATGATGTTGAGATTTGAATCAACTTTCACTTAATAAAAAGCAGGCAAGTATCAAGAAATGTATCTAGTTATGACTTTTTAAGTTGAATAAGATTTGTTTTTAAGATTTAAAAGTCTGCTTAAAGTTTCTAAACTGACTGACAACACACAGCATAAACAGAAGGATTTAAAGGCTTGAAATTTAGAGAAAATAATTCTCGAGTCCTTAGAGTGAGTGTACTAAGAAAGGATTTTATGGAAATTCCACCCCTAAGCGGATAAATTAAATATATAAGAAAGAATAAAAATAAGAAATTCTCTCGAGCAAAGTCACGGGCGAAACGCTAGTTAAACAATCAATCAGCAACCTCAATGCTGAGGATCGTAAATCTGTACATTAAAATCTAAATACAAAGAATTTAAGATTTTTTTAAACTCTCCATTCTTTTTTTTATTTTTAAACTGCACGCTAAAAATGACACGTTTTTTTTTACAACAACCCTAAACCGCTTTCTTAACAGCAGCATGTGAAACATTCAATGTCCTTTATTATAATTTTCGTTGCAATAAACCGAACGCACGTGAAAGTACCGCCGAAATGTCAATGAAAAAAAAAAACAACTTTTTACCGTTGGCTGAATATCATGGTGATCAATGCCATTAAAAACAAAATGACATTTTACAAAAGCATTCTATATTCAAAGCTAATAGTGATAAAATATAGAGTAAATAATTTTTAGATTAGGAACGCTTAAGAAACTACACATTGTACTCTTTTGTGAACGCTTAGCTTTACCACAGGTGGGCAAAAATTTCGTCTGAAATTCTAAACCGTTGACAATTTACAACGACTTTCAAACTGTGAATGAATCGCGTGAATAGACACAGAATATATAAGGAAAACTACTCAATAAACTTCATACCTTTTGGTAATGGGCATCTAGCGCCACTGCGGTTAGCATTGGATAAATCTGACGTTTAGTTAAACATTCCCTAGGACTTACTCAAGTAAGGTCTCCTTTTTGATGACCTAAATGACTCAATGTAATGTATACTTTATATTTTTTCTATGAAAGCAATGAAAATCATAATAAATTTGAGTTTAAATTTAATTGAACTTAGTTGTATTTTTACAATTAACTTTTTAAATAAATTGTTGCCAAAATTGTTTAGAACTTAAAAATAAGTTAGAAAAATCAATTAAACATAAGGACTCAATCGAATTCCGCATAATGACATGTTCGTATAATATTTATAGCTTTAAAATTTTGATACTTAAAAATTTTAAGTGAGATTTTGACAGGACTGACCATTGCACCTGTTTTTAAAGTCAAGAATACCTACCAATCCAAATATATGTAGTTATGTATCACACTTTAAAAGGTTGATTTTAAAAGGTAAAAGTTGCAAGTAATGTCGATTCAAGTTTGGAAGACAAGTTAAAATTGTGCAAGTATTAATGATTGCAGAATTACGTGGGAAGAAACGCAGTTGACACATTCATATTGTATTAAAATAGAACAGAGATGAGATTCGGTATTAAAAAGAAGACTAATTTTAACATTTATTTAAATCAAAGACAAACAATGTTTAAAGAATTTGTGTTATAATTTTCGATAGCTTAGGCGTAAATAAGTGTACAAACTGGTACATTACATAACATCACGTGCGGTACCGCTCACAAGTACAAACCCAAGTAAACCAAGCCAGCTTAGGCTTCGAAAATTCCAGAACAAAGATAAGTTTAAAAAATAAAGTGCATCTGGTGGTAATCCCGTGCCAGTTATAAGAGACTGTGGCTTCAATCTGGGTCACTGTGGCGACCGTAAGCGTTGGGGTAACAACCTCTCAATATCCATGCCTATATGTATAGGGAATGGGAACATTTTATGTCGTGAATAGGATAACCTATTTCAGCACGTGAGCGTTGGGGAGATGGAACGCTATAAATATTTGGTTAAGTATGAACGATTGCTCGGAAAATTATTTGTTTCTAGTGATTGTAGAGCTGTTTTTACAATCGAAACTATGTGTTATCGACAAAATAATATGTTGCGAAGTTATCTCCAGTAAAGTAGTATAAATGTGCAATGTTCAAGGGATCATAAGCGTGATTTTAGTACATTTGTTCACACTGTTCACTCTAAAAAACGAATATAAGCGTAAAAAAAACTATAGCCTTAAAAAATGGATATCTTTTTCACAAAAGACTATAAAATAATTACGAAATATCACGACAGAGCGACGACAACAACCGAATTTTAATTGGCCACTTTCTTATATCTTACGCAAGACCACTATATGAGAAACAATTATGTGGATATAAATATACCGGAAAAAGAAGTTTTCGGACTACACTTTCTATTATTTTTTTATATTTTTATTATAGTTTTGTTTCACGCAACCGTGTTTTGTTTTAATTTGCAAGTCTTTCGCTAATTTTTAACGGAGCATTAAGATGACTTTGCTATTTCTGTGCCGTTTTGAGATGGCTTTTTTAATTTTATTACGAATCTTTATGGGATGAGCAATTTTTTTAAATTGAGTTTTAACATGCTAGAGTCTTCAAAATCGTTTACATTCATTGTAGATAATTAAAAGAAACTATTATTATATAACTTACTAAAACTGTAATTGTAACCGCATGCAATCCAGTAAAAAGTCTTTAATTAATTTAGGCTCCTTTTAAGGCAGTAATGTTAATCTTATTAGCTGCGCAAGTAAAGTATGGAAAAATCCATAAGTTATTTTAGCTAATTTTGTTCAAGGCAAACTTTGCTGAGCACATAAATGTATTTAAAAATAATTTTTATTTAGAACTCTTTTTATTTTACTTTCTGTGAATTTCGCTTCAAAAATAAAGTAAAAAAAACCGATCAACTTGCTTTTTCCGCCAGTTTCAATTCAAATATTAAAATGACTAACTATACGGTATCTTCATAATAACACAAATAGTTTTTAACGGAATCATGATTCTTGATCTTTTAACTTTTCCAAAGTTTGCCCCAAACACCGGGTCCCGTTTTATTATGTGGAAATTACCTTTAATGCTCCCACCTGAAGTGTGCGGTTGCTGGCTTTGCTGGACGTTGGTCTGCTCCAGCTTCGTGCTAACAGAGTTCCACATATCGAACATGTTCAACATATTGGCCCCAAGGCCTTACACTAGCACAATTGTACCATAACACTTAACTTGCACACACAAACACTCGATCATCCATTTTTGTACACTGAAAATACTAAGTGTCAAAATCGTTCGACCGTCGTACAAAATACTAAGGCTACGTCACTGATCCCCGATTAAAATTTGTATTATATTGCGTTTTATTATTTAGTAATAAATATTTTAATTTTTTTAGCTACATATAAACTTTCTCAAATGCTCAACTAATGTAAATACTATATTTTTTTATTTTTAAATCTACTTACGGATTTTTATATATCAGTCTAAAATTTCGATTTTAAGGTTGGGTTTTATTTGCTTGGGAGGTTATAATTATTGTGTATCACTAATTTGTGTTTATTTATTGATTTTTTTATTAAAAACTAACGGATTTGTGATTATATATTGCGTATAAATTTTAATAAACTTGTGAGTTAAATGCTTTCGGAATTTTTTAATATTGTCAAAGTGCTCATACGAAATGGTTTGTGTTTAATATAGCGCATTGAACGTTTATTTTGTATACCGCGCATCCGTTTTTTCTTCTTCATAGTTCGTTAATGGCCGATGTGTGTTCGCCCCCACTTGTGACCGGTCTATGGTTTTTCTAGTCCACACATTGCAGATAACATTTCAACGACTGAAGAGACGGCACATAACACGAACGCGGTTTTTATTTAAAAAGATTTTTATATTCTTTTTTCAAAAAGATGGAAATTGCGTTTTATTTTTTAAGTTTCTCTTTGGTCGCGTTCTCGCATGCACTGAATTGCAGTTGCAGCGAGGGAGTTTCAGTGGAGGCGGGGCCGGAAGTGTTGGGACGCTTTGCGCATGCCCGGAATCGATCCCGCGTGGCCGCTGAGGTATACCGACTAAAACACTACTTTTCTTACTTGGCTATATGGCTTGAATAGTTATGTACAATCTATTATGTCATTCACTTTGATGTCTGGTTACTAGGCTGTATGGCTGTAGGTGTATGCCTATTGTTGACCGGCTCTTTATTGAGTGTTGCAACACTATGGAGTGTGAATGTACGTACTTGCGCACTGGCTGTTTATTCTTGTTAGTTTTAATGAGTTCTTTTTTCTTAATTTACTGTTTGAATTTAGATTTTTTACGTGTCGTGTTTGTGAAATTTTAGTGCAATCACAATAAGTTATTTTTATTTGTAATTTATTTGGTTAGTATTGTGTAATGGTGGACTTATTCTTGTAATTAGAAATGTTTGAATTTAATTTCTTATTCTCAGTTATTAAAGCTATATCAGGAAAATAAATAAGCACCAATTCCTAGCTTATTTAACTAACATAATCTACACAGACCTCCTACTTACTATATAAAATGCCTTCTATAATAAAATTAAGTAAAAAAGAATAATCATTAAAAATATTTTCTAACAGACTTCTAAACAAAAAGGTTTTTAAATAGTAATTGGAAAAAAGTTAACCTTTTCCTAATTTTTTTTTAATAGTTCCTTACCGACACAGAGATTTCAGGATTAAAATGTTTAATATAATATTTGTACTATGTTAGCACTTTACTATAGGGGAGAAGTTTATGTTTTTATAATAATAATAAATAATTTTAGGGCTTGATGCAGAGGGGTTCTCCTGGACACGGCTCGCATAGTCAGGAGGTTCCTCTCTCTGGAGCCCTGACCACCGGTAGCTTGGACCCTGTTCCCGATACCGGTGGGCTACTATATTTTATATTTTTAAATGTATATCTTTATTTTTTATATATATTAAAAAAATGTATTTCATATGTATTGTATTTAAATAAATGGAATATCTTCAAAAAATTACTCTAAATATGTTTTCTAATTTTTAAGCTATAAGTTTCATCTATGTAGATATATTCTCACTGCAAAGTTAGATATGCTACCCTCTAGTACTTTGTATAAGGGGTGGATGTATCTCACCTAAGATGATGACGTCACTAAGATGGTTGAATGTAATTAAAGGAGAGAATTTCGATAGCACGAGCGGAATTGTATTATTAATAGCCTAGTTGGTATAACAGTTCACTTTACCAGTAGTCAGTAGGTCACAAATTCGAATACTGGTGGTATTAGATTTCTAGCTCGTAATAGCCTTATTATTCCCAAACTTTGTTGGGGTCGGCTTCTAATCTAATCAGATGCAGCTGAATATCAGTTTTCTACGGAGCGATTGCCTATCTGACCCCCGCAACCCAAAGGGATACGATATTCTGAAGTTGTCAGGATTTTATGAGGGTGACTCCTTATATCAAAAGTCAAATCTTCATGACAATCACTTGTGCTTTCCGAGGAACGGAGAGTGATAATTAATTTATAAAACGCACATAACTTACGAAAAGTCAGAGGTGCGCGCCTTGGGTTCGAACCCGAGACCGACTTGCCAGTCAACGGTCACCACCACTAGTAGTAGTACTCACCGTACCGTACATGTACACATGTATATGTACATGTACACACCTCATTCAACTACTTTACACCTTGCGTAAGACATTTACGTCCCAGACGGCTTCTTAAATAGTTGTGGCTCTAAGTACAGCCGGTGACAAATCTAATACACCTTACTGAAATAGCAATAAGATCGATTTTCCAATAAACCGATAAGTAAGGTACTTATTATTGAAATATTAATTAGAAACCGCTTTAAATGTTATATGATTTACTAGTTTTTGATCGTGTCGTCCGCGTGGAGGTTGGAACGGGTTAAAACGTAACGTAATCCAAAATATAGTCTATATGTATGCCACGTTTCATTCAAATTCATTCAACAGTTTACGCGATTGATTGATGATTGAGAGAGACATCTTTACATTTATTATTTATGTTTATAGTATTTAGAATTAAATGGGACTCGCATAAGGCCCAATCGGCAACATTATAACAAAATACCTCAACTTTAAAAAAAAACTATAGGTATCAAAATTATTTTTTCTTTCAAACACCGAGAAATGAGACACAAAAGGAAATCAATTGTTAATCGACGCCGGCGTCCACACGGGAGTCAAAGGTTTGAAGAGTTAAACAGCAAATTTTTGGAAATTGACAGCTCTACTCTAATTCCAGTCCAAATTCATTCAAATTCCATGGAATTCAAAAAAGGAAAATACTGCCACATAATACCCGGCATCCCAAGAAAAAAAACAAATAAAAATTCACCGAATACGTTAATCATTGACGATGCGTGCGCGACATATTACGCAAGATTATGTTACGTATGCCCCCGCGCATGCAGCGATGAAAGTCGACAGTTTCGGGGGTCGATGTCTAAGTCATGAGCGGTAGCGGGAGTTAATCGACATTCCTTTTGTCTTGATATCGCCGTCACACAGATAAACCCTTACTGGTTTTCTTGTACGACTATATTAACGTAACTGTTTATGTGTGTAACTGTGTATGTTTATTGGAAATAAATAAATAAAAAAAATGACTTCCGGGAAAGATAGAGACATTATTAATAAGCCTCTTTGTAAATAACAATGTAAATATCTATGTCTATTTAACTATTAAAAGTAACAGGTGCAAATTGTAGAGCCTTTAATAAATTCTAATTAATTAAAGGCTCTACATTAAAAAACATGAGTAATCTTCACGAGAGTAACGATTTCCAAAAGACTGTCAAAATAAAATCCTGATCATAAATTCTGAAAATCATATTAATATCAACTCAGCAACTTAGCAACGGATTGCTATAACTTTCTGCAGAAACATCCTATAGGCTGGAGAGAACCAAAAATTAAAACTACGGTAGCGAAACCGCGGTAAAAAGTTAGTAGCAAACAATAATAATGTTATGGTTTAAAATAACATAATTGAATCGTAGTAAGTTTATTTAAATGTATGATAACATTGTGTTATAGTACTTAATTGTACTTGTGTACAGGTGAATGGAAGCGAATGATTGAATGAAATGTAATTACTTTGTGATATTTTTATTACTTGAATAAAGGTTTATTTTGAATTGTGACTCATTTTAACGGCGGCGGCGACATGATTGACTCGCCTTCTGCGTTTAATGTTACAGATTCAATTCCCGTACCAAACAGATTTTTATTGCGGTTGTAAAATCCTAGTATGGTGGGATATTTTTATTAAAGGATAGTATTTAATTGTTTACGGTTTACATTCAGATGAAAGATAGAAATGAAATAAAATTTATTTAAATGTTTTGTTACTTCATTACTTATACGTTTATTTTGCATTGAAACTTCTTTCCGTGTTTTCTAAACAGATTTAGATTGGTTTTAGATTTCAAACTATTTCTTTTTAAAACCCTAAGTTTCTACTACTAGTGGTACTCCCACTATATCCTACTAATCCTACTTCCTAATAAATATGATTAAAATCATTTTTCTTACTATAAATATTATAAACTTGAAAGTTTTTTACTCAATCAAACTTAAACCATTGAATGGATTTGAATGAAATTTAGCGCACAAAAAGAACATATCTTAAAATATCATATAGGATACTTTTTATCCCGGTCCGAACTCCATGCAGGCAAAGCCGCGAGCAAAAGCTATTTATTGTAATTTTAACCGACAGATAGTGTTCAGATTATCAGACAAACGTACTTACTATTACATATTTATACATGGCTTTACCTATAATACCATTTTAAGATTTTAAAATTTGATATAATAAAATGTTAATTCCTTAATTACTTACATGTTTATTTACCAAACCTAATGTTAATTATTACATCCGTTGAATAATAATTATTAAAGAAATTTCTAAATTATGAGATATGATTGCTGTTATGCAATATAAGTGAAAATAATTTAATACTTTTATAAATGCCGGTAATAATTTGCAAGTCATTATGTAAATTTTGCAAAACACGTTGATCTAAGGTATTACTTCCTCTTTGCTAATTAATAAAGAAAAAAAAATCACTTTTAATTGTCACTAAATTCCTTTAGCTTTAAACTTAATGAATGTTATTAACTTTGCTCTCATGTTTCCCATCTCTCTATCAATCAAAGATTTGCTGGTAAAGAACTGGGTACTGAGTCCAAACGTTTTGTCTTTTAGTCTTTCTGTCTTTTTATGTATTTATATCTATATTTGTGTACATTAAAGAATTCAGAATGTATTCTAGTAGTAATAACTAATGGCTGCCTAAACATTTTTATCTGTCTGTAAATTTATAAACACAAATGAAATTGATTGTATCCATGGCCGATCCGACCTTATTTAAGTCAGCAGTTTAAAATACTACCAACCATTTATGAGCAAAATAAATAATGTAGTTACACTAACTTGGGTTAAGGCGTTTGCCCAGCGGTGGCTCTTTTCATTCCTCAAATCTTGAAGTAAGCACTAGATAGCAATAACTTTATATAAAATATACTATGGATTTTCAGCGTTCACAGTATTTTGGTAAAACTGCACCTAATCTGTCCAAAACACCTACCAGAGAGCTTCTGCAAAATCGCAATTCATTGGATAATTCAAAGTATTTTTACATATACACTTTTATAAACTGGGTATTTTTTTTTTATATCTAAACAAAAACTACTGATCCGATTCTAAAACATATTATACTAATAAGAAGCAACACGTAAGTATTATTTACACTTTTATCCCTAAGTAATATATTTACAGTCAAACAATATATTTATCCTGAAATGAGGACGAAGTCGCGGACAAAAGCTGGTATAAATAAAACGAGCTCTACGCCCATAACTTTGCCCGCGTTAATTTTGGATTTTCATCCCCCATTTCACTTTTAGCGTGAAATGTAAAATTTAAGGTATTCAAGAAATATTTTTTTCTTCAAATCTACTGCTTTGTCTGACAGTCAGTCAGTCACGGGCTGTTTTGTAGGTGTAGAGATAGACTAAGAGCAGACAATGTGAAAAGCAGGTACATATTTCAAACATTTTTCTTGCCCTGATATCGTATCAGCGACCGATACATCGGATCGGATAATGTGAAAATGCTCTAAGAGACTGGCCACCAAAAATCGCTAACCGTTTAACATTTGCACCACACGCAAAAACAAGTGAAAGTAAAACTGCCAAAATCTCGCGTGAAAGTCGAGAGTTGATCGATGCGATGCCATAATTATTATTACCATTATAAGAGATATGCTAAAAGCGAGCCGGATGTAGGAATCGAGTATCGATGAAAAAATCTAGACAGGTATCGATAGGTCAGAAATTTTAGAGAGAGAACTTGAAGTAATGAAAGTTTATGAGGTTAAGGAGCTTTTAGCTTTGAAAAGCTATCTCGCTCGCACATTAACGATAAAAAAAAAACAGAATATACATTTTTATGAAAAATCGCAAAAAAACAAATCTTCTTCTTATCGTGTGGTTACGAATGGAGTTTAAACCGCCCGTAGGCCTCTGACATGGCTTTACACACCATTGAAAAATTTCTCAGGTGTGCTGGTTTCATCACGATGTTTTCCTTCACCGTTTTAGCAACTGATAATTATACTGATACTGATAATTAAAAACAAGAGAATACTGATAAAAAAAACAAGTGCAGAATAACATTACAAAGTTTCAACAAAAATATTAGTTTCATCCGAACATGTTTTTATACATAAAAACTGTTTCAAATTAATTATTGTTAGGCAATTTTTATGTATGAAAACTTGTTTCGATCAAACTGAAATGTTTACTCAAACTTTGTAATGTGTGTTAACTGGTTTTTTTACGATTTTTATAACCATATTCAATAGTTTTATATCGTCATGTGTAAGCGAGATAGCAGACGAGTGATTTTCGATTTACGTTCAAGATCTTGGTGCATTTAACCTTAAAACTTTTTTCCGTGGTTTTACTGCTATGGTTCTAATTTTTCTGGAATAAAAAGTGCCCTATATCTCTTTCCGGCTATCAAACTATCTTTATGCAAAAAAACACGTCGATCCGTTGCTCCGTTGCAACGTGAATGGACAAACCTACAAACCGACTAACTCACTTTCGTATTTATCGGAAGGATAATAATAAAAAATGCTGAAATAACCATAGATAAGTTGCGGGAAATTGCTTGTTTCCTTTTTATATAAAGATTATGAAATAACTTTAACAAAGACCTAATATTATGCGACTTGAATTCACGTCACTCTCGTAACAGACACAAAAGAAAAAGTAATTAGAGCTTCTGTAATAAAAGACTTTCATTTTTTTTTCTTGCAAAATGATCTCACGAGAATATCCTAGATTACGCCTAAAATATAAATGAAAAAAAAAAACAAAAGAGGTCGATAAAGCTGAATTTAAAAATCAAAAACACGTTCGAAAATTAAAAACGGAACACCAAAAACTCGCGCCAAACGCTTCGCGATAAATGCGAAAAACATTCTGTTTTAAAAAAAGAACTCGTCATTTTAGAAAGTGTTTATGATAAGGCCATAGTAACAGCTGAAGTGTCATTAGGAAATAGTAAACATTTCGGCTCGTTTTGCCTAATTTTGCATAGTCTGTCTATTTGAAGACACGCGGAAAAGAAAAACTGGGTAATATTGTTTTAAGGTTTTCAAGATGGCGCCCGCCAAAAATTCCCGTAGAGACTGCAGGCTCGTTTGCTTAGTGACTCTCTTTGACGAAAAGAAAATGTGAATAGGGCACGTAGAGATAGTGCTTTTGTTGGCAGTATTTGAAAAGGCTTGAATAGTGGAAGATTTGCAAGACGTAGCAAAAAAGATTTTTAGTATTTTAAGCTGTTTATTGTACATGCAAGTTGAGTCTATCTGGTAAGTCAGTCTACCACAGTGATGAGTCACTAGACCTCCAATACTGTAAATCCTAGAAAGTTAGAAATAAGCATAGACTCTTAGTTACTTGTATTCGCTAAGAATTTGTCGGTAAATCCCGAGACATCGGGGAATTCCGGAGAAAGGACAACGAAGCCACGTGACTTGTGCAATAGAGACGGTAATTTATATTAGTGACACTTTTCCCCAAAAAAAGAACAGAACAAAAACATACAATCATGCAGTTATATTATTTAGATATAATATGAAAATAATTATTTTCTTTTTAGTCGATGGAACGTCTAGCGTACTGGCTAGTTTAATCTGAAAAAAGTCTGAATATTTTATTAGAATAGAGCGCTGCATCTTATGGTGACTAGTGTTGCTATATATAAGCGTATTTATGAGTTGTTTTTGAATCTGAAACATCTGAAACCTAGTACCCATAACAATACTAAAAATTTGTATTAAT
Source organism: Protodeltote pygarga (assembly GCA_936450705.2). NCBI lineage: Eukaryota > Metazoa > Arthropoda > Insecta > Lepidoptera > Noctuidae > Protodeltote > Protodeltote pygarga. The sequence continues at coordinate 4,802,189 of OW388275.2, forward strand.
AAAAATATGAAGCAAGCATACAAGGAGCATATAAGTCAAAGGTCGCAGGTTTGAAACCCAGGCACGCACCTCTGAATTTTTGGATTTATGTGCGTATTAAAAATTAATTATCACTTGCTAAAACGATGAAGAATAACATTGTGAGGAAACCAGCACAACTCGGAGATTTTTCGACGGTGTGTAAAGCCATGTCAGAGGCCTACGAGCGGTTTAAACTCTGACATCAGGTTGTTCATTAATGAATAATTCCATACAATGAAGGAAGGAATAAAAATATTTTTTTACAAGCATGTTAAATCTATGAACACTAACAAAAGTTTAAGTCTATTTTAAACTTAAGTAAAGTTTAACTAACTTCATCAATATTTAATTGACGAATCTATTTCTGTGTTCATAAAGTTAAACCTAGTTAGATGTTAGTTCAACATATGGTTTAAAGGTTTAAACTCAAGGTTAGATAAAGGATTAAGTCATTGATATTATAGTTTGTAATTATAGTTATATATTTAATTTTTATCCCTTTTTCGATGGAAATTTTACGTTAAAGATATAAAGATACGAGTATATCGAGCTACCAATACGATTACTCAAAATACTATTTTGCCCAATAGGAATCTTAATACAGCTCAAATGTCAAAGTTGACATTACCGTTCTAATATTGAATAATTTATTTTGTTCTTTATTTTGTTTTTTGTTTTTTATAAGGCTGTTTCATTAATAAATAAATGTGTTGTTATCCTCTACCATATTATGGTAAAGGGTTAGTATTCAATAAACAAGCATACATAGAGTCTACCTAGCGTAATAATTACTCGTGTTAAAAAAAAATCTACTAATCTCAAAAAATTTTGACATTTTGTGTACTCTATTGTATTTAATCTAAGTATAACTTAAAACTATTTAGTAGTTTTTTAAATAATATTAACTCAGTATACTAAATGCTAGCTCTTTAGTACGTCGTTCAAGTGGTAGATCCTTCTGTCTAGGACGGTTTTATGTGATAGAAAACATCCATAGCATACGCAGGATTGCGAATATCTCTGTTAGCAAAGCGGCTCGCCAGCCGCTTTGCTAACAGACAAAAACACAACAGAAAAAATCAAGCAGGATTCGGCGGAATCCTGCTTGATTTTTTCTTTTTCAAAAATTTAAAACGTTAGACTGCGCTTCCCATGCGTTGACAAGTCAAAAAAAAATTGTAAATAGGTAACTTCCGAATTCGAAAATTTAAATTAATTCGAGAAAATTGTACTTCTAAACGCATATCGAAATTCAAAGTTTACTTAATGCGCTCAAGGCTTCAAAATCCAAGCTCCTCGCGGCAGGTCGTTGAATCGCATTTATTTCTAGCTCTTCACAAGTACCTTAGGTTTTGTGGCTAGCGTGTGTCGAGGCCATACAGATCTTCGTCTATAATTGTTCATTAATATTTATAGCTAAATACTTTTTGTTGTTATCCTACGCTGAAAAACTTAGTTAGATTATTTAGTATTGTGGAAGGTCAGGTCTGGTATAAAAGGATTAGCTGAAGTTGTCTGAGATGAGTTAAAATTTTTTTTATCAGTACCTACCTACAATTTTCAAAGTGTGAGATCTAATTTTTGAATTTGGAAACAAAATTATCTATCCGATTTCAATTGCGAGATTCTTGGCGAGAATTTTGGAACTCGATACTATAATTTCTTAAAAAAATCTTTTTGTAAATATGAAACAATTAATTCTCGATTTCTAACTTTTTTTAAAAAAGATCCGTTGCAAGCAAGTTGGATTTTAAGGTCTTTAGACTTGGTAGTGCATTTTTCGAGGTTTAAAGTAACATTTTTCGAAGTATAAATCCATTTTTTTTTAAGTTCAGAAAAACATTTTTTTTTAATTATTTAAATTATTATCTTTATGTAACTTTAATATTTAATAAAATTACACGCTATTTGGTCTACAAAAGTATGCCTAACTTTGTTGTGTGACCACACTTGTAGACCAGCTAAGGATATTCCAATATTTTTAAGAAATCCATCATTGTGTCCATTAGTGTCACTATTCTCATTTGAGCCTATAAATGGTATGGCAGTAACATATGATACATTGATGTTTCGAAGGCTACGCGTAATAATAATGCGTAAGGCTTAAATATTGCAATATTGCTCATGTATTGCCAACATGTGGGCCACGAGGTGTGTTTTAAACATAAGTGTTTGAAATATTAAATTTTCTATCCTAGAAAAGTGAAACCTAAAATAGCGTTTTAAATTAAATGTTGAAGTTGAAACGAAATTTATCCAAATTAAATGTTAATGTTGAAATTGAAACGGATTTTATCGAAAAAAAAATGTCGTCTTATTAAAATAACCATAAAAGTGTTATTATATTAATTACAAAATTAATAAGCACAGAATTAATTACCGAAAGCTTTTAACTCAATCAGTTATCTGCAATAAAAACATACACAAGTATATGTTAACTATCATTAAAATTAATACATTTTAGTTAATCAACAAACTGCGTGACCTATTAAGTCACAGATAAATTAACCAAATCAAATCTATTTAATGATTTCTTATCAAACATCTCTTGATCCTTTTTACTTCGACCTAGATAAAAAGCAAACAAAAAAGAGATAATACAACAATTATCTCCAAAACAAATATTTATAAAAAGTGCCCTTCAGTCCCGAAAGAGAAAAATGATATTTCCCAAGAGTTTCCTAACATGTTATCTCTTTCTCTGTCTAACGCAAGGTCGATACTTTGTCTCTCACTCGCACAGTATGCAACACAAGATCTCATGCAACCAGAGACCTTGATAAATTGCAAGTTTCGTGATAGATAATTGTTATACGGGTGATTATTATACGGGCCTTTGCCATTAAAAAATATATTTAAAAAAAAATTAAACGCATTCTTGTCGAGGTGCAGTTACGAAATTTTTTTTTGCGTGATTTCGGAATCAGTGTTGCCTTGATTTTTTTTTAAACTTTCGGGGATTAATTACTTTTTAATTTCATGAATTAAAAGTAATTTACGCAGCCCTTGTTTTTTAAATATAGATTTAATTGAACACAATGTTTATTTAAAAATAGAAATAAGAAGAACCATATTTCGTATCGACGGACGAACGAATTTTATATGTATAGTAAAGTAGCTACTCACATCCAACGTAATGCATTTGTCAAACAATCCAAAAAGTTCACAACACGAGTCCAAAATGCAAAAAGCACAATTAAAAAGTTTGTTTGTAAAAGGAACACAAAGAAAAGGATGAGAAAAGCGCGGCAATTTTGACGCTTGGTTTTTTTTTTTGAAAATGTAAGTACGCGGTGCCAAAAAGTTTGGGCGTAGTGCGGCCGTGCGCGCGCGGTTTGCAACTCAAACTGAATTTTGTAAGCGCAAGCGAATGGTTGGCGCACGGCGTGCAGGACTGTGAAGGTGTCGGCCCAAGCATTTAATTTGAAGAGTTTTAGCCATCGGGTTGTCTTGCCGGTGTGACTAGAGGCTGTTGTTGTTAAATACCAGTGCCTACTAAATGTTTTTAAACTAAATTTTAAAAAAACTCTAGCTTATAATTGAAAATTTAGATTTTATTAGAAAGTTTGTTAGAAATATTTACCATTAGCCAAATATTACACAAAAAAGCGATACAAGATTATAAAATAAATTGCGAAAAATAAATCTAATTAGAATGAAAACAAAAAAATAATAATTTGATACCTATATTTATTAGTCGATCTGTTAACCCAGCAATTTAAATAAAGTTTCTGAAACAGAAACAACACCACAAACTATTTCTGTCTGCCCTACGAGCATTTAATAGCGTTAAGGACGTAACTGACAAGAGTTTGAGACATCAAAACTAATCTATTTCTTTTTTTTTTCTTTAAAAAAACGTCAACACATGTTGTTTATGACATGTGATTGCCTTTAAGTGTATTTAAAAAACAATCTCGATTTTTTAAATAATTATGGAACAGATTTTAATTAGCTTTTTAAATATATTTTTTTAAGTATCAACACATAGTAATATTTTAATTATCATTTTTAATAGGTAGTATTAAGTAAAATTTTGGCATAATTTATGCATTCTTTTTAGTGCCATATTTTACAAAATACCTAAAAAACTTTTCTATTTATATTATTATGATACGTATAATACATAATTATTCGGGAATACAAACAAACGTACAAACACACGTATAAAACATAGAAATCAATAAAAAATGTAGGTCATTCCTAAAATCTAAAATGACAATCAACCCGACGCGGATTTTTAGTCGCAATTTTAACCCTTTGTCGCTCGTCGGACCCCAAACGGAATGACAGGACATGTAAAGTCCATTGAACAGAAAAACCGGACCAGGCAGGGGAGGGTTACAGCGGGTTACACGAGTTTTTAGGGATCCATTTTCAAAAAAATGTACAAAGTCTTGCTGGCTTTAAAAAAAGGGTCCCTTTTATGTATTTGATAGAAAACGTCAACTATTTGGGTAGGTTAGGATATGTACTCAAAAAAAAATCAAATACAACATAAATTATTGCTTTTTCTTTCTTTCGCGCAGCATCGGAGCAAAGAGTCGATGTGATTTTTTTTATACATAGAGCCGGAGTTAGGTACTGGTCCTTTTTATCCAGTAAATTGAAATTTGATAAAAATTTATTAAAACCGCGAATAAATATCTAGTAGTGAATAATCTCAGCGGGAGCAGTACAAGTCTGCAAATTATTAAAATACTGTCAGTTTTAGAGAGTTGTAATATACCTGTCTCTGTCCTTCCGCAAAAGTAAAAACAGTCAGTATTCACATAGTTTGTACTAGACCTCTCAAATCAAAATAGGTCAATAATAAAAGTGACTTAGAAAACAATTTACTTTGAGTAATTATTACATAGAGACGTTTTTACCCGACTACCAAGGAAGGGTTTTCTTTTTTAGGAACCATTTTATTACTTCAAATTAAATACCAAAAAAAAATCTTACCTATCATGCACCGAACTTGTTTTAAGTATAAAATACTATAACAAGTCTTATGGGAAAACGGTAAAATTATATTAATAAACTGATAGCAGTTATGTATTGTTGTTTTAATTAAGAAATACACTATTATTGTAATATGTTAACTTATTTTAATTACATAAATATATGGTATTTATAGAGGTAAAAGGTTGACTTTTATGCCTACTATAATTTGGACTCTGATTTGTAATAAAATTTGGTTTACTCAGTTTTGGAGTCATGGATTTAATTAAGAAATTTCGTGGTTTAAAACTGAGACTATCCGTTGATAATATTTACGAAAGTGAAATACTTAAGAGACCGGCAAATCGACGTAATCTTTTGCATAGTGATGATTTTTGTACCAAAAAAAAGACATAGGTAGTGTTAGTGTATTAAATAAGCAATATAGAAGCGAAGCCGCAGGATAATGCTAGTGATCCATAATTATTAAAAAAAATAATCATAAAAATGGAAAAAATAATAAGATTATAATTAAAACATTTTATTTCGAAAAAAAAAACCTGCGGAACCAATATCTTCGAATTCCCGTCCCACTTAAAAAACATTGTATCCCGAAATAGAGGGATAGAGGGGGGCTTGAAAACCATTTATATTCTCTTAAAAAGACGTACAGATTAACATATTATTAATGCCATTTGTATTTTAATTGAGAAAGTGCTTTTGTCCTTTTCAAAGCCCTGATTCTGGAACTCGATCATTGTCCTTTATAAAGCCCTGATCTTGCAGGATAGGAGTCGATCAAAATCTTACAGACTGGTTTTTGTGAAGCCACAACGCGATTGGTTGCAAGATTAATCCCTATTAAAATATACTGTAGATGCGAAAGTTACTTTGTCTGTTACCTTAACACGTTTAAACGATTGAACCTTAGAGTATATAAGAAAAAAATAGAGCAACCCTATAAAAGTATGAACCGTGAGCACGGGTATGAACAACGCGGCCGCGACACGAGCTCCGTTTGCGATCATACCTCGATCGACTGCGGTTCAACTAGGCTCCACGAGCGAAAAAGTTACATTTTAGCTTGTATCATGGTTAACTGCTGAGTAAAATTTTGAAAAACGTCTAGAAAACTTAATTTGAAAATATGACATTTTAACATTTGTATGGCGAGACCTGCTTTCGCTCCGCACAAGGCAATGTGGTTGACGTTATCACTCTATATTTTCTTGAATACTCTATGGACTGAACAGATCGTAATTTGACAACGAAGCAGCTTGGGATCAGGACAAGATAAACTAATATCCTAAAATATTGCGGAAAAAGTCGCAGACAGATAGTAGTTTTTGTATTATATGTATAACTAGCTGTTCCTCGGGACTTTGTCCGCGTTATATGAAATTTTCCCGTAAACACACGTTTATAAAGCAGCCAGATTGCCTGTTTTTTTTCTTACTTGAATCCCAGATATTGTTATTTTTTACTGAAAACTTTTTTTTTTCAGAATAAAAAATAGCCTATAGCACTCAGGGATAAAGTAGCATCCTATTGGTGAAAGAATTTTTAGGATCGGATCGGTAGTTCCAGAGATTACCCCTAACATACATACATTATCACATACATACAAACTTTACCTCTTTATAATATTAGAATAGATATAGATAGATAAATACACTAATATTATAAATGTGAAATTAACTCAGTCTGTCTGTCTATTTGTTACTTCATAGCGTCTAATCATCTGTAGATATACATATGAAATATTTATGCACATAATTATTTTGCTTATTAAATGAAATTATTTGCAATTGTTTTTGCGAATTTTTTATTAAATAATTTAATTTAATATTATAAATGCGGAAATCACACTTTAGACGTCAAAACCACTGAACTATTAAACCTCAAATTTTGCATATACCGCATTGCAGAAACCGACATAGGGTACCTTTCATCCGGAACAAAAGTACTGTTCCCGAGGAAAACAACGATAAAGTTCTTATAATAACAGATGGCGCTACGAGTTTTTCGAATCATGATTGAATTCTATATTAACGTGAGCGAAACAAAAACTGTCAATAAAAAAAAATAGTTTAAAAACTAAAACCCGACTACTTAAAATCTAAAAACAAGCTTCTTAGATTTGAAATAAAATTCTGTAGTTGGAGGCCACCAAATTTACAAAGTATACCCTTGGACACCTTATTTTTTGAATTACAATAAATAGTTTAGGAGCTACGAGGGAACAGATGAACAAACTTACATACATACATACATACATACATAGACTGCTAAAATCATAACCCTCCTTTTTTTTGTAGTCGGGTAAAAATAGGCAAAAGATTTTTTTTTTTTAAATCTTTATTTATGTTTAGGGGCTTTTATCCGATAGATATGTCAACCCCATCGTACCTTATTACAGAATTAACTCTTAACTAATACAACAAAATTAATTATAATTAATTACTTAATTTAAGACGAATCACTACTGAACGATCATTACCAAACGACATAATTTTTTAGCTGCCTCTGATCTCGGCTTTGATAAGACGCTTTGAATTAAACCTATATCCAAGTTATTTAGTTTTAATTCGTAGGCAAAAGATAGTCTTTGATATTTCACTGAACCAAAAGTTTCATTTATTCAAGTAACCGACAAAAGATACAGTAACCTAGTTTTGGTAGATATCGTCCTGATAGACTATCTGCCGTATCTTGGTCAATGTCCGATACTAACAGATACCGACTACCTAATGTTTTGGTCGGAGTTAGAATTCGATAACTGTGCGTAATGCGTAATTTTACGAGGTTTTCTTTGAAGGCTAGTCGGGACCTACAAAATTTATTTATTTACTTATGCACTAGCTGTTTCTCGCGACTTTGTCCGCGTTAAATTAAATTTTCCCGTAAACTCACGTTGATAAAGTAGCCAGATTGCCTTTTTTTTCTGACTTGAATCACAGATATTGTCGTTTTTTACTGAATTTTTTTTAGAATAAAAATAGCCTATAGCACTCAGGGATAAAGTAGCTTCCTAATAGTGAAAGATTTTTTAGGATCAGGTCGGTAGTTCCAGACATTACCACTGACATACAAACATACATATGTATCAATCCACTATTGGACATAGAATGCTGTATCAACAAGAGAATATAATTATTTAATAAAAAAATTCAAAAAAATGTACATAAATAAATAAATATATATAAAAATAAATAATCTATTATTATAGCATTTAATAAGGTAACATATTCTAAATACACGTAAAAAATCACAAAAATAACAAGAGAATATCTTTTAGCTTCATGATGAAGTGAAAAGCGTTGTTTGGTTAATTCATACTACAATAATGAAACAACTTTTTTAACGGATATAATTCGCGTTTTTATTTTGATAAGTAATACAATCCTGACGTTTCGAGTACTTTGCAGCACTCGTGGTCGCAGGCAGACTGAGGTTGAGACGCTTGTCAAATTGAATTAGGTATATCCGTTAAAAAAGTTGTTTCATTATGTTGAGTGTTCGCGAAAGTTTGAGACTATATTATCATACTACAATTTTGGAGAATCAAGCAATGATTCTCCACTATCCACGAGGAAGAATTCATAGTTCTTGAACTAGAAGACGCTGTCTCATTCATCGCACGTGTTTATTAATCAAACCAGACCAACTAAAATATTTTTTTTATTATTTGTGAAAGAAATTGATATGTCATTTGACACGCCATGCGCATTATCAAATTATGCTTGTTTTGTGATTTGTATAATTGAATTTCGTATGTGCTGACGCAGAATTTGACAAGTGTAGTTGTCAAGCGTTTTAATTTAGGTAATTAATTAATTAGTATTAAATGTTTGTCACCCGAAATAAGCCATCAATACAGTGAAGATGTGATGGTTCTCCAGACTTCAGACAATTCCTCCTCTATAGACTATATTAAAATTATTTTGTTAACGTATATTTTTTACATATTCACGCACATGTTATTTTGCTAATAAAATAAAAGTATTTAATAAAAAACAGTTGTTTTTGGTTCAGCTGCATCCGGTAAGACTGGAAGCCGACCCCAACATAGTTGGGAAAAGACTAAGCAGATGAAAATGATGAGTTGTTTTTGCGAGTTTCTTATTAAATATTTTCTTTTAAAATCTATTGAGGAGGAATTTCCTAGCTTCACTAGTAAAGTAACTCGCTAAGAAACTTTGTGAATAAATCTTACAAGTCGATTTTTACCTACTTCTAATTGTCGTATAGGTTTAAAACTTTGCAAGTATATGTAATCTGAATGACAATACAATAATTTGGTACCATCGAGCTGATCTGATGTCGCAAATTTTTTCAGCTAATAAAAGACCACTTACCTTTATTTTTCTTCTACGTTCTTGCATTTCGTCCACCCATGTTGAAGCTATTATTTGTTTTTCTTGTTGTATAATTAGTTTTTTGTTGTTGTATAATTTTTTTTTGTTGTATAATTGTTGTAAATCGCCTTTTTGTGATTCTAAACATGGACCTATTTCAATCCGATATTCACTTCGAAAATTCTCCTTCCCATCAATTCAATGGCAGTTTATACGGGAAGTTTAATGAAGGCTTTTACATATATTACAAATGATTTTTAGCGTAATGTTAGCGTGGCAGAAAACAGAACTGTCAAATTACATCTGTCAAATTAATCAACGCTCTTGCAATTGACGTGAAGTTAGACGAGTTCTATGACATGCCGACTTCAATTCGTTGGTTTGTTTGATAGCTCTAAAAATCTTTTATGGTTTTCTAATAATTTCTGTTAGAAAGAGACATAGTGAGCCTAAATTTGTTTAGAGCGTGTGTTAGAGATTGCCAGTGTTTTTGGTAGCTAAACAAGCTAAAGCGGTATGATATCAACGGTGGAAATTTCAAATGTCTTAAGGGACATTTTGAAATTTCCACTGACGATACCACAGGCTTGATCAGTGATTCTTGGTGCTAACCCACATTTTCATTGTCTATAGTCTTTTCAGTGTTGTCAACGCGCGCTTCAAACCAGGCTTCATTGCAAAATTTTGCGGCCCTCCGCTCACATTTACACTATTTTGTATGTTTTGCAAGCTTCTTCATATTTCAGTTTCAGATATAGGACTTGAATATAGGATTGAAATTAACACAAGCAGGACAGGATATTGGTTAAAGTTATTCCTTAAAATATGCGCTTTATTTAATAATTTATCCTGTATGCTGTTGCTGATTCCATTCGTTTGTTTCTGTAGCTTACCTGAAAGAAAATGAAAAATGTTATTATTAAAACGATAAATATTAAAAACCCTCGACTCATAAAAACTTAATTTTTTTTCAGCTAAGAACACTCTCGATGAAGTTACTTTTCAAAAAAAAAAACTCAATAAAAATCCCTTATTCAGTTTAGGAGCTACAATGCCACAGACACACGTCAAACTTATACACCCTGTTTGCGTAGGGTTAAAAAGACACCTTTACACATTTAATTACTTTAATAAATGTTATTATTTAATAAGAAACCCGCAAAAACAACTGACTGACTGACTCGGGTAGGACTTGAACCCCCTCTCAGTTGTTTTTGCGAGTGTCTTATTAAATAATATCATTTAATAAGCAAAACATGGAAGCCGACCCCAACATAGTCGGGAAAAGGCTAGGCAGATGATGAATAAGCAAAATATGTGCATAAACATGTAAAAAACATACATAAAATATACTTTAATAAATTCATGAAGTCCTAATAACTTCATGAATTCATTAAAACTTAAAACTAGTTCACTAATTAACACACTGGCTTTTTCCCGTAGTTTCGCTCTTGTGGTTAAATTTTTTTGGAATAAATAGAGCCGGCATTTTAAGTTTGACGGAAATATATTTAACCTATATTTAAATTAGTTAGTATTTTATTTTTATTTTTTTGTACTGCAAATTCAAATTGCATTACTGCAAATGGACAGAAACAACAATTAATTTATTATATTTAAACAACAATAATGTTGTTTAAAATATAATAAAGGTTCATTCTGGTTTATTCTACTGCAGGCACCCGACTTTATTATACCTTTATATATTATTCTATGATTTTATTTAATATTGTAAAGTACTACTTTAGTTTAATTAAATTATTTGATTTGATTTTATGTTTTTTTCTTTCATAATCATGATTGTAATCATCTTTTATTTGTGAACATAGGTAACTTTACATAGGTTTTAAGACTAAAATTTTGTGCACTATGTTCTACTATAAATATGGTGTATAAATAAAGGATATACACAGATTTTTTTCTTTCTTTCCAACTCATTACTCAGGGACACTTGTAACAAGCCATTAGTATAAAAGTTGAATAACTTATATTAAGTACAATGCCATAAATTTAAGATAAATAATTACTTTAAGGAAAAAAAAATATTTCAAAAAATGAGGTCGATGCCTGATATGAAATGTTGCTTTGTGATTTAAAAAGTATCAAATAGATTAGATTGTCTACGATTCGGCTTAATCACACAATGAGTTGGGGTTGGGTAGTTATGGAAGATTGTCTTCAAAATTTTTCATCATTTTTTAAACATTTTATTAAAGATCAAAGTCCTTTTAAAATGACAGCGGTTAATTTATTGTTATGTTAGTTAAAAAGATTTATAGCCTCGTTGGTTTAGTGGAAGCAAGTGCGACTGCTGAGCATGAGGTCCTGGGTTCAATCCCCGGGTCGGGCAGTGTTATTGGGTTTTTCCATTAGGAAATTCTCAGTAGCAGCAGGGAGTCTGGAATTGGCAATAGGCTCGCCCCCTATTACATGCGACTTATAGCCGGCGAAACGTGGGTGTACCTACTGCATACACCTCTGCCTACCTCCTCTAATAAAAAAAAATTATAGACTCACGCCTGTACTCCCCGTACAGGCATGAGTCTATAAATATATTTTTTTATAGCAGTTCAAACTTATTTTTACAGTGACGCTCTTAGGAGTTTGCCATTTCTTTGCCACTTTTCGTAAATTACAAACTAGTATTGACAATATAGCTCCTTGCCTCGGAAAACACGGAAAAAAATCGGTTCGGGGGGCTTACTCCGAAATTTAAACAACGAAGCTTCGATTGTCGGATCGCATGTTTGTTCGTTAAATTACCTTCTAATAGATTGTTTTTTATGGATTTGTAACGAAACGACAGATGAAAGCTAGTACAATTAAACAGTGGTAATTTGGTGGTAAGGATAGTGTTTGATGGTCTGATCCGAAACATCGTTGTCCGATTTTCGGAGTAGAGCCCCTGATCTCTTTTCGGTCGTGTTGGATTGCCGTCCCATGGGACTATGAGAGTGAGTAAATAGAGAATGCACCTATGTGTACGCACTTGTGTACTATAATATTTTATGTCTTGTAGCGAATCTCTATTGTTTGTTAAGATTGAAATTCGGTCTGGAGAACATTATGATTATAAAATTGACAGCGAAAAATGTTGTAACTTCAACTGACAATTGTAAATAAAAAATTAACTTCGATTGTGTCGATCACGTCGCAGTTTAAAGTTTAAACCATTCTGTTAACTATTGTTCTCCTATTAAGTCAATTGTTAGTAAGACCTGAGTTAAGCGGTTAACTAACTAATTATCCGTATATAATCGACAATTGTTATCACCGAAAAAAACGGTGTAGATTTCTTAATAACAAATAAGAATTAGAAAAATCAGAGATAAAATTATATTTAAAAAAACCTTACCTTGTTATAACAATGAAGTAATTTAAAAAAATATATAGTTAACCTAAAAATGTGACAGTTGATTTCGTTATTTATTTCCTAAAAAATCGAAATCGACTGTCAGAACGTCGACTCCTTGACTTTGAATACATGCGCGGCTTGGACGTGATTTGAATTAAGAATCACTGTTTTTTTTTTTTAAATAAATATCTATTATAATTTACTTTGCAAGCTTCGAAACTATGTCTTTTAAGGTATAAAATACCGTATCTAAAATGCTATTTATAATTTATTTTGTATTGATTGATTGATTCGTAACCAATAAATACCCTAAATACCCACTTAGTACCACAATACCAAAAAAAAAACATAAATAGAATGTATTGTATATTTTTCTGTGATTTGTAATATAAATTGTCCTGTAATTTCTGTAGGTAGGTGATACCTACTTACCTACATAAGATTTTTTCCCATTAAACTGTAATAATGTAGAATGTAAATTGGTAAATTGTTTAAGCTGTTAGTTTACTAATTAAAAAATAAATTTAAAGCTTCTTTTTATGGTACAATGAGGCTGGCCGCTGACATAATTATTTAAAAAATCAAAACTCTCAAATAAAAAAAAATTAATTTGAAGTTTTAAACGAGTTCTAAGTTTCTAATTTCGAAAACAATGAACAGTCAAAGACCTAAAACAAAGAGTTGTAGGAACAAAACAAACACGCTAAGGCACTCCAACTGGTTCTAAAGAACCCAAAGCTAACGGATTGGTGCATCCCGGATTCTACGCACACATTTAAACTTTTCCCACGTACGTCACACCCACACTAACGCGACATCAGCTGAGTCAAAACTGTGTCAGTAGCTAGCGGTCCCGTGAAACGGTACACGGCAAAAAACTGATGTCGCTACTCGATAACAGATGGCGCTGTACTACCGTAATATTCGCGGTAATATTTTTTGTTTGCAAATATGAAATTGATGAGCAAAATATCGATGCATTTAATCGTTTGAATGTGGGTTTGTGTGCGCTCTAGTGCTTTCGATTACTCATAAGTAATGATATTTAGGTCATGCTGATAAAACACTTCGCAGTAGTCGTAATTTTCTATGTATCTGTGAATTGTTTGTAACTCTAGATACTAGTTAGCACAATTAAAATTGTCTTGTGAAAACATTAGGTCCCACAAGAATAATTTTATTAAAAATAAAATATACTGTTACTAATTTTTACCGCTAGATGTCATTACACGTCAACGACCTACTGGTGAGAGCGCAATAATTATCAAATGAATGAGCTTAATTGAAATAATTAAACAACTCCGGGTGTCCTATTACTGTTACTAAACACTATTGCCTGTGTAAGGGTTTACATCGAAGTACCGTTGCAGCAGGTTCTTATATGTGTCAAAAAAGTACAGCTATTGCTCAATAGATGTCGTTAGTTGTAGTATGTTTAAACTTTACGACGTTAGGTGGGTTTATATTTATATAGAATTATAAACAAGGTATATAGCGATATTGTAATAAAACATGTCTGTGTATGTGTAATTATCATGTGGTTATGGTTGTTAAACCGTTACTCTGTATTTAGTTTGGAAGGGTTAATATAATAAATGATAGGTTTGTAATTTTACACTACGCAGAAAGCAATTATTATGTTCTAATAATGTGACAAATACAGTTATATTTCTTTTGTTTATTTTCTAATTATCATTTTTTTAGTAACCAGTGTGTCATAGTTTAAACCGCTCTTAGGCCTCTGACATGATTTTACATACTAATCATTAAGAAAATCTAATTACATAAACGTAACTCCCTCATGACTTTATTATTTTAATAATTTGCCTTTTATTCGAACCTGAGACTGAGACCTACAACTTAACATATCACTTACGTAAAGCAGTGATAGCCTAGTGGTATGACCATTAGACTGCCAAGTCAAAGGACGTTGGCTCGAAACCCAGGCACGCACCTCTGACTTTTCGGATTCATTTGCGTTTTAGAAATTAATTATCACTTGCTAAAACGGTGAAGGAAAACATCGTGAGGAAACCAGCACACCTGAGAGATTTAACGGTGTGTAAAGCCATGTCAGAGGCCTACGGGCTAATAAACTCTGCCAACAGGTTGTAACATCAACCATACGAAAAATAATCTCATATCATGAATTTGTATCGAATCACAAATGTCTATAGGCAAGGGCGTCGCTGGGCTACTGCCTCCGGGCTTTTTAGAGAGTCGAAAAAATGTAGTCTTAAAATTATTTCCCCTAAAATAATTTGTTAAAAGTTCTTATTAATTACTGTATAATAAGAACTTCTTATTAATTACTGTTTGAGTCGTGATAGCCTAGAGGTGGAGGCCGTTGTTGGCTGGCAAGTCAGAGGTCTCGAGTTCGAACCCAAGGCGCGCAGCTATGACTTTTCGTAAGTTATGTGCGTTTTCTAAATTAATTATCACTCTCCGTGCCTCGGATAGCACGTTAAGCTGTTGGCCCCGGCTGTCAATTGTAGATCCTTGACAGTCGTTACGGGTAGTCAGAAGCCCGAAAGTCTGACAACCAGTCTTACCAAGGGGTATCGTGTAACCCAGTATCTGGGTTGTGGAGGTCTGATAGGCAGTCGCTCCATGTTAAACACTGATATTCAGCTGCATCAGCTGCATAAGACTGGAAGCCGACCCCAACATAGTTGGGAAAAGGCTAGGCAGATGATAATCTTATTAATTACTGTTTACAAGTTTAATTTATTGTACAGTCAAGACAATGTTGAAGTTTTCACTTGCTTTATAAGCACTCGACTGTATATACTTTCCCATCTTCTATTATACTTCTACTAAGCACCCTTGATCATCAGCTGGTGACACCCTTGTCTATAGATATATTTTGTCTTTTAACAACCACAAATTCAAAGCGTGTGAATCAGTCTACAGAAAAGTGATGGGGGTGTGACACTATCGATATATTGCAGATGTTTGTAAGTCACAATTGAATCCCTTGTCAAAATAAACACCAACAACCGTATTTTACAACAAAGCTTTGCTTTAATAGGAAATAATATCATTCATCAGCACAGATAGCCTAGTGGTATGACCGCCGACTGACAAGTCACAGGTCTCGAGTTCGATCCCAAGGCGCGCACCTCTGACTTTTCGTAAGTTATGTGCGTATTATAAATTAATTATCAGTTGCTAAAACGGTGAGGGAAAATATCGTGATGAAACCATCACACCTGAGAGATTTTTCGATGGTGTGTAAAGCCATGTCAGAGGCCTACGGGCAGTTTAAACTCTGACACCAGGTTGTTCAACAACCACACGATAAGAAGAAGAAGAATATCATTCATCGGGATAATTAATGTTAAAATCTTCTATAAGGGGAGATGGGGTGACAAAGTCTGAAAATTAATACCCAGCCCAAACCGCTAAGTCCTAAGGTTCTAAATTTGGCACGTAAGTTCCTTATAAGGTCTAAGGGTGTACTAAAAAAGGATTTTTCAAAATTCACCCCCTAAGGGGGTAAAACGGGGATTCAAAGTTTGTGTGGTAAAACAAGAAGTTAGGCTATCTTATTCGAAACTTCACAGGAGTATTCATTGATCCCCCCCCCCGAATGTGGGTTCTCGCCTTGTCGTGGCGGGGGGGCTTAGTAGCCGTGGTTGGGCACACGGCGAAGCTAAGAGGAACCCCAAGGAGGCGCCGCTCCTGCGGGCTTTGAGCCGGAAGCCCGCGTTGGAGCGGCCCTGGCGGGTTGCGGTGCTGCATGGATGGAGCACCCGGCAGCACCGCAACTAAGGCGGGCCGCGGTGTTGTAGGAACAACATCGCGGCTGAGGAGTGCGGGGCCGCGGCGGGAGAGGAGTGCCGGTATTACGGTGCGCCGCTCTCCCTACCTTCCGCGGCCTCGGCGGGGCCGCAACCGCTGGATTGCGGACACGGTGGGGCCGCAGGGGAAGAGGAGTGTCGGTATTACGATGCGCCGCTCTCCCTATCCTCTGCGGCCGAGGTGAGGACCATGGGCGTCAGATTCGGGGTCGTCTGGCGCTCATTGCACATGGTCCTCTAAGTGGTCACGGTGGGTGGGTGTGGCAATCAGCCCACCCCAAGGAGGGTCCGGTGACGGACGTCCGCGGCGGGTTCGCGGATGTAGTACACTAGGGATACCGCGTTCCCGCCACTATGCGGAAAGGAGGTGACACAGAAGGGGTTTTAGTCGGTATGCTGGCCGCCTACCATCTCTAGGCCGGAGAGCCCGACATAACCGTCTCGCATCCCCGAGCGGGACGGTATGCATAAGGCGCATTTCCCCTTCTGCAAAAAAAAAAAAAAAAAAAAAAGGAGTATTCATTGATAAATCAGTACTCCTATTGATAAATCAGTATTACGTAGTAGTAACAGGTTTTATGTTTATTCAGGATTCAACCCCTAAAAGGGGGAAATGGTTATTTGGTGGGTCTAAGAACAGGTTGAAGGCTATTTTTATACCCCTAGGTGAAAAGAATGCAACAGGTAGTAATTTAATAAAAATGAAAATTTAACATCGATTTTAGCACAATAATTATAATTATCGAACTACATCAATAAGAAATAAGATAAACCTAATTTTAAAGACCGCTACCTGAAGGCAATGCGGTGGATGGCTATACTTTACCATTGGACTAAATACAAACAAGCATTTTGGTAACAATCAGACGCCCTGAAAGGTCTTTGTAAATTTTACGTATCCCCGGCCCTCACGGCCCCTTCATCTCGACCCCAAAAGGCTCAAAGCCGTATGTATCTGCTATATGTGTTAAATCTTTTATAATTTACAAATGAAAAAATAAGTACATTTTTAATTTGAAATTTTTGATAAATTTATTACCTATAAATGCTACCTATATTAAACAGTGGGTTTGATTTATCTGACCTATAAAACCTTGTTTTTAATTGTGTCTTGCAGACATCGAATCGATGCCTAGGATTAGGAGGCAAAGTGAACACATGCTACCGTGCATAGCAAGGCTCAGCGAGACCCTTTTTAACCGACTTCAAAAAAGGAGAAGTTTCTAAATAGTAGAAATATTGTCATGATCTGTTCTTGGAGTTATGAGATATCGAACGAAACTCCTGGTTGAATAATAACAGAATTGTCGTAACAAGATTATTGCTTTGTTTATACGAGCAGTCGATGGCTGACGAATAATGAGAGAAGGATCGAGCATTAATCACTACTACAAAGTATTACTATGCCAAATTATTAATAGGCAAATAAAAGTTATGCAA
This sequence comes from Protodeltote pygarga, assembly GCA_936450705.2. Classification (NCBI taxonomy): domain Eukaryota; kingdom Metazoa; phylum Arthropoda; class Insecta; order Lepidoptera; family Noctuidae; genus Protodeltote; species Protodeltote pygarga. The sequence goes on from OW388275.2 coordinate 4,820,092, forward strand.
AAACGTTATACCAAACAATGTTATGCCTTAAAATGTATGCCAAGAAGAGGTTTCGCATAACTTTAACCAACATCACTACATAGTATAAAACAAAGTCGCTATCCGTCTGTCTGTCCCTATGTACGCTTAGATCTTTAAAACTACGCAACGAATTTTGATGCGATTTTTTTTAATAGATAGAGTGATTCTTAAGGAAGGTTTATATGTATATTGCACCCGTGCGAAGCCGAGCGGGTCGCTAGTAGAATAATAAAATGCGTTAGTTACCGCCCTGGCACTGTGATTACATAATAAGTCAAAACTATATCTAAGCAACTTCAACCAAAACTATTATTTAAGTATTCTAAAATAGTCTAAAGCGAAACTAATTAATTTGTAATCATGCTTTAGGTTGGTTGTAGAACATCTTAGCCCGCGATTACGTCTTAAGTCGGGATAAAACGAATCAATATTTTAATCTAGGATTATCCTGATCTTATACTGAATTCTTTTTTTATTAATATTATAAATTTACAAATCCGTTATTAGACCTGTCGTGCTGTATGGATCGGAATGTTGGGCCGTGAATAGACGCATGAAAGAAGATGACATCGCACGTCACAAACAAAAGGGTATTATCTTCGAAAACAGTGTTTTGAGATATCGCGTTTTGAATGTTTAAAAAATCATAGCTTCGGAACTACTGGATCAAACATTTTAAATTATACCTAGATTTATAGGTACATTGTCCTACTTTGTGCTAAGTAAGTTTAGTTAGTGTAGCAATAGTAGTTTTAGTTTTATTAGTACTTTTATGGTACTGGGTAAAGATGATACCATTTAAGCAGTTCATGTACCTCTGATGTTGAACTTACGACTGTCTTGCTTAACCAAAATTTACTAAATTGCATTGATAATACGTCATATTTAATATTGATACCATTTTATAAAGTAAAGAAGTTATGTTCTGCCAACCTGAGTCAGGGATTATTTTATTCTCGTGGATTATTTTAAATTAAATACCAATTGGATCTTAAAAATGTTTATTCAAAAAGCGGTAACTATCATAATAAACTAAAATTAAAAAACATAACATCAATTAAACATATTTATTAAAGTATTACATGTACGTATGTAAGTGTAATAACACAATATCATAAGTACTTATTAAAAGCTATATTAACTTTGGGTATAAATCTATACCTACACACATCAAAAAAAGTTTGCGATCACTAGCATAAACTGATATAATTTTTTTAAATTGAACTTTATCTAGAAAAAATAATTATTGTGTGTTTTCTTTAAATAGAAAAAAAAAACTATTTTTATTTTTTGTGAAACGAAATTAAGTAGGTAATTAATCATAATGTAATTGTAACAGAAATTTGATAGAAAGAATCTGATTGGTCACATTCATTCATTCATTCATATAGTGTAACTTCTCTCCTGGCCCGAACACATGCGGAGATCCTCCTGGGCATGCTCAGAATCAAGTTATTCAGTATTTGTTGGTATAACCTGTCCCATTCTTGAATAGCGGCTTTCCTGAGCTCTGGCACTGTTTGGGGACGTGGCTGATAGTTCCAAACAGCTCGCTTAAGAGCATCCCACGCGTGCTCTATTGGGTTTAAGTCAGGCAAACCGGCAGGTTAGTCTAACCTTGTGATGTCATTTTCTCGGACAGCAGCATTGCCTCGTTGAGGTCGATGGGCGGGCGTATTATCATCGACCAGTGCAAATTGGTGCCCATGTTTTACTCGGGATGGTCTGACAATTCCGTCAATAGCATTGCTTTATGCATGTCTGTTGTCATGAAGCCTCGATACGAGATCAAAGGCGTTCTAGCTCCAATCATAATACCATCCTATAACGACACCAATTTCCCGTCTTGCTGAACTATTCCAGTGGCAGTTTTTTACCTTTCACGGTGTCCTGATCTTTTCCAGATACGGACTCGTCAGTTTTCTGAATTACCTACTGATTCGCAACGAAGAGACAATTTTGTCAAATGTTTTCTTCTCAATTTCGTTTATTTTGCTGAAGCCTAGCCCACTGCAATCTCCGTCGTTGACGTTGCGGGTATTCAGAGAAGCTCGCCAAGACCTCCGTGCTCATAATCCAGCCTGGCGCAAGCAACTCCGAATAGTCTGAGTGCTAACTTCAAGCCCAGAGGCGGCCCGAACTTTTACTTTTATTGTAGTAGTAGTATTTGGGTCACGGGCTGCCAGCAATCAAATTTAGCGCTTTTGGATAGCAGTGAAAACAGTTGGGCCACCACTGCGGGGTCGGTCAGCTAAATTACCCATCCCGTGGTACCGCTGCAACGTGTTCACGACACAGGATAAGGATATAGCGACTCTGAGTGCTATTTCTCTCGTGGTGTAACCTTCTTCCATTAAAGTTACTATTCTTGCTCGTAAAACTTCTGATAATCCTCTTGGCATTTTTTGAATTACAACTTTCCGCGAAACAGTATTTTAAAACCGTTAAAATTGACTAAATCAGATTTCAGTATTTTAGTAATTTCAGTAAGCGAAGAATTTTAAGCCTTTTATATGGAAAAACAAATAAACTGTTTTATTGTTTTATATTTCAATACTATATTTTTAAATAAATAATCTAAAAAGAAGAAGAAATCCATCAGGTGTACTGCCCGGTGTACTTTAGCGATCGCAGATTGCTCTCATTATCAATTCAGCCCTTTTACTTCGCTTCATTGTTTTGAATTTATCTAAAATAAACAAAAAAATAAAATAAACAATAGCCTAAAAGGTAGTATTCTACTTGAAACTTCGAACCACAGAACAAAATTGACAAGCAATATAGAATTATCTCATGCAAATCGGGGGCTATAAAGTATCATTTTAAAATAATTTCGTTAAAAATAACACATTAAATAAAATTGAATAGGCAAGAGGGTATTATTTTAAATAAAACTTCAAACTTGTATTAATCCGAACAGGCAATAGGGTATTAACTTGATATAATACTGTTTAGAATACTCACAATTTAATATTTTGGCATGAAATTGACGACTGGACGGGTAGTAACTCGCAATGACATGTGTGACGGGCACGAGCTATGGCCGGCAACTGAATGAACTAACATGCGACTGTCTTGATTGTCTCGAAAATGGCGTGTATGAACAGTCAAGAAAGATATTTGTTGCTATATTTTAAAAACTATTTGGAATTTAAATATAATTTTTTTACCAGTTTATAGAGAAAAAATTGTTGTTTTCGAAACGCAAATAAAAAAAAAATCGTTTTTACAGACTTAATACCCTTTTGTTTGTGGCGTGCGACATGTATCAGAGATGAGAATGTTGAGATGGATGTGTGGAGTGACAAGAAGGGATAAAGTAAGAAATAAGTATATTAGGGGAAGTTTGAATTTGATAGCCTTTTTTTTTTTTTTTTTTTTTTTTTTTTTTTTTTTCAGTGGTATGACCGTCGACTGGCAAGTTAGAGGTCTCGATTTCGATCCCAAGGCGCGCACCTCAGACTTTTCGTAAGTTTCGTGCGTCATCATCATCATCAGCCTGTATTAGTCCACTGCTGAACACAGGCCTCTCCCAATGCACGTCACTATTGTGCGCTCATTGGAGGTATTTCCCATAATTGCCACGCTGGGCAAGCGGGTTGGCGATCGCAGAAGCAGATGATTGCTGTTAAACAGTAGGATGCTGCTGCCCATCCCTGACCTTTTCCTTTGTCGCTTCTTACGACACCCGCGGGACGGGTGGTTCTATTCTTAGGCCGGATTCTTCACCACACGGCAAAGTTATTTATTATTAGTTAGTTAATTATGTGCGTATTATAAATTAATTATCAGTTGCTAAAACGGTGAGAGCAAACATCGTGATGAAACCAGGACACGTGAAAGATTTTTAATGGTGTGTAAAGTCATGTCAGAGGCCTACGGGCGGCTTAAACTCTGACACCAGGTAGTTCATCAACCACACGATAAGAAGAACTCGTCTGTTTACCGAGACGAAGCACCGACCTGGTCATGAAGGCGCCTTTAGAGAATATTAATGTTTGAAGAAAATTATAGAATATTTAAACTGAATGATGATGATGATTGAATAAGTTATCCTTGAATCGAAATGTTAGCCAGTTAGGATATAATGCCTACGTATCTTAATTTGTAACTTTCTGTGCCTAGGATTACTTGATTCAAAAACTAGACTAGATTGAGACAAAATCTCTAATTAAACAGCTTTATTTAGCTTGCCCTGTTTGTTATTTATTTGGTTCAAATTTAGTAGTTGAAATTTTACCCCCTTCCTATTGACAGATTGATCTGATATTTGGTACATACCTTTATTTCTGATGACAAAACCGTTTTCCGTAAAAAAAAATTACTTATGTTATGTTTGTTTGATATCGTATGATTTATTTTATTTTTATTTATTTATTTATGTACACACACAGAAACAGATGATTACAAACATATAATAGGATTAAAAGTACAAAGGCACAGCTTATTTCTTATAGAAATTTCTTCCAGCAGACCTGCGAGAGGAAAAATTTAAAAAGGAAATCCGCTCTATATCTCTGAACTTCATCATCAATTTAATTTATTTCAGACAAATTACATGGTAACACTACATAAATCATCCATAGGTAGTACATGTTATAGTTATAACAACAATATATGTGAACCCTGGATCATGAACGCATGTCATGTAATTTTTTCCGCTGTTCCATGAAGGAGCAGTCGGGGACTCTCTCTGCAATGAGCTGCAGGAAGTATATCCATCCAATTGGTATATGTCATCAGATGCTGACAATATTTATATAGGACCAATCGGAAAGTATACTATACTCTTTAGTACAAAAAAAATAAAATTACGCATTGATATTTTTGTGAATTTTTTACATGTGATATCAGTTGTTTTTTTCAAATTTTCTTATTCCTTAATTATATTACGCATTGAATTGAGAATCTTCTTTTTGGAAGTCGGTTACAAACACTTTCGGTTTAATGATAATATCATTAATCCGGAAGACAGAGTGACACACTTTTAACACTTTTATTTGTTAACTTAAACACTGATAGCCTAGTGGTATGACCGTCGAAGTCTCAAGTTCGATCCCAAGGCGCGCACCTCTGACTTTTCGTAAGTTATGTGCGTATTATAAATTAATTATCAGTTGCTAAACGGTGCCTTTGCCCTGCAGTGGGACGATAATGGCTGAAAATAAATAATAATTATAGATAAAACGGTGAAGCAAAACATCATGATGAAACCAGCACACTTGAGAGATTTTTCAATGGTGTTTCAGAGGCCTATGGGCGGTTACTCTGACACCAGGTTGTTCATCAACCACACGATAAGAAGAAGAACTTAAAAACTAAAGATCAAATATCATTAAATCATAAGTTGCTATTAAATTTAGTTGACAAACAGGTACCTGATGCTGTGGTCGTAGCTACAGTAGTTACAGAGTTTGTGGTCGTAGTAGATTCCCCCGAAGTACTAGTATTGGTCATCTCAGTTATTCTGTCAACTGTCATACGGTTGCCTGACCCTGACAGATTCCCCGAACTCTCCGCCGGTTCCTGGACAACTGGATCATCCTCAATCACTTGAGGACTCGGAGCTGCTTGACTGAGGTCATTGGCTACTATAACGTTGACTGTCGTCAAAGATTCCAGGTCTCCAGAGCTATCGCTTGCTACATGGGAATTGTCGATGTAAACAGCTGCTGATCGAGCTCCCAGTTGCTCCATCACGCTCTCAGCCAGCGATCGGGTTGATAGCTCATCGATATCTATGTCCTGTTTTATATCGATAATTATTTGGTGCCTTTTCGTACCGCTCCCGGAAGGACTTTGGACCTGGTGCACGCTGACCTGTGCTTCCGTCCCCGGCTGGGATATATGGTGTTGAATCACATGAGTCAACTGCCCCTCCAAAGAGCTCTCCCGTCCCGCCATTTTGTCTTATTCAGACTTAATTCTCGATACTGTTCATCGGTACACAACACTACAGAAGAAGTTCAGACTTATCAGTGTCAGTCGAGAATGATAAAATTATTGCACGAAATATTTCTAGAAGGAATTACTTGCTAATGAACACTGGTATCACTATCTATCGTCCTTGAACACTATGACAGAACTGGTTATTTAGGCTATAACTGCGGCAGTGCAGCGCGCAGATGCATCGAAACTGGGTCAGGGGTGAACGTCCTACCGAAAAATGGATTATGTTTAGATTAATTGTGCGTTAGTATTAAATAAATTAATGGCAGTGGTGAGTTTATAGGCACTGAGTGATGTTCACATATTGTTTGTTTTGCTGTCCTCAGACACAGTGACACATTGTCCTAATTCGGGGCGTCAGACGCGGGTTGGCCTCCGTAGCCACTGCGAGGCCTACGAAAGCGCGCTACGCCGACGCCGCGTAGGCCCGCTACACAACACACTTCCGCGTAGCTATCTCGGGATGATTCGGAAGATTTTTTTTTGTTTTTTTTCTTTTTGTTTTTTTAATGATTTGAACAGTCGTTCTTTTGTTTCGTTTTAATAAATAGCAATTTCAAGAAATTAAATCTTTTTTTTTGAAGACATTTGTAGAATCTTGTTTGAATCAATTTTAATTTCTTAATTTGAACTTCAATCAAAATAACTTAACTTAAATATTGTTTATTGATAACAATCTCTGAAACTTTAAACTTTAAAATAAATACCAAATTGTTTATTAACTAAGCTCAAAATGCAGGAAATAATATCACTAACACGACGTTAATAAAATCGTACTCCAACTGTTTCTAAATAAATACAACTTTTACAAAGAAAACGAAAGCCTTAAAATCTCGCCACATATCCCAGGAACATCACCCCGTGTGCACCGTCCTTCATTGGCGGCACGTGCCCACGCATGCGCGGATCACCTCCATCTCCCTCCTCCCTCGTTGCCATAGCTCCATCCCTTTCTACGAGCTTCGATCGTATCCAGAATGGCGAAAAAGCATATAATCGAATTTATGTCGGTTGTAGGGTCAGTAAATAAACTAGATTTTTACCTGGTTCGGCCTTGAACTGTGATCTAATTAGGTTTTCAGGCTTTGCCTGTACTAAAGTGATGGGTCATTGAAAATATCGATGGGGTGAAGTCCCTTTGTTCTATTTTTAGATGGTTACCATAACAATATGATTCCAAGGAATTAAGTCTCTAAGAGGATTTATTTAACATCGAAAATATACAATGGTTTATTTTTGCTCAGTTCAAACCGGGGCGTAAGAAGTTTATAAGGTTATAAGAAAATTTTAAATTATATTTAATAAGTTAACATGTGCTATAAACATGTAAAAAATTCCCAAAAAAAAGTTACAGCATTCTAAATTCAAAGTTTCTCGTCAGCGGTCAACAGCACTAATTTTTTCGTTTCCTGCCTAAGAATGAATGGGAAAGATCCCGAGGATGGGCAGCAGCATCCTTCCGTGAAACAGTAATCATTTGCTACATATACATATATTATGGGCAAACACCTCCTATGAGCGCACAATAGTGGCGCACATTGGGAGAGGCCTATATTCAGCAGTGGACTAATACAGGCTGATGATGATGAAAGGATTCTTCAGCGGTCAAGCACAGATACAAAGGACTTATCCGCTTTTTGTATGGTTTTTTATTCTGAGAAAATTCTAACCAGCATGAAACTCCAAAAGCCACAAAAATATGTAACCTGGAACCGCTAAAAAAATTTTATACCCCTCCATTTACTTTAATATTTAGAAGAGCTTGTTCGTAGTCTCTCCAGAAATGTACTATGATAAATAGAAAGTGATTTACTCAAAATTGGAGGGATATAAAATTAAATATTTTATGTCAAAATACTAGTTTTAAGAGCCTCTATCCAAATCTATTTAACACATGCTGGTTAGAATTTTGGTCGAATAAAAAACCGATATAAAAAACTGATTCAGCGATGTTTTTACACAATTTTCTGACTTTGGAATAAAAATATATGAAATATTGATACGGCTTTACTCACATATTGTTTTCGGGGAATGCCCGACTAGTTTCGAACTCAAACGGAGTCCATTTTCAAGAGCGGGTCGCGGCGGCATCGCGGACCTCACTCGACAATTTTCTCAATTTTCTGACGTTACCTTCCCAAATACATAACGTGTACGTCACAATATATTTGGACGTCTTTCTTTGTCAACGCTACGGAGCGTGGTTATGTAACGCAGGCTAATTACAGACAAACAAGGAAACGAAGGAAACATTTGAGGTATTTTTTTGACGCAACATAATATACATAAAAGTCTTTTTCGTAAGTTATGTGCGTCATCATCTACCTAGCTTTTTCCCAACTATGTTGGGGTCGGCTGAAATGAGTATAAAACAGGGAGTCTGAAAGTAACACCGGTTACTGAAAAATTAAAAAGTAACCGGCTGTCTTGGTATGGGCATGTGATGAGAAGAGAGGAAAATCATGTTGTGCGAAGAGTATTAGGATTGGATGTGGATGGATACAAGAAAAGAGGCAGACCTAGGAAGAGATGGATGGATTGTGAAGGATGATATGGCGAGAAAGGAAGTAACTATTGAGATGACGGGTGATAGAAATGTATGGAAAAAGAGGACATACTACGCCGACACCAAATAAATTGGGAAAAGGGCAGGGAGATGATGTTGGGGTCGGCTTCCAGTCTTACCGGATGCAGCTGAATACCAGTGTTTTACATAGAGCGACTGCCTATCAGACCGCCACAACCCAGATACTGGGTTACACGATACCCCTTGGTAAGACTGGTTGTCAGACTTTCGGGCTTCTGACTACCCGTAACGACTGTCAAAGATCTTCAATTGACAGTCAGAGCCAACAGCTTAACGTGCTATCCGAGGCACGGAGAGTGACAATTAATCTATGTGCGTATTATAAATTAATAATCAGTTACTAAAACGGTGAATGAAAACATCTCATGATGAAACCAGCACACCTGAGAGATTTTTCAATAGTGTGTAAAGTCGGTTGAAAAAACGCATTGATTTGACAACCTCCTCCATTTTTGAAGTCAATAATAAAATACAATTGACAGTATTGTCTAATTTAATTCTATTCTATTATATTTAATTCAATTCTAGTTCATTTAATTCAATTCTAGGTCATTTAATTCAATTCTATAAATTTAATTACAATACCATTTGCTTCAATGTAAATGGAATGTAAATTAAAAATAGGCATTTAATATTTACATGTACCTAATGACAATGTACTGTAAACTATGGGTTGTACCTGAGAATAAATGTATTTTATTTATTCATTTATTTATTATCGTTTAGAAAAGCAATTTTTTTGGAAATTGAAGTTTACATGAAAATGTCTTTGGTGGGATTTCTTTTACAAAATAACTGCCAAAAATTAAAGTCCTTCAGCCGTTACAACCTTAAAACATTCCCCTGTTTCGAAATACGCATTTTGTATACACCCCTTGGGTTATGATATAATACCGGTTACCCCGACAACAGCTAAAACATCCCTATAGCTGTGTAGGTTTTGACGAAAACGTCAGAAATCAATATGCTTCCTCATGCTACGATGATAGGGCATTGTTTTACAGTTAAGATTTATGTATGTGTTTAAGTCATGATAGCCTAGTGGTATGACTGGTGACTGGCAAATCGGAAGTCTCAGGTTCGCGCATCTTTGACTTTTCGTAAGTTATGTAAAAATATTTAATCCAACAAATAAAGAATTTTTTACGTGTTAGCTTATTAAATATAATTATTTTAAAAAGAAATTTGAAAAAAACAACTGATACGGATAGGATTCAAACCCACGATCTTCGGCGTACCGTGCCGACGCTCTAACCGCTGGGCTACCATATCCCATCAGAATCAGTCGAAATTTCAAATCTTTAAATAAAATATAAAAAATAAATAATAAATCAGCCGGTAACTGACCCAATGTAGGGCAAAGGCCTCTTCTTATAGAGAAAAGGATTAAGCATTAATCACCACGCTAGCTCAGTGCGGGTTGACGATATCAGACTATTTAGTACAAGTTTTCTTACGATGTTATCCTTCACCGTTAGTCAGTGATGTCTTAGATAAACATTGGGACATGTCAGGTTTGAACCCACAGCCACACGCTTGCAAAGCGGCCCATAATCCGTAACTAATCTACGTAGTTAGGTGCGTATTATAAAGTAATTATCATTTTCTCCGTGCCTCGGAAAGCACGTTAAGCAGTTAGCCCTGCGCCTGATCTTTCTCCGGTCGTGTCGGATTGCCGTCGCATCGAGCATGACAGTGATTTGAAGGATTAAAGAGTAAAACGAATGTTTTTGGGTTATTTCTAGCTTTTTATAAATTATATTTTGTTTGTAGGATCTGTATTAAAATTAAGTCTGTTAAGGCGCGGACATTTTGAAGTCTGTTATCTTGCTCGCACATTGAAGATATTAAATCAATGAGTATAGTTTAGTTTAGGAATTAATAATCACTTGCTAAGACGGTGAAGAAAAACATCGTGAGTTAACCAGCACACCGGAGAGATTTTTCAACGGTGCAGTGTGTAAAGCCATGACAGAGGCCTACGGGCGGTTTAAACTCTGACACCAGGTTGTTCATCAACCATACAATGAAGAAGAAGAACGAATATAGTTATGAACAATCGCAACAAAATAAGTTATGGAGAAAGACATTACAAAGGTTTAGCAAAAATATCAGTTTGATTGGTATAAGTTTTCATACATAACAATCGGTTTACAAACATTTAAAAAATACGCATTGAATTGATAACTTCCTGATTTTTTAAATCTGTTAATAATAGTTTCAAATGTAAGTTTATTTATCCCATTTTTATGTACGAAAACTTGTTCCGATGCAGCTGAAATTTTTGTTGAAACTTTATAATGCTGTTCTCCATAACTTGATTTGTTGTGATTTTTCATAACTATATTCATTGATTTTATATCTTTAATGTGCGAGGGAGATGGTGGCTTGTGTCCGCGAGTCATCATCATTTAGGGTTCAGTTGAAAACCAGCGCCAGGCTCCTGTCTGGCATACGCTGAACTGGACGCCTTTTTGGCACAACCGTGAGGCAGTCTGCATAGCATTCCATGTTTTTATTTTGTATAATAATCATGTCGTTTAATTATTTAGTCATGTTGTGTTGTGTTGTGCATGGTGCCTCTCATTGGGCTAAATAAATTATTTCTTTCTTTCTTTCTTTCTAGATTAGCGAATGTCCGTCCCTTAACCGACGCGCCCTCTACATTTTAGTGGTGTTTAAGTATTCCAAGTTAGTTTAGTGATTCTGTTAAACTTTCTTCAATTTTCGAAGTTAGTTTGTTGAAATAATATTGATGTTAATCTAACATTAAAATATGGAGAACGTAATTATATTCTGTCTGAGTATTTTAGCAACTGGTGTAGGTAAAATAATACGATATTATTGAGAATAAAATAGATTATTATACGTACAAAGTATTATAAGAACCCAGTAACGACAGTAACCGACAAATAATAAATAGCAATTAATTAATAACTTAATAATTTATAGTAACAGATCTTTGATCTCAAATTCGAACCCAAGGCGCGCACCTTTTGGCTTTTCGTTAGTTATGTGCGTATTATAAATTAATTATCACTTATTCCGTGTCTCAGAAAGCACGTAAAGCCGGTGGCTCTGCGTCTAATCTCTCTCCGGTCATGTCGGATTGCCGTCCCATCGGACTATGAGAGTGAAGGAATAGAGAGTGCACCTGTGTTTGCGCACACTTGTGCACTATAATATCTCCTGCGTAGTTGGTTAATCTCCGTTGAGATTATTACATTAGTACATTATTATATACTAGTGTTCCAGTCAGTTGTCGAAATTAGATCGTATTATTTATAAATTTAAGCTTTCTGCATTTCTTCTCCATATAAACTTTTACTATGCCAAGTTTCACACTCCTCTGTGCGCGCAATATTCTTAAAAAGGGATCCACAGTTTTCGCTTCACATATTAATATATAGATAACATTATGCACAAACGGCAAGTTGTCGCTCATTGTGGCGTTCTTTGGAGTCTTTGTTCAACAGTGGACGTCTTCCTTCCGGCTGATGATGATGATCATGATGCATTCCGCATTATAGAATAGGCATGACGACAGTATCAAAAAATCGTCGATTTTATGATGTTAGGGGAAACATTATATAAAAAAATATTCAAACACTGCTTCAGTTTTATTTAAAAATATTAGATTAAGTATTAAGATTTTCACTAAAATAAAACCTTAAAATATTGCAATCCGCCATTTTGACTGAAACAGCAATCACAACGTATGACGTCACGCTTAGGTAAAATCCGCTGTCAACACTGTTTTGTTGTATAGAATATTTGACATGTTTACCTAAGCGTGACGTCAAAATCGACGCCATGACACCTTAGAGCTTTTTTGACGCACTATTGAAAATATATTAGAAAATGGCTTTAATCTTCGTTAAACTAAAGTTTATTACCGAAATAAAGGTTTCTCTGATAGCTAGAAATGAATTTGTTTCTCTAATCCTATTCAGTCCTCAGTCCTTTTATCTTATAATAACAAGTATTAAATCATCATGCAAGTTATTCTGATGCTGTGTTTGACAGTTTTCTAAATGGAGTTTTGCATAATAAATTATTCCCTTGAATAAATTCAGTTGAATATTGCTTACATTACAACATTATATTGTTTTCTTTTGTCTTGTTATGAACACTTTTCCGAGCTATGCTGTGTGGTTTCCGGCCTAAGAATAGAACCACCCCTACTCGTCCCGCGGGTGTCGTAAAAAGCGACTAAGGGCAAGATCCGGAGGTTGGGCAGCAGCATCCTTCTGTGTAAAAGTAATCATCTGCTACTGCGATCGCCAACGCGGTTGCCTAGAGTAGCGATTATGGGCAAATACTTCGAATAAGCGCACAAAAGAGGCGCGTATTGGGAGAGGCCTATGTTCGGCAGTGAACTAATACAGGCTGATAATGATGATGATGATGATGAACACGTTCCACTGATTTATTATGAAATCATCCAGTCTCGAAGAATATTGTATGTATTGTATCTTTCTAAATAAATAATCCAAAGTTACATCATTTATAACTTATAACTCAAGAATGGCTTGGCCGATTTTAATGATGTCTTATTGTTTGGGTTCATCTCCACCCCGAATATAGTAGCAGAATATAAAATATCGGAAAAATTAACGGAAAAGAATAGAAGTAGTTCAAAATTGGCTTGCTAGGTTTGATACAGGTACCTAAGGCTTTTTTAACCTGTCCCACTGCTGGGCTAGGTCTTTGTATATGCTCCATGGTCTCCCCCTAATTCCCCTTCTGTTTGTGGTGTTTTTTGTGTTGCTTAATAAAAACTATTTCTTTCTAATTCCTTTCACTTTTTCCTTTCTTGGAAGTCGCAGAGGATCTCGATACTTATAAGAATGACTAGTAGGAGTTATCAGTCCTTCTTATAAGTATCGAGAACGTCTCGCCTTGTTATGTTAAAAAAATAATAGCTTGTAAAAATAATTGTCAGGAATTATATTATTTCAACTACCATTTGGCAAAAGATAGTCTGCAAAAATTGGGGGCGCCACTGACGAACTTAGATTACTCATACTAATATTAGAAATTCCAAGTTATTTGGTACTTACATATTTCTATGATAATTTTCTTGTTAAAAAATACAATCAAATGAATTGAATTTAAGTTATTTTTGTACTTACAAACGTAGTTTTTAAGATTTTTATTTTTAGTTCCATCTGTCATCGCCTTAGACTTTTTGTGCCAAGCTGTGTTATTTGAAGCTTAAATTTTCAAACTTTTACCTATCTATTTTCAGTTCCTAGAAGCCTGAGCCTTTATTTAGGTTTAGGCTGCGACCTAGGTACGCTAAAGACAGCTGTGTGCGTTAATACATGCATAAAATCGATGTGTGAGAGGGACGCTATGCGGTGTTTTCAAGGACGAAGCGCATCCCTACCGCGAGATATCGATAGAAAAGATTTTCCTTCAATTTGATGTACATTGCTTTGTGTGTTAAGGGAATTAGTAATATTGTGTTTAGGAATACGCAATGGATAGTGAATCTAAGTGATTGTTTTCGTGGTTATTTTGTTTTGTTACTTTATTTGTGTCTGGTGTGTGACTCGCCTATATTACATCAGAATCATAACTTCACTTCACTTCTTTTGAATGGCGAGTGAAAGCCTTAGGCCCACAATTACGCCAATGACAGGTGTTATGATCGGAACGTAAAACTAAGTGACAGAAATTCAAGGAGGATAAATACAGATACCAAAAATAAATTAAGGGAGAATCATAACTTTCTGTTGAATGGGATTCGTGACATAACGTCAAAAATAGGTGTCAAACTCTACCTAGAATCTTTCGGGATCCTTTTTTTAAATTTACAAGCTTTTTACAAGCTACAATAAAGTCGTAGTGGCGCATTGCTTACGGATCCGCTTTGCAAGCGCGTGGGTGTGGGTTCGAACACGAAAGTCTGACAACCAGTCTTACCAAGGGGTATCGTGTAACCCAGTATCTGGGTTGTGGAGGTCTGATAGGCAGTCGCTCCATGTAAAACACTGGTATTCAGCTGCATCCGGTAAGACTGGAAGCCGACCCCAACATAGTTGGGAAAAGGCTAGGCAGAAGATGATGCACCGTAGCCAACTACAAATATATTATAGTGCACAAGTGTGTGCGCAAACTACCCTGTTAGGTTACCAATGGTGGGACCAATGTTGTTACATTGGCCGGAAGTGTATGCCTGGAGCTTGAACTTGAGACCTTTGACTTGGCAGTCTCTCCACTTAAGTTATCTATACTACACGGAACAGTACAATTGCTTTTCACTGAGAGAGAGACGCAAGATATTATGAACAATATCAGGCGCACTTATAGCTCACTTCAGATCAGGCGAAGATACTTTACAAATGCGTGGGCGCACGTATAATATTCACGTGATCTCGTGAAGCTGGCGCATACTAAGTAGTTACGGTATTCTATAGTTACTTAGATTACAGTTTATAGGCACAGTTGCGTTTGAATAAAAAACATGAGTCATAAGATGCGTATGCGCAGGATTGAGCAAAGTGACACAAGTAAAGCCTATTCTCAAATTTAACAATGGGAAGATTAGAATAAAATAGAATAGGCCTAGGAAATAAGATTAGGCCTAGGGAAGATTACCTTCTAATGAGCGCACAATAGTAGTGCGCATTGGGAGAGGCCTATGTTCAGGAGTGGATTAATACGGGCTGATGATGATGAAATTGACTTAATAGGAGAGAAACTGGCATGGGCATGTGATGAGAAGGGGTGTAACGCATATCTCAAAGGGCAAACGGATTGGCGATCGCAGTAGCAGAAGATTGCTGTTACACAGAAGGATGCTGCTGCCCATCCCCCGGTTCTTTCCCTTTGTCGCTTCTTACGACACCCGCGGGAATAGTAGGGGTGGTTCTATTCTTAGGCCGGAAAACACACGGCACTAGACTAGACTAGATGGCACTAGGCGCGGCTAATGAGTAAGTGAAAAAATAACCTAGCTGTGACCGAAGTTCGTTCAGAAGAACGTCACCTTAGGTAACGACTTAGGTTCTATTCTTAGGCCGGCAACCACACGGCTTAATCAAATCTATTCAATTTAAATTAAGTCAATTTAACAACAATTATAAAAATTGCCATTACATTACCAAGACCTCGAGACGATGTAGAAAGGGAACTTGAAATTTGATAGTAGCGAGCGGTACGATAGCTCAGTTGGTTAAATCATTGCCACGGTACGGCAAGAGTCACAGGTTCAAACCCCGCCCGTATCCTGGTTCTTTTATACCCGTAACATGGTATTAAACATCAATATATGATTAAACAAAAATAAACTCAAAACAAGGAGACACCTGTCGCATGCTTAATAAGAAACTGACCTATTGGGACATAGGTTAGAATTGATTTTTGCATACCCACACGTCGCTACCAATGCCATCTATGATTTCTATTAAAACTTTATACAGCGTGTAACAGAAGTCCGAAATAATAGGTACATTAAGGGCGTATAAGGTACCCTATAAACAATCCTTGAGCATAGGTTTTGGAACCGAACCCCAAATAATACTCGAGTAAACCATGGTCAAAGTTTTCACCAAATTCTTTCAACCCTAGAAATCAGCTGAAAGGTGAATCAACACGAATCCGGTTATTTACCTTCAATAAATTCTTTAAGTAAGCTCTAGGTACGCGTAGGATAATGAGATCTGTCATTATTGAAGAAAATGAAATTAAAAGAATTATTTTGTATGAAAAAAAAATGCCTTTTTTGCATTCAATATTTTCACAGATGATTCTTTTCATGATATACATACATGCACTTAAGTATTATTTCGGACTTCTGTTACACGCTGTATAATAACTATGTACTGCTACTAATAATAATTTAATAATACTCGAGACATTTGCTATGAACTAGACCAGACCCTAATTACAGATAAGTTTATCGCGTTTCCCCAAAAATCTACTTCTTTAAGATAGGTCAATGTATTATTAAGGGTGCGATGTATGTTGGCTGCGCATGCGTACCTTAAGGTGTGTCTCAACAACAACGCGTTGCAGAAAAGTGCCTACATTGCACGTGGCTGTAAAGCTTGCTGTTTACGATTGTATTTTTTACAAAAAATTGCGCAGTGCTAAACATCTTTTTCTTTATCATAATTATGGTTCATGAACAACCTGGTGTCAGAGTTTAAACTGCCCGTAGGCCTCTGACATGGCTTTACAGACCGTTGAAAAATATCTCAGGCGTGTATTCCTCCCGTTGTTTTTTCTCACCGTTTTAGCAAGTCATCAATAATTTCTAATACGCACATGAATTCGAAAAGTTAGAGGTGCCTGGGTTTTGAAGCTAAGACCTTTGCCTTCTTAGTTCAACGGTCATACTAGGCTATCACTTAATAGAATTGTAACAAAAAAAAATACAATTGAAATCTGATAAACCACAGGATCTTTCTCTGTATGAGAAGAGACGTTTGCCCTGCTGTGGGACAGTTATAGGCTGGTGTATTTTTATTTAAACCAGAACAGACATTAAGATTTTGTTTACCAAATTAAATTGGTATTAATTGTTTTTTTTTTGGGAATTTTTTTTCGGCACGGTACGCCGAAGATTGTGGGTTCGAGTCCCATCCGTATCAGTTGTTTTTTCAAATATCTTATTAATATTTATGGTTTTAATTGGTTTATATTAAAATTAAGAACTAACTTTGTGTTTATTCGCTCCATGAGCTCGGAAACACGCACCATGACAATTTAAAAGTATAAAAAATACTGAAACGCAAAAATTCATAAAAAGAAAACTAAATTACCCTTCTATTAGTATAAATAACCAAAGATATCCCTCTACTTTCAATCTTAAAATATAAAACGTTTATATATTATTTTTTGTAAAATTTTTACATGTTTTAGCACATGTTAGCTTATTAAATTTCTTATTAAATATTTATGTTTATACAATATTAATTGCAATTGATAAAAACAAATACCTAGGTATAAAAAAAAATTCGAAACCACATCAACTAAAAGGGTTTCGCTGTTTCTACCCATAAACAATCTAAAATTGTTGTAAAATGTTCAACAAATTCAACCATAAATAAGAAAACTACTTTTTAAAACACAGTAATAGGCAAAAAAGTATTTAGAAACAGTAAAAACGAGTTAGCGCACTCTGTTGTCCGATAGCGGTATTAAATTGCAAATTTAAAAGTAAAACCACGTTCCACGTTCAAAATGCGCTACCTAACGGGAGATAGCCGAACTGCGTTCATTGAACCCGCTCCAAGCATTCGTTGCGCAACTTTCGACTCACGAATTCAAACTTCGAAATGTCACGTACAAAACCGTGGCGCGAATTTTAAATTTCGAATATGGGTCGCGTTTTGTATGTGGTTAGGTTTTTTAACGGTATTTTCTTTCGGTTGTTTTATTTTTTTGGATATTTGTATTTTGGGGAGCAAGGTCATTATTATTGACGTAACAGTTACAAAAAGAATTTGATATCATCGCATTCTTTGTCGTGTCCTGCCTTTTAAGGTCATCTTTTACCTTCGCCTACATAACACTCAAGTAATAATACTTAAGTATTCTGTAATGGTAATATCTTTAGACTTTTGTACCTCCTCTCTTTCGTTCAGCTAGCCTATTAAACGCCTATAACATTTATGATTTTAGCTGTTTTTTTTTTAAATAAAAAACCAGCTTCTTACATATCAATAGAATATTATGACACGACAAATATAACGGTCTTGTAGTAAATACTTTTTTACATCTGTGGTCCAAGACCGGTCGGGGTCAACGGCCGCATTCGGCACCATTTCTACTGATCGGAAATTAATGAACGATTGGACTATGGAAGCGAATTTTGATTATATTATCATTCAAAAAACATACATAATGAAAATACTCAACCGAAAAGGCAAAAAATTTGTAACAGCATGAAGACACGATGATTATGATGTGTCAAAATTAACTGACGTGCATTTGAAAAAAGAACGCCGTTCTTGTTAACACAGAAAGTTGTTCCTTTTTTAAATTTAAAGTGCGAGGTTATTGAGCTTGCTGAATGCGCAAAAAAGCTGTTATTATAAGATGTAAACTCTTTTAGTTTTTTGTTTTTGCTATCACTTGTTAGTTATGGTTTTTAGACGAAGTAAAATCTTATTTAGTTATGTCAAAAGTCGTTGATTTTTAGGGCATAGTTTAAAATTAAAGTTTATTCACTCTTTGTATTTCGTTATTCAGTTTTTTGATTCTGAGATTGACTTATTTAAATATGTATTTATTTGATTTAATGAACAAAAGTATTGTAGGTATTCGACCCCGTGGCGGCAGCGGTATTGTGCTGAATGGTGAAGAGCAGCCTTTAAAGCATGACGATGGAAATTGGACGGTAGATCCATCCTCCGTGTGTGACCATATGCCGTATGGTTTTGGCGAGCCGTGTGGTTTCCGGCCTAAGAATAGAACCACCCCTACTCGTCCCGCGGGTGTCTTAAGAAGCGACTAAGGGAAAGATCCGGAGGATGGGCAGCAGCATTCTTCTGTGTTACAGTAATCATCTGCTACTGCGATCGTCAACCCGCTTGCCCAGCGTGGCGATGGACCAATACCTCCAATGAGCGCACAATAGTGGCGCGCATTGTCAAATCTTCAGTCAAACCGAAAGTCAAAAAGAAATGTGAGGAAATGGCTCTATAGTTGTATAAAGATTGCAGAAATGTGAGGAAATGGCTCTACAAAAAGATAGCAGCTAACACTCAATTGAATTTAAACTATAAGTTAATCATTATTTAAACATTATTTGACAATAAAACTAACGGAATTATATTTAACTTTAATCACCTTTGTAAATACAGTTTAAATTGAAAACTTCATTCATGATTGACGTGTGAATAGGCGCCAAATTATGAGCCAACCATAGAGGTTATTCATTTTTTAATTCTAACAAAAAATACGCATAGGTGTGCGTCATTCGTCCTATTGTTTTCATTTAATTTTTTATGTTAGAGGAAGGATCAATTCGCTTGATGGCAAATAGTCATCATGGTATTAATAATATGTAAATAATCATCAGTGATTTTTTAGGTATTGCATTAGCATTACCCTCAGATCAGTTTGAATAATCTAAAGAAAGAAAGAAAGAAAAAAGTTTATTTTGCAACCTCACAAAAGATTTTAAAAATAAAAATACAAATAAATGTGGATGTGGATGTGTGTGCCCAAATTAAGGTGCCTATCTCAGCTGAAGCTGCAGCAAACTGATTGCTGTTGGTATTCTGATAGTCCCAAGGTTTGAGATCACGGACACCGAGTTGGTACAGATCCGAAGTAGTACAATAATAAATTTGATCCTACAGGTATTAAATACATACAGATTCAAAGATCATTACCTCATGATTTCTAGACATTAAAAAAGTGTAAAGGCAGGTCGAACTTGCACTTTTTTACTAAGAAAAAGGCTTGTGTTTGACCACGAACGAGTGGTGTTGGAGACAGTACACCTGCCTTTAAAGCAGGAGGACGGAAGAAGGACAGTACCGATACTGGCCGACCAGATCTCTCCCCCAGATATGATTCACCAATACAGACAATGGTGCTGATTCTCTTGTACATCCCGCTAAACTAATTTTAGTATATCTATATCTCTTTCTAATAAACACCATCGAAGAAGGACAGCAAATTGGACTACCAAATTAGAGCTGTCAAATTAGTCTACCTCCTTGCAATTGACGTAAAATTAGACGAGAGCTACGACATGCCGACTAAATTCTCGTTGATATCACGCAAATGGACTAGTTTGACAGCTCTAAAAATCTGCTATCCTTTTCTAATGATCCTTGTTAGAAAGAGAGATGGCGAGTCGAAATAAGTTTAGAGCGTGTGCAAGAGAATTAGCACCAGTAAATAAATAAAGTCTATAAAGACAAAGTGGCTTGGCGGCAAGTTTATGTCCGGTGGGTTCTCTTCAGCCTAACCACCACCAGAAACAGCTTGAATGTTGTAACTGTAGGTACTATACACACGGTTACACATCAAGCCATACAAATCCAGAATAACCTGACATCTTGTTGTACGAAGAGCCTACACAATGCGAGGTCAGTTCATACTGGTTGATATAACTTGATGTGTCTTAACGTGTGTACTACCAGCACTACTAGTGTGTACTAGTTTGCAACTTTGCAACGCGCAGAGGCAGAGGCATAAGTGCAATTCTTTCTCGACACCACACAGAAGTTCTTCTAGTAGTTATCTCATGTAGAAAATAAGTAAATTTTAAATTGTGTCTCCAAATAGATTGCTCCAATGAAAAATGTCATGATGAGTCGTGATAGCCTAGTGATACCACTAGGCTATCACGACCGTCGACTGGCAAGTCAGAGATCTCAGGTTCGAATCCAAGGCGCGCACCTCTGACTTTTCGTATTATAAATTAATTATCACTTACTCCGTGCCTCGGAAAGCACGTAAAGCCGTTAGCCCTGCGCCTGATCTCTCTCCGGTCGTATCGGATTGCCGTCCCATCGGATTATGAGAGTGAGGGAATAGAGAGTGCACCTGTGTTTGCGCACACACTTGTGCACTATAATATCACCTGAGTAAATGGCTAATCTACGTTGAGATTGGCTGCTGTGACCGAAATTCAGTCTGGACGACATTATTATTAATGTCATGATAGACAACCGTAAAAAAATAATTGACTACCAAAGGAGGTTGTTTAACCAAAGCCCTGTTAAAAATCGTTTCTGAAAATGAAGTTAAAAAAAAAAGGTTAACACAACCGACGTCCTAGTTTATTTCTAGCCATAAAGTTCCCAAAAGTCTAGACTATGAGTGGCTCGTATCTTTACATCTTTGTAGACTGACCAATGCATTCTTGTTAAAGTCAACGAACTCGTGTTGATTATTTTTAAACTAGTTTTTTTATTGAGAGTCCAAGCGAGACTGACTCGCGAAAGAGGTGGGCTCGAAATTTGGCTGTCAGATGCCTTGATTTTTTTTTAATTGTCAGTTGCCTAGGGCTTTTACATATGGTACCAAGTGCCCATAGTCCCATACATGTAACATAACATAGACTCACGCCTGTATTCTCCAGAGGGGGTAGGCAGAGGTGTGTGCAGTTCACACACGTTTTTCCGGTTATGTTATAAGTCCCATGTAATAGTTTTGGTCCCATACATATAATACATTTTATTTAAAAGACATTTTTTTTCTGGGATATGCTAAACTGTTAGACTATAATTATTTAAAATTAAAAGGTGCTGCAAATTAATGCTTAAATTTTCTATAAAATAGAGCATTTGCTAAAAAACATTATCTAAAATTCAAATAGAAAAATATTTCTTAAAAAAATTAGACCACAAATCAAAAACCGAATAGCATCACAATGGCGCAGTGAAAAAGACAACAAACCATAAATTATAATCAACTAAACGCGCGCGACACGCAATTGTCATTTACTTTTTTTTTCAAAGCACAGACGTTCGGTATACAGCCGGTCCCACGGCGTCGCATGCATGGAACGCGTCCATATAACGGGTGCAAGCGCAGTTACACAGTATGTGGGTGAGGCTAACTGCGATCACCGTTAGTCTACGTCACGGATAGTGGGGGGCGTTGTCGATGGTTTTCCTGAGTTGTCTGTGGTGTTTAGTTTTTTTAAATCGATGACGATTATGCGTTGTGTTAATACACTCTGAATAGCAATGCGCTAGACATAGACAATTATAGATAAGTAATTATAGAAAAATTGCTATTTTTATCGGGAAACTCAATTTACCACTTGAAGTTTGTCTCCAATCACTTGAAAAAAAATTGTTGCATCAAAATATTGTAATACATAACCTCAAAAAACGACCTCGACCTAATCTCTCTTACACCAGCCTCTCGTAAATTAAGGAATTTGTTTAACCTAACAGGATAACATGTACCTATAACTAATCAACAATCCAAACACCACAACTGTCTACAACTTAATAACAAAAAACAACATCAAAATATCAACCTCTAAAGCCTTAAAATTATCGATACAACTTAGCCCAACACTAGCCCAGAGTACCGTACGCTACGTCACAAAGAAAGGGATTGTGGCGAACGGTACACAGGGCCGAGCGCCGCCCTACTGTCGCTTTTCTGACGCTGCCTGGCCACTGAGAATGCGCGGCCGTAGGCGGACTTTTGCAGTGATAATAAAATGTACTGAACGCGACAAACTTATAAATTCAGAACGCATCCAACAAAGTCAAATTTTCTGACGTTTGGTGATGAACTGATGAGGATATATGGCGTTTTACTTATGCCTTATGTCAAACTCGGTAAAGAATTTAATGTCAACAAACCAATCGCAAAGCTGTAATTTTTGTCATTATTTAATTATAATTATGTTGACATCATAATTATGTACATACTGTGTTTTATAAATTAGCCATTTTAATAAAATTTTCCTGTCTCCTTATAACTTTGAAACTATGTAGAATCAAGAGATTATATGTATTCGAAATACATAGGAGTTTACTTTATGCGGAATATTTGCAGTATATGTCGACGGTCCCTACGTACATTCACCGAAGTGGTAGATACGTGATTTGCATGTTTTGTTACCGGGACCTTCAGGACCTTCAGGACTATCGTTTAGTTTAATAAAAATCAGTCTAAGTTGTCAAATTGAACCTTAAATCTACACACGACATTTCCCATAACTACAAAATTGACTAAAAGTTCCATCGTAGAGTAACAAAAGTGGTAGTCCGGTAAGTTTACGTTGAACAATCCATTGTATACCTTTGCGCCTTCCCCGCAACTGCCATTTTCGGGATATGCGTAATAGTTTGTATGTGGTAGTTACATTGTTTTACATTGGATAAATTAAAAGTAAAATGCAATGAGTGGCAAATAAGTGATTTTACGCCGAAATATAAAAATAGATTTTATTTCTAACTGCTACATACGTATGTTTACTTCGAAATGTTATTCCGATCTGGTCAGTTACTATAGATATTGCTCAAGAATTTGTTGTATATCTAAATGTGAAAACCACTTTTGCTCCAATATTTATATCGCAATCGCTCCGTAATAATAAACTTTGAGAATAATAAGGCTACTAGAAAGTAAATTATCTACGAAAGCCTAGTGTATGATTGATGGACTGCCATATCAAAGGTCGTAGGTTTGAAATCCAGATACGACCACCTTTGACTTTTTGGATGCGTTTTAGAAATTAATTATCAGTTGCTAAAATAGTGAAGCAAAAGATAGTGAGAAAACCAAGACACCTGACAGATTTTTCAACGGTGTTTAAAGCTATGTCTGAGGCCTACGCCTTAGTGTAGACAAGTGTGCAGTCATTCATGTAATACGAGGTGAGATAATAGAATCCGAAGGAATTCAACTCGGATTTCATTTACCTTCAATTGCACTCCCCAACCTAGACTTACAAAGATTTGGGTATGTCGGAGTCACGTCCCGTTTACAAGAAGCAATCGTTGAGGGAACACTTCTTTGTACGCCTGACAAGGGTTTTTAAAAGCTCTTTGTCAGGTGGGAATAACATACGGGCCTTCAATAGTTGGGCTATGCCAGTCTTAATGTACTTGTTTGGCATACCGAAATGACTGAAGACTAAGCTCTGGATGGACGAGTTCGCATACTGTTGACTTTATCCCGGTTGCACCACCCTCGATCGTCTGTAATGAGATTGTGCATCTCACGAAAACGTGGGCGTCGAGGATTTTTTAATGCACCTAACCTAACCAATGTGTGGTGTCCAATAGCAGGGAGTTTTTTCTCAAGAACCACTAGGGAATGCATCGAGATGTTGTCACAGTTAATAAAAGACTTACCCCGTTGCATCTAGCTAAAGAGAATTGGTGTATGCTTGTTATATTAGATACAAAGAATCGCATTGAGTATGAGAAAGCAAGGAGCTCCACAGACGCTATTGTCAGGTCCTTCACGGCCCAGTTGTAAATTTCTAAGCGTCTGTGGCCTGGCTACGCTTTGGTGATCTATTTGGGGAAACTGACGGTTTTGTCTATGCAATTATACCGACATATGTCGGTTATAGAGTAATTCACCAACATCTTGAATACCATCTTCGGGATACCATCTTATGGATTCAAAGGTACTATATTAGCATATTACCGGTATACACCCGACCCAGTTCTTGAAAATGAACATGTCACTTTATACTGGGATAGGTCTATCATCATTGACAGGATTATTATAGCTAATAAGCCTGATATAGTGGTAAAAGATCGAGCAGAGCACCGCGTAATGATTGTTGCTGTCACTATTTAGGTATAACAGGAACCTCGTGAAGGCCGAGATAGATTAGAAGTTGTCATTGTGCCAATAGTAATTTCAGTCAATGGATTAATATCTAAAAGCCTCTTAAAGTGTTGATTAAACACCTTAAGAGGTTCTCAGTGAATGTATGGGACAAGGGTTTGATGCAGAAGGCGGTACTCCTGGAAATAGTTCGCAGCCCAGACCACCAGCATCTTAAACCCTCTCCCCGATACCGGTGAGCTACTACTAAATTTTATAGTTTTAAATGTATTTTTTTATATAATTGTTTAAAAATATATTTCGTATGTTATATTATTAATTATAATTATTTTAAATTCTAAATCTACTTACTATAAATACACTAAGCCCAAAAAAAAAGTAAAAGTAAGTTTTATACATTGCGATGTATTTAAATAAATAATAATAATAATAAAAAGCGCATTAGTGAACACTACGTAAACAACTTAAATACTGATTGTAATATTTTTAATTTCATATATTCCACGTACAATTTCATAAATGGCAATTACGACTGTAAGTAATTTAAAGACTGCCCCGTAAAAGTCAATAAGTACCACGTAAGCTATTAGCTACAGAGGCGATTCCAATGTATAAGTAAGTAGGTGACAGTTCATACACTTAAAAGGACTTTTACGTCCTACTTTATTATTTTTTATAAACTACTTATTATAAAAAACCTTCATACAAAATTTCATGACTCTATGTTAAATAGAACTCAATATACACGTGTTTGAAACTTCAAAACGCTCTCCTGTAAAATTTGACATTTTTAGTTACGGGTTTATACGTAGGGACCGTCGATGTGTCATATTACGTAAAAATAATCTGAAAATTTGATTTTTCAAATATAATACGAAGAAAAACTTATAAAAAAAGAAAAAGTACTTAGTAAGTTTTTTTTTAATGTAGTCTAGTGCAGTCGCCATGCAGTCTACGGCGAGTTACCCATAACAATGAAATAACAGTTTCAGTTAAAACTTAATATGACAGAATATGGCATTCTCATAATATTGAGGTCAATTTGACTGTATGGAGAACACCAATTTGGGAGCGACTCTATGTTTTTTTTATGTTAACCAGCAATTGCAAGTATAGTTACGTCAAACCCCAAATGGCATCGCGCAAATCACTTTGATATCATTTGTCATTTAATTAATTCAACGCGACATTTGACATTTCGATTGCAGATTTTTCTTAAGTATTGATGTTGTATGATCACTGTCAAGAATATTTGTTTGACAAGCAAGATTTTGGGAGTGGATGTAGGCCAGCAACTCTGGGCCCGTCATTGTGAGAATTCTGGGCAAAACCCTTTGTTAAAAGATTATTATGAGGAAATTCCTCACGATGACTTTCGGAAGACATTTCAGGATGATTTTATCATCCTCAGATTTTTCGTAAGTTTTGTGCGTATTATAAATTAATTATCAGTTGCTAAAACGGTGAGGGAAAACGTCGTGATGAAACCAGCACACCTGAGAGATTTTTCAATGGTGTGTAAAACCATTTCAGAGGCCTGCGGGCACCAGGTTGTTCATCAACCATACGATAAGAAGAAGAATTCGTGGGCTGGCTGGTTGTTATCCTTTAAGTTTTAATAACCTTACATAACACACATACAAACATAATATTTACGTCATATACCTTAAGTAGGTTCTTAGGCCAACGACCTTTCCTTTAAACTCCATTGCTTACTTTGTACAAAAGATCTCTTGCAAAACTCTTAGTAAACCATCAATGTACTACGTTCTACGACAAGTGTTTAAAATTCATAAGACTGCTTATTTATTTCGATGGCGTAGGAAAACCATAGACGAAAGTTCTAGACTTCCATAGATGGTGTCTAGGTCATCTAAGGTTACCTAGATTTTAAACTTGCTACTATAAGATTCAACGTATCAATCCTTCGTGAGCTCAATATTAAAACGCGGTATTCTACCATCTGCATTAGGCTCCTTGAGTACTTTGGGCATATCGCGAGGAAGGTAAACCACAATCTTGAATGACTTATAGTGACGGGAACCTCTTTCCTCGTTTCTTCAGGACAGAGAATCGTGGTTTTTTCCACTAGAGCTCTCCATCTAAAACGGTTCCACGGTAACGTACCAGGAAAGATAATATACCACGAGGAAGGAGCCTTTTTGGACGGACCAAATCGGTATCCGTAAGTGGTGTGCCGTGTGGTTTCCGGCCTAAGAATAGAGCCACCCCTACTCGTCCCGCGGGTGTCGTTAGAAGCGATAAAAGAAAGATCCGGAGAATAGGCAGCAGCATCCTACTGTATAACAGCAATCAGCTGCTACTGCGATCGCCAACCAGCCCAGCGGCGCGCGTGGCGATTATTGTCAAATACCTCCAATGAGCGCACAAAAGAGCGCATTGAGAGGCCTATGTTCAGCAGTGGACTAGTACAGGCTGATGGTGGTGATGATGAAATCTGTATCACTGCGACTACGCAGGAAAAAGAACCGCCTGGCGCCGAATAGTTTAAGATAAAGTTCTCTCATGACGTGGTCATGACCCTCAGCGTTAAGAAAAACTGTGGCGAGGAAGACTAAGGTTCATCTCCTAGGCTTATAAATATTATTTAGAATCTTAGGGGGCTGGACGCCAAAGAGATTGGATAACAATGGCCTAGTGGTATGACCGTTGACTGGGAAGCCAGAGGTCTAAATTTGGAACCTCTGACTTTTCGTAAGTTATGTGCGTATTATAAAAGAATTATCACTTAGGTACTCCGTGCCTTGGAGATCACCTAAAGCCGTTGGTCTTAAGCCTGATCTCTCTCCGGTCGTGTCGGATTGCCGTCCGATCAGACTACGAGAAGAGGGAATAGACAGAGAATGCATCTAGCTAATATCCACTGAAATTGGCCGCTGTGAGCGAAATTGGGTCAAGAGGATATAAGTATAAAAAGATTATTATTTACCAATGTTTCTGATGCTATCATGTGCTAAAATATGTGAAAAATTCACAAAAATGTTTCTGAGTTATGCATTGACACTGTAACATGAAAATTTTGCTATATTCAGACGAACTTATCTCCAAATAATGAATTTCTGTCATTCTAAGTTGTATTTAAACCGCCCGTAGGCTTCTGAAATGGTTTTACACACCATTGAAAAATCTCTCAGGTGTGCTGGTTTCATCACGATGTTTTCTCTCACCGTTTTAGCAACTGATAATTAATTTATAATACGCACATAACTTAAAGTCAGAGGTGCGCGCCTTGGGATCGAACTCGAGACCTCTGACTTGTCAGCGAAACAAAATGAACTAGTATTAAGATGTATTGTGAATGCGGATTCAAACGTAATCTTACATAATAATTATAATATTAGGATCTCAACGGTGACTAGCCCTCAACGCAGGAAATTTTGTAAATAATTGAAATGCACAAGCGTATGCGCATTTCTAGGGACAATATTATTCCCTCACTCTTCTAGTACGATGAGACATCAATCAGACACGACCAGAAGGCGATCAGACGCAGTAGATTTTACATGCTTTAAGGCACGAACAAGTGATAAATAACTTATAATACGCACCTAACTTATAAAAGTTACAGGTTAACTTAGATTCGAACCTGAGACCTCTAAGAGACCAGTGAACCGCATTATGTCCACCCCCACCGAAACATAATAATGATATTATACAAAGGCCCATACAATATTTTATAATCAAGGCATAATATTATAAGTTTCAGTTAATTGTATGCACCTGTTCTAAGACCATTACATGTTAAAAGAAACAGTATTATAAAGGTTGTTTATTATATCTATAGATTAAATAAATATCTGACAGGTGGAATAATCACAAAAACCTTAACTTTGTTGGCAGTGGACAATAATTTAAAAAAAAACACAAATCGTGTTATTACTGTTTGATAATTTATGAACCCAAGAATACAGATCGATTATTTTTCTCGTTCGGTTTTTTCACAAGCTGTATGTACGAAAACTGCCGTTATGAATCGTTGATTTAAAAAAATAATTAAATGCAATGTAAATTGATTAATTGATCGTAAATATAATAAATAATTATTATCTAACACTTTTACAACATAGTTCCCTACTAAAAGAACTAATAAATCGATATCAGAATCATTTTTTAAAAAAGTTCTTGAAAAACAAAAACTGATTTTTGAACGCATCCTAAAATTATGTCATAATTGTCAGTGGTGATGACATTAAATGTAAAAAAGTGATCTCTTGATTCCCATTAGAAATAATCAGTTTTTTTTCTCATATAAAAGATGCATACATTGTAGAAAGTGACTGGTATCCCAATTTTAAATTTTAAATCCGATCTTATGAATTTCAAATTCACCTTTTGTTACTGTACGAATTCTGTTTCCGTCAACATGACTTAAAGAGCATTCACCTTTGGCACTTTAGCAAACAAACTTTTTAGCGCGAAAAGTTTAACCCAGCAGTCAACAGACATGTTTAAGATTCCACTTTGATTAAAATCGACTATTAGACAAACGTTACAAATCCATTAAAATTCCTTTTTGAATTATGTTCGGAAGATTCCAATTTGGAATATAAATAGCGAACAACCGAAGCGTTCCAGTAGTTACTTTTTATTTTCGGCCTCATTGTTTATTCGATTTTTGAATTCCTTTTTTATTTTATAATAAAACTTTTTTTAAACTTACCTCTTATTGTACTAGGCATTTTGTCAAAAATCCTTTGCTGCGTATCACTGAACAATAATCCATAAAACGTCACAGTTGCCACAATGAAAAATTTTATTATCCAAATTCAGACATTTTCACTTGAATATACACTTAAACACGAGTTCACGGCACAAATTGCACTATTTGAATTTGATTTGGCGCCAACAGAGCTGTCAATGTCAAAATTCCCGCGCTTTCGTTTGGATAGCCGTCGGAACGTCCTAGAGATGTGGTGTAGCGGCGGGTTGTGCTTTTTTCGATGCGGCGCGCGCTCGAGAGTCGGGTTAACTGTATTTTTTTTCGTGATGCGAGCAGTAACGGTGTAAAGGCCGGTTCTTCCACTCGCATCTTCTTCTGCCATCGAACGAATGATTTCGGACGCGTGGCTAATTCGATTTATCGTCGATTTTGATTGCTGCCAATGATCCGAGTTATCCGGTTTTGGTTATATTTTTTGCGAATGGGTTGTTGGCACCGTAAAAGTTGCAGCAGTTACTTTGCATGGGTTGAAGGAATTATTTTTAAATGTTCTGTAGAAGTCATTGATTGAAAAATTGCCATTCAATCAAGAAAAGTGGGAGTTGAAGTGTTTTAGAGTTTAATGGCCTTTAAGTCTTAAAACTTAGTAATTTGAATGTTGTAAAACTGTATAATTACCATATGCATGACATGTAACTTTGGATTTACTTGATAATGGTTGCCCATAGCTTGGCCAACGAATATAAACTAGTTTATTAGCGACTTAATTTTTTTAACGCATATCGCAAGTGATGTCGTAGACTGAGGTCCTAGGTTCGAACCTAAGGCGCGCATCTCTGACTTTTCGTAAAGTTATGTGCGTATTATAAACTAATTAGCTGCTCCGTGCCGTTTGCTCCGGCTATGATGAAGATCTTTGACAGTCGTTAAAGGTAGTCGGTACCCTCATAAAATCCTGACAACTGATCTAACCTTAGTATCGTATCCCTTTGAGTTGCGGGGGTCAGATAGGCAGTTACTCCGTAGAAAACTGATATTCAGCTGCATCTGGTTAGATTAGAAGCCGACCCCAACAAAGTTTGGAAATAACAAGGCTTGGAGGATGTGTATCGCGTCGCTGTGGGCACGGCTCAGCACACTCTCGAGCAGTGTCCGGCTTGGGAAGTGCAACGGCGTGCCCTTGGCGCGGGCACCCGCCAACAGGGCATCTCGCTGTCGTCCATAGTGCGAACTGCAGCCAACAGCAAGGAGTATTGGGAGGCGTTCGTGTCCTTCTGCGAGCTACATCGTCACCACCCCAAATCGTCTGCTTAGATAAAAAAGCGGGACTTTTGGCGTCCTGCTCAGGGTTCTGATGGGACTTGTCCTGAGAGGGCTGAAAAGCGGGACGTTTAGTAACACTAGTTGCCACACACATTGAGTCTGCCACAGACTGTCCTCATCTGCCTAGCCTTTTCCCAACTATGTTGGGGTCGGCTTCCAGTCTTACCGTGTTTTACATGGAGCGACTGTCCTAAGTTTCTATTATTTTAACCATCTCCAAGAGACAAAGGAAGAACTCGATGCATGTTGAAGTGAAAATGGGCTGGCCATATCTGCAGAAGGGCAGACAGTCAATGGAGCAGCCTGGTATTAGAGTGGAGACCGCGTTTTGCCCTGCAGCACGATGGACTTACGATTTAGAGAGGGTGGCTGGTAGCGGGTGGATGCGGGCTGCCCAAGACCGGGATGGTTGACGCTCTTTAGGGGTGGCCTACATTCAGCAGTGGATGGCGATAGATTGATGTGATGATGATGATGATGATGATGATGTTTTTTAATTTCTGACGCGAAAAGACAGGTGTGACGGTGTGGGTTCGTGTCGGTATGTGGCATCGTAGCTCCTAAACATATGGACGGATTTTAATTTAGTTTGTTTTATTAAAACGTGACTCGATCGAGAGAGCCTGCCCTCTCAAAATGTCTTCTTCTTCCATTCCTCTCTATCAGCCGTCATCTGAGCATTTACTCCTTTTTCATTCATATCAGCGCTTACACACTCCATCCATCTTTTCTTTGGTCTCCTTCTCCCTTTCCATCGATCAACACTTATATTCATCCGCCCTTTAGACAGATGCGTTTCATCCCTCAAGACAAACGATTTCCTTTCAACTTATATTTCCTTATAGGTATACAAACAAATTTCACTTCTTCAAAATATGAGTGTAGATGTTTTATAACTGTTGATGTTACATTCATTAGATATGGAAGATAGATTGGCTTCACAACAGAAATACAGTTAAACTCTAATACTCAGAATCAAGTTTGGCAAAAGCATGTTTGGTTAATAAAAATGCTGTGTGTTGGTGTGGGGCGTGAGCCAGCTGTAAATGTATTCGGAGTTCAACAGTTATCCACTTGTTGATGGAGGCTAGTGATTCTTGTTTCAATTTCTAATTACAATAACTATGTATAAATTACCTAACCTAAAACCTAACACCCTTTATTGCAGAATAATCTAATTGAGTGTTTAAAACCTTAATAACAAATAAGGTATATTTTATGTTAACACATTAAAAAACAAAACATTTAGAAATATAAACATTCGACTAAACTAATTATTTGCTTAGATTTTTCAAGACCAATTTATATTAAGTTTTTAAGCTATTGACTGCATAATATAATAAATAAATAATTATAATTGCATAAGTTGATAAAAAATGCTATGCAATAGCTTTACCGCGGCAGTCTCCGAGTCCCACACGTATTTTTTTGTGAAAATATGTTCCTACCGCATACCATAGTCCGAGGACGTACGGTTATGTGGGTCTCGCACCTACTAAAAACGTCTTCTCCCTGCGTGTTCCTCGCACTGTATCGGACGGGGCCGGGTACCGCAACCGCGCGAGCAGCCCCGTCCAGTGCCTGCCTGTAGGCCCGCTTAAACAGTGGTATGACAAAAAAAACATCGTGAGGAAACCAGCACACCTAAGAGATTTTTCAACGGTGTGTAAAGCCATTTCAGAGGTCTGCGTGCGGTTTAAACTCTGACACCAGGTTGTTCATTAACCATACGATAAAGAAGGCCTTATTAAGTAAAAGAAATAACGTCTTGTAAAACAGGATTATAACTTTGTCATAATTAGTAATAATATATATAACGATATAACATTTGACAAGCAGATCTTCAATAAAAGTTTTACGAACTTTCGTCGAATTTTCGTCTTATAATTTGAATATTAAATTTAATTAAGGAATTTTGACTGTTATATGTATATTATTATCTAGATTACTATCTAGGATATTAACTATTTATTATACATTATTTGTTTATACAAGCTTGTAATACATTATGTATGTTTCCGGCCTAAGAATAGAACTACCCCTACTCGTCCCGTAATTCCCATCCCGTCCCGTATCCTTCTGTGTAACAGTAATCATCTACTGCGATCGCCAACCCGCTATCAGCTATGTGAGTGGTATGACCGTCGACTGACAAGTCAGTGGTCTCGAGTTCAATCCCAAGGCGCGCACCTCAGACTTTTCGTAAGTTACGTGGGTATTTTAAATTAATTATCAGTTGCTAAAATGGTGAAGGAAAACATCGTGATGTAACCAGCGCACCTGAGAGATTTTTCAACGGTCTGTAAAGCAATGTCAGAGGCCTGCGGGCGGTTTAAACTCTGATACTAGGTTGTTTATCAACCATACGATAAAAAGGAGATTGTTCCGTGGAGATAGTCGTAGTACAGTTTGGCAAAAAAGAGTCTGTAAGAATTGAGGGCGCCACTGGCGCACTTCAAAGCACTATAAGTTATTTTATACTCACATATGTCTATGATGGTAAGCCGTGATAGCCTAGTGGTGGTGACCGTTGACTGGCAAGTAGAGGTCTCAAATTCGAACCCAAAACGCGCGCCTCTGACTTTTCGTAAGCTATGTGTTTTATAAACGGATTCGGAGAGGCTCCGTCCGGAAAAATTTTAATTGTATACCAAGTGATTAATAGGACTTGAATATTATTATTTAAAGCTTTTTGAGGGTTCCAATGATAACAAATGTTTAGCATTGAACATTTACGAGTAGATAATTAGGACGGCTAATAATTATAATAATGTTTTCTGACCGAATTTCGGTCACAGCGGCCGATCTCAACTGAGATTAGCCAGCTACAGGATTTATTATAATGTACAAGTGTGTGCGCAAACACAGATGCACTCTCTATTCCCTTACTCTCATAGTCCATCCTCACTCTCATAGTCCGATGGGACGGCATTCCGCCACGACCGGAGAGAGGTCAGGCTTTCCGAGGCACGGAGTAAGTGATAATTAATTTATAAAACGCACATAACTTACGAAAAGTTAGAGGTACGCCGCCTTGGGTTCGAACCCGAGACCACGGACTTGCCAGTCAACGGTCACCACCACTAGGCTATCACGACTCACGGCGCAGGACGGCAAATAATTACACGGAAACCCGTTACACAAAGTTTTTTGAACTTCAAACTTAGAACTAACGTTACACAGTTAATTTTTATTTTTACAAACCATATAAAACTACGTGTGAAATTAAAAAAATCTCACCAAAAATCACAATCTGACGGATTCGTATCCGATTCCCGCGTAAACAAAATGTGCGGCGGGTCATTGAACCCAACGGTACCGTGCAACTTGTCCGAACCGGTTGGTCGACGTTTTTATGACGTCACTTTAGTTCCGCTACTCGATACTAGATGGCGTTGTAAGGCGAGTTGAATTATTTTTGCAAATTTATTTTTATTTATGATAGACACTTGTAGCTTTGCATAGGAATAATGTATCGCCATTTTTTATTAGTATGAAATTTGAACTTTGATAGGACACGCAATTAAAACTGAGAATGACGGGAACGAAAATCAACCATGTAATTAACATTTGCGGCTTTGGATATTGTGACTTTGATATTATTTATTTGCAGAATCGCACAATTTGTCATCAATCCATTGCTATCGTTAACAAAATTACCTACAATAACAACACACGTCACGATATTTGTTATGTCATAAATTATGCTTATAATTTTAGTTAACACGAATTGCAAAATTTATGTAACATATGTAGGGTTGCCAGCCCTACTATAATACCTGCAATAAATTATATTATACCTACCTACCTGCTAAAATTTATGAGTGAAATAACGTGGTTTCAGCCCCGGATCTAGGGAGGGGCAAGCCGCAGCCGATGCCCCGGGCGGCACATTCAGAGACCGGCAAATTCTAAGCTTGGCAAATGAATACACTAGTATACAAGGCGGTATTGTATACCGGGCACTAATACAAATTAATAAATTGAAGGGAGAAAGAACAGCGAGCGCTAGACCGGTTGTGGTTTTCTTTGCAGGAGCCGGGAGGCCTATGTCCATCTGTGGGCATCCACACAGCGTCTGTGGGCAGTTAAAATGATAATGATAATGAAGGTAACAATATTGGCGAGCTGAAAGCGGCATTTTTTAGTTTTAGCCCTGCCTCGAATATACCTATTAAGATGCGCGTAAGTATGTTTTTTTTTTCTTATCTATTTTGGGGATTTTAACAAGCTTTTATTTAACTTTAACGCTTGTGTGTTAGTAGATAAGTAGGTACCTACGTTTAGTTAGGTCAAATCTGGAGCTGAATTTTTATTTTATTTGGTTAAGTTTCGATGATAAGGGATTTTTATGGCAACAATGACCTAAATTAATATTATACAGAATTTATTTAACGGTCAACAGAAAAGGTAACTATAATATCGCTTAACTATTTTAACTTATCACACATTCATTGAGTACAATAAAAAATTGGATTGGATTCGTGGTTCAAGAGTAACCTCCACGAAGTATTTGCTTCGTGGTAACCTCCGAGCTCTCAAGTTTTTAAAACGACAATTATGTATTACGATAATCTATTTACCATTTACGTTAGACATCTATTATCCAAAAGAAGAACTAATAAACTCATTCCATCAACTAGTGACACCTAGTATGTCGTAATGTAAAACATGTGCTACTGCCATCTATTGATAACTTTCTGAAACGTTACCTCCAGTTAAGTTGTAAATGGTTACAATTTCATCCAATAGATGTCACTAACAGACGCATTGTTGCACCAAAAAATAAAAATTGGTCTGTTAATTTTAGTTTAGTTTTTCTAATTTTAATTTACATTGTTTAGTACAGAAGCTTGAATATTACTTTTACAGGTACACTGGTGGTTCTCATCCTGGTGATCAGTAGAAGCTAGCTGCGCGGCGCGCGGCATGACCGTTGGACTGCCAAGTCAAAAGTCGCAGATTCGAAACCCAAGCTCGCACCTCTGACTTTTCGGATTCATGTGCATATTAGAAATTACACAAGTGGTTTGCTAAAAACAGCGAACGAAAACATTATGAGGAACCCCATTGGGGTGATGCAGAGATAAAAACATGGTATTACACAGAAAGTAATTAGGATTGTAAAAAGAACCTAAACCAACTTAGATTAATAACAATCATATACATATACATAATATACTATAGGTATATTACTCAATAGATACATACATAATATATACCTACATAGCCCTACAAATACATATAAGTATTATATATAATGTGCTTCTAAATTATCTGCCACGGTTGCAATGCGAGAAAGTATTGGGTAAGTATATAGATTACAATAGTGAAGAAATTTCGTACCCTGGAACAGTAAAAAAAAAATTGGAGCATGGAGCAGAATTAGACTTACGCAATAAAACGCAGGCAAAAGAAAAAAATTATGACGTTAGATAAAAAAAATACTTCACTATTGTAATATAAATAACCAATATTATCTCCCATTGCAGCCGTGGCAGCAACAGAAGCACCTTATATAGGTATAATAGGTATAACAGGTCAAAATTGAGATGATTCTGCCAAGCCTTGTTGTGCCCTTTCTATCCTCTATACTTCTGCTAGCCCCTTGATAGGCTGGCGACGCCCTTGATAGTACGTCCTATTCTATCTGAAATCCGTCTAAAAAGTCCGCATTGCGTAATAACGAGTGCTTTGCAAAGTACTAAGGACTTTAAGGACACTAGACATTTGTAGGACGAACTGTCCCGAGAGGTCGAACTTAATATCGATCACTGGGATGAAGGGATCCAATTATGCGGATGTGGGGGTTGTAAACTTGTAAAGTAATATCTAAAAATATTGTAAGCCATTATTTAAAAGAGCAACCATGGCGTTTCTTGCCAGATTCTTCTCCATGAGGGGTAGGCTGCCCTTGGAACTGGCAACTAGAATCACTCTTATAACAATATTAGAATAATATAAATAAAATAATACTTAAATAAATAATATGAATATAATTAAAATATTTTTATTCATGTACTTAGACCATTTTAGGCACTTGCCTTAAATGGTCTAAGTACATGAATAAAAATATTTTAATTTTGATTTTGTAAGTAACTAAGTCTTAATAATGAATATAATAATTTAATAAGAAATTTGAAAAAAAAATCTCTTGATTTGAAAGACTTGTAATGACGACTGATTCTGATGGGATACGGTTCAGCGGTTAGAGCGTCGCGGTCGGTAAATGATTTTAATAAGCTAACATATTGTGTTAGAACCTACAAAAAAAATCTTGATATTGAAATGCAAAATATTTCAAGATCTATATTGTGTAGTTTTTTTTTTTCTTACAATTAAACTATAAGTAAGTAAATTTAAAAGCTGTCAACACAAATAACTCCAAATATTTATACCTCTCTCAAACTATAAGTCACCTTTCAGATAACAAAAACTAAATCAAAATCGCTCCATTCGTTTAGAAGCTACGATGCCACAGACAGACACAAAGACATACACACAGGCATACAGACGCTGATACACAGACATGTCAAACTTATAAGAAATAATCTTTTGTCATAACTGGCGAATAAATTCAATTCAATTTTTTATTGATGGCAACTGAGTCTCGGTAATTTTGACCCGGACGATGAATTTTGTTGCAACCGTGACAGGTAGATGGCACCACTGTGTAATACCAACCTTAAAACAAATTTGAACTTCTAACCAAAACTCCTCAGAATAAAGATGTATAGAAGAGCTTTAGCCAAAAGCCGATTAGCGAAGAATTAAATTAGGTGCCTTTTAGACGGAAACAAGAAAAAAAAGTGACCAGAATTTAAAACCAAATGAATAGATATAATTATTTCACAAAAAAAACTCAAAAATACCAAATGAATAGCTTATAAGCTTAGGCAGAGCGACTTTAATCCAGTGGGTCGTGGAATCAAAGTTCAAAATTAATCGATTTTTATCTATCTACAAAAATTTTGAACTTTAATATTCGCATAATATGCATAAATACTTTATATTAATATGTGTATGTAGGTATTTATAATCAAATAAATTAGAATGTTCTTAGTAGGGTAACCAAAAGTTTTGAATTTTTAGGATGAGTCCGAATATTTTTTTATTTTTGATGCTTGGGAGGCCTATGTTCAGTAGTGGACGTCTTATGGCTGAAACGATGATGATGAATGCTTGGAAAGAGGTTGTGGAAAAAAAGATTTTTAAAATGCTTAGTATTCTAAGCGGAGTTTTAATGAGATGTTTAAGATTTTTTTATGTTGATAACTCAATCTTTTGTATTAATCACATTGTTAATATTTTAAATTATGTTAATATTATTATAGTTATAAGCCATTAAGCATCTAGGTTAGGATATAATAGGTCATAGGACATTCCTTACATGTTAAAATAAAACAAGCAAATAAAATACGTAAGAACTTAAATTCCAAATTATATTTTCTAAAACGTTTTTGCAAAACAACCCTTAGAGAGCGAAGTTTCTTCTTCAAAAAAGCGTCTAGATTTTTCTATAAGATGTTTTTTTTTAATAATGTAGGTAGGTACTTAGGAGTTATAGGCATTTATAGGCATTTATAGGCAGTTATAGGCATATTATATTATGTTCTTATGGTTTATTTCTGCAAGTAGAAGTACAAGCAATTTAACATAACATAAGATAGATACCGGATTGATACTCTATGACTACTTATGGTCAATCTTCATCTGTCAGTTATTCAGCATAGCTCGACGATCAACATTAATTCAAAAATCTTAAAGAAAATAGTAGGTACCGACGATGGAAACTGAGCATTAAAATACACAAACGAGACGTATCTGAATAAAATTATTAATTAGAATAGGGATTCCGTTCGTGTAGGGATACACAGAATCCTCGTTCTAAGTAACAAAATACATTTTAAATTTTAAAATCATCCAAATTCAAAATCAATTTGCCGTTCACGTAATGAAATCGCGCCAAAATATATACAACAAAGGAATACAATATAACCCGACTCACCTATCAAGTAAAAAGAATAACCAACTTCGTGGAATGAAGCCGAGAAATACACTTGTCTCTCTCAGTTATACCGAGGGAATGATGCTGTCCCTTTCTCACATCTCACTGGCCTCAGACGTGTGACATCCCGCGGGGTTTAAATGCGGTCTAGGGTTGTGCGTAATGGATTAATAATATTGTTTTTTAAAAGGGTTGTGAATTTTGATAAAAATTAATGGTGTGTTACTAGAATGGACATATTACATGACTGAAGACAGTTTTAGGTCCCCTGATTTCCATACTTTCTGCCACGAAACAACAGTGTCCACTTTGTCCATTTAAAACCCAGCAAAAACTTGATTAAGGTGCGATTGTATCATATTCGTGTATGCTCATTAGCCTCATTAAAGTCAGTCTACTCTAAAATGAAAACAAAAAAGGACAGAAATCATCTCCAATTTCATCCTTAAAGAAAAAACAATGAGGTTTATTTCCCAAAAAAAGTAAGTTTAAAAATTAGATTATTGAGAGAAGAGAGATTCCTACATTTCTTTGTTCTTCATCTTGCCTATCCATTCCAAAGGATAGCGGTTTTAAAAAGTTGAAGAAAGCTTTAGGTACAATAGTTATAGAGTTGAATGAACATAAATAGCATAGTATTGTTAATATTTTTATTGCGGTTTTCCTCATGAGATAAAGGTTTGGGTTACTTAGTTCTAACTAGCTTTATGATAATGTCACGCTAAATAGGTCCATGTATTGGCATTGGCATTCCATATTAAAAAACAAACGTTTGTGTTATTTTTAGTAAATATTGAAGTCGCTTTGAAGCTTTGAAGTCGGTGTTTTTTTATTGGTAAAAATTTGTATTTTTTAATGAGTGACTAGGTCAGATATGATCTAGAGGCCTTTACTTAGCTTTTGTGGATAATAAGACATGAAGATGGACAGTTCTCTTAAAAATTAATCTCACCTCCATGTTGTGCAAATATTGGCCAACAGTCTAAATAAAAGACTTTGATAATGGTGTAATATTTTAGTTATTCAATTTCGAAAAAAACAAGTACATTCGCGGTAATCGGTTGCATCTAATTGATAGGTAACCTTCTCATTTTTGGAAGTGGTTTTAAAATAAGAAGCGTCTCAACCTCAACGATTGATCTGTGTGCCAATAAATAACGAGACACAATTAAATTGTAACGCTTAAACTTACCAGGGAAAATTAAACGTAGCGAATGGCTTAGTCTGTTTTTTCTTCTAAAAAGAGTATACTTAATCAGTTGAAATAAATGTTTCTTTTTTATTCTATTTAAAAACAGATCATGGTCAACTACTTGAACTTTGATTCAATTCTTTTATTATTAAAATATCTGATTTTATTTTTGTTCCAAGTAACGGCTTGACGATTTTGGACATCTTCATTACCAAATAATGCTTTTTTTGCTGATTACTGAAAGAAAGGGAGATTAACTAATTAGTCCATTTGAGCCCATACAACCATTTTGGTCGCTTTGTAGGAACTGGTATCACAATAAGGGTAACATTAGTATTAAGTTGCCTATCTTGCAAGATTTAACCCGAACATAAATACATACATCATCATTTCATCCGTAAGACGTCCACTGCTGAACATAGGCCTCCCCCAATGACTTCCAGATCGATTGATTCTATACATACACATAAATAAAAGCTTGTAAAAATAACCGCTAGAAAAACAGCATCCAAAAGCTATTTAACTAAATTAACTTAAAATAACGAGACAACCCTACCAGCCGCCGCCCTCTCACATAAAATCAATATTTATGGAGGCCGCTTCACCTCTGGATGTACTGTCTCTCAGTTTATCAGTATTACTGCATATCGATTGATGCTAGACCAAACGATACATTTGGATACGTGATACATAGCTACCTAGATAGAATACAGGTAGGTACGCAGTATACGACGCTTTCGGATACTCTCGGATTGATTTGCTGCGGCTTAATATGTATGAGGAGTACGTGGCGCTGCAGTTGTGATTCTGTATTCTCACGATTATTGAAGTTAAGCAACTCTTGACGAGGTCAGTCTACGGATGGGTGAGTATTTGAGGAATTTAGTGTTGAGCGAAGGCAAATTAGGTCCGGGTACAGTATTCTCCATGGATAGACTCTGTATCTATGAAGTTAAACACGGGTAGGAGTTTTTAATTAAATAGATGCGTTTAAAACGTACTGTTAACTACCGAGAAGAAATAAAGATCAAGCATCTTTAATCATCTTTAATCATTTTTCACTCATTTTTAATCATGTAGAGTCTGGCTAATGAAGGCTGACCATACATAAGAGTAGCAAATTTTAAAAATCATACTAAAAACCCTTCTGTAAACACTGAATCTTTAAAAACTTCTTTAGTACTCTTCGCTAAAGCACTGAAGGTTTTCAAACAGAGGTGTATGAACTATTTAAAATAAAATTAGTTATTCAGTTTCAGATGGAGATATTTTAAATTTGCCGTTCTATTGTATGCTCAGCTTTCGTTAGCAGGCTTTAAAACATTTAAACGCGAGTATTCTATACGCAAATGCCAACTGCAGCTGTCATAGACATAAAAATCCGTGGTGAGCTCTTTAACTAGCTCTAGGACAGAACTGGCTGTTTACAAAACGTTATATTTTTTACAAAATAAAAGGACAGGGCTGTTTAAAACAAAAAGACAACGTAAAACGATGGAAGACCATGGACACCGACTCCAAAACGAACGTGTATTCATTTTAGATTTCCATAACCTAAAGGGATATATTAAAAAATAATCCTTAAACCAAAAACACACGTTAATGTCATGTCAAGATGGGCATCATCATAATAAAATACATAGATTAAAAGTTTAATTTTAAAAACATACCAGTTTTGAGGAATTTAAAAAAAAAAGCATTCTTACGTTCAACGGTATTCAAAAATAATATGTGTAGGTACTACGGCATTGATGAGATGTCAAAGTTTAGGGTGACGTTGTATTTTGTATTTTTATCGGATAGTCTTGTTATGAATGGAATATTATAATACCAAGGGATTTTTTTTTTCGAAAAATTTTATTCAGGTAGAATTTTTTACTTAATTATTATTAAATATCAAAGAAAATCGTTGAATAAGTTTGATTTCCTATTATTTCGTATTTTTATTATTTACAACATTTTACTATAATATTTTGAAGAGGTTGACATATCTATTGGATAAAAGCCCCTAAACATAAATAAAGACTGAAAAAAAAAAGAAAACTGAATATGACATGCATAATTATTTTCGTATTCGAAAACAACTA
This sequence comes from Protodeltote pygarga, assembly GCA_936450705.2. NCBI lineage: Eukaryota > Metazoa > Arthropoda > Insecta > Lepidoptera > Noctuidae > Protodeltote > Protodeltote pygarga. The sequence continues at coordinate 4,862,188 of OW388275.2, forward strand.
CTATTAGCAGGTTTTGCTTAACCTTCGTTGTAGTATTCTTGTAAATCTTTGTGACCCTGTAGATTCTGATGTAGTAGTTATTACAATTATTATCTGTATCCTTAACCGATTTCGAACATGGCGTCTACTTCATCAGCGTTTGGCGTATTGGCTGTTACAATTACAATAATATATTTTATAACAAAGCATTTTTTTTTCTAAATTATATTGCCCGTTTCACAATTGATCAAATAATTATCGAAACTTAAATTGACAAAACAAATAGTAGTCACAAAGAGCGCCACTGAGAGAATTTTGGAAAAAACCATTCACTGAACTAAGTGGTCACCCTACAGCTGTACAGACGGCGGCAGCTGCGTCATAGTATCCTATTACATGCAAAAAAAACACACCCTAATCAAAGAATATTAACTAACTAAAATCATCCTTCATAGGTTTCAACAAACATTTCTAATAAATAAACCAGACTATAACTGTCCCACTGTAGGGCAAAGGCCTCTTCTCATACAGAGAAGTATTGAGCATTAATCACCACGATAGCTCACTGCGGGTTAACGAATCCAGACTATTAAGTCTAAGTTTCCTTACGATGTTTTCCTACACCGTTGTCAGTGGTGTCTTAGATTAACTAAGAAAGCACATAAGGGAGGGGGCCTCATTTCCACTATTCACTATTTGAAAATAGGAAAAACGAAAATTTTATCAGCCTGGGGTATTGATGAACAGTCACATTTTGGCATTATATTACATTGAAAAAGTCACATTGGTACATGCCAGGTTCGAACCCACACCCTAGCAGGTCCGTAACCAATGCGCTACCACGACATTAGGTATTATATAGATAGATGCTAGTTAGATAGGTACTTACCTAATAAATTAATTATCACTTACTCCGTGCCTCGGAAAATACGTTAAGCTGTTGGCCCTGCACCTGATCTCTCTCCGGTCGTGTCGGATTTCTGTCGACTATGAGAGTGAGGGAATAGAGAGTGCACCTGTGTTTGCGCACACACTCCATTGAGATTGTCCGTTGTGACCGAAATTTGGTCAGGATTTTTACATGTAAAAATGCCATCAGGTTTATTAAGAAACAGAATGGGATAGAATTTTTGAGACATTTCGTTTTGTTTGACAGTGCGCGGCAAGGAAATACGATTGAACGCGAGTTCTGGTTTGTTGTATATTCTAAGAGTGATGATGATGATGATGATGATGATACCTCCCGACCGATTTCGGTCACGGCGACTGCTGCATTGACCTTTCATTCCTTTTCAAATAAGATTGGATATAACAGCCATGTGAGAGCACACGAACGACAACTATCTGTGCGTCAATTCTAAGAGTATGGCAATGATGATATAGATAGTTTATGGGTCGGAATACATAGGATGACCAACTTTTTATCCTGGGAAAAAACGAAAACTCGGGGGAAAAGCTAGTAAAATCTATTTAATCCGAACTTTCAAAAGCTAAGAGGTCCAAGTGGCGGAGAGTGATAATTAATTTATAAAACGCACATAACCTACGAAAAGTCAGGTGCGCCTTGAGTTCGAACCCGAGACCTCTGACTTGCCAGTCAACGGTCACCACCACTAGGCTATCACGACTCTTATCTAAATAATCGTCTATCAATAAAACAAAATAACTAGCAAGAATAAAAAAAAACTCTAAACTGGTTTTAAAATATTTCTCTGATACGTTCGATTCGAAACAAAAAAAAAACTTGATAATACCCTGTAATGTACTCCACGCATCTTTGTCAACTTCCGTCAATTATGACCAACATAAGTAAACACTGTATAAATAGAATCTTAAGACGTTTCGGAGGTCTTGTTAGCTGGTTGATCCACCTTCACGGGAGCAATGACCTCGCATATGTGACCGCCCTATCAAGACAGCGAATCAATCTGCTATCGATACATGGAATTCATTATCTGATCTGTGCAGTGCTGCTTTGAAATCTAGATTATCTGTGGTCAGAATTTTTATACATATTTTAAAGGCAAATTTTGGCGCGGTGTTTTGAAATTTGAATTATTCGAATCATATTTTTATCTTCTTTTTTTTTAAAGTTCTTTCTGAACTGGATATTATCTTCGACGCTTGCATAAGATAAATATCTTGCATAATTTTACGCATGAAGCTTAAATTTTTCTAATGATTTCTAGATTTATAGTGATTTCTTACTGTACGAAGGACGCACGACTGACGGTAATTTTTTTTCTAATATACCAGAATGTTTTTTTTATCAGAGAGACTGTTTCGGATAAATAAAGTGGCTGTGCTTTGTGGATTTTACTTTTAACGGCAAGACAATGTGCTCAAATAAAAAAAAATATCGAAATGGAGCGTTGTTAGACTTGAAACTTTGTAACCTCCTAGTAAAATGTTTAAATACAATGTTAAAAAATAATAAGTTGCTTCAAGCTCATGTAAGGCGTATGTATTTTACTTATTGCTTAAGCTATGTTAATAGATGATCATCCTCATCATCCTCCTAGCCTTATTATTCCCAAACTTTGTTGGGGTCGGCTTCTAATCTAACCAGATGCAGCTGAATATCAGTTTTCCACGGAGCGACTGCCTATCTAACCTCCGCAATCCAAAGAGATACGATATTCTAAAGTTAGATTAGTTGTCAGGATTTTATTAGGGCTCAGTACTGACTCCCAATATCGAGTGTCAAAGATCTACATGACAACTGGAGCTAACGGCTTAACGTGCTTTTTGAAGCACGGAGCAGTTGATAATTAATTTGTAATACATATCCCCCGAAAGTAGTAAACTTAGTAGGAGTGACCTATCAGGAAGTCAAAAGACAAGCGGAGGATAGAGAGAGGTGGCGATTGCTGCACCGACAAGAGCCTAGCTCTTAAATATTCTTATATTAGAAGAACTTCCGAAAATAATTTGGTTTGAACCCATGAGAATGAGACCTCTAACTTGCCATTCAACGGTCATACCACTAAGCTATCACACCTCTCTCCTTATGTTAATAAAACATGACGAACTAATGACAAATTGGTTACCAGTTACCATCCGGATGTCTGTGAAGCACAAGAGTTCCAGATGAAAGCAGCGTCAGGCATACGAGGCCGACAAGAAGCTGATCTAGACACCCATCTAGTCCAGTGAGACACTTGCCCATCACATACAGTTAACACAGAATGTGATGGGCAAGAAAATAGTGTAAAGACTATTTTGTTTAGATTTTTAGTTTTTTTTTTATATTTGTTTGTGTCTGTAAATGCTGTGTCGAAATAAATGTCTTTTCTTTCTTTCTTAAACTTTCTTTCGATTGGTGATTAGGCTGGAACTACGGGGTTTCCATGGATCTCAGGGCTCTGGACACTAGCCCACAGTGGCTAATGGAAAAGAAACCAACCCACTGCAGAGCAAAGGCCTTTTCTTATACAGAGAAGGATCGGGCACTAATCACCACTCTATCTCTAATGTGATAGCCTAGTGGTATGACCGTTGGACTGCCAAGCCAAAGGTCGTAAGTTCCAAACCCAGGCAACGCATCTCTGACTTTTTGGATTCATGTGCGTATTAGAAATTAATTATATCAATTGCGGAAACGGTGAGAGATTTTTCATCGGTGTGTTAAGCCATGTTAGAGGCCTATGGGTGGTTTAAACTCTGACACAAAGTTGTTCACTAACCATACGACAAAGACGACCATTCTAAGATTCTAACTCACTGCGTGTTGGCGATTTCAGACTATGAAGTCCAGGTTTCCTATTAGGACATTTTTGGTGCACCACTTTGCAATCAAAATGCTTTGAACGATACGTGCGTAGAGACGGGGTTTAGTTCTACGTTCGGACGCCGGGTGCAAGCGATTCTAACCTTAAGAGTGGTGCACCGGCTTTGTCCACGATAATACGTAGGTATACCAGGTTCGAACCCACACTTGCTTGCAAAGCGGGTCCGACACCAATGCGCTACCTCGACTTGTAATATAACACTACACAATTCCAGTTAATGTTATGTAACGTCGAATGTTAGCCAATCATCCCTTAATAATTACAGTTTCGCAATAAAATAGGTACCTTACCTCAGGCCTCACCCCATGGTAAAGTTACGAAGGCAAATATAACGCTAGCTCCTTGTTGGGTAAACAGGAAGGCCCGCATGTCAAACAGAGGTTTTATTTTACCTTATTTTGTTAAAACGCGTGGGTGTGGGTTCGAACTTAACAAATACCAATGCAACTTTTTCTTCTCTTGTCTGGATGTTTGTCTATGGAAGAAGGAGAACTATATGGGTTCTCCTTCTTTCACGTAAAACCATCCTGAAAATCATCATCCTCCTAGCCTTTTATTTCCAAACTTTGTTGGGGTCGGCTTCTATTCTAACCAGATGCAGCTGAATATCAGCGGAGAGATTGCCTAACTGACGCCCGAAACCTCAAAGGGATACAATATCCTAAAGTGAGATCAGTAATCAGGATTTTATGAGGGTACTGACTGACTCCCTATATCGAGTGTCAAAGATCTTCATGACAGCTTGGGCTATCCTTGGCTGGGGCCAAAACGGCTTAACGTGCTTTCCAAGGCACGAAGCTGGTGATGATTAATTAATAATACGCACATAACTTTCGAAAAGTCAGAGCTGCATGCTTTGGGTTCGAACCAGAGACCTCTGACATGCATGTCAACGGTCATACCACTAGGCTATCTCTGCGATTAAACCATGAAAATATATATTTTAAATTGTATAGTTAGCACGGTAAGTAGTTAATGAAGAAACTTAGGTCTAAATAACATAATGACTTGAGGATTGATCCATCAGTCGATTTTCGATTTTTTAAACGCAATTATCTCAAAACACTGCTTTTGGAGATGATACCCTTTTGTTTGTGACGTGCGAGTTATAGGTACCTAAATGTTAGTTGTTTCCTACAAACAGTTAACTAATAGACTAAAATGCGTCCAATATGCTTCGCTATTAGCATCGAGTTATTCTTATCTAAGTTTCATTGTTCAAACAGGATTTACGCCATTCTGTATCCGACGCAACACCAGGTAGACAGCCCGGTGAAAAGAGACAAAAACCAACGCCATTGCCATCGCCGACCGCTACATTTTAACTTGGACGTTTAGTATGACGGACTTTCTCACAAATAGACCAATCAATACATTAACAGTCAAATAACCTTACATATCAAAATATACTTGGAAACGACAAAAAACAACGCCACCGTCGCATTGGACGCGAAAAAATAGCCTAATAACATGTGCGATAAGTGTATGAAGTGTGTTTTAACAACAGGACGCTACATCGGTTAGGCTTTGAGCGCACGGGGACGCGACGCGTTGTAATCTGCGATCAAAATGGAAGCCGTCGGCCATCTTAGGTCTGCCGCGAGCGAGAGAGCGGTCCGCTGCGGGAATTTGGGAAATTGGTGTTTTTTTCTGTTGTAAAGAGAGCAGTATATAAGAGGTCGGTAGGCAGAGGACAGGGCGGGCGAGCGGGGGGAGTCTCGGCACGGGCAAAGCGGTGTGAAGGGAAAGAACTGCGGTCGGCCCGCATAGCGTTATCCGTCCCGCGATATGTCGCGAGATATTTTGCTCGTAAATCAATGTCGCTTGAATATTTTGATGTTTTCCGTTTTTAATAAATTGGGGATCGATATTTATTTTTAAACTAGGTTTTATTTAAATGGCGGGTAAATAAATGTCTCATTTACCTATATGAATTTGTGTAAACTGACTGAATAAATAAATAGTACGTACAATTTGTATAAGTACCTATTCACGAGAATTATTTTTACAAAGCAAGTAAAAGTAGGAAAATGCTTTTTTAATTAATCTTCCAACTTGGTTAAATAGGCTGCAAATTGTATTGCTGGATGCAAACGAAGTAAACGCAAACGTTCGTTGCTCACGAATCATAAACAAAACATAAAAAAGCATTAAAGCATAAACAAAAGAGAAACAGACGTGGGCCGACCGGTGGCGAACTGACATTTTTAAATTAATGTAGGTAGTCATAAAATCCCTTTGACATTGACAGCTGTCAATTAATCTTCTAGACTTCTACATAATTGGCTTCGTCTGCAAGTCAGCATTCGATATAAGCACGAAGGACAGGTTTTAAGTTTTTTATAGCTAGTTGGCGTTGTCATCGCACACCCCAAAATAAAATGCAGCCTAATAGATTATGCAAAACTCTTAGTAGCATAGCCCGCATAGGGGCTGGCATGAATAGTTCAACAAACTATAACCCCATTCTCGTGCGTTATTGTTTTCACAGGCAGATATTCTACGAGGTTGGGCTTGCGACATATCTCGGGACGGGCATCCGTTCTGCTCGCGCCTCGTGTACCGGCCACCTATCTTTCATTGCACGTACGCGCGACGCGCGGGGGGGCGGGCGCCGCGCGGCATACGCGGGGCCATCTTGCTAGCGATCGTCGAATTGCTCGCGTCTCCGACTCACAAATCGGTTTTAATTCGCACTAATTAACAGTTAAACACAATAAAAACAATATAAATAAGTGTCGTAACACATCTAATTAGTGTATAGAACGTTGTGATCTGAAACATTGTTGACATAAATTGTGTGTTGTTGTTTTATGTGTGTGTGTGCATTCCAACTGTCTAGGTGAGTAGTCAGTAGTCTTTGTGCGCGACAATTATCATTCTGATCGATTCGACCGGCGCGGGGGTGTGCACCCGGCCCGTTTTATATCTTTTGTTGTTTTGTAAATCAATAATTTTAGTGGCGGCTAGCTGTGTCCCTCGCGTTCTTAACACAATATTCGTGTGACGGCGAGGTGTTGCCGCGAGTTTTGCAACAGTTCCAATATTCGTGATTCTATAACGTGCATCGATTGAATTGGCCGTGCGAAAGTTTGTTCTCTAACTGCTAATTTTATCGAGTGTTAAGTGATCTACATATCAGGTATACTATACTCCGATACTTACTTACATTTTTATTTTTATTGTGACTGTTTCCTTCTTCCCCTGTTTTCTATAAATATTAGTGGCAGGTGTGGTAATACAGTTGGTAAATCACAACCAACGTTGCAGTTGCAACGTCTCGTCTAATATTAGACCAGTTTTTGTTTCTTAGGCAAGCGGTTTATGCAGTTAATAGGTTTATAAAATGTCCAGTCACTAGTGACTGCTTGACATGACAACGCTTTGATATTATGAAGTACTATGAGATAAGATTTAACTTTGTATTAGGTCATCACACTGTAAGTACCTATCTAACTATAATATTTCGTGTTTCGATATCTACAGATGAATAAGTGGGGTAATGCATAGCGATACTTCAAAAAGGATTGTAAACCAAGCTGTTTTGTGCACAGCAAATAACAATCGATATAAAAGAAAAAAGCAACAGTTGTTATTAGTTGTTTATGTCTACTAATACGTGGTCAGTTGTCATTAATAATAAATTATGTTATTACTCCATGCAGTGCTAATGCTTAACACTCTTATCACAAGTTTTAATTACTTCTATACTCATAATAATCTGAACGCTTAACTATGAGTACAAAAATATTCATGCCTAGAACTCACTTATTAAAATTTACATCATCTAGGTATTAATTTATACGAAAAACTACGGTGCAAACATTATGATAATCGTTCCACGTAATCCAAACTATGTTTAGCATTATCTCATTTCTCTGTGGTAATTTAAAAAATAAATTAAAAAGTTCTTAGTAAAAGAGGTCGACACTAAAAAGTAGGTAGTTATTGTTGTAAAATGAATGATAATAGTAAAACAAGGTCATTAACACCATTCATTCATAATACCGTAGTTTTACTAGATTAAATTTATAAACATACCCTCCTACGTATCTGTAAGTATGTATGTATACAATATACTATGTAACGATAAAGTCGTTGAATCATGTAGATAACAAGGAAATGTTAATTTAAAACAATAACAAAAGACTTTATGGAACGCGGCGGAATCTGAATGGAAAAAGAGCAATATTCAAAATTCGAACGCGTCTACCGTAATGGCGGATACAAGCACATCGAGCATGAAATACCTAATTGCATTCGTTCACGACCGCGCCTTGTGAACGGCCTCTCCGGCATATTAGCTAGACATACCCATGTACTTTAGAGTTACTGCCTATCGTTATTACCCGAATACGTGAAATTGTGTGAACTCGATCTCCGAGCGAGAGGTGTGCTGCGTTCATCTCAAATTTGTCGCGTTGCACTCAGACAAGACGGGTCATCGTTGATTTTTTTTACCGACATTCGCTCGAGGTGCTCTCGACCGCTTATTATGCGACCAACGAGAAACGTCAGTCTCCAATTTGAGTGAATGTAATTATAAATGTCGTCCATAAATTGTCCGGGTTACCATTTAAATGCTGATTCATCAGACTTTATGGTTCGCAAGATTTTTATCGCTTCGAACCGGCTAACGTTTTTTTGACAGGCATTCGTTTGTTTATTATTCAGATGTAAAAAGTGATTCAGTGTGGTTATTTATTGCGAATTTCATCATTGTGACAAAAGTATTTTAACTAAAATGACATAATTATGAAGTAGTTCAACGCAGCTGTAGGCAAGACAAAGAAAAAGAAAAATGTGATGGCTCTTATGGCTAAAAGAAGTCAACGACATAGGAAATCGGATCGGAGAGAGTTCAAGGAACTGACAATTTTGTGCTCTACAAGGCACAACTTACTTTATGTCAAGGTGCGTGCCATAAGTATGAACTTAGGACCTCCAGTATCCAGCCAATTCACGTCAAAACCGGATCACGGATCTGGAAATAGAACCCAAGACTCCGGTTCAGATCCCATCCTTAGGATCTTAATCTGGAAAGCTAAATACTAAAGTAAATTTAAATAAAAATAATTACTATATTTTACCCCCATAATGGATGGAATTTTCAAAAATCCTTCCGACTTCCGTTGTTAGCAAATATTATGTAGGTAAGGTACCAGAATATCGAGATGCATCATGCGGAACGGATCTCGCGGGATTTGCGTTTTGCGGGATTGAGCAGAAATTAATTTTTGTGCTAGGTACCTTTTTGACTTTTGACAAGAGCGATAATTAGATTAATTTTTGGGGCGTGCGGGAGATTTTTCTCGACCGATTTCTTATTTTTTGACAGTTGCAAAGTAACGACGTGCAAACATCAAGATGCGTAGGGAATGGGATTAACTACACTTATTCAGTTTAATTAAATTTCTGACAATAGAAAAAAGCAGTTTGTATGAAATATTTTGTTTGGATCCCGAAAAGCTGAATGATCTTCACACAAATCTTGAGTTTTTTGTTGACAAAACCTGAATAAGTGTAGTTAGTCCCTTATGCTCCGAATTTAAGTAAAAACGAATACCTATTTTCTAATGATCATTAAAGTTCGAGAAACGAGACAATAGAAAATTGATTGTTACGTTCTGCTAGAATGCAAAAGATCTCTCATAGGTTTACTTACTATTGTAAATTGTTTATAAAGTAATGATATTATTATCTATGCTTTAGTTTACGAGGTGAGGTGCCGTGTAAACAATGAACAGAATAACCATTTTGTTTAGTTAGTTATTGTTTAATTTTCTTTATAATATTATACAGACTTACTGCTCTTTGAAAAATGTAATATCTGCTACGTAATTGCGATTTTCACTGCACCTTGCGGGGATCCCAAATCCTGCTGACACTTGGAACCAGCGGGACTGAGATTATTCTTCTGTCGAAAAACGGTTTTGAAAGAATTATTTTCCGTTTCCGATACTGGTTATGAAACTTTCGTTTCGAATACGGCCGAAACGGAATTTTAGTCCCAATACCGGGATGATGTCTATATTCGTCTTTCCCCTCAGCTCCAGTCTCCCACGGGACATCGCATCATACTGCCAGCTTCTCCTTATCTCGTAGACATCCGCCCTGCTCGGAAACGGTTCGCTTCTACCTTTCTCATGCATACAGCTAAAAAGTGGAATAACATTCCTGCGTCTGTAGGGATGTTCAAATCAAGAGTGAATCATCTTAAAGGCAGGTGTTAGCCTGCAACTTTGACCTCAACACCGCTTACCATCAGGTGGATTTGATACTATAGAAACCCCTCATAAAGTTGTCAGATATTGACAGAATGACGCTCGATAGATACTGGAACTCCTAAACATAGTCCCGAATTTGCTGTTTTAGCAGGGTTAGGTTAGGTTGTTCGCGGAAGTATGCGAAAAGCGTTCCCGCGTTCTTGTCATTTTGCGAAAGAGGAGTGTCAAGGGGTTTTAGTCGGTTGTCTCTAGTAGGGCGGAGAGTCCGAAATAACCGTGTCGCATACCCCGAGCGGGAAGGTATGCATAAGACGCATTTTCCCTACAAAAAATGGGTGAGGTTAGGTTAGGACCGCAATTATTTTTCTTTTTACTTCCAAATATGTCCAGCTAGAAGCAGGATCTGTTTAGGAACTTTTCTTTCTAGTCGTGAATGTTATTTTGTAAGTAAAAGCGTCCCCTGGAAATGCTCGGTTGTAAATGCCACGGTTACCCATCCAATGAAAGACCAGACAGTGCGTTGCTAGACTTCGATATCCGATCCTAGGCCGGCTATGGGCTTTGAACAGACCATACCGGTTTTTGTTGGGCTCTAGATCATCTGACATTTTGATCCTCAATCAATATAGGTATTATTTTAATTGATCATTAATAATTTGATATATTAACAACATCAACGTAAAATATTTATTACACATGGTAGAAACGTGTTCTAATATCACCTTTATAATCCAAATAGTATTATTATTATAGTAATAAAACTATACGTATAAACCTTTGACTTTGCCTATTAAATTTAAATTATACTGTGTTGCGAATTATTGTAGGTATTATTGGTACCATATTAATGGAATAATAATACAACTATTGAATAGAATTCCTTAACCAGAGTATGATGATAAATTAATTATCACTCTCCGTGCCTCGGATAGCACGTTAAGCTGTTGGCCCCGGTTGTCAATTGTAGATCTTTGACAGTCGTTACGGGTAGTCAGAAGCCCGAAAGTGTGACAACCAGTCTTACCAAGGGGTATCGTGTAACCCAGTATCTGGGTTGTGGAGGTCTGATAGGCAGTCGCTCCATGTAAAACACTGGTATTCAGCTGCATCCGGTAAGACTGGAAGCCGACCCCAACATAGTTGGGAAAAGGCTAGGCAGATGATGAGTATGATGATGTCCCTATACCGTGTTAGAAAAATGACGTCTAAATACTGAAAAGCTAGCCAAATACGTTTCAAGTCCAAGCAGCTTCTAATAGGGTAATTTCTTAGAAAAACGTTAACATTTTCTTAATGAACCATCTCTCTCCCAGAGATTCTCATTGAGTCTCGCAAGGACGCCAGCGTCCAGACACAATTGATTTCCTTTTGTGTCTCATTTCTTGGTATTAGAAGCTTTAAAATCGATTTGCTAGCTTCGGAGAGAAAAAGAATAGAGAAATTGAGAAACTCCTTCTTTTTAAAGACACCATAAGCGCAAGCACAAAGGGAATCGTACAAAAACTCCAGAAACAACACTTTTCTATGAAAGGGGGATCCCCTTTCTATTTCAATTAACTTTATTATATTTTTATTATAATATTTGTTGTTATAGCGGCCACATAGTAAAGACTGAAAAAAAAAATATCTAAGGATACAGCCAGACAGACATAGACGGACAGCGAAGGCTTAGAATTTGGGTTCCATTGGTGCAGATTCCAAAATATCGGTGGTAAACCTTAATTCAAAAATATGTCTCTGATTCGCTTCAAAAAACTCCTAGTACAGTCAACCGCACATCAGTGGTAACAATTTGACATTGACAGCACCCTTATTACGTAGCAGTAAAGGCTATTTTTGTAGTTTAGTGTCACTACTGTCATGCGGTTGACCGTACAAATGCGCTCATAATCAAACTACCCTCAACATAAGTTAGCAATGGGTAGCAATCATCAATCGCTACAGAATAGAGCGGCTATAATCATAATCGTCCTATGCATATTATTAACTCGCATTCATAAAGATTAAAGAATGTCATTATGTTCATGTGAATTGGAATGAGGAATGACGCAAGCGCTAGAGAGTTGCCGATGAGCGGCCGACTTGCAGAAGGACTGATCTGCCAAAGAAAAATTGAAATTGCTGAGTCGGTTTTAAAAGGTGGTGTGAATAGCCTGGCTTGTTGGGGACTTTCCTGAGGTAATATCGGCTTGAAATAGATGAATTTCATTCATGGAGGAATTGTCTTATCAACTTACATACTTTAATTATTTATCAATTTCTCCATGAATGAAATTCATCCATTTAATAATAAAAAGTTATTATAAAGTTGCCAAATAAACTATTTGATCTGAATATTTCGACTTAAAGTTGAAAATAAATCTAACTAAAAGAGCTGTAGGTAGTACTGGAATGCTTTAAGTAAAAATCAAAGATAAAAAGTAAAAATCAAAGATGAAAAGTAATAATCAAAAATGAAAAGTAAAAATCAAAGATGAAAAGTAAAAATCAAAGAAAAAAAGTAAAAATCAAAGATGAAAAGTAAAAATCAAAGAGGAAACGTAAAAATCAAAGATGAAAAGTAAAAATCAAAGATGAAAAGTAAAAATCAAAGATGAAAAGTAAAAATCAAAGATGAAAAGTAAAAGACAAAGATGAAAAATAAAAACAATTACATACTTCTCATTACAAGCAAATGTTAATGTTGTTGATGTTATCTTGTATTAATAAAGAAAGAAAGAAAAGAAACTGTTTAGGACTCGGTCAGGTAAATAATGACCTATTGTACCTGTGCGAGGCCACAAAAGGTACCCCTCAGCATTATGCTGCAGCAAAAATATTAAATGCTGCAGCGCTGGTATTCTGATGAGTCCTGTAACTAAACCTAACTAAAAAATTCACAAAAAGGTTAAGCTCAATTTAGCTACGGAGCGGAACAAAAGTGAATGGAATTGACATAACATAATGATTTTTATGTCAATCGTGTAACGTACAAACTAACTCCGCCGATGGCAGCTGTGGAAATTCCCGAGAATGCGCCAGAATTCCCTGGAAAACGCGAGAATTATTTATCTAGGTATTTTGTTTCGTTGCTGAATTGACTTAAAGTTCTTTATGCTTTGGCCAATTCTGTTCGCTTCCATTCCGTTTAAACGGAATAAAGATTTTTGATTATTTTAGGGCGCCGTCAAATATTTAGTTTTCCAAAAGGGATCCGTCGCCAAAACAGTATGATAATCGCGGCTATTGAAGATAAAAATCTGCAATGATCAGCCGTTATAATCTTGGTCTGTTCTGCAAATAATCATTTTCTCAGTAACACAATTACAGTTATGTAGATACTCACAAACGCTAAGCTACCTCGCTTACACAGTGTCATCATACAAATACACAATAACTAAACGCTGTGTTGGTAGCTGGAAAACGAGTAAAGAGCCTTGTCCTAGTTTGGAGGCATGTATGGCGCTCTAAAAGACATGTGAAGATCGAGCGATCTATCATTAACACATAGAATATTGAACGGTGTTTTCATTTGATACCATTAAAAGATTAGTCACATTTTCTTTGTCGTACAGTTGATGACTAACTAACGACGCCATTGATCAATATTAATTTAAGAAAAAATGGGATATTTACTAGAAATCGAACTCCGCCTTTAAAACTTAAAGTCATCATTTAATTTATTTATCACTTACTCCGTGCCTAAGAAAACAAGTAAAGCCCTTGGCCCTGCGCTTGATCTCTCTCCAGTCCGATTGCCGTCCCACTGGACTATGAGAGAGAGGGAATAGAGAGTGCACCTGTTTGCGCATACACTTGTGCACTATAAATATATCCTGCGTTGGCTAATCTCCGTTGAGATTGGCCGCTGTGACCGAAATTCGGTCAGAAGAACATTATTATTAAAGTTATCAACCCCCAAACGCTTATAGGCTGATCAAAAACGATCGCTAAGCGTAATTTGAAATATTTCAGTAACAATTTTCAAAACACAATTTTATAATATTGCACACAAGTTTGTTTGTACAGATGTCTATTGTTTACAGAATAGATTTGTATCAAAGAAGGTACGTTTGAGTCAGTATTCATAAAGATAAACATTCCTTCAGTAACGTGTAGTTGAGGCATATCAATCAGTATGACAGTCTGTAAAATACAATCATTTGTTATCAGTATAATAATCTTTAAACTTCTGCATTTAGAAATTTCAAACTTAAACGAACGAGCGAATAGGGTAGTTCCACCCTCATAGAATATCAACGTGATATAACCGTATTCGTATTGTTCTATTCCATAGTCAGTGAGAACTTCGAAATCTTAACCCCCCTCTATAATCCCTCTTTCACGATATCCCCTCCCATTACATAATCCCGTACACGTCGAAAACGCGTTATTGAACTGGCAGGAGTGGACCCCGCGCCTTGCCCTTCTCTGCATGACGTCACGATGCTGGCTGCGCGGCTCATGTTGTTTGCAACGTAAATCTATTTATCTGTTGAATAGGTCTGTCTTTGATCTTGCCATTTTCCTCGATTCTGTGCTAATAGGATCCACATATTCCCTGAAACTCCTTGTCGTCGACCTCTCGTGGTACTGGCCGCGGTCAAGGCTCGGCATTTCCTTTCATCACGTCTTGCACAAGTACATGTTAAATTCCTGATGCGACCTCCATGTTCCTTACATAGTAAGCAAAGAGGAAATCTTAAAATCAACCCCAAGGGCTGCTGATCTGAAACTAATTGTTCCGAAATATACAAACTGCTTGTAACCACTCGCAGACCTAAAAAGTACTGTCTAAATCAATCAATAAATAGAAAATAGTATAGCGACTGAAATTTCATAACAAAACATCTTTTTGGTTAGTCGGTTAAAAATAAACAAAACATAACAAGCCAGAGTTTCAAACAACAAAACATCACGTACGCGCGTATCGTGCATTGCCCTTTTAGACTAGAAAAGACCCGTGAAAGTACTTATAAACTGTTCAATGGATGTAAAAGTATGACTAATTCGACTATTATAGTACACAGTATAATGAAAAAGTAATTTGAAACGAGCCATTCATAATATAGCTTTGGTTCTAACTTTAGATTCTAAATAAATCGACGTATTTGCTGCGAAGTCGAAAAGCGGATCTAACCTAACCCTGGGTGGGTTAGGTTAGATCCGCTTTTCGACTCGACCGACTTATAGGGCAGGTTAGAGGGCGCTATCTTCGAATGCCCTGCAATAATACTCAAGTTACTGAGCAATTGCTTCTCTTATTAATAGAGGTAGGAGACCTTGGTGTTTAATTTTAAATAAGAACTCAATCGGAGATTGACTAGTAGTAGCAGCTTTACTGTACTAGCTCCCGGGATGGATTCCCAGATCGCAAAAAAGCTGAAACTGTAAAATCTTCGCCAGACTTTGCGATAAATTTTTGATTTATATCCGCCATAGAACAATATTAGGTATTCTGAAATTTTCTGTTAGTTACCTATTACAGTTGAAACGAGAGAGCCTACGGTATAACAGATAGACGGAGCTGGTAGGCTTAGTTATCGGATCTCGTTAGAAACCTTTGTGTAAGGAATCTCAATAATATATCTTTCTTTCGTCAAAACAACATCCGAATACAAAATCTTGCAGATAATACTTAAAACCAATTGAATTTAAAACGTCTAGTTCCTCAAAAGAGGTGGAATGTCGTCGTTTTACCGGACAAGGAATGCACTTCACAAAAAGTATCGCCAGCCAGTGTCGGCGTTCCGTAGCCCATCTTTGATTTTGCTTTTTTGAATTTTGTATGGCAATTTTTGGTAGTTTTGTAAAATAACCGTTTCGTAATGTAGCTTAGTGGTGTGCATATATGTATGACTCAACTCAACTCAGTATCGATGATGAAGACGATCTTCAAGCCAAAGCCAATTTCTGTCGCCATTCTTCCAATCTGCTCTGGATAGATCTCAATTTCATCCTCACCAACCAATACAATGCCAATCAGGAAATAGCATTCCCCCAGAGTGCCTCCTGGACGTCTGACGTCAAAGCTTCCTTTATCAAACAGAAACGGGCTTAAAGTTGACCCTTGAAGGACACCAACAGCCTTATTAAAAGTCAGAGGTGCGCACCTCTGACTTTTCGTATCGCTTTGGGATCGGATTCGAGACCTCTGATTGTCAGTCGACGGTCATACCACTAGGCTATCAGTGCTATAGTCTTGAGAATAAAATACATATTTCAAATAGCACAATCAGGAAACCATAACTCCTCAACCTTTCACGCGACTTCACATGGACACATGCGATTTATTCATTAAAATTCAGCGTTATAACCTTTGTTCTGCATAGCAATAATGTGCTATTATTTCAACTAGATATTACTGTTGAGATTATGGGCAAATACCTACAATACCTGCATTGGGAGAGGTCTATGTTCAGCAGTGGACTTATGAGTCAGGCTGATGATAAATGATGATGATGATGATTAATTTTTTAATAGTATTACTGGAAACCTTGAATGTTATGCTTACACCACTTGAAAATGCTAACCAATCAAATTAGACAAATGCTAGATTATCAGACCAGCCACTGCAGCATGGCGCATTTTACTAAATACTACAGCATTATGCTAAATTAGAAGCTTTTTCAGTCTAGCATAGATGGTTTTTTTTTTAAATAAAAGAAAAAATCTTTAACAATATTTTTTTTTTTTTTTTTTAAGTTGAAGTTAATAGGGACGAAAGAAAGTACGAAAGGAAGAAGAAGATATTATGTCCGTTTCTGTACACCTGACAAGGCAAAGTTTCAGGACGATTGGTTCTCAGTACTGCAAGCAAACAAACTTACTTTCTTTACAATATTAGTAATCCAAATCCAAACTATAATATTATAAATTCGAAAGTAACTCTGTCTGTCTGTCTTTGCTTCACGCCTAAACTACTAAACCGATTTGTGTGAAATTTGGTACAGACATAGTTTGGAACTTGAGAAAGGACATAGGATAGTATTTATTACAAAAAATAAAATAAAAAATAAAATTTATTCCGGACATACAGCGCCATCTATTGGTCAAGAGTCGAAGTCACTATTCCACGCGAACGAAGTCGCGGGCAAAAGCTAGTGATGTATAAATGTATAAAACTCTTAAAAACACAGAATTTCAACACGCTTGCCAAGACAGTTTAAACTATGCCACCCGATTTGGATTGGTACGATTTTTACCTTTTTTTAATATTTACTAGTTGTTCTGGTCGCCAAGAATTTAAACGATAATTATACCATTAATTACCTATGTAAATAATTGATATTTAGTATCATTGGGACAGCATCCGGCCAGTTATTTGTTGTGAGCTGTTAAATCTGTATCTTGATAGGTGTACGGATAATGGCGCCGACACTCACTAACCGCTATTTCGCTCGTTCGTTGACATACAACAACAAATAATAATAATTTATTTATTTATTTTAGCCTGTATCGTCCCACTGCAGCGCACAGGCCTTCCCTCCCTAAATAAATAATAAAAATTAAATTAATAACTAAACAAAGAAGGTCCTTTTTCGAGTCCGACTCGCATTTGGCTAAGTAGGTAGGTAGATAGTTTTTTCATTAGAAAAAACCCAAATCTTGCTTCAGATTGCCACTATTTAAAATTGACTAATGAACGATCATTTTGACTCAATTTAACATTCCACTAGCTGATTCAAGTGTGAGATAAGACTTTGTGTTATTGAAAACCTTTGTACACAATCAACACATCTTTAAATTGTATAGGATTTCTAAAAAGCGAAACTGGCTACATCGTATGCAAATCTAGGTCGATAGCGTCGGTACTGAGTCGGTCTCTAAGCAGGACTGATTGTACTCGGCTATGAACTCGGTACCGCTAGTATTACTGTGGTATATGATTTTCAATGTGTTTTACATTTAAATTGCCTTATTAAGCGTGGTGCAGGAGTGTAACGTCTTGGGTTCAGTGCAGATCGAACTGCATTGCGTATGTGTTCCTACACTGGTTTTTAATTCGGCGAAAATATTGTTGAAGTTTAGATGAGAGGAGGAATTTTCTCTTTTGGCTAGACTCACAGTGAGCCTTCAGTCGTCCACCTTTCGATAGAGTTACAAATAAAAAATATTGTATGTATTGCGTGCTGTCGGGAATAGGGTTGCCAGATGTAAGGCTTTAGCCGGACGTGTCAGGCTTTTTACAGTCGTGTCCGGCCAAATATACAAGGTTATTTGTAAAACACCAGCATCCTTAAAAGGGGTAATTAAACTCATCATTATGAACAACTTTTACTATGGGACCAACCCTGAAATCGCAAAAAAAAATCAGCTGTTCCATACATTTTGTTGAATCATGTGAACATAAATGTAGGGAACAGCTGATTTTTTAAATATCCAGCTTTTGTTAGGTTTTTGGTCAACCCCACCCCGCCAAAAGATTCCGAACGAAACGAAAGACACGCGGACAAGCATGTCTCGCGATCTCGCAATGTAGCCAATAAATAGCCATACAAATACATAGCTCCTTTTTTGAAGTCGGTTAAAAAGATTTATTGCAATGAATTGCGCAGTGCTCTAAAATAAATACTAAAGAACAAATTTAAAACTACCGTTTGTTTTATGAGGAGATCGTTATTATAATCGAAGATGACACACATCACTTATTTTAGGAATCGAACGGAAACAGACGTATCCAATGATCCATTACTTTTGTACGGTCATAGACAAATAGATGTAACTGTCATATACCTTGTATCTATAGTAATAAGTTAGATTTTCCATTAACAGCGCCGTCAGATGCAGGAAATCACATCAAAAAGTTCAAAGCAGAGTACATCCTGGATCGCTGTTAGTTTTGCTAATGAAATCATTTTAACATAGATTTAGTTTTTTTTTATTGATCTAAGATGAGAAAACAGTATGAGAGTATAAGTAATAAAGTATTTGATTTCGACTAGATAATATCGTATCCCTTTGGGTTGCGGAGGTCAGACAGGCAGTCGCTCTGTAGTTCCTTTTTACATTTCGTGCACAAAAATGACTATTATTGTATTTTACGCAAAAATCCTAATTAATTTAAATTGGGTATAATTTAAACGGCCACCAAAAATATTTTTAAGAGTTTAAGCCTAGGCACCAAATATTATTTTTGGTTACCAAAATGGATAAATGGTCACCAAATTCTATCCAACTCAAAGATTAATATTACTACCAAAAATCTTACTCCAAAATAGTAAGACGTCAACTAAAATACATTATTTGATCCCAGACTACTTTATGGTGCTAGCAAACTATTGTTACCAGGAGAAACTGGATGCAATCTGGACTTTAGGGCACCCCGACTCGGACAGGTTAGGTTAGAAGGGGATGGCGGGGTTGAATAGACCCCGCCATTCCCTTCGTGGTTATTTTTTTATAAACCACCCAGAAGTAGGAGCCCCGCTAAGCGGGGCTCCGTCGACCAAGCCAAAAAAGGATTCATTTCATAATATTTTAGGAAACGTTATTTGGTGACCATTTATCAATTTTGGTAACCGTTTAGATTTTTTTTGGTTGTAAAATAGGTACTTTTTTGGGTGGCGTTTAAACACAAGCCATTTAAATTAACAAAAGTCGGTTTTATTCTTTTTTTGTTATTTTTTTTTTATCCCTCAGCCATCGACTGCACGTGTAAACAAAGCAATATTACTTATCCTACGACAATTATTCTGCTATTATCCTACGAGGAGTTCCGTTCCATAACTCGTAAGTCCATGATCAGATCATGACAATATTTCTATGGGACCAATTTGAGAATATGTTCTTTCAAACCAAAAAAGATTTTTTTAAATCGGTCCACAATTGACTGAAAAATTGGTCAACATACAAAAAAAAATACATACAGCCGAACATAGAACCTCCTCCTTTTTGAAGTCGGTTAAAAAGCGTCAGACACAATTCGTGTCGTGATCACATGTGACGTAACAACACAGTAAGCATAAGTAACTGCAACAGCTACGTCAAACACGTAAACTACTGAATGTGACGTCACCAGAATTATTAATTAGGAAATTTTTATGAATAAAAACTTGTATTTTTATGTTGAAACAGATCTATAGGCGCGCTTCTATAGACTCTTCGTACAACAGCATGTCAGCTAGGGAAATGTAGAGCTATCGAGCTCTACATTTTGCTTACACATTTGTTACACATCGGTGTAGCTGTATGAACTAGTCATGGTTATTTAAATCGCTAATAAATTAGAAATAATAAATGTAAGTAGGAGGTACCTAAGTCTATCGGTGGCGGAGAGACAATTTTTACAAGAAAAGCCGGAGCCAACAAGGAGAAAAACCAATCGCATTATTGACTGTGCCATTTTTTAATGAGAAGCCCGTAGGAATTGTGGTTAGAGTCGTGATAGCCTAGTGGTGGGGACCGTTGACTGGCAAGTCAGAGGTCTCGGGTACGAACCCAAGGCGCGCACCTATGACTCGTTCGTAAGTTATATGCGTTTTATAAATTAATTATGACTCTCCGTGCCTCGGATAGCACTTTAAGCTGTTGGCCCGGCTGTCAATTGTAGATCTTTGACAGTCGTTACGGGTAGTCAGAAGCCCGAAAGTCTGACAACCAGTCTTACCAAGGGGGTATCGTGTAACCCAGTACCTGGGTTGTGGAGGTCTGATAGGCAGTCGCTCCATGTAAAACACTGGTATTCAGCTGCATCCGGTAAGACTGGAAGCCGACCCCAACATAGTTGGGAAAAGGCTAAGCAGATGATGAAGCCGGTAGGAATTGAGTTGTATAGAGCCTCCGCCACTAAAGTCTATGAGTGTTGAAATGTTTGTTAAAGAAGTTTGTTGAAGCCCAACAACCTTTTTAAAGGTACAATGAAGTAAAAAAAAAATTACGTAATTGTTTCATTACATTTGCTTGACTTCGGCCGCGCTCCGGAAATAATAAAAGTGTTATGGGTTACAATCATTCTTATTAATTCTTAGGTATAATTTCGTAACGCGGAAACATCAATAATTCGCTTACTTGATGGAAAACGTCCATGACACAGTCATGACTCATTATTCTAAGATCTTTTTGTTCTAATGAATCGCTATTCTAACAATAATGCTACCAAATAATGGTACAATAGCTTTCAATAAAAAATCTTGTAAACATCTTTTGGTAATTGACATTTGTGCTTAGGTCATTGTAATAAGCTTAGCTACGCTGTGTGTTCATCTATGTATCATAACAACATAAAGGTGACTACACATTAGAGCATTAGTTGTTAGCTTAGAGTATAGAAAATATAGAGTGATAACGTCAACAACATTGCCTTGTGCGGAGTGTAAGCAGGTCTCACTCACACCATTGAAATGTAATAAAAAAAATATGTTTTCTAGACATTTTTGCGAAATTTAACACAGCAGTTATAAGTTAAAATGTAACTTTTTCGTTCGTGGAGCCTAGTTGAACCGCAGTCGATCGAGGTGTATGATCGCAGACGGAGCTCGTGTAGTTTATTTGGTTTATTATTTGGTTCAAATTTAGTAATCGATATTTCACCCCCTTCCTGTTGACAGATTTATCTGATATTTGGTACACAGCTTTAGTTTTGATGATAAAACCGTTTTACGTAAAAAATTACCTATATATTTTTTTATTATGATATGCATGACCAGAATCAACCTCTAATATTTTGAAGAAGAAAAACATAACTTTAGACAAGGCAAGACATACAAACCAGGACAAGTTATTATAAAACATGTCACGAAAAATAATAAAAGGAATCGAACCTTATAGTGCCAAGGTCAAGATACCTGCCCACCGATATAACGACCTATAAAGACTTTAATTTAGACATTATGTTAGGACGAGTCTTATAGTCGTAGCCAGAGTTTTTCATGATCAAGGTTAAGCTCTTCGCGCTAGTTTGCTATCTCGCTCGCACATTGAAGTTGATTGAAGATATAAAATCAATGATTAAGTTATGAAAAATCGAACTACTTATACTTTAAATGGATTTTTATTTCATGCTATTTAAAAAAAAATGTTTTTTTTTTAATTTTCAAACTTCATTATTTTATAAGTAGCGCGACTGAAAGATACTTCTCCTAAATTCTTAGCAAATGATTTCTACAATGTTTTACTAAAAGACTAAAACCTTTAACTCCCGAAAGGACGCCGGCGTCCAGTAACAATGATTTCCTCTCATTTCTCGGTATTTGAATGTTTACTATTCCGATTTTTCCTGACCATACCAAAGCCAACGACAGTTACGTCCGTTGACTGAGATACTTCCTTTATGGTTATGGACTTATGTCTACCCTGTCTGAACTCTGACGTCAGGCAAACCCATACAATGGGCGGTCTAACTTTTTATCTAGACTTAGACAAAACAAAAACCCCTGAACATGCTTCACCGATAACGAATATGTTTATATATTATAGACTCACGCCTGTATTCCCCAGAGAGGTAGGCAGAGGTGTATTCAATACACCCACGTTTCGCCGGCTATGTTATATGCCCCATGGAATAGGGGGCGAGCCTATTGCCAATAACCGGGCACATTTCCAGACTCCGTGCTGCTACTGAGAATTGCCTAATGGAAAAACCCAATAACATATTCCCCGACCCGGGGATCGAACCCAGGACCTCATGCTCAGCAGTCGCGCTTGCTACCATTAGACCAACGAGGCATATACATTATGTTTATTATGAATCTAATGCAGTAATAAGTTGGTCATGAACATAATTTCCTAGTGCAGCAATGAAAAAGGCCATGATAAATTTATACCATAAATGAAACGTACATGTAAACGCCATAACTTACGGTCAAAGAGTAGAGAGGTACAGAAGTACCATAACATTGGAGTATTTGTAGGTACCTCAATATACACCATCATCCTCCTAAATCAAAATCAAAAATCAAAATATTTTTATTCATGTAGACCATTAGGCACTTATGAATAGTCATAATTCTAATATTGTTTGTTATAAGAGTGACTCTAGTTGCCAGTTCCTAGGGCAGCCTACCCTTCATGGAGAAGAACCTGCCAAGAAACTCCATGGTTGCTCTTTTAAATAAATGGCTTACAATATTTTAGGTTACATTGTTCTGAGGTCTTATGTGAGAACAATGTCAGTCGACTAAACACAAGTACATGTTAAAACCTAGCCTTATTATTCCCTAACTTTTTGGTCTATCTAACTAGATGCAGCTAAATATCAGTTTTCCACGGAGCGACTGCAGATCTGACCCTCGCAACCCAAAAGGATACGATATTCTAAGGTTAGATCATTTGTCAGGTTTATGAGGCTACTTGATCCCTATATCGACTGTCAAAGATCTTCATGACAACCGGGGTCAAAGGCTTAGAAAATTAAATTTCACGCGAAAAAAATCGTGGGTGACAGCTAGTTTAAAAAAAAATACCCTGTTCAAAATGGTTCTTCTATATTTTTATACTCTGTGGCCCATTAGAACATATAAATAATGCTAGACACTTTAATTGTTCGAAGTATTTTTTTGTATTGCAATACCTATCCTTTATGCTGTCCCTACAGGGTAGGTACCTATGTCTTGACAGTTTTGAGTAATGAATTAACTTTTTATTAAATCCACTCCTTTTTTTTAGTCGGTTAAAAATGAATTTACTTTTTATGGTTTTGTAATTGATACCTCATTAATGGACCGACACGGCCAAGAAAGGTAATTAAGTTTAAGTAATATCTTTTCAGTTTTGATGTTAAAGTGCGTAAATAATACAAAATTAACACTTAGTTTTTTATTCACAGTTTTTATTTTATTTGTATGTTATTATTTTGTATGATTTTTAACCCCCCCGACGTAAAAAGGAGGGGAAAAGGAGGTTTGGCGTGTCTGTCTTTGGCATCGTAGCTCCTAAACGAATGAACCGATTTTGATTTAGTTTTGTTTGAGTCGCGGGTTTTTAATATTTAAAATTTTCTTATGTAAAAATTGCTTAAAGTAGAAATTAATTTGAGGAGATTTTATGTCTATGAAAACTTGTTTCGATCGATCTGATTTTTTTTCTGAAACTTCGTAATGTTGTTCTCCAGCAAATGGTTTAGTTAGATTTTTCATAACTAGGTACGAGTATATTCATTGATTTTTTACCTATCTTCAATGTGCGAGTGAGATAGCAGATTAGCGTGAGTAGGCGCCTATGTTTTCGATCTCAGATCTCGATCTAAGACTGCGGCTTGTGTCTGTGGGGCAATATTGGGCATAGATTTAGTTTGTTATTTAGTTCTTTTTTTCGTGTATTTATTTTATTTCTTATACATATATTAAGTAGCGCCTTGCGTAATGTTGCGTGTAAATAAATGATTTCTTTCTTTTCTTACTTTCTTATGACAAGTTAGCATACTTATACTTTTACATTCTTTCTCTGTTTTGCATACCCTTCATTGATATGATGATTAGGACGAATCTCTGCGCTCGAGTCTTTGCTTAATGAAATGTTATACAAACTTGTACATATGTAGTTTGTAAATCGATTCACAATGTAACCTTAATATTATCGATACAGAAAACCTTAATTTTTTTTAGGTAAGATTTCTTGATCAAGTTACTTTAAAAAAAAAACTATGCCAAAATCGGTTTATCCGTTTGGGAGCTACGACGCCACAGAAAGAGGGGTATTATAAGTGTGACACAGATACGGAAAACTTATAATACACCTGTTTTTGCATCGGGTCAGGGGTAAAAAAGAAATCCCACTTAACCCATCCGGGAATGTTCCATAAATACAGCTTGGCAAAAAAGAGTCTGAGGCGGTGACAGCTGGCTGGAACTAAAAATAAAAATCTTAAAAACTAAGTTTGTGAGTACTAAAATAACATAAACATGATTCATTTGATTATAATTAATGACAAAATACTTGTCATAGAAATATGTTAGCACTAAATAACTTGTAATTTTGAATTGTAGTGTGAAAAGTGCGCCAGCGGCGCCCCCAATTTTTCCAGACTCTTTTTTGCCAAGCTGTACATTCTACATTTGTAATGTAATTCTTGAGTTTCCATGCTCGTATCGATCGTGATAGGTTAGGTATGCATTTCTCAAAGCTATGTTTTTTAAAATTTCGCATCTACTTACCACATCTTGAATGTGAATGCAACATTCCGCGTTATCATAGAGAAATACATATTTGCTATTTTTAAGGTTCCATAGTCAAAGGGTGCCATGCGGCGGGAGCGGGACCTTATTAATAAAAAATCCTGTTGATCCTTCTTTATCTTTCTTTCTTTATCATATGGTCAACCTGGTGTCGGAGTTTTAACGGCCTCTCCGTCCGTCCGTCCGTCGAAAAATCTCTTAGGTGTGTTTATTTCCTCACGATGTTTTCCTTCACCATTTTAGCAGCATAATTAATTTCTAATTAAAATTAAATTATATTTTGCGATAAAATCACTCACGGGCGACAGCTACTTAATTTATAAAACGCACATTTTTTTTTTTTTTTTTTTTTTTGTTTAGCCTACTGTGTCCCACTGCTGAGCAAAGGCCTCCCCCATGTCCTTCCAAGTATCCTTCTCCCGCGCTACCTCGGACCAGCCCTCGTGATAGGCGTCTAAATCATCTCGCCACCTCTTTCTGGGCCGGCCTCGGCGTCTCTGTCCGTCCTCAGGCATCCACAGTGTGGCAACTTTTGCCCAGCGGTCGTCATGCATACGGCTGACGTGACCCGCCCAATTCCATTTGAGCCTAGCAGCCTTTTTGCCTACATCTTCTATCCCCGTTTTGGAGCGCAGCGTGGCATTTCGTACCCTGTCTATTCTTTTAACGCCCAATATGCTGCGCTCCATTGCTCTTTGACAGACTCCAAGGCGGAACTTTTGCGACTCGGTGAGCGACCATGTCTGGGCACCGTAGGTTAGAATGGGCAGAATGCACATGTCGACGAGCTTTCGCTTTAGGGAGATAGGCAGTTCTCCCTTCATTAGCGTCTTCATGGACCAGTAGCTTTTCCAGGCGTTTTCAATTCGGCGATCGATTTCCTTCTCCTGTCTGTTTTCGAAAGAAACTAACTGGCCCAAGTAGAGATACTCATCGACATAGTGTATCTCCTGTCCATCTAGCACGCACATAGCTTAACGAAAAGTCAGAGGTGCGTAGCTTGGGTTCGTCTCTGAGACCTCTGACTATGCCTATTACTGCACTCGCTTACCCCTTTTACCCAATAAAAACAAACGGTAAAACACTAAACAGGGATTGTCGCATTGAAATGAAAGATTATTAAATCAATTCTCTGGCGAGGTTGGCAGCTCTCCAGCTACGGTTGGCACTACTTGCCAGAAGTAGTGTACGACTGTACGCCTTATATGCTGATATACACGTTTTATATGTCGGTGAAATGGAGTTTTATAGACTTTTGTTTAAGATATTTCCTTTTTGTCTTCAAAGAAACCTATATGGAATCCCTCTTGCCAAGTTTCGAGGAATTTAGACTAATATTGCTGGAACGTAGGAACGTGATGTCAGGTCCCAATTCATGCATGCACTTTTCATAAGTTATGTGCGTGTTATAAACTAATTATCACCTGCTCCGTGCCCCGGAAAGCACGTTAAGCTGTTGGCCTCTGCTGTCATGAAGATCTTTGACAGTTGTTGTTTGACAGGGAGTCAGTACCCTAAGAAAAAACATGACAGTAATCTAACTTCAGAATATCGTGTCCCTTTGGGTTGCGGAGGTAAGTTAGGCAGTCGCTCCGTAGAAAACTGATATTCAGCTGCATCTTGTTATAAGTTGTGAATAGTCAACTCAACAAAGTTTGGGAATAATAAAGCTAGGAGGATGATGATTGCTGGTAATATTGGGAAGTTTTGTAGTAACTTTTCGGTAATATTCGGCAATTTTCACTAGGCAACCGGTGGTTAAGGGGTCCAGACTTAAATATTCTTAAGAATTCGTGATGTTGCTGTTTCCAATCTCTTGAGCTATTTGGCAGCTCGTTGGACAAACAGCAAAATGTGTCCACGGGTCCAAAAATTAACAGCTCCAAGGATTCGAATATATTTCTTCTAGTATCGTCCTTACCACCTATTGTAGGGGATAACCTCTGGAACTACTGAAACAATTCAAGAATATCTTTCACTAATAAGTAATAAATGTCCTCCTGACCGAATTTCGATCACAGCGGCCAATCTCAACGGAGATTAGCCATCGACGCGGGAGATATTATAGTGCACAAATGCTTGCGCAAACACAGGTGCACTCTCTTTTCCCTCACTCTCATAGTCTGATGGGACGGCAATCCGACACGCCCGGAGAGAGATCAGGCGCAGGGCCAACAGTTTTACGTACTTTCCGAGGCACGGAGTAAGTGATAATTAATTTATAAAACGCACATAACTTACGAAAAGTCAGAGGTGCGCGCCTTGGGTTCGAACCTGAGACCTCTGACTTACCAGTCAACGGTCACCACCACTAGGCTATCACGACTCTCAATCTTTCACTAAAAGAGAGCTACACTATCCCTGAGTAATATGGGATAATCTAGTCGCTCTAATGCTGGTAAAGACCTGTTTTTAATATTATAATAATGCCATAAAACGTGAATTCTGATCATCGATCTGTTTCTTCGTACACGAGTCATCGGAAATGAGCGAACAATGCAGGCTAACAAGGAAGTCGCTTGCGTGGAAATATCTCTGACGTTTACTTTAATACACGATACGAGAACGAGTGGCGATGTAAACGACTTCGTTGAACATCTTGTTATACAAGATTGCCTTATTTTTTTCATTACTAAAGTGGCAAACGAGCTTATGGCTGGCTTGATAGGAAGCTGTTATTGTACCATAAGTCCGTAACATAACGTATATATTGGTACTGATTCTCTTGTATAACCCGCTAAACTAATTTTAGTCTATCTGTATCTCTTTCTAATAAACACCATCGAAAAAGGACAGCAAATAATTAGAGCTGTCAAGTTAGTCTACGTCCTTGCAATTGACGTGAAATTAGATGAGACCTCGTGACATGCCGACTAAATTCTCGTTGATATCACGCAAATGGACTAGTTTGACAGCTCTAAAAATCTTCTATCCTTTTCTAATGATCTCTTTTAAAACGAGAGATGGCGAGTCTAAATTAGTTTAGAGCGTGTGCAAGAGAATTAGCACCATTATTAACCAAGGCATCGGATCTGTACCAACTCGGTGTCCGTGACCTTAAACCTTGGGGCTATCAGAATACCAGCGCTGCAGCGATCTGTTTGCTGCAACTTCAGCTGAGATAGGCACCATATTTTGGTCTCACACATCCACATCTACCTTTATATGTATTTTTTTTTGTTGTTATCTTTTGTGAGGTTGCAAAATAAAACTTTTTTCTTTCTTTCTTTCTTTACTTGCAAGTTCCTCTCTGCTGAAGTGTCGACCTTGAATCCAGAGGTTAGAAAATTATAGAAACAGGGTTTTGGATTCCAGTGTTAACACAACAGTACGAATACAGTGATTGCAAGCCGATATTCTGTGAGAGGAAATGACTAGGAGGAGCGTGCCCATTATCCTGCTCAAGCATGGCTCTCACAGCAAAATTGTCTTACAGCACCTCCGCTAAAGTTTTGCCCTTCTGTAGTGCTACAAGCGTATTGCGGTCTCTGTCGTGCTTACTTGTGTCTCGCTCACTAGAGTCCTTAATTTCTGTCCGGCAAAATTGTAGCTGTGTTGTAGGATTGTCTGAATCGCTAACGTGGCTGGTTGCGTGACTTCTTGAGTCTTAACTTTGATAATACGAAATCAGATTTTATTTCAAGAATATTTCTCAAAGTCCAATCAAAATCACGACTGGATTGGGCAGTGGCTGACCGATTGGTCATTGTGGCAAACTCGATCCCCGCATAAAACAAATATTTGTGAGATCCAGTGTTCTACAGATATTTGTTTCTGTCTGAATGTCTGTATATGTGTAATATTATGTTTTTACATCCTTCCCACGCTAAAGATCGCTTCGGCGTTTGACACACAGTAATGTATTGAATTAATGATCGACGATGTTTTGCGCAAGAGTTTAATCGCAATTACTAGCATATTTCGATATATTCGATAAAATGTTCTCATAGGTATTGGCTATCTAATTAATTATTATTAGACAAAAATTGCTAAGTACTTGTTATCATTGTATGTATATTAATTATGGCTTATTTATAGGTCATTTTTTGCATTTCTGTAATAGTATATTGGAATAAAATACAAGGTAATTTTAATTCATAGTATAACATTTTAACTTCTCCGATAACTTAAAACTTAATCTAACCAGATTATAGGTAGCTAGACAACCCCTTGTCGACGAAGCAACTTTCGCTTGAATTTTAAAATTTGTTGCAACTTGCTGTTTGAATTTTATCAAGCCGATAGCCTCTTAACTAAGCTTAACGACCACATTAAATGGTAGCCGGGACCAAAGGCCTTAGCACGGATACATTCGTAAGGGAATGATGAGTAATCATCTTCTGTTACCTAGTCGAATGCCTTAGCCAGTACTTAAATATAGATAAAAAAAATACAATGTTAGTCTAGAGGTATAACAGTTGTACTAGCAAGTGAAAAGGTAGGCGCAATCGATCCCATGCCGATTACTATTTTGTAATCATCTACCCATTAGAAATTAATTAGGATCACTGGTTTGAAACCATAAAAAAACATCATAGAACCTAGTAGGTACACCTGAGGGATGTTCTTAATAGTGTGTAGAGTTGTGATCATCATCTGCCTAGCCTTTTCCCAACTATGTTGGGATCGGCTTCCAGTCTTACCGGATGCAGCTGAATACCAGTGTTTTACATGGAGCGACTGCCTATCAGACCTCCGCAACCCAGATACTGGGTTACACGATACCCCTTGGTAAGCCGGTTGTCAGACTTCGAGCTTTTGACTACCCGTAACGACTGTCAAGGATCTACATTTGACAGCCGGGGCCAACAACTTAACGTCCTATCCGAGGCAAGGAGAGTGATAATTAATTTATAGATTGTGATTGCCTATGTGCGATTTAAACACTGATATTAGATTGTAAACCTTAGATAATAGAAAATCTATCCTATAATCAAGTCTATGTCTATTCCACCTTATTATTCAAGACCTTACTACCATTAACATCATAATGTAATACTTTGTTTCTCCATGTCTCATTGTTCATGATTTTATTCAAATTATGCATAATGGCGGGTAGGAAATAGTAATTATGTTAGCGTTCTTTAGACAAGGTCGTAACAATCAAGCTGTAAGAACTAGTGTATTATTTATAATATAACACACATGCCATTACTCCGTGCTTCGTCATGATATCTGATTATATTTTGGCTGTTTAATCATCTCCATGGTAACGTCAATTTGAATTGTTTCTGAGTTCTCTCAACGCTTGGTTTCCATCTTTGTCTTTTAGAATTTATAATAATTAAGAATTTAGTCGTGAATTATCACTTACTCCGTGTCTGGGAAAGCACGAAAAGCCGTTGGCTCTACGCCTGATCTCTCTCCGGTCGTGTCGGATTGCCGTCCTATCGGACTAAGATTGAGGGAATAGAGAGTGCTCTGTGTTTGCGCACACACTTGTGCACTATAACATCTCCTGCCTAGTTGGATTTTCTCCGTTGAAATTGGCCGCTGTGATCGAAATTTGTTAGGAAGACATTATAATTAAGAATTTATACTACAACGCGACGTGTGCAACTTATAAAATTTTCTCCACCCTTTCTGGTCATTTTTATTAAGACTAGCTTAAAGATGCATCCAAAGGGTATTGGCGGAGGGCCGGAAGCGTATTTTAGTCTAGCTGTGCGTTTGAGTGTGATTTGCAAACCATTCTCTGCTATCAAATTAGGTAAAGCTGTCAGTCACTGTCGGTTAGGCTGTGAAAACGCATCCACCACCGCAATATATTTCCACACACAATAGAAATCTATTGTTATCGTAGCCAAGCGGCCATTATGCGAGTCAAGTTTTGAGAGCATATTTTACTGTCGGTATCCATGTCATTGATTGCCTTCGATTGAAATTTGTTGGGCTTGCAAGTTGCAATATACTAGGAAGTGAAAATGTCACAGTTAATAGACCTACTTAAGTATGCAGCGCGCATGCGCATACTTGCATACGTACTATTTATTCGCTGTTTGTGTTACACTTTCGTATCTTCATTGTCTTGTTATTAAGCACGTAATGCTGATTGCCCAAATTTGGTTTGTCAATTAACATTTTTGATTACTATTTCACTAATTAAAAAAAAACTAGGTACTTGTTACTAAGCTAACTATTGTCCAAATAGACATATACTTTTCTAAATAATATATTAGGTATATTGTTTTTTCCTTGCTCCTTGCATTGCATACCTCGAGCTCGCTCCATACAAACGAAGTATGGTTTATTTTAATATTGCCTAATTAAAATAATTGCAGATCTATACATAAATATTGTGTGTCTGGTCTGATAGATTTCTGAAAAATAATAAGTAATGTAAATAACATCCAAATACCGTATTCTGTGTTAATGGAATTTTGTTAAAATAGGTAGGTATATGTATTACAATGGAAATCTGTCAGACCACAGATACAGATATTTTTTTTTACATCTTGTTTGCAAATTTTCATTGATTTTAATCGGATAATATTCAAATTATGATCTAACTTCGTTTGAGATTACCCCTCTATGCGGTCGGAGGATACTCCTTTTAAAAATGTGTCAATACAATATAGACTTTACGGCTTACTTCATTGAGTTTAAAACGCTTTATCAAATTATTCTGCCTAGTGGTTATGAAATGCAATCCAATCTGCATAATAATCAAATATGCACCTAAATATTTCTGAGGTTCACATTTTTGATGATGGCCACATCATCACAGCTACACTTCTTGCTTTTATTTAGTGTATGAGGAGGACGTAGATTCTGATGCTGTGTTTCAAATGTAATTGGAAAATCGAACGTTGGATCTGAATCAGCAAGCGATAAGTGGATGGCATGTTTACGTTATACAGTTAACTAACCGTGTGCTAATTATCAGTAACCCTTTCTCTCAGTCAACTTTCACGGTAAACTGCGCATGAGCAGGATAATGAGTTTCTATAATTATCTATCCTTCATTTATATAGTTACGGAGCATAACTAAATGAAGATTAATAATGCAGTCACTTACTACGTCACCGTAAAAAATGCAAATACTATCGTCCCCAGTGTGCAAGCGATCATTTTTTGTCACGATCCCTTCCATCTCGCTCTAGCACGGATCATTGGAAAGTGATGCAAAACGAATGCAACTAAGGACATTGACTGTGTATTTTTTCAGTGCCTTTAATCTGGTAGTGTTTAGAACTTTATTGTTGTTACTTAAGGTTCATTTTAGAATGGTAAGTGTGTCGGATATGCAGATGATGTTTTTTTCATTGGAAGGGTCTATACTGTTTCTTACACCTGGACGATGCGGGTGCGCCCATTGTTATTTTAGGCGACATTCAGTTCCGAATACAATAAACAGATTAATTTTGAACGGGTCCGATTGCGAATGCAATTTTGGCAGACATTTTTGGAGTAATTTGAGTAACGATTTTTTGACAGTTGTGTGAGAAATGTGTGATTTTGATTTGTAGGATTAAATTTTAATTATTAATATGGATGTTACTCATTTATTCAAAAACTGATTTAGACTTATTAAAACTATCTTTACAGGGTTATTTGTAAAACACCAGCATCCTTCAAACTCATCATTATGAACAACTTTTACTATGGGACCAACCCTGAAATCGCAAAAAAAATCACAACAGCTGATTTAAAACCTAAAACCAAAAGCTAAAATCAAAAACCTTAAAAATAAATAAAGATATAAAACCCTTAATACAACCCTTAACTACTTTGCCGACTGTACACGGGATGATAATCACATTTCACACGGACAAAATCACGGACCAGCTAGTACTTACAGAAAACTATGACGTCACAGTGAAATCGGGGTGCGGGGGTCTTACGAAGCCCTCTTACTCCCTTTAAAAGGTTAAGTAACAAAACTTTGACTATTAAAGGGATATTAGCATAAACAAATTCACTTTTATCGTCTCCAAATAGCGTGAAAGGGAAAGTTTTTTCTCTGGTGAAACAACGGTACTTCTTCACGTCTGATGACGTAACGTTGACATACTATGAGGGGGGGAGGGGATCAGAACGGATTTGAGCGCCATTCGCATCATCTTTTAAGTGTATGTAGTGACAAAATGACAAACGATCTAACAGTCGTGAATCCGCGAAGAATTTAAACAAAAAAAATGCATGCGGCTTATATGCATTTGACAAAATTCATAAAACAATAGAATGTTGCCCAATTGTAAACTTTAAAAAAATAAAAGCCCAAATTAAGCAAGGGAATACAAAGAATAAACCGATTTTGTCTCAATAGTACTTTATGTTTATCCAAACAAAATAATGGATAAGGGAGAAGTTGCCATTGGTGCTGATTCTCTTGTACATCCCGCTAAACTAATTTTAATCTTAATATACCTATCTCTTTCTAATAAACACCATAGAAAAACGACAGCAAAATTAACTAAGTATTAAATTAGAGCTGTCAAATTAGTCTACATCCTTGCAATTGATGTGAAATTAGACGAGACGTCTATGACATGTCGACTAAATTCTCGTTAATATCACGCAAATAGACGTTTGACAGCTCTAAAAATCTTCTATCCATTTCTAATGATCTCCTTTAGAAAGAGAGATAGTGAGTCTAAATTAATTTAGAGAGTGTGCACGAGAATTAGCACCAGTGTTGAATTTGGAAATCAAAAGTGTTAGATACCTTCAAAACCCCTGGCTGTACAATAGTAAGTCCTATGTGACTATGGCTTGGTAACTAGTAGAAAGTGACCGCATAATGACTAAATAATTCGATTCGGTTCCCATAGCAACGCTGTCTTATTGGTTTGACATAAAGCGCTTGCGCAGGGTTGCTATAACTGATTTGGAATATTAAAAAAATGTGAGACATGCTTCTGGATGGCTACTTGGATATCTATTGGATTTTAGCATGACTGGCAGAAGGTTATTATGACAGGCAGTCTTCCTAGAACTCCAATTTAGCCAAAAATAATATCCCACCATTTCATTCCCATTCATGTAAAATATTGCCGATACGAGACCATATGGCTCGCACTTTAAAAAAGTTATCAGATCTCATGGTAGAGACAAGCTTCTAACACTACACGCCCTAACTTCACAACTTACAAAAATATGCCTTGACCTGGCCATATAAATACAAGTTATTTATAGTTTTTTTTTGGGAATTTTTTACTTGTTATAGCACATGTTAGCTCGTTAGTTAGCTTTAGTTAGTTAGATTATTTATAATTATTAAATATGAAATTTAAAAAAAAAAACAACTGATACGGGTAGGACTCAAACCCACGATCTTCGTCAACTTATATTCATCGAAACAGTGCTGTGATACTCTCCTCAAACTGTCTTAATTGTGTGGAGTATTTTTTGTATTGTATTTTTTTGATGTGCATTAGAGCAATAAATAAATAAATATTTAGTTTTTTTTTCTAAATTAATTCAATATTTGCCAAGTGCCAACCCTAGTTTAACATTTTTTATAGTGTGTAGGTACATGCAGATACCAGTGTGTGAATTGATAGACGATTAAACTAAGTTGCTTTCTTTTATACCAGCTAGGTTCTATTTATAACTGGATTGACGGTAATTGCTGTTTTTGCTGCGAACAGTGGTTTTTTTAATAGTTCTTAAAGAGCTTGTTGATGTATAGTTTTTAAAGCATTTATTTTAAAAAAATACTGTTTGGGTCTCGTGTTTGTATGAAAGCGAAACAAATAATTTTAACTGAGTCCTGTCTTAAGAGCGTACTTAGCAAGTCTTGAGTATAGACTCTGTAGAGTGCCGTGTGGTTCCGGCCTAAGAATAGAACCACCCTTACTCGTCCCACGGGTGTCGTAAATAGCGACAAAGGGAAAGATCCGGAGGATGTGCAGCAGCATCCTTTTGTGTAACAGCAATAATTTTCTATTGCGATCACCAACCCGCTTGCCCAGCGTGGCGATTATGGACAAATACCTCCAATAATGCAATAACCCACTAATCCAAGTGGCGCGCATTGGGAGAGTCCTATTTCCAGCAGTGGACTAATACAGGCTGATGATGATGATGATGATGATAGACTCTTTAAATATGTCCAGAATCCCGAAATAAAGTCCGATAATATCTTAACATTTTAAATGACCCACGATAGCAACTATCTTTATACTGATGGTGATGTAGGTAGCTACGACAAAAGAGAAATCTTAACCTTCATTGGTAAAGTGCGGTGCGTTCGCAAAGCTGATATAATGCTAGGAGACTGGATAAAATTAAGTAATATTAAACTTTTTGATCTAAAACTAATCAGTAAAAAATATTCCAGAATCAACAATCAAATCGACGGGTCCTACGTATCGAATACAAGTGAAGTCGCAACTTTAGAGGAGAGTGGTTTAAAGATTCTAAAACTTGTAATTTTGACATAATTTATTAATCAGAAATCTTTGAAATTTAAGGATGTTTAGGTGATGTTAATCTTTGAAATTTGGGGATCACCTAAACATCCCCAAATTTCAAAGATTTCTGATTATTTATGTCAAAGTTACAAGTTTTAGAATCTTTACACCACTCTCCTCTAAAGTTGCGATTTTGCACTTGTATTAGATGCGTAGGACCCGTCGAAATTCTAATAGAGAGCTAACATTCAAATTTATCTACTAAATCATTCACTAGATGGCGCTGTAACACTGCCATAATTGACTATAAATCTCAAAACAAACCAGTTCTCGCTCTCCATAGAAGCACCCCTTGTTAGGGGATGTATAATGTAATAATGGGAACTGCGCCAATCAATCTGCGGGCTCGTATGTAACTGTGAAGTGATAAAAAATGCAACGACGCGACGCCTGCGTGGCTGTTAGGGTTAATTTTTATACTTTGTTTCATATTTAGTAGTGGGGTTAGATGATTGTATTAAACTATCGCTTCGTTCGCAACTTGTCCTCGTAAGTTTAAAATTTTTATTCCCTATTTTACTCACTTCGGAATCAAATTTCCGAAACCCTTCCTTAGGCACCTCTAGGTTACTTAAGGAATATCTATTTGCTTCTTTCAAGTCTAGGTCCAACAGTTTAGGCTCGAACCCAAGGCGGAGGTGCGCCCTCTGAATTTTGGTAAATTATGTGCGTATTATAAATTAATTATCACTAACTCCGTGCCTCGGAAGCATGTAAAGCCGTTAGCCCTGCGCCTGATCTCTCCCCGGTCGCGTCGTATTGCCGTCACCTAACTGCCGTCAACACCATCAGATGGGTTCGTGGTCAAACCTTATAAAGGTATACCTTATTCATTATAAAAAAATATAAATATCTAGGAGACACAACCACAACTGACTGATCTATTGCCTCCAGTGGTGCAGATTTTTTCCAAAAGTCCAGCCGGAGCCAACCCGAAGAAAATCCAATGGCACAGTCCAGGTCAGTAGGCAATGGCATTTTTCAACGGGAAGCCGGTAGGAATCGAGTTTTATAGAGCCTCCGTCACTGTTTGGCTCTGCATAAATAAGTTAAATAAGTACCTATCAGTCGGACACACCCATTCAAAGTAACATGAGCTCCCATATGCTTTTATCCTAAAACGAAAACGTAACTCAATAAACTTCCACGTCCAGTTTTCAATACATCTGTTGTAAGTACACGCTCCCTAAAACACAGGCGAGGATTAATTCTACCCTTTATTGTACCCCTATATACTCAAATTAGGGGTGACCGGACTTGTCACCCTATACTGGTCTATCCATCAAAATAATATACAATATGACAAGTCTTACTATAGTGGTTTGTTCTTAAATTGTGTACGTAACCAGTTTACACAGACCCAGACATTTCGATCTCTGATGTTGAATCGTTCGACATAAATACAATTGGTAGTACCCATACAAAGGTGATCTCGTATATTGATTCGTGAATCTGTTAGGAATTTGAGTCCTATTTTCAGTTAGCTAAAGTTTGAATTTGTATGAAGTTGTTTTGACTGCATAAAGCAATCTTGAGTGAAACATTTGCCAATCTACTTTAGATGTAGCTTTTTAATTATTCTCAAAACATTGGACGTGTGATTTCGATGACATTGGTGATTAATGCTCAATCCTCTGTATGAGAACAGGCCTTTGCCCTGCACTGGGACCGTTACAGGCTGATTTATTTTTATTTATTGGATTTGTATGCCAATTTGTGTTAGATATCTTTGTCTCTTTTTATTGAATGTCTAACGTTTCAGTAACATTACTGCTGACACCATCATTTATATTCTGCTTGAGGTTAAATTTTACTTTCTACAATCTAACTTGGTATTGAAAATTCTCAATGCGGCAAAATTCTACCAAAAATTTGGCTTAAATGCCTATCAGTTCTTAAATAGCACTATTACGAAAGCCAAACAAAGAATATTCTTTCAACATTTGCATACAAAACGCTCAAAAGGCCTCAAAGGTCGATAATAAGAAGCGTTTTAGTTCTAAAACGACCATCGTTTTCCTCGAACCGATCAAACCCGAGTCAACACTAAAAGCAATACAGAATCATCTCAAGCAGGGCGTTACCCGGGTATTAATCTGCACACAAGTAAACATTACATCTCAACCGAGTCGCCAAGAAGAAAGTATCTACACCTGTCCTTTTCCCGCTTTGGTTGCTGACCGGTGTGCGAGAGAGACGGCAATCGAAGGGTCGGAATCAATACCATATGACAGGGGCCGGTGTTTTATTTTGTTGGAGACATCTTTGCGTGTGGTGGTATAAATTTATGCTTGTGTGAGTGTCTGGACCGCGTACGGTACGTAGGTAGCTAATGCTGGCTTCTCAAATGTTAATTCCTCTATTTGTGATTGCGCTAGAGAAATGGGGTATTTTAGGTTAGTTAAATTTTATAATGTGTATAATATCTGAGAGCTCATTCTTTAAAAACTTGGATTGTTTATGCAAATATGGATAACAAAGCCCTGAATTTAGGTGACTATTAAGCAAAAGAATTGTTTTCTTACATTCTTTCTTCTTAACACAATAGTCTATGTCAGGCCTGCGTTCTCTTCAACAATATTCAATACACATATAATAGCAGTGATTGCCAATGGTATGACTGTTGGACTGGTAATACAAAGGTTATAGATAGACTGCCTCGTTGGTCTAGTGGTTGCAAGCGCGACTGCTGAGCACGAGGTCCTGGGTTCGATCCCCGGGTCGGGCAAAGTGTTATTGGGTTTTTCCATTAGGAAATTCTCAGTAGCAGCACGGAGTCTAGGAATTGTGCCCGGTTAATGGCAATAGGCTCGCCCCCTATTACATGGGACTTATTACACAGCCGGCGAAACGTGGGTGTACTACACACCTCTGCCTACCCCCTCTGGGAAATACAGGCGTGAGTCTATAAATAAATAAAAATACATAGATACGCTCTAATGACTTTTTAAAATCAGGAGCTTCGAGAGTATTCTCATATTTTTCACTTGTATAAAAGAGGGGGAGTATTAACTAAAAAGATGGGAAGAAAGAAAACTATTGGTTACCAGCTTATCCTGCAGATGTTCTAACATGAATATCAATCAATCAACCATTCAATTCACTGAACGTAAACGCCATGACACCCTGTCCTCAGCCTTCCGTATCCAGTCTACCCCCGCTACCTTCAGGTCATCGTTCCACACTGAATGCGTCCGTCCCACGCCGGTTTTACGTTTGTAAGTTCGTAAAAAAAACAAAATGTTGACGATGCAATTGATGTAGTGGCTTTGCCATTGATCTTCTGGTTTGTTAGATTCCGGGTGTGAACCTGCAATATCACAAAAATCTAACATTTTTTGTTAAAATGTATCTTCACTGAGATCTGATATGACAAAAATGTACCGGCATAGTTTAGTTACTAAGCAAATCATCTAGATATACCTATTTTTACAAGCGGAACATGCAAATTACACATAATTCACATTCTGCGTCGTATAAAAGGTGTATCATTATGACCGGGAACATTTGGTGTAATTTGGTGAGGTATTGAGTTAGGGGAGACACCCCTCGTGTCTCGTGTTTTTGTGATTTTCGGTTTACATTTAAAAATAACATTTGTCAGATTTTATTGCGAAATCAGTAAACTATTCGATTTTAAAGTTTAAATTTCTAGACTTACTATCTTCATTTATATCTTTATTATCTTAAGATATGTAACCATGAAATTAAAACAGTGCCTTAATATGAAAAAAATTAACCAAATTAAGAATACGATATAATCTCGGAAAGTGTACGATAGTAATCTTTGTTTTTTTCTTGATTTCCTTTCTTAGTTAATCTAAGTCACCACTAAATAATGGTGAAAGAAAACATCTTAAAGAAACCTGGACTTAATAGTCTGAAATCGCCAACACGCAGTGAGCTAGCGTGGTGATTAATACTCGATCCTACTCGTATGAGAAGAGGCCTTTACCCTGCAGTGGGACAGTTATAAGCTGGTTTATTTATTACTTTATTTATTTAGTAAAAACCATTCATTAAGTGATGGGATGTAATAGTATTCATTAGAAGGGTACTAGTTTAAGCGAGTCCGAAGACATCCATATTAAGAAGCTCGTTTATGAATAATCAGCTTTTTTCTTTATTCTCAAACAGTAGGCATAGTCCAAAGAGCAAGCTGGCACATTTTTAACAAACAACTGCTTAGTCAAAGGCTTCGGGCACATGAACTATGGTCAGAAGAAACCGCAATGTTGAAATGTTTTCTAAATATACTGACATTTGGATTGGACCACGTCAATTAAAACTAAGTTCTAATTATTATAAAGTGTTCTCGCAAATCGCAAGTCATTATTTAAGATAAGATGAATATGTAATTATGATAGCTAACGAGCTTATCGTCTTTTATATTGATGACCTCATTAGTGGGTAGGAGGTATGTGAGCTTCATTGATGCAGTTCATCTTTACCCTAAGGGCATAGGCCTAACGGAGCTTTGAATAAGAATACTACAAAAAATATATCTTTGAGAACATAATTTGCAAACATTGTTCCTAAGCATTCTGGTTTTATGCGAGTATGGATGTTTGGAGCTAAGTTAAGCTAGTAATAATTCGAAATTTTATTAATTGTAGTTTAGTTCGATTTCTGTTCTAATAGAGCCCTATAATATTCTATGTTTCTGTTAATTATTATATCTCTGGATGTAATGGATAAATTACTGGATTTATTTTGTCTTTTTGATTGATTAGTTTACTTGTATATAAAGAATTGTGGAAATGGCGACGACAAATGGCAGCTTATAGTAATTGATAGATTGTAAACTTTATCGATTATTTTTTTAGGTTTGATTGTGGTCTTGATCTTATCCACACTTTCGTGCACCTGCACAGTCAGTAGATACTATTGACTGTGACATTTTTCAATAGGAAGCCGGTTCTTCTTTCTTCATCGTATGGTTGATGGACTACCCGGTGTCAGAGTTTAAAACCACCAGGCTTCGTTGAAAAATTTCACGATGTTTTTCCGCATCGTTTCGTTTTAGCAAATGATAATTTATTAAGTTTTAGGGAGCTTTCGCCACTGCAACATTCTATTCGGCCAGTAGGAGACCTGTCTGTGCCACTAAACAGCACAGAGTATAGCAATAAACATTAAAACAACAATAAAACCTCATTAACCAAAGACATAAACATCAAAAATATATTCAGGCTATTTAAAACAACGCCTGAACCAAAACATTTACTCACTCTACCACTTAAACATTGAATTGACGTGTCCAACGAAATCCTAGAGTTGGATAGAAAGAGAGAAACATACAATGTTGTATTAGAAAGAGCAAGATGGTACACAAAGGGGAGGAAAGCCCCAATAAGGGTGGCTGGGCATTGTGAACGATAATTTCGCTGAATAGTAGGTAATATTATTAGGGCCGTTTTGTGTATTTAATTCCGTGCCCCGTGCTTGTATGAAATATGGTTTTAATTTGTGTTTTTGTGCGGCATTGTTCATTTTGTCAGTTTTAGCACGGTTTTTGGTTGTTTAAGCATTTTGGGCTTTGTTACAAATTCGATCCTGGATGTTAGAGGTAGTTTTTTTATTTTAGTCTTTGAATTAAACTGAACACCGCAGGACCTATATGTATGGATATGTTTCGATTTGAAACATCGACGTTCCATTTTGGGTCTTAAGAACAGGAACAGAATAGATTTTCGAAGTATAGTAGCTTAAACTGACGCGTTATAAAGTCAGTTTCAGCTATACTGACTTCATAACGCCTAATATAGGCTTCTTTAAAGCTGGTAGCTGACTACCTGCTAGTCCTATCAAAATCCGTTCAGCCGTTTACAAGATTTCCCGGAACAACCATAAAGGCAGTCATTTTTTTAAAACCGGTTTTTGGTTATAGGTTCCATTGCAGAACGTGCAGATAATTTATGATTTTCTAAAACAGTTATTATTTTTATATTACAAACAAATACATGTACCTATACAATTTATTTAAATAGAAATATCAAATAACTAATAATATAATTGTTTCTTTGTTTCAGAAACCTTGGATGGGCACAATGTGCTAGTGACTTGTGAGTGTAGTGAAGTGCAGTGAAATGAAGTGATGATGTGTGCGCAGGCGCAGGGCCCCGGCTCTGGATGATAGCTGACGCTGAAGGTGAGAACTTGGGTTTATAGCCACTATTAAATTAAATTTATTTATTAAAACAAAGCTTTTTTAAGTTTGTTGGATGTGTTTTGTCGCGAGATCATCTCATTATAATGTAAGTAGTACCTATAAATATTGACATACAGGAACAGGATGTCACAAAAGGTGAGTTCAAGTTTTCGGTGCAAATTAAATCGGTATAAGTACTATACTTAGCATATAAAGCTATAGATTTTTCTAGAAATTTAAAAAAGTCAATGTGCATATTATTAAATTTAAAAATAATTTTGTATGCGCATTGACATATTTCCATCAATAACAAACTGTACACAGAGAACATGAAGTCATATCCTCCAAATTAAAAAACAAATAGCTAAGTATCCACAATTCCACATCCTTAGATCTAGTCGTTAATGTAAGGATGTGATTAATTTACTGCCTAACTGTCATGTACGTAGGGTTGTCAAATGGTATCCAAAAAGAGGACATGTCGTCCTTTTCCTTTTGTTTTGTCCCCCAGTCCTCCTTTACCTACTGTAAGTCCTTTTTACTAAACATTGTTGAAATTTTCGTGTCGTGCATCGTAGACGCATGCGTGGTCAAATGTTAAATCTTTAATTCTTACTTAATACAACTTCAAAAACAAGACATTTTTAGTTATTTGTTGTAAAACCAAGAACTTTTTACGAAAATTGACTGCTCAGCTAAATATTATATAATATAATAATAAATCAGCCTGTAACTGTCCCAATGTAGGGAAAAGGCCTCTTCTCCTACAGAGAAGGATTGAGCATTAATCACCACACTAGCTCACTGCGAGTTGCCATAATAAAATATGATATAAATAAAGTAAAATAATATAAAAAGTTCGTTTAATAGTGTAATGTCCTCCTTTTTACAGAAAATCCTCCTTTTAGACCCCCCATCACTCCTCCTTTATCAAATTGTCATCTAGCAACCCTATGTCGGTAGGAAACTTTTTTCTAACTAGTCTATACCTGTTGACTGTTAATTTGATTGCACTTATTAATCAACTAGCTTCCGCCCGCGGCTTCGCCCGCGTGGTGTATTAATAAATGTAGCCACGTGTCGCCATCTATTATCATAAGAACGTTATTGTTGCTTTCCTCGGGAACAGTACTTTTTTCGGGATGAAAGGTGCCCTATGTTCGTTTCTGTACACCTG
This sequence comes from Protodeltote pygarga, assembly GCA_936450705.2. Lineage (NCBI taxonomy): Eukaryota > Metazoa > Arthropoda > Insecta > Lepidoptera > Noctuidae > Protodeltote > Protodeltote pygarga. The sequence goes on from OW388275.2 coordinate 4,905,023, forward strand.
ACAACGTATATGCAAAATTTCAGGATGATTGGTTCAATGGTTTAAGCGTGAAAAGGTAATAAGCAAAATTTAATTTCGCATTCATAATTTGTTAGAAAATTAGTATGTTGTGTGATAGAGTCGTTGGTTTAAAAAAAAAGTAACCCTGTAGAATAAAATACAGCTTTTTTTTCACGTGATCTCTTTCAGTTATAGCTCTAGGGAGCTCAGATTGATTAACTGGACTTCTAGCCAGACCTAAAAGGCCTCATGATGAATATAACGACACCTCCCGACCGGTCCACCACCTTTCGGTCACGGCGACTGTTTCATCCTTAATAGGTTATTTGCAATCTTTTCATTGCCGTCCCATCCCATGAAAGTGAGGGAATAGAGAGACAGAATATGACTTCTATATTCTGGCTGTTATTTGCATCTTTTCATTGCCGTCCCATCAGATTATGAAAGTGAGAGAATAGAGAGATAGAGAGAGAATATGATTTCTTTATTCAATCCCTATTTGTATAATAAATTCTTAATCCGAAAAATACGTTAAATTGCCATAGTTGGTACTTACCAACTTTATAAGCAAAAAAATATTTAAAGATAAGTCTTTTTTAGACTATTAATGTTATTGATACTGAGTTATCGATTTTTATCCTTATGTAAACACTAATAAGAATGTAAATATATGTAATATATACCTCTTATCATTTATTATGTGGCAATGTACAACCATAACCAAATGTTCTGCTATTTTTATCAAATGTCATAAGGAAAAGTTGGGATATCTATAATTTTGAACAGTATATTTTGCGGCATACAATAGCGTCGCCATGGGGGGGGGGGAGAGGCTGCTGCGGCAGCAATAAAAAAAAATTAAAAATATCATATGTCCTAAAATCCACCAGGTGTTCCACTTTAGACCTCTTGAGGGGAGTACGGGATTTACTTGAGCATTAATCGCGCTCCCGTCAGGTAGTAAACCTACTAATTATCTAATTAAGTCCCGCCTGTATCGGGGCTGGCCACCACCGAATCCTTTTTAAGAGATGTCTCTGTGTCCAGCAGTGGGCACTATTATAGTAGTCCACTAAACCTTGAGAGCAAGTTACGCCATAAAAACCGGTTTTCAGTCTATGGCTAAAAGCAATCAGATTAAAATCTATTTCCATTATAAGAGGCCATCCAAAGGTTTCGTTTACTTTTAGTTGTTTATTATACTACCCACATATGCCTATAATAGCTTCGAATGTAAGAAAAGATCTTGATAATGATCTCTATAACCTCTGTCAATTAGATACATCACTATGTGGGCGGAGGTCGCGGTACTGTGTGATATATATTGGAAGCCCTATTTGGATACAGGTTTTTGTATTCTTGGTTAGGAAACTATGAAAATATTACTATTTATCCCTAAAATTCAATAATAAATTTTAATTGGGCCGTGAGAGCCTGATGATGACCGCTTGCATTGATTGGCAAGTCAGAGATCTCAGGCACCTCAACACTTTCGTAAGTTATGTGAGTGTTATAAATTAAATAACACTCATATAACTTACGAAATCCACCAGATGGCGGTGGCGAGACTGAGGGAATAGAGAGTGCACCTGTGTTTGTGCACACACTTGTGCACTATAATATCTCCTGCTTAGTAACCGAAATTTAGTTAGAAAACCGGTTCTTTTTGCAACCGGGATTATTCCGTGAAATTACCGGTTACTTTGGATATGGGCCAACCGGTTCCAGTGCCCCACTGGTTACCAGCCCAGTGCCATAACTAGGGCGCGGGCGGTGCCAGCCAGCGGTGCAGAGATCACAGATTCAAGCAAGCAAGGACTTGCAGGACCGCCTGGTCTAGACATTTTTGCGCCCCTTTAAGAATATTGCGTAAGCATGGGTACACTATGACTTATAGAAACTCGCACCGAGCGCGCGGGTGCATAAAAAGGTACTTACGGTACTGTATCGGTCCCTATGATTGATATCTGCATTGAAATATTACATAAATAATGACCAAACCAGTAACGTTTTACTTAGAAACAAAAAAGAAATCATATTGTACTACGTAGCCCCTAGATTGTTTTATCAACCTAATGTCGATTGGAATACAGTTCAAAATAAGTTATTTATTCCATGGACATTTGTAGGGTGACCAAGTGTCCTGTATTTTATGGGATATCCCGTTTATGAGTCATGAATTTAGCCGTGTCCCTTAATTTGTTTGTTGATCGTGTGACAATTGTATTTATTTAAAAAAAAAAAAAATAACTTTACCTAATTTAAAAAATAGCTTGTTTTTTCATAAAGGCAAAAAGGCACTGCCTACCCTACACCCTATGTGAATTAGTAAAACTAATTAGTAGTATTTGTATAGTATGTAGGTATAACAAAAATGTCAGTGCACGCCCCTTTTAATACCTAAAATTTGCTGTTGTCCTAAAATAAGAAATCTGGTCTGGTCACCATAGTTATCAAGACCACGACCGTTGTTTACGGCTTTTCGTGCTATTGTGCACTTTAACAGAATAACAATAAGTGCTATATTCGAATAGACATGTTTTCCAATGTTATTTTATTTGTACAACTGCCTACAATATTCTAATAATGGCAAATAATGAAATATTTTATGCGAAAGTATATTTTCTGTTTAGTTAGCGACTCGCCTTGCCTTTGTTTATGTGTCATTGTGTAATAGATGTTACATACAATGTGTAGGGGTAAAAACTCTTTTAGAGTTCCGTAGAAAAAACCAAGAACCCTTACAGTTGCGTTATGTCCATCTGCAGTGTGGAAGAGTATCAAGTCTTTCAGGGTTCCATAGTAAGATGTAGGGGCGAAGGCCATGGAGCGTGTTGACTGTTGGGGCAATGTCCAGGAACCTGGACGCCTGGACATTGCCCCCCCGAGTGCATTTCTGAGCGGGCCTACAGGCAGGCACTGGACGGGGCTGCGAGGCGCGTTTGCGGTACCCGTCCGATACAGTGCGAGGAACACGCAGAGGGGAGACGTTTTTAGTGGGTGCGAGCCCCACATAACCGTACGTCCTCGGACGTGCGGTATGCGGAAGGCATTTTTTACTCCCTTTGGCCACAAAAAAAAAGGGTTCCATAGTAAAACCAAGATTTAGTTTCGTCATGTCTCGTCTGTCTGTCTTTACTCGTAGACTATCAATGACTACCGAATTGCAGCTTTCTAAGCTGCAATTCGGTATGAATATTATGTATACTTACATAATTATAAGTATAACGCCGTCAATGTATGAAATAACAAGATTGATTTGAGGCCCATAGTGCCCATACCTAGGTAAAGTCAGGATGATAATTTTTTTTCAGATATTTATTATACACCATGATAGGTGTTACTTTTAAAAAAAGGCTTGCTCTAAGGGCAGAGAAACATAGATAAAAAAAGTTAAATAAAAGCTTGTATGAAATAGCAAGAAAAGTGTATATTTCGGCGTTTGAAACTCGTTTCTTGAATTTTGAATTTTTTTAGGGTTTAACTCGGTATTACGATTTAAAAGACACAGCCCTGGGACAGACGGACGGACAAAACTACTACGTGACGCACTAGGGTTCCAGATGAAAATCAGCGTCAGACGTATGTGCCCGACATGAAGCTGATCTGGACTACCATTTGGCCAGTCGTAAGACACATAGGTCCCTACGTGTTGTCAAATTCCTTAACTTTAAGTTTAGATTTATAGTTTTTTTCTTTTATTATTTTAATGTCTTTTTTTTATTTGTTTATGTCTCTAAATGCTGTGTCCAAATTAATGTCTTTTCTTTCTTTACGTAACTACGGACTTAAAATAACTCCTTTTTAATAGTTAAGCGCTTTCGGCTGTCGCTTCATTTCAAATCTATAAAAGAAACAATCGAAAAAATGTAATTTAACTCTTAGAGTATATAAGAACATTTAGAGCAACCCTTTATAAGTATGAACTGTGAGCACGGGTATGAACAATGCGGCTGCGACACGAGCTCCGTTTGCGATCATACCTCGATCGACTGCGGTTCAACTAAGCTCCACGAGCGAAAAAGTTAAATTTTAGCTTATATCATGGTTAACTGCTGAGTTAAATTTAAAAAAAAAGGTCTAGAAAACCTAATTTGAAAAAATGACATTTTAACATTTCTAAGACCTGCTTTCGCTTCGCACAAGGCAATGTGGTTGACGTTATCACTCTATATTTTCTTGAATACCTACTCTATGGATTTAACAATAAAAAAAAAATGAATAAACGTGCGACCAGTCAGCAAGCTTCGAACATCGGAGTAGGGCCCCAGCTAACAATAGCTATCTCAGCAGACAACTGTCAACATTATCACATATTTAGACATTTAGATTAAAAGCACTGACATTAAATTAACATCCGCCATGGTTTTCCAAGTTCGTTCACCGGATTATCAACAGTTTGTATGGGAAACATTCTTCTTGTAACGGTTTATAAAAGTAGCTGTTATAGTAGACAAATACAATTAGCATTCGGAGACCAAATTCCTTTGCTAAATGATCTTTAATATAGTGCTGATTCTCTGGTACATCCTGCTAAAGTAATTAGTTTAAACACGATTATTTTTTATTTTTTTTATAATTTTCATTTTTCTAAATTTTTGTTAAATTTTTCTTTTGGTTAAAGGTCTAACATTGTATAAAATAAGTATGGGAAGAAGCGAGACGTCCCCAACACAAGTATATTATATAACTTCCTGGGGCCGCCTCAATTTTTGTAAAATCTGTGCAATGTAAGATTCAATAAAAACCATTTTTATTTTTTTATTTTTACGATCAAAAAAGGACAGCAAATTGAACTGTCAAATAACTATAAATTTAAAAACATTCGTCACAAATAAGTACCTCATTTTTTAGCTGAGAATACTCCGAGTAATTTTTGCAAAATTTAACACAGCAATTAGGTACTTAATAAGAAACTCGCTAAAACCACTGCCTCGGGTGGGACTTGAACCCGCGATCCCTGGGCGAAATAATATCATTTAATAAGCAAATCATGTGCATAAATATGTATAAAACATACATCATCTGCCTAGCCTTTTCCCAACTATGTTGGGGTCGGCTTCCAGTCTTACCGGATGCAGCTGAATACCAGTGTTTTACATGGAGCGACTGCCTATCAGACCTCCACAACCCAGATACTGGGTTACACGATACCCCTTGATAAGACTGGTTGTCAGACTTTCGGGCTTCTGACTACCCGTAACAACTGTCAAAGATCTACAATTGACAGCCGGGGCCAACAGCTTAACGTGCTATCCGAGGCACGGAGAGTGATAATTAATTTATAAAGTAAAAAAAATACATGAAATTAAATGCTAAAATGTTACTTTTTCGCTCGTGAAGCCTAGTAGAACCGCAGTTCTATTTATGTGCCAATATAACAACAAATTTTATAATTAAACGGGGTCTCCATACAAAAAAAATGTTTTTTTCCCCTCTATTTTGTACGGAACCCTTTGTGTGCGAATCCGAATCGCACTTGGCAAGTTTTTTAGTAATAGTTCTGGCGTTTTTACCTTTAACAAAATCGTTTGAAATGATGAATGAAATCTGTTTTCACCATTTCAAATCATTGTAAAAGATCAGAACTCTTTTGATTTTCACAGATCCGCAAAAAAACCTTAAAAAAGATGTCTGTTGAGAATTTAATTCGATATTTTTATTAACAGTGACAACACTGCTGCCAGGACCGTTTGCTATCGACGCAAGCGCAACAAAACCATTAGCATATCAAATCGTTTCCTAATACTTAACGTGTAACGACTGTTGTATTACATAATCTATGAACAAACAACTTTTTTATTTATTGTACACAAGAAACTATACATAGTTTCTCAAAAATATACATATTTTTAAATTTTTTGTCAATTTTGGAATGTACAGTCGGCTGCAAAGGTGTAAGGACAAGAGGAAATTATGTTTTTGGTCTTAGTTTAAAAAACCTGCGAAACAAAAATTTTTAATAAAAAAAAAACCGACTTCAAAAGGAACTAAAAAGCTTGAAATAACTTTAAAACGTTTTGGAGTCGGTTCCAAGTCAAGTTCTTAATTAGAAGGATAAAGAGGCTAGAACTTGACTTGGAACCGACTCCAAAACGTCGCCGCACACGTTCGTTCAAACCGCATCGAAATCCGTTGCGTAGTTTTAAACATTTAAGCATACATAATATAGGTCAGAAGATAATCAAATTCCGCCAAATGTGTACCTATTATATCCTTTTGGTAGCGACTGTACGTAATCTACATAAGTATAGTAGTACTAGTCTATTTATTTTTTATTTATTTTATTTTATTTATAGACTCACGCCTGTATTCCCCAGAGGGGGTAGGCAGAGGTGTGCAGTACACCCACGTTTCGCCGGCTATTTTATAAGTCCCATGTAATAGGGGGCGAGCCTATTGCCATTAACCGGGCACAATTCCAGACTCCGTGCTGCTACTGAGAATTTCCTAATGGAAAAACCCAATAACACTTTTGCCCGACCCGGGGATCGAACCCAGGACCTCGTGCTCAGCAGTCGCGCTTGCTACCACTAGACCAACGAGGCAGTCTAGTCTATTTAGTTATTATTATTGCTCAAACTTTTATCTCTTAAATAAAATCGTAGTAGTAGTACCCCATGAATAAATATCCGAAACTTATTCATGTTCACTACTAAACACTACCAAAAACACTTATCCAGTACATGTCCCTACATTGTCGAACGTTCTCACGGCGTATTAAATCGTTTTCTAATTCTAACCAGTCGTTAAACACGAGTGATCCCAGGTAAAAGCAGAGACAATGAGAGGTCAGTGACCTGCCGACCGGCGTGACCACCGCTTGTGAAGTAGTTAGACGGGGAAATAGGTAGAAAATTACGACCTCTGTAGCTCTGTAGGTAGTGCCATTTTTTGCAGTTGAAATCAAAATCAAAATAGTTTTATCTATGTAGACCAGTGTTTCCCAATTAGTGGTACGAAATTGCATCAAGGGGTACCTACGCGCAGCAATCTCTTAACAAAAATGCTTAATGGTTCCCAATTAGATTTTTCTACGTAACACTTCAAGAAAGACCTCAAATTTGCATAACCCTTACTGCAGGAGCGTTAAATACAGGGTTATTTGTAAAACACCAGCATCCTTAAAAGGGGTCATCAAACTCATCATTATGAACAACTTTTACTATGGGACCAACCCTGAAATCGCAAAAAAAATCAGCTGTTCCATAATTTTGTTGTCGTAACAGCTGATTTTTTTTTTGCGATTTCAGGGTTGGTCCCATAGTAAAAGTTGTTGGTAATTATGAGTTGATGACCCCTTTTAAGGATGCTGGTGTTTTACATAATTATAACCCTGTATTTAACGCTCCTGCAGTAAGGGTTATGCAAATTTGAGGTCTTTCTTGAAGTGTTACGTAGAAAAATCTAATTGGGAACCACTGATGTACACCATTAGGCACTTATGAATAGTCATAATTCTAATACTGATTCTAGACTGCCTCGTTGGTCTAGTGGTAGCAAGCGCGACTGCTGAGCACGAGGTCCTGGGTTCGATTCCCGGGTCGGGCAAAGTGTTATTGGGTTTTTCCATTAGGAAATTCTCAGTAGCAGCACGGAGTCTGGAATTGTGCCCGGTTAATGGCAATAGGCTCGCCCCCTATTACATGGGACTTATTACACAGCCGGCGAAACGTGGATGTACTACACACCTCTGCCTACCCCCTCTGGGGAATACAGGCGTGAGTCTATAAATAAAAAAAAAATAAAAAAATCTAATATTGATGGTAGAAAGACATTAATAAATTATTAATCTTATTTAGTTATCTTGAAAACCATCGCGGTCGTTAAGCCACGAATGCAAAAATACTTGAACTTAATTACTTTAGCGATGTTAAACAAGTTATTTTTAATGGTAATCATGTTTACTTTTTATTTGACACGCTAAAATTGTTTGCGGACAGACATCCAACTGTGAATTGATTATTCAATGATAATTATCATTGTAGTTAATCATTTATTTCTATAATTCGTGTATACGGGGTGTTACAGAAATGCAAGACCTTTCGTGGTCGTTCCCTCGTGTTCAGGCAGTCGTGAAAGCTTAGTGGTGATCGTAGATGCAGGTTAGAAGTTTCAGGTTCAAACCCAACGCCAATCCCAATAAGTGGTGATCGTAGATGTAGGTTAGAGGTCTCAGGTTCAAAACCAAGGCGCGCATCCCTGATTTTTCATAAGTTATAAGCGTATTATAAATTAATTATCACATCCTCCATGCCTCGGAAAGCACGGTAAACCATTGGCTTTGCGTCTGATATCTCACCGGTCGTGTCAGATTGCCGTCGCATAGAAGTATGAGAGTGGGGGAATAGAGAGTACACCTGTGTTTGCGCTCAGACTTGTATCCTACTTGTATTGCTCATATCTCCTGCGTAGTTGGCTAAATACCTAGTTGAGATTGGCCGCTGTGACCGAAATTCAGTCAGGAGGACATTATAACAGGCATTATTGGTCTTAAAAACTTTTTAGGTCTCTACAAATTTAATTGCTGTACTTAAAAGTTAAAATACTTTACCTTAAAAAGATGATTTAATTTTTTTACATTCCGCAGAAATTATCTTCAAATAACACACAGTAATCAGTTTATCTTCTCGAGTCTAACAGGGGTGTGCAGTTCATATAGGCAAAGAGGTATCTACCTACCCTGTAGTTGCCTACCCTGACAACTATACTATACAAAATATTTGAAAGTAAGTAGGATGTGAAAACCTACCCCTACCTACCTACCTACCTACCCTGTCTACGCAGGCCCCTTAGTCTACTAAACCATATAAAATCGTAGCACATTGGAGGTTTTTCAGGAAAGCCTTAAACGTCACCAAATTCACAAACTGGTTTATCTATTCATTACAGGACACCCTGTATACAAACTTATACACTAACTTTTTGCTTTTTTTTTAAACATAGCTCTTGACTATTTTCTCTTTTATCGTGAGAACAGTTATAGACATATTAATCTTCCGTCCACGGCTTTGCCTGCATGCTATATCTTGGCAAAAAAGAGTCTGAGGCGGTGACAGCAGGAACTAAAAATAAAAATCTTTAAAGCTAAGTTTGTGAGTACTAAAATGACTTCTATGTGATTCACTTGATTATATTTAATGACAATTAATTCGTCATAGAGCTAAGTAAGTAACAAATAACTTGTAATTTTGAATTGTAGCATGAGAAGTGCGCTAGTGGCGCCCCCATTTTTTCCAGACTCTTTTTTGCCAAATTGTATGTTGAAAATTTAATCATGATTCGAAAGACACGTGGTGCCATCTATTATTTAAAGAATGTTTTTGTAGTTTTTCTCAGAAACAGTACTTTTTTCGGGATGAAAGGTACCCTATGTCCGTTTCTGTACACCTGACAACGTATTATATGCAAAATTTCAGGATGATCGGTTCAGTGGTGTAGGTGAAGGTAACAAACTTACTTTCGCATTTATAATATTAGTTAGGATAATTGAACAATGGACAATCACCAAATAGGGAAGATGCACTATTTTTATTTTTGTTTTCATTTTAAAGAATTCCATGTAGAATAGACCACAAATATATTTAAAAAATTAAAACATTGCAATTTATCCGAAAAAATGCTGTTTTAAATTGACAGTTTGACAGTTCGCGGGAAAACGGACATATGGTGCTGATGACGTCACTCTTGTCTTTTACTGGTTCGCCGTTGGCTTTCATACTTTTGCATATTTATTTAAATCGAATAAAAAATAGTATTTACAAAGCATAGAATTTTAGTTCATAAATTTACAAAAAAGAATAACTTAAATATTATATAGTTATTTCATTTTAATTTTGGAAATACAGCATCTATCCAGAATTTCTATGCAGCATTCATAACAGATAAAATGCTTTTATCGTATATACAAATATACTTCTTTTAATTTTTCAAAGTTTGTGTGTGCTATACAGAAAAGTGATATTTTCCTTATGCTGAAAAACATTTGAAGTTGTACTTGTGCCCAATATTTTGGTGTTATTTTATTGTCTTTCACATAGGAAAGTATGGTAGGTAGCTTCTGTTAAGGATATTTCACCTCTACTGTGTAATTTTCAGCCGTCAGGTGTTGCACCAAAAAACTCGGCATTACGAAGAAATCCAGCTTCTTCAATTTTAATCTAAAATGCTGATTAAAATAATATAAACAATATTTATTACTACAAAGGCCTGAAACTAAACATACCTAACTAATTATTTTATTCAAAATATTTAAACTAGAGAAAAACTAATGATGTTATGTCAATACTAACTCTAGGTAAACACCTGGAGTCTGCTTTGATAAACCCAACTCCCATTTTTATTAAAAAAACGCAATTAATATTCCCATAAAATAATATTCACCTTTACAACCATAACCTCAAATAAGTTGTCAAAACAAGTGTGACGTCACGAAACGCTAATTCGTGTTTTAAAATACGTATTGTTTCAAGCCATTTTTAAATCGTAATTATTGTAAAAAAACAACAATATGTAAAATAAAAACGTTGCAGTGGCCTTTCTTTTATATTTTTTTAACGTTTTAATCATACAAATTCCATAAATATTACATCTGCATCTTCCCTATTATTGTCCGAGCGAGAATCGAACCTACGACACCAAGCGCAGAAGCGAATCGCTTAGCCGCTACGCCAATTTTATCTTCACTCTTCTTCTTATCGTATGGTTGATGAACAACCTGGTATCAGAGTTTAAACCGCCTTTAGGCCTCTGGCTTTACACACTGTTGAAAAATCTCTCAGGTGTGCTGGTTTCATCACGATCCCTTACCGTTTTAGCAACTGATAACTAATTTATAATACTCACATAACTTACAAAAAGTCAGAGGTGGCGCCTTGGGATCGAATTCGAGACCTCTGACTTGTCAGTCTATCAGTGCTTTAAATTAGTTTAACTTACTTAGCTTAACTTTACCTTCAATAATTCTATTAGTCATCTCATCATCAACAGTCTGTATCAGTCCACTACTGAATAAGCCTCTCCCAATGCGCGACACTTTTGTGCGCTCATTGGAAGTATTTGCCTATAATCGCCACGCGATCGCAATAGCAGTTGATTGCTGTTACACAGAAGGATGCTGCTGCCAATCCTACGAATCTTTCCCTTTGTCGCTTCTTACCTTACGACACCCGTGGGACGAATACGGGTGGTTCTACTCTTAGGCCGGAAACCACACGCCACGGCATAATTATAAGTAGATGGCACCTTTCACTTCTGTTATTATAAAATAATCTTTGACGTTTCAAGACAGACGGTTCTCGCATTGTAGTTTAAAGTAATGGCTACCAAATTCGGTTAGCACGAGAGAGCGAGTGGGCGATATGACAATATGGCCACATATTCATGTAGTCTAATGGTGGCTTACCACCGATGCGAGACGAGGTTTGGATGGGAAGGAATTGAATTCTCGTGGGGCTATTTCCACTTAGATGTGAACAATGTTTCCTACAAAGTTTCAGCAAACATCTTTTCTTTTTTTCTTTTCTTTTCTTTCTTGATCGAAACATGTTTTCAATTTTTCATATGTAATAAGTAAAAATTTTTTTTATGTAAAACGGTTTTGTCATCAAAACTAAAGTTCTGTACCAAATATCAGATCAATCTGTCAACAGGAAGGGGGTGAAATATCGATTACTAAATTTGAACCAAATAATAAACAGGTCAAGCTAAGTAAAACGGTTTAAAAATGGCATAAATTAAAAATATTAAGCATTTTTTTTTTAATTGAAGACATGTTTCGATCAAGCTAAAATTTTTGCTCAAACTTTGTAATGTTGTTCTCCTTCAATTGGTTTAATTCGATTTTTCATAACTAGGTATATTCATCGATGTTATACTTACCTTCAATTAACTTCAATGTGAGAGCGAGATAGCAGATTAGCCCAAAAAGGTGGCTTAACTTGGTTTTTCGAGATTTTTCATAAATAATTTCAGTAATTTTATATCCTCAATGTGCGAAAAAGATAGCGGTTTATTACGATAGACGGATAGACCATAGACGCCATAATAGTATACCAATTAGGAATAATATGGAGCTGACAAACTGAACGGAACTGGACCACTTCAATTTAATATCATCGGTCACGATTACACGAATTCGCGTTTTTATGTTTGCTTTTAAAAAACAAATGCTTTTCTATTACTTTAAGTCTCAAGTGCTATAAGGTTTAAACTTTGAAAATTGAGATGAATTAAGAGTGTCATTATCGACAATCTAAAGTAAGATAGGAATCAATTATCAATGAGAATACATTAGTGTATTTTAGTAAGCACTGATAGGCTAGTGGTATGACCCTCGACTGACAAGTCAGAAGTCTTGAGCCTCTGACATTCCACAACTCAAGGGTATATGATATTCTAAAGTTAGATCAGTTGACAGCATTTTATACTCTAAGGATACTGCTGTCTCACAATATCAGCTGTCAAAGATCCACATGACAGCCGGGGCCAACGGTTTACCGTGCTATCTGAGTCATGGAGCAGGTGATAATAATTAACGCAAATTAAATTAAGTAATTAGGTAATTATAATTAATTTTGTTGTATTAGTTAGAGTTGATTCTGTAATAAGGTACGATGGGGTTGACATATCTATCGGATAAAAGCCCCTAAACATAAATAAAGATAAAAAGATACCACCATATACCTGTGCAATAAATAAGTAAATAAATGAATAAAAATCAGAGGTGCGTGCCTTAGGTTCGAATCAGAGGCCTCTGACTTGCCAGTCAACGGTTATACCACTAGGACTGTATCCCAATTAGTGGTAGGTACGCGTATCCCCAGGGGTACGCGAGATGCTGGCGGGAGGGCGGTGAATACACAAGTGAACCCCATACTCCCGTCCAGAGGTCCGTTGAGGAACACCGTGTGGTTTTTAGTCCGTGCGTCCATCATTGGCCCTTTGGTGGTGGAGTACCCATAAGGGGTTATCCACACAAAAAAAAAAAAAAAAAGGGGTACTCAAGATTGCATACAAGGGCACTGCTCAAGTGTGAAACAACATAATACCACAGTATATTAATCATACATACTGTGATAATACCTATTTACAATTAATTATAACAATTAGTTCCTGTGTACCTAAATAAAGAGTGTTTTGTATTAAATTTAAAACAACGCGAGACTTATTACTCACAAAAACTTTATAAAAACTCATTCACAAAATCAAGAAAAATCATTTGTTTACCGTCTCCATGACGTCAAACCCTGACCTAGGTCAAGCGACATACATACCTACTTTTATATGTATTTATATACAGTACCTCCCTGCCGGGTGGTACGAAATACCCCCCTATCAGCTGAGCGAGGGGGCACAAACCAGTGTGGGGGTGGAGAATTCCTTATTGCATTATCCTTGTATGTAACCTTGGGGTTGCATTGAATGAAATTGTAGTTAAAAAAAAAAGCTGTGAATCAGCTGTTTTACTCTAGAAATTTTGGTAGTTATTTTTTGGAGAAGTAGGTACTTATTGATTTTTTTCATACCAAGCGAGCGAGGCGGTCTAGTGGATATGAGTTGTAATACCTATTACTGTTATATCTCTAGCCATGATTTTACCTAAACAGCCTTTATCAGTCCACTGCTGTATACTGGCCTCTTCTCGTACGCATCACTTATTTTGTGCGCTCATGAAGTGTTCGGGTTGGCGATCGCAGAAGCAGATGATTGCTATTACACAGTAGGATGCTGCCCATTCTCCAGATTTTTCCCTTTGTCGCTTCTTACGACACCCGCGAGATGAGTAGGGGTGGTTCTATTCTTAGGCCGGAAACCACACGGCATTTGATTTTAGAGAGAGCTAATCTATGGGACATACATAGTATAAGGACTTTGAATAATTTATTCATTGATTTTTTCTTGGAGAATGTTAAAGAGGTTTATTAAGTCAAGGTTACGTCACGTCAGAGGATAAGCGTTTTACTCGAAATACATCACTATCTACATAGTTATAAAACAAAGTCGCTTTCTCTAACCCTATATCCCTATGTATGCTTAAATCTTTAAAACTACGCAACGGATTTTGATGCGGTTTTTTTAATAGATAGTGATTGAAGAGGAAGGTTTATAAGTATTTATTGCACCCGTGCGAAGCCGGGGCGGGTCGCTAGTTAAAATATATTCTAAAGTTATATCAAACTCATCTCATTCCGTGACGCTCTTAATTTGGCAGCATTAACTTTTTTACTACCTGTATTCTACTTACAGAAATTTATAGTAGGTCTTAAAGTTAATACTACCAAATTACGATAGTCACAGAATTAGATGAGCTCACAGTAAACCTTGTCTTTAGCACTGCGTGTTGTAAAAGTCGACTCGATCACTTGCTCTGGGCCTCGGAAAGCATGTAAAGCTTTTGGTCCTGCGCCTGATCTCCAATCGTTTCGGATTGCTGTCCAATCGGACTATGAGAGTGTGGAAATAGAGAGTGCATCATTCTGTTTTCACACGTGCACTTTAGTACCTCCCGTAGTTGGCTAATCTCCGTTGGGACTTGAGGTTGGGATTGTATATGCCAATTGTATTTACAATTAGACCCGATAGGAGTCGCTACGATCTGATTAAATTACGACCATAGAGTCGCTTCAGCTGTTTTTAAACGGTTTTACTTAGCTTGATCTGTTTATTATTTGGTTCAAATTTAGTAATCGATATTTATTATTATTTATTTATATTTCGATATTTAATAAATTGGGAAAAGGGCAGGGAGATGATGATGATGATTTCACCCCCTTCTTGTAGACAGATTGATCTGATATTTGGTACACAGCTTTAGTTTTTAGACAAAACCGTTTTACGTAAAAAAAATGTTACTTAGGTATATTATTTTTAAAAATTGTAAAGATGACCCGTCGTCGGTAACTGATTAGATCTCGTTTGTACATTGTTTATGTGTGGTATATCATATCATGAATATGAAGATGCTATCTGCAGTTTATCGAGTGTAAAATACTCTAGACAATAGACGAGGAAGCCGTCCAATTTAAATTATGAGCAACTATTCCAAGTAGACTTAAAACTTGATTCAAATGAGAATATAAAACTGGCTGGAAGTACGTCCACGTACCATAGAGCTAAAAGGAGTACCTATCGCGCACGTTTAGATTGTGGAATCAGTTCCCAGTTCCCACCGAGCGAGGCCAGGTTTTCCTAATAGACTTGGAGGCATTTTTTAAAAAGGCTAGTGAAAACCAGCATATGACTCTATAGGTTATGATAACCGCTTATCATCAAGTAAGCTTAATGCCTATTTGTCACCTCATCATCCTCCTAGCCTTATTGTTCCCAAACTGTGTTGAGGTAGGCTTCTAACCTAAACAATATCAGTTTTCTACGAAGCGACTGCCTTATCTGATCCCCGCAACCCAAAGATACTATATTCTATACTTGGATCTAACCAGATGCAGCTGAATATCAGTTTTCTATGGAGCGACTGCCTATCTGTCAGTCTGTCTAGGGGTCAGATAGTATCTGACCCCCGCAAGCCAAAGGGATACGATATTCTAAGGTTAGATTAGTTGTCAGGATTTAATGAGGGTACTGACTCCCTATATCGATTATCAAAGATCTTCATGATAGCCAAGACCAATGGTATTATGTGCTTTCCAAAGCATGATAGATATACCTTTTAAAAAACCATAAAATCAGTCCATTACGCTTTTAAACAGCATCAATCAAAATAGGACGTTTTTTTTTCTTTCTGTTAATGCACCGGCCAGGGTCCTCAGGTCCTCACCAATGATTTTTTTTTGTTTCTAATGGTATAAACCTTAAGATAAAACTCATCGATATTTTTTTTTATATTTTGTAACCATTGAGCTTACTTTAAGCACTCCTGACGCCTGTAATACAGGTTTATCCTAGTTCAGGAACCCAACACTAATAACTTCATAATTTTTTAACTTTTTTTATGTTGTATTTAATTAATTTCTACTGACTTACCATGGAGCAGGTCGTATGCTTGCGTACTATCTTAATAACTATAAATTTAAAAACCTTACAAAAATACCTCAATTTTTTTTAGTCAAGAATTCTTAACCAAAACAATTTTTAAATAAAAAAAAAATTAAATCAAAATCGGTCCATCCGATCCGGCCACAGACAGACACAGACACATCAAACTTATAACTACAACTATAAACGAGGGCTATTTTTGACCTCCAACGCAAAAAGCCCTCTTTTCAAAAATAAAGTCAAAAATAGCCCTCGTTCTTCCTTTAAAGTTATAATGAAATAACTGTACCTATGTACTAACATCAATCATCTAGCTGTACATGTAAAATGACGTAGGTATGTAATGCAGTTAAGTCATGTAAGTCACGGCTTGTAAATGGATGGGCGAGTAGTTAATGTACGACAACTATAGCGAATGGGTTTACGGTTTATGTGTTAGATTTGATGGGATTACGGTCCCATGTATGTGAGTGGTATAACACTTGTTTTCTATTGTGAGATGAAATTGTATGGTCATGGTTTTTGAGTTGATCATGGGTTTCTAAGAATCATGTAAGAATAATTAAATAAAAATAATATACTTACTTAAGTAAAGTTTTTTTTTTTTAAATAAAACGGTTTTGTCATCAAAACTAAAGCTGTGTACCAAATATCAGATCAATCTGTCAACAGGAAGGGGGTGAAATATCGATTACTAAATTTGAACCAAATCATTGCGTCTCATTTATCGACAATCGAGTAGGTACCTAATGTAAGTCTGGTCTGAACTTTTTAATTTGAATTAACTAAATTATTTTGTTTTAAATATTATTTCGGGTCTATTCGCGTCAAAATAGTCATTATGTAACTATCCTCGACGTTTCGGTCAAGTTGCATTGACCGTGGTCACGAGAAGAGTCTTGTCTAGTACTCCTCTCTCTCTTCCAATTCGCGAAAGTTTAAAAACTAAATTATTAATAAATCTACATATTATTTCCATAATTATTTCGCCCCAACTCCACAGAAGAGGTTATCTTCATTAAAAAAATACTCTCCATTCAGCTCGTGGGCGGTACCCTCCCCCACCCTGTACCCAACCTCGCTGGGTAGTACAAGTAGTACAACTTGTACGGTACCCATTGTAATGTTAGCGAGTAAATTGACAATTAGTTGGTACCTACTGTTTTTGTGATTGTTATTGAGAGGAATGTCCGTCAAACGCGGTCAAACGAGCTTTGATATTAATTTGAATATTACTCAATTCAAATCAATAAAATTTTGTAATTTGTTGTCTGTGGTTTGTCAGATATCCATTATAATCCATAAAGATCTTATTTAACTGTGGAGGCTTGTTATTAGCAACTTATTTAATCAAATAAGTTACTAGATTTAATGTAATTAAAAAAAAATAAACAAAAAAATTCTTCAAAATAAATAAATATTTTTACTTACTCAAAGTTTCATTCATCATCATCAACAGCCTGTATTAGTCCACAGCTGAACATAGGCCTTTCCCCATGCGCGCAACTATTGTGCGCTAAAGAAGGTATTTGGTGGGTGGGTGGATATTTTTGGCGATCACAGATGATTGCTGTTACACAGAAGGATGCTGCTATCCATCCTCCGGATCTTCCCCTTTGTCGCTTCTTACGACACCCGCGGGACGAGTAGGGGTGGTTCTATTCTTAGGCCGGAAACCACACGGCATATTTTGGTCATAATGATGTACTTAAATAATATTATTCTTATGGTGGTTTTGTTTTGTTTTCAGGCGTGTTATGGACAAAGAAGGGGCGGAGGGCGGCGACGCTGCAGGAAAGGCGCCGCCCGACGGCCTGCTGGATGCCGCGAACCTATTTGGTGGTAAGTTTGAATTAAAACCACAGATTATATATTCAGGATTATTTATAAAAACACCAGCATCCTTAAAAGGGGTCATTAAACTCATAATTATGAACAACTTTTACTATAGGACCAACCTTGAAATCGCAAAAAAAATCAGCTGTTCCATACATTTTGTTGAGTCACATGAACATAAATGTATGGAACAGCTGATTTCTTTTTGCGATTTCAGGGTTGGTCCCATAGTAAAAGTTGTTCATTATTATGAGTTTAATGACCCCTTTTAAGGATGCTGGTGTTTTTAAAAATAACCCTATATTAAGTAGCGCCTTGTGCAATATTGCGTGTGAATAAATGATTTCTTTCTTTCTTTCTTTTAAACGTTTAATAGGAAGAAATAACCATTGTTTCTTGGTAATCGGTGTTCCAACTATGTATTGATCAATTGAATGTGTCGTGGAAATGGTACGAGTACCTATAACGATTATACGAGTTATAGGAAATGGTGGTAGTTATTTAACTGTTATTCTGGTCATAATTGTCTTCTGCACACGCTCTAAACTAATTTAGACTCCCTACCATTACTCTTTCGTGTCGTGTGTCGTGGTGGCGCATTGGTTACTGACCGTTTTGCAAGCGCGTGGGTGTGGGTTCGAACCTGACATAGTACTACTGTTGTACGACTGTTGAGTTTGAGTTACTACTATGACTTTAATGGTGAAGGAAAGCATCGTAAGGAAACCTGGACTTTAATAATAGTCTGGGTCTCGGGTTTGAACCAGCGCGCACCTTTGACTTTTCGTAAGTTATATACTTATATATAAATTATAATTTAATTATCACTCCGTGCCTCAAAAAGCACGTAAAGCCGTTGGCCCTGCGCTTGAGCTCTCTCCGGCCGTGTCGGATTGCCGTCCCATCGGACTATTACAGTGAGGGAATAGAGATTGCACCTGTTTGCGCACACACTTGTGCTCTATAATATCTCCTGCGTAGATGGCTTATCTCCGATGAGATTGGCCGGAATTAGGTACCTACCTTGTCTTTTGTTGTAATTATTGTAGCTCTACTTCTGTGATGTCATTTACGTCTCTTTAGGGTTGTACGCACAGGAATTATAATCTAAAAAAATATTATTAACTACAGTAAGAAAAAATGCGCTGGTTCGTGATAGAAACAAAAGCTTAAATAGCTTATAAAAGCTTATATTTCAAAAAGGTATAAAAAACACACAAAAATGTAAAAAGGATTAAATATCAAAAAGAGTTTAGTGCAGACTTGCACAAATAATATTATACTTAATCTATAAACAATAACCTCCTTTTTCGAAGTTGGTTAAATAGGCAAACGCAAAATAGTCCACCATGGACCATTCTTCTTTTACGGCGGCCAGACGCCGACAAAAGCGGGACCTACCTACACCATTAGCGGGTCAAGACCTGGTGGGAGGGAGGTGAATACATAAGTGAAGTCCGTCGAGGAACACCGTGTGGTTTATAGTCTGTACGAGTTGGACATAATCCCATCACTGGACCTAGATGGATTTTATTATTATTATTTGCCACACAATAAAATAAAGGTTCATCGCCTGCATTTGCACATTAATATTTTCTTTGTACAGTTAATTTTTTTAACCGACTTCAAATAAGGAGGAGGTTCTCAATTCGATTGTACTTATGTTTGTTATCTCAAATCTCGCTCATTTATGAACCGATTTGAAAAAATATTTTTCCAATTGAAAGGATGTGCTTCCAGATTGGTCCCATAGAAATATTGTCATGATCTGATCATGGAGTTCGGAGATATGGAACGGAACTCCTGGTAGGATAATAGCAGAATGTCGTTGAAAGTAATATTGCTTTGTTTATACGTGCAGTCGATGGCTTTCGAGTAATAAGGTAGAGGGGGGATACGTGGAATGGAGCTCCTCGTACGATAATAGCAGAATTAAATTGCTTAAAAATACATTTATGTTATCGTACCATTTGCTTTGACAACCCTGTTTGCGTGATAATAAACCATATAAGCAAACTCGTCGAGTTCATTAACCTCCAGACTCAAACGACCAACATAACATTACGACCACTCTAACTCTTACTACAATAGCAATAAAGCACAAATTCTTTTGTTTCGACTGCTAGTTTAATTCTGTCAGGTGGTTTCCTTTTTATTAAGGATTGTGGTGACCAATTTTAGTTGGATGTGCATGTCGAAGTTGTATGGGTTTATGAAACATGGTAGGTTATAATAAGATGACAGTAGTGGATTAGATGATATAGGTATTCTAATCTAAGTGGTATTCGGGTTCGAACCCAAGGCACCTCTGACTTTTTGTAAGTTATGTGCGTATTATAAATTAACTAGCGACCCGCCCCGGCTTCGCACGGGTGCAATGTTGTTATACATATAAACCTTCCTCTTGAATCACTCTATCTATTAAAAAAAACCGCATCAAAATCCGTTGCGTAGTTTTAAAGATCTAAGCATACATAGGGACAGATAGACGCGGGAAGCGACTTGGTTTTATACTATGTAGTGATTATCACTCTCCGTGCCTCGGATAGCACTTTAAGCTGTTGGCCCCGGCTGTCAAAGTAGTTTTTTATTTTTAGAGTTTTCAAATATAATAATTAAAAAAAGCTTGTAAAAAGTCATAGTCAACAACCCTATTGGTTTTCATTTACGCCGTTATGGGTCGCAGGTTTGATTTCCGCACGGAACAAATATTTTTATGGCCGCAGATTATGTTCCGGTCTACGTGTTTAATGTGTTTATGTAGGTGTGATTATGTCTGTAATTTTATCCTGAGAAAAAAACAGGAAGAAAATGTAAAAATACTTAGTAGTGGCGTGCCTAGAACGTAACAACAGTGCTATCCCAACTGCCTTTTTAAAGGAATATTATGTATATAATTATTTAATAAGAAAATTTGAAAAAACAACTGATACGGATGGGATTCGAACCCACGATCTTCGACATACCGTGTCGACGCTCTAACCGCTGAGCCACCGTATCCCATCGGCATCAGACGAATTTCTTATTAAATAATTATATTTAATAAGCTATCATGTGCATGTAATAAAAAAAAAATTCACAAAAAATATTAAGAAAAATGGTAATATCGCATCGGTGTATAACTGCAAAGTTTGGAGCACTGAGTCGGGATACGTAATGTATTCCGATAGATGTCGCCACACGCCCTAGGCGTGTAAAAGAGATTTGAAATTTCGTCTGATGCCGATGGGATACGGTGGCTCAGCGGTTAGAGCGTCGACACGGTATGTCGAAGATCGTGGGTTCGAATCCCATCCGTATCAGTTGTTTTTTCGAATTTTCTTATTAAATAATTATATTTAATAAGCTATCATGTGCTATAACATGTAAAAAAAAATTCACAAAAAGAATATTATGTATCCATGTATCCTATAAGTATTGAAGTAAAATATTATTTTATTAGTACCTATATTTGTATGACGAACTTCGGCCAGGCTTCGGAAAAATGTATGGTATGCACGCCTCCAGAGGCGTACTTATAGGATAAAACTATTAAGTACCTACTGGTACTTACGACTGCGCGGTATTAACTTTAGCAGTTTATGTACAGTATCTGAATAACACAGGCATTTACCTCACGGTTGAAGCCACGGGTAGCTATTAAAAAAATATAATTTCAAAAAGCGAAGACGCAAACTAATCTCCTTTCTCCCGTTCCAGCATACTGGGGGCGCGATGGTTCCGGCGGCGGGGGTGCAGCGGCGGCGCAAGCGCAGGCGCAAGCGCAAGCGGCTCTCTTCGGCTTCGGATCGCGCTACCCGCCCCCCACCACGCTCGGTGTCGCCGCCAACCAGGCCGCCTCGCTTGGCTTACATCCTGCGGCCAGTAAGTATTTCGTATAGTCACATAAGTAGATAAATATTCCTCTAGTAGTGCTTTTTGTATGAACAATTATTTTGTTTGGTCATAGATTTCAGCGACGACCTAGACACTTTCCACAAAGACTTGACTGCCGCAACTACTGCGAAAAAAATGCGCACTTGTTTCATTACACAGGGTTATTTGTAAAACACCAGCATCCTTAAAAGGGGTCATTAAACTCATCATTACACAGTCTGTTATAAACCCGATTTTTGTTTCATCATGTTTTTATTGAAGAAATCTATAGTTTCTATTATTTCTAGTAGTAGAGTAAAACTCCGGCTTCGTTACGACTTGTAGTTTATTTAAAAAAAAATGCCAAAGTTTCGAAATATCCGCAACAAGAAAAATAAAAAAAAATATTTTACAAAAAAAGGGAACAATATATTTTCGTTTCGATTAATTACGTTAACTGTACGTACAATAACCTAATTTTTCACCAATTTCTGTTAATTAATTACAAACGAGAAGCGAGATATGATTTTTTTTCTCATTTATAGTTTTTATTTTTTTATTCAAGTATAACACCATATTAGTTCGTGAGTTCTACATAAAACGAGTGCTTTAACTTTCTATTATGTACAGTATTAAAAGCACCAACTAATTCCTTGTTATCCAGAACTTATTGCAATTTTTATTTTTATTTCAGGGTTGTCATTTTTGTAATATCCGAAAAAAATAATTAATAATACATTTTTTATACATATATTTTTTTAAACATGTTAAGGCCATGTTATGCCTATACAAACTTCAATTTTTAAAGGAAACATTGAAAAAGAATGGTCACGAGTGGGACTTGAACCCACGACCTGGGCACGAATCGGCTACATTTGTATTTCTGATTATGACCAACCGCATCTAGGCGGTGTAATATAATATAGAGCAGCTATAACCAAATAGCCTAACTACTTTTTAGCACTAGACAATACATCCGCTTCATGTAAGAAGCGTAGTCGTAACTGACTCATTTGCTGCACTGCCTGCTCACACGACTTTTAGCTATTTGCTGTTCTTAAAAATAAAATATGCGTTCTATTTGTGTATAATAAAGTTCAAATAAAAATTCAAATAACTCAAAAGCGATATAATCCTAGGCAATAAATAACTAAAATGTTAACACATGCAAACAAAGTAACTAGTAGGGAAGTAAAATCCAGTAAGTTTTTTAACAGTAAACATTTCAAATATAATAATAATTAAAAAATTGGTTGAATTGACAACCCTAACTGCGGATATTTCGGATATCACTTAAAATTGCAATAAGTTCTGGATAACAAGGAATTAGTTGGTGGTTTTAATACTGTACATAATAGAAAGTTAAAGCAATCGTTTTTTGTAGAACTCACGAACTAATACGGTGTTATACTTGAATAAAAAAATAAAAACTAAAAATGAGAAAAAAAATCATATCTCGCTTCTCGTTCGTAATTAATTAACAGAAATTGGTGAAAAATTAGGTTATTGTACGTACAGTTAACGTAATTAATCGAAACGAAAATATATTGTTCCCTTTTATTGTAAAATATTTTTTTTCATTTTTCTTGTTGCGGATATTACGAAACTTTAGCATTTTTTTAAAAATAAACTACAAGTCGTAACGAAGCCGGAGTTTTACTCTATTACTAGAAATGATAGAAACTATAGATTTCTTCAATAAAAACATGACGAAACAAAAATCGGGTTTATAACAGACTGTGCATTATGAACAACTTTTACTATGGGACGAACCCCGAAATCGCAACGAAAAATCAGCTGTTCCATACATTTATGTTCACATGACTCAACAAAATGTACCTATGGAACAGCTGATTTTTTGTTGCGATTTCGGGGTTCGTCCCATAGTAAAAGTTGTTCATAATGATGAGTTTAATGACCCCTTTTAAGGATGCTGGTGTTTTACAAATAACCCTGTATATATAATGTTTTTTTTATTAGTGTTTGTAGACGGTTTAAATTACTTATTTGTTATTCTTTTTTTTTTAAATAGTACATTGACTTCAAAACGAAAATCCCCACTTTTTCCGGAAGTCGGTTATCATTATCAACAACACTATACAAAGTGAATTTAGTTGTAATAACTTGAGAGGTTTACTATCGTCCGATAACGAGTTCCGTTCTGTATTTCCCCAGTCCATCATCAGGTTATGACTATATTTAATACTAGATGACCCGTGCCCACTTCGTTGGGCATAATGTTCATAATCCTTGACTTTTTTATAGGCATTTTCAAGCTCCACATCTTTTCTCTAGAACTCAAAAATATATCTTTCATAGTTAAGGCAGCGTTCGAAAGAAACGCTTTCATTCGACCGTTTTTTCTCCGATTCACTTTGCAAAACGGACTACCACGTAAAAGCCTTTTTGTTTTTCGGTTTTATATATAACCTATGACACTCAGCAATAATGTGGCTTTCTATTGGTGAAAGAATTTTTAAAATCGGTTGAGTAGATCTCGAGATTACCCCTTACAATTTAACAAATATACAAACACACAAACTTTACTTCTTTATAATATTATTAGTATAGATGAGATCACCTCTGAAGCCTATCTATAACCTCATCATCTTCCTGCCCTTCTCCTAATTTTATTTATGGTCGGCACAATAGGTTTTCTTCTTCCTAATAGTTATTCGGCTAATAGAGATGAATATCTCTATTAGCCTTCATGTCACTTTACTCCCTCTCCATCCATGTCGCCTTTGATACAATCCATCCATCTTTTCTTTGCTCTACCTCTACCCTTATAACCATCCACATTTATACTTAAAATCTTTCTCACAACATGTCCTTTTACTTAACCTACCAAACAAAAAAAGGATCATCAAAATCAATGTATAAGGCGGAGAAATCTCTTAACAAATTGTGTATACAGTCGAATTGATAACCTCCTCCTTTTTGAAGTCAGTGAAAAAGAATACAATTACGTATTGTTATGTTTATATTTTGTTTATCGCGGCAAGTACAGTCACGGACTTTAATTGATGAGCCACTTTCAAATTTTTCAATTTTGCAGTATTATACATTCACGAGATTACACGATTAAACACGAACTCAACCGCATGCGTGCGTAAACAAGATGACAAATCAGTAATTATCGGAAATTAAATAGTCAGTAATAATTATATTATTATTTTATTAAGTCAGTTCAACAATATTGATTGATTGATAAATGAAATAAAAAAAAATTGTCAGGTTGACTATTTTTTAGCTTGCACATTTTATAAATTACAAAACAGAAATAATAAGTAAAATTCATGATCAATTCTTCTAAGATGGCGGCAGTTAGGTCTTAATATAAGTTTATGTGCAGTAGATAATATAATTGTCATGAATACGGATAAAATCGTGGGGCCGAGATTTTCCGATGTCGAAATGTCCAATCATAATTTCTCCGTCCATAACGTTACTATCGCTACGCTTAAATAATTGTCGCTAGGTTACGGTTGCTAGACCTGCAATTGGATGACTTTGGGTAGTAGTAGTATTGGTTGAAATTGCATGAAAATATAACATTACTAACAAGCTATCTTAATACAAATGACACGCCTGTCGAACACTCAATGACAGAGATATTTATTATGAAAACGAAGTATGAGCGAGCATAGCCGACTAAACCCGATTTGCATTAGGTACACGGCTAAAATAAGAGTAGTGCAAGTGGCTCATCAATTAAAGTCCGTGACTGTACATAAGATTGACCGCGAGTTCTGGTTTGTTATGTATTCTAAGATGAAACTGATCAATGGAACTGTTGCAAATGATCCTCGTTATACTAATCATATCTGTGTTACTTCCAGGTGCAGCTTGGTGGTCTATGGCATCACACCTGGCAGCTCAAGACTACTTAGCTAGGCTCCAGGCTTCAGGTCTAAACTTCCCTCCCCTAGCGGACCCTTATGCCGCGCTCTCGGCGTTATCCGGCAGCGGGGGGCTAAAACAACCCTCTAAACCTGGGAAGATGTCTAGTCGGAATGAGAGGTAAGATAATAACTTTTTGTGTGATTTTAAATTATCCTCCTAGTCTTATTATCAGTGGCGGATTTAGAAATTTTTAAGATAGGCTGTAAAGTCTCTGTAACCTCAGTGAGGGCAGAGAAGCCGATGACTGGTTTGGGGGCGGCGAACTAGCGGTTTTACTCTAGATATGGAAGTTTGCTACACCGAATATACAATGACAAGTGAGAGGGGAAAGTCATCGGCAAAATTTGTTGCAGAGGTAGTTAGTAGTTTTTCCGTAAAAGACTAACATATATCCATCCATACATCCTCACAAACTGTCACCTGTATATTAGTAGATTTTTTTTTGTAAGCTTTCAGAGTCCTACTGCTGGACTAAGGCCTCTCCCACAAGGGAGTCGCCAAGGGGCAGTGGTCCCTTCCTGCTTTCCCCTCCCCCCTAGAGAATCAAAAAGAAATTATTTTAATTTCTTAATAGATTCATTTTTATTAATTACTAAGTTTACAAGTTTTATTTACTGTACAGTCAAGAGTATGTTGAAGTTTTCACTTGCTACATAAGCTCTAGACTGTACACACTTTTTATTTTAATCCTTTTATTGGAAAACAAAATAGTACACACAGCATAGACATTGGTAGGACCAGAGAGAAGGATGTGTTGCCATAAATGTTACTAGATTAAAATTTTTAACAAATTATATTTTTAGCACACATTGTTCAACACTTTTACCATCCTCTATACTTCTACTAGCCCCCATCCCCTTGATCATCAGCTGCCGGCGCCCTTGTAATTCCTAGTACTCTTTTCTTTAACCAGACCTCGCGATACGCATCTAAATCATCTCACCACCTCTTTCTGGGCCGCCCTCTCGGCCGCGGCGTCTCCGTCCATCCTTATTATGATATTAAATTGTATTTTTTATTTCCAGATCGTCAGGCAGAAGCAGCAATTCATCTTCAGCGTCCACTAAGGAGAAAAGTCCATCAACAAGCGCGTCCAACTCTCAGAACATGAGTGAGTGGGGCACGTATCTATATCGATATCATTGTGTCTCGTGTTAACCATCTCTAATACGACATAATTAAGGCGTGGATAGAATACAAAATATAATAACTAGTACAAAATATTATTCTGTATTCAAGGATTACAAAATATAATAACTAGTACAAAATATTACTTAGGTCTAACATAGCACTTGCCTGAACTAGGTACTGAACCTGTATCTCAGGCAGAATAAGATAGCGGGCAGCAGGTTAGATGTGAACTGGATTTTATTAGGGGAATACAAAAAGAAAAGTTTTAAAGTGCCCGGGCTTTAAAACTTTTCTTTTTGTAATCTTCATTGATAAAATTTTACAAAAAATAATCTACACTATTTGGAGCATATCTCCTTTAGCTCAGATTTTTTTTTCGTTTTTAAATATCAGAAATAAATTTGCAAAGTTCCCTCTTTTTCAAGTAGTTTTTACTATTTTTCTCCAAAACTATCTAAAAGATAATTTTTTTATTGCCAGCAGTCAGCATATTAAATAATGCAATACCGAGGTAACCTTACCTTACAGGGTAGGCTGCCCTTGGAACTGGCAACTAGAGTCACTCTTATAATAATATTAGAATTATGACTATTCATAATGCCTAAAATGGTCTACATAAACAAAAATATTTTGATTTGATTTTGAAATTTTGAATTAGCGCGAAAATTCTTACTGGTCATATCAATGGGGTTGGCTTACAAAATTTCTAACGGTCTCATCATCTTCATCATGATTTCAACCATAAGACGTCCACTGCTGAACATAGGCTTCCCCCAATGACTTCCAGATTGGCCGGTAACGATTCTAACGGTTTATTGGTAAAGAAAATCACTTTTTTGACAGTTCTAACTACCCTCCCTACTTCCAGGATCATCATACGGCCTACCGAAGACCTCATCGCCCTCCGCCATGCACCACTCGCAGTCGTTATCAAGCCTGGCGTCTCTCAACAGTCTGGTCGCGTCATCTCATCAGAGCAAGCCTAGCAGCAAGCCACAACCTACTCCACAGCCTACCAGTGAGTCTACTGACCTTTTTTTTACTAGGGAAACCTTCAAAAGGTACCTGAAGAGACCGGGTAGTGTGGGATTCTTACGTCACTAACACCACCCCGTTGATCACCATCAGCACATGGAGGGAGATCCCGGGTTCATTGACCGATCAAATGACCAGAATTAAGAGCTGATTTCACCATTCACTTTAATAACCGAGTTTAATTAAACTAAGTTCAACCATACACAAATTGCAGTTCTGAACTCAGTTAAATGCTTGAACCGAGTTTAACTCGATTGATTTAGCGTTTAGTGTCAGTGGTGAAATCGGCTCTTAAACCACTCCGGTGATTACCATCAGCATATGGAGGGAGATCCCGGGTTCATTGACCGATCAAACGACCAGAATTAAGAGCTGATTTCACAATTCACTTTATTAACCGAGTTTAATAGAACTAAGTTCAGCATACAAAATTGCAGTTCTGAACTCAGTTAAACGCTTGAACCGAGTTTAACTCGATTGATCGCGTTTATTGTCAGTGGTGAAATTGGCTCTTAATGAGACATGGAAATCATTTTTAACGCATCGCTGGGATGCTAATGAGTAGAGATCGGATAATCAGATGAATATTTACTTAAAGTTAATTTTTGCTCAGCAAATTCTGGAAGTGGTTTCCTAAAGATATTTTTATTAATACATATAAAATCCCGGGATTCCATAACAAGAGTCCGAGTGAGACGGCAATACAAAATGATTATCTTCCCTGAGGTTTTAGCTCGATTTGAAATTTATTACAAGGATTTTCGCTTCGTCAAAAATCACTGACAATAAAATAAACTGTCGTTTGTTTCAAATTCGATTTGTTATGGAGTACACCTTGGAAGAATCATCATAAGGCAAAAAAAAATCCTCCAGGAATACACACTTAAATTAGAATTTCCGGGATCTCGGGATTTTTTCGATAAAAAAGTGCTTTCCTCCATTTTAATAGCCAACATCTCAACTTAAGGTAAATATGCATCTGATTATCCGATCTCTGCTAATCTTGATACGTTAAAACACGTATCTAAATACACTTTTTTGGTATCGAACAAGCTACTTAGGAGATTCACAAATTGAACGAATTATGATCAATTATTTCCGTTTCAGAAAAGCCATCATCTTCATCATCATCGTCATCGTCTAAAGGCAAGGAGCGTGAGCTGGCGCTGCTGCGCGGCGACCTCATGCTGGCGCAGGCGGCGGCGCACGGGGCCTACCATGCGGCCGTGGCGGCGGCCGCCAAGGGGAAGGTAATGCCGCGCGGACTGTACGTCTAAAGGCTAAGGACCACATACTGGCCTATATACCACTAGGCTTACATTCGAACTTTATTGAGCTAGTGGGTTATAAAGTCCTCTTGACAGAATTTTGGTCACAGCGGCCAATCTCAGCGGAGATTAAGCAACTATGCAGCAGATATTATAGTGCAAAAGTGTGCGCGTAAACACAGGTGCACTCTCTATTACCTCACTCTCATAGTCCGGTAGGACGGCAAACCGACACGACCGGAGAGAGATCAGGCGCAGGGCCAACGACCTTACGTGCTTTCCGAGGCACTGAGCAAGTGATAATTAATTTATAATACACACAGTCACACATAACTGACGAAAAGGTGCGCGTCTTGGGTTTGAACCTCAGGCCATCACGACTTAACTAGTGGGCTAGATAGTTAAGCGGGATGTACAAGAGAATCAGCACCATTTTATAGCGATACTTATATATTTTTAATATGGTTATTGCTTAAACTTGCTTATAAGCTTAAAATGTCGTGGTGGCGCATTGGTTACGGACCCGCTTTGCAAGCGCGTGGGTGTGGGTTCGAACCTGGCATGTACCAATGTGACTTTTTCAGTGTCATATGTACTTTCTTAGTTAATCTAAGACACCACTGACTAACGGTGTAGGAAAACATTTTAAGGAAACCTGGAGTATAATATTCTGAAATCGCCAACCCCGTGGTGATTAATGCTCAATCCTTCTCTGTATGAGAAGAGGCCTTTGCCCTATATTGGGACAGTTACAAGATGATTTATTTATATTTATTATTGCTTAAACGAGGATCGGCGCTTTAATACAGGTTGATTTATTTACAGAACATGTCGCCTCTGTACCCGTTCGGCATGGGTTCTGAGAAGGACCGTCACGGTGGCATTGACTCCCTCACTGGCTTGCCACATACTATACTAAGGTGAGAATTATTACCTAAATACAAAGAGAAAGATATTTGTAATGACAAAATATGTAATACTATAATTCAAATGACCATCTTTTGTACCATATTTAATGCAAATAAAGATAAAGGTAAAAGATAAAAGGTTTAAATTTAAAACACCGACAACCTGAAAAGGGGTCATTAAACTCATCATTATGAACAACTTTTACTATTGGACCAACCCTGAAATCGCGAAAAAAAAATCAGCTGTTCCATACATTTTGTGAACATAACTGAAGTAGCTAGATAGTTTAACTATTACCATTACTATATAATTATTACCATACTATTGTAATTGATAAAAAATAGGTACCTAAAGTTATATTATGACCCCGATTATGCGATTAGTGATAATATAGAGACCAGTCAATTAAAGGTCTAGGAATTTGATGAAACGGCAATATGTTATTTTCTTCTTAAGGCCACTCATACAAAATTCTTAATTTGATTTAACAATCTTAAATTTGATTAATAAATAATGTCAAACCGTACAAATTTTAATTATGCACCTTTAATAGCAAATGAGAATCATATTAAAGATGTTTAATTCAAATTAAGAATTTGCCACATTACAATTAAAAAAGTTACTAATCAAAATTTATTTCTACCAGTGCCGCTTTAGAAGGAGGGTAAGATATCAAATTTCTACCATTTTAACTTAAATAGTAAATTAAAACATGAATTAATTAACATGTTTTTTTACAGTGACCCTTCATCGGTGTTGGGTGGTGTGCGACTACCCCCGGATACTGAGATAATCAAGTATACGTCATCGCTAGCCGGGCCCAAGGTAAAAGCACATGTATGTTCGATTTTACTAATACTTGTATTATAATATTAATACTTCTATTAAAAGAAATTGTATTATTAATCTATACATAAATTTGTATGTGAAGCGAAAACCGTGGATCCCTTTTTAAGAATATTGCGCGCACGGAGGAGGGTTTATATGGAAAAGAAGTGCAGAATTAGAAAGCTAAAATTCATTAAAAAAAAACGGTTGACCACTAACTGAACCACTAGTTATTGGAAACGTGTGAACGTGATTAGCACAGTAATTATCTGATTATAAATACACCTAGAAATAAGATTCAAATAAAAACATAATCTAAAAGGCCTGTAGGCAATATGTTATGTCATACAGAGAAGGTTAGAGCATTAATCACCACGCTAGCTCACTGCGTGTTGGCGATTTCAGACTATTAAAGTCCAGGTTTCCTTACGATGCTTTTTTTCACCTTAATTCAGATTAATTTAAAAAATACACAATAATAAGTAATTGAATAACTCAAATTGGTCCAAGCCAGATTCGAACCCATACACATTTATAGACTCACGCCTGTATTCCCCAGAGGGGGTAGGCAGAGGTGTATGCAGTACACCCACGTTTCGCCGGCTATGTTATAAGTCCCATGTAACAGGGGGCGAGCCTATTGCCATTAACCGGGCACAATTCCAGACTCCGTGCTGCTACTGAGAATTTCCTAATGGAAAAACTCAATAACACTTTGCCCGACCCGGGGATCGAACCCAGGACCTCACATTATAATAAATTATGGAGCTTTATTATACTAATCCACTTTTCCTAACAGGCTGGTGCAGGCACTACAACCCGGGGCCGTAAGAAGACCATATCGTTAGACCCGCCGCACGTCAGCGTTCACCCCGCCGACAGGAACACTCCTCTACCTAGCAAACGACCTAAACTGGTACGTATTACGGTTTTACGTTTATAGACGTCTTTTATAAGACCGCACCTTTTCTTTTATGGCAATTCATCATCATCTGCCTAGCCTTTTCCCAACTATGTTGTGGTCGGCTTCCAGTGTTACCGGATGCAGCTGAATACCAGTGTTTTACATGGAGCGACTGCCTATCAGACCTCCACAACCCAGATACTGGGTTACACGATACCCCTTGGTAAGACTGGTTGTCAGACTTTCGGGCTTCTGACTACCCGTAACGACTGTCAAAGATCTACAATTGACAGCCAGGGTCAACAGCTTAACGTGCTATCCGAGGCACGGAGAGTTATAATTAATTTATAAAACTCACATAACTTACGAAAAGTCAGAGGTGCCTTGGGTTTGAACCCGAGACCACTGACTTGCCAGTCAACGGTCACCACCACTAGGCTATCAAGACATCCATTTCTTTTATGGCAATGACATACGTAAAAGCGCTGTTACCACCCACGCCCTGTCTGCGTGTCAAAGGTGAAAATGATGGGACTAAAGTTAACATCCAAGCTTCTTACTGGGAGGCTTCGGCTCTGGTTGCAACACCTGGGGAATCCCTTTCGCGTTCTTATTCTTCTTCTTATTCTATGGTTGATGAACAACCTGGTGTCAGAGTTTAAACCGCCCGTAGGCCTCTGACATGGCTTTACACAACATTGAAAAACATCTCAGGTGTACGGGTTTCATCACGATGTTTTCCCTCGCCGTTTTAGCAACTGATAATTAATTTATAATACGCACATAACTTACGAAAAGTCAGAGGTGCGCGCCTTGGAATCGAACTCGAGACCTCAGTCGACGGTCATACCACTAGGCAATCACGCTTTCCTAGGCCTTTCGCGTTGCCTACTTAGTAAAAATCTTTACAAGCGCTTTTTGAAATACGTTATTTCGTTGTAGGACGAGTACGGCAACTCCCGGTCGTCGGTGGAGGTGATCCGGCTGCCCAACAAGCCGGACCGGGCCGGACATAACTCACTGTCCGGCACGCCGCCGCCTAATCTTTCAGACTATGCAGGTATGATTAACATGTATAAGGTGCTTCTAAATTATCTGCCACGGCTGCAATGGGAGATAATATTGGTTATTTATATTACAATAGTGAAATAATTTTTTTTATCTAACATCATATTTTTTTTTCTTTTGCCTGCGTTTTATTGCGTAGGTCTAATTCTGCTCCATGCTCCAATTTTTTTTTTACTGTTCTGGGGAACGAAATTTCTTCACTATTTTAGTCTATATACCCAATACTTTCTCCCATTGCAACCGTGGCACATAATTTAGAAGCACATTAAACAGGGTTATTTGTAAAACACCAGCATCCTTGAAAGGGGTCATTAAACTCATCATTATGAACAACTTTTACTATGAGACCAACCCTGAAATCGCCAAAAAAATTCAGCTTTTCCATACATTTATGTTCACATGACAAGACACATGAAAATGCTTACATGAATTTGCTTACATTGGACAGTTACAGGCTGATTTATTTTTTATTTATTTTATAATTATGCAGGTATATCGCGCGAGCTGTTACAGACGATAGCCAGTCAGAGTGGCGTCAGTCTCGCAGCATTGGAGCGACAGCTCGCCGGATCCGCAGGTAATATTCTATGGGCGGTAAATACACAATTATTCTCGAAGGGACATCAAAGCCCGAGCCGCAGGCGAATGTACTGAGTGACATGCAATGTTTTCCATCATATTTTATTTGCAAGGAAATAAACAGTAAAATAAAGTACCTACTTCCTCCGAGCGCCCTACAAGTCCAATATAATAATGCGTTCAGGGTATTGTTGGGGCTTCCGCGTTTTTGTAGTGTGTAGATGATTTTTATGCTATCAAGAGCAAGTGGGTAGCGTTCGTGTGAATGAGGGTGCGTGGAAGTCCCAAAACTATCCTGAAGGTATATGTGGAACTTTCGACAGTCCTATATTTGACCATTGGGTCCACAAACACACTTGTATGATGCTCAAGAACTGTCTAAATAAATGTATGGTTTTGGCTTATCACTATCACGATCACTCAAAATCACAATTGATGGGGATTAATTGTGATTTTGAGTATGTTTATGTACTTAAACATGGATTTATAAGATTAATGTTAATAACAATAACATTTATTTATTCATTCATTTATTTATTTATTGCTTACATATGGTATCTTAGGTGGTATTTATCTTAAAGTGCCGACCGTGCACCCCGTTAGGGATATACATGGATAATGTATTATGTGCAAAATCCGAATTAAAACTGAATTTGAATTTGAATAGTGATGATAAATATTTTGTTACAGATGCTGGTCTTAATTTAAGCACAAAGATGGGTGAGGACTCGCCTCTGGACCTGGGACTTAAGTCTTCAGGAATGGACGATGATGCTCCTCTCAACCTTTCACTCAAACCTACCCCTGGTACGTACTGGTTTATAGGTCTAGGCCTTAATGTGGGTCGTTACCAACCACGACTAGTTTCTGTTGTCAAGCCTGTGCTGTGGTAGGATATGTCGCTCTCGTATCGGTTTATTTAGCCACCAAAAACGCTGTCTCGCAGACATTACGCTATACATCGTCTGCAATAGACGCAAAGGCCTTTTTTTATATTTAGGCCTTAATAGGCTTGTTGACAAAATTTTAAATCAAAATGATTAATAGTGTACATTTATATATACTTTACCCTTAACATTTACGTTATTTATTTTCCATTTTTAAAAACAAACATAACACAAGACTGTTATGGCGTCTTGTCCGTTCTGCGAAAATGTCAACAACAAAACGACAATGGCGGTCACGGTGTGACGTCACACTTTTTGATTTGTGTTCACTATCACGTGACTGAGTGTTATGTCACTTTGTTGGGGTCGGCTTCTAATCTAACCAGATGCAGCTGAATATCAGTTTTCTACGCAGCGACTGCCTTTCTGACCTCCACTACCCAAAAGGATACGATATTCTGAAGTTAGATTAGTTGTCAGGATTTCATGAGGGTTCTAACTTCCTTCAACGACTGTCAAAGATCTTAATGACAGCCGGGGCAACGGCTTAACGTGCTTTCCAAAACTTGGAGCAGATGATAAGTAGTTTACAATGTATTTTGATTGTAATAAAATGGTTTTTTTTTTGTTACAGCGAGTTCTCACGCGTCGGACGCTTTATCACGTCTGACGTCTTTAAGTAGTTCACTCAACGCGTCGTCTAGCCACGACAGAATATGTGAGTATCTAATTGTCGTGTAACCCTTAATTAAGTGTTCATTAAAAAGGTACCTTAACAACTTGTAAATTGAGTGGTTGTATTTTTAAAGTAGAGACAAACTGGTCTTTCTATTTCAACTAACAATAGGAACGTCAATTACCTCTACTTATTAATTAGGAGGAGGGGACATTTTGCATATATTATACCGTTATTTTTTTTTAGATTTTTTAACTATGTCTTAAAAAAAAAACAAAAAAAAAAAAGAATAGTAGCTTTAGTATTAAAAAACCTGTGGCACTCGGGGACTGCCGCGGTAAAGCTGTTGCATAGAATTTTTTATCAATTTATGCAATGATATTTATTTATTTTTATTTATTCAGTCAATAGCTTAAAAACTTAATACAAAATCACGTCTTAAAAAATCTACTACTAGTAGACTACGTCTCACTAGAATTATCATTCTTCGTGCCGTGTAAACTCATACTAGGGGTGCAGATCTCATAAAGCGTTGCATACATTGCGTACTATCGTGGACAAAGCCGGTGCACCACTCTAAAGGTTAGAATCGCTTGAACCTGACGTCCGACTGTAGAGCTAGCCCGCCCCTACGCACGTAGCATCGTTCAAAGCATTTTGATCGCACAGAGGTGCACCGTTCGTGTCTGCAATAGTATATGTGACCAGTTTGTCTCTACAGTAACTCACATAGTCTTTACCGTAATTAGAAATTAACATCAGTACCTAATACAAGTGTCCCTAACAGCACGTCGCAAGCCAGGCGCGAAGCCGCGGCGCGTGGCACCGGAAATGAACCCTGTACCCGACGCTCCGCGGCCCAAGTCTAGCGGCAGCGAGGACAGTGAATGTACGTTATATATGGAATTCGAGTCTTGTTTTGGAAAAACAACTTCCGATATATGTATATTTGTTTATTTGATTTTATCAAATTTGTAAAAGTACTCGTATAGTACTCATTTAAAAAGGAACCGATGCAAATTTTTCGGAAATTATTAATTACATATTTAATATTTTACTTATTTATTAATTATTTACAATTTTCCGGCTTTTACTTTCTTTTCTATCCAAAATGGAGACAACAATACAACAATTTAGGTATAGGTAGGTACTGCTGAAATGGAACTAGTCTGAACTCGTTGGTAAGCGTCATCGTTACATGCATACAGCTAACATCGTGTGAGAAAAGGATAGACCCAATAACGAGCAGTAAGAAGCTATTGCGCGCGCACTTATGGCAGCTATCGTTGTAAACCACTATTTCACTTGCATATTCAAGATATAAAATCACTGGATATAGTTATGAAAAATTGCATAAAACTAACATATTAAGGAGAACAACATTACAAAGTTTTAGCAAAAAAAATCAATTTGACCGGAATTACATAAAAAAATCATTTGGAACAATTTTTATGTACAGTCAAGAGCAAAATTATGTACACATGTAGAGGAATTCAAATGATTATTTTATCAAGTACAGTATTAATTTGTTAAAAAATATAGAACCTAAGTATTGGTAAATATCTACTGATGCTTACTGCAATATTTTTACATTTTAAATAGGTACGCGTTTTTCTAGAATGGCTTTTGATAAACTCTACACGTTTACATGTTTTTGCTCGTGACTGTACGTATGAAACTGATCAAACTGATATTTTTGTTGAAACTTTGTAATATTAACCTCTCTCCTCCTTAACTAGATTTTTGGGATTTTTCGTAACTATATTTATTGATTTTATATCTTCAATGTGCGAGCGAGATAGCGTTTTAGCGAGGGTTGGCGCCTTAACTATTTTAATTTATGCGTGTACCTATAATAGCACTTTGCCGGATGACAGTGATGCGGAGGAGTAGGTACTTCGACGCATAATAATTACCCTTTTTTATAAATATTTAATAAGCTAACATGTGCTAAAACATGTAAAAATTTCACAAAAAGAATTACCCTTTTTCTATTTATTCTTATTTAAAAGCAAAGTGGGGAACCGATTTCTTTTCCTTCTCTATATGAGAAGAGGCCTTTGCCCTACAGTGGGACAGTAACTTTCTGGTTTATTTATTTATGAAAATTATTTTTAACCTGACTTTCTAAAGGAGGGGGTTATTTTTATGTTGCCGCCATGGTTTAGAATCTCTTTTATCGAAGTATGCGTTATAGAATCTCATAAAATTTAAAGGAAAAAACTTTTGGATGATATCTTAGAGTATATAAGAAAATATAGAGCAACCCTATAGAAGTATGAACTGTGAGCACGGGTATGAACAACGCGGCCGCGACACGAGCTCCGTTTGCGATCATACCTCGATCGACTGCGGTTCAACTAGGCTCCACGAGCGAAAAAGTTACATTTTAGCTTATATCATGGTTAACTGCTGAGTTAAATTTTGAAAAACGTCTAGAAAACATAATTTGAAAAAATGGCATTTTAACATTTGTATGGCGAGACCTGCTTTCGCTCCGCACAAGGCAATGTGGTTGACGTTATCACTCTAAAATTTCTTGAATACTCTATGGATGATATACATATAAGGGGCTGAAATATATAGTTTAAATAACGTACAACTAAAGAATATTTCTAGTTTAAATTTACTGTCGTAATGTTGTCTCTGCACATAAAAATAAACAAGTTGTTTTTTTCCCAAACCAAAGACATGCGAAGCTTTTTTTTCTGACTATTTTAAGGTACCAATTTTACATCGATACAAAGTGTCAAAAAAAAATACAAAAACCAAATCTATGCGGTTCACTGTCCTCCTCTAGACTTGTGCTACTAAGATTTTTGTCTTTGTAATAACACAATTAATTGTATTTCCAACTAATATTGCTGCTTTGTATCGATGTTTATTAAATCTGAGTATTCACTATGTGTGTCGTAGTGGCTCAATGGTTACGGACTCGGATTTGCAAGCACGTGGGTGTGGGTTCGAACCTCGCAGGTACAGTCGGCAAAGGAGGTCGGCAGGGCCTCTAGTTTGGGATGAAGTTATTCATAGAAGTTTGCATGTGGTTGTGTAAAATTGTTTAGTTTTGTACAGGTTTCAGTCATACCTTTTCATCATCTGCCTAGCCTTTTTCCCAACTATGTTGGGGTCAGCTTCCAGTCTTACCGGATGCAGCTGAATACCAGTATTTTACATGGAGCGACTGCCTATCAGACCTCCACAACCCAGATACTGGGTTACACGATACCCCTTGGTAAGACTGGTTGTCAGACTTTCGGGCTTCTGACTACCCGTAACGATTGTCAAAGATCTACAAATGACAGCCGGGGCCAACAGCTTAACGTGCTATCCGAGGCACGGAGAGTGATAATTAATTTATAAAACGCACATAACTTACGA
Organism: Protodeltote pygarga; assembly: GCA_936450705.2. NCBI lineage: Eukaryota > Metazoa > Arthropoda > Insecta > Lepidoptera > Noctuidae > Protodeltote > Protodeltote pygarga. The sequence goes on from OW388275.2 coordinate 4,943,279, forward strand.
AAAGTCAGAGGTTCGACACCGAGACCTCTGACTCAGTCAACGGTCACCACCACTAGGCTATCACGACTTATACCTTTTCATAAAATAAAATGAAATTATATTAATAACTTCTTGAAAAAATAACAACTTTAGCTAGCGTCCCTGCCAACCTAACTCCTTTGCTGACTGTAACATTTCAATTTGCAGAGGAATGCGCGATGGATTATTTATCCCCATGTAAATCCCCATCATCCACCTAGTCTTATTATTTCCAAACTTTGTTGGGGTCGGCTTCTAATCTACACAGATGCCGCTGAATATCAGTTTTCTATGGAGCGACTGTCTAATTGACCCCAGCAACCCAAAAGGATAATATATGATATTCAGAAGTTAGATTATTTGTCAAGATTTTATGAGGGTACTGACACCTTTTAACGACTGTCAAAAATCAAAAGCTTAACGTGCTTTCGAGGCACGAAGCTGATAATTAGTTTTATAATACGCACATAACTTAGGAAAAGTCAGATGTGCGTGCCTTGGGTCCGAACTTGAGGCCTTTGACTTGCCATTCAACTCATTCACTATGTAGGTATAGTGTGGTACCGTTTAATGGCAAGTCAGAGGTCTCAGGTTCGAAAGGTCGAACAAATAATGTTCCTAATTATAACATTTTACAAATAACATTTAAACCCGCCTACAGCAGTAGCCGGCTGGGCGGGTCGTGAAGGCAGGCCACGAAACTTGGGCAGAGGAGTTAGCAAGCCCAAGAAGAACACTGTGGCTTCCCTGCTAGCCCAGAGCCGGGCTCTGGGACTTAGACCGGCTTTAGCACATCAATTATTAGCTGAGACTGACTTGGTAAGATACCCTGTTCATTTTAGTAGCGTTTTTATAAGTCTGTATGATTTTTCAACGGTGTGTAAAGCCATGTCAGAGGCCTACGGGCGGCTTAAACTCTGACACCAGGTTGCTAGATGTTTGCTATCATTTGATGAGGAGTTTCGTTGTCTATTTCTAAAGATCTTCATCAGATCTTCGCCAGACCTTTAAGTGGAACCATTTTGGGAATAAAAAGCCTTTTTTACCCGACTGCCAAGGAAGAGTTATGTTTTTCGCGCGTATCTTGTATGTTTGTTTGTAATTTTTTTACGAAATAGCTTAACTTGTATCTGCCCATATTATTTCGGAGTTATGCCGATACATACACACCTTTTGAAGTCGGCTAAAAAAGGCAACTCTTAAGTTCTTGTAAATCATTTTTTTATTCATTCATTAATTCAAAGCCGAAATATTAATGAACGATTTTTTCTGTTATTACCATCTAATTTACCATGTTTCTTGTGAATTAAATAAATAAACATTAAAAAAAATCTTATAATAATTTATTTTTCTAGGAAAAACTAAAAGCCTTGCTTGGTGAGACTGCGAGCACGGACTCTGAGTGTCCGTCGGACAGTTGTCCGTCGGACTCGGACGCCAGTGACACCAGCCGCAGACCTAATGACGCACAACTTAGACTGCCCTTAGTACTAGGTGAGTTTTTATCAGTCTATACTGTCCGGTGTGTTTGTCAGACAGTTGTCCGTCGGACTCGGACGCTAGTGATACCAGCCGCATACCTTTCTTTTTTTTGTTTTGTTTACGGGAATCTTAAATAGGCACTTGGCCTCAGGGGAAGAGACCGGGGAGTATGGTATTCTTACCTCACTAAAATCACCCCGGTGATCACCATCAGCACATGGGGGTAGATCCCGGGTCCTCTCAAGAGACCAGCTCCGGAACCTCCCCTGCGCAACGCCTATTAAGCACATCCCCCATACTTTCCGAAGCACGGAAAGTAAAAAAGATAAAAATTACTCATTTATTATGTTCGGCAGGCTGGAAGCGGGTGACGGTGATCAAAGGGCTGTCTCGTAACTGCAGCATCAAGGGAGATGTCACCTACTCCCCCCCGGACCCTCACGCAGGTGTCACCATGAGATCATTACATGATATACAGAATGTAAGTACTCCCTTTTATCTTACTAATTATAAATTAGCTGACCCGACAGACGTCTTATTAAAATTTTAATAAATATGTGTAAGACATATTTATTAAAATTTTGACGGGACAAAATTATTCACATAATGTGAATAAAGCGCATTCGACTTAAAATCTTATTCGATTTATTAAACTACTCCTACTCTAACCTACCCCTACCCTACTCTACCCCTCTACTCTACACCTAATATAACATTATTATACATGAACATTAAAACTGTCGTGGTTTTCAGTAATACAGCTTATAACATCAGAATAACTCACAGGCCACAATTTATCGGGTTCAAGGCCCGTGCCAGTTGTTTTTGCGAGTTTCTTATTTTTTTTTTATTCAATAAGCAAAACATATAAAATATCCATAAATAATAGGTTACAATTAAATTGGGTTAATGATTTTATACACTTACGCTTTACTAAATGTCCTATATTGTTTCAGTTCCTAGAATCGAACCCGTGTCCGCCTCTCTCGACTGACAACTTCAGCTTCAGCGCGCGCACCGTGTTGGGCGAATACGTCCAGCCGGCCGGCGATGTTGGGGAGCCACTTGTTTATAATGAAAATGAAATTAATAAAAGGTAATTGTGTTTATAGAACTATTAGAAAATAATCAATAGATTCGTGATTGCCTAATGGTGGTAACCATTGACTGGGAAGTCAGAGATCTCAGGTTCGAAACACAAGGAGCGCACCTCTGACTTTAAGTACGTTATGTGCGTAATATAAATTCATTATCACTTACTCCATGCTTCGGAAAGCACGTTAAGCCATTGTCCCTGCCCCTGATTTCTCTACAGTCCGACACGAACGGTCGTGTCGGATTGCCGTTTCATCGGACTTTGAGAGTGAGTAAGATTGGCCGCTGTGACAGAAATTCGGTCAGGAGGACATTATTATTATTTTTGTGAATTGTTTACATGTTTTAGCACATATTAGCTTATTAAATATTTAATAATAAATTAAAAAAAACAACTGATACGGATGGGATTCTAACCCACGATCTCCGGCGTACCGTGCCGACGCCCTAACCGCTGAGTCACTGTATCCCATCAGAATCAGTCGAAATTTCAAATCTCTTTCTACGCCTGGGGCGTGTGGTAATGTCGAAATTACGTATCCGACTCAGTGTTCCAAACTTTGCAGTTTTAGAAAACACCGATGCGATATTATTTTAATTATTAGACATTATTATTATTATATTCCATCCCCTCTCTCCTCATGTATCACCAGGCTGGAAGAGGCCCGTATCCTGGCGGGCTCGGGGGGCCGGCCCACGCCGCCGCCGCTGGACCGGCGCATGGAGCTGGCGCGGCTGCAGCAGGCCGCGCGCGACGCCCGCCGCGACGCCTCCAACCGCTGCCGGGACCAGGTAGGTGTACGTATGCTATTTACATATTTTACATTTATTCTGCACCATGAACATTAGATACTACCCATGCGGATAAAGAATGAAATTGAAAATGGCGTCAAACTATTTGCTTCTCACTCGCACACTATGTCTTTGATATATCTTATTCACTTGCACCTACAGGTTATATGAGGAGGAGACGCCATTTTTAATCCCATTTCTTATCCGCACGGATACTACATTCAAATTGACAATTACAGTTTTCTCTCATATTCTTTGTGATTCAAAAAAAAGGAAAAATGCGCACATACATTATCAGGCCCTCTTTTATTACCTACATTGTTTCCCATAAGTCGGTTAGAAAATCGGTGAAAAAATCTGATATGAATTGAGAACCTTATACAAGAATATAAATATTTAATAAGAAATTTGAAAAAACAACTGACTGAAATTTGAAAACCGTGCCGGCACGGTACGCCGAAGATCGTGGGTTCGAATCCCATCCGTAGATATCAGTTGTTTTTTTTCAAATTTTTTATTAAATATAAATATTTAATAAGCTAACATGTGCTAAAACATGTAAAAATTTCACAAAAAGTCTTATACCAGAATTTGTTCCACAGGCCCGACTCGATAGATCGGAGAAGGCGGAGCTAGCCAAACGCGAGAAGGAGGCGAGAAGTCAGCAGCTGCTAGAGGTAAGATGGCATTTTTTTATGTGGGACAATGCCATGTTTCTGTGGGAATTTCATTAAGTTTCTATGTTTATTAGTTCTCATATTATAACATAGTGTAAATATAACGTTAGTTATTACAAGCTTTTATTAAACGGTTTTATTTCGCTTGACCTGTTATTTATTTGGTTGAACTTTAGTAATCGATATTTCATCCCATTCCTGTTGACAGATTGATCTGATATTTGGTACACAGCTTTAGTTTTGATGACAAAACCGTTTTACGTTAAAAAAATTAAAATCCCATTTCTCGGTTCCCGATTGAGCTGAAATTTTACATGTTGGTTCAGTTCCGATGACAATGCATTTTTATGGTAAGCATGACCTGAATCGACATCCAGGATTGTCTCCGGATCACGGAACTCTTCAAGGGTCCACAGCACAGACACAATTTTTTTCATATTTAGTTTAGATTTGATATTCCAATAAAAAGCTTGGTTAAAAACGTCGTTTGTATAAAAACTTATTATTTTTCGTAGCAAAAGTATTTTTAACCCCTGACACAAAAAGAGGGGTGTTATTATGTTATAAGTTTAAAGTGTCTGTGTATCTGTTTGTCTGGCTGGCCATCGTAGCTCCTAAACGAATGGACCGATTTTGATTTAGTTATTTTTATTCAAAGGGTGACTTGTTGAGCGTTTTTAGATAAAAAAAAATGAGGTTAACCTCATTGTGTCGCGGGTTTTTTAATTTTATAGTTATTTTTAATACTTGTGTTGATACCAATTCACAAGGTTTTTAACTAATGTAGATTCGGTGTGTGTCTTACGACCAAACTTGTATTTTTTTTTTGTATCGTGGGTACGATTTACGTACATGTAATTTATTTATTTTATTTATAACTTTATTCTCAAGCTACAAAGGCTTGATATGCATTTAACAATGCACAAACACCCAGACCGATATCTGTGGATCAGACAAATATTTGTCGCGTGCGGGAATCAAACGCGACAAATAGACTAAGGTGACGTTTCAATTAACTTTTAATCATCGTTTATAAATAATAGATTAATCTCTAAGGTTTCTCCTATCCAGACCAGACCGAAAAAAAATATTCGTCAGTTCCACAAATATTTGTCCAGTGCGAAAATCAAACGCGCGTCTCCCTAAATCAAATCGCAATTTTGTTTTGTCCATAATTCTTGTTATTTATCTGTGACTGATTCCTGTAATTAAAATAAATCAAAATAATATATATAATAATAAATAACCCCCTTCTTCTGCTAATAACTTGTATTTCTTACGTCATTAATAATTTAAAAAAATATATAAATAATGTTTCATTTGTAAATAATAATTTATTAAACAGTTTAATATTATGTTATAATATGGGAACTATTTTGTCTCTATGTTTTTAAACCATGCTTGTGTTTGTTTTATTTTTTTATTATCAATTTGATGCTTGGCAACATTGTGCTCACCAATCGTACTTGTAGATTTTGTTCTATATTCAAAAGCAAAAAGGGCCTTTTGGGGTTGCCAACGTGTATCAAAAATTGGTTACTTTTTGCTTTTTCTGTAGAAAGCATTGGAATTCTTAGCTTTTAGTTGGTAGCTGTGTGTTTAGCATTAGATCTGGTATATACATATTATACTTTCTCTATAATATTTATGTAAAAATCTGTCTATTTGGGTTAAGAGTTAACACAATTCGAACCGCCAAAGGGACCTTGAAAATGTTGTCATAATCCAAATTGATAATAAAGAAGACAAAGCGACATATACATTAATGAGGCTAAACTTGCAACAGCATATCAACAAGAACCGAACACAGTTGACAATCGAGCCGCTACCCATCGTACCCAAAGCCATGGACGAATGGAAAACTCCAGACATAGTCATGGGACCAGCTACTAAGACCAATAAGGAACGCATTATGCCTCCCATAAGTCTCAGTCTCATACCAGTCTCCGGGCCCAAAGACGCACAAAATTCCCCGATAAAAACCATAAAATTCGACCAATCAGGATGGAAGGAGGAGATCGAAGAATATAACGCTCTAGACAAAATGAAAGACTTCGCTGAAAAAGCGGCTTTCGATCTCCCAAAACGCAAAGACAATAAGCAATTCCATTTCACACTAATCAAATCAGCAGAAAAGCGCTTGAAAGCGCCTGATAAAGAGAACAATTTAGAAAAACTAATAGAATCTTATTCTAGAATAACTGAATTTATAAATGGTTGTGATTGGTCGAAATTGCAAAGCGATAAAAAGACTGAAGACCCGAAATCTATAGAGCAGAAATATTTAGATGCTAAAAACGAGTTTATGTCGGAAAATCTAATGTTGATGCCGAAAGAAACGAAGTCAGTCTTGAAAGAAGTCATAGATTTAAGTGAAGACGATGATATTTTGACAGATATAATGTCAAAAAAGATTAATAAAGGCACTTTTAACGTGGGAAAAGATGGCGCCCTCTCGATCTCTGTACACCCTCTTGGAAACAAGGAGGCTTTAACATCGGTACGTGAGACATTCAAACTAAGTGTACTAATTTTCAGATATTCACTAACAATTTTGCACTTTATTCTAATGAGCTTAAGGTATCAAATTGTAGACGGTTGAAGGAACTTTCGGCAGATTAAGAGGAAGAAATCACGGATTTTTTGAGGTGTTTGGTGGAAATTTTGAATTTTTAGGTAATTTAGTGTCGCTGGGAAGTTTCGGCGCCAAATCTTTTCGGGTTCTTATTGGTAAACTGAAAAAGAAACTGTTTCTTTGATCATTGGGAAATGCTTTATTATTTTGCTTGAAGAGCTTACTAGCGAAGTACTCCCGAAACTCAGTCTTGTGAACAAAATTGTATATATTCGGAAATGCCTACTATTTTATGAAATTTTCCAAGTAATCATCATCATCTCCTATTAGGCGCCACTATTGCGCGCTCATTGGAAGTATTTGCCCATAATCGTTGGGCAATTGGGTTGACAGTAGCAGATGATGATTGGTCAGTGCTTAAAATAAAATGTTACAATTTACAATTAAAATTGCACAGAATAACCCTTTGGCTGTAAATTTGTAAAGCTGCACGACTATTCTACGAAATTCATCTCACAATTCATTTTGAATTCATTTATCATTTCTTTGACAGACTGCCTCGTTGGTCTAGTGGTAGCAAGCGCGACTGCTGAGCACGAGGTCTTGGGTTCGATCCCCGGGTCGGGCAAAGTGTTATTGGGTTTTTCCATTACGAAATTCTCAGTAGCAGCACGGAGTCTGGAATTGTGCTCGGTTAATGGCAATAGGCTCGCCCCTATTACATGGGACTTATAACATAGCCGGTGAAACGTGGGTGTACTGCACACCTCTGCCTACCCCCTCTGGGGAACACAGGCATGAGTCTATATCATTTCTTTCCAATGGTCATCCACCATATTTGTTTTATCACTAATCGGTCGGCTCCAAGGTAGTATTATTAGTATTTTAGCGTGAAATATCAATATTAGTATTGTGAATTAGAATTGAGAGCCCTATTCAATCCCCCGTCAAATCGCCTTGCGTAACATGAAGAGTTCGTACGTTTGAACGCGCTAATCTCAGCAACAGCTAGTCCGATTTGCGTAAAATAACCAGTTTATTGAAGAAGGTTATATAGGCTATATTTATAAGAAATTTGTAGGAAATTAAACTTCACGCGGCTGAAGTCGTGGGCGAGAGCTAGTCTTTTATAATTCTTGAAAATTTATGTTATTAACAAACTGAAGTTTGTTCCAAATTAATTAAAAAAATATGTGGTTTAGAAGAATTAACTTTTTTAAAATAGTTCTAGTCATTCTGAAATGTACTTTATTTACAACAGAATAAAGTTCATATTTGTGTAAATAAAGGAATTTTTAAAATTAAATTGGAACATTTTTTACAATTTCCTTTTATTCCTATGTAATTATTGCACGAAACTATAATTAATTTATAATTTGTATGCCTATTAATATTTATTATTATTATTTTTTTATTATTTCTTCTAGATTTGTTTTTTTTCTGGTAAAAAGGCGACACTGGTTTTTAAAAAGTGATGTGTTTGGTATCTTTTTCTTTTTTATTTATAGAAAATTCGTTAAATTCATTTTTTTAAAGCAATATTTTTTTTCCATAGACATCGAATACTTAATAACAAGTATAGAAGTACAAGGATTTAAGCCCCCGGATAGAGATAGAAGTATGCAAACTTGTACTAAAGTAGGACGATTAAATACGAATTATATACAGGGTTATTTGTAAAACACCAGCATCCTTCAAAGTGGTCATTAAACTCATAATTATGAACAACTTTTACTATGGGACCAACCCTGAAATCGCAAAAAAAATCAGCTGCTCCATACATTAATGTTCACATGACTCAACAAAATGTATGGAACAGGTGATTTTTTTTTGTGATTTCAGGGTTGGTTCCATAGTAAAAGTTGTTCATAATGATGAGTATAATGACCTCTTTGAAGGGTGCTGATGTTTTACAAATAACCCTTTATAATTTACTTTGTCTATGAAATAGAAAATTAAATATTTGACGAAACTAAATGCGTTGTGCTTGACTTTATCAAAAAACATTAGTTATCACCTGCTCTGTGCTTCGAAGAGCACTTAAAGCTATTGGCCCAGGCCTGATCTCCCTGATAGAGAGAGCTCTTGTCAAAACAAAACAATTCGATTCATTATGTAAACAAACGTCGATTCTAAACAGCAAAGAATAACTATTTTGTCTTTGCCTGTTTTTAAATAGATTATAGAAATGATTATTGACTCGTCTTGTCCGGAGCACTGCCACAGTATAATAAACATACAGTACGGAAACAACGTACAAACGCTCGAAAACGGCACACTCACACAAACATGCGCAACGACGCGTTAGGAGTCTCGTCGTTACGCAATATTACGCATGTTTGTGTGAGTATAGTATGTGAGTACTTGAATAATTAATATTTAATTTATCAAGGAGAACAATGCATAAATGTACACCAAATATATTTTAAAATAAGTTTTATTAGTTCATAAAAAAAAATATATGTAATTTTAAGCCCTCTTTCTCTCTCCTACTTTTGCTGTGGCCGACAGGGTCCATGATGATTTCGTAGTTAATAAGTTACCATCTAAGACTCACATTGTGGAATGCAATAAAGATTTTGAATTTAAATTTGTGTGCTGTTTTGAGCGTTTGTACGTAGTTTTCGTACTGGATGTTTATTGTACTGTGGCATTGCCGTGTTCCTAGATTACTTTTTAGCGCTGACAAAGCTACCAAACACATCACAATCTTAGATTTATTACCACATCTTTTTTTAAGATCCATTTTTAATTTTTTTGTTACATGTAAACGCTGTTTAATTATAATTTGCTGTACCGCTTTCGATGTTGTTCGCACGTTCGTAATGAAGGCTAAGAGGAGAAAACAGGAGGAGATTGAGAAACAGAAGATGGAAGAACATGCTAAGAGACAACAGGTTTGTACATCATCACGCTTGTTCCGAGGAGAGTAGTTAGAGAATTCATTTATTTAAAAAATTGGATAATTTGATGGCATTTTCTTGGAAAAATATTAAAAAAATATTTTTTTTATAGAAAATTTAGGCAATAATTTCAAAAAAATCCCTTCCCTTTTGAAAAAATCTAGGTTAGATCCTGTTTAACACAATCGAGTAGCCATTATAAGTGTAGATCAGTGGCGGAGGATAAATTTTTCGAAAAGGTAAGCCAGAACCAACCCGTAAAAAATCCATTAGCACAGTCAGTAGGCATGACTGTGCCATTTTTCAATGGGAAGCGGTAGGTGCCTCCGCCACTGGTATAGATTTTAAGCTATTGCATAGATTTTATCGCGGACTTGAGCGCGGCGACTGAATCAAGAAATTCCGTAACGAAAATAAAAAACTTAACACACTTTATTGCAGAAGTGTTTAAAACCTTATTAACTAACAAATAAGGTATATTTTATGTTGACACATTTAAAAACAAAACATTTAGAAATATAAACATTCGAATTTCGAAAACTAATTATTGGCTTGGATTTTTCAAGACGTGATTTGCATTAAGTTTTTAAGGTATTGACTGCATAAATAAACAAATATAATGGCATAAGTTGATAAAAAATGCTATGCAATAGCTTTACCGCGGCAGTCCCCGAGTGCCACACGTTTTTTTTTTAAACTTGGCCCAGTCACCACTCCGTAGTCTACAAAGTAAGTAATGCTAGTCGTTGTTACAGGAGAGAGAACTGAAACGACAACAGGCCATCCTGCTCAAAGAACAGGTTAATATCTTTCATTATGGCGTGTGTTGTGTTAATTACTGTATTTGAAATCGAGCAAGATAGACCATTTTTGTTCTTCATCCTTTAACCCTAACTTCTTACATAATCTATACTACCTACTTCATATTTTAAATGCAAAAGTAACTGTCTGTCCGTTTGTTACTTCATAGCGCCTAAACCACCGAATTACCGCCTAAACCGATTGATTTTAATTTATATTTCCAAAACTTATTAAAATAATATACATAAAATGAAACAAACATACATAAAATGTACAACAGATACAAGAAGATCTTATTCTAATTGTACACAAAAACCACCGAACCGATTTCAACGAAATTTGGCAGGGATATATAGCCTAGGATAGCCTGGAATATGAGAAAGGACAAAAGCTACTTTTTTACGCGATAACGGACGTCCACGCGGGCTGATCCGCGGGCAAAAGATAGTAATTTTATAATTGCGAAACTTCTTAATTTGAATACAACAATATAAGTTACATAATAAAAAATACATGCACAAAGGCGAGCTTAACTCAATAATGAGTTTTCTCCGAGCAAAACCTTTGATCAAAGAGAAATTACATGTAAAACTATGTTTGTTTGTTCGAGTGTCTGTTTCCTTTTCACGCCTAAACTACTGAACCGATCGTCCTGAAATTTTGCATATACGTTGTCAGGTGTACAGAAACGGACATAAAGTACCTTTCATCCCAAAAAAAGATACTGTTTCCGAGAAAAGCAACAATAACTTTTATGTCAAAATAGATGGCGCCACGTGTCACGTGTTTTTCGAATCATGATTAAATTTTCAAATCTAAATTAGTTATTATTTAAACCTTAAGACAAGTAAAGAAAAATTGAGAACATAGCATTTTCCCTTTTTTTTGTTAAAAGGGCCTTGAGTAAAACTATTCCCACCCTCCAACAGATTTAACACACATCTTCTTCGAAGCATAATAAAATGTTTATATATCCTCTTAAGATTTGTGCTTTTATTAAAATTATTAGCTCTAACATGATTAAGTTATGATTTTATAGATCTCAAAGTATCGACAAAAACTTAAAATAAATTTTTATTTATACTTTATTTTTACCCATGCACATGTGCGGCCACTACACGACACTGGCAGAAATTGCTGAAGTCATCAGCAGATTGCCATTAACAAGAAAAAAAAAATGATTATATTTTTTAATGATAATAATTAATCTCTCTTGCTTGAGTTCAAATACTTCTTTCACCTCATAATTTCCCCTTTATAACCCCGTATTATTTGTGTATTTTGTGTATCTGTGTTTGTGTGTAACCCATTGTTTCTCTTTTACAATCTTCGTTTGGACTCCGCGGGCCAACAGCAAAAGTATATAACAGAGGTAATATACCACTGTCACTTTCGCTTGTAGATACAATTATGTAGTCTTAGAATGCACATATGCTTTCTGTCATTTAGCTAATGACGTTTAAGAGCGTTTCCACATTATATGATCCGACAGCGTTGTCGGACAACGATATCTGTCTGATAGCCGACGCCTTTTATTTTTTTATTTTTTCGTGTGTAACACTCTTTATGAGTACTCCATCACCAAGAGCTGGCGATAGGGTTATGTCCGACTCGCACGGACTAAAAATCACCGGTGGGCGGAAGTACGGCTTTCGCTTGCTGTTTTCACATATTCCCGACAAAATCGTTTCGATACGTCCATTGTACTCAATAGTTTAGTGCGGGTAGGTCATCATGGCAGACTGTATTAGAAAACTTTATTTGCTGTATCTATTATATTTGAGATGCAAAAAAAATCTGTCACAGTATTAGATACATCCCATTGCGCATCGGGCTTTCCGCGCACAGAGACAATATAGACACATGTATAGCACATATACAAACATTTACGACCGACAATACACGGGTGTCCGACCGTACCGCCAATATATCGTTGTCGGATCCGATAACCTATATCGGATCGGATAATGTGGAAACGTTCTGAAAGATATGGACGGCGGATCATTGCAAAAGTTGCAAGAAAAGTACAAATTCAACCTTTCTGAACGTACATACACTGAACGGGTTATTTATATAAATTATACGTATAAAGTAAATAAAAAATCATTCTAATTTCTATCTTAAGTTCGTTATAACACAGCTTAATTTTGCCTGCAACGTTTTATCAGCTTACGCAGCTACGTCGACTGCTAATTTATAATCCAAATGAATGTGATTTGACGTTTCGTTCTCTTTCTAACCAAATCGCAACACACTCGGTAGCTTGTCTATCCTATACAGGGTTATTTGTAAAACAGCAGAATCCTTAAAAAGGGTCATTAAACTCATCATTATGAACAACTTTTACTATGGGACCAACCCTGAAATCGCAAAAAAACAGCTGTTCCATACATTTATGATTTTTTTTTTGCGATTTCAGGGTTAGTCCTATAGTAAAAGTTGTTCATAATAATGAGTTTAATGACCCCTTTAAAGGATGCTGGTGTTTTACAAATAACCCTGTAGGTATACTCAAGATGTTTATTAACCGCTTTCTAGGTAAAAAATAATACTTCTTCTTCTTGTGGACAGCTTAGATAGATGGTACTGCGTTTATAATGGGCTAAAGTAACTGCTAAACATAGCTAGTTTCGCTACCACCAGAAAAGTTCTAACACTTATCTGACAATTTTATATTCTAAATCATCTGATAAGAAGTGTCCTTTCTGACACTGAAAATGCTCTTCAACTCATTTCCATAGTGGTATAGCTAACAGCTTCTCTAAATCTTCTTTTATCTCTTACACAGGAAAGAGAACGTCGCCGGCAGCACACTACGTTTATTCGTCAACTTGATTCCCGAAGAAGATGGGAGGAGAGAGAACGGAGGAAGCACCAGAACCTATTAGACAGACTTCTGGTGAAGGAGAAGAAGTTGCAGCAGAGACGGAAGGAGATGGAACTGCTGTCGGAATTGAGGTGAGATATTGATACCGGTCTAAGAATAGAACTACCCCTACTTGTCCCGCGGGTGTCGTAAGAAGCGACAAAGGGACAGATCCGGAGGATGGGCAGCAGCATCCTTCTGTGTAACAGCAATCATCTGCTACTGCGATCGTCAACCCGCTTGCCCAGCGTAGCGATTATAGGCCAATCTAATGAGCGCACAATAGTGGCGCGCATTGGGAGAGGTTTATTCAGAAATATACACATTGAAATATATACATTGGGACGGAGCATTTTAGAAAACCTTTCTTTAGTGCACCTCAAGCGTTCCAAAGGAATATTTTTCCAATTTTCAAGTCTCTAGGACCAACGGTTTAGGCTGTGCGTGATCTGTCAGTCAGTCACGGAACTGTTTTATTATAAGTATAGATTTACTACACGATTTCACTCGAATCAGTTTAATGCATTAAAAAAATATAGAGAAATCATACTTATTACTATTAAATTGAGATTTCAATAAAATATTCTATTTTCAGGCGACCACAAGAAGACTCGTCTCTATCGGACCAGAAACCCCTGCCGACCCTCAACCGCATTCCAGGGTTGAAGCTACCAGGCCAGGCAATGGCTGACATCCTTCAAGTATACGAGTTTATTCACAACTTTGGACAAACACTTGGTTTCGGTAAGTCTCTTGCAAGAATCGTCTCTCCTTGCGTTGTTTCCCCAGTGCTGGGGGGTCGTGACCTATCATGGAAGTAGCTTCTCCCTTATGCTGTTGCGCCATCTGCTTCTGCTCTCAGCAACATGGACTGCTTTTGACACGTCCATGTCGAGTGTGGTGCGGATCTGATCTGACCAGCACATTGGACTTTTTCCTCTTGGTCTCTTTCCCTCTACTTTTCCAATGACGATGAGTTTTTCTAAGTTGTGTCCGGGCTTGCGGGCTATATGACCAAAGAACTCAATCTCAATCTCTATAGAAGACCTAAAGTAGGTACTAAAGTAAATGTCTTCCTAACATAATTTTGGGTCATAGCGGCCTATCTAAACGGATATTAACCGTCTAAATGCAGGTGCCCTCTATATTCTTCTCTCTCATAGTCCGATGGGACAGCAATAATATCTGACATGATTGCAGAGGGACCAAGTGCAGGACCGACAGCTTTACGTGCTCTCCGAGGCACGATACAAGTATTCATTATTTTTTAATACGCACATTACTTACGAAAAGTCAGAGATGCAAGCTTTGGGTTCAAACCCCCCTGACTTTTTAAAATCTATTTATTTATCGAGGCTTTTGTCCACAAGGTGGATATGACAGCCTCATAGGTACACTCACAAAAAATTCCTCACTATACAAATTCTTACCAGTTAATTAATAATCATACCACTTTACACCAATTTACATCATCAACCTTTTTTTTAAAACAGATATGGACTCAATCCCTACTCTGAACACGTTCCAAATGGCTCTCCTGCCGGACTGCAGCGTGGAGGCCGAGGAGGAACTACTGCAAGTACTCACGCAACTGCTCATCACTGCCATAGGTAGGTTCAACTTTTTACTAGCTTTTATTTAACGTGCAATGTTAGGCTTTTAGCTGATTTATTGAAAGTGTTAGCTGATTTATTGAAAGTGTTAGCTGATTTATTGAAAGTGTTAGCTGATTTATTGAAATTAGCTGATTTATTAAAGGTGTTAGCTGATTTATTGAAAGTGTTAGCTGATTTATTGAAATTTTTAGCTTAATTTATTAGATTTTTTTGATAATTAATTGAGTTTTTATCGGGCCTGTAAAGTTTTTAGCTAATAATTATATATGTGACTATGTTTGTTCGGGTGGAATCTTGCAAGCTGAATTAGAACCACTTCCTCTTATTCTACGGAGTTGTATTTTAGTTCAGTTCCGATCATGCACTCTCTATTCCCTCACTCTCATAGTCCGATGTGACGGCAATCCGACACGACGGGAGAGAGATCAGGCGCAGAGACAACAGCTTAACGTGCTTTCCGAGGCACGGAGTAAGTGTTAATTAATTTATAATACGCACATAACTTACGACAAATAAGAGGTGCGCACCTCTTCGCGTGTGCCTTGGATTCAAACCTGATAGCTCTGACTTGACAGTCAACGGTTATGCACCAGGCTATCACGAGTATCACGCCACCATGGTCCACCTTTTAATGCCCATCTGACCATAGATTAATCAAATTAACCATAACTATTCATTTGTACAGAAGACCCAGGAATCCCACACCCAGGTCGCCACACCACACTGCTGGGACACGCCATCAGGATGGGAGACATAACTCCCCACAACCTGAGTGAAGTTTTACGGATATACCTGTACGCTAACGCTACGGGAGAAGTGAAGGCGCTTACTGGTAAATTATCATCTCAATATATTCATTCAAAATTCTTACAAAATTATATTTTTGTATAACACACGGTAAATTTTAAATCATCATTCAACTTTCGAAATATCTTGTATACTGGGTGAAATTTAATCCCTAAAAGGGTCATTGAACTCATAATTATGAACAACTTTTACTTTGGGACAAACACTCAAATCGCGAAAAAAATTCAGCTGTTTCATACATTTATGTTCACATAACTCAACAAAATGTATGGAACAGCTGATTTTTTTTCGCGATTTCAGGGTTAGTCCCGTTAGAAAAAGTTGTTCATAATGATGAGTTTAATGACCTCTTGTAAGGATTCTGGTGTTTTACAAATAACCCTGTATAAGAAAATATAGAGTACTAACGTCTACAACATTGCCTTGTGCGGAGCGCAAACAGGTCTCACCATTGAAATGTTAAAACATCATTTTTTAAATTAGGTTTTCTAGTCATTCTTGAAAAATTTATTACAGCAGTTAACCATGATATAAGCTGAAATGTAACCTTTTCGCTCATGAAGCCTAGTTGAACCGCAGTCGATCGAGGTATGATCGCGGACGGAGCTCGTGTCGCGGCCACGTTGTTCATACCCATGCTTACGGTTTATACTTCTATAGGGTTGCTCTATATTTTTAACCAACTATAAAAAAGGAGGAGGTTTTCAATTCGATTGTATGTTTTTTTTCTTAGACATATATACTCTAAGCTTATTAATTTTCCT
This sequence comes from Protodeltote pygarga, assembly GCA_936450705.2. Taxonomy (NCBI): domain Eukaryota; kingdom Metazoa; phylum Arthropoda; class Insecta; order Lepidoptera; family Noctuidae; genus Protodeltote; species Protodeltote pygarga. The sequence goes on from OW388275.2 coordinate 4,959,675, forward strand.
CGCAGGTCTAACAGCAGAGCGAGAACGCGAGCGTCGCGTGGCCGACCATCACCAGACGGAAGCGGAGATGCAGCACACCTGCGCCAACTCCAAGAACATCGCCTACTACGAGCACCTGCATAATAATGCTACTTATAAACTATCAGGTACGTTAAACCGCCTCTTGTCGATGTAAACCATCGTCCCACATCCATAGAGGCCTCTCAGGCCTACTAATTCTATACAAACCCTAATTAAGAAGTGAGATTAATTGAAGTTCGAAATTATCTTTCTAAGCTATTCGTAATCCCGCTCGTGTCATCAAAATTCTCTTTTATATTTAACTAGCGACCCGCCCCGGCTTCGCAAGATTACGCTAATATGTATTATACATATAAACCTCCCTCTTGAATCACTCTATCTATTAAAAAAAACCGCATCAAAATCCATTGCGTAGTTTTATAGATATAAGCATACATAGGGACAGACAGACGTGGGAAGCGACTTTCTTTTATACTATGTAGTGACTACCCTACATCCACCTCTTCTTAGAACCTTTCTTTATCAACTTTCAAGACCTTTTCTGTATTACCTACGCAGCCTGTACCAGTCCACTGCTGGGCATAGGCCTCTTCTCATAGGGATCACTTATTTTGTGCGCTTATTAGGTGTTTGTCCGTAATCGCCACGCTGGGCAAGTGGGTTGGCGATCGCAGTAGCAGATGGTTGCTATTACACAGTAGGATGCTGCTGCCCATCTTCTAGATTTTTCCCTTTACCGCTTCTCACGACACCCGCGGGACGAGTAGGGGTGGTTCTATTCTTAGGCCAGGAACTACACGGCACAATTTTCTGTATTATTATGTTACTAGCGACCCGCCCCGGCTTCGCACGGGTGCAATATACATAAAAACCTTCCTTAAGAATCACTCTATCTATTAAAAAAACCGCATCAAAATCCGTTGCGTAGTTTTAAAGATCTAAAACCATACATAGGGACAGACAGACGCGGGAACCGACTTTGTTTTTTATGTAGTGATAATGTTTTCTTTTCTGTTCACAGAGGCTCTCCGCGACAAGTCCTTCTTAGCGCTCAACTCGACTACAAAAGCTCGTATCCTAGCATTCATATGTGATGAGCTGCTACAGAATAAGGCGGTGTTGAGGCAACTGGATGCGTCGCTGGAACACCTCAACCAACTGAAGAAGGAAAGATATCTGATGGATATGAAGATTAGGAAGTTAGTATACGTTTTTTTTATTTACTTATCCCCATCTTTATTTCTATCATTACAAGTTTTTTACCTAATATGGCAGATAATAAAATGCATACAATAACAAAGACCTATCTGGGCGTCTGGTCGAGGCAACTCGTGACCGAAATGCTGGTCTGTACCTGGCCCAAAGGCTGAGTATAGCTATTCAGCGAGGCAATGCAGCCAGCATTTTGGGAACGTTGCCTACTGGTAGCGGTCTTTTAGATTAAGGGTTTTGTATCTCTATTTATTTTTAAGGTTTCAGATTATAGGTTTGTATTTAGTTTTAATTAGTCTAAATTAGTTATTTTATTTTTAAATGTATAATTATTAATTAAAATATTTTCTATACAATAATATTTGAAGTCGGTTCAAAATTAACTCCCACTCATAATCATTTATTTAAGCTACGCTCTTGTTTATGCAGCTTCTTCCAGATCTATAAGAAGCCATATAATATTGAATAATTACCTTGAAGTTGGTGTTGTTAATGATAATGGCTCATTTATGATTATGATGAATATTAGTGTGAGATTATGTTTTTTATATGATATTTAAACCCCACAGGGTCCGAGTCCTCCATCAACGTAAGGTCCGCGCTGAACAAACTGAGAAACAACAAGCTCTAGCCTTAGAACGGATGCAAAGACTAGTCGAAGAAAGTTCTGCCAACCTTAGGGCGTCACCTCATCTTAATGACGATGGTAAGTGAAGAATGAAGAATGTTAACAAATTTTGAATATTTGCTCTCCATAGTTCTCCATATTCTCTGTCAAAAATAAAAAATACAAGTGAAAGAATATTTATAGACTCACGCGCGCCTATATTCCCCAGAGGGGGTAGGCCGCAGAGGTGTTCAGTACACCCACGTTTCGCCGGCTATGTTATAAATCCCATGTAATAGGGAGCGAGCCTATTGCCATTAACCGGGCACGATTCCAGACTCCGTGCTGCTACTGAGAATTTCCTAATGGAAAAATCCAATAAAGCTTTGCCCGAGGTCCTTGGTTTGATCCCTCGATCGAACCAAGGACCTCGTGCTCAGCAGTCGCGCTTGCTACCACTAGACCAACGAGGCAGTCAATTAGTTTCCGATTTATAGAAGTAAATGTGCGATGTGGACTCGTACTCGATGTGTGACGTCATCTCACAACACTCGCTCAGCCTTATCGCACTCAGCTCGGTGTCGTATAAGAAATTACAAATACTTTCAAAAATGTCCAATCCAAATACTTGGAAATCATGTGTTGTGCCGAAATGTACAAATACAACCACCAATGCACCTGACAAATTTGCTTTTGTACTAAGCGGAGCGTTGTAAACTGACGTCACGCTGTCACGTGACTGTTAGCAGGACTCTTAAGTTTAAATGCCTGTAAAATCAAAACTAACAGGTATTTTTGACTACAACAACAACTAGTGTATTAGTATACATACAAGCTTTGTTGTAACAAGAAATTTGAAAAAAACAACTGATACGGATGGGCTCTTCCCACGATCTTCGGCGTACCGTGCCGACGCTCTAACCGCTGAGCCACCGTATCCCATCAGAATCAGTCGAAGTTTTTCTAATTTTTTCAAGTTCCTTATTAAATCATTATATTTAATGAAGCTAACATGTAAAAAATTGACTAAAATATTTATTTTTGTCTCACAGAAAACCAACAGACACCAGAAAAGGCAGAAACGCCTAAAAAAGATAAAGAATCTTCCCCCCATCCAGAGAGCGAAACTGACAAACAATCCGAACCGTCCCCATACAAGGAACCAGCTCCCATTGAAGAAAGCGACAAGGAACTATCGCCCTTAAAGGACCTGTCCAACAGTATGAAAAACAAGGAAATGATGAACAACAATAAGGACGAATGTTCCCCAGCAGATAACTCGAAGTTGGATAAAGACAGTGTGATTGGTGATTGTGATGCCATTTTAAGTGATTTGGAAAGTGAGGGCACGCAGCCTGAAGAGGTGAGTTTAGCTTTTTTTAACCTACTTCCGAAATAGAAGGTTCTCATTTGTAAATTCGGGTAGACAGATGGTGAGCGGTTAAGCCTAGTACGAGCTCGTAAACATACCTAAATACCTGTCTCGTTTTTACTCCTTCGGAAGGACAGAGATGAGTATACTAGATCTCACTAAAATTTAAAAATAATATCCTCCTGACCGATTAGCCAATAATTACGCAGGAGATATTATAGTGCACAAGTGTGTGCCCAAACACAGGTGCACTCTCTATTCCCTCACTCTCATGGTCCGATGGGACGGCCTTCCGACACGATCGGAGAGAGATCAGGCGCAGGGCCAACAGCTTTACGTGCTTTCCGAGGCACGGAGTAAGTGATAATTAATTTATAAAACGCACATGACTTACGAAAAGTCAGAGGTGCGCGCCTTGGGTTTGAACCCGATACCTCTAACTTGCCAGTCAACGGTCACAACCACTAAAATTTGAAATACTTGACGTCTAAAATTAAAAAAAAAAATCGGTTGTTGTAAAGTCGGTTTACTGATGATAGTTGAACGTGACAACGTCACTCAAACGCCTCAGAGCGAGGTAACGCCTGAGTCACGTTTTTTCGTGCGTGCAGCCGGCTCCATCGAATTATAAGACGTTGTCACGTCAAAAATAATTATACAGGGTTATTTGTAAAACACCAGCATTCTTAAAAGGGGTCATTAACCTCATCATTATGAACAACTTTTACTATGGGACCAACCCTGAAATCGCAAAAAAACAGCTGTTCCATACATTTATGTTCACATGACTCAGCAAAATGTATGGAACAGCTGATTTTTTTTTTTGCGATTTCAGGGTAGGTCCCATAGTAAAAGTTGTTCATAATGATGAGGTTAATGAGCCCTTTTAAGGATGCTGGTGTTTTACAAATAACCCTGTATACTGTTTCTTGAGTTGTAATTATTTTTTTATTCACAGGATGAAGACAAGAACCTCTCATCCGAGGAACTGGCTCGCAAGTTGGAGAAGTTACTCAAACAGTCTGAACAGCAGCTGTTGCAGCTTGCAGCTGGAACTCACGCGTTGAGGGCGACCTGCTACGGTCAAGATAGGTGAGAATTAACATAATATTTAGTAAAAACTATAATATTTTTTGGGTTTTTTTTACATGTTTTAGCACATGTTAGCTTATTAAATATAATTATTTAATAAGAAATTTGAAAAAAAAAAAACTGAAACGGGTGGGGATTCGAACTCACGATCTTCGGCTCACTTCGCTCGGTTCGGATTACGATCTCTTTCTACGCCTAGGGCTTGTGGAATATATCTATCGGAATACATTACTTCGTCCTCCAAACTTTGCAGTTTTAAAGTCATAAGTCTAACTAAATCCACCTTATCCCCTAGATACTGGCGTCGTTACTGGTCGCTCGGTAAATGCGGCGGCATCTACGTGGAAGCCATGGAGTCGGCGCAGCCCGAGATCATGCAGTACCACCAGCTACTGGAGAACAATGCCCTCAGGGGCAACACACCGCCTGATACCAGCAAGAAGAAGAAAAAAGGTAGATTCATCTATTTCTTAGTTTAACTAGATTTTATTTAATATTTTTTTTTTTATAGATTCACGCCTGTATTTACCAAAAGGGGCAGGCAGAGGTGTGCAATACACCCACGTTTCGCCGTTGAAACTTGCAGCGATCGGTATAATGAAGAAGATAATAATTATCATCAACCGCTACATCTAAACACCTTAAGCTAGGCGCGCATTACGAGTTTTTCACCGCACGGCGAAAAAACTTTATTTTTTTTTAACTTTATTTAGGTAGTAACTTTTTTTTTATAGACTCACGCCTGTATTCCCTAGAGGGGGTAGGCAGAGATGTATACAGTAAACCCACGTATCGCCGGCTTTAAGTCCCATGTTATAGGGGGCCAGCCTATTGCCATTAACCGGGCACAATTCCAGACTCCGTGCTGCTACTGAGAATTTCCAAATAGAAAAACCCAATAACACTTTGCCCGACCCGGGGATTATCAATGTAGAAGAGAATTTCGATAATACGACGGCGACGGCGACGTTACGAATAGCTTAGTGGCAGAGCGACTAGGGACTTTACCCAGTAGGTTTCAGGTTCAAATCCCGCTCGTAATTGATTTTTCTTTCTACAAAAAATCTTTATTTAAAAGCTTCATTTACTGTGAACTAGGTCATTTAAATACAAACATTTTCCTTAGGACCTTTCATGTAATAAGAAATATCTTTTCAGGACCTCGAGAAAAGAAAGACTCATCACCCACCGAATTAGAGAAACGTGACCCAGAAACGGAAGCTCAAAAGAAGGAAGAGGCTCTCAAGAGCGAGATGGAACTCAAGAGCATCAAGTCTGAGCTCAACTTGAGTGACCACACTCAGATTATTAAGTACGAGCCCAATGTTAAACATGGGGCTTGTAAAGTTGAAGGTATGTTGTGTAAAGCTACTACGAGAGTAATTCTTAGAAAAACTTTAACATTTTCTTAATAAATCATTTTTCTCTAAGAGATTTAAAACACAAAAGTACTTTCGGAAGGTTTTTATACTATCTCTACCTGACAACAGGGGTGTAGTTTATGTTTTAATAATCTCCCTATATCGACTGTCTAAGATCTTCATGACAGCCAGGGCCAACGGCTTAACGTGCTTTCCGAGACACGGAGCAGGTGATAATTTATAATACGCACATAACTTACGAAAAGTCAGAGGTGCGCGTCTTGGGTTCGAACTTAAGGCCTTTGATTTGGCAATGTAACGATCATACCACTAGGCTATCACTGCTATATGTGCTAAGTATATAACATATATATATATATATATATTTGACATAATGTATCAAAACAACCTTTATCCCCAGGTTCATCAATAAAAATGGAAGAAAAATACATACAGCAGAAAAACAACGAAGAACAAGACATGTTGGACATTGAAGACTCCATCCCAACAGCCTTTTTAGTCCAAAAGCCAACACACAAGCCAATGTTTGCGACCCAAGCGGAGCCAATGGACAAACCCCAAGAAATTGTCAAAGTTGAGAACGTAGTCAAAAGCGAAACGGAACACGAAGACATTGAAGAAACGAAAGACACATTAGTCAATAACCTTGAAGAATTAAGAAAGATGGCCGAAGCTGTGTCTATTCAACTCGACGCAGCGAAGAAAGAGCAAGAAATAAAGGAAGAAAAGGAAAGAATAAAGCAGGAACCACAAGACGCGATATCAGCACACATGCAGTTATACTCCAAAATGCTAGACGGCAATTGGTTCTCTATCCTAAGGCACGAGAACTCATTTTTGAACAACATAAACGAAATAGAGAAGCAAGATTTGCCCGATTTCTGTGATAATGAACATACTTGTGCTGAAGTCATTTTATGTCAAGGCCACAAGTGGGATGTGTCAAATAATTTGCACTTGTTAAACGACCCTAGTTTGTTTACTTTGAACAGTATGGTTACTAGTGTCCAGGTGCCGTCAAATAATGTTTATGCTGATTCTAGTTTGACCATGTCGGGGTTAGAACAAGACGTAATAGATAATAGTTTTAATAAAGATGGCAGCGTTCATGAAACTGAAGTTGAGGAAGAGAATAAGGAACAGGTAATTTCTATATTTCTATCTCTTTTGTTCTAGATATGCATATTTCTATGGTGGATGTTTTGGGTAGCGCAGGGAGGGGACGCCTCTTTTAGTTAATTTAAAACACCTCTGACTATGTGAAAGAAAAAATCGTAAAGAAACCTGAACTTTAATAGTTTAGAATCGCCAACACGCAGTGAGCTAGCGTAGTGATTAATGCTCAATCCTTCTCTGTATGAGAAGAGGCCTTTGCCCTACATTGGGACAGTTACAGGCTGATTTATTTATTTATTATACGGTTTTACATGCGGGTTGATTTCGGTAATTGCCCGTCTAGTTTCGAACTCAAACGGAGTCCATTTTCAAGCTAGTGTATAAAAAAATATTTTTCATCCCCCCATCTCGGAAAGAGTATTTTTGTTCTTCGATATCTCAGTGCAAAAACCGTTTTTATCCTCTAGAGGGTAAAGTAAATTTGAATTTAGAACATCTTGTACAATATGTTGGTGAATTTAAAATATCATTAAACCTATTTACTTCTACCTTTATTAGATGGTGCCGAATTTATCACACAACCTTTTTTAATTTGTTAAAAACTCAGACTCGGAATCTTCTTGGTGTACTTAATTTTTTTTCAAAGTATCTACTTTTAAAGGTGGGTACTGACCAACGTTACGAGGTGTAATGTAACATTCGCATCGAGCGTGTACCCATCGAGCATGTTACGCTGTGTTTTAAAATTGGCGTAACATGCTCGTCAAAACTCTGTGCTCCGCTTTCGCCGTTAGTTCACTCAAGATGCAAGAGCGTACTGACCGAACCGCGTAACACTCAAAGGATTCGCCAAAAAACCGACAGCCGGGTGGAGCACTCAAAGCGAGCAACGAGCGGCTCGTTGCTCGCTGGTTTCCCCGTAACACGACGTACTGACTGCACGAATGCTCGCGATGTAACACGTTACATTACGCCCCGTAACGCCGGTCAGTACCCACCTTTAGATTTGCTTTGCGCGCGCCATTTACTTTTCACGTCATATTGTTAATTTGTTAAAAACCTTAGGTTAAAAATAAGAAACTTGAAAACAAGTGAGTGATTCTAGCGACGAGGAAGTTTATTTGACGCAACAGAAAAGACTGAAACTGCTAATAATGCGCAATCTTTTTTTTTATTTAGTAATTTTAGAATCCTTCGCTTGCTCGGTCATCAAAATTGAGCACGCGGTTAAAAAGCAACTTTGCACTCTTGTATAACAAATAACTATTACTAATATTTCACTTATTTCTCCACCAACAGGACAACGATTTAGAAAAAGAATTACAAGCAGATGCCCTAAAACATGACCTACTGACTCAGAAGGCCAAAGCCAACAGTTTAACCAGTTTAGGCCTGTTAAACTTCAACGCTCTCTCGACTTACGTGACCTGCGATAGTCCACCGCCTATACAGATGACTGCTGAAGAGCTGGAACAGCTGGAGTATTGTAAGGTCAATGGATTGCCGAAGAAGGTTGAGGGGAATTATGTGCCGAAGGAGCTGAGGTGAGTTTTACAAGCTAAGGTCCGATGCCATGTTAAGGACCGCCAATTTTGTGAGTTAACTACATTGTTATTGATAGCTCCGGATCTAGGGGGGAGGCGGGGGGGGGGGGGGGGGGTAAACCTGGAGCCCTTGCCCCTGGTGGCACATTCAAGCTTGGCAAACAAATACAGTGCCGTGTGGTTTCCGGCCCAAGAATAGAACCACCCCTACTCGTCCCGCGGGTGTCGTAAGAAGAGACAATGGCAAAGATCCGGAGGATGGGCAGCAGCATCCTTCTGTGTAACTCCAATCATCTGCTACTGCGATTGCCAACCCGCTTATGGGCAAATACCTCCAATGAGCGCACAACAGTGGCGCGTTTTGGGAGAGGCCTATGTTCAGAAGTGGACTAATACAGGCTGTTGATGATGATGATGATTAAAAGAATATCAGATTTGACTTTTCGATTTCTAAGACGCGTTTATGTATTTTTTTGAAAAAATATAGATTTAACAGTGAAAAAACATTGCTAGATCAGTCGTTGTGGTGTTCTTTGCGAGAGACGCATGCCTATCAATGCCGTCTTATAGATGAAATGATGAATGATGATGAAAAATATTCAGAATCAGCACCATCGAGTTTGTTAGTATTTATATGACATAATCGTTTTTTTTCCGCAAGAAACGTAATACCGCCATGTTTGTTTTAGACATGGCTGGTGGCGCATAACCGAGACGGATCAGCTTCGTGAACTAATGGATTCTCTTCATCCTCGAGGAGTGAGGGAACGCGAGCTGCATACTTCGCTAACTAACCACGTTCCAACGGTTAATAATAAGGTAACGGATTTTCTTTCTGTTATGATGTGTTTAATCTCTAATATACCATAGACCTATCATGTATAGAGAAAGAAATAATGAATGAGAGTCGTGATAGCCTAGTGGTGGTGACCGGTCTCGGGTTCGAACCCAAGGCGCGCCTCTGACTTTTCGTAAGTTATGTGCGTTTCATAAATTAATTATCACTCTCCGTGCCTCGGATAGCACGTTAAGCTGTTGGCCCCGGCTGTCAAGTGTAGATCTTTGATAGTCGTTACGGGTAGTCAGAAGACCGAAAGTCTGACAACCAGTCTTACCAAAGGATATCGTGTAGCCCAGTATCTGGGTTGTGGAGGTCTGATAGGCAGTCGCTCCATGTAAAACACTGGTATTCAGCTGCATCCGGTAAGACTGGAAGCCGACCCCAACATAGTTGGGAAAAGGCTGAAAACAAAGAAAAAAATAACGTTTATTTCTATGAAATGAGTTGCATAGGTACATATTATACATTTATAAGTCCAACATGTAATAGGCATGCAAAAAGTTGTGTTATTTTTACCCGACTACAAAAAAAGGAGGGTTATTTATAATAATCATTCATAACGTTTTTGTCCACAGCTCTACCTAGAGAAAGGTGACTTGCTAGGCACGGAACTCTGCGTATCCCACTTGGACCGAGTGATCGCACAGAACGGGGGGTACCCATCCCCCGACACGACACACTCACACCACACGCAACGCAGGCTTGATATGCAGCTCTTGTCTATGGTAAAACATTTGGCATATGAGATGTTTCTAAATTACAGCTTGGCAAAAAAGAGTGAGGCGGTGACAGCTGAAACTAAAAATAAAAATCATAAAAACGAAGTTTGTGAGTACTAAAATAACATAAAAATGATTCATTTAATTATAATTAATAACAAAAATCTCGTCATAGAAATATGTAAGCACTAAATAACTTGTAATTTTGAAATGTAGTGTGAAAAGTGCGCCAGCGGCGCCCCCAATTTTTCCAGACTCTTTTTTGCCAAGCTGTATGTCTGTTATCATTTATACAGGAAAATGACCCAACTACAATAAAAAGAGTTTATGCCAAAATTCACCATTCACTTTAATAACCGAGTTTAATAAAACTAAGTTCAGCCATACATAAATTGCAGTTTTGAACTCAGTTAAACGCTTGAACCTAGTTTAGCTTGATTGATCGCGTTTAGTGTCAGTGGTGAAATCGGCTCTTATTTAGGTAGTATAAATAAGTATAGAGCAGTGATGGTCTAGTGGTGTATCCATCGGACTGCTAAGTCAAAGGTCTCTGGTTCGAACCCGAGCCGAGGCGCGTACCTCTGACTTTTCGGATTCATGTGCGTTTTAGAAATTATTTATCACTTGCTAAAATGGTTAAGGAAGACATCGTGAGGAAACCAGCATACCTGAGCGTAGTGTTCGCGTGTTTTAAAGTTTTTATTTAAAAAAACAATAACTGCAATAATTGTTGCACTGACTATAACGGTGCAGGATAACATCGTAAGGAAACTTGGACTTAATAGTCTGAAATCTCCAACCCGCAGTGAGCTAGCGTGGTGATTAATGCTCGTTCCTTCTTTGTATGAGAAGAGACCTTTGCCCTACATTGGGACAGTCACAGGCTGATTAATCACTACATACAAAACAAAGTCGCTTTCTCTGTCCCTATATCCCTATGTATGCTTAAATCTTTAAAACTACGCAACGGATTTTGATGTGGTTTTTTTAATAGATAGAGTGATTGAAGAGGAAGGTTTATATGTATATTGCACCCGTGTGAAGCCGGGGCGGGTTGGTATTTATTAATAAAAAAATATAATAATCTCCTGACCGAATTTCGGTCACAGCGGCCAATCTCAACGGAGACTAGCCAATTACGCAGGAGATATTATAGTGCACAAGTGTGTGCACAAACACAGATGCACTCTCTATTCCCTCACTCTCATAGTCCGATGGGACGGCCTTCCGACACGATCGGAGAGAGATTAGGCGCAGGGCCAACAGCTTTACGTGCTTTCCAAGGCACGGAGTAAGTGATAATTAATTTATAAAACGCACATAACTTACGAAAAGTCAGAGGTGCGCGCCTTGGGTTCGAAAAAAAATATGATTACCTATTAAAACAAGTGACTGAGCATCCATTGGCGTGGCAGGTGGAGCAGCTGGAGGAGCGCGTGGCGGCGGCGTCCATGCAGGTGAAGGGCTGGCGGCCGTCGCGCAACGCGGAGTCGCCCGCGGACTGCGTGGGCCGCGCCCGCGCCAAGCTGCAGGCGCTGGAGGCGCACATCGAGCGGAGATACCTTAAACCGCCCCTGGTACAAAGGTACGCTAGGTAATGTATACTTTTGATATAAGTGTGTAAGTATTGTGTTTTTGTTGCTGTCGGTAAAGGTTTCTATGGGTGTGGTGGGATACTGCTTTGAGGCGCTACCATAGAAAAAAATTGGGGCCGGTTTAGCAGCGGTTGCTTATTTGACCACCTATGCGAAGCTTTTATCTTATCAGAGCAATCCAAAGGCTATCCAAATATAGTGTTATTTTTAAACGATTTTATTTAGCTTGACCTGTTTATTATTTGGTTCAAATTTAGTAATCGATTTCTCACCCCCTTCCTGTTGACAGATTGATCTGATATTTGGTACACAGCTTTAGTTTTGATGACAAAACCGTTTTTTTTACTTATATTATTTGAAAATTCACATTACTTCTGAATCGCATTTGGATCGCTCATTAAGATGAGATCTCCGCAGGGCTCTGACGGTATTCTAGGGTCAATAAAGAAAGATTTTAGTATTTTCTTCAATCTTTTGGGTGGAGGTAATTTTTAAATGCTGGTAAAGTATGACAATAATAGAAAACAAGAAAATTAAATTTTGTTGCATCACAAAAAAATTACAACCGTTATGAAGAATAGGTCGGCCGGTATAGTACCAGAGAATTTGATATAGTATTCGTTACTGTTGGTTTTCATACGGTCAAATGAGAGCAGCGAAGGTCTATTCTCCCTCTGTCCTCTCTCCCCTTCCCCGGAGAGGAGGAGCCCTTTTTAAAGACAAATAACGCGTCTACAATTCCCCTGGTAAAGAATACGTACGAGTGGCGGTCTTACTATCAGATGTCACATTAGTTTTTACTTAAAAAAAATATCAATTTTTACTCCAGTGATTGGTTTGTCTACCTACTTACCTAATTTTGCATTTCTCTACATCTTAAACCGTCTAACACCAAAAAATAAGAGACAATAGGAAATTAATTATTACGCGTCGCCGGCGTCCTTACGCTGCTCTCCACGGAAATGAAATTGTAGTACATACTTAGTCGAGGTGGTGATGGTAGCATGAATTGGTTGTTTGGCTTTTTTTTACAAAATTTATTTTTATTTTCACTATTGGCTGTTTTATTTATTGTTTACGAAATTTTGTAAAACGTCCCTTTTGAAATTGGATTTAAAAACTATTTAAAACATATTTTAATTCCTGAAAAAGCACCACATAGTAAAAACACTTAATTAAGTATTAAACTTCTTGGCCTCCTTAAAGTTTAAACCGCTCACAGGCCTATGATGTTGGTGATTGTACTGACTGACTTCAGACCTGCCAAGAAGTTCACAGAATGAATATTGACTTATAATCAATTATTGTCGTAAACAGCACCTCAGAAGTAACTCTAGGCGCCGTCCTTCAAGCTGAACACGGCAACGCATCGGCACCATCGCCGCAGAGCGAGAATACTAGTGAAGGAAAAGGTAAATAGAATAACATATATTTTTATTAATTACTTACTGAATGTTGCTTATATTTAAAAAAAAAAAACAAATATCGGTATAATAAACAAATGACAAAGTGTCATCCCAAGTCATGAGAATCCCCTTTTTGGCATCAAATTTCGACGCATTATATGGTTTGGCATAACTTTTATTAGCATAATAATACTTTGGAATAATGTAAAAGTTAACATAACTCTCATGCGGTCTGATTTCTTTTGGCATTATTTGGAGTTGCATATATGGCACATTTATGCCTAATAATATTATGAGTAATGATCATTATGTAGAATTGCGTTATGCCAATGTAAATTATGACAATATATTTTAAGCTAATCATTATTAAACCAGAGGTAATAACCCCTTTTTCCACCAACGTGCTTTGGTAAATTCTCTGACCTTAATTAGTCAAAGAAGGAATTTACCTAGCAATAGTCCATTAGGCTGATATAAAAATATTTTTCACCACACTTTCAATCTCTATCCCCAGCAGACAACAAAGGCATAGCCCGTGGTCTGGCAACATGGCGCGAAGCAGTCTCTCGCTGCAGCACAGCCGCCCAACTGGCAATGTTACTGCAAGCGCTGGAGGCTGGCGTGGCGTGGGATAAGAGCATCATGAAGGCGGTACGTATGAGGCATGTACGTATACAGGTACTATGGGCAGGCTTCGATTTAAATAGATATTCAGATCAGCTGGCAAGGTTGCTGGCGTTGGAGCCCGGTGGCGTGGGCTAGAGCGTCATGAACGGTACGTATGAAGCATGTACGTTTACAAGGACTGTGGGCTAGATTCGATTTAAATATAGATATTCAGCTGCATCCGGTAAGACTGGAAGCCGACCCCAACATAGTTGGGAAAAGGCTAGGCAGATGATTCAGTTCAGCTAGAATTTATTTTTCCTATGTAGTCTTTATCAGTTATAGCTCTAGGGAGCTCAGACTGATTAACCAGACTTCTAGCGAGACCTAAAGGCTTCCAGCTAAAGCAATTAAACTAAACCTAAAGCAACAGCAGCTTAACCGGGCTTAGCCCAGGCTGGCATACAAAGGTCAGGGGGGCTTTTCTGGGTCTTCGCCTCGGTGTTCAGGACGGAATATAAGGTTTTGTGCAGCTCAGCTCACCTAGCGATGTGACTCGCCACAGAAACGTGCTCGCTTGTAGTAGATTCCATACATTTCCATACATTTATGCTCACATGACTCAACAAAATGTATGGAACACCTGATTTTTTTTTACGATTTCTGGGTTGGTCCCGTAGTAAAAGTTGTACATAATGATGAGTTTAATGACCCCTTTTAAGGATGCTGGTGTTTTACAAATAACCCTGTATATCTTTTGCCGGAGGTGTTGAAGGTCAGCGTGGCGGGGGACAAGAGAATCGTGAAAGCAGTAGATTTAAATACACATTCAGCTTCGCATGCTAAATATAGCTATAAGCAAATATTTAGCATGCGAGTAAGTTTTCAACCACTGGAATCAGTTTGTTTTCAGTTGTTGAAAACCTACTTGCAAAAAAGTGCGCGAGATTGTCAGAAAGTTTTTTTTACTTATGGGAATTAAAATCGTGATATTTTATATGTCTGAGGTTCTGCGAAAGAGATGCCTGATTTTTACAAGCTTTTATTTAACTTGCAATGTATGTTTGTTCGGGTGGAACCTTGCAAGCTGAATTAGTACCACTTCCTATTATTCTAAGGTGTTCAATTTGCATGTTAGTTCAGTTCCGATGACAATGCATTTTTATGGTAAGCATGACCTGATTCGACGTCCAGGATTAGCTCCAGATAAAGGAACTCTTCAGCGGTCAACAGCACAGATACAATTTTTGCATATACGTTTAGTTTTCCAATATAAAAGTTTGGTTAAAAACGTAGTTTTATAATAACCTTCTGAATTAGTTACTAAAACTTTGTAAGTGTATTTTTTGTCACTCAATTAAATGATGTAAGTGTCTTATCCGTACGATCTTATAAAAAATAACTTATTTTATTACCGACTAGCTTCCGCCCGCGCCTACGTCAGCGTGAATTTCAGTAACCCTATTTATTGCAACCCCATAATTATTGTGATAATTTGTACCTTAAAACCTGACTAGGTATTTAACAAATATTTTTGCCGAATTTCAACTAAATCTGTCCAGTAGTTTTCGTGCCAATCTCTGACAGACAAACAGACAGACAAAGTTTCTAAAAACTACATATTCGGCTTCGCAACATGTATCACTTACTTTTTTCCAAAATTATTTAATGTACAGTTTTTGCTTTGTTACGATTTTATTATATGTATGTATATGTTTATGGTAATTAATTTAATTGTTAATTCCTGAATAACTAAATAGAGTAATCGATTTGAACAAACTACTTTTTTAATACATATAAACATCTTAATAAAGTATGTTTATAGATAATAATATTAATATTTGTTACAGAACTGTCAGTTTTGCTTGAGCGGCGATAATGAAGATCAATTGCTGTTATGTGATGGTTGCGATAAGGGATACCATACGTACTGCTTCAAGCCACGGATGGATAAAATACCTGATGGTGATTGGTGAGTAACAATTAAATTATACCACTCACTTCTATCTTTATCGTATGGTTGATAAACAACGTCATGTCGTATGGTTTCTGGGTGTCGTGTGGTTTCCGGCCTAAGAATAGAACGACCCCTACTCATCTCACGGGTGTCGTAAGAAGCGGCAAAGGGAAAAATTTGGAGGATAGGCAGCAGCATCCTACTGTGTATCTGCTACTGCGATCGCCAACCCGCTTTCCCAGCGTGACGATTAAGTTAGAACCTTCGAATGAGCACACAAAAGAAATCATCACGAAAATACGAGGGGTTTCGCGAAAAATCGAATTTTATCGGCCTGATTGGTAAAACGCGAATTGAATCTCGCGTTTTCACATCACCCAGTCTGGGTTCGTCATTAGCACATGCGTGGTTTCACTGAGTATAGCACTGTTGTCGCACGGGCAGGTACTGCTGGGAGTGCGTGAACAAGGCGCGCGGCTCGCGGGTGTGCATCGTGTGCGGCGGCGCCGGCGCCGGCGTGCGCACCATCCCCTGCGCGCTGTGCTCGCGCGCCTACCACCAGGACTGCCACTACCCGCCGCTGCTGAAGGTAGGTGACGATCTGTCTCTGCGCATTACCACTACCATCCGTATCCCGTGCGCGCTGATTGGTACCCACTGTTCTAAATTTTTAAACTTTAAACTGTAACCAAACTGACAGTAACAAACTGTGTAACTGTATTTCATCATCTGCCTAGCCTTTTCCCAACTATGTTGGGGTCGGCTTCCAGTGTTACCGGATGCAGCTGAATACTAGTGTTTTACATGGAGCGACTGCCTATCAGACCTCCACAACCCAGATACTGGGTTACACGATACCCCTTGGTAAGACTGGTTGTCAGACTTTCAGGCTTCTGACTACCCGTAACGACTGTCAAAGATCTACAATTGACAGCCGGGGCCAACAGCTTAACGTGCTATCCGAGGCACGGAGAGTGATAATTAATTTTTTTTTATATTTAATACATAAATTTACAGGTTGTATTTAATACATTTATTTACATCGAATTTTAAATACAAATAATAATAAATTTGTTGACAGAATCCACGCGGCAAGTGGTATTGTTCTCAATGCATATCTCGCGCGCCGCCGAAAAAACCTCGGAATATGAAAAAGAGAGATGCTAAACATCGGGACCTCAACGCCAGTCTTGATATCGACCAGAATATGGTCCCAAGGTATGTGGTCAATCTCTTGGACTATTTTTTTTACCAAAATTGGCCAATAAATAAATATGTATAGGCTGTACGTCATTATTATTTTTATGGCGTATAATCTAGTCGCCTTTCTTGTCTCTATCTCTCATTTTTCCATCTGTCTCCATCATTTCTCACTTCCTACCTCTCTTCGCCTCTCACTTAGCCATTGTCTCCTGCCCCCTACGTGGAAAGAAAGACGAAAAAGAGGAATAGGAAAGGAGTCCTTTCTCTTCCATCCCTGGAAAGAAAGGGGAAAGAAAGAATTCTAAACTTCTTGTCACACCCCCATCTCTCTCACCCTGTCTCCCACTTTATTTCTCTCTCCCAGTATATCTTTCTCTTTTTTTCCCACTCTCTTTCCTTCTATCTCCCCTATTTAATTTTTCCATCTCTTCACCCTCTTTCATCTATCTCCTATCCACCCTCTTTTTTCTTTTCCAAGTCTCTCTTTCTCTCCCCCACTCTTTCTCTTGGTTGTTTTTTTTCGTTAGTTTAATTTATTTTTATTCTTCTTTTAAATATCAATGTCAACATCCGCAGTCCAGCAGCGTCGCACGCGTCGACGTCAACGACAGCTGAAGAGTGTTCGGGGAGTGCTCTGCACACGCCAGAGAAACATGATGAGAAGGAAGATAACTTGGCTGATAGTGAGAACGGCATCAACCATCACGCTGGTAAGGATATTTTTTAAAAATCATGTCCTATTCACCGAATTTCGGTCACAGCCAATCTCAATGAAGATTAGTCTAGTACGCAGGAGATAATACAGTTTACGAGTGCTTGCGCAAACACAGATGCGTCTATCTTACTCTCATAATCCAATGAACTTCAATCCGAAACACAAGTGTTGGGTGGGCATAAAATTGAAAAAGGCACAAACAGCCAAACCATAACAATTATCTATGGATCACACAAATAATATTCTTCCCGTGCGGAAATCGATCTCGCCACACCAAGCGTAGAAGAAGAGTCGCTTTACCGCCAATCGTGTCATCAAATTGGTGCAGTGGCTAAGTGACTTGCGCAATGGTTAAGTGATTAGCGTAATGGCTAAGTAATTAGCGCAGTGGTATAGGATAAGCTACAAACTAAATGCTGCTCTAAGTTATTACTACTTTAAGGGCCTGTTTCACAGGTTACTGATAAGTTCCTGTTATCTTACCTAACAGAAAATTTCATTGTATTCCATTTTTAACCTAATAGAAATGAAATTATTGAAATGTAACCTAATAGATAGAGCCTATCCATAGCCTGTGAAACTAGGCTTATTTAAAAGCTAATAATATTTATTGTTAACAGGCGAACTAAGTGCAGAGGAGGGTCCGCCAGAAAAACGTCGCGCCATACATTATGTGGGCGGTAACGGAGCATTACAACACGATGAAACAGATACACATATAGACGGTACGCATTTTCCTAAAAAGACATTATATTTAAGTCCAGGTTTTAATTTAAGTCTTGCTACGTCACAACGCAGTGGCTTGCTACGACACAGCGCAGTGGTTTGCTACGGCATAGCGCAATGGCTTGCTACGACACAGCGCAGCTTGCTACGGCACAGCGTAGTAGCTTGCTACGGTCCAGCGCGGTGGCTTGTTACGGCATAGCGCAGTGGCTTGCTTCGGCACAGCGCTGTAGCTTGCTACGGACAGTGCAGTGGTTTGCTACGGTATAGCGCATTGGCTTGCTACGACACAGCGCAGTGACTTGCTACAGCACAACGCGCGCTGTAGCTTGTTACGGACAGCGCAGTGACTTGTTACGTTATTTAGTAAAGTGTTCATATATTATCCATAGATATTTAGCATTGCATAGTAGCATTTTTTTGCAATTTTTTTTTTATTCACAGGTGAAGAACGTGATACAGAGAATGTGCCTCTAGTATCACGCGCCAAGAAAGAAAAGAACTCGGCGAAGAAGCTGTTAAAAGATCTACAGTTTTGCAAGTAAGTTATTTATTGTATTGGTTATATTTCATTCCTACCTAATTGAATAATCTAATAACGTAGCTAGCAAGAACATGCTATAGTACTGCTATAGCGTGCGACAGATACATGCAAACGTCTTGAATAAACGGCGGCTCGCAGCGTAGTGGGAGAAAGTTCGCGCATGTTCACGACTGAACAACCAATCGCGTGAGACGACGGCGCAGTCTCATCTCATAAAATCTAACATTGCATTTGTAAAGATGGTTTCTGTAACATGCGTTCTTGAAGACGTATCGTTATTTTTTTATTTTCACCTCTGACTTTTCGTAAGTCAAGTGCATATTAGTGTCTAGTGCCTTGGATTCGAACCTGAGACCTCTGACTTGCCAATAAATCTATCTTAGTCTCTGTATCAGTCACCAGGCTATCACGACGTTTCTCTCTCTGTAATCCAGGAACCTGCTCTGTGAGATGGAATGCCACGAGCACGCGTGGCCGTTCCTCATCCCAGTCAACACCAAGCAGTTCCCTCAGTACAAGAAGGTCATCAAGTGTCCAATGGACCTCTCAACTATCAAGAGGAAACTTCAGGATAACAGGTATGGGATCTAAATATATATAAGAAGAAACTGACTGACTGACTGACTGACATATTAACGTACAACCCAATCCGCTGGGTGTAGATTTCAAATTTGGCACGTAGGTCCCTTACGAAGTCTAGGGGTGCACTAAGAAAGGATTTTCAAAATTCGCCCCTTAAATTCGATCCCCGGGTGTTATTGGGTTTTTTCATAAGGAAATTCTCAGTAGCAGCACGGGGTCTGGAATTGTGCCCGGTTAATGGCTCGCTCTCTATTACATCGGACTTATAACAAAGCGGCCGAAACGTGGGTGTACTGCATACGCCTCTGCCTATTTCTAGGGAATACTGGCGTGAGTTTATGTTATGTTATGAATATATTATGTTGCAGTCAAAACTCTTAACTAGTCAAAAGTACTTTTTACTAGCAAAATTAGTTAAAAGTATTGTTTGAAATATTTTTGTATTCAATTTGTATATGAAATAAATCTATCTGTTTCTAAAAACTCAAATTTTCTCACAGTTACAAATGCAAAGAAGAATTCGCGTCGGACGTCCGACTTATCTTCAGCAACTGCGAGGTATTCAACGAAGATGACAGTCCGGTCGGACGGGCCGGACACAATATGAGACAGTTCTTCGAAGAACGATGGACGCAGATATGATTACAATTGCAATGGGAGGAGGTACTGGCTTCTTAAGATGTCAAAAAAAAAACCGAATCCCAAAAAAAACCTTAAAATCATCAAGAAGGTCTTATTTTTAACATTATGGTCGGTAAAAAAACTTATGTCAGAGTTTAAACCACTCGTAAGCCTGTCTTACACTCATTTGAGATTATGAAAGGTAGTTTATATCGCGAACGATATGAAATACATTAAAAATTCAAAGGAAAATATACTATGTTGAAAGTATTGGGCTAACACTGTTTCAACGAATGTGATTTTGGTATGGGCTTCATCGAAAGACTAGAAAATATAGTCAATATTTATGGCTAGCACGACGATAAAAATTGTCATTGTGACAGTATTGTATTCAAATCAGTAAATTCTATAAAAAAGTCAGTATCGATTTACTTAATTTGTGTTTATATTATTTTTGTGGCAAAACTGTCACTGTGGCAAAACTGTCACTGTGACACAATTGTCACTGTGACACAATTGTCACAATATGAAAAAAATGACAGTTAATTAATTAGTATAATGACAAAAATTTTACGAGAAAATTGTCACAATGACAAGTCTTCCAGTTCAGCTAGCGTTTAGAACTGAGCGATGGTATATCACGGAGGTAGTGATTAAGAAAAAGGTTGTAATTATAAACGTAGGTGTTTGATTAAGAATTAATGGGAATTATTGTAATTACGGAAAAAGGTACGTAACTCCTTTCTTTTATAAAGAAATTGTTTAATACACTTATTTATGACTAAGGCAATACACATTAATACATATTCGTGACATAAATGTTTTTGAAGAATTAAATATCGTCATTAAAAACTAACATGTATGGTTTTGTCACTGTGACGAATTTTTGACTCGTATATTAAATGACAGATTGATTTATGACTGATGACCTTATAATTGTTGAGTTTATGAAATTGTCACGATGACAGATAACCTTGCATGATAAATTATCCATTTTATCTATATGAAAAATTAAAATTTCTGTTATTTTATATTTTATACGCAAAACCGGTGTATAAACCGAACATAGAATAAAAACTATAATAGAACACGTTTAATAATACAATTAATTGTCTTCAATCTTCAATATACTATATCAATATGACGTAATTTTAATTTAATATTAATAGTTAATTTGATTTTCATATTTCAAGATTTCAAGTCGTAAGATAACATGATTTTCTACCATTTTTCTACTTGGGTTCTGTTTAACAGTGTCCAGATAGGTACTATCTGCTAGATACTTAACTAATGCAATACAATTGGATATACTTATCTATCTGTTAGTTATTTAAACTTATCTGGACAAGTGAAACAAGTTCTCAGTGAACATAATTTTGGTGCTTAATTTTTTTTTAATTACTGACTTGCAGTTCTAAAATTCTAATTAGTATAGCTAAACGGTCTGTCTCTACTAATTAATTAAACATTTCGTATTGTTGAGAGACCTATTTCGAATATATTTTTGAAGCAAAACTAACATCTGATATACTTTATTATTTTTTTACGTATACTTTATAACTATAATAAATTATACGTATAATATAATAATGATGTACAATCCATACTAGCAATACTTCTGGCGTCTCTGTGGACACAGATGGCATGCTTTAAATATATATTCGGAGTGTAAGCTCCACATAAAATCTACATATTTTCAAAGTCCTTATTGTTGTACCAAAACTTTTGCTGCCGACTGTACATTTAAAATTAAAACTATTTCAAATATTTACAACTTAAAAATGTTAAAATAAAAAACAAATTAAGTGTAAAAAAAAACCAAATTAACTTCCATTCCAACAGGAGAGAAATTCCGAAATTATTTTCTAAAAATGTGATAATGAAAAAATAAAATAAAAAAAAAACATTCCAATAACGACTCGATCCAGGAAATGACGAATAAATTTTGAGAATCTCATACAAATCTATTTAGACGATTGTGATGATTGTATTTAAAAAAAGAATGAAAAATTTGAAATTTCGAATGCACAACGGCCCCGTTGTTTGTATGTAGACGACGTGTACATAGTAGGTGTAACTATAATTTAATAAAAGTATTAGGTCGAGATCTATTTTTAAGTATAGCTATTAGTATTTTCTAATATTATTTTTGTAATATTTTGCGCTTGCAACGAAGCAGTATTTTAATAGATTTCCGTATTTCTTTCATGTCAGTCTTGTTTAGTTTTGAATATTAGATGAAAATTACAAAAAAAAATTAGATTTAATATTACACAATAAACGCCCAAATGGCCATAAATAACCATAAACATTCACATAGACAATAAAATACATAGTTTTAGACACACAAAAGCATTATTTCTTACGCTCGTCAGTTATTAAATCATTAGGTACAGTTAGAACCATAATTACCTGATAATTACCTCTTTGTAGAGGTCACAAAATTGAGGGTAGCTGTACAATTTCATCTAAATATTCAAAACCAAAAACCATAGACATATAATACTCTATATTTTTCAATTCGGTGGCCAGTTTTGTAGGTATCATTGTACAATGGTAAATTTCATGTGTGTAAAAAAAAATCTAGTTGTCTGACTAAATTTGTGCGTTAGGCGAAGAATTTAGAACGTAGCTTAGGCCTAAGGGTAGCGAAAGATGTAATTTTGATCGCGCCGTGACTGTGTTGTGTCCTTGGGGGGACTTTACTTGAATTATTTTTATTGCGCGTGCGCAGTAAACTCCTATTACATTTTTGTACCAAGAAAATTGTATGGCATGCAAGATCTTCTGGTAAATTTGGCTAGAAGATTGAGGTCTTTCACAGTCTATGGGTAGGTGTTATCTTCTAGGTAAATTCCAAATTGTCTGTTAGGTAACAGGAATACCTGGAACCTGTGAAACAGACTATTGAAGAGAAAGAGATGACGAATGAAGGTACAGTTGGAATTTGTCTTCCTCCCGTTTATTCTAATTTTTGGCGGCAAAATGATCCGACAGATCATCTTGCCGCTTCATCATTGCTTCTCATCATGATCTTGCTCTTTCAAAACTGGACCTAATCTCGAAAACATCAGACATACATCATCAGAACTTTCGACAACCTCAGAAATCAGCAATTTAGATTTCACCTTTTTTTTACCCGATTACTCTAATCCTACAGTTAAAACAGTTTGAGTTAAAAAGTCGGTAAACTTTTAACTATCACAAAGACGCCGGCGTCGCATATTGTGATTTCCTTTGGTGTCTCATTTTTTAATGTTTGACGGATTAAAAATCGGTTGAACCTTGAAACCTGATTTTTTTACCGATTTCGGTCGAGGAATCATATAGTGTGATTCTTGGAGATCATGCGAGTGTCAAAACAAAGGGTGTGGCAACCTGACAGTCAGTAGGTTTGAGTGGTTGACTTTTTCCGGCTAGCATTATCTGCATCTAAATGTTCTGTAGTTGTATTCACTAAAAAACTTTTTATCCCTCAAATTGCTGTGACTGTAGACAATGAGGTCATTCCTCAATCTAATTGCGTCAAGTTCTTGGGCTTATGGCTTGATTCCAGGTTGAAGGGTAGGATCCATTCGGATTATATTTTTAATAAATGTGAAAAGAATATTAATATCCTTCGCTCTCTATCAGGTGTCTGGTGGGGTTCCCATCCTTATTCTCAAAAGATTCTCTATAATGCTATCATCCGTAGTCATATGGATTATGGCTCTTTCTTATTAGATCCCTCAAATAAATCTGCTCTTGATAAGTATGACAAAATTCAGTCTAAATGCTTGCGTATAATCCTAGGCGCAATGAAATCCTCTCCAATTAACGCTATGCAGGTGGAATGCGTAGATCCTCCTCCATATTTGAGGCGTCAGCTGATCTCGGATCGGTTCTTTTATAAATTAGCTCAACATTCTAATCATCCTTTGATTCCTAAACTTCAATTTCTATTCTCCCTTATTGATGCTGTTGAACGTCAATCCTTAATTAAACTCCCCTGTTTACTCCGTAGTTTTATTAAGTTCTCTTCCCTTAGAGACCCTGTCCTCCAATTTCCGTCTAACCCTCTTTTTTTGGTTAATTATGATGCGCTGGTTTTTCGCCCCTCCGTAATTCTGGAGTTTGGATTACAAAAATGCTCCATAGAAGCGAATCGTTTATTTTTACGTAAAATAGATAGATTGTATCAAGGTTGGACTACTATCTTCTCGGATGCTTCCAAGTTATCTGAGGATGGTGTGGTTGGTTCTGCTGTTTGGATCCCCTCTTCCAAAATCATTCTTAGTTATAAATGTCCTCCTGTATCTTCTGTTTTTACAGGAGAAGCATTGGCGATTTTAGAAGCTATCCTGTTTGTTAAATCTCATTGTTTCCAAAAATCTATTATCTTTTCAGACTCCAAGAGTTGCCTTCAAGCTATTCTATCGAACCCATTTAAATCTAAATCCAGATTTCCATATGTACTCAAAATTAGGGAAGCTTTATTTGATTGCCTCCGTTTAGGGTTCGAAGTTATTCTGGCTTGGGTCCCCGGCCATTCTGGAATCTCTGGTAACGAATCTGCAGATCAATGTGCTCGTCAAGCCATTCAGTTTGGGTCTTTTGACCACTTCAAAATTCTTTGCCCAGACCTCTGTTCATCAGTCAAGCCTCAGCTTTTTAAAGCCTGGTCTAAGGATTGGGAAATTTCCAAAAAATGTAAAGGTAAATTTTATGGGGATATTCAACCGGTCATTCCATCTAAACCCTGGTTTTTTAAATTTCGTCATGATAAGAAGAGTACTACTTCCATTCTTTGCAGACTTCGGCTGGGACACTCGTGCACTCCCGTCCACTTAGCTAAGATTAGGGTTAGGGATCACTCTATTTGTGAATGCGGTTTAGATGAGGGTAATGTTGATCACATTTTTTTCAATTGCCCTCTTTTTCAAAATTCTTTGTATGATATCCTCCCACCTGCTATTCCTCGGCCTATATCGTTTAAATCGCTTTTAAGTTTTGCATACTCTCCCTTGGTTCGTATTTTATCTAAGTATATAGAAAACAATAAAATTAAGTTGTAAGCCGTATTATAAGTATCTGTTCTTATTAAAATATTTAACTTATTGTTTCTCATTATGATTTATTGAATATGCAGTTTATGGTTATAATTATTTATCTATTCATATTATAAAATAAAATGTTAATCCCTTTTTTGCTTTTCCCTTAATTTATTTTTGGTATCTGTATTTATCCTCCTTGAATTTCTGTCACTTAGTTTTACGTTCCGTTCATAACACCTGTCATTGGCGTAATTGTGGGCCTAAGGCTTTCACTCGCCATTCAAAAGAAGTGAAGTGAAGTGAAGTGACTTTTTCCGGTCTTTCAGTCGGTTTTTACTTGTCATGTACGGTCAGAGACTTACCTAATCTGACCTTTTTTTTTCTAGGATCTGTCATTTAGCCTAAAATCCACCCCGGTGTTCTCTCTCGCACGTAGACCAGGGGTCGCGGAAGCATGCGTATCCACGGTCTCCGGCCGTTCTGCGCGCCCCCTCCCGGGGTAGTGAGGCGAGTCTCTCTCTTCAACGTCTACGAGGAGCGTGCGTGGAACACTACGCGTGCCACCTCGACTAACGTGACTAACGACTGTTCCAAAAACATAGGTCTCTGAGTCTTTTCCCTTAGATGACACTCAGAACCAAGCTTTTCGAGATTGTCTACATTTTTCTGAGCAAAATCACCGATTTATTGAAGGACCTTCTTCTCATACATGTAGTTAGACGGCCGTCTTGATATTTAGCTCCTTTAAGATAGGTACATTTTGGAAAGCCGTTTTTTACATATTTATTTTCGATTTCGCAACTTGGTGATTTAAATTTTTCGAGTATGGTCCCCTCAACTTTTTAACTGTATCAAATTACTAATATATGAGGATATAATGTTAAGTTCTAGCAGATTGTAATGCAGGGAGTTACTCTATGTGATCTGTTTTACTGTGTATTACACGTTTTAATAAGGCTATAGACAATTTTAAGTTTTTAAGAAAAAATATACCATAGAGTATGTAAATTGAAAATAAATTTTTGTGACTTAATCATTACTTAGTGGCGATAACTTCTAATAATCATTATTGTTCAACAGTTAATAATTATTAAAGCGATTAAAACATAGCCTTATTAAAACTTGTTTAAAATCTCGAATTCAATTTTCAATTAAAAAAAACTTGATCACTGAAATTGGGTGTCACAAAATTAAAATTTAGTTAGTGTCAGAAATAATCAATTTCTAGTAGTCAAAAAATAATAATTAGGTGGTAATAATAATGGCAACACCTAATTTCAGTGTTGCAAGTAAAAAATAAAATATTTCACTTTTTGTTCTAATTGTAAAAAATTCGAATGTGACAGTTATTTTAGTGATTTAGGATTTTCTTCTCTATTTATTATTGAATTATTTATTTCCATTTCTTTTAAGCCAAAATGATAAAAATTGGCGTGCAGATTAGTACTTATGTATAAATGGATATTTTTTCCGTTTTATTCTTCGACATAATGTTAACGAACTTTCTTTCATAATTAAATTGGAACGTAACTTTTTTTTTACATTAAAATACGCACGGAAATATCATCTCGTTTACTATTATTAAACCAATGTAACGAAATCATTATTTTCTTTGTTATAAGACATCCTTTAATCTACTTACAACATTATGTCGAAACTTTTATTTTGATAACTGCAGAGTATTTTAGCAAAAGTATTAATTTAGATAATACTTAATTCAGCTTTTTATAATTATAATTTGTACTCGTATCCTCAACAAAGGATCGTCATAGACAGGACATTTAAAATAAATTATTGTGTATCTAGTTTTAAATCTATGTATACTTAATCTTTGATGGAAACACGTTTTGGTCATTTCAACCTACTGCCATGGAGATAAAGTTGTTTTTCGCCAAGCCGTGTTTCCGTTGAGATGCGTCTTTCGTCCGGGCGGCGTGAATGCAAGTCGATATGTTTATGTTGTGTGCATCGGTTGATTTTAATTATAAATGGATATATAAATTATATATACGAATAAATAAATAATTTTTGAAGCACTCCCTTTTTGTTTTATTGCTGAAAAGTTTTCAAATATTAAATAAAAAATAATTTTGAGCATCCAGATGCGTGCTATATTATATGGAATGCGATATCGATGCAGAATGAGGTTTCGTCCTTATCGTGCGATATTATTATTTATAGCGTGTGGTTTCCGGCCTAAGAATAGAACCTATTCATCCCCCGAGTGTCGTAAGAAGCGTCAAAGGGAATGATCCGGAGGATGGGCAGCAGCATCTTTCTTTGTAACAGCAATCATCTGCTACTGCGATTGCCAAACCGCTTGCCCAGCGTGGCGATTATGGGCAAAAACCTCCAATAAGCGCACAGCAGTGGCGCGCATTGGGAGAGGATTAAGCGCACAGTTGTGGACTAATTAATACAGGCTGACAATGATGACAATACAGGCTGACATTTTGTAAAAAAAACTTAATATGCTCGGCGGGGGGACTATCTAGATTTGGGGTATCTAGAACACAACGTGGCCAGGCTTAGGTAATAAACATTTTTATCTATACACATGTTCGTGACTGCCTCGTTGGTCTAGTGGTAGCAAGCGCGACTGCTGAGCATGAGGTCTTGGGTTCGATCCCCGGGTCGGGCAAGTGTTATTGGGTTTTTCCATTAGGAAATTCTCAGTAGCAGCACGGAGTCTGGAATTGTGCCCGGTTAATGGCAATAGGCTCGCCCCCTATTACATGGGACTTATAAAATAGCCGGCGAAACGTGGGTGTACTGCACACCTCTGCCTACCCCGTCTGGGGAATACAGGCGTGAGTCTATAAATAAAAAATAAAAAAAAATGTTCGTGATTACTATTTTTCTTTGACTTGAGCGATATTAATGTTTTTTTCTTTGCACTTATGGGGTCTGGTCTTCTTACCCGTTATGTTGTGCTGTGGTCGAGATCCTGAGAAAATATAGGTTTAAATAAAAAATCCAAAATAACCGTTTAAAATGATTTAATAAATTCATAAAATCAGAACTCAAACATTACTCTGAGACATTATTATGGCTAATTAAATAAAATTAATAAATGCATCGCATAAAAAAAAAATCTAAAAATATTTACAAATATTCGCTAAAAATAAATTAAGGACGGAATCCGTTAAGACTAAAATTATTTTATTTTGCTAAAATTAAAAATACTTATTAATCCATAATTTTAGTTTAAGAGTTGAAACTCATTTTTTCTATTTATAAAAGCCCTTGGCAGTAATAATAACTAAGATATTTTTTTTACAAAAGTACCTAATTTATTTTTTACTTACTTTATAAATTCGTATATTTTATCTAAATGTACTATCGGATATTAAAATTATTTAAATTGAAATATCGCACCGGAAATAACGGGAATTCCGAAAATAAATTTAACTTTTTTTAGAATAAAAAGTTCCGTTTTGAAAGTTTTTATCGTAAAAAAAACATCATTATTTTTGACTTCATAAAAAACGTTCCCGTCTTCATGTTAGTCTCATAAAATAGGTAGATCATACTCAATACAAAAGCCTAGAGCTTTTCAGAAAATAAATCCATCGAGAAACATTTGTCATAAAACGCTCTCAGTTGTAAAAAATAAATAAAAAGGTTTTTTTTTATTAAAAAAAAAGTTTTTTGGAACACTGAGCATCAAATAAAAACTTCATAATTAGTCAAACTAAAATTAATACAATTTTAGTTAAGAATTAAAGTTTAACAAAATGCTACTATAGAATAACATAGTTACAATTAGGCTAAAATATAAAGTAGCCAATTTGCAAAAAGGCTATTTATCAATTCCAAGTTTAAACATTTTCTTCGCCATATAAAAATGGAGACTGAATCAATATAACTTAATTAGCGAAGTGAGTCCACTTGTGGACTCCCACTGATCAAGCACAAAAAATGATGGCGAATATGCTTGAAGTATCATGTCGGTAATTATTAGTTTTTAATTATTATCATCCGACATTCGTCGACGTATATACGAGTATATCTACGTAGGTACGTATACCCTTTGGGTTACCGCTGTCAGATAGGCAGTCGCTCCGTAGAAAACTGATTTTCACTTATATCTGGTAAGATTAAAAGCCGACTCCAACAAAGTTTGAGAATAATAAGGCTAAGAGGATGATGATCCCACATCGTCGACGTCGAATGATAATTTTAACCAATCATTCGTTTTAGAATAGTAATATCTGGTTGATCCAATCCCTGAACTCAGAGATGCGGGTATAAACTCCAGGTTGGTTAGGTTCAGCACAGCCTATGCCCCAGGATATAATGCCGCCTAGGACGAATCGGTCGTCGCGTTCTCGACGGACTACCATGGGACCGCCGCTGTCGCCTGCAAAGAGGTAAGTATAAACATTAGACAGTGCCGTGTGGTTTCCGGCCTAAGAATAGAAGCACTACTCGTCCCGCGGGTGTCGTAAGAAGCGACAAAGGAAGAATATTCGCTTCCCATACAAACTTGACGATCAGTTGACTCTTTTTATATGATAAATCAGCTTGTCAGCAAATTGTCCCACTGTAGGGCAAAGGCCTCTTCTCAAACAGAAGGATCGAACAATAATCTCTCTCTCGTTCTTTCTCGAACCCAAATTTCTTTTTGCGAATTTCGAAAACTGATGTTCTCCAAGTTGTTTAATTTTATAAGTAGATTGACCTAAAGGGTTAGTTTCATGGGTACATTGCATTGACGGGCATTTAAAGGGTCAAATACTATTTATTATACATGTTGTATAAATATCTTGTCCTTCTGTGTAACAGTAATCATCTGCACTCTGCCATTGAGTGTAAATGTGGTGCTGTCCCACAAACAATGGAGCACTTAATATCGTGCCCTGCATGCCTTGTCGTTTGCTCTTTACAGGAACTGATGGACGCTACTGGAGGCGCCAATCTTGTAGCCCAGTTCTGGGCTGACACAATTTCGATTGTCATCGACACGCTAAGAAGAAGACGTAATCATCTGCTACTGCGATCGCCAACCTGCTTGCCCAGCGTAGCAATTATGGGTAAACATAGAGGCCTATGTTCAGCTGTGGACTAACACAGGCTAATGATGATTAATTGCCGGTAACCTTACCTTCACAACTGTCAGCACCCCCTCTACTCCGTCCAGCACAAATGAAGATGTTTGGTATATGTTCGTTGTACCCAGCCGCCTGGTACATGGCCTCACAAGCAGTGTTGTTGATGACAGGCACTTTGACTTCTTGCAGCACGCTGGGAAGGGGTCCCTCTGTTGAACAAGTAAATAAATCAAATGAAAAACTTGTGGAGCGGTACCCAAATAAATTAGCATGCAAATTGATGGACTGGACCCATACAATATTTAAGAAAAGAAAAAAAAATCCCAAAAAAACCTATTTTTTACATTTTGTTCAAAATGGTTATCTTGCTCGCACATTGAAGAATTATAAAGACACTGAATATAGTTATGAGAAATCACACAAAAGCAAATTGCGGAGAATAACGCTATACATTTTAGCTTGATCGGAACAAGTTTTCATACATAAAAATTGCTTAAACAAAACTTCATTTGAAACAACTTTTGTGTATGAAAACTTTTGAACTACTTACTGATTTTTTAAAATAATCTTCTTGAGCGTGGACTACCACGGTTTGTTTCCCGAAATTTCGGTTACAGCTACCATAATATCGACAGATATAATCCGACTACGCAAGGGTAAGTTAGTATAGTGCGCAAGTGTGTGCGCAAACACAAATGCACTCGCTATTCTCCTACTCTCATAGTCCGACAGGACTTGGTACAACAGTCAACGTTATCAAAATTTTTAGACTTATATTGTCCTACGTCCCACCGCTGGGCAAAGGTCTCCCACAAATCCTTCCATCTTTCGCTCTTTTTCTATTGTTTTTCTCAACTTATCATGGCACAAAAGATTTAAACTAGCGTCAAAACATATGCCTGCATTAGCGCTAGTGGCGCCCTCAATTTTTGTAGACTCTTTTTTGCCAAAAAGCCTAAACCACTGAAGCGATCATTCGGAAATTTTGCATTTACGTTGTTAGGTGTACAGGAACGGATAATAATACGTACCGTCAAATAGTCTTCCCCACCCGGTGACGTAAGCCGTCTTGCCGACGTAGTCATCATCATTGTCCGGAACACACACCGGCAGGATATTCGGCTGGAACGTCACTGGCTCGTAGAACCTGGAAACGATAAATTTAAGTTTAATATTTATTTATTGTTTATGTACGAGACAGTTACTATAGATATCCGTGATAGTCCGTGCCTCGGATAGCACGTTAAGCTGTTGGCCCCAGCTGTCAATTGTAGATCTTTGACAGTCGTTACTGGTAGTCAGAAGCCCGAAAGTCTGTCAACTAGTCTTACCAAGGGGTATCGTGTAACCCAGTATCTGGGTTGTGGAGGTCTGATAGGCAGTCGCTCCATGTAAAACACTGGTATTCAGCTGCATCCGGTAAGACTGGAAGCCGACCCTAACATAGTTGGGAAAAAGGCTAGGCAGATGATGATGTACGAGACAGTTACTAGGTATCGCGGACACGAACGGTGCACCTCTTTGCGATCAAAATGCTTTGAACGATGCTACGTGCGTAGGGGTGGGGCTAGCGCTACATTCGGACGCCGGGTGCAAGCGATTCTAACCTTAAGAGTGGTACACCGGCTTTGTCTACGATACCTACCTACATGGCTGGCATTCTCTGCCAGTCAACCTTTGGGTCAAAGAAGACAAACTTCGAAATAAGTCGCTGATTGAATTCAATAGTGACACAAATCTAAATCTTCCCATTTTGAGCTAGTTATGGATTGTTGTTCTAAATTATGTACTTTATTTTATGCAGTAAAGAACCAACTTGTTAGTTCATAAAATACCGTTTAAGTAGAGCTTGTGCCATTCTTAAAGTAGGAGGAATAAGTGCGCGCGCACTTGAAAACGAAAAATTAGAGCGTGATTTCTCAAATTGTTAAATTTTGACTTGTGCCAATATTGAATTCAGTCAGCGAAGTATGAAGAAATAAAATTGGGATAGGTACCTATTTGACAACAAAATATATAGGTACTTATTATCATTTTCTTAAATAAAAATACCTATGTTATAAAAAATAAAATATTAATAAACAAATTAATTATAAAGAATATTTTTTGTGGTAACATAAAATATTTGGTATTTATGTTACGTTATTTTATGTTACCAGTCAAATTACTCCTAAACAAATGCTTGTGCATTTATATTTTTTAGTGTTTCTCGGATGCGTAGGTATAGCTTTTTTCAATCGTTAATCTTACATTGCCAGCACTCAGAATCCGCCCACTCCGGGTCCAATACCAGAACTTATTAAAATAATTTAAAAACGTGACCGGACTAATGTTTTGTATGCGTTTTATTGATAAGGGCGACCTTGGGGTTTCTTGCCAGTCTTCTCCATGAAGGCAATCTGCCAGCCTACCCTTGGAACCTTGATTCAACAGGCAACTAGACTGACTTTTAGTTATTAAGACTATTTATACGTTTACAACCAATATTTTAATTTTGAGTAGATATTTACGAGGTTATTTAGTCTTGCTTCAGAAATTATCATTCTTCTTCTTATCGTGTGGTTGATGAACAACCTGGTGTCAGAGTTTAAACCGCACGTAGGCCTCTGATATGGCTTTACACACCATTGAAAAACCTCTCAGGTGTGCTGGTTTCATCACGATGTTTTCCCTCACCGCTTTAGCAACTGATAATTAATTTTTAATACACACATAACTTACGAAAAGTCAGAGGTGCGCGCCTTGGGATCGAACTCGAGACCTCTGACTTGTAAGTCGACGGTCATACCACTAGGCTATCAGTGCTTATTATCATTGATTTTAGTTTTCTTTTTTATCTTGTGTAAAAAACCTTATGGGGAGACATCACCAAGGGCCAGGATGGGGTAATGCCCGACTCATAAGGACTATAAATTAAATCATAAAAACCCGCGGTTCAATTAGGTATACTTACCTCAATTTTTTTAGCTCAGAACACTCTCGATCAAGTATGAATAAATGTATGTTAATGTAATATAAAAAAAATAAAGAAGCCATGTATAAATAAAAAAATAAAGAAGCCATATTATATGAGTCACATATTCAAATTCAATACTAGTTTTAATACTAAGAGTCTAGAATTTCACACCAAATGCAACGGTATTACACATCAATAAACGTAAAGATATTTGCTATTTTAAGTGGCGCTAAATAATAGCGGATTTTTCGTCTAAATAAACACTATTTTTGTCAATAGGTTGATAAAATACCTAAGGGTCGGCTCACACCGCAGCGATCACAGTGGCGAGCACGTATAATATGGTGCTAATTCTCTGGCACATCTGGCTAAACTAATGTTAGTCTAACATTATTTTTTTCACACCGTGGTGGCGCATTGGTTACGAACCCATTTCGTAAGTACGTACGTAGGTGTGGGTTCGAACTGGCATTTACCTATGTGCTTTCTTAGAAATTGAGACACAACTGACTAACGGAGAAGGAAAACATCGTAAGGAAGCCTAAACTTAAGAGTCTGAAACCGCCAACACAAAGTGAGTTAGCGTGGTGATTAATGCTTAATCTTTCTCTGATACGAGGCTTTCACCCTGCAGTGAGACAGTTACGGGCTGGTTTACTTATATTTTTTATATTATGTCACTTTCTAATAAATACCATCGAAAAAGGATAGCAAATTGAATTGTCAAATTAGACGAGATTTATAACATGCACGCAAATGGACTTGTTTGTCAGCTCTAAATATTTTTTTTTTTTCTATTGATCTATAGGTGCACATGTTACCGAGCACGACTGAATCTTTATGGTAAATAAAGTTCTACATTATCTATAGCGACCCGCTCCGGCTTCGCACGGTTACGCTAATATGCATGTATTATACATTATAAACCTTCCTCTTGAATCACTCTATCTATTAAAAACCGCATCAAAATCCGTTGCGTAGTTTTAAAGATCTAAGCATACATAGGGACAGACAGACGCGGGAAGCGACTTTGTTTTATACTATGTAGTGATATCGTTTAATAAAAAGTTTGCGCCGCGTCGCGCCTTAGTGGGAGCTGACCCTAAGAACTTGTGTCATTTATCGCTAATTAATGTTGTATCTAATTAATTATTCAATGACCCAACTGACCCAGTGTTAGTTTGTTAGCATGTCTATTCTATGAAACCGCATATTTATATCTTACTAGGTTTTTCCCGCTCCCAGGCCATGGTTTTAAACATTTCCAGGTTACAAGTCGCATCTTCTTATATTTAAGAGCTAGGCTCTTGTCGGTTAAGCAATTGCCATCTCTCTCTATCCTCTTGTCTTTTGATTTCCTGATACGTCATGACTCCTACATACTCCATTTTCATCTTTTCCGAGAAAGACTTTATTTCATCAAGTGAAGGAGAAAGTAGCCATGACATAGGAGTCATGACAAGTCGCATGTCCCAACTAACAATTTAACGTCGTTCAAAAGTTTAGTAGACGTTATCTTAATACCTTGATCGTAATACCTAAGTTGCACTAACGTTATAATAACGTTTACCAAACGCAAAAATGGCCCCAGTTATACGACCAACATTGTCGTATAATGGACATACAAAAGTCACAAGCTGACTTCGTTAACGTCATTCAAAAGTCGTATGAACGTTATAGAATTACCACTTTCGTCGCGCAGAAGTCGCATCATAACTTTACAACGACTCGTTTGTTGTTTTGTCGTCATACAGGTGTTTTTGAATGACTAAAACATTTTATTGGAGTCAAGGAACAACACCTGTAAGACTTATTCATTTTTCTTGTTAGTGACATACGTGTTTGTGGTTTTGTTCCGAAATTTGAGTGCAAAATAAATAATTACAAGGAAATAAAAGTCGAGTGTTATTTTAACTTATATTTATTTATCTCGCTAATAACTGTATCTCTCTCATGCCGTTTTGTTCGCCTGGGTATTAAAGTTTTATGATAATATACCTATATGTATTTGTTTCAGATTTTCATGCCCCCTCACAATTTTGTGTTTAAATCATTATACTTTTATTATTCAAAATATATTTATTTCTAAAAATGTAGGACATGTTGCTTTTGTCACACACTTATCTCTTTACGACGTTTTAAATACATAAAGTCGTATTAAGGTTATTTCAAGACCATGCAATACGCCATGGCAGCTAGCTATTAGGGTTCCTCCCAAATTTAAAACCCTTTTCATATTGGTCACAGTAAAAGTGCAGTGCAGATTTCAAAACATTGTAACATTCAAGTAGGTAAATTTTATCTGAAAATATGATCATTCAATATTTGGATATAGATAAATTTCTAACGAGAGCTGATTTTAGACTTCTTAATAGATTGATTTGGCCATGGGAAAGCACTCATTTTATACTATCGGAAAAGTGCTATGGTTGCCAAAGTATCATAGACTTTCATACACTGCGGCAATTTTTTCAAATCCTCTCGAAACGTATTGTCTTTGTCATTATCTGTATCAGAAGATTCAATTATTGATTCTCTTGTGCTTGACAACTCTGAATGATCGCTATTATCGTCGCCTGAAAATAAAAAACTAAGTATAAATTTATTTTTTTAAGATAATCATTAATAAAAATAAAATACCAAAACAGATAGTTTTACAAATATTGCGAAACACCTATGAATATAGGCTGTAATTTTATCAGTAGGTAGGTACCTACTTACATGACCCGTCAAGGTATGGAATTAAAACAGATAACTTTACCTAAGAAACACGGGTAGAGATATAATCTTCTGTGATCGCTTTATTATGGGGAGTTCAATATTTTTTTTTTTACAATTCGACCCACGTTTCTAAGGGAAAGTAACTTGTTTTGATGGGTACTTTCACACCTTGACGGGTCGTACACTAATAAGATTTACACCCTATATACTTGAAGCTTTATACACTAGTAGGTAATACGTTAAGAAAAAAATCTTACCATTAAAATTTGTTACCTCAGCCGACCCACTAGGAACACTTTGAACAACGTCAACTGTAAACAAAAATTAATTTTTATAGTTTTAAATTAATTTTCATAATAACAATAAAAAAAGCATAAAAAATAATAAAAGCAATAATATAGGTAAGTTATGCCAGCTAATTTTTTTAACAACCTTTATAGATTAATCATTTTAAAATGTACTTATTAAAAACGAATCAATCAACACAACATTTACTGATATATAACGAATTCAATATCGGAAAAAATCACACACAAATTTTAAAGAAATAAAATAAATATTGATACTGAACCTTTTTGTTGTTCATGTGTTGTACACTTTTCTTCTTCAACATTTGTTATTAATGCCACGGTTGTTGGCGTTGTACTTTTTAATAAAAGGAAATCTCGATTTACTTTCCTCTTGAAAGTTCCACTACGTTTAAGTCTTCTCCACGAATTTTTTGCTTCCATTTTTCTTAGTTTTAATCAAACTTTCCGTAAATATGGCGGCCTAGACGTTTTAAAGTCAAAACCTGACTTAAATGCGACTACAAGTTTGATTAAAGTCAGGGCCTGACATTAAACGGAGATCATGTAATATATAGGTTATATTTGAGTATTAAACAAACAACCAAGTCATTTAAGAGTCTCCAATTGACCGCTGTAAAGCAGGATAGTGGTCGTTATATAAACGTCACTGTGAAAACGTCTATACAACTGCTACATTATATAAATGTCATATAAAAGTTTATCAAAAACCTAATTTGGTCAGTTCAAAACGTTTAAAGGACTATAACGTTAGTGTGACTATTGCGTTGTCATACAAACGTTTTAGCTAAGACTGTAATATAACGTAGTTTAATGTAGTCTTACCAACGTTGCTAAGACCAGCTTATTATGACATATTCGTCGCACGACTAATAAGTTAAATTAAAGACGTCTAAAGGACCTAGTAGTCATCTCACTATCATTATAAGACTGCTATCCAACTTTATGTTGTATAAGTCAAGACTTATATGACGTTTTTGTTTGTTGGGGTGTTACGCATATAGGTTTAGTAGTAGGAATTGAGATCATCAGATCAGCTCAATGTTACTAAATTATTGTATTGTCATCCGGATTACTCAGCTAAGTTTTGATCAGCACTGCTCCATGTTAATGGGGTAGCAATGCTGAGTTAGGGTCCGTTTTTACATCGCACAATTTTATGTAAGAATATTTTTCTATAATTTTGTTAGTTTTAATTTAAGTACCTTTTGTTTTTATTTTTTCTTTAGTCTTTTGTTAATTGTGATGCAAAATACATGTTTTTCTTTCTCTCTTTCTTTCAAATTAGAAGTAGGTTAAAATTGTTTTCCAAGATTTGTTTTTTAAAACATTTTACGGTATAGTAACAGACTAGCTATAGACCACTTGATGCATGATAAAGCAATCTATCCTCTAAATATTTTTAGCATAAATTCGGTATTGAGACTATCCGGAAAAGAATTAAATAGATGTTTTTTTTTCTATTGTAATAAATTGCACTGATACACAAATAGTTTAGAACTAAGGTCAAGTGCAGTGGTGAGTAACCGCGCTTGCGCAGAGCGGGTGACGAGGTGGCAAAAAATACACGTGGCTAATGCTGGGTTCTGTACATTTTTTTTTGTGTTAATGAATGCCATGTGCTTTTTGGTCTAAGAATAGAACCACCCCTACTCGTCCCGCGGGTTTCGTAAGAAGCGACAAATGTAAAGATCCGGAGGAGGGCAGCAGCATCCTTCTGTGTAACAGTAATCATCTGCTACTGCGGTCACCAACCCTCTTGCCCAGTGTGGCGATTATGGGCAATACATAGCCGGTGAAACGTGGGTTATATTATACACCTCTGCCTACCCCCTCTGGGAATACAAGCGTGAGTCTATGCTATGTTATTTTTCATTACTTTATTCAGTGAATTTATATTCAATGTGCGAACGAGATAGGCACATAGCACATAGGAACCTTAAGAGCTACGGAACCCCAAATGCGCGCTATCCGTGCGCACTGAGGTGCTAACTGTTTTTATAACAAGACCGATCCACTGTGATCCAGGTAGATTACAATCATTAATAATTTTACAGCTGCCTCCTAATGGCTGCTAATTATACCATTAATTTATTAACTAGGCATGCGGC
This sequence comes from Protodeltote pygarga, assembly GCA_936450705.2. Classification (NCBI taxonomy): domain Eukaryota; kingdom Metazoa; phylum Arthropoda; class Insecta; order Lepidoptera; family Noctuidae; genus Protodeltote; species Protodeltote pygarga. The sequence continues at coordinate 4,997,719 of OW388275.2, forward strand.
AGGGAAAGAAAACCTAGTTTTATGCCGCATTTTTCGCATATTTTGCGTATTAGTAAAAAATATATGCAGATATATTTTTCTTGGTTAGTCTATGAAGAATGACGTCATTTAACTAATTAGTGCGTAAATTAGAGGTTTCTAATACGATAGTGACCTACATTAAACATTTTTAGCGCGTTGCTGTTTTTGCGGTGTTTAAGCTTTTAGTATTTAAATTAGGTAGTTTTTTAATTAATAACAAACTGCATATTAGTCCTACGTTTATTAAAAAAAACTTAAGAAAAGACAGTTGTTATTTAACTTAAATTGTACCTAAGTTTAATTTAAATCTCGCAAGCACAATCAATCACTGCTAGATATTAAGTACTAACATAGGATAAGTAATATGTCACTAACACAATAGACCCAGTTGTCTGTTAAATAAATACAAATAAAAAATAAATTATCACTTCTAACTTAATTCTTACTTACGACTCCTTTTATAATTTTCTAAGTTACTTTTAACTTACGACTCTTTTTTAAATTTTCTTAAGGACCTGCTTACTTCTAACTTACGACTACTTTTTTATATTTCTAACTTACTTTTAACTTACGACTCTTTTTTTAATTTTCGTAAGTACCTACTTACTTCTAACTTACGACTCCTTTTTTAATTTTGCATGCTGTTCAGATCTGATGACAATACAATACACTAAAATTACAGAAACAACCTGATGCTGCAGCCAGGATTGTTTCTTCACGAGGACACTTCCCAAACCTTTGGTACTACCTAGTAGCATAAATACGAAACAGTTCACGGATTGTCTCCGGCCTTAAAGGTCCTACACGGTAACGGTTTAAGAGTTTAAGTCCCATTTAAACTTCGCATAATAATAGGGTAAGCAAAGACGTAACTCACCTCAATAAAGCTAAATCATATTCGAAGGTGGCCGGATCGAAGTGCGGATGACTGGCGACAATCTGGACTCTTCTTTCCACGAAGCCGTACGGTTCATCGCTCTGGGCCAGGTCGTGTTCTCCCAGTCTTACTAGCAGCTCCGACGGGGGGACACTGGTGGGAGAAAATCATCATCAGTACATTCCTGGGGGTCTACTCCGAAATTTTAAAACAAAGCTTCGATTGTCGGATCGCATGTTTGTTCGTTAAATTACCTTCTAATAGTTTTTTTTATTATTTTGGATTTGTAATGAAACGACAGATGAAAGCACTAAGCACAATTAAACTGGTAATTTAGTGGTAAGGATTGTGTTTGATGGTCTTCATTATTACGTTCCGATCCGAAACATCGTTGTTCGATTTTCGGAGTACAGCTTCTGAGTCGGCCAGACTGGTTCGTTGTCACTAGGGGCGTGCACAGACATTTCGACAGGATAGAGGTACAGTTCGGGATGGGATGAAGTTATTCATAGAAGTTTGCATGTGGTTGTGTATAATTGTTTAGTTTTGTATAGGTTTCAGTCATACCTTTTCATAAAATAAAATGAAATGAAATTATATTGTTAACTTCTTGAAAAAATTACAACTTTAGTTAGCGTCCCTGCCAACCTAACTCCTTTGCCGACTGTACATGCAAATCTTACTGAGTTTCGATAATTCGTCGCCTGCGTCGTATTTGTCAGGGTAGGCAGTGCCATTTTGCCTGTATGAACTGCACGCCAAGTGGTAACTTGCCACTGACTAAAGGTTCAAACTACTAGCTGCTAATTAACATTTACAGCTTAGAATACAAGAATAAACCAGAAGCCGCGAAATCACAAAATTGAAGCAACATAAATTAAACCGAAATTATGTGATTTCACATTACCTTTCTATCAAATCAATTATGTTTGCTTAAAAAAACTGGTTATTCTATTGCTATTGCTACCTCAAACGTAAGAGTGATAGATAAGATACTTAGTTTAATGTGTGTATAAAATTTGTTTTGTCTGTGGCATCGTAGTTCCCAAACGGATGAACCGAATTTGATTTAGTTTTTTTATTTGAAAGTTGATACTACTACAGAAGTATGAACCGTAAGCACGGATATGACCAACGCGGCCGCGACACGAGCTCCGTCCGCGATCATGACTCGATCGACTGCGGTTTAACTAGGCTCTACGAGCGAAAAAGTTAAATTTTAGCTTATAACATGGTTAACTGCTGTATTAAATTTTGCAAAAATTACTTACTATATTATTTATAAAATTATATTTTAACATTTCAACCTGCTTACGCTCCGCACAAACCTATGTTGTTGGCGTTATCACTCTATATTTTATTGTTTATTCTAAGGTATCAGGTATATTAATTTTAGTCTCAAACTTTCGCGAACGTTTAACATAATCGCGTTGAATGTTTATTTTACTCGAGACGTCAATTTTTTCGAAAAATAAACATTCAACGCTAGTTATCCGTTAAAAGTTGTTTTATTATATTTATTTTTTAAATACTTGTTTCTTTAATATTTTAACTTGGCTATCTTATTTTTAGTCACGGAAAGTAAACTATAGAATACCTTTATACAGATAGCTAAGGTCCTAAATGACGCGCGGAGTCAGGTAGCGGATAGATTTTTATTTTTTATCACAACTGAACAAGGATATTCACAAAATGACGCACGACATTGAAACTACCAATAATCAGTAGGTCATCATAAGGAAAATAATCACATATGCTACGCTGAGCGTACTCCACCACTTAAATATAATTATGAACCTATTGACGTGTCTGACAATTGCATGGTAAATGGTACAGCCGAAAGCACAAACATGTTTACACAAACTTTTAACAAAATTAACGAAAATATTTTATTTAGTAACTGAGATAATTAAATATAGGTAACTAAACATTTAAAAATTTAAAACCCTCCAAAAAAAATCCAGCCTCAATTTTTTTAGCTTAAAACACTCTATTAAGTCACCTTTCTAAATAAAAAAAATCTAAATCGCTCTATTCGTTTAGGAGCTACGATGTCACAGACAGATACTTGTGATACACAGACACCCAAACACGTCAAACTTATAATACTTCTATTTTTGTTAAAAAGAGATAGTAAGACAATCCAGTCTACACATAGACATACATTTATTACCTATATCCAAATCAGATAATTGGCGAATTAAAAAAACAGAAGTGTACCATACACATATGTGTGCTTGTGACTGCACATAGGGTTACTAGGGCGGGCGGGGTGGTAGGTAGATACGCAATTTCAAACGAAGCACGGGGGAAATGAAGCCCGAGTTTTCGTAAGTTATGTGCGCATTATAAATTAATTATTAGTTGCTAAAACGGTAAGGGAAAACATCGTGATGAAACCAGCATACCTGAGAGATTTTTCAATGGTGTGTAAAGCCATGTCAGAGACGGGCGGTTTAAACTCTGACACCAGGTTGTTCATCAACCATACGATAATAAGAAGACTTGTCAAATTAAAATTACTTACTGTTCAACGCAATGCGCCGCTGTTATAGCCCAGTTTTCATTCAGCAGGGCAGCCCCACACTTATGCAGATACGTCGAAGTCCTATACTGCCTCAGGGATATCTGCCACGGCCATTGTCCGAAGCCAGACTTAGTTCCTCCAACAATTCGGGCTTGTGGTGCCTGCCAAAGTCTTCGACCACAAACTGCGAGCACCAATAGGGTTGAATTTAGAATCATTGTGGTATTTATTGCATTTATTTAGTCTAGAAGAGGTTTGTTAGATTTTTAGCTGATTTGTTGAGTTTTTTTAGCTGATTTGTTGAGTTTTTTAGCTGATTTATTGAATGTTTTAGCTGATTTATTCAAAGTTTTAGCTTAATTTATTAGATTTTTTGCTAATTAATTGAGTTTTTATCGGATCTATAAAGTTTTTAGCTAATTCATGGGCATTTTAATTCGATTTTTTTTATTGATTTAGGTATTGCGGCGAGGTGATATGTGATTGGTTTATTAGGGTTTTTATTATGATGATAAGACGGAGGGATTGTTTTGTTTATTTTGGGTTGTTATGTTAAATTAACATGTGATTTATTGTTTTCTTTTAATTTAGGTTCCAATTTGAAATCGTAGGTACTTAAACCTTTTTTTAATAAGGTACTGGTATTCTAATGACGACCTTAAAGTTTTTAAATAACAAAACAAATAACAAATATTTCGTTGCTCGCGGGTAAAAAAAAGAAGCGAAGCGTACCTACCTATTCTGGAAACTAAAAAGGTGAATGCACCTGTTTCCTCTGATTTTAATCTAACGCCGCAAAAAAGCTTCACACTTCGCCGAAAATGATTTCGAATTAGGAACACAATATGATTTAAATTTCGAACTTTTTGAATGTAGTTAGTTTACAATTAAAAGATGATCTTTGCACAATATTCGGTAATGACAAAAAGAGTCTGATTCACTTTTTTTTTAATAAAACCGGATTGGCATTTGGATTAATCTTGTTTTTGCTGTTTTAAAGGTTTTGCAAGTCCAAATTGAAGTTTTTGCAAACGAATAACCATTAACATAGAATCTATAGATACTATAAAACATTAAATAGGTAACTTAATTATCGTTTAGTGTTGGTAAATTGGTCAAACTAGTTTTTGTTTATTTATTTTTAAATTAAAGGGTCATTTAATATTTGTTTTTATTTAATTAATATAGTTACTAAATTAATCAGTTTGTCAAGAGGAACTTTAAACACAGTTAGGTAATATTTCGTCAACAGAAAATTCGTTTTAAAATTTATTTAAAATACGATTTAAATTTAAAACACTATTTTTAATCCAGTTCAAGAATGCACTTCATCCTCGTACTCCCATGACATTTTTATTTTTACATTTTCACTCTGAAGAAACATCTTTGATACTTTCAGACACAATTGTTAACATAACTCCAAAAGCACTTGATTTTAAGTTAATTTTACTTTTCACATAACGAAAAAATACTTTAACTTCCACTAATTGTTGATACACGCCACTAAAGATTTTTTAAAAGTACACACTTTTATTTTTCGAACTCCAACAAATTCAGTGTCAATGCCAGGAATGCCAAATTTTAAATTTCGAATACTGCACTTAATAGCGCACTTCTCAGTTTAAAAAGTTAACTTTTTTATAAATGTCAATGCAAAAGCCACAAGATTCGTCCTTGCGAACGCCTTGGCCGTGGCGTGCGGTCGCGTCGCGATCTCACTACTCTTTGTTTGAATACCGAACAGTTTTTATTTTTTTTATTATTGTTTATACTGGCTATTGAACATTTTGTTGGGATTCCAGAGGTCTTTAACCTGTTGCAGCTATTTTTATTTTGAGTTGTTTAAAATAAAAAACGAAAGTTTAGCGTAGTCATTTTAGGGTTTTTGGGGGACAGATTAGTATTAAAATTTAATTGCGTAATAAATTTTATTGCGTATTGAATTTAATTAAAGTTTTTCAATTATTTTGCTTCGATATTAATGGTCTTATTTGTCAAAATGTGATGATATCAAGAAGATAAAGTTCTAGATTTGATGTCAAAGTTGTGCAAAGCTTACCTATACCTACTATATCTACTACCTACATTCTATGGTAGGTATATGGTTTTGTACAGGAACATGGCTATTATATATTTTTCCTTCTTGCCGTGCCATCGCTTTACCGACTAAGCTACGCTGTTTCTGCGAATTTCTTATTAAATAATATAATTTAATAAGCAAAACATGTGCATAAACATATAAGATTACTGTGTCATTTTTCACTTCTAGTAGAACAAAACATTCCAAGCTGTGCTTATCTTTCAAGAATTCATAAGTAAGGAATGTGGTGGCTATTTGCTTTGGGGTCGTTATCCTACTAATCCTACTAATATTATAAATGTAAAAGTTTGTGAGTACGGAAGGATGTTTGTTACTCTTTCACGCAATAACTACTGAACGGATTTTGATTAAATTTTACAGTAATATAGCTTTAGAAGTCAGAATAACATATAGGCTACAGTCTATCAACATACCTTACGATAGTACGGGCGAGGTTACGACTCTATACCCAGTAGTTCGAAAGTTTTTTATTTTTTTTATTTATTTAATAATTTATGTACACACACAATATAAAAATAAAAGGTTAAAATAGGAGATAGATAAGGTACGAGTACAAAGGCACAGCTTATTTCAAAAGAAATCTCTTCCAGCAGACCTGCGAGAGGAGAATGTGAAAAAGATGATATGTAGACAAAGTGTGTAAAGAATAGAAATACATAGGTACACGACAAACAAATAAATTATTTGATTTGATTTAACATACATAAATATATAGTAAATTAAATAAGTAAAGTAAAGTTCCTGCTCGTACTTAATAGTTTTTTTGTTTATACAAACATTTTGAACTTATAATGTGTTCGCATCGCATATTTACCTACTTACGTAAAAAAAAATTAAAAAATAATGCTTAAAATTTAATTTTTTAATGTTTCTATAGGTACCTACCGTCTATTGTCATTTGTGTAACTTTTTTCCACGTTTGTATTTGATAAAATCGAATTGAATATTTAATAACAGAAACAGAAAAAAAATGATATCATAATGAAAAGATTTTATGATTTAAGATTTATGATTTAACGCTTAGCGGTCCGAGCGTCGACACGTTACGTCGAAGATTGTGGGTTCGAATCCCATCCGTATCAGTTGTTTTTTCAAATTATCTTCACTACATAGTATAAAACAAAGTCGCATCCCGCGTCTGTCTGTCCCTAAGTATGCTTAGATCTTTAAAACTACGCAACGGATTTTGATGCGGTTTTTTTTAATAGATAGAGTGATTCAAGAGAAAAGTTTATATGTATAATACATGCATATTAGCGTAACCGTGCGAAGCCGGGGCGGGTCGCTAGTATTAAATAATTTCATCCTATCTTAATCAATTTTATCTAATTTTTCCCAAACTTTTTAGGCTACAATTTCGCTACGTAGGTTTTGCTAATTTGGCTACAATCTCGTGTTGGCTACTACAGCGAGGACTAGACACAATAAAAACAGTCTGTATTAAAACAATGGCGGAGTATAATTACTCTGTACTTACTTAATAATCAAACGATTACTTAACGTCATATACAACTTCCTTATTCGATAGAGTAGAGACTCGGCTAGCTGTTTTTTTTTAATATTAAGTTTGTCTCAAGCCTCAGAGAGCTCTAGAATATTGTGTCATTATTTTGAAGGTCGGTTTTTAAAAGATTTGAAGTCCTCGTTTAGGAAATAATAGATTTCTTACATTTCTGTCGTTTTAATTTTGTAGTAGTTAATTTGAACCAAATTGGGAGCGAGTTATAAGTTATAGGGTACCATAGGTTTTGATGTAAGGATTTTTACCTAGTGGTATTACTGTTACTTACTAAGTAAGAGGTTTCAGGTTCGTGGTGTTTTTCGTTTGACGTAACAGGGATTTTAATTGCGATATTATATAATGAATAAGTGCGTTTCTAAGAAAGAGGTTCGTGACAGACGAACAGATCTTATCACGAAAATAAGAAATTAAAGCAATCGCTCTACAAAAATTTAATTAACATTTCAGAAACAATAAATTGAATAAAATAATTTTTCGATAATATCTTTTTTTTTTAAATTTTGTAGGCATATGTAAAATTTTAAGTAATTTAACAAAGATCGAAAAATGAGACACAATAGGTAATTCATTGTTACGTGGCGTCCGTTATACAAAATTTTTTTTTTATAAATCTGATCTAGTTTAAGTAGGTAGGTAATCTACTTTAAGTTTATTTAATTATTATTTTTTACTTTAGTGTTGTATTATAATTAAGTATATATTATTAAGTTTGTATATATTTATAATTATTGTATAATTTAATTAAATTTAATAACAACAAATTCGTCACATAAATTTGTAAGTACCAAATAACTTGTAATTTGAATTATAGTACGAGAAGAGCGCCTGTTGCGGCCCCAATTTTTGCAGATTCTTTTTGCCAAGCTATATAAGGTGAACCGAGGCTATTGTGACTATCAACTTTGAAATTTAAACTCTATCTTTTGCCATAACGGTCCACTTAGTCTAAATTGACATTCTAATAATGTCACATGGTTAAGCATATATCTATGAATGTTATCACTTTAAAATAACGTTGAATAATTGTAAACTTAGAATAAAATAATTAATATAATCATTGTAAAAACGAAAAAGTTACATTCGCCTCACTTTGGGGTGAATGTGACTTTATAGTATAACTTGTTTGCTCTTATTGGTTTATAGCTTATATTTGCATAGCACTTACTTTGAACAATTATTTACGCATAAATGATTTCGAAAAGTTCTAAAACACAGTTCTATAACCTAAAAAAATGCATTTAGTTTTTTTGGGGTGAATGCAACTACGCCTCTTAGTGTTAGTGTTGGGACTGAATTCATCGATAACTTTTCCTATGTGCCTGATGAACCGGTTGTGATGAGCATAAAAAATAAAACATACTTAGCACATTTTTTATATATTTTTAAATAATATTAAAAACTTAACTAAAAACTATTCAAATAATATTAAAGTCTGTATAAAACTAACTAAAAACTTTATGTGAACCAACATAACTTTGGACTAAATTAGTGGCACTTACAACTACTTTAAATAGCACTTAAGTACTTATTGGCTGCCTCCATCAAAATGCTTAATTTTAATGATAAAATATCGACATGCTTTTCTATCAACACTAAACATCGATTCTGAACATCACTAGCGATTCACATTTTCCATATAAAAACAAATGGGCTAATGCAACTACCACAAATATTTCAAAATAGTTACAAACACCCCTCAATACGGAAAAATGAGGCGAAAGTAACTATAAGAATATCATACGAAATATACGACATAGGATTATAAATAGTATAGTAAAAGAAACTTCCGATTCACATTTCTTCTTTCCTTCTTCCAAAACTGCACAAAAACCACTTTTTCTATTTTTTTGGCCAAAAACTTGTGCGCGCGATGTCAACTTACTTTATTTCAAAATGGCAACTATCAGAAAAAACGCTGTAGATCAAACAGTTTCACAGGTACTAGCGACACCTGTTATTATTTGGGAAAATACTAAATTCCCTGTTCAGCAATAGATGGCATGCTCATCAATAACTGTTAGTTTAATAGAAACATCGATTAGTCGCATACACCCCATAGTCACAAAAGCCCCGGTTCACCTTATTACATTATTAGGTACTGACGATCAATTTCATGTCATTAAATTGACGTGTCAATTCAAGACGCAATCAAAGAAAATTGTCGGAACACGCTAATCAAAGAAAATCGAGGACAACACTTATTTAATTTTGTTTAATAATGTAATTGTTATCATTGATTAATTCTATGATTTATGGCTTGTAACAATGACAGGAAAATTTGTAACGAAGTGACATTTTTACGATAATTTTATTGTTCAATTTGACATAAATTAATTGTAATTCTGGGTAATTGCTATATTAAGAGGGTGTTTTAAGCCACGCGAAGATTGGTACAGGATTATAAATATGAGCCATTGATAATTACATTTCATTTTAATACGATTTAGCTTCGTACACATTGTCTTTAATTCTTTACTAAATAATAATAGTAAAAAAAAAAAATTATTTTGTAAAACGGTTTTGTCATCAAAACTAAAGCTGTGTACCAAATATCAGATCAATATGTCAACAGGAAAGGGGTGAAATATCGATTACTAAATTTGAACCAAATAATAAGCTAAGTAAAACCGTTTAAAAAAGTTGAATTGTGTTTTTAAGTTATTTTTTAACTATTATTAATTTTTTATTGACTACTACATATTTTCAAATTGAGCGTCTATTAGCAATATAATAATTATAATTATAAGGTCGGGCACAATAATAATTTTGAAATATCATACATTTAATTTTATTTTTATTTCTTCATTCATTCATTTTATCATACAATAATAATGGTAATATGAAAAAAAAACACAAAATCGGAAAATTACTGTTATTGCTTTTTTCTACAGGATTTTTTAGTTTTTTTTCTGCCAGGTCAGATAGATAATAAATAATATTCTTACCTTTTTTATAGTCAGACATGTCGACGGCTTCAGTCGTGGTTTCAACGGAAACGGAAGTCGTGGCGTTAGATTTATCTGCAAAAATAATGATTTTATATTAGAATAAGAATTAATTGTGCCGGGGGTTGCCGGCCTAAGAATAGAACCACCCCTACTCGTCCCGCGGGTGTCGTAAGAAGCGGCAAATGCAATGAAAAAAATGTGGTTTTAAACAGGCCGCAGATTCAATTCCTGCTCAATTTTTTTTCTACGATAAAATTGAAACTTTAAATAGTAGTCACGTGGTCATTAATAATGACCGCTAATGTCTAAGACAAGTGCTAAAAATAAATACTACATTAAAACTCCGTGTCGTGTTGGCGTATTGGGAACTGACCCGCTTTGCAAGCACGTGGGTGTGGGTTCGAACCTAGCATGTATCAATGTGACTTTTCAATGTCATTATGTACTTTCTTAGTTAATCTTAGACACCACTGACTAACGGTAAAGAAAATATCGTGAGGAAACCTGGACTTAATAGTCTGAAATTACCAACACGCAGTGAGCTAGCGTACCTTAATGCTCAATCCTTCTCTGTATTAAAAGAGGCCTTTGCCAGTGAGCTAGCGTACCATTCTTCTCTGTATGAAAAAAGGCCTTTGCCCTGCAGTGGGACAGTTACAGCCTGGTTTGGTATTAAAACTACAAATGTCATAAAACTTACCACTTGATGTAGTAACTTCCGTGGTACTAGTACCATTAATATCAATTACAGCACTTTCAGTTACGTTTTCAGACGAAACAGAACTGAAAGTCGTCAATCCAATACTTGAAGTTGAAGTCGGCATTGTTGGCGATAACGTCACGTTCACCGTAAACTCTAGGATTGGTTGTTGAGACGTCGAAGTTGTTGATGATGATTCTGTTGAGTTTGAAGTTGTTGATGTTGATAATGTTGATGATGTTATTGTTGTTGGTTCAGTTTGTTGAGTCGGTTCTGGTGAAGTTGGTGTTTCAGTTAAAGGTGCTTCGGTTGTTGTTGAGGTCGTTGTTATTGTGGTAGGTGCTTCTGTAGTTGTTGTTGTGGTTGGTGCTTCTGTTGTTGTTGATGATGTTGATGTTGATAAGGTTGTTGATGTTGATGGGAGGGTTGTTGAAGTTGATGATAGAGTTGTTGATTGAGTTTCCGGCTTTGGTGGTATTGTTGATATTAGCACCCAGCCTTCTGTTGGCCATTTTTCTGGAAAATATAAATTGTTATTTTAATGTTGTATTTGTTATAATTTTTTATTAAATATATTAAGTTTTGTTATGTATTGACATGATGCGATAATAGACAGTTAAAAATAAAAAAAATGACCTTAATGTGAAAATTAGTTAGAAATAGGCAAACGTATAATTTGACAAAACAAACGAACTTCCATTCTTTTCTTATAATCTTCATTAGAAAGAGACATAATAGACCATAATAGAGTTTTGTGTGTAGGAGCCATCCATAAATTACGTCACACGAATTTTATCATTTTTTGACACAGCGTTTCGTTCTTGTCACAGCTGGTCACATTTATGAGACCCCCCACCATATATTTTGTCTTTTTACATTTAGTTTGCTAACCAGACAAATAATTTTTGTTTTTTTATAGTCATGCATATGTTTAACTCGATTGATCGCGTTTAGTGTCAGTGGTGAAATCGGCTCTTACCTATTAGATGTAAAACATAACCTTTCCTTGGCAGTCGGGTAAAAATACGTAGAATATTTTGAAACAAATGTGGTGTTACAAAATTTGGGACATCTTCCCGCCCCTTGTCACACAATGTCATACTTCGTCGACCTCTTCCCTCCCTTTTAAAGTGTGACGTAATTTATCAATTGCCCTAAGCAACAGAATTGCCATCAAAAACTAGAGCAAAAAAACTCAAGCGCAGCCAACGTCTACATAATCTTAAGATAAAAATCATTATGCCAATTCACGATCCCCCCATTTCCCATAAAGTTGATAAAAGAATGGAAAGTGAGGCGTTTTCACTAAGACAATACAATAGGTTTGACCCCCGGTTCGTGTCCGACCCACATACGTGAGCTGTGTTTAGATTCGATTCTTGTGTTGGAACAATGACCTGAGAAGAGAAGTGAATGTCACCGATAGTTCGGTCAGGTTTATATTTTTGTATATAGAGATTTTTAGCCGTGATAGCCTAGTGGTTTAACCGTTGACTGGAAAGTTAGAGGTCTCAGGTTTGAACCCATGGCGCGGACCTCTGACTTTTCGTAAGTTATGTGCATATAAATTAGATATCACTAATACCATGCCTCAGAAAGCACGTAAAGCCGTTGGCCCTGCGCCTGATCTCTCTCCGGTCGTGTCGGATTGTTACCACCACCTACCTACCTACCACACTTTTCGGGCTTCTGACTACCCGTAACGACTGTCAAAGATCTACAATTGACAGCTGGGGCCAACAGCTTAATGTGCTATCCGAGGCACGGAGAGTGATAATTAATTATTATAATCAGAGTCACTCTTACAACAAACAATATTAGAATTATGACTATTCATAAGTGCCTAATGGTCTACTACATGAATAAAAATATTTTGATTTTGATTTGACAGTAGGAATTTTTGTGGGGGCTTTGCCACAGAACCACATCTATCCACGTATTATTGCTATAATGTCAAGCCTGATCATCGTAACAATTTTAATGTCACCTTAGACTTGACCATATATTTGGTCAAAATATTTATTTTACCAAATATGTAAAATACCTACATAATGAGTATTGACATTGTGGAATGTTAATTTGACTGAGTTTAACAAACAAGAACTAAAGGTATCTACAATATACCGTGTTTTTTTAAGCTATTGCACAGCTTTTATCATGGGCTCTCAAAGCACTCTTTGAGTGCTTTGAGCGCGGCGACCGAATCAAGAAATTCCGTAACGAAAATAAAATCTAACACCCTTTATTGAAGACTAATCTAATGGAGTGTTTAAACCTTATATACTAACAAATAAGGTATATTTTATGTTGACACATAAAAAAATTAAACATTTAAAAATCTATATTCTAATTCCGAAAACTAATTATTTGCTTTTTTGTATTAAGTTTTTAAGCTATTGACTGCATAATTTAAAAAAAATATATAATTGCATAAGTTTATAAAAAATGTTATGCAATAGCTTTACCGCGGCATTCCTCGAGTGCCACACGTTTTTTTATTGCCGTCCCATCGGACTACCTCTGCCTGTGCAAAGAATTCTTGCAGATTGTGTATATAGTAGAGCACACCTGCTAATATTGGTCGTCTTAGTTGTAAAAGTCTTCGTAAGTTAATCGCAAGCGCAACTCAAAAAGCTGTTAAGTTCGTCATAAATATTCAGAAAAAATAATAAACCAAATGTCAATAATTTATGCATATTGGAATTGCGCTGTGTGGTTTCCGGCCTAAGAGTAGAACCACCCCTACTCGTCCCGCGGGTCAGTGAAGCTACGAAGGGAAAGATCTGGAGGATGGGCAGCAGCATCTTTCTGTGTAATACTGCTACTGCGATCGCCAACACGTTTGTCTGGCGAAGCGATTGTGACCAAATACTTGTAATGAGCGCATTATAGTGGCGTGCATTGGGAGAGGCATATATTTAGCAGTGGACTAGTACAGGCTGATGATGATGATGATGTTCGAACCCACAGCCTTAAACATTGACAAATATACGGCGCACAATAGTGGCGCGCATTGAGAGAGGCCTATGTTCAGCAGTTGACTAATACAGTCAATGATGTTACTCATCTTAATTCCGGAGTTGAAAAATCAGAAAAATAGATGCGGAATTACGAAATTCTGGACCTGCATGTTCTAGTTCGAAGTAGAGTGGGATAAGAGTACCTGAAAGTACTTGGGGAAGCTTTTGCCCAGCAGAAAGTAGCTCGACTACCAGCGGACCTTAATTTAGACCAGACGAACTAAAAGTAAGTCAGTAAACAAACCATTTGTCATGAGATCACAAAGAGTAATGGCCATAGAGTCGTTGAACTTAAGTTCAGTGAATTGACGTGTAGGCGGTTGACAGCTGACAAAAACACAACACTATCCAAATTGAATGCCTTATCTTTACTCCTAATTGAATCAGAATACACTATTCTATCAATTTTAATTACGTTTAAAACTATTATTAAAATAATTACGAGCAGGTCAACAAACAGACCTCCAACTGCTCTGCCAATATAGTGATTTTACGAGTAAATTCAACTTGTTGATTATTAAGACAACAATTGGCACTAGTTTCAATAATTTTGTCAACACAACTTGATTGAATAAGACTATTGCAGAAGAAAATATCGTTTACGAACAGGATTTGATCCTGATATTTACCTATTGGTTAAAGAGTGACTTATTCGTCTTATTGCTCGCGCTATTTGCGTTCCATCCAACGTAAATAGGTAAATTCAACTTGTTGATTGTTAGGACGATTGGAAGTAAACATCAACAAGCTACAAAGCCATGCGATTTGTCAATTCTCAACAAAGTGAACAAAATTATTCAACAGATTGAATATAATATTAAAATAGGCGTTAATTCTCTTGCACACGCTCTAAAATTATTTATAATCATTAGAAAAGGATAAAATATTTTTAGAGCTATTAAACAAATCTATTTGCATGATATCAACCATAATTTAGTAGTCAGCATGTCATAGGTCTCGTCTAATTTCACGTCAATTGCAAGGACGTGGACTAATTTGACAGTCCATTTGCTGTCCTTTTTCGATCGTGTTTATTAGAAAGAGATATAGTTAGACAATTTTTTTTAGCGGGATGTAGTATAAGAGTATCAGCACCATCGACTTTATGTATCAACAAAATTAAATATTTTAGAATTTTTAGTTTTTCTGTGTATTACCGCATCAATTGACAGTTTAAAGAAAAACCAACAGTCTTAACGAACAGTTATATACCTGTCTCGTGTTGACTTCCACGAGAGGTCAGAGAAGGACTCATAGATATTATATTACGTTATATGATATCTATCTCACTAAAACTATCTAATCAAATCAAAAAAAAAAATTTCTAAAGCCACTAATAAAATAAAAAAAATATTAATGCTCACCATCAGATTGTGTGATCCGTTCAGGTTCCTTGGTAGAAACTTCTTCAGTCGTCAACGCTTCTACTTTACTTGCTTCAGTAGAAGCAGAAGCAACTGATGACGTTGGCGCTTCGGTTTCAGCCGCTTCCGCTTCAGTTGTCGACATTTCAGTAGCTTCTGTCATCTGCACAGTTGTTTCTTTAATCGCTTCTGTTATCGTTGTTTCAAATACTTCGGAAGTTGTCGTTTTTTCTGTTGTCTTTTCAGTTATAGTAGTTGAAATTTCAGTTGGTGGTTCGGTTTCATCTGCTTCGGTTACAGGACTAGTTGGTTCAATAACCTTTTCTGTTGAAGACGTTGTTACAATTGTTGTTGTTGGTTGTGGTGTTGTTGTTGTCGTTGTTGATACTGTTGTTGTTGATGAAGCTGTTGTGTTGATGTACGTGATAGAAACTGATGATGGTCTAGTAAATATTGGTTTTGAGCTGGTTGATTGAGGTAGAATAGTTATGTTAAGTCTAGGAGGTATAGGCAAAGGCTTTTTGGTTGATGGAATCTTATTTAAAGGCCGAGGCGGTTTTCTAGTAGTATTATACACTGCTATAGGCTTTACCGGTCTAGGTTTGTAAGTAGATAAAGTGTATTGAGGTCTTGTGTAGTTAAAAGGCTTGTGCGATGGCCTGAAAGTCGGCCTAACCGGTTTGCGAGTAGGTTTAGGTTTAGGCTTTGAAGTCGTTACCGTAGTCACGTCTACATTTCCAGCCTCAGGTTTTTCTGTAACTATACTATTTTCACCTGATACTGTTTGGAATGTAGACAGTTTTATAGGTGTTTCAGTCATCGGTGCTTCAGTCGCTTTACTTTCAGCCTTCGTAGTCGTTTCAACCATAGACGCTGTTGTAAACTTAACTTCATCGTTAACTATCTTATTATCAATTGTTGATTGTTCATCAGATTTCGTTTCTAAATCTATAGCTTCAGTTCTATCCAGCATTTCAGATTTTTCAGTCACTGTGGTTTCAACTTTTTCAATTTTCTCTGTGGTGGTTACTCTATTTGGGAATATATCAGGTATTTTATTGATTGTCGCCGGAACTTTGTCCTCAATCTGAGGGTGGACGAAGTTTGCGCTGTCTATTGAGTTATCTTCGATATTATTACCTATAAATTGTGGTAGAATATTTTTGTCTGGTAATTGACAACAGGATCCGAAGTAGAATCGGTCTATGCATGTCCCGAGGTGTGTCCCGTTAGATTTGAGGCAATCTATGGCGAACATGCAAAGTCCCTCTTGTCCCGTTCTTCTTGATATGCATGGCAAGTGTCTTATATTCCTAGCTAGAGGCACTGGACCTGGAAAGAGGAAAAAACATATATTAATGACATGTTAATAAAATATCTGCAGTTCGTCAGAGAGTCGTGATAGCCTAGTGGTGGTGACCGTTGACTGGCAAGTCAGTAGTCTAGGGTTGGAACCCAAGGCGTTATGTGCCTTAGGTTAAGTTATGTGCGTTTTATAAATTAATTATCACTCTCCGTGCCTCGGTTAGCACGTTAAGCTTTTGGCCCTGGCTGTCAATTGTAGATCTTTGACAGTCGTTAGGTACGTGTAGTCAGAAGCCCGAAAGTCTGACAACGTATCGTGTAACTCAATATCTGGGTTGTGGAGGTCTGATAGGCAGTCGCTCCATGTAAAACACTGGTATTCTGCTGCATACGGTAAGAGTGTAAGACTGGAAGCCGACCCCAACATAGTTGGGAAAAGGCTAGGCAGATGATGATGATTTAAATATCCGCAGTTGGGAGGAATAATCTTGACACTACACAATTCTAAGAGTACTTTTTGATTCCCCCCATGCAAAAAGAGGAGCGTGACAAGTTTGAAGTATCTGTATGTCTGTGTGTCTTTCTGTGACATCGTAAGTAGCTTCCAAACGGTTATACCAATTTTGATTTTGATTTTTCTCGAGAGTGTTCTTAGCAAAAAAAGATTAAGGTTTGGAATTGTTATTACTATAATTTTACTGTCTTTATATCTTATTATTTATAGACACATTTCTTGTTTTTCAATCTCTCCGTTCGCAGGTCTGCTGGAAGAGATTTCTTTATAAATAAGCAGTACTTTTGTACTTTTGTTTCCTATGTATCCCTACTTCTGTAATGTTATATGTGTGTGCATAAATTATTAAATAAATAAATAAGGTTTTTCTGCATCAGGTTTTAACTAGTTATAGTCTTATAAATCTTTAAATGTAATATTAATTTCTAATAGACGCGAGTAATCCGGGTGAAGCGGGGGCAAATATAATTAATATAACTTCCTCAATAACTGACCTCGGTCGCGCATGCGTTTTTGGGGCAGTCCATTAAGCCAGGCCACTGAGGCAACGAAATTAGACCCATAGGTACAGTTTGACATAAACTCGCCTTTATTACAACGTAGAAGAAGCTATAGTTCCACTGCACTTATTGCCACTGCTATGCAGCCGAACATAGTTCAATGGTTTTGCCAATCTTTATTTTGTTATCACAAAATCAAAATATTTTTATTCATGTTGACCATTTTAGACACTTATGAATAGTCATAATTCTAATATTATTATAAGAGTGACTCTAGTTGCCAGTTCCAAGGGCAGCCTACCTCTCATGGAGAAGAATCTGGCAAAACTGAAACTGAAACTCCATGGTTGGTCTTTTAAATAATGGTTTACAATATTTTTGGATACATTGTTCTAAGGTGTTAAAATTACTTCTCAATTAGGTAATGATCTCATCTGCGTGAACCATAATATTTTTTATACTTATTCCTCTTAAATTATCAGAAATATCTCATTGATTTGCAATAATCGTAAACATTAAAATTTATCGCCATTATTATTAGAATCGTCTTTTTTTTAATAGGTAGTCTATGGTAGTCAATGACATTGTAATAAAAAAAAACATTATGTTTATGATCTTGCGCTTTTAGAGGTCATGTTTATTGATGAAGTAAATTAAATTGGCACTTAATTACTTGTATTAATTGCCCTTTGTAAGAGCCCTAAGGATGAAGCTGTCTTTGATTAATTGTCTGTCACTTACTCCTTGTTTCGGAAAGCACGTTAAGCTGTTTAAATGTGATCTCTCTCCGGTTGTGTCGGATTGCCGTCCCATCAAACTATGAGAATGAGGAAATAGAGAGTGCACCTGTGTTTGTGCCCACACTTGTGCACTATAATATCTTCTGCGTAGATGATAATTTCCGTTGAGATTGACCGCTGTGACTGAAATTCGGTCAGGAGGACATTATTGTATTTGTTTTAAAATTTCCTTGATATTACTAGCGACATCTGTGTTTATTTACTCTAAACTACGTAGTGTTCGTCTTTTGTTGTTAAAGTTGGCCGATAGATGGCATGAGTGTACATAAGAAAATTTTAAATGTGTAGGTACTGGTTTCAAGCATGGTTACTGTTTCCACCGTCAGATTCTTGGTTCGAATCCCAGGTTTTTCACTTACTAAATAGCAATAGAAGTCTATTATGGTTTGCATTATAACACCACTAGGTACAGTCATTTTGACGATATAGCCAGTTCGTAGTCCGCGCTAAGTATCGCGGGTTTGAACCCCGTAAAAAAAAATATAATACACAAAATCAATCACAAATGAATTATTTGTGTTGGTAATGTTTTTTATGTGTGCTATCTATGTATGAGTAGGTATGTTATGCACAAACTTACATAAAAAATATGTGCCTACGAATAGTAAACCTTCTTTTTTTGAAGTCAGTTAAAAAGGAAATAAACGAAGGCTTTTCCTTGTTCTTTCTTTCTTTATCGTAAGGTTGATGAACAACCAAGTGTCAAAGTTTAAACCATCCGCAGGCCTCTGTGGCATGGCGTGGCGTTACAATTTAATAACATAATTATTTGTTTATTAAAAGTATAATTTTGGTTGTTGATTATATAAAGAATAGAATTAATATGCACCTTTTATTATACCTATTATTATTTAGACACATTCATAGTGCTATAAAATAATCCTTATACACCTCCAAAAAAAGCAGATGATTGACTAACTGCCCAAAGTTTTCGCATAAAAAATCGTTTGAATTTAAAGATGATTTTTAAAAAATGTAAAACGGTTTTGTCATCAGAACTAAAGCTGTGTACCAAATATCAGATCAATCTGTCAACAGGAAGAGGGGTAAGATTTCAATTACTAAATTTGAACCAAATAATAAACAAGGCAAGCTAAATAAAACCGTTTAATAACCTAACGTTTCTTAATTTAAAAAAATCATAACCCTCTTTTTTGCTTCGCCGTAGTCGGGTAAAAAAAAGGTTGACGTAGGTACTACCTCAAAGTCAATAAAAAAAGTCAAGTATACACAAGACACCGGCTGACGGCTGACACTGACCATTCAGAGTTATAACGGGTTAACTACTATTTTGACCGATGGATTAACTCCAAAAACGAGTTTAGCTATTGTTGTATTGTGGTGGAATGGCAGAAGTACAAGTGTGATTAGTTCTTGAGTAAAAGAAAGAAGTACCTAGTATATTATTTCTCACTGGACACGAAGACTTTTAGAGTAGAGACCGAGCTAATACCCGAGGGCGGGAAAGATTTGACCGGCCTACAGGCAGGTAGGTACTGGACGGGGCATGTGAAACGCGGTTGCAGTACCGGCCCCATCCGATACAGTACGAGGAATACGCAGGAGAAAAATGTTTTAAAGTAGGTGCGAGCCCCACATTGGAAGGCATTTTTGACTCCCCCAAAACAAAAAAGGGCGGGAAAGATCGCCACAACGGGTGGACGACATCAGACAACACGGAGGCCATGACTGGATAAATTAGGCACAAGATCGCCAGTAATGGAGGAGATAGTAAGAGGCCTCTATTCAAGACTGGATCATGATAAGGCTATGATCATGATGATGATATTATTTCTCATTAAAACTGTGCGTATTTGTGTAGTTTGTACAACCTCCACGCATGCATGCATGCATCCTCAGCAATGTAATTAACTGAATCTTCTTCTTTATTGTATGGTTGATGAACAACCTGCTGT
Source organism: Protodeltote pygarga (assembly GCA_936450705.2). Lineage (NCBI taxonomy): Eukaryota > Metazoa > Arthropoda > Insecta > Lepidoptera > Noctuidae > Protodeltote > Protodeltote pygarga. The sequence continues at coordinate 5,017,834 of OW388275.2, forward strand.
CAATCTCTGACTTGGGTTTACATACCTTTGAAAAATCTCTCAGGTGTGCTATTTTCTTTCACCGTTTTAGCAAGAGTTAATTATTTTTAAAACGCTCATGAATCCGAAAGTAGTGCGTGCTTGGATTTCGAACCTATGACCTTTAGCTAAGCAGTCCAACGATTATACCACTAGGCTATCACTGCTTAGGTAGCACATATTTAAAGGGTGATGACAGCGACGGCGTTAGAGCCACTAAGACCCTAAATAAAAATATTTTGGCGTCACATAGGAGTGTAAATTTTTTGCTGGTGTAGCATACTATTGAGGGTATGAAGCACTGGGGCAGGAGACCCCGCAAATTTGGCGCCCAGGGCCGTCACCCCATCGCGTCCCCCCCTAACGCCAGTACTAGGTGATGGGGAATGCCGATTGACATGCTTAACTTTTTGTCAATATTTTCAAGGAATGGTTCTACTACTATATTTATGTATGGTGGTCTGTCTGTTACCTATTCACGTCACATAGTACCGTTGTGAACCAGTCTGAGTTGCACTGCTGACATACTTCTAATTGATGGATAATACTAAAGAACAAACAGACATACAGACTAAGACTTAGCTCTATAGACTTCGACTTTGCCTAGACTTAGTTACGAAAACTTGAAAGAAAAAAAAAACAAAGTAGGTATTTATTTAAATCTTGGACTAATTGGACTCTAGAAGGCGAAACTATATAAAACTATAGGTATGATTATCATCATCCTCCTTATTATTCCCTAACTTTGTTGGGGTCGGCTTCTAATCTAACCGGATGCAGATGAATATCAGTTTTCGAAGCGACTGCCTATATTATGACACCCGCAAACTAAACCCTTAAGGTTGCGAGGGGGACTTATCGTGATTTGGGAGCCCCTAGGATCGGGGGCCTGGGGGGTGCACCGGCTTTGTCCACGATACAAATAAATGATGTTGAATTTGAATTTGATATTTTTCCTAAATTGAAAGAGTATTAATCCTGCTCGTATTTGATATCATTATAAATATTATTCGAATTTTTCTTTCTACAAAAATGTCCAACTTTAGTGCTCGCATCCCATGCTTAAATGCAAAATCGCATGCTTTATATAAAAAGAATAACACTAGGAATTAACTTTCTAGGATAAAAAGTTCCGTAATAACTATGAATCACAAAATATATTCAGAAAATTAATGTTTGTTTTAGAATGAACGCCGAAACAGCTGTAGCGCTTTCGATGAAATGCATAACGGTGAGTCAATAACTCGTAAAGAACAGGATGTGTCCATAGAATATTTATCTTGCGTTATCTTTAAGTTTTATTGGGAAACTAACTTTTGCCCGCTGCTTCGCTTAATTCAGAATTTAAAATTCAATCATGATTCGAAAGACACATTAAGAATTAGACAAATAACAAGAACACACTGGCTCTGAATTGAAAGACGTGACAGTCAGGGGGCCTTTGCCCAGCAGTGGGATGATAAGATGATATGGGCTGAAAGTAACAGTAGCTTATAATCTATAATGTTCTTCATCTGCCTAGCCTTTTCCCAACTATGTTGGGGACGGCTTCCAGTCTTGCCGGATGTCGCTGAATACCAGTGTTTTACATGGAGCGACTGCCTATCAGACCTCCACAACTAAGATACTGGGTTACACGATACCCCTTGGTAAGACTGGTTGTCAGACTTTCGGGCATCTGACTACCCGTAACGACTGTCAAAGATCTACAATTGACAGACGGTGCCAACATCTAAACGTGCTATCCGAGTCACGGAGTGTGATAATTAATTTATATTCTATAATAATGTTAAACTAATTAATTAGGTATTATTAGACACAGGAAATAGAGTAAGGAAGTTAAATACAACTAAATTTTTCAAGGAACTAAAAAATTGCTAGATTTAAGATAGCTCTATTTTCAAGTATCATTACTACATTTACAATTATATTTTTAATGATTACTTCTACGTTTTGGCTATTAATTCGTTTCTTCCTAGTAATAGAAGGTAATGTGCCGTGTGGTTTCCGGCCTAAGAATAGAACCACCCCTACTCATCCCGCGGGTGTCGTAAGAACCGACAAAGGGAATTATCTGGAGGATAGGCAGCAGCATTCTTCTGATCATACCTCGATCCACTGCGGTTCAACTAGGCTCCACGAGCGAAAAGTTACATTTTAGCTTATAACATGACATGGTTAACTGCTGTGTTAAATTTTGCATAAATTACTAAAAACATAACTTGAAAAAATGATATTTTGACATTTCAATGGTGAGACCTGCTCACGCTCCGCACAAGGCAATGTTGTTGACGTTATCGCTCTATACTTTCTTATACTCTAAGGTTATTCCCATCACTTTAAAACTAAGTGAAAGTGAAGGAATGTTGTATAGCACTCCTTATTAGTCTTGTAGACATTTAAAACACATTTATGTAAAGTTAATGTCATACTGGTCAGTAAGCGTTGAAAAGAAAAACAAGTATCTAATGAAACAACTTTTTAACTGATATAACTCGCGTTTTTATTTTGATAATACAATCCTGACGTTTCGGCAGGCAGACTCTGCGACCACGAGTGCTGCAAAGAAACTTCAGGATTGTATTATCAAAATAAAAACGCGAGTTATATCCGTTAAAAAGTTGTTTCATTATGTTGAGTGTTTGAGTTTGAGTTTCGCGAAAGTTTGAGACTATATTAACAAGTATCTATTTTAGGAATGGTCCGCGACCTATCTCTTTTGGTGTTGCTCGACGTTGGGACCCTGGGGGCCGGGGCATCAAATTTATAAACATTTATAGAGATCTTGTTACCAAAATGCTGGTCTGCATCTTACCCGAAGGCTAAGTACCTGTAGCTCTCCAGCGAGGCAATGCAGCCATCATTTTGGGAATGTTTTTTAGATTAACTTAATCTAAGCTAAAAGACCGCTATACTATAGTAGGCAACATATTATATTTTAAAATTATAAGAGATATAAGCACTTTTGTGCGCTCATTGGAGGTATTTGCCCATAATCGCCACGTTGGGCAACCGGGTTGGCAATCGCAGTAGATGATTGCTGTTACACAGAAAGATGCTGCTGCCCATCCTCCGCATCTTTCCCTTTGTAGCTTCTTACGACACCCGCAGGTAAGTAGGGGTGGTTCTATTCTTAGGCCGGACACCACACGGCAACCATACATTTATGACTCTACTACCCACAAAATCATCGAAGCAATAAGACACAACACAAATCTTTCACATAAACCCTCGTTAATATCGTTGTTAATGACACATTCTACTTTATGTTTATCTAGAAAGCTTGATTTCCTGCAAGATATAACAGTAAACCTGTTAATAATTACAGGCTACGGGTGCAGGCTATTAATAAATAAGAACGGGTTTGTAATGCGGATGTTCTGGGATTAGCTTGCGGCGGTAGAAAACTAGGTTCGTAGAGAGAATCTTCAAGGATGGTAGCTTGTTGATTAGTGAATTGTTTTTTTTTTTAAATACAAGTTGTTGATCTGTAGCTGTGCTATATTTAGGGAGGTGACTATATTACTGATATCTAATGAACATCTGATAGCCTAGTGGTACGACCACAGAAATCTTAATAATAAGGGTATGACCGTTGTTAGACTCCCAAGTCAAAGGTCTCGTAGATTCGAAACCCAGGCACGTACCTCTGAGGTCTCTCAGGTTTTCGGATTTATGTATGTCATCATCTGCCTAGCCTTTTCCCAACTATGTTCGGGTCGGCTTCCAGTCTTACCGGATACAGCTGAATACCAGTGTTTTACATGGAGCGACTGCCTATCAGACCTCCACAACCCAGATACTGGGTTACACGATACCCCTTGGTAAGACTGGTTGTCAGACTTTCGGGCTTCTGACTACCCGTAACGGCTGTCAAAGATCTATAATTGACAGCCGGGGCCAACAGCTTAACGTGCTATCCGAGGTGCTATATCACTGATAATGAACACGAGTCTAATAGCCTAGAGGTAAGCAAAGGTCTCGTAGGTTCGAAACCCAGGCACGCACCTCTGACTTTTCGGATTTATGAGCGTATAAATTAGTTATCACTTGCTAAAACGGTGAGGGAAAACATTGTGATGAAACTAGCACACCTGAGAGATTTTTCAACGGTGTGTAAAGCCATGTCTGTCTACGGGTGGTTTAAACTCTGACACCAAGTTGTTCATCAACCATACGATGAAGAAATCAAAAATCAATACCAAAATCCTCAAAGGTCAACAGCATAGACACAAATTGTTACATACAGTTTAGTTTTGTTATTCCAACATACAATCTTGGTCAAAAACGTTGTTTTTACAAAAAAGTATTAATAATAAGTCTTTATGCCGTGTGGTTTCCTGCCTACCGGCTGTCTTGGTGTGAGCATGTGATGAGAAGAGAGGAAAATCATGTAGTGCGAAGAGTATTAGGATTGGATGTGGATGGATACAAGAAAAGAGGCAAACCTAGGAAGAGATGGATGGATTGTGTGAAGGATGATATGGCGAGAAAAAAGTAACTACTGAGATGACGGGTGATAGAGATGTATGGAAAAAGAGGACATACTGCGCCGACCCCAAATAAATTGAGAAAAGGGCAGGGAGATGATGATGATGGTTTCCTGCCTAAGAATAGAACCACCCCTACTCGTCCCGCGGGTGTCATAAGAAGCGACAAAGAGAAAGATCCGGAGGATGGATAGCAGTCCTTCTGTGTAACAACAATCATCTGCTACTGCGATCGCCAACCCGCTTGCCCAGAAGCCAGAAGATTATGGGCAAATACCTCCAATGAGCACACAATAGTGGCGCGCATTGGGAGAGGCTGTTTAGCAGTGGACTAATACAGGTTGATGATAATGATTCGTTATAAAAAAAACTCCAGTATGATATCGTCTTTACGTCGAACCATCATTAGGTGTAAACTGAGTCACAGATGTTCGGGTCATTGTCCTACTTAACCTATAGTTCAATTAGAGGTAGTGACACTCATATTTATTTACTATATTGATTTGAGTGCAAAAAATACAAAATGGCGCGCTTCGTTCACCTTAGAAAAAAACGAATACTTTATTTATTCTAAGGTAAAAAAAGTAAAGGTACAAAAAAATTAAAGTGTTTGTTTTTGGTTTCAAAATAATATAAATATTATTTTTTAATGTAAAACTGTTTTGTCATCAAAACTAAAGCTGTGTACCAAATATCAGATCAATCTGTCAACAAGAAGGGGTGAAATATCGATTACTAAGTTTGAGCCAAATAATAAACAGGTCAAGCTAAGTAAAACCGTTAAATAGCTAGCTAGCTGTCCCCCGCGACTTCGTTCCCGTAAACGCACGTTGATAAAGCAGTCAAATCTGTTTTTTCTGACTTGAATCACAGATGTGCTTATTTATTACTGAAAACTAATCATTTTCAGAAAAAAAAAATCGCCTATAGCACTCAGAGATAATGTAGCTTCCTAATAATGAAAGAATTTTGGGACCAGATCGGTAGTTCCGGAGATTACCCCCCACATACCATACATACAAACACACAAACTTAACACTTTACTCGGCACACAAATACACAATATCCTGGATTAACGCATAGGATACTTCTTGACCTGATCCAACATTCGAGTGGGTGAAGCCGCGGGCATAGGCTAGTATTTATGTAAAGTTCTTTGCGATTGCAACTGAGATCGCGCACTGAAATTAGTCTTGTTATTATCAAAATCTAAATATTTTTATTCAGGTAGACCATTAGGCACTTATGAATAGTCATAATTCTAATATTGTTTATTGTAAGAGTGACTCTAGTTGCCAGTTCCAAGGGCAGCCTACCCTGCATGGAAAAGAATCTGGCAAGGAACTCCATGTTTGCTCTTTTAAATATAATATATTATGGCCTACAATATTTTAGGTTACATTGTTCTGAGGTCTTATGTGAGAACAATGTCAGTCGACTAAACATAAGTACTTACCTGAAATATATTTATGCTTTTGATAAAATTACCGTAACAGCTATGATATACTTTATACGTTATAACATAGTACAGAACCAGTTTATGGGTTTTTAGAACATAAGAGTAGTTCTGTATGCAAAAGTGTATGAAACAGTGTAGTGAACAAGTGAGTGTTAAATAGGTCCTGTTTAGAACTAGAAGCGATCGGTATAATGAAGAAGATAATAATTATCATCAACTGCTACATCTAAATACCTTAAGCTAGGCGCGCATTACGAGTTTTTCACCGCATATCGCATGGGGAAAAAACTTTTTTTTTTACCTTTATTTAGGTAGTAACTTTTTTTATAGACTCACGCCTGTATTCCCCAGAGGGGGTAGGCTGAGGTGTATACAGTACACCCACGTATCGCCGGCTATAAGTCCCATGTAATAGCTAGCCTATTGCCAATAACCAGGCACAATTCCAGACTCCGTGCTGCTACTGAGAATTTCCACATGGAAAAACCCAATAACACTTTGCCCGACCCGGGGATTGAACCCAGGACCTCGTGCTCACCAGTCGCGCATGCTACCACTAGACTAACAAGGCAGAATTTAGTAACTTTGCCCATATTACGTAAATAAACACAATATTAATATAAAACGAAACGTAATGATTTGGCGAGTTAATAAAAATAACGCGACGTAAATCCGTTATCATCATTAGCTTGTAATAGTCTACTACTGAACATAGGCCTCTTCCAATGAGCGCCACTATTGTGCATTCATTGGAGGTAGGTATTTGCCCATAATCGCCACGCTAAGCAAGCGTGTTGGTGATCGCAATAGCAGATGATTACTGTAACACAGAAGGATGCTGCTGCCCATCCTCCGGATCTTTCACTTTGTCGCCTCTTACGACACCCGCGGGACGAGTAGGGGTGGTAAACTATTCTCAGGCCGGAAACCGCACTACACGAATCCGTTAAAACTTATTTTGTTATGTTCATCTACTTACCCACTGAGCAAAATATTATTTAACTGACCTAACCTCTTTAAAATTAATTAACTACAAATATTTAGAGTCAGAGTTTCGTAGTCAGAGAGTCGTGATAGCCTAGTGGTGGTGACCGTTGACTGGTAAGTCAGTAGTCTCGAGTTCGAACCCAAGGCGCGCACCTCTGACTTTTCGTAAGTTATGTGCGTTTTATAAATTAATTATCACTCTCCGTGCCTCGGATAGCACGTTAAGCTGTTGGCCCCGGCTGTCAATTGTAGATCTTTGACAGTCGTTACGGGTAGTCAGAAGCCCGAAAGTCTGACAACCAGTCTTACCAAGGGGTACCGTGTAACCTAGTACCTGGGTTGTGGAGGTCTGATAGGCAGTCGCTCCATGTAAAACACTGGTATTCAGCTGCATCCGGTAAGACTGGAAGCCGACCCCAACATAGTTGGGAAAAGGCTAGGCAGATGAAATATTTAGAGTCAGACATAACTATAATTAATAATAATTGATTAATTGCCTGTAAATAAAGTTTGTAGGTCATTTTTTTTTCTATTCATATCAAAGTAGTCGATCAGACCCAACCCAGTCAGAAACGTGACTTTTTATAGTCAGTGTAGTCTATGGTGGCGTAAGATTTTCTAACATTTTTTAAACACTATAAGGTACGGTTAGTAGGGAACTCTATTTGGTTTGAATTTTTGTAAAAATAAAAATGGATTACTAAACATCATGATACATTAGGTATTTAAAGTCATGTAAAAGTCGTTCGTAAATGTAAAGTTGTTCAATCAACCCAATGCTTCATACAACAATTTGTCCAAAAACTACTTAATTATTAAATTTTCAACGTTTTGTAGAATTAAATTTTCCTTTAAAATATAAAGATTAACCGGGTAACCGGTGGATGCAAACGGCAAGTTATCACTCATTTGCATTGTGGCGTTCTATGTGGGAGGCCTTTGTTCAACAGTGGACGTCTTCCGGCTGATGATGATGATGGTGATATAAAGATTTTGAACCTGCGCGTGCGATGTAAGTCATAAGAGCTAATCCCGGTTAGCCTAATCTTAAATCCTTCTAATGTTACTACCATCTGAGACGGTTGTATGTAGAGCAAATTTCAGTGGCATGAGCAGAAAAACGAATAGTTCAGTTAGCCGAGCTGCTACTGGCGTTAACCAGTCGCAGGTTTAAACTCTATTCGTAAACGATTTATTTTTCGGCAAAGATTTAAAACTGTCATTGCCATACCTATTTGCGCACCGTAATCAGCCCCTTTTTTTTAGGACGGCAGATTTGGTATTGGATTTTCCCATCTAGAAAGTCTCAATAGCAGCGCGCAGACTAAATCAATATCAATTCATCCGTTTGGGAGCTACGATGCCGCAGACAGACACAGACACGTCTAACTTATACCTAACACCCTACTTTTTTGTCGGTGGTTAAAAAGTGATGCCGCTTACAAATGACAACCTATACTTCACAGACTACACTTTAGTATGATGTTATCCTCATTTTGAAGTTGCTAAGGTTTACTTTCACTTCCTTAGGCCACCGAGGACCATCTAGGTCAGCCGTGTGTCATCCACACGTACCGCTTTCCGAATAATTGGATAGCGAATTGATTAGAATCGAATGATTAATCGATTTGTAAATGTGTTATGACACTTTTATATGACTAATACACTACTTTCTACACCTCTATAAGTCTATCAAGCAATTTATTTTGATTTTATCTTAGTTTGCGCATGACAGACGACTAATGGGCCAAACTTACGGCTTCGTGGAGGCGAAGGCTCCTTACAACTAAAGGCGTTTGCCCGACCCCAAGGCCATAAAGTCTAGTATATAGTCAAAATAGTAATTCCTATAAAAATACTATTATTTAGCTCCTTGTGGATCATCATTATCAACCTGTATTATTAGTCCACTGCTGAACAAAGGTCTCTCCCAATGCGCGCCACTATTGTGCGCTCTTTGGAGGTATTTGCTCATAATCGCCACAAGCAAGCTAGTTGGCGATCGCAGTAGCAGATGATACTGCTGCCCATTTTCCGGATCTTTCCCTTTGTCGCTTCTTACAACACTCGGACGAGAAGGGGTGGTTCTATTCTTAGGCCGGAATCACGGCTCCTTGTAGATATAGTGTGATAATATTTATATATGTGGTAAAATATCAACTATCTATTGTTTTATTTACCGGTGACATAAACTAAGTAAGTTAAACGTTCATTTTTATTATAATAATACCATAAACAATTCCATATAAACAGACCTAGACGTCAAAACATTTTCACTTGTACCCAAAACTAATGAACCGATGACACAGTGTAGCGACAATAGACAGGCGACCATTCAAAAGTGTGAGTGAAAATAATTGTTAGTTCTTCAATGTGGCAGTCTGTGGCGAATCTTGTGTTCGGTAAAAGTGAGTACTGTCTGGCAAGATGATTTTTTGTGCTTAATGTCTAGGTGTCAAAGGTAAGGAGGTTAGTTTGTTATGTTTTGGGTATGAGTGTGATAAATACTGAAAGTGCCGTACGGTTTCCGGCCTAAGAATAGAACCACCCCTACTCGTCCCGCGGGTGTCGTAAGAAGCGACTAAGGGAAAAATCTGGAGGATGGGCAGTAGCATCTATCTGTGTAACAGTAATTATCTGCTACTGCGATCGCCAACCCGCTTGCCCAGCGTGGCGATTATGGGCAAATACCTCCAATGAGCGCACAATAGTGGCGCGCATTGGGAGAGGCTCAGCAGTGGGCTAATACCTACAGGCTGATAATGATGTCTTGTGGCGTATATAGCTATGTATTAGGTATCTATTTGCAGTGCCTCAAAAAGGCAACAGACTAAGTTTAAGAGAGCTACTTTTATATCATAACACCTACCTACACCACATTCTGCTCTGATTTCCAAGCAATAGCATTTCGATTAAGTAATTTTCGCCAAAATTCGGGGAAAATTATTCCATCGATACACTATTGACACTCCAATCTCCTTCTATCGATGTATTCTGTCGATGGTACCTATGACTAAATATTTTGAGCCCAGAAGGTGATCACCCCTATGGCGTTGTTTGTGGCTGGATTCATCATCTGCCTAGCCTTTTCCCAACTATGTTGGGGTCGGCTTCCAGTCTTACCGGATGCAGCTGAATATCAGTGTTTTACATGGAACAACTGCCTATCAGACCTCCACAACCCAGATACTGTGTTGTGGAGGTTACACGATACCCCTTGGTAAGACTGGTTGTCAGACTTTCGGGCTTCTGACTACCCGTAATGACTGTCAAAAATCTACAATTGACAGCCGGGGCCAACAGCGTGCTATCCGAGGCACGGAAAGTGATAATTAATTTATAATTAATAATTAATTTATAGTAGTTTATGCATTCTTTCTCTTTCTTATCGTATGGTTGATGAACAACCTGGTGTCAGAGTTTAAACCGCCCGTAGGCCTCTGACATGGCATTACACACCATTGAAAAATATCTCAGGTGTGCTGGTTTCATCACGATGTTTTCCCTCACCGTTTTAGCAACTGATAATTAATTTATAATAGGCACATAACTTACGAAAAGTCAGAGGTGCGCGCCTTGGGATCGAACTCGAGACCTCTGACTTGTCAGTCGACGGTCAATACCACTAGGCTATCAGTGCTATCAGTTTATGCATTAATTAAAAAATATTAAATATATCTCACCTTGTGAATAATCCATATTGAGTATCACAGGCCCCGCCCTCACTGAGTTTAAACTCAGTAACACTTGGATGAATAACAGCGCAAATGTAAAATTTAAACACACCACTCTGATGTTGTCTATGAATCTGAACAAATAACACTTCCTATGTACATCGTCACTTAATTGTTCACATTTATCACTTGCGCCGTCTTGTATGGCGTGGCTGTAGGGCCACGTGCTGAGTGGTGGACCCATTTTGTTTTGTTCGTTAGTGGGACTGGTGCATATTTTTTGGTGGGATCTGTAACAAAGAAAATGTAGATTATTATAAATCACTACATAGTATAAAATAAAGTCGCTTTCTGTGTCTCTATATCCCTATGTATTCTTAACTACGCAACGGATGTTAATAATAATACCTACCAACTAATACCTACCTAAATCTACTGTCAAAGATCTTCATGATAGCCGGACTTAACGTGTTTTCCGAAGTATTGGCATTGTGTCACTATAAAGTTACAAATACTGGGAAATAGGAATATTAAGTGCCGTGTGGTTTCCGGCCTAAGAATAGAACTACCCCTACTCATCCTGCGGGTGTCGTAAGAAACGACAAAGGGAAAAATCTGGAGGATGGGCAGCAGCATCCTATTGTGTAATAGCAACCATCTGCTACTGAAATTGCCAACTCGATTACCCAGCTTGGTGATTAAGGGCAAACACCTTCTAATGAGCGTACAAAATAAGAGATGAGAAGAGATATGTCCAACAGTGGACAGCTGCAGCCTGTGAATGTATGTATGTATGTAAATATCAGACATATCAGGGCTAGGAGTGGACTTGTGGATTAAGCTGATAAATTATTATTTTTAAACTACTACAAATGCTAGTTACGTTTTGGTTCAGTATCGATTGTGATCGAGATTCGATGTAATTGAACTAATTTTGAAAAGACCGAGTCAAAGTAGGTACAACAATAAAATTATTAAAAATTTATATATGGCTTCACAATTTTTTTTATTTATACATATATTATTAAAAAAAAATATATTTTTTTATAGACTCACGCCTGTATTCCCCAGAGGGGGTAGGCAGAGGTGTGCAGTACACCCACGTTTCGCCGGCTGTGTTTTAAGTCCCATGTAATAGGGGGCGAGCCTGTTGCCATTAACCGGGCACAATTCCAGACTCTGTGCTGCTACTGAGAATTTCCTAATGGAAAAACCCAATAACACTTTGCCCGACCCGGGGATCGAACCCAGGACCTCGTGCTCAGCAGTCGCGCTTGCTACCACTAGACCAACGAGGCAGTAACGAGGCAAAAAATATATTATCTGTTTTAAACGAATAAAATAACAATAGTAATTAGCCAGAGAATATCGACTTCTATCGTTAACCATAGATAAAAAAAAACTCAACAAAACAGCAAGAAAAAGCGGCTATCACTAGTCATTAGAAAAGCTACAAACACGTAATACTGTGAGACAGGAAACGACGCGAGTACAGTTACTGACTCCCTGCGCGAGCGCACCCGACCGCTATTACTTACAAAGGAGCTAGTGAGACGAGCTTTTTTATACTTTACATAACGACGGTATTAGGTCTAAGAGAGTGGTAGAGGCGTTTTTGATTTACAAATTATACTAAAAAAAAAAAAAAATCAGTTGACCGTCGGACTGCTAAGTCAAAGATCGTAGGTTCGAAACCCAGGCACGCACCTCTGACTTTTCAAATTATTAGAAATTAATTATCACTTGCTAAAACGGTAAGAGAATATATAAGCGAGACTTTAGGATTATTATATTATTAGGATAGGATAGGATTATATTAGGATCATTCCTTCAGGCTGACGTGTCGATCTTCTTATCGTATGATTGATGAACTAGTGTCAGAGTTTAAACCACCCGTAAACCTCTAACATGGCTTTAGGTCATTGAAAAATCTCTCAGGTGTGCTGGTTTCATCACGATGTTTTCCCTCACCGTTTTAGCAACTGATAATTAATTTATAATACGCACATAACTTACGAAAAGTCAGAGGTGCGCCTTAGGATCGAACTCGAGACCACTGGCTTATCAGTCGACGATCATACTACAAGGATCTCAGTGATAATGTGTCCTGAGAGGGCTGAAAAGCGGGACATCTGGCGACACTAACAGTAGCCTTTTAAAACCCGTTATATAAAACCCAGTCTAGCTCTAATAAGTGAAGGAAACGCGCCTAGACTGAACCGCTAGGAAAATAACTAACCGTTAGACTGCTATGTCAATTAACTAACACATTAGAAATACTATCGCAATGACATGTTTGAATTAAACTCTACTTAATATAGTCTCAAACTTTCGCAAACACTCAACATAATGAAACAACTTTTTAACGGATATAATTCGCGTTTTTATTTTGATTATACAATCCTGACGTTTCGAGTACTTTGCAGACTGTCAGTCTGCCTGCGACCACGAGTGCTGCAAAGTACTCGAAACGTCAGGATTGTATTATCAAAATAAAAACGCGAATTATATCCGTTAAAAAGTTGTTTCATTAAACTTTACTTATAGCTGAGTGCTACCTGCGCATCCGCATATACTTCGATCACATAGCCCGCAGAAGCGTAGACAGTTAGAACAATTTTTTTATGGTGTATCATGGAGGTATGTATCAGGACTAAGGGCGTAGTAATGTTTTCTAGGGGGGAGGCAGACTCTCCTATAATTGCTGTGACCAGCCGTAGACGAGAATTAAACATAACGAAACAATGCAATCTAGGGTGGACCAGGCCCATTTGCTCCCTTCTCCCCCTTGCTACGCCCATAAGTGGGACAGTTACAAGCAAGTTATATTTTTTTCAGATGTGTTCAATTTTACTTGACAGCGCTACCAAGTTTTTAGGTAATTAGTTTTGTCTAAAAAAAATACTTCATCCATCAACACTTATATTCATCACCCTTTTAGACATATGAGTTTTATCAATTCTTCTTCTTATCGTATGGTTGATGAACAACCTGGCGTCAGAGTTTAAACCGCCCATAGGCCTTTGGTGATAGCCTAGTGGTGGTGACCGTTGACTGGCAAGTCAGAGGTCTCGGGTTCGAACCCAAGGCGCGCATCTATGACTTTTCGTGAGTTATGTGCGTTTTATAAATTAATTATCACTCTCCGTGCCTCGGATAGCACGTTAAGCTGTTGGCCCCGGCTGTCAATTGTAGATCTTTGACAGTCGTTACGGGTAGTCAGAAACCCGAAAGTCTGACACCAGTCTTGCCAAGAAGTATCGTGTAACCCAGTAACTGGGTTGTGGAGGTCTGATAGGCAGTCGCTCCATGTAAAACACTGGTATTCAGCTGCATCCGGTAAGACTGGAAGCTGACCCCAACATAGTTGACCCCAACATGATAGGCCTTTGACATGGCTTTACCCACCAATGAAAAATCTGTCAGGTGTGCTGGTTTCATCACAATTTTTTTTCCTCAACATTTTAGCAACTGATAATTTAATAAATACGCACATAACTTACGAAAAATCAGAGGTGCGCGCTGGAATCCAACTCGAACTCGAGACCACTAACTTGTCAGTCGACGGTCATACTTCATACCACTAGGCTATTAGTGCTATCAGTTTTATCAATTCGAGACGTTCTCTTTTATTACCGAGCCAAACAAATTATTATAGGTATACCTAAGGTATAATCTATCATAATTAAGATTCTTGTATGTTATATCATAATTTACGTAACTGACCTTGACAAACTATGGTATTAATCATAGGTTATTACGCTGAAATCCATCAAATATAATAATAGAGTTATTTTTATAGCTGATGTCACGATAAACGTGTTATGTCATAGGCAGTGGTATTGTGATGATGTGACTGTTAAGTCAAAGATCGTAGGTTCAAAACCCAACCTCGGACTTTTCGAATTCATGTCCGTGTAAGAATTTTTTTACCACGACACATAAAAAAATAAATTGTACGTTGACATACATTGACGACGTTTAAAATATATTGGGAATGGTCTCCTATAACACAGATCAGTTAGAAAATCAGTCCAGCCGTTTTCGAGTTTTACGCTTAGCTACAACACATTTTTTAAATTAAAATTTATTTATTATCTTATATTTATTGAATTACGGTTGAATTAAGACCACTCAAGACCATTAGTAATATTTAATAGAACAATATTGGAGATAACAATGTACTTTCTGAAAAGCATGCTACGCCCATAGAAAAGACTTAAACGCGTTTATTAAAAAAGGGTGCGTCTCATAACTTATAAATTCATTTGATCTAATTTCATTTTATTATCGTTCATAAGATATAATCAACGTGAGATATATCAACTATTGATATAATGTTTTTAACATCTAACATTTATTTGTTCTAAAATTTATTTATATAACGTTGTTTGATATAACATTTACTTAATCTAAAATCATTAGGTCTAAACTTTAATATGTATATTATTTATTTTATCGAAAATCATTTGGTCTAATGTTTAATACGTATATTGATTATTTAACCGAAAATCCTTAGGTCTAACGTTTAGTATGTATATTGATTATTTAATCGAAAATCTTTTGGCCTAACTTTTAATATATATAAAAACATCATAATATGGTTAACACCCCGACTCAGAGTACCCCGACTTGGACAGGTTAGGTTAGAAGGTTGGTTGGTTATTTTTTTATAAACCACCCAGAAGTAGGAGCCCCGCGAAGCGGGGCTCCGTCGACCTAGCCCACCCTCGACCATGCATTTCTATGCATATTTTAAGGTTTAGTTAGATGCCATTTGAGTTAGGTTAAAACTGTGACCATTAATTTACAATATGTTTTTCGTTAAATGTTTGGCGTTTTCATCTCGTTAGACCAAATAAGTTTTACATATTTTGAGCGGTATTTTAAACGAATTTATATTACATGATCGTTATACTATATAAAATTATAGCTTCCGTTGTTATATGTTGAAAATATTAGAGATTTAGTTGTTATATTATTTGTTATTTACTCTTTTTGAGTGGTATGCCAAACGAATTTTATATTAAATGTATGTTATGCTTATAAAAATTAGTTATTTTAAAATTATATCAATCGTTTATTATATTAAATAATCGTTATATTTAAAAAAAATATAGCTTCCGTTGTTATATGTTGTAAATATTAGAGATTTTGTTGTTATATGATCTACTAGCTGTCCCGCGCGACGTTGTACGCGTGATTATTCTACCTCTACGCTTTTTCTACTCTACTCCTACCCTACCCTACGCTACCCCTACCCTACCCTACCCTACTCTACTCTACCCCTACCCTACCCCTCTATTCCTACCCTAACCCTACTCTACCTCTACCCTACCCTACTCTACCCTTACCCTACCCCGCTATTCCTACCCTACCCTACCTCTACCCTACTCTACTCTACCCCTACCCTACCCTTCTATTCCTACCCTAAACCGAAAAGCTGAATACCAAGTTTCGTACATTTAACGATAAGAATGACGGATTTACATACAACCTGTTTCCCCCTTTTTTACCTACTTAGGGGGGGAATTTCAGAAAATCCTTCCTTAGTGCGCCCCTAGGGTACATAAAGAATATTGTCTCAAAATTTCAAGTCCACCGGTTTAGGCTGTGCGTTGTCTGTCAGTCAGTCACGTTACCATTTTATAAGTATAGATTACTTACCCATTAAAAAATGCTACGACAAATGACAATGACAAATGTTAAAAATCCTAACTATATATATATTTTTTTATAGACTCACGCCTGTTTTCCCCAGAGGGGGTAGACAGAGGTGTATGCAGTACACCCACGTTTCGCCGGGTATAAGTCCCATGTAATAGGGGGTGAGCCTATTGCCATTAACCGTGCACCATTCCAGACTCCGTGCTGCTATTGAGAATTTCCTAATGGAAAAACCCAATAACACTTTGCCTGACCCGGGGATTTAACCCAGGACCTCGTGCTCACCACTAGACCAACGAGGCAGTCTATCGATCGAGGCTATAATAATATAAATGCGAAAGTAAGTTTGGTGCCGTGAAAGAATAGAACCACCCTTACTCGTCTCGCGGGTGTCGTAAGAAGCGACAAAGGAAAAGTACACAAAAGCAAATATGTACCAAATATGTGCATTGCGAGAGGCCCATGTTCAGCAGTGGACTAATACAGATGATGATGATAAATTTCAACGCCTTGATTTTTTACCTATTTTGGTATAACTTTTTACTTTTTATGAAATTCAAATTTTGGCGCCTTGTGTTAATTTTGGTAGCTGTATTTTCTTGAAATTAATTATAATATACATAATTATAATCCACCTAGGCAAAATATCAAGTTGTTGAAATTGACCTATTTCAGACACATGTCTGTATTGGACTACACAGTTCCACTTAAGAACAGTAAAAAATTACTTTCACCGTTGACATGTACATTGAAATACACTTAGATGTTCTGTACATGTACAATGTACATGTACAGTTGTAACCTGCAAAAACCGTTCGCATTTCCTTTGACCTTAATGTATAAATCTTGTTGAATTTGATTGACGTTTTGTCTTTATTACCGACTTCTCTTGCTAGTGATAGCTAAGTGGATTATAACCTTTGGATGGACAATTCAAAGATAGCAAGTTCACACCACTTTTGGGGGGGGGGGGGGTATGTAGATGGATTTATTAAATTAGAATATTTTACACAGAGTAGACTCTTCTAATAATATAAAGCTTAAGAGATTGCATCTTTGAACGCGCTAATCCTAGCTAATCAAAAAACCAGACTGATTTTGAAAAAAAACATTATTATCGCTAAATACCCCATTTTTGTTAATAAAGATTTTAAAATAATTTATAAGAAATATAAGAAATAACTGAAATTTCATCCAGACAAAGTCGCAGACGACAGCTATATACGTTTCTGTACACCTGACAACATTTATGCAACATTCCACCAACATTCCAGAAACCACTCGGCAATTTGTGGAAATTCACGCAAATGTTTATTGTGTAATACACACTTCTGACTTTTCGTAAGACATGTGCCTCTTATAACTTAATTTCTACCGTTCTGAGTTGCTCCGAGCCTCGGAGAGCATCTGAGTCATCGGAGAGCTGTCCCTTCGGACTATGAGAGTGAGGGAACAGAGATTGCACCTGTGTTTGCGCACACACTTGTGCACTATAATATCTCCTGTGTAGTTGGCTTATTATCGCTGAGATTAGCCGCTGTGCCCGTAATTCGGCCAGGAAGACATTATCAGTTACAAAGCCATGATCTTAGCATTCCAATGCATACAATCTAATGTTGCTTAAGCTATTTTTTTACTTTACACATTTCGCACGTAACCACCTAAGATTATAGCCCACTGTCCAGCTCCCACGTCAACTTTCACACAAGCTAACCTTTTCCGAAACTAACGGTTCCTCACACAACTGACACAGATAACTACACATGCAAACACAGCTCTTATTACAACTGTATTAAGGATCATTAAACTGTAAACGTTAATTTTGTTAACATTCCTCTTGTGCGGTCGAATTTAAATTATCACCTTTATTGAAATAGAAATAACCCTTATTTCTATTTCAATAAAGGTGATAATTTATTGTTGTTTTGTTTAAATTAGTATTTTAGAGACATAGTTTACGTATTTTTTTATTTAAGGATTTTTTTTATTTTAACGCATGCAAACCGGACTCTTAAAAAAATAGTGAGTAGTATTCGATTTTATGAGCATGATTTGAACACCGGTCACTCACTGCCGTTAGAGACGGTTATCACCATAGAGTATTCAAGAAAATATAGAGTGATAACGACAACCACATTGCCTTGTGCGGAGCGAAAGCAGGTCTCACCATACAAATGTTAAAATGTCATTTTTTCAAATTATGTTTTTTAGACGTTTTTCAAAATTTAACTCAGCAGTTAACCATGATATAAGCTAAAATGTAACTTTTTCGCTCGTGGAGCCTAGTTAAACCGCAGTCGATCGAGGTATGATCGCAAACGGAGCTCGTGTCGCGGCCGCGTTGTTCATACCCGTGTTCACGGTTCATACTTCTATAGCCGTTGCTCTATATTTTCTTATATACTCTAAGGTTATCACTTAAGTTAAATAGAATTTTGATATCACAAGCAGGATTACAAATTGCTCAGTTCAGAACAGTAGCCAGTTTAAGGGTGATGGTCCCATCGCGGCGGGAAATTTAAAAATAAAAGAGGTTATTTGGTATTTTTAACCACTTTCTATATGAAATATTGCATTTTTCTTTAATTTGCGCTCCTAGTCAATAAAGACGCTACTATTTATAATTTAGAGTTAAAACAAAGTTTTTTTTTTAATAGCCTAGGTGATGTCCCACTGCTGAGCAAAAGGCCTCCCCCTTCTTTTACCAAACCTCCCTATCTTTTGCAATTTCATGCCACGCCCGTCCCGCAAACGAATCCAGGTCGCCACACCTTCGCCACGGTCTGCCTCGACGGCGATGTCCTCCCTCGGGCGTCCAATAAGTGACAATCCTGGCCCATCCGGGTGCATTCGAGCGACATGGCCAGCCCACTCCTACTTTAGCCTGGCTGTTTTTTCTCCAACATCTGCTATTTAAAATAATACCTACGCATTGAAATTGAAAACCTCCTTTTTGGATCATCTGCCTAGCCTTTTCCCAACTATGTTGGGGTCGACTTCCAGTCTTACCGGATGCAGCTGAATACCAGTGTTTTACATGGAGCGACTGCCTATCAGACCTCCACAACCCAGATACTGGGTTACACGATACCCCTTGGTAAGACTGGTTGTCAGACTTTCGGGCTTCTGATTACCCGTAACGACTGTCAAATTGACAGCCGGGGCCAACAGCTTAACGTGCTATCCGAGGCACGGAGAGTGATAATTAATTTATAAAACGCACATAACTTACGAAAAGTCAGGTTCGAACCCGAGACCACTGACTTGCCAGTCAACGGCTACTACCACTAGGCTATCACGACTCTCTAAATGTCGGATTAAAAAGAAATGTGAATTTCGCTCTAACGATCAAATAACACTGCATAACATCTCTGCCTAGCTCTTCGCAGAAAGGCAGACATATAACTCTGTCCCTAATCGATAGGCATTACAGGAACAATTCAAAAGTACAATTATTTCCTGCAATTGATGTTAATTCAGCAGGAAGTAAAGGTTTATGTTGTCGGGCCTTTTAATTCAGTATTAATAGGGACCTTTGTGGTTCTCCGTACTGTCGGCACTATTCAGATGATTAATTCTAGGGATTATTCTAATTATAATGTATAAGATTAAGCAGTAATGCCGTTGGTTCGATACCGAGATAGTCAACTTGGCTAACCATCTTGACTATCTACAATCGCTATGGAATAGAAAACGAAAGAAATGTATAGGATGGAGGACATTACCTTCGATCGATATGTCACGTAACATATCGATCGAAGGTAATGTCATACTATACATTTCTTTCGTTTTCTATAGCGTTAGCAATTGTATAGATAGTCAACTTGGCTAAGTCCCCAGACTCACTTGACTTTTCGAATTTATGTTAGACATTAATTATCACTTCGAATATAAAAACATATAATTACAAAGCCCTCTTCTCATACAGAGAAAGATTGAGCATTAACCACCACGCTAGCTAGCGTGTTGGCGATTTCAGACTATCAAATCTCATTGGTACATGATAGGTTCGAATCCACACCCAAGCGCTTGCAAAGCGGATCCATAACCAATGCGCCACCACGACACTTTACAGTTTCACACAGTTTTCTTAAGAAAAATTTTTTTTTCCTTTTTTTTAAATTTATACTTGTTCTATGTTAAATTTAGACATAGGACAACAAAAAAGTCCTATGAACTAAAAACCATTCAACGACACTCACCCAAGGAGAGCGATTGTCATACCACATTAAGCTTTAAAACAAAGTAGTAAGACAGATTTTTCTATGAGATTTTTTTTAAGTTCAATAACCTTGATCAGATGATGAAAAATGATTTGAGATATCATTGAGATGACACTTCGATGATGTCTGGTTCCAAAATCTGTACTGATCTATATAAGGCTAGAGTCGTGATAGCCTAGTGGTGGTGACCGTTGACTGGCAAGTCAGAGGTCTCAGGTTCGATCCCAAGGCTCACAACTCTGACTTTTCGTAACTTATGTGCGTATTATAAATTAGTTATCACTTACTCCGTGGCTCGGAAACTACGTAAATCCGTTGGCCCTGCCATGCCGATCTCTCACCGGTCGTGTCGGATTGCCGTCCCATCGGATTATGAGAGTGAGGGAATAGAGAGTGCACCTGTGTTTGCGCACACACTTGTGCATTATAATATCTCCGCGTCGTTGGCTAATCTCCGTTTAGATTGGCCGCTGCGACCGAAATTCGACCAGGAGGACATAATTACTAAGTTTGTAACTATAGGTAGGTACACCAGAAAGTAAATTCTTCTTAACTTCGAGCTTTTTTTAGGGTGATCAACATTAAACATAATGAACAGTTACTTCAACTCCGGCGCAACAGAATTCTGAACAAATCTCACTGCTAACAACGCTATTGTGTGCAAATTACTGTTTAATATGCATACATTATATTTATAATGAATATCCGGTGTTTGCCAAAATACTGATCAATTGATAAAGTAATTATTTCACAGGTATTTTAGGAAGTTAGGATTCTTATCAGCAGCTGTCAAGGTCTGCTCTTGTCTTTGGTTTTGTGGTCGGAAACTTTATGGTAAGAGATACTGAGCGCGGTTTTTTAGAGCAAATTATGCCTGTCTGCTTGTTCTCATTCCCATAGATTAGGGGTTAGGTGAGATTGTGTAAGGTTAGGTTAGGTTACGCAGAGTCGTGATAGCCTAGTGGTGGTGACCTCTAACTGGCAAGTCCGAGCCCTCGGGTACGAACCCAAGGCACGCACCTCTGACTTTTCGTAAGTTATGTGCGTTTTATAAATTAATTTTATCACTCTCCGTGCCTCGGATAGCACGTTAAGCTGTTGGCCCCGGCTGTCAATTGCACATCTTTGACAATCGTTACTGGTAGTCAGAAGCCGAAGTCTGACAACCAGTCTTACCAAGGGGTATCGTGTAACCCAGTATCTGGGTTGTGGAGGTCTGATAGGCAGTCGCTCCATGTAAAACACTGATATTCAGCTGCAACCGGTAAGATTGGAAGCCGACCCCAACATAGTTGGGAAAAGGCTAAGATGATTATGTCTGTCTACTCGTTCTCATTTCCAAAGGATTAGGGGTTAGGTTACATTGAGTAAGGTTAGGTTAGGTTACGCAAAATGGACGATAGCAACAGGGACGCGATTATTATCTTCTGCGAAGCTGGCATGTCACAAAAAGGAGTTGCAAACTACTCTACTAATAATCCAAATAACCTCGAACCTTGGCACTGATTCCAAAACAAACGTGATTGTGTGTATTTAACCGATTTAATGTTAAAAGTTTAACATAACATTTTAAAAAAAGCCAATCATCAACGTCAGAAGGTCATTGTTAATTAATTTATAGAATGTTGCGTTCAGGTTTAAATAGTATAGAAGTCAGAGCAGTTTACTGGAGCACGACAAATTATATATTATCTGAGTACAGTGAGAACGCATTTGTTGAACAGCTGACATTAAGAATGGTACGTGTAAACCGTGTCAGGATAATTAGACAACAGAACGGTTTTGATTTTCTTTCTTTCCTTCTTTCTTTTTTGTGGGCGTGGGAGTCAAAAATGCCGAGAAGTAGCTGTCCGATTTAAAAAAAATTGTTATGAAGCCTTTTTATCATGGAAGGTAATGGTATTAACTATACGATATAATAAGAGAAAAAATAATTGCTCATCTACAACCAATTATTTTAAAAATGTGAACCCTAAACAGGCGCGTGCGCCGCCCATAACTGCGGTATCCGATTCCGGTCAAATGACTCACCAATTTTTGAGAAGTATATTTAAAACGAAAATTATGAGTCGGATTTGGTCAACACGGTTAAATACAATCTTACTGACCTACACTAATTCTCTCTCTCTCTCTCTTAAAACTTATGGATTTAAATTGGTTTTTAATTTTTTTACATGGCAATAATTAATTTTATACGCGGTGATAGGTAAGGTCTACTAGTGAAGCACACCTGTCTTTAAGAGTCCTATTTAGACCCAGTTTCACAGTTTTTCTCTAACTATTTGGTAAATTGAAAAATGGAACAGAATTTATCCGCTATACTTTAGGGCACTTTTAATAATCTCAATTTTTTTTTGGAGTTGTTTATTTGGTGCCTAGGCTTAGAGTCTCAAAAATATTTTTGGTGACCGTCTAAATTATACCCTTAGGCAAATGTAGTGTGAGACGCCTTGCGGCACGATGCCGATGGAATGACGATGGCTGGTAGCGTATGGATTGGGCTGCTTAAGACCGGGATGGTTGGTACTTTTTGAGAGAGGTCTACGTTCAGCAGTGGATGGCGAATCGAAGATAGGCTGATAAGATGACGATATGATGAGCTAGATTATAAGATACATCATAACGCTGTTGGTCGGGCCATACCTTAAAAATTTGATCCAAATTTCTAATCGAAATTTCGTAATTAAACAAATAAACATAGAGCCATAAAACACATAATGCAGGTAATTTCAATTACAATTATTACATGAACGTTTCACCAGTCAAATGTTGCAATATGCGGGTAGATGCATAATAAGTTAAAATAGAAATCTACCACACGGTGATAAGGTGCTTCTAAATTATCTGCCACGGCTGCAATGGGAGATAATATTGGTTATTTGTATTACAATAGTGAAGTATTTTTTTTTTCTAACGTCATAATTTTTTTTTCTTTTGCCTGCGTTTTATTGCGTAGGTCTAATTCTGCTCCATGCTCCAATTTTTTTTTACTGTTCCGGGGTACAAATATTTTTCATTATTGTAATCTATATACCCAATACTTTCTCCCATTGCAACCGTGTCAGATAATTTAGAAGCACATTATATAGAGTTAGTGACACTTTGAAACACCAATTAGTGTCAATTTGAGTGCATTATGAACGACCTAAATTGGGCTTGGGCTATACACAATACCGAAGGGATGGGCCATGTTTTTTAATTTATAAATTCGTACCATAGACACAAAAAAAGCGATAGTTTTTCTAAAGGCACGCAATTTTGATTTCAGAAAGAAAATTGTTTTAGTTGGGTATAAAAATAATATTATTTTCCGTAACCATACAAATATTATTAAAAATATTTTTTAATGCTCTAACCTTTTATAATCAATATGTATAAACAGAGGCTCTAACAGATAAAAGAGTACAGAACATATAGGATTCCGAGAGCACTACACTTTTTGAACTAAAAAGACTCTAGATTTAGTCACCTTTCAAAAAAAAACTAAATCATAATCGGTCCCTTTGTTTAGGAGCTAAGATGCCACAGACAGACACACAGATACACAGACACGTCAAACTTATAACACAATCAATATCCCTCTTTTTGAATTGGAGTTTAAAAACAATCTGGTCAATTTTACATTACCTTCTATTCCTATTCAGCCAAGGTATAGTATAATTTCCAGCAAGGAAGCCTCAGACCGGAGTTAATGACCTCAAAACCTGCTATCTCCGCTAATCTTAAGAAAGTCAATTGAAATCTTGCAAACGGAATAAAACCTTCACATAATTATTACCCGGCTGTATAATTAAAGATCTTAGTCTCGATATGTCTTCGTTTAATTAAAAACATAAAATTTCAAATTGAGTTCTTTTTCGTAATTTATTTGGCGCGAATTTGCAGGAGCCAGGAAGTGTCTGATTCTTTTTTTAAACTCGAATACTGAGGATTTGAGGATGTAGTTTTTTTTAATTTCCCGTTGCAGATAACGATAATTAATAATAATTATGTATATATTTTTGTTCTTAAAGAAATATATGGTATAGCTTGCATGTTTTAACGCTTTAATCTCAGGAACTACAAGTCCGATTGGATAAAGTATTTTTAAGTTAATTACCTCGTTTATAGAAGATGGATAATTATAGGTTATATTCGTACGAGATAGGTATACGGAAATATAATAATTATAGGACTATTTCACGCAATCACGCAACGAAATCGCGAGCGGAAGCTAATATCTTCGGCCGCAGTCGTAAATTCAATGAATTTATCATCCGTTTAAAATTCATAAAACATCATGTTTTTTTTATAAAAGTGCAGCGTTTAATAAAAATAAATTATATGGATAAAGAATAAATCATTCGAAATTCAAAATTAATTCGAACGAAAAGAAACAAAATAAATCGCATGCAATTTATCGTACCAAATTCAATTTGAATATGAACGTGTTCGAATTTCGAAAAAGGAACAAAAAAATACCATCGATTAAAAAAGAAAGTAGTGATTACGAAGTTAGTTAATAATAAAAAAGAATGTCATAGTTTCTCGTCGTGGACAACGAAATCGGTCATCGGCGACGGCGACGTTGGGTCGGAATCCGTACGGGACCGTGTTTCGTTCATTTCACTGACCTACATTTCCGACAACGGAACGCGTTGAGACGTCACCAAGATAACACATTTCGAATTCTTTGTCCTTGAAATTTTAAGTAGAAAGATTTCGATTCAAACAATCAATAAATATTATGTTTAAAAAACAGAAAAAAAACTTTTACCTACAATATTAATAATGTTTATATTTAGAGAGTCCACATGTAGTTTTTAGTAGAGACAAAAAAAAGTAATCAGGATGAATGTCACATCGCCTTTGCTACACAAGTGTTGATAAAAAAAAAGTGATTTATAGTTTTAAAACGCGTTTCCTTGAAACAAGTAGTAGTTAGCTACGGTCAAGAAGCTTTTCTTCGATAAACGAGTTGATTTTATTTCTCAAGTACGGTCCGCAGTAATAGGAAGAGCAACAACCTATGATTGCAGGGCCGTTATTCCCGATCGTCTCGACCGAGCACTGATAAATATGAAGAAAAAAAAAACGGCAACTCTTTCAACCGGAACTCTATAATGAGTTCATTCTTAAAAACAAACGTTTGAAATTCAAAATGCAATTCCAAATGCGCATTGAAATAAACCTCATTAGTATTTTATGTCGATCGCTTTAAAAAAAAAGCGCCAAAATTAAGGCCGATAACTTTAAATTATAAGGGTCATCAAACGCAACGGTGCATCGAAATCAATTTTTATATTCACCTGTTTAACGGACACCAAGACGAACTCTCACAATCACAGCGAACTCATTATCCACCGGCACTGAGGACTTAACAGTTATTCGTACTAAAACCCGATGATTAACAACTTAAGACATACGCTCCAAGCTCTCTCTTTGTTTAAAAAAAATACTTTAAAAAATAAAAAGCGTAACTTTTTGAACCTTTAAAAAAATTAAACTGTCAGTTTCGCGTGCGCGCGCTTTTTATTGTAACTTTTTGTTTGGGCGATGTAAGGCACAGGCGTTTGCCGCGTCAGCCTTGACCGCTACACGACTGCGGTCTTACTGAACAAACTGTCTTGGTGCACCGGGCCCGTCCTCTCTCCGGGCCATTACATATAAACAGCGTTGCCATAGTCACTTACCCAGTTACATTGGAGATTTCTAGTTCACATTAATTTGTATGAGGAAAATACCTTAAAGCATTCGAATTAAGACTTTTTAATGCCCTATTTATGGAACTTTACCTTGAAAGAAAACAAATAAAACAATTTTTGTTTTATTTGTTTATTTAATTATCTAAGAATAATTATTATTTAAAATCCGCAGTGCATGTCCTGCATGCAAAACAGATCTTCAAGAATAACGGTCAATATCACTATCAAAAAACTTCTCGGAAAACGAAAAAAAAAACAGAAATTGCTTCTGGATGTTCTCTACGAATTTCTTGACAGAAACTTCAGCTGAAAAAAACAGAAAGATAGTGCCTTTTGTTTTTCTTCTTTGTTTAATGGCCTTCGAGCTGACTCTTGTCAACAACTCTGCCAGTGTCAAGTGAGGACAGCAGCAATAAGGGCAATTATTTTTTTTAATCTGCTTTAATCGCTGACGACTTGCAGACCATCGACATTTTCAAATGTAGAGCTTTTTGTTGATACAGATTGCATTTAGATATGTAATGTTTGACACAAATGTTATAATTTTTGAAATAAAAAATCCCATCTCTGTCTCAAAATTTCATTTTCTTCCTGCCCTTGTTCTAAAATTTAAATAAAATTAGCGCAGTTGGTTTTCTTCGTCCATTCATCTTTATAAGCCGTTATCCTATATCACTTCTTACATTACTAACACAATGCATCCGTCTTTTCTTTGGTCTCTCTACCCATAAAATATTCATAATAAAATCCTTTCTTTTAGATTCTTTCCCCAGAATTATTTTGTCTTAATTTTAGGGTAATAACATTTAGATTTGGCAACACCACTACTTTCCAACAGTAAGTTTTCGCTCAAATGCACTGATTCCGGTCAACTTTTGCGCTTTTTTTTTCGCTCAGAGACAAGAAAGAAAGCCTTCCGTTGTGAGTAACAGAATAAGGTATTTGAGGGTCCATTTTGCATTTTTTTTTCTTTTTTACCTGACTCCGCGAAGTTAAAAGGGTGTTAAGTTTAGCAGTCTAATCTTGTCTGTTTGTACGTGGACAAAAACTCAAAAATTGGTTGTTCTATTGTAGCTCAATGATACTCGACCGAGTTGATTAAAACGACGTATCTTAAGATTTTTGGAGATTGTGCAAATGTCATTAAATTATCTACCGTAAAATCGATAGGTAAGTATCCTGTATAGTGTACTTCTGCCCAGAAGTTTGTGGAGGAACACCTGTGGTTTTTAGTCCGTTCGAGTCGATACACAACCCTCTCGCCAGCCCTACGTACGGGGCAGGGAGTAAAGAGTTTTCCACGCGACAAAACAAAAAAGTTCGATTAAGTTAATAAGAAATTTTAAAATTACTAAGTATAAGTATTAAAAATATTTAATTAGCTAACATGTAAAAATTCTCAATATGTAGGTAAGTTAACGTAACTGTACCTACATATTATATCTGATATTTAATTCGATTGTTTTAAAAAATATCCTGGCCAGTAGGATGAGGTATATTTCACTTTTTTCGCAAACTTCGAAGATAAGGGGACGGAGGACGGATTTTTTTTGCAAATTTTTAGGTTCGAGTCGAAAAGTAACTAGCTTAGAAATATTATTCGTAATGCCTAAAGCAAGTTCTTTTAAATTATACCTCGTAATTAATTCCTAAAAAAAATATAAGTAGGTACCTACCTATAAAAAAATGTATACACGTTCAAGAGGCTAAATATATTATTTTTTTAAATGTTTTTTTTATTTTACTTTATCGGCGATAGAGAATATTTAGAATAAGCCGAATTTCTGCTTTCCAGCATTGATAACTTGCGAGAAAATGGTTATTACAGATAGACAGACTGATTGACATGACGACTCTATATGGTTCCTTTCCCCACGGGACCCTAAAAAGGAGCAACTGACACGCGTTTATGTTTTTTTTTTAAATTATAGTTATAAAAGCTGATTCACGCGAACAAAGCCGTGGGCGGAAGGAAGCTAGCCACTTATAATAGGTTTATTGACTGTAGGTTTTTTTTTTAAATTTCAAAGTCATGGCACAGTATATAAATACTTATGAGTTGTAAAATTATGAGACTGCCTCGTTGGTCTAGTGGTTACAAGGGCGACTGGTGAGCACGTGGTCTTTGTTTCGATCCCGGACAAAGTGTTACTGGGTTTTTCCATTAAGAAATTCTCAGTAGTAGCACGGAGCCTTTTTTTTTATTGTGCCCGGTTAATGGCAGTAGGCTTTCTCTGCGCTACATGGGACTTATAACATAGCCGGCGAAACGTGGGTGTACTGCATACACCTCTGCCTACCCCCTTTGGGGAATACAGGCGTGAGTTTGTGAAATTTTGTCATTACAATCTAGCGATCTATATTTTGTGGGTAGAAGATTTAATCATTACCTACATCCTTCAGAAATTTAAAACTTTGACATTTATTAATATAACCCACTAACTACGTAACTGTCCCACTGCAGGGCAAAGGCCTCTTCTCATACACAGAAGGATCGCGCATTAATCACCACGCTAGCTCACTGCGGGTTGGTGATTTCAGACCATTAATTTCATCACGATGTTTTCCTTCGCCGTTTTTAGCAAGTGATAATTTAAATTCTAAAACGCTCTATGAATCCGAAAAGTTGCGTGCCTGGGTTTCGAACCTTTGAACTGGCAGTCCAACGGTCATACCACTAGGCTATCACTGCTTAATTATTCTAAATACACCCGATTTTTTTTCTTGACTTAAGTTGTAAACAATATCAGCACAACTTTTAATTGGAAAATGCATTTTCCTGAGTTTAACCAAAAGCAGTTTTAACTTTAAACTTAATTTGGTTGTAAGAGTTTCGGGCTTCTGACTACCTGTAACGACTGTCAAAGCTCTCTAGACTCTAATTGACAGCCGGGGCCAACAGCTTAACGTGCTATCCGAGGCACGGAGAGTTATAATTAATTTATAATACGCACATAACTTACGAAAAGTCAGAGGTCACCTTGGGTTCGAACCCGCTGACTTGCCAGTCAAATAGTCAAACCATTCAATTATCACGATTCAAAAAAAATCAGGTGTAGGTATTATGGATTTGCGAAAAACAACGGCTGATACCAATTTTGTATATTTATGTAAAATACTAAAAAACTGTTTCATGTTGAATCTTACATAATCATACAAAATTGGTAACATTTTGAGTTATAACAAAGTAATAAATAGTAGCGTCTTTGTTGACTAAGCGCAAGCGCAAAGAAAAATGAAATATATTTTCATATTGCAAGTGGTTCAAAATAACAAAAAACCTCTTTTGTTTTTAAATTTTCCGCCGCGATGGGACCATCACCCTTAACTAATAGTTAGGAGTATGCCAGATAACTCAGCCGTAAGGGGGAACCATAAAAGTGAGAAATGGATACTAGATAATAAAAGAACGGTTGCGCTATTAGTTGTGAATTAATTGCATCCTGAATGATACGGCCAGGGAGCCGGAGGCTAATCAACCTATAAATATAAGCCTTAGTTATACTAGTAGGTACAGCTTGGCAAAAAAGAGTCTGGAAAAATTGGGGGCGCCGCTGGCGCACTTTTCACACTACAATTCATAATTACAAGTTATTTAGTGCTTATGCTTACATATTTCTATGAAGAGTTTTTTGTCGTTAATTATAATCAAATGAATCATTTTTATGATAATTTAGTACTCACAAACTTAGTTTCTAAGATTTTTATTTTTAGTTCCAGCTGTCACCGGCTCAGACTCTTTTTTGCCAAGCTGTACTATCGCGGACACGAACGGTGTACCACTTTGCGATCAAAATGCTTTGAACGATGCTACGTGCGTAGGGGCGCGGCTAGCGCTACGTTGGACGCCGGGTGCAAGCGATTCTAACCTTAAGAGTGGTGCACCGGCTTTGTCCATGATAGTACCTACCTATAGAAGATAAAAATTTTGTGGAAAGTAAAATCACAGTACCTTTAATAAACATACAGTACGGAAACTACTTACAAACGCTCGAATCGGCACACTCACACAAACATGCGTTATATTGCGTAACGACGAGACTCCTAAGCGAACGTCGCGGTACTCGCAGTATCATCGCAGTATCAACGAACGTGGTGTCGTTGCTACTGTTTTAATTTTAAAAACAATTTTATAATATTTTTTCTTTTTTTTTGGTTTTAGTGTTAGTTTTTAGTTTTAGTTTTATTCAGGGTTATTTGTAAAACACCAGCATACTTAAAAGGGGTCATTAAACTCATCATTATGAACAACTTTTATGGGACCAACCAAAGATATTGGAATTCTATGGGACCAACCCTGAAATCGCAAAAAAAAAATCAGCTGTTCCATACATTTTGTTGAGTCATGTAAACATAAATGTGTGGAACAGCTGATTTTTTTACTATGGTAGTAGGTTAAGAGAAAAGTAAATCTATATCGAGGACATACTTGTTTGTCACGACACGACACGACAGACACTGTACTGTAAAAATCCCAAAGAAAAAAGCACTATCAGATTTTACCAATAGATATACCAATTTTCGTAAACAATATTTTAAAAAATTCTTGCCCATAACCTTAATCGGACTACTATGTTCGGAATAATCGGATATTTAATAAAAATGTAATCCTATAATTTGCATGTACTTATGAAAAATGGGAATTTAAATAAAATTGTTTCTAAACGAAAGTTGTAACTATTTGACTGACAGATATGAATGACAGCTTTGACATTTTCAATTTATTCCACTTTTTTCCTTTGCCTTTTGAAGTGTTGCCATCTTATCTCTTTTTGGGTTATATCTAGCAGTTTTTACTATCTAAATGAACCCCTTTTTTATGTTTTAGCCCGGAAAGAGCAACCTAGCCGTTCTTTCTTTCGTTCCGTTTTTTTATTTAAACATTAAGTCGCAATCGTAGAACAAAGACGGATCTGATTTTTAACAACTTTACAGGACAGCACTTTAAAGCTTTTAATTATATTAAATTATATATACAAATTTTAAGAAGATTGAACAAGCCATTTTCAATATATGACATAAAACGTTGTTTCAAAACTTTAAAGTGCTCTCCTGTAAAGTTACCAAAAATCAGATCCGTCTTTGTTCTACGATTGCGACACTTATTTGTTTAAATGGCTAAAACATCAACTTCTGTTTTAGTAGATCATAATTATGATCTTGGAAGACTCTGATGATTGATGAAGATCATCATTTTGATAAAGGATTTAGTAGAAAAATAATTTCATATTTTTATTTTTTTGTCCTTTTTAGCCCTTCTTGAGAAAAGCTAAATCTAGCCCATTTTAGCTTGTCCAACTGCCCCTTTTCAAAAACCAAGGTGGCAACACTGGCCTTTTGGTCTGTCAAAAAAACAAAACAAATCACTGAAATCACAGCGTGATGAAATTTCGGGTATCTGAGAAATTAATATGAAATGAAATACATTAAAACATATTAAAATCTTCATATTTATTATTAAAAAAAGGGTAAGTTGCTCATATTGTTTTCATATACCCCAAACACGTAATTTTTTTTCGCACGTGTCTATGATGTACCCGACCACGTCTATAATATTTTACTAATATTATCGTACTATAGATATTGTTAAAATTCTTTTTAATGTTGCGCTATTACTTATTTGTAAGTAAAAATATTTTTATACATTAGAATTATAACATAACCTAAAAAGTGAAAATACTATTATGAATTTCGAACTTAGAATCGTAGAATAATTTTATGAATGAATACACAAGCGAATATAACTTTTTTACCCTCTGGCTTTGTATAACAACAACCAGATGGTTTTTAGGTAAGTTTTTAGTCGAACTGAAACGAACGATAAAAAGAAAGAGTATAATACATGTACCTAGGTACTTGAAATTCATTAGAAAACTGACCTTTTAGAAACCTATTGACTTGAAATTATTTAATAAAAAATTCGCAAAATAATTATAATTTAATTTAATAAGGAAAACATGTAAAAACATACATAAAATAACCTCATAGGTAACCTTAATCCCTTGGGAAAGTTGCAATCCTTCAAAATAATTTCAAACCAGGTATTTGCGGGACGGAACCATCTTAATCCTACTGGATCCAGATATAAAGACTTAAAAGACCCGTTTTATTGTAAACCGAAATTAAATAAGCTTTTGGTACATTATTAAATGGTTTATTAATACTCTTTGACTTTAGCTATTTAAAAACTCAACATTATTTTAAAAATGGCTAAGTAAAAAAGTTACAAGTAAGTATTCAAATTGTGTTGTCTGGCAAATGACTCCTAATATTTGACATAAGGTAGCCAGCACAGCAGCTGAAAAAAATTCTTCTGCATCTTTTACCAACAAACTGCATCATACAGTTTGCCGAATTTATGTTTTGTTACAAAAATTTGTTATTTTCTTTAAATAAATTAAAAAAAAAAACAATTGTCTTTAGAGAATGGTACGTCGAAGATCGTGGGTTCGAATCCCCTCCGTATCAGTTGTTTTTTCAAATTTTCTTATTAAATTATTATATTTAATAAGCTATCACATGTAAAAAATTCACAACAAAATATTGTCTTTAGAGAATTTATGCACATACAAATGATACTTCTTTGTCATCCCTCCACTCCAGCAGAATCTCGCAAAATTTTAGATCGAGATTAGACATGCAAAATGTATGTAGGGTCCATTTAGACTGATGACATTTAAAAAAAATCTTTTAAAATAATTTTTTATTGCCTTAATTTGCAGTTTCAAAATGGATTTACTAACAAAGCCGGTACAGAGAAAAGCTACAGCGAAGAAACGCAAGAGGAAGTCAAAATCAGCGATCATCATGTCAGATTCTAAAAACCTTAAGTTGGAGATGCCTGCACAGGATGTTACTGCTGATACCGTAGGACCAACGTCACCACAAACAGCGAAAAATAAAACGAAAAATGAAAATACAATATTAGAATATTCTGAAAAATATCCGATATTGAAGAATAGTGAATTGGTTAAGAAATTTCTGAAAGTACCAATGACTAATAATCAAAAAGGTAATGTATGTAAGTCTGTTACGGAATTCAACTCCAAATCGAATATGCCTGAACCTCAGATTCTGGCTTAGATTAGAATATATCAAAATGGAGGAATATTGGACTCTCCTTATTATCATAATCTTCCTGTCCTTGTCCTAATTATATTTATGGACGGCGCATTTAGTTTTCTTCTTCCATTCATGTCACTAACTCCCTTTCAATTCATGTCGCCTTTGATACAATTCATCCATCTTTTTTTTGGTCCACCTCTACCCTTATAACCATCCACATTCGTACTTAAAACCTTTCTCACAACATGTCCTTCATCCCTACGCATCACATGTCCATACCACGATAAACTATTATTTTTTAACTTTTCAGTCACTGACGGCGCTACTTTCAAACTCCCTCTTATAATAATAATAATAACAAATCTCTTTATTGTCAAGCCACTATGGCTCATAGGTACATACCTTACAGACTAACATAATATTATAATTATACAGTTGCCTATATGTAAATTAATTCTTTATTTTGTCCATTCTTATTTTACTACACATGTCTAATTATATTAATACTAAAAGTTTTGAGTTGTGATAATATATGATTGACCGGCAAGCAGTTTTTGGTTCAAATCCAAGGCTGCACCTTTTCAAAAGTTATGTGTATTATAATTAATTATCATTTGCTCAGTGCCTCGGAAAGCACGTTGGTCTAGATATGATCGGAGAGAGTTTCGCACACGACATTATATGTATACTAGACAGACCACTATGACTGAAAATCGATTGGTAGGATAGGAGGACACTATAATACCAAGATCTTAATTCCAGGTCGCATCCGGCAAACCATAAGAGATTCACTGCAAGGCACATCCTCCATAATGATGCCCGAAATCATTCACAATAAAATTCTATCCATACTGAAAAGCTCAGAAAATCTAACAGACTCCGAATTGAGACGAATCCGAATACTTTATAACCTACTAAAAACTACCATTAATGGTGAAAAAGATCCTAATGAGAAGAAGAAAGATAGGCATAAAAGAAGGCATGATGGGGATAGCCCCAAGATTAAAGATGGGGATAGCCCCAAGGGTGGTGAAGATATAAAAGAAAACAAAGATAAAAGGGAACAATTGGGTAATAAAGTAAAGGGTCCGAAGAGATATGTTGTATTTCTCGGTAATTTGCCGCTGGATATAAATAAGGACAAGGTAATTTTTTTTTTTTAACTTCCTTATTTTCTTCCTGCAATCTGTCCCATCTGACGTTTAGCTGGATGTTAAGAATGTGAAGTGTGTTGCGTGGTAAGCATCCAGTGATGCTTCCAATTATACAGGGTGTATCCGAATTCGTGTAGTTTCCGTAAACCATAGGTTCTATTGCTGATATAGATTGGCCCTGCACAGGTTTTAGCTCGAAAACATAAGCCATGTTTGAGGTATGTGGGCAGTAATGAACTATTATTGATGGCAGAGTCGCGGGGAGTTGCGCATGAGCGACGCGCTCCAATCAAATAGTGTTTTTTCTCACTAAATTCATCCCTACGCCTCAATGCCGAGTGATAGCCTAGTGGTATGACCATCAACTGATAAGTCAGAGGTCTCGAGTTCGATCCCAAGGCGCGCACCTCTGACTTTCCGTAAGTTATGTGCGTATTATAAATTACCGTGCTGGTTTCTTCCACCAGCGCACCTGAGAGATTTTTCAATGGTGTGTAAAGCCATGTCAGAAGCCTACGGGCGGTTTAAACTCTGACACCAGGTTGTTAATCAACCATACGATAAGAAGAAGAATGCCGAGTGATTGGTTCGCGCGAAAGCTATAGTATCAAGTACCTATAAACAAAGTCGCTTTCTCTGTCCCTATCCCTATATCCCTATGTATGCTTAAATCTTTAAAACTACGCAACGGATTTTGATGCGGTATTTTTTAATAGAAAGAGTGATTGAAGAGGAAGGCACAGACATATAAGAGTACCAGACCTAATATAAAGTTTAAACAGCGTAGGCAAAACGCACACATTGAACAACTATATATGCCAGGGCCGCATTTAGGACATGGTGAATAAGACATAATCACGACATAATAAAAATAGATATATTTATTCTTCTTCTTATCGTGTGGTTGATGAACAACCTGGTAGATTTATTAATACTGTTTAATTTTGATCTGAATTACCTGAAATTACAAAAATGTGAATGATCGACATAGGTATTAATGAAAATAATTAAGACTTCTGCGACTATTTTTTGTAGATTATTATTATAACAGCTGACAATCTGTGCTCTGCATTATTATGGATATGATGTCGTAAATATTTAACAATCTAGGTATAGGTACCATATCTACAAAAAATCATTTGAATTGTTCCCAAATCCGTCCCTCGATAATATTGTAGTACTTGAGCTGTCAATATTTGCAACTTTACAACAAACTAACTCATAAATGCTTTTATTTCTGTTGTTATAGGTCAAAATTATATACGATTAAGCTCCAAATTTAAAAATCTATGTAATAAGCTATTAAACAATAACTAATTATTTGAACTCTTCATCAGAGAGAACCGAATAGCTTTTAATCTTAACAAAGCAACATAAAACTTACCGATGAAAGGTCAATCCAGGTGTATTGTTATAGCTAGCACTATCACACTGATAGGCACTGCACTTTACCATTTTATAAAATTATTATTTTACCATTTAATTCTCAACCGAGCAATATTTTTTACGAAAACCTGATGATAATAATTCGAATCGATGTAGCTTATGTAGCTTAACTAATATGGCGGCGTCACAAAATAGACTACGCCTCATATTTTGTCTATGTGTGTGTGAGTGTTGCAATAGGTGAAAGAACGAGATACATATATTGAGTTGTCCTTTTGTAAGAAAAGGAAAAAAGATTATACCCATCTATATAAATATAACTAGTGATTAATGTATGGTCTGCTACTCTTATATGTCTGTGGAGGAAGGTTTATTAGTGGAGTGCCGTAAGCTTTATACCTCGGAATCCAGGGCCAGTCAATGAATCTTTATAAAAACTTTGGGAATGTGTTTTTAATAGTCTACAGATTAAAGTTAAAAAAAAAAATTTCACCGATCTCAATTTTTTTTTTTTCGGAATTTTCCTTTGGAATTTCCATTTATATTTAGTGGAGTGCCATAAGACATAAAAATGGTAAAACCTCGGAATCCAGGGCCAGTCGATGAATCTTTATAAAACCTTTGGAAATGTGTTTTTAATAGTGTTCAGAAAAAAGTTAAAAAAAAAAAATTTACCGATCTCGATTACAACAATTATTTTTAACCAATTTTAAAAAGGAGGAGGTTCTATGTTCAGCTCTATGTATTTTGTTTTGTATGTTCACCGATTTCTCAGTCAATTGTGAACCGATTTTGAAAATTCTTTTTTTCTTTGAAAGAGTATATTCCCAAGTTGGTTCCATTAAAATATTGTCATGATCTGATCATGGACTTAGGAGATATGGAACGGAACTCCTCGTAGGATAATAGCAGAATGGTCGTAACAAGTAATATTGGTTAGTTAATAAGCGCAGTCGATGGCTGACAAATAATGAGGAAGAGGGGGGAGACGTGGTAACCCCCCCCCCGCATTATATCACTATCGAAGATTAAAAATATCGCGTGAGGTATCGTTTGAAAAGGTAGAGATCCCTGTTTGCCACCACTGCGGATTCGCTGTAGACACGGCATAGCACACTCTCGAGCAGTGTCCGGCTTAGAAGGTGCAACGGCGTGCCCTCGGCGCGACAATCCACCAACAGAGCATCTCGCTGTCGGCCTTGATGCGAGCTGTAGCCGATAGCGAGGAGGTCGTCTCGTACCGTACGTGCGTTACGGTCGTACGTGTGTGGACTTCCGGTAAGGCATAGGCCACAAAAAAAGAAAAAACATATCGTTTAAAGGCTTTTCATAAGGATTTCAAATAAAAGCCTCACAAACGACATCGAAAGGA
The DNA here is from genome assembly GCA_936450705.2 of Protodeltote pygarga. Taxonomy (NCBI): domain Eukaryota; kingdom Metazoa; phylum Arthropoda; class Insecta; order Lepidoptera; family Noctuidae; genus Protodeltote; species Protodeltote pygarga. The sequence continues at coordinate 5,055,013 of OW388275.2, forward strand.
ACTAAAAAGCTTGAAATAACTTTAAAAAGTTTTGGAGTCAGTTCCAAGTCAAGTTCTAACTTCTTTTACCTTTTCATTAAGAACTTGCCTTGGAACCGACTCCACGTCGGTTTATTTTTTGAAAGTAGGTATTAAATACTATAATATATTTTTTTTCACGATATCACGATATTTAGTGGTGTTTACCCCTCGTAATTTACCCCCCCCCCCCAGAGAGGCTCATATTTGAAATCCTTATGAGAAGACTTTTCAAACGATACCTCACGCGATATTTTTAATCTTCGATAGTAATATAGGTAAGGCGGGGGGGGGGGGTTACCACGTCTCCCCCCTCTTACTCATTACTTGTCAGCAACCATCGACTGCGCTTATTAACTAACCAATATTACTTGTTACGACCATTCTGTTATTATCCTACGAGGAGTTCCGTTCCATATCTCCTAACTCCATGATCAGATCATGACAATATTTTAATGGAACTAACTTGGGAATATACTCTTTCAAAGAAAAAAAGAATTTTCAAAATCGGTTCACAATTTGACTGAGAAATCGGTGAATATACAAAAGAAAATACATAGAGCTGAACATAGAACCTCCTCCTTTTTAAAATTGGTTAAAAATAATTGTTGTAATCGAGATCGGTGAAATTTCTTTTTTTAACTTTTTTCTGAACACTATTAAAAACACATTTCCAAAGGTTTTATAAAGATTCATCGACTGGCCCTGGATTCCGAGGTTTTGCCATTTTTATGTCTTACGGCACTCCACTATATATGTATATTGCACCCGTGCGAAGCCGCGGCGGGTCGCTAATTAAAAATATATTAAAATGCAATCTTTTAAAATATATTTTATGTATGTTTTTAACATGTTTATGCACATGATTTGCTTATTAAATGAAATTGCAGTGCGGCAGTACTCCGGCAGATGGCACCACACGCCTTTAAGGCGAAAGAGATTCGTAATTTCGACTGAAGCGGGCGTGACTCGGTAGCTTAATTGGTAAAGCGATGGCACGGCACGCCAGGGATCGCGGGTTCAAGTCCCGCCCGAGTCAGTTGTTTTTGCGAATTTCTTATTAAGTAAATAATTTCATGCAATGTTTTTTTTTAGATAGTAAATCATTTCTCAGAGATGAACGAACACATAGTAGATGTCCGTATCCCGAAGACTGATGGCAAAAAAAGCGCTATAGCTTATTTAGAGCTCAGTAATGAACCAAGTTATGAGGTAACTATCGCTGCTTATATTATTAAACGGTTTTACTTAATTTGACCTGAGTCGTGATAGGCTAGTGGTGGTGACTGGCAAGTCAGTAGTCTCGGGTTCGAACCCAAGGCGCGCACCTCTGACTTTTCGTAAGTTATGTGCGTTTTATAAATTATCGCTCTCCGTGCCTCGGATAGCACGTTAAGCTGTTGGCCCCAGCTGTCAATTGTAGATCTTTGACAGTCGTTACGGGTAGTCAGAAGCCCCAGTCTGACAACCAGTCTTACCAACGGGTATCGTGTAACCCAGTATATGGGTTGTGGAGGTCTGATGGCAGTCGCTCCATGTAAAACGGTATTCAGCTGCATCCGGTAAGACTGGAATCCGACCTCAACATAGTTGGGAAAAGGCTAGGCAGATGAGATGACTTAGCTTGACCTGTTTATTATTTGGTTTAAATATAGTAATCGATATTTCACCCCCTTCCTGTTAACAGATTGATCTGATATTTGGTACACAGCTTTAGTTTTGATGGCAAAACAGTTTTACGTAAAAAAAAATTACTTATATTTTTTGCAATATTATCAGGGCTAGCCAGAGCTGTCTTTAACTTAGGGTCTGGAGTGGACCCTATCTCTAGCGGACTAAGGGGGGAAGGGGGCGTCCCCGGGGCGGCTTCCGACCTCGGTTAGTTCGCGCAATATGCGCATTCGCATCTCTTTCCTCCTTCCGTATTGCCTTACCTTATCTCCTCCAATTTAGTTTGCAGTCAAATCAAATCAAATGCGTTTATTGTGGGCATAGGTATAGTTTAAGATAAACAATTTATAATATTAGTACCACTATGTCCTGCTAATTTAAAGCATACAATAATTTTAATTATAGGTAGGTAAGTATAAGTTGTAAAATAAAAAAAGAGAAAACTAAATATTAACAAATTATGAAATTAAATCTAACAAAATTACAATGTCAATAATCATTTCTGTCATTTAGGAAATCATGGATCGTGTAATACGCCTTGTCAATTAATAATGCACGTAATTTATTTTTAAAGAGTTGTAACTGAAGTTTTCAGGATATCTAAAGGTATCTTGTCCAGGGTAAAGCCAAGTTACTTTACTTTAGACTTCCCGTGACAGTTGGAGTTCAGTATTGAACAGTTTAGTGAGACAGTGAGGTCCGAATGTCTGATTTGGATGAAAATTACTAGTTCCGTTTTGGCGGTATTTACCGACAAGTCGGACGTGCACCACTTTTGTGCGCTCATTGGAGGTATTTGCCCATAATCGCCACGCTGGGCAAGCGGGTTGGCAATGCTGCTGCCCAACCTCCGGATCTTTCCCTTCCCTTTTCTTACAACACCCGCGAGACGAGTAGGGGTGGTTCTATTCTTGGACCGGAAACCACACAGCACAGGCATATAGCTTCCTCAATCTGACCACGACTAGGTTGACTAGGTGTAGACGGTACTACTAGGTGAAGGGCTGATTCAGTTGATTTACTTGAGTCCCTAATTATATTTCGTATGGACTTTATTCTAATTCAATTTTTTTTCAGTTCGCGTTGTCTAAGCATCACTCTATGATGGGAAATAAGAGGATAAAAGTTCTTTACACGGCGCCTAAGAAAGGGAAAGTGACGAAAGCCGGTGCAAAGGTAAGACGACCTTAAAAATAGTTGTTGGTTAGTTTTTTTGGTCGGCCACAGGTCCATATTCCGTATATTCGATAGTTTTTATCTAAAAAAGCTACTTATAATAGAGTATTCGATAGCTCAGAACGAGGCGATAATATCGAACGAGAGCAATACTATCAATATAACGATAGTATTGATGCTAATACATAGAAAACTATTGATAGTTTGAACTTCCTATACCTAGTATCGATCGTTTTAGCCTATCGATAGTCTGTCAATTTTCCTTAGTACCTATTAGGTATGTTTTAACTGTAATGACAGAATTATAACCGTAATGTAATTAAAAGAGGACCATTAGAGGCCGTTATATATATTTTTTATAAATTTATATTCTTACCGACCTTTGCTAGTGCTACTGTTTTAAAAGAAAATTGTCCTTATTGTTGAAACTATTAACCATTAAACCTGAGTAATGTAAGCAATAGTATCGCTAATTAGCAGAATATCAATAGTCTAAATTAATCGATAGTATTGATAGTTTATCCTTTGCGAGCGATAATACTATCGATAGTATTGGACTCATTCGATATTATCGCCTTATCTTAGCTATCGATAGTGCTAAACAACAACAACTTAAATCGAGTATTCTTTTCAGAGTAAATCAGCTAAACTAATAGCCTTACAGAAATCAGGTAGATTAGTGGGCAGCATACCATTAGCAAAGAAGAGGAGTCAACGCCGCTTGAAAATGAAGAGAGCTCAGGCCAAGTTAGCCGAGGAAAAGAATTAAACTTGTCTATAGTACTAATATTATATTATACGAAGTATTTTTTTATTTTGAGTTTTATTTCTTTTTCTTAAGTACCGTATGGTTCGGGGTTCCAATCATTTGGCCTATTGTCACCGACGCTAGTGTAGAATTTGACCACGTATAATCTTTCAACCTTTAAAGGCAAAACCTTTTCGTGTTTTTAAGGCCACCGGTGCCCCCTTTTATGTGCGCACAAAACTACACGATGATTTGAAACTGCAGTGTAAATAGCAGTTTATGAAACGTACGTCGAGACGATACTTTGAATCTGCTGTCCGCCATCCTTAACCCTCTGTTAGTGTCAGCCGTTTCCCTCTCGTATCTCCAAGATCCGCCATCCGAGGCACGCCCTCAGCTACCCCGACAAATATCACCGTCAGGTGTCAACGATGCAAAGGCGCAGGGCGCAGACCCTGGAGGGGAACAGAAATGACCTGACCAAGATAGTTTTGGGTCATACCGGGCGCATAATGGCTAGTTATTAGTACTGTAGTGCGATAGGCTGTAGCGGACTAAGCCAGGTCAGTCTCCATTTAGTTTTGCCGCCCCGTGCAGGCTTTCGACAGTCCGCCACTGTCTGTGCTTGTGGGGCACGATTTGTGTCTTCTAGAAGAGTCTGGCGCTTAAGGTACAAATGAAACTCAAATCTTTATCTTAACCATATATTAATTCAGGCTATAGAGCTGGCGTTAGACGCGATACGGGGCCACAGATCCGCGCACTCCTTAGCCACGGGGCCGGTGATGGCAGAGCCTTTCATTTCTCCCTTGTTGTTCACTATGACGCCCGCGTTGTCTTCGAAGTATATAAACACCCCGTCCCGCCTCCTGAACGGTTTTCGTTGTCTGATAACCACTGCAGGCATTACCTGAAAAAAGAAAAGCAATTTTTAGTATTTCTTGAATTCTTGATTGCCTCAATCCTCAATCCAAACCTTGATTGATTCATAATAAACATTAGATAATTTCTATGGTTTTAAAAAATAGTATAAGATCAGTATAAAGTGCAAATTATGCTTAGATTTTGAAAATAACAAAAAAACACTTGACAAGCATGCAATTTTATTTCATTTATTGTTTCATTCAATCAAACCAATTTTTTTCAACAATAGCAGGTTTTTGGTCAGTACTTGGGTAAATCTACATTGAAAGAAAAGCAACAAGATCGTTATGGCTTGTATATAATATAAGTGCAGTAACTAATTTGTGTTAAATAAACACGAATTGTTTAATTTTTGTTTATCATAATTATTGTTGATGATCAACCTGGTGCTGGTTCCCTCAAAATTCACGATGTTTTCTTCACCGTTTTTAGAAAGTGACTATTACTAAAGCACACACAAATCCGAATATTCAGAGCTATGTGCCTACAGGGTCGAAACCCAGGCAAGCACTTCTGACTTTTACAACTACTAACCTACAAGGAGGCCTATGTTCAGCAGTGGACATTTTATGGCTGTAATGATGATGATGAGGATGAACCTACAACCTTAGACTTACGATCAGACTGATAGACCGGATTTCTAGCGAGACCTAAAGGCCTCCAGCTAAAGCAATTAAACTAAACCTAAAGCAACAGCAGCTAAGGGCTCCTAATGAGACTCGGGCCTCGGCTTAGGGCCTTGCTTGGGGATATGCTAGGGACTAGCTTTATGTGATTATGATTATTTAGGGACATGTTTATGGCTACAGGCTCAGCCCGGGCTGGCATAAGCAAGGGTCTAACCACTAGGCTATAATTGGTTTGGTTGACTTTTATATTACAATTGATGGCTATAAAGAATATTGTTGCTTCTCTTTAGGACCTTAGGAAGTGGTTAAAAAAGTTAAATATTATTAATATTGCAAAGGAATCACTCAGTCAGCCAAGGCATATCAACAAACTGCATTCACAGTTCAGATTATAAATATTAGCGAAACCCTATGGCATATCATCATAGTGATCCCATTTCATATAATCTAACAGTTTATTTCTTAATAAAAACTGTAGATATAAAAATTATGGTCAATTCGGATGCAAAAAGATTTTAAGTAAAGTTACCAAACAAACATACAAGATTATTTCATGCTTCAATTATTTAATTAAGAGACATAATAGTCGCAGCAAGGAAGATGAAATTACGAGATTGACTGGCCACATGATAAGATGTAAAACAGAGAAGTGGACAAAACACAACGGAATGGTTTCCACGAGATGGGAAGATGGCTTCCCACCAGAATAAAGAAGAGCAGCGCAAGACAAGAGACAGGTGGAAGTCGTTAGAAGCCTGTGTCAAAGAACGACAACCTAACCGGGAACTGGAAGTAAATAACTGGTCAGTAAATAAAGGCTATTTGTATTGTATATTATTTTATAATATTAGAGGGTAGAGATTTTTTACAAGCTGCAGAAAGCTGTTTAGAAGTCTCTTAATAGATGGCAGCACTTATTATAGAACTAAAGCAAGTAATTGCAATATGAGTGCCATCAATCATCATTTGACCAGAGTAGGATTGGAAATCATCAGGAAATTAAGTTCATTAAAATTTATCCAATAATGATACAGTGGACAACAGGAAGTTGTCTCATTTCTTGATCTTTAATAATCTTGATGTTAGTTTGGTTTAACAAAAAATTTGTACCAAGAAAGTTTACGACAATGTTTGCATAAAACTACACGAAAACACACACTAATATCAATATCATACCTTTTTTCTGAGTTCAGGTTTACCCTTCTTGACAGTGGCGACAATCATGTCTCCTGATCCAGCAGCGGGAAGCCTGTTCAGGCGACCCTTGATACCTTGCACGGCAATCACATACAGGTTCTTTGCTCCTGAAAGTACGAAGAGAAGTTTGTATTAAAGAACGTAGACTTATATTTTCCGTTAACTTTCTAATTTCAAAACCATATCAAATGTGAATTATTGTTTTTTTGTGAATTTTTTACATGTTATAGCTCATGATAGCTTATTAAATATAATTATTTAATAAGAAAATTTGAAAAAAAAAAAAACTGATACGGATGGGATCGGTCGATACGGTACGTCGAAGATCGTGGGTTCGAATCCCATTTGTATCAGCTGTTTTTTTAATAAGAAAATTTGAAAAAAAAAACAACTGATACGGATGGGATCGGTCGATACGGTACGTCGAAGATCGTGGGTTCGAATCCCATTTGTATCAGCTGTTTTTTCAAATTTTCTTATTAAATAATTATATGTGAATTATTGTGTTAAGCATCATCATCTACCTAGACTTATTACTTCCAAACGTTGTTGGAGCAGCTTCTAATCTAATATCTCGACCTTTGGTGAATTATGGAATCACAGACCGTAAACTATTATAACATAGAAAGTATTTAGTTTTATTTATTTTTAAATGTGTCTCAAAGCTGATTTACGATAAGTCAGTTACTGACTTCAAATTTAAGACAAGTTAACGCTGATCTGGTACTGGCATCATTTAAGCAAGGTGCGGGTAACCTTTGCGAAATTTGTTGGTCTTTGATAACAATTTGCAAGTCGCAGATAACAGAATTAGGTATCACATTTGGTGAACCACAAATACTTTTAAAAAGTTTTTTTAACACATATCATTACGAAGTTTATCGCAGGCCAGAATAAATTCCAGTGCTACCAAACAAGTACAAGTGTATGTGCACATGATACCAGTACCAGGTTGGTACTGATTTATCTTAAATTTAAGGTCAAGCACTGCCTCAATGTAAATTAGCCACAGGACTTAGCATCTTGAACTGAAAGAAAATAAAGTTGAGAATAATATTACAAGAAATGTTGGCATTCTGTAAACATTAAAAGTAACATGTTTGCAAATCAATTTCATGTTTTCGCTTGAACTTGGTAAGTCACATGTCTTAGTAGTGGGATACTCGCGCCAATTTCATGGTAATTCATTTACTAAATAACTGCAGAGAAAGTTAGAAACAAACAATAACAGGCAAGGAATGTTTTAGCTACTAGTGAGGGAAAAATAGTTATCTACTCATTTGATATGTTTTATTCTGAACCACTTCAGACACAGCCAAGGAAGAAATCATTATAAATCAACACACAGTGTGCGTCCATTAATATCATCATCAGTGTTCAGGGCACGTTTGACGTTTTAGGTTATGTTACATTTGTAAAATTGGAATCTGACCTGTGTTGTCTGCGCAGTTGATCACAGCACCCACCGGGAGACCCAGTGAGATGCGGAACTTCGCTCCCGCGGAACCACCACGTCCTTAAAACAAAAAAACCACACTTCATACATTTTTCATCACAACACTGCTACTCACAAAATGCCAAGTGAATGTCGAAAATATACATCGCTTTCAAACAATAACTAAACAATAATCGATTCGCACATTCATTTTACTGGATTTTGACACAAAATTACATGATCAAAATAGATTTTAGATAATATCACGAACCTCTTTTAGACATTTTGTTGTGTCAATTTTTTGAGAGGAAATTGAAAGAGCGTGAATTTAGCAGCACATGACAAGTAATATTTTTTCAGAAAAGCTTTCGTTTAGAAACCAAAAGCTAAGACTACTATGAAGTTAGGAAAGTATCTTCTAAATATCGTTAAAAAATTATTTATTATCTCGTAGAAATGTAAAACAAATTATAGAATAATGTATTTGTAATAATTCATAATCAATATTGTTAAATTTTTCATCATTTTCTTTATTTTTATTATTTACCAATATAATTTCTGAACGTAACAGTACGTTCCTTTTCACCGCGAATAATTTTAGTTAATCTTAGGAAGAATGCAACAACAAAACACAATAGTTTCTAAATGAAAACTTATTTTTCATCTGAACTACAAATTAATTAATTCATTAATTATTTAGATTAATTTATTACGTTAATTATTTCAATCCTTGTAATTCATTACAGGAAGTGAGGAAGCATTGTTATTTCATGTAAATGAAACGTTATCAAAAACTGTTTGTCATCTGATTTTCATTCGTTTCGTTGCGGCTTGTCATTGTCATTGCGAGAATTTATAATTTTTTTGTTAGAAAAAGTATTTTGTTACCTGATAAATTACCGATTAGTATCAAAATGGCATTCATGGGAGATATGATGAATCCCGCGCCATTCTGGCAGAACGGTCCCGCTCCGGGAGCTTTCTACAACTTCCCTGGAAACTCGTCAGGTTTTGGGCCTAGCAGTCATCCTGTACAGGAATTTAAAGCTCAGTAAGTAATTTATCCAAATAATGAATATGTGTTACTTTCTGTTTCATGTACATAATATACTTGTAACTCTGTAACAGTGACTTGCATTGTTGTTTAGTTGGTAATTTACCAATTTGAAGTAAAGTAATAACCTATATTTTTTTGTGTTTAGTTTACGTACTTACTTACTCCGTTGGCTCAGCGACTGAAAGTGTGTCTTGGCCTCCGATACGAGATTCCTCCATTCCTTGCGATCCTTCACGGTTTCTCGCCAATTACTGGCTTGAAGTTCACGGAGGTCGCCTTCAACTGCATCACTCTAGCGATATTTAGGACAACCAACCGGCCGTCTACCCGCTGGTCGACCCAGATGGGCTCTCTTTACACCGCGATCTTCTCCCATTCTTTCAACGTGGCCCAGCCACCGCAGTCTGTGCGATTTCAGTTATTTTTATTAAAAAAAATATAAATATGGAAAGTTTGATTTGGAACCTGATTAGCTTGGCACCGTTTTTGATATAATTCCATGACTAAAATGACTATACTTATCCCTGACTGCAAATGCTTGTACCTACCAACAATGTATCAGTCATAAGATAAAAAAAAAAAGATTTTTATTTATTTATGTACACACACAGAAACAACAGATTACAAACACATAATAGGTATTAATGTACAAAGGCACTGCTTATTTCTTTAAGAAATTTCTTCCAGCAGACCTGCGAGATGATCTTATTCTTAGGTCTTTATGTGTAGGTAGCTTTTGTATTTTCAAGTATTTTTCAAAGGATTTCTGTCTATTACATACTGTTTCGATGTTGTGGTGGCGCATTGGTTACGGATCCGCTTTTCAAGTGTGTGGGTGTGGGTTTGAACATGGCATGTACAAATGTGACTTTTTCAATGTCATGTGTACTTTCTTATTTAATCTAAGACACCACTGACTAACCGTGAAGGAAAACATTGTGAGGAAACCTGGATTTAATAGTCTGAAATCACCAAACATGCAGTGAGCTAGCATGGTGATTAATGCTCAATCCTTCTCTGTTTTGAAAAGAGGCCTTTGCTCTACATTGGGATAGTTACAGACTGATTTATTTATTTACTTACTGTTTATTTCAAATATTCTTTTCTAGCTCGTCAACCCCGATTACAACCACCACCACAGTTATCGGAGTCAAGTTCGATAAGGGCTGTGTGATTGCAGCCGATACTCTCGGTTCTTACGGCACACTAGCCAGGTTCCGTGACTGCCCCCGTGTTATGAAAGTCAACGATCTGATCCTTATGGGCAACGGTGGGGATTATGCTGACTACCAGTACTTGAAGGACATTATTGAACAGAAAATGTAAGTAGAAAGATTGTTAAATAGTCTCTTTGAGGTTGATGAGTTTTCTCAGATAGGCCTCTCTGCTAATGGAATTTGGAATATAATATTTCTAGACTTGGAAGGAAAAAGTATAGTCGACCATATAATTGCTTTACCGCTTTTGACAAAAAGCTCCATCAAAATTAAATGTCGCTAAGACTCACTGTTCAAATGACAACGTTATCTGTCACCTGGTATTGTAAGCAAAAATAGACTTTGTTGTTTTGAGATATGCAAACAACATTAACTCTAAGGGTGGTAAAATGGTCGACTATACATAAGTCACATTGACTTTCGAATGACTTAAGAACATTTGGCCGCTGTGTCTAGACTTTATTTTACTATATTCAGTCACAGCGGTTAATCTCAACATAGGACGGTCATCTCTGCCGCATAAATTATAGTGCACAGGTGTGTGTACAAAACTGCAAACACAGATGCACTGTCTTTTCTCTCTATCTCGATAGGACGGCAAATCAACACAACTGGAGAGAGACAGGCAGAACCGACTGACTGATAATTATTTTATAATATGCACATAATTTACCAGTCAGAGGTGTGAGCCTTGGGTTCGAACCCGAGACATTTTACTTGCCATTCATGACATACAGACAGTTTACTACATTAAATAGTAATATTACAGGATTTTTGCCCTGCAATATTTCGTAATTAATTTATTACAGTATTCCTCATTTAAATATTTCTATTCTTATTTTCACAGCATTGATGAGCAATGTATAGGCGATGGTCTGCTCCTGAAGCCACGGTCTCTTCACTGTTGGCTGACCCGAGTGTTGTACAACAAACGAAGCAAGATGGATCCCTTGTGGAGCAACTATGTTGTAGCCGGTATGCAGGTAAGAACAATGTATAGGCAATAGTTACAGTAATGTATAGGCGATAGCAGAGTAATGTATAGGCAATAGTAAGAGTAATGTTTAGGCGATAGTAAGAGTAATGTATAGGCGGTAGTAACAGTAATGTATAGGCGGTAGTAACAGTAATGTATAGGCGGTAGTAACAGTAATGTATAGGCGATAGTAAGAGTAATGTACAGGCGATAGTAAGAGTAATGTACAGGTGATTGTAAGAGTAATGTATAGGCGATAGTAAGAATAATGTATAGGCGATAGCTAGAGTAATGTATAGGCAATAGTTACAGTAATGTATATCCCATAGCTAGAGTAATGTATAGGCAATAGTAAGAGTAATGTATAGGTGATAGTAAGAGTAATGTATAGGTAATAGTAAAGTAATGTATAGGCGTTAGTAATAGTAATGTACAGGCGATAGTAAGAGTAATGTATAGGCGATAATATTAGTAATTTAAAGGCGATTGTAAAAGTATTATGATAATAGATCTCCTGCGGTGTTATTTTAATGTAATTTTTTACATTTATTTTCCCTCAAATTTCTAAAACTTTCTTTCCATAATTCTGCAGGACGGCGAACCCTTCCTTGGCGCAGTAGATAAGCTCGGAACAGCGTATGAAGACGCAGCCATCGCGACTGGCCTCGGAGCCTACATGGCGACGCCGCTTGTGCGCGAAGCTGTCGACAACGTTAATTTGGACGAAACACGTGCTAAGTAAGCTTTTTTTTTAATTACTGCCGCACCAATTGACTCCATGCTGCCTGATGGAATTCAGTCAGTGGAGTCCCATAGTGATGGCCATCATCCCAGCAGCCAGCGTAGCAATGTGGCATGATGATCACCTTGAAGGCTTGAGAAAAGCTTTTTTACGCCCCGCTTAAAGAACCTATGACCTTTGACTTGGCGGTCGAACCACTAGGCTATCATTGCGCGTGTTTCAATGAAAGTTAGTTTCGCTTATATAGAGTATCATGGGTGCAAATCGGCCATCACTTTATTATTTTTCCTTCCAGGGCTCTCGTGCGCAAATGCATGGAGGTGTTATTCTACCGCGACGCACGCGCATTCCAACGGTATCAGCTTGGCGTGGTCACCGCCGCGGGAGTTCGAGTTGAAGACATTGCGGAACTGAAGCACGACTGGTCGCTTGCGCATATGATCCATATGAAGTAGATTGTAATTGGCGGGGAAATTAAATGATTTTGTCTTTTTTTTTTATTGTGTGTTTAATTTCGTACATTATTTTTTTATTCATGTTTTTAACATGTTTATGCAAATGTTTTACCCGACAGCCCGGGCAAAACATCAGTATCGATAGTATTAAGCTTAAATGCTATGATATTAAACTGTCGACTCTATTTCTGCCTTTGACGAGTTTACCAGCGATCTATCGACACAACATCGGTTATCTAAAAATATCGATAGTACCGATACTATCGATAATAAACTCAACTGGAACGAAATTGTGTTGAAATAGCGTACCTAGCGACTGTCAAGGCTTGATACTATTGCATCCTACTAGCACTTACGCAAGTGATACTATCGATATTCCCTACTATTCCTGGGCTATCGATAGTGGCCCATCAAGCGGCAGAACTAGTACTAGAATTCTTTGATTTTGATTCGAGGACATTCCTTGTGTATTGATAAGCGCGGTTATCTGCAAATTTTTCGAAAATTATTAAGTTCGCGCTATAAACATTTTGTTTTAGGTATACAAATTGTAGTATTCAACTATTTTGTTATAAGAAACAGGCCTATCTAAATAATAAATATTATATCTTATGTAGGTACCTAATTATGTTTTTTACATATTTGCACACGTTTTCCTTATTAAATAATTTCATTTAGTAAATAATGTTTTTATTTATTAGTCTAAGGTTTTTCCAAGTTCTCGGTAAAGGGTCAAGATGTCAAACAATATCTGTAGATTCGCTACTCTGCTCGGCCGGGGTCAACACCCCCTGATTACGAAACAGAGATGCATTTGACAGTTCCTTAAAAAAATATCTGATAAAAAAAGTTTTTGTAATGGAGTTGTTATCCCTCGAGCTAAGTATTCCGGGTTCGATCCATGGAATAAAATTATAAAAAATAATAGGTAATGATTTTAGAAACATCAACGCTGAATCCCTATTAAATGATACCCACCATAATTCATGGTGCCTATACTACCTACTGTCTGAATAAAAAAATATCAGCCTCACTTGTATGATATTGGAGGCCAGCATACACAGCCTATATCAGTCCACTTCTGGACATAGGCCTCTTCTCAAACGCATCACTAATTTTGTCTCATAAGAAGGTTAATATTTTTACCAAATTTTATTTCATAACTTTGTCGGATTAGCAAGCTGAAGTGGCAGTGGGCCGGCCATATAAGCCGCAGAATAGATTACCGGTGGAGTAAGCTAGTTCTTGAGTGGAGATCATGGATCGGCAAAGGTAGTGTAGGACGCCAGGCTAGGTGGAGTGACGATCTTCGCAAGGTGGCTGGCAGGAACTTGATGAGAGTAGCCAAAAATCGTGCTCAATGGCGTGCAATGGGAGAGACCTATGTCCAGCAGTGGACTGCTATAGGTTGATGATGATGATGATGAACTTTGTCGGCATTATAATTAGTTACGTATATTTGTGCCGAATTGCAGCTTCCTAACATTGGTAGTCTGCGAGCAAAAATGCTGTGACAGGACGGACAGACTGACATGAGGAAAATATAAGGGTTCCTAGTTATCCTGGTTCTACTTATTTTGGTTTTATTGTTATTAGTTTATTTTACCCTATGTTTCTTCTTAAATTATTGTAAGCTCAAAATGGGCTGATTGATGTAACACTATCATAAGTATAAATAACATCTGTACCTTACTCAATCAAAGGCAATAAAGTTTACTTTTACTTTTTTTTACTAGTTTTACTACGGATCCCTAAAAATGGTGTAGATATTACATTGACCTACCAACAGAGGCGGAAAGTCAATATTATTATACCTAGGTACTTCTCTAAATACCTATAGGTATTTACATTGTTAGTATTTGATGAGTTAGTACCTAGTTTACCTTCAGTTTTGTAGGTATAATCATATTTGTTCACTTCACACAACACCTTGTAGTGTGGCAAAAACAGCCAGGGCCGAATGGAAAGCCCATAGAAATACAATATCTTTGGGAAAGCCTATGAGTTAGATGCAGTGTGCCTGATATTATTATTTATTATAAAATATCTTCCATCTTAACGGAGATTAGCCAAATACGCTGGAGATATTAATAATGCACAAGTATGTGCGCAAACACAGGTGCACTCTCTATTCGATAACTCTCATAGTCCGATGAGACGACAATCCGACACGACCGGAGAGAGATCAGGCGCAGGGCTAACAGCTTAACGTGCTATCTGAGGCACGGAGTAAGAGATAATTAATTTATAAATACGCACATAACTTACGAAAAGTCAGAGGTGCGCGCCTTAGGTTCGAACCTGAGACCTCCGACTTCCCAGTCAACGGTCATACCACTAGTCTATCACGACTTCAATAATAACTTAGGTATCTACCTACCTACGTTTTAGGTAGATACCTAAAACGTAGGTAACTGAATTGATGATATGTACAGTATTATCTTATCATATTAGATGTTCTCTCAAAAGATTTGTTGCAGTTTTATCAGATATATTTTCTGTATTAACTACCTATTTGTTTCTAATACGGCCCTGAACTGTAAGCGTCGAACATTTTATATAAGCAAGTGGTTCGTATCTGTTTTAGCATTCCATCATTGTTTAAACTAGTGAAAACAATATAATTAAAAATGAAATTATTATATTTCTTTGTGACTTTGGTAGTAGTTGTTGCAGTGAGTGAAGGCAGAGGTAGGTCACAATCTTAATTACCTCATCATCATTAGCTTGTATTAGTCCACTGCTGGACATAGACTTATCCCAATGCGCGCCACTATTGTGCGCTCATTGGAGGTTTTTGCTCATCGCCACGCTGGGCAAGCGGGTTGGCGATCGCAGTAGCAGATGATTGCTGTTACACAAAAGGATGCTGCTGCCAATCCTCCGGATCCCTTTGTCGCTTCTTACGACACCCGTGGGACGAGTAGGGGACTTAATTACCTACCTAATTATATTTTCAAACCGTATTGTATGGTTGTTGATGCAATCTAGTGTCAGAGTTTATCCGCTTAAACGTTTCCAAATCATAAATAAACATTAATTTTTTTTTATAGACTCACGCCTGTATTCCCTAGAGGGGGTAGGCAGAGGTGTTCAGGTCCACGTTTCGCCTGCTATGTTATAAGTCCCATGTATTAGGGGGCGAGCCTATTGCCATTAACCGGGCACGATCCAGACTCTGTGCTGCTACTGAAAATTTCCTAATGAAAAACCCAATAACACTATGCCCGACCTGGGGATCGAACCCAGGACGTCGTGCTCCGCAGACCAACGAGGCAGTCTAAAAATTGTTTTGTAAAAAAATATGCTTTTATCCGCAATTAAAAAAAAAAACTTTAGTGCTCATGGGTGTATTTGTCTGTGATTGATTGATAAAAAACATTTATTTTATTGTTTTAGATCCAAAATGTCTGCAGCCAACAGATCCTGGCATCTGTTATGGATACGTGCCCATGTAAGTGAATTATTAAACAGACACAGAAACAAAATACATTTTTAAATATACATACATAAAAAATAAAAAACTGTGAATATTATTATTAGAGGCTGAAACCTTTGAAAATAGTAAAAAGTGAAAAAAGATATCTAATACTATTAGATATCTTTTTTCACTTTTTACTATTTTGAAAAAACCCATTGGAAAAGGAAGAGAATATAACAAAAATTCAAGGAAAAATAATTTACGGGCGATCTGAAGTCGGGAAGTGAGGGTTTAGGGTAAATAAATATACCTACTTAAGTATTTTTTTTTACGTAAAACGGTTTTGTATTCAAAACTAAATCTGTGTGTGTACCAAATATCTGATCAATCTGTCAACCTTTGATTATTTATGAAATAGGTAATCAAAACTGTCAACAGGAAGGGGGTGAAATATCGATTACTAAATTTGAACCAAATAATAGACAGGTCAAGCTAAATAAAATCGTTGAAAAACGGTTAGCTCGATTTCCGGCTGTATGGCAAAGTTGTAGGTAATAAAAACAACTTAGGTACTACAACTTTTTTCACATACCTAGGTACTTAATCGCAAAATTTACGTGAATAGTTTCAATAATCAAGTTTTTGGATTTTTTATTTGTATCTACCTTAAAAAAAACCCGTGTTTTGGTGAAATCTTATCTTTTTATGTCACAAATACATATTATATTTAACCAACTTCAAAAAAGAAGGAAATTCTCAATTCGTTTGTATTTTTTTTAAAATTTAATATTTATTTATATTTAGTTTACGGGTGGAAAAACAACAGCTATTCATAGGTACTATTACAGTGGAATAAGATACATGGAGCCAATTACAGGTTTTCACGGCTAGCAACACTTTATAAAAAAAAAAGATGTCTTATGGATCACAACATAGCACAGTGATTATTATTATCCAATGCCGTAACCTCAAAAACATAACAAACAAACAAGATAAAATTTACATCAAACATGACCCAATAAAAGTTATTTATTCTTAAAAACTATGGATTTTTTGTGAATTTTTACATGTTATAGCACATGATAGCTTATTAAATATAGTTATTTAATAAGAAAATTTGAAAAAACAACTCCCATCCGTATCAGTTGTTTTTTCAAATTTTCTTATTAAATAACTATGGATTCTTAAAAAAGTGAACGTTTAGCTTCTTGCGTAGGTACTCTTGAGCCATTATGTAAATACAAAAGTTGCAGATCTTTTTATTACCTACAATTTTGCTTTCCATAGGACTTCTAGTCCCTATGGCCCCATTTTAAGCCCCACGATCAAGTCATTTTTGTGTTTGTAATTTTTTTTTTTCAAATGAGAATTTTCTTCTCTTCATTCAGGTTCACTTTCAACTCTGAGAAAGGACAATGTGAGCAGTTTGTCTATGGAGGTTGCATGGGAAATGACAACCGTTTTGACAGTTTGGAAGACTGTCAAGCAGTATGCTGACATTATCAAGCTTAGGTATACCCTTAGAGTATATAAGAAAATATAGAGCATCCCTATAGAAGTATGAACTGTGATCACGGGTATGAACAACGCGGCCGCGACACGAGCTCCGTTTGCGATCATACCTCGATCAACTGCGGTTCAACTAGGCTTCACGAGCGAAAAAGTTAAATTTTAGCTTATATCATGCTTCATGCATGCATGCATGCATGCATTCATGCATCATGTTAACTGCTGAGTTAAATTATGAAAAACGTGTAGAAAACATAATTTGAAAAAATGTCATTTTAACATTTCTATGGTGAGACCTGCTTTCGCTTCGCACAAGGCAATGTGGTTGACGTTATCACTCTATTATTTTCTTGAATACTCTATGGGTATACCTATAGAAACCAGAGTGGCTGCGGATGCTGATATCAACAAAAATAAAATCCTAGTGTAAAATAACTAATAAATGTGACGTATTATTTTCAATAAAACACAATACTTAATACTCGGAATTATATATTTTTTTCTAACAAAATATACTTACCTACTTTTAGTTATTATGATTATATTGATACGGCTTGTTATTTGGAGTGAAAGTTGTTCAAAATGATGAGTTTAATGACTCCATTTCAGGTTACGCGTGTTTTAAAAATAAGCCTGTAGACCTAGGTAATTACATTGTTACCTATTGTTGATAAGGTAGTAGTTCACCTTTAGTTTTGTATTTTAAATATATTTTTGTTCACAGAATATCTTGTTGTATGTGTTGCAAAAACTGCCAGGACCGAATGGAGCGCCTAGGTTATGATGACTGTTATAAGTTAAATGCATATAGTCATCATCAGCGTATAGTAAATCAGCGTCAAGTACCTTCCAGTACTTGACATTAAGCTGATCTGGAGACCTATTTGGTGCAGCCGTGGGACACAAACCTCATGATTTATTTTTCTTTTATTTTATGTTTTTTATTTTTATTTTTTTATTTCTCTTATTTTGTTTGTTAGTTTTATTATTGTTTGTTTGTGTTTTTCATGTGCTGTGTCAAATAAATTTTATTCATTTCATTTAATTTCATCATCATGTCAGTCATAAGACGTCCACTGCTGAACATAGGCCTCCCCCAATGACTTCCAGATTGGCCGGTTGGAAGCAACCTTTCAAGCAGCTTCCTGCGACCTTTATTACGTCGTCTGTCCACCTTGTGTGTCAATCACTTTCAATCTAAAGAGGTTTAGGTACATGGCTAAAGTAGAATTTTAAGAAATTAAATTTTAAAAATCATAACTTCTAAACTACTGATTTTCGCGGAACATAATATGTTGCGTTTAGATTAATCATTGGGATGTCCTTGATGTAAAAAAAAATTTTCGACCTCTATAAATAGGCCACTCTGTATAAATGGTTCATCTTTATGTTCTCAACGTGCTGTCACATAATCTGACGATTATTTAGAGGGATTCGCCTAATCTGACAAAAACATTTTTTTAGTTTTTTTAAATCAATGAATTTAAATAATTAAAAAGCTCAGGAAATAGCATGCAAATAATTAAGTGTACCTACTAAGTTTTTTAAGTAGAATACCTACTTGTATTTAAAAGAAAATAATAAAAATAACCTGCTTCTCTTCTTATCGTATTGGTTGATGAACAACCTGGTGTCAAAATTTAAGCCGCCCGTAGGCCTCTGACATGGCTTTACACACCATTGAAAAATATCTCAGGTGTGCTGGTTTCATCCCGATGTTTTCTCTCACCGTTTTAGCAACTGATAATTAATTTATAATACGCACATAACTTACGAAAAGGTAGAGGTGCTCGCCTTGGGATCGAACTCGAGACCTCTGACTTGTCAGTCGACGGTCATACCACTAGGCTATCAGTGCAGTCAATAAAAATGCTCAAAAATAGTATATTACACACCTAGGGAAGTAAAGTAAGAACTGTCTCAGATCCTCGACCCTTCTCTGTATGAGAAGAGACCTTTGCCCTACAGTGGGACAATTACAGGCTGATATTTATTTAATTGATAATGCGTCCCTGAATTAGAAGCGTCGGACATTTTACCTATATAATGTGCTTCTAAATTATCTGCCACGGTTGCTATGGGAGAAAGTATTGGGTATATAGATTACAATAGTGAAGAAATTTCGTACCCCAGAACAGTAAAAAAAAAATGGAGCATGTAGCAGAACCTACGCAATAAAACACAGAAAACAAAGAAAAAAAAATACGACGTTAGATAAAAAATTACTTCACTAACACTACATAGTATAAAACAAAGTCGCTTCCCGCGTCTGTCTGTCCTGTATGCTTAGATCTTTAAAACTACGCAACGGATTTTGATGCGGTTTTTTTTAAATAGATAGAGTGATTCAAGAGGAAGGTTTATATGTATAATACATGCAATTAGCGTAACCGTGCGAAGCCGGGGCGGGTCGCTAGTAATTTAATAAAAAATGCTCAAAAATAGTTTAATAATGCGTCCCTGAATTAGAAGCGTCGGACCTTTTACCTATATAAGCAAGCGGTTCGTTTCAGTCTTAGCATTAGTACACAATTGACGATACTAGTGAAAACAATTCAATAAAAATGAAATTATTATATTTTTTTGTAGCTTTGGTAGTAGTTGTTGCAGTGAGTGAAGGCCAAGGTGAGTAGGTCACAATCTTAATTACTTCATCACCATCATCAGCTTGTCCACTTGAACATAGACCTTTTTTTTTGTGGCCGGGGGGAGCAAAAATGCCTTCTGCGGTAGGTAACTATACGCCTATACAAGATATCTGCCTGCCTCATCTGCCTAGCCTTTTCCCAACTATGTTGGGGTCGGCTTACCGGATGCAGCTGAATACCAGTGTTTTACATGGAACGACTGCCTATCCGACCTCCACAACCCAGATACTGGGTTACACGATACCCCTTGGTAAGACTGGTTGTCAGACTTTCGGGCTTCTGACTTACCCGTAACGATTGTCAAAGATCTACAATTGACAGCCGGGGCCAACAGCTTAACATACTATCCGAGGCACGGAGAGTGATAATTAATTTATAAAACGCACATAACTTACGAAAAGTCATAGGTGCGCTTTGGGTTCGAACCCGAGACCTCTGACTTGCAAGTCAACGGTCACCACCACTAGGCTATCACGACTCTCTTACCTAAATACAATATAATTCCTACCTAATTAAAATGTGATTTTATTGTGTTTTCATAATTTTTAAATTGTTACGAATTCATAAATTGTAATTATTTCAATTACATAATTTATCTTCAGTAATAGCCTAGTAGTTCAACCGTTGATTGGCAAGCCAGAGGTCTCAGGTTCGAACCCAAGGCACGCACCTCTGACTGTCCGTATGTTACGTGCGTATCATAAATTAATAATCACCAGCTCCGTGCCTCGGAAAGCACGTAAAGCTGTTGGCCCTGCGCCTGATCTCTCTCCGATCGTGTCGGAAGGCCGTCCCATCGGACTATGAGAGTGAGGGAATAGAGAGTGCACCTGTGTTTGCGCACACACTGGTGCACTATAATATCTCCTGCGTAGTTGGCTAGTCTCCGTTGAGATTGGCCGCTGTGACCGAAATTTGGTCAGGAGGATATATTATTATTATAACATGTACTGTATTATTTTTTTAACGGCGACCTCTAATTTGGATCCTTGAGAGGTACTAAGGAAAGCTTTAGAACTTGAGTAACAACTATAGGTAAGGGAAATTGTCGGGATATTTTGTACTTTGTCGGGAGTCGTGTGAAATGTCGGGAGAATCTAGACGAATTCCGACCGTCTGGCAACCCCCCCACCAAGTACGCTACGCCACTGTTTCTTAGTATGACTCCTCCGTGTCTCATCAGAGCAAATACATAAATGATTGATTGATTGATAAAAAGGTTGTCTATTGTTTTAGAGCCAAGATGTATGAAGCCAACAGAACCTGGTGAATGTTCTGGATATTTTCCTATGTAAGTGAATTACTAAATAACTGAAAAACTGTGAATAGCTGAGCTGTATTATTAGAACAGGGGGCTTAGCCAAGTTGACTATCTACAATCGCTAACGCTATAGAAAACGAAAGAATTGTATAGGATGACATTATCTTTATCGTTATGTCATGTGACATATCGATCGAAGGTAATGTCATCCTATACATTTCTTTCGTTTTCTATTCTTTAGCGATTGTAGATAGTCAACTTGGCTAACCCCCCAGGGCTGGACCCCCTAATTGATTGACTGATTTGAACCCCCTGACTGATTTGAAAATAGTAAAAAGGGAAAAAAAAATAGTAGGATGAATGAATTAAACCCCCAATGGGTTTAATTCATTAACGCATTAACGAAGGCATTAACTATTCACTCCCTCTCTCTAAACACGGAAGAGTAACCTAAAGGTTGCCTCCGACTGCGTTTGTGAACAGAATATAAAGTAAAGATCTATCTAAAACCAACTTGTTTCTATCTTGTTAGTCGGGATTTTTGTTTTTTAATATATTTTTTTTGATATGACTATTTTCTTCTCTTCATTCATTCAGGTACTCTTTCGACTCTAAGAAAGGACAATGTATCAAGTTTCTCTATGGAGGTTGTACGGGAAACGACAACCGTTTTGAAACTTTGGAAGCCTGTGAAGCAGCATGCTTATGAAGAAGCAGCTGACATTTTGAAGCTTATAAAGAAACTACATAGACTCCCATTACCATAGACAAGAAATTTTTTGAAAATTGACAACTGTATTGACCATAAAATTGCATTTGAAAAACTTTTATCAAAATTAAATTTCACTAAGAATTACTGTCAAAAATATATTTTATTGGAGAATAAAAATAAAAATTATATTGGACCATATATTTTTTTGTCGGTTCTCACGACACCCGCGGGATGAGTTGGGGTGGTTCTATTCTTAGGCTGGAAACCACATGCCAAACACACCAACAGTACCAATATTGCGATTTTACAAAATATATTTTCCTGACCGAATTTCAGTCACAGCGGCCAATCTCAACGGAGACTAGCCAATTACGCAGGAGATATTATAGTGCACAAGTGTGTCCGCAAACACAAGTGCACTCTCTATTCCCTCACTCTCATAGTCCGATGGGACGGCCTTCCGACACGATCGGAGAGAGAACAAGCGCAGGGCCAACAGCTTTACGTGCTTTCCGAGGCACGGAGTAAGTGATAATTAATTTATAAAACGCACATAACTTACGAAAAGTCAGAAGTGCGCGCCTTGGGTTCGAACCCGAGACCACTGACTTGCCAGTCAACGGTCACCACCACTAGGCTATCAGTGCTTGCAAACTTGATTGCAAAGCTTGACTATGTAGTAATACTTCATGCATACCATAATAATAGTTTTTTTTTGTTTGATATATCTTTGAGCCGTTTGGGGTTAAACCCCATGATGGTCATGAGGTCATGAGGTCCGAGTGCGCGTCTTCTGTACAAGGAAATTGCTCGGTAACTAGTCGACAGCACACGTGATCAGAGCTGGCTGTTTCTTTGCTCAAATAAAAAGCATTGCCATCCAGCGTGGCTTGTGGCGTGTTTTATAGATTTTTTTTAAATATCATTTAATATTTAATACTGCAATAAAAATGCATTTTATTAGGTACTGACAAAATAAAACTCTATGTCGTTTCTATTAAAAAGCCGTCAACAGAATTTTACAAAAGTACCCTTTCCAGGTCGGTACAAGTCAACGTACTGATATGTCATTCGAGCTGAGCCCTCAGAGTGTACGCTTGTGTGTAAAGTGCGTGAGTGTATTTATGCGCATGTGTGCGTGCGAGGGGAACGTAGGCTTGTTAAGAATGACTGGGGTGTGTTTCCAATGTTTTGCGGTAAGATTAATTTGTTAAAAATCCTAATATAAGTATACCTACACATTTTTTTTTTGCGTTCATCGCATAATGCCAACATAATAAATGTAAGACAGACAGAGAATTGAAAAATAAAAGTATGATCAAATCAAATCAACTATTTATTATAAACTGACATGTCAAATCAACTGTTAATTATAAACTGACATGTCAAATCAACTGTTAATTATAAACTGACATGTCAAATCAACTATTTATTATAAACTGGCATGTCAAATCAACGCTTTATTATAAACTGACATGTCAAATCAACTGTTAATTATAAACTGACATGTCAAATCAATTGTATGTATATAAACTGACATTTCAAATCAATTGTTTATTCATTACAAATACTTAGCAATTATGGAAAAATACACTCATAGAGAAAAAATATGTTTATTTCTTAAACAAAGAGAGTCTTTATGGACCATAGAAGCTTCATCGTTTGAATTTTGGAGCCCTACTCCGACAGGGAATCCTAGGCCTACTCCGACAGGCGGACGGAGAGACAGTGGAGAATTAATAATAGAATCCTCTTGGCACCTAATTGAAAAGTGCCAAAAAGACCCTAATTACTACCGTAAGAAAAAAATAATTGTTAATAAATAGTCCAATATTTTTTTAATAACCTGTTAATGGAAACAGGAACCTGTCTCGAAAAGTGCGTGCAGTAAAGCCTGTCCCTTTAGGTTCTAACCCTATATGCTATGTATATGGCTATATACCATACCTATGTAAATATGTTTGCTTTCATTACATTAAGGAAATAATTATAATATTACTAAGCTCAGGGAGTATGCGGTAATGTCCGTAATAAAAACTTAGCAAAAGAAAATCCTACTAATCCTATCCTACTTAAATAAATGTGGAAATTTGTTAGGATGAATGGATGGTCATTTGTCACTCTTTCACGCAAAAACTACTGAACGGATTTTGATGAAACTCAACAATAATGTAGCTTATACATCAGATTAACATAGAGACTATAACTTATAAGTTAGCACGCGCGCGAAGTCGCGAGCGGAAGCTAGTTTATTATGATGAGTACCTTATTCCTACTGTCTGCGACCACGAGTGCTGCAAAGTACTCGAAACGTCTTGTATTATCAAAATAAAAACGCGAATTATATCCGTTAAAAAGTTGTTTCATTGAGTACCTTATTTTTAAAAGCGGTGATAGTCTAATGGTATGATCTAATGACCATCATCATCATCCTCCTAGCCTTATTATTCCCAAACTTTGTTAGGATCGGCTTCTAATCTAACCAGACGCAGCTAAATTGATATTTAGCCTTTTCCGAACTGTTGGGGCCGGCTTCCAATCTTACCGGATGCAGCTGAATATCAATGTTTAACATAGAGCGACTGCCTATCAGACCTCCACAACCCAGATACTGGGTTACACGATACCCCTTGGTAACACTTGGTCGGACTTTCGGGCTTCTGACTACCCGTAACGACTGTCAAAGATCTACAATTGACAGCCGGAGCCAACAGCTTAACGTGCTATCCGAGGCACGGAGAGTGATAATTAATTTATAATACGCACTTAACTTACGAAAAGTGAGAGGTGCGCGCCTTGGGATCGAACTCGAGACCACTGACTTATCAGTCGACGATCATACCACTAGGCTATCAGTGACTGCCCATTACAATACTACTGAAGCTTGAAAATTAAAAATCACACCAAATATTTTTTAATAAAACACAAATTTGTCCACCCGACTGATTTTCTATAGCTAGAGTATTATAATCCCACGTCACAATGTCACTAGGCAGAACAATAGTAGTTATTAATAGTATAAAAAAATAGTATAAAATAGTAATAGTTGAAAATGCGTAACTATAAATAATTTGGCATCAACATAAAATGGCTTCGCAGACGTTAAAATGATTTAAAACAACTGTTCGTCGTCGTGCGTCGTGCGTCGCTTCGTGAGAGCGCATAGGCGCAAACATTTCATGTATATTTCAATATGTAAGCACTGATTACACTCTGTCTAGTGTTTTAATTACTTACTGACGCATAAAATACATATATCTCATTTTTTTATGCTTGCCACAGACTAGATCTTCGTTTTAAATCTATGCTGGCCTTTTTGCAAAATGGCGGTTCGGAGTTAAACGCGGTAAACATGTATTTTGATATCTCCACAACTAGTCTAAGTAATATAATTTTTGAAGTGTTCCAAAAAAAATCTAACTTTCAAATTCAATTTCAAATAGTTTATTGCGAATATAGGTTGATACAGTTGGTGTTTACATAATTATGTCAGTTATAGAACAAATATTGTGTGCAGCTATATTTTATTTATTTATTTATATAATACACCAACAGCATACACATTTCACATGATTAAATAATAGAAATTACAGATTATAGTTCTGATGTATACACAGATTATAGGCGTAGGTACATAGCTTATACTAGTAGGGACTGAGGACAAAAATCAAATTAACTGTTTTAAATTTAAAACAATTGAAATTTTTAATTTTAAAATACTTAATGTAAAGGACTGTGTTACTTAAAACTCGATAATATCTTTTAATGAATACTACCCAAGGTGTCATGAAATGTATCTATATTTGAAAGTTTATTATTTAGGTAGTTGTAATTATTCAAAATGGTTATAAGAGGACCGTGTACACCAATGTTAGAAATATAGAATGGAGAGCAAAAGGTTGTTTTAGTAAGTGGTTTTCTGGGTAACTTACGCGGAAGTGACATGTCATATGGCGGATTTCCTTGCAGAATGCAATATTCAATATTCAAGGCACACATTTCTGGCAATACTATATACCTAATAATCAAAATTGGAATTAAAAGTTATGATATGCTAGGCGCGAAAAGGTGCTTTAAGTAAAATTTACATAAAATAAGATTTTAACGAAGTTGTGACGAATTATGGGGTTATGCCCATGCGCCCCGAGATTTTATTCCAACGAGCCCCAAGTCCAAAATTAAATTTTATTAGAATTAATAAAATCTGTCCCACGAGCCCCAAGGATTTTCTAAGGAAGTACAGTCGGCACAAAAGTGTTTAGGCTTTCAATATAAGGTATTTTAACTTTGGTTGGAAACTTTAATAGGCAGACAGCATAGTAGTATAAATGCTAGAATAGGTAATAACATTTGTCTAATATTATTGATATTGAACGAATAAATAATATTATAGAACACAATATGTTATAACTTAAAATAGATAAAGTTTTTTTTTTGTATTCCTTTTTCTCAGGTATTTTTAGTGTTTTCTCAACTTTATAGGTATAATAAATAAAATAATAACTTAATATTAATAATAATAACGTTTTGTAAGTGAATAAAATAAATTGCTAAGATTGCTACTGTATTGATTTTTCCAAACCAAATTGAAACATAAATGTATTCTTTAACTGTAAATTTGCACACATAATTACAACGTATTGTTTACCTGGTTCATCGGGTTTTTTTACGAGATCATGCTTCCCTTTCGCACGTCATCGCGTTTGCACTCAAATTTGTTTTGGCAA
The DNA here is from genome assembly GCA_936450705.2 of Protodeltote pygarga. Taxonomy (NCBI): domain Eukaryota; kingdom Metazoa; phylum Arthropoda; class Insecta; order Lepidoptera; family Noctuidae; genus Protodeltote; species Protodeltote pygarga. The sequence goes on from OW388275.2 coordinate 5,081,536, forward strand.
TTAGTTGACCTTGCACCCTTGCAATAGATGCACACGATATGTGAGTGATTAAAATGAATAGTGAACAGGATGCCGCTGTTGCTGGACCTTGCACTCCTCCACGGAATTTACATTCCTTGTTGGTGATGGTAAGTACTGTTATATAGTAAGTTAGAAAGTTTGTGATAGGCATAGTTACTTTTAGCAAGTAAGTTTCATCATGACCTACTTCTATAAAGTAGCAGTGTTTTTATATAAATATAATTAGCTTCAGAAATTTTCAGTAACTAACTGATAACTGAATATTATAATATTCTATTTACTAGAATTGTATTACTATGAATCCCCCCTCTTCCTTTGTACTCGTCAGCCATTGACTGCACGTATAAACAAAGCAATATTACTTGTTACGACATTTCCTACGAGGAGTTCCGTTTCATATCTCGTAAGTCTATGATCAGATCACGATAATATTTTATGGGACCACCTCGGGAGTATACCCTTTCGATTACAAGAAGAATTTTGAAAATTGGCCTACAATTAAAGGAGTAATTGCGTAACAAACATACAAAAAAAAAACATACAGTCGAATTAAGAACCTCCTCCTTTTTTGAAATTGGTTAATAACTATTAATGTTCTTTTAACCGATTATCGGTCACAGCGGCCAATCTCAATGAAGATTAGCCAACTCGACTAACTTTATATTAATAGCATAAGGTCGATTAGTCATGATAAAAATTGCGTTTTTAATATTTTTTGTTTAAATCTTTTAAAGTCCTTGAGGTCAAATTGTTATGATGGCAACTGTGATAATATGTCTACAGAATATTATTCTAATGTGTCCGAAAATATTCAAGGATATCTCTGACCATGATGTTGAATAATAGGATCTTTTACTTTTTTCAAAGTTGAAAATTTACCTTAAAAAAAAGGTGAATATTCAATTTGAATATTAAGATTGAAATAAGTAAAATGTATTGTTCAGAATCATGGTCAAAGTCAAGATTCAAAATTTTCTTATCTTTAAAAAAAATATCCTGTACCTATATTAAAAAAAAATATATAACTATTAATATTTTATATGGTCGAATGACTATCTGTTATTTTAAATTATATTTTACTCTTATTACGTTCATGTGTACCTATTATATGTTTGTTACAGACGTTACTAAGTAATTTAATCGAAAACAAATTAATAATGTAAAATGTCCAACAAAATAAATCAATATAAATGTTAGCAACTGTTTTATTTATTGACTGTACTCAAATAGCGCTTGGGGCTCGTGGGAAGGAAATATTTAATTTAATATTTTAACGTATAAATCCTCGGGGCTCGTAGGAACAAATGTATGGATAAAAAATTTTAAGAGAACAATAGATTTGGGGCGCATGGGCATGACCCGAATTATGTCTTGAGTAAAAAAAAACTAGTCCCACACTCGCAAAGTACGCACGCAAAATTATGACACACACACATACGCACCCTACCATTGAGTGGTAAGCGTGAAAATTCACGCCAGCAACGTTACGCGCTTTTTTTTTAATTACAACCCTACGGCGCTATTGTTGCGCTACCCAAGAGGGAGGGGATCTAGAAGTAGGGTTGGTGGTTTTAAGAATTACGGATAGATTTATTTATTTGTATTTACTGCAATGTTTTTTGATTAAATTGCTTTGATTTTAAAAATAATGTATGTGGGATTCGCGTTCAAAAGAGTTCAATTCAAAGAGCAACAAAACACGAAAAGAGCAACAATCACTCCAAATTGTTGCAAGCAAAATTAAGCTGTATTGAAATGTTCTTAAGACAAGTTTTTAAGCTATCTGCTTTTTAGTTATATTCTGTTAACCCTCGACGCAAAAAGAGAGGTATTTTATAAGTTCGTGTCTGTATGTATGTGTCGTAGCTCTCGTTGTAGCTCTCGTATGTGTCGTAGCATCATATCTCTCAAAGTTATTTTTTTAATTTGAAAGATAACTTGATCGAGAGTGTTCTTAGTTAAAAAAAAAGTTTGAAATTTTTTTTGTTTCTTTTTTTAATTTTTAATTTATTAAATAGATATTTACTAGCAGTCCAGGCAGTGGTCGAAATACGACCGTATTTTTTTTAAAATAAATTTTAGCTTTCTGCATTTCTTCTCCATATAAACTTTTACTATGCCAAGTATCACACTCCTCCGTGCGCGCAATATTCTCAAAAAGGGATCGACAGTTTTTGTTTATAAGTAAAATAAAACAAACCATGCTGTCATGTTTAGAATGTAAGTGACAACCCTGTGTAACATTTTATCGAACTGTGGGTTCGTCAAAGAGCAAGCTGCTGTACCACGGTAATATAGAAATACACGCAGTTGTCCGCATTCATAGTCCGTACAGAAGGGATTTATCTATAACTAGCTTTTGCCCGCAGCTTCGCCCGCGTGATAAAATTTGTATTTTTTGTTAATCCAGGATATTTATGGTTTTTATGTTTACCGAGTTTTATTCAAATCCAAAGTGGTTAGGTAACAAACATCTTCACAAACTTTTATTAGTGCAGATTAGTAATGATATGATATGACAGTTCAAGTCCCGCCCAAGTCAGTTGTTTCTGCGAGTTTCTTATTTTCATTTAATAAGCAAAACATGTGCATAAACACAAAATATTTATTATTGAAAACTTTATAAATTGCCATTACATTAACTCGTTACTCCCTATAATTATAATTAATCAAATATATTAATTTTTCCTTTATTATTAAGCTTTCATTTAAGAATTTACTACATTATGTAGAAACATTTCTCTGTCAGCTAGATATACAGAACTTTCCTACATTTTTGTTATGGTAAACTTGTAATATTATGAGGTATTTTTTAAAATATAATATCTTTATGCACATTTGAGAGCAATTATTCTAACAAAGATTAGTTTTACATTTAAGTCTAACTAATTTATAGGGCAAAAAAAAGTTAAGAGTGCGCTTCGCATATTTTATTACATAATGTCTGACCAAATAAAGCCTAAAACCTATGTAAAAGAACAAAAGTTTCGCATCGATATCAAACCCGAACCAGGATATTTAGAAAAACATACAGATTACTTTGTTTGTAGTTTTGCTCTCGGTAGCTAAAATGTACAGAGAGTCAGGACTGGTGACCCGAGAGCAAACGACATACAGTCTATGTGAGGAGAAGCTGGTCCTGATATCGACACCCGCAGACTTCTGTGTCTACCTCTGTGACTTATTGATTATCATGGCGAAACAAACGCCCACAGGAAACTACACTCGCTTAAATTGAAAGGGATAATATTGTGGAGAATTAGTGGTACGTGGTATTATTATGGTATTATTATTATTAAACACTGTCTCGCCAATACCGAAACCCAATGATGATGTTTCTCTGCAGATAAATTACATTAAGCCCTTGGTCCCTTTACACAATTTCGAAGGCGTTAAGTTACGAAGAAGCATAATCGGGACACCGACCTTCAACTTGATGACGTCCGTCGGAAGACCACTTGCAGTGAGGGAATTGAGAAATTTTACAGGATAATGAGTGGCGTCATCTTGATTGACAACAGTGTTTATAAATGTGTAAAACACTTCATTCCCTTTCATTTATAAAAGAATGCATTCGTTGATTGCTGCAGCTTGATTATTTTTGGGCGTTTTGAGTTGGAAAATTCTTGAGCATGTGGATTCCTACTCAGCCGCCCATAATTATTGTCAAGCTCAACCTATGAATACAGGATCATAAAAATAATCGTTTCAACGAACCATTCACCTCATCAGCCCCTGTTCCTCGCGTCACCACAGGCAGCGTTCAGCGGAAATTGCCGCTGAACATAACTGTGACACCACCCATTATGTGTTGGTTCCTACGGATGTCTTGTAGAGTTCTGTGTACCGCATCAACTGCTTTTCTGTTTGCCATTATACATTCATCCCATCATACGATCAAAGAACAATTCCTGAGCAAATGCCTGTCTTGTCACTTATCCGTGACACATCACAAACAGGTGTTTTGTTGCTCTGTAAATTGATGGGAATCCTAAACATGAAGTGCGCTGTTTTGTCACCTCGTGGCAGTAATCCCCGAAGACGCTACTGCAATTGTAATTTTGCCCTGCCTACTGATCACTGCAAGGATGCCACTGGTTATAAATATTTTTCCTGTTCCATCAGGAGTATCCAAAAAAATCATTTTTTCTCAGATCTAAATTGACTCCTAACGCCATCTAGTTAAGAAAAAGGAAACATTATGTTTTAAATAATAATAATTTTGATGCTTCAAATTAAAGCGGTATTTTTTATAAGCTGAAATTTTTAAAAGTATAATTCCACACGATGCGAGTTGTTTCCTTCGGGGTTCAAATTGAAATATTTAAAAAAGAATTTCGCTGATCTAAATAGACTTAACGCCATCTAGTTAAGAAAAAGGAAACATTATGTTTTAAATAATAATAATTTTAATGCTTCAAATTAGAGCGGTATTTTTTATAAGCTGAAATTTTTAAAAGTATAATTCCACACGATGCGCGTTGTTTCCTTCGGGGTTCAAATTGAAATATTTAAAAAAGAATTCCGCTGATCTAAATAGACTTAACGCCATCTAGAACACTATGTTTTAAATAATATAATTATAATATGGTAAATGTTTCAAATTAAAGTGGTAACGTTTTTTATAAGTTGAAGAAATATTAAAAAACATGTTTCCTTCGGGTTCCAGCCGGTAAATAATAAAAGTCATTAAGAATGAAATACCACAAAAATACATAATTTCAATGACAAAAAAAAATACTAAAGAATCCACAAAAAGTTTGCGGGACAGAGGATCGAACCCAAAGCCTTAGCGTATGCTTAAGGCGTTCGCCCGACCGCTCGACCGGAAGGCTATGAAGTCTGTTGACATATTGACAAAATAATCGTTCCTATAAGATATTATTATGTAATGTATGTAATGTTTAGCTCCTTGTGAATATAGCGTGATAATATTGTGTAAATTGCAATTTAAGATTTTTCTCATTGTATTACAACAATTCTGGAGCAAATTTTAGAAATACGCTGCTTACTACAATGCTGCTCATCCCCCATAATTATAAACGTGATAATTTATACCCTATAAGTTGACCAAGAATTTAAAAAGTATATTTGCCGAATTTCAACTAAATCTGCTCAGTAGTTTTCGCGCCAACCCAACATACAAACAGACAGACAAAGTTTTTTTTTTCTTCATATTCGGCTTCAGTATCGTTCCCCGAACACGTAGCATTTACTTTTTACCCGACTGCGGCGAAGCCAAAAAGGAGGGTTATGTGTTTGACCTGTATGTATGTATGTCCGTCCCTATGTTCCCTCGTAACTACTAAACGGCTAGAGCGATTTTGATGAATGATATGTCGTTGGATTCGTCTTTATTGCGCGAGTGTCACTGGGTATATACAAATTTAAAAAAATCGATATGGCAGATTTTTGGCGCCAAAAGGTGTGATTAATAAAAAAAAAGTCCCCCCAAACCAATCGTAAGGGGTATCAAAATGAAGAGTTTTAAAAGGTGATTACAAAAATATATACAACTTATATGTTTAAACTTGATATAACCCGCGATTTCGTCCGTGAGACCTACAGGAACTATGCATTTTTTCGTGATAAAAGATTGCCATAATATATATATTGTGTGAGTACCGCACTCTGAGGCGGACGTGATATTACGAAATAATAATATTATCGCTCAGCGCGGCGCAAGCCGACGCTCGGACACACTGTTGCCATGAGTGACATACTTGTGGCAAATGAGCTGCTGGCGTTCCTGCAGCAGAAGCTGGACGTGATGGACGAGGTGTCCGCTGTCCAGATCTGCGCCACGAACTTCAGTGAGGACGACATTGCGGTTGCAAAGCTGCTGTTATACAAGTCGCTTAATAAAGGTGACCAGATGGTGTCCCGCAGGCGTGACGGGACAAAGAAGAGCATTCAGGACATCATCACGCTGCTTAAAGAGACCGACCCTGACGACGTGCCGACGTTCGTGGCGAGGGATTTGAATAAATTGCCTCCCGTCACGTTCGACCACGTCGACGTAACCAGCCTTTTAAAGGATATCGTCTCCTTAAAGGCTAGTCTGGCTGACGTCCAGAAAAAACTAGATGCGTCCCAGAGTACAGTTGCGGACTTGCGCACTCAAGTCGATGAGTTGCGCAACTCTGTAGCGAAATCTGGGTCACCGGCGCGTGTAAATAACGTCAACACGCGTCGTGGAGCTGCCTGCATCAATACGTCACCTTTAAGTTTCGCGTCAGCAGTTTTGTCGCCGGCGCAAGCATCGTTCGCTGAGTGTCCATCGCGTGATGCGCGCGCACCACTCAGCCCTGCCCCCGCCCCCGCAGCCCCTCCCCGCGCTGCATGTACAACGCGACCACCTCGCTCGGTGGTGACTAAGAGCACCCCAGCTGCTCCCCACGCAAAGCCCGCGCCTACACAGGCAACGGACCGGGCTGATGACGATGGCTTCGTGACGGTGCAAAGGAGGAAACGCCGTCAACGAAGTGTTAAGAACCGCTGCGGTAAAGCTCCTGTGGAGTGCAGTAGTAAATTACGTGCCGCAGCACCGAACACCCCGGTGTACATATCGCGCCTGCACTACACCACTAGGGCCGAGGACATCGAGGAGTACTTGCGCCGGAAGACCAACTACTCGCTGAGAGTGCAGCTGTTGGAGTCGCGCCGCAACGTTAATTTCAAAGCGTTTGTGGTGCGTGTACCAACATCTTTACTACCCTCAGTGTTGGAGGAAAGCTTTTGGCCGCAGAACGTGGTGTTCCGTCGCTTCCGCGGACAAGTGCCACCGGCGTGCATAAAGACTTAGTGCAATAGTGAAGTGTTACTAACATAGGTTTTAAGTTTTATTTACTAACTCAAAATATTATAGTTATATGTATGTTAGGTTAAGGTATTTATCTATGGGCCTATGCAGCCTGAAAATAAAGGTTCATTATTATTATTATTATTATTATATAGTACATACATAGTTTAACGACTGTATTATAATATAGTTCTTAAACTATCTCTTGGGAAAAAAAATATTATTAAAAAACAAAAAACCCGACTGCTAACTAAAAAAATAGAAACAAGTTGGTTATAGATAGATCATACTTTACACAGTGTTCACAAACGCAGTCGGAGGCATCCTTTAGGTAATACTCTTCTGGGTTTAGAGAGAGAGAGAGTGAATAGTTAATGCCTCCGACTGCGTTTGTGAACACTGTGTAAAGTATGATCTATCTATAACCAACTTGTTTCTATTTTTTTAGTTAGCAGTCGGGTTTTTTGTTTTTTAATAATATTTTTTTTCCAAAAATTTTCAATGTACAGTTTTTACTTCGTTACGATTTTATTATATGTATAGACTAGCGACCCAACCCAGCTTCATACGACTTTTTTTAATAATGTAAAGATATGTGTTTAATTAATGTAAAGACTGCCTCGTTGGTCTAGTGCTAGCAAGCGCGACTGCTGAGCACGAGGTCTTGGGTTCGATCCCCGGGTCGGGCAAAGTGTTATTGGGTTTTTCTATTAGGAAATTCTCAGTAGCAGCACGGAGTCTGGAATTGTGCCCGGTTAATGGCAATAGGCTCGCCCCCTATTACATGGGACTTATAACATAGCCGGCGAAACGTGGGTGTACTGCACACCTCTGCCTACCCCCCCTGGGGAATACAGGCGTGAGTCTATAAATAAAAATATGTTTGACCACGAACCCACCTCATGGTAAGACTTTATCTCTTTTTTTTATGACTTTGTTTTATCTCAAAATCTTACCAATTTTGTATATTTACTTATGTAAAATACTAAAAAACAGTTTCATGTTGAATCTTACATAAACATGCAAAATTGGTAACATTTTGAGTTAAAACAAAGTAACAAATAGTAGCGTCTTTGTTGACTAAGAGCGCAAACTAAAGAAAAATGGAATATTTCATATTGCAAGTGGTTCAAAATAACAAAAAACCTCTTTTATTTTTAAATTTCCCGCCGCGATGGGGCCATTACCCTTAAATCGTATCAAAAATCTACGCAACCCCAGTCTTTACTACGAATACGAGCCCTTCGTCGCCCATCCTACACGTACATTTCGTACAACAATCAGGAGAGCTGTGAGCTCATTTCATTAATTACGTCATTAGTTCACCATCACGACTGTTTCTAAAAGGAGGTCGTCAGTTGTGGAACACGCTTTGAAAGGTACTTGAAACTTTTTTAATGGGCTATTTTTAATCATCGTTACTTAATTTTTTTTGTGTTTACATTTGAAAATTGTTAATTAAATGTTGAAAGAGACGATTCAATTGTTTTTTAGTACAGTTTGAGTAGTGATATCATCATCAGCCTGTATTAGTCCACTGCTGAACTTAGGCCTCTCCCAATGCGCGCCACTATTGTGCGCTCATTGGAGGTATTTGCCTATACCTAACCGCCACGCTGGGCAAGCGGGTTAGCGATCGCAGTAGCACATGATTGGATTGCTGTTACACAGAAAGATGCTGCTGCCCATCGTCCCGATCTTTGAATTTGTCGATTCTTACGACACCCGCGGGACGAGTATGGGTGGTTACATTCTTAGGCCGGAAACCATACGACAGTAGTGATATAGCCTTGTGGTATGAATGGCAAGTCAGAGAGAGAGATGATGGGTTAAAAAAAAGGTAAATGGATTCGGTTTTAACTTAGAACACCGACCTCAATTGTCAACTAATACCTAACTTTTTACCCTAAAATACCCTCTCAAACTCAACGACCGAAAATATTTTCTATATTATCCATACGAGAATAAAAAGACCAGTCCACCCACTTCAGGGGGTCGCGTGAAGTATTAATTTAAGTTGGTAACATTTTTCTAAGTGGGCAACACTTCAGCAGTATTGCCTCATTGAGGGAAGCAAGATGGCCGACGCTGGGCGACTTATATTCGAGAAATATGCAATAATACCTACATTATTTACTGAGCGACCAAGTTTTGGGTGTCAGATGTAGGAAGATTATAATTGTTTTGAAGGTGGCATTATAATTTTTCCGTGTGGTTTCCGGCCTAAGAATAGAACCACCCCTACTTGTCCTACGGGTGTCGCAAGAAGCGACAAAGGGAAAGATCCGGAGGATGGGCAGCAGCATCCTTCTGTGTAACAGCAATCATCTGCTACTGTGATCGCCAACCCGCTTGCTCAGCGTGGCGATTATGGGCAAATACCTCCAATATGCGCACAAAAGTGGCGCGCATTATGAGAGGCCTAAGTTCAGCAGTGGAATAATACAGGCTGATGATGATGATTATAATTTTAAGGCGTTTGCGGTGTAGTTATTAACTCGGTTAATTCTTGAATGGATAAACATATTATTGGCATTTTATTACATCGTAATATTGCTGCCGTTGGACTGCTAATAAAGGTCGTAGGATTGCGAAAACGTACTTTTCAAATTTATGTGTGTAATTATTAGACATAATTATCACTTGCTAAAACGGTGCAGGAAAACGTCGTAAGGAAACCAGCATACCTGAGAATTTCAACGTAGTGTAAAGCCATGTCAGAAGCCTACACCGTTTAAATACTTTGATATCTGGTTGTTTATCAACCATACGATAAAGAAGAAGAAAGAAAGAAAGAAGACCGTGTATTGTATTTTAAAAATGTCGAAAATGTTTTTAGAATCTATCATCACACAATTACTGAATTTTTCTTACAAATTAATTAGGTAAGTAGACAATTAATTATTTATTGTAAGAAAACAATTGAAATTTTTCAATTTATTACAAAGAATGTAGAGGTACCATGTCCATCATAATTTATTTTCTTCGCTCCGACCACTTTGAAGGAAAATCTTCAACTTTTTCACCGAGAACTCTTTATATTTTTTTTAATGTCTATGGAGTTTCATGAAGAGCCAAGATAGGATCTCGCCGACGCATTTCGAGGACATTAGAAAAAAATATCTTGTTTAATGAAAACCTTATTCACTTCTGGAGGCAATTCGTTTATTTTATTTGCGTTTGACATAAAAAATGGCGGCAAATAAAATATAGCTCGTAAAAAGGTTAGGATGTGGTAATAAAAAAATTAAATTATTTTTTTGTTGACTTTTTAAGTCTGCTTTATGATTTTCTGAGGTGTTTTGTGCTCATAACTTTTTGCTTGGTGATTTGTCTGTTGAAATTGAACAGAATATAAAAAATGCTTGTCATGACGTCGTTAAAAGGGGGATGGCAGACAAATGTGTTGTACCTACATTACAAGTTGTTGTTCGCCAAAAGACAGGCAAAGATTTGAACCATACAGCCTTGTCTTATATTGATGATGATAATTACGATGGTGATGATTCATGTCAAAGAAAAGCGATGGCTACTTTACTAAGACTATGTATTCAAGTTGATGATAGGTTCTAAGGTTCAATTCATAATTAGTGTGAGCAAGTAATGATTTTAATAAAATATGCCAAGAGTTTTTATTGGACCCATTTGTAGGTAATAGTGAGGCGACGTGCCGTGTGGTTTCCGGCCCAAGAATAGAACCACCCCTACTCTTCCCGCGGGAGTCGCAAGAAGCATCATAGGGAAAGATTTGGAGGATGGGCAGCAGCATCCTACAGTGTAACAGCAATCATCTGTTACCGCGATCGCTAAGCTTACCCAGCGTGGCGATTATGGGCAAATAAGTACCTCCAATGAGCGCTCAATAGTGGCGCGCATTAGGAGAGGCCTATGTTCAGCAGTGGACTAATAAAGGCTGATGATGATGATACTCTTTCGAACAAAAAAAAATTACTGAAATCGGCATACTAATCACGGGGTAACATTTTAAAAAGTGCATAGAATTGACAACATCCTTTTTAGGAATCGGTTAAGAAATAAAATCGTTGTTTTATGTAAAAGATTTTTAACCCCGCATAGATCTTTTCCTCGGCAAAAAAAATTTTCGCCATTTTGAATTTGATCATAATAGACCCTATTATTTTGCCCCCATATATCATAGAGGCGTTGAACCATAGAGCAAGTCCTTTGTCTATGACGCACTATTAATAACTACTATTGTTCTGCCTAGTGACATTGTGACGTGGGATTATAATACTCTAGTACCTACTATAGAAAATCAGTCGGGTGGACAAATTTGTGTTTTATTAAAAAAATATTTGGTGTGATTTTTAATTTTCAAGCTTCAGTAGTATTGTAATGGGCAGTCACTGATAGCCTAGTGGTATGATCGTCGACTGAGAAGTCAGTGGTCTCGAGTTCGATCCCAAGGCGCGCAAGGCGAACCTGGTGTCTCTGACACCTCTTTAGGCCTCTGATATGGCTTTACTCCATCGAAAAATCTCTCAGGTTTTATCACGATGTTTTCCCTCACCGTTTTATCAACTGATAATTAATTTATAATACGCATGTAACTTACGAAAAGTCAGAGCGCGCCTTGGAATCAAACTCGAGACACACAGACACTAGACAGTTCTCACATACCTCAAAACAATGTATCTAAAAATATTGTAAGTCATTATTTAAAAGAGCAACCATGGAGTTTCTTGCCAGATTCTTCTCCATGAGGGGTAGGCTGCCCTTGGAACTGGCAACTAGAGTGACTCTTTGAATAAAAATATTTTGATTTTGATTTGAGAAACTTGTCAGTCGAACGGTCATATATTTCTATGGTCATACCACTAGGCTATCAGGGCGGTAAAGTTTCAAATAATATGAATAATATTTGATTTTCAGAGTTGGCAGAAAGCGCTAGATTCGGTGCTTCGATGGTATAAAAAAAACTAGCACTCCCGATCCGCCATTTAGGTCAGCCATATCGTCGGTTAATATATTGACACTTGATTCGTGATTTCAGTGTGGTTTAAGTTAATAAAAACTAGCGTTTAAGTTTGATGCAATCATTAATAATAATATGATATAGTAGTAACAAGATAATTATAAATATAATGTCCTCTAATGGAGTCGGCCAATCTCAGAGATTACCCAACGACGCAGGAAATAGTAGATAAATAGATAGATAAAACATTTATTTAGTACAAAACAAGACACATTACAGTTGAAATCACAATAAACACAAAAAAAGAAGTAAAAACATAGTAAAACGAAAACCAAACAAAGGTATAGAAAACAAGATTTTTTGTTCATAGACAATTTATTTTCGTGTGCTAATAAAAAATTGTAATTGTGTGTCTCAGGATTGTACCAAAAAGGTGTCCAGCTCAGCAATTGTGTCAGGTATTGCACAAGTGTGTGCGCAAACACAGGTGCACTCGTTTATTACCCCACTCTCATAATCCAATGGGACGGCAATCCGACATGACTGGAGATAGATCAGGCGCAAGACCAACGGCTTTAGTTGCTTTCAGAGGCACGACGCAAGTAATAATTCATTTATAATAAAAAAAGTTCGAGAAGCGCGCCTTGGGTTTCGAACTTGAGTCCTTTGGCTTGTCAGTCAACGGTCCACTAGGATATCATGACACTTACTCGAATTATTTTAAGAGTGATTTCACACGTGATTTTAGTCAGATTGACTTTATTTTTCAGTAGTAATCCTATCCTCCAGATTTTTCTCTCTGCCGCTCCTTACAACACCCGCGGGATGAGTAGGGGTGGTTATATTCTTAGGCTAAAAACCACACGGCAATCTAGAGAATAGGCAGCATTCTACTGTTTAATAGCAACCATTTGCTACTGCGATCACCAACCCGCTTGCTCAGTGTGGCGATTACCAAACACCTAATGAGCGCACAAAATAAATGATGCGTATGAGAGGCCTATGTCCAGCAGTGGACTGATACAAGCTGTGTAGAGTAATCCCAAAATCGCTCATCACTTAAAATTTCTACCACATTTTAGAACGTTTCCACTATGGTAGGTTCTCACAAATTAATTACCGCTCTGTACCAGTGACGTGCACAAAATGGATGATAGAATAAAAATACAATGTTACCAGCAGCTAAAATATTTTAGAGCGGTTTTATATAAAGAGAAAATAGGTACAATGTAGTAAATAAATTAATTAATAAAATAAATATTAATAAATCAGTTTGTAACTGTCCCACTGCAGTGCAAAGGCGTCTTTTCATACAGAGAATGATTGAGCATTAATCATCACGCTAGCTCACTGCGGGTTGGCGATTTCGGACTATTAGGTCCAGGTTAGGTCCAATATTTTATCGATACTAGTTTTCATACATAAAAAATATAACAATAATAGCACTGATAGCGTAGTAGTATGACCGTCGACTGACAAGTCAGAGGTCTCGAGTTCGATCCCAAGGCGCGCACCTCTCACTTTTCGTAAGTTAAGTTCGTATTATAAATTAATTATTAGTTGCTAAAACGGTGAGGGAACCCAGCACACCTGAGAGATTTTTCAATGGTGTTTTAAATTTTTCAGAGGCTTACGGGCCCGGGCGGTTTAAACTTTGATACCAGGTTGTTCATTAACCACACTTATTAAACCACAGCCTTCCGTTAATACTGGAACCAGTGATTATGTAGGTACCCCATAGATAGAAATAGGTACTTACAAAATAATGACCATAGAATTTTTATAGAAGCACTTTACCATTCAAAATAGGAAGGGTCACGGTTAAGTGTTGCCAGTTTTTAAAAAATTAAGCAAATGTACAATTTTCGGTAGGATTTTATGTTTACAGTCAGAATTTTTTTTTGGCTAAACTATGTGTACTTAATTGTAACCGAAAAAAATGTTTCCTGAAAAAGTAGTGACATATTTTAATAAAAATTTGATTAAGATCAGGTTTTAAACTTGCGACTATTAAAATACACCATAATTATGACTGAGCGATTTGTAGTATCGTCATCTCTAAATATAGAGGATTTTTTTTACTACAAGATAATTAATTAATAAGATAATAAGATAAATTAATAAGATGATTAAGTTTAATACAAGATCCTTTCTCCGTTTCTGAATTTAGGACATTACAATGGACTTCACCTTTTTCTTTTATGTAGTATAAACTCTTTATAATATGTGCCTCATCACCAAGGGCAAGTAATGGTAGATATGTCCGACTCGTACGGACTAAAATCCACACGGTGTTCCTCGACGAACTTCTAGGCGAGACGGGATTCAGCGGTCGCCCGTCGTCGTCGCCTCCCGGCTCCCGACGCGTCTTTTTCGAGAGGGATCTGTCGTTTCTGTTTCCCTCTCTCTCTCTCCGCCGCCTTCTTTGCGATTAGGACTTTACCTAGTAGTTAGACAGTATGGGTTGATTTATTTCGTATAATTACTAGATCTTTTACTCTCTATATCTAGACAAAGAACATAGACGAACTGTCAAACACACTTTCGCATTTATAATTGATTTTTTAAAAATCTATTTTATTTATTTATTTTTTGTTGATTTTCCCACGTTTTCCTTCCTGTGGTTTCAATTTTTCCGGGACAATAAGTTACCTCTACCATTCTACCGCTTAGAAACTATCAATATACAAAAATCACATAGATCCGTGTATTTGTTGCTGTGTTAAAGAAGGACAAACCGACAACTACACTTTCGTTTTATTGTTATAAGTCTTCTTCTTCTTCTTCTTATCGTATGGTTGATAAACATCCTGGTGTCAGAGTTTAAACCGCCCGTAGGCCCCTGACATGGCTTTACACACCATTGAAAAATCTCTCAAGTGTGTTGGTTTCATCACGATGTTTTCCCTCACTGTTTTAGCAGCTGATAATTAATTTATAATACGCACATAACTTACGAAAAGTCAGAGGAGCGCGCCTTGGGATCGAACTCGAGACCTCCGACTTGTCAGTCGACGGTCATACCACTAGGCTATCAGCGCTATTTATCGGCGTTATTGTTATAAGTATAATTACACAAATTTATATAGTCTGGCAACATTGAACATCTGACCCCTGGTCTAGGCGAAGCAGCTGGACCACTAACGGCCCCTCCTCATCTCGTACCGTTTTAATTAATAATAAGTTTTATATTGGATGATTGTTTGTCGTCCGGCATCAAAGATCAGGAGGGTAGATGTGACAAAGAACTGTTTACTTTTTTTATTGGACTTACTAGCCGTTGTTGTCTATGTAACTCTTCTAGATAAGAAGAAAAAGCAAGAATATTTTTTGTCTTTGCTTAATATTTCAGTTAATTCCCTACTAGATGCAGATGTAATATTTATGGAATTTCTATGATTAAAACGTTAAAAAAATATAAAAGAAAGGCCACTGCAACGTTTTTATTTTACATATTGTTGTTTTTTTACAATAATTACGATTTAAAAATGACTTGAAACAATACGTATTTTAAAACACGAATTAGCGTTTCGAGACGTCACACTTGTTTTGACAACTTATTTGAGGTTATGGTTGTAAAGGTGAATATTATTTTATGGGAATATTAATTGCGTTTTTTTAATAAAAATGGGAGTTGGGTTTATCAAAGCAGACTCCAGGTGTTTACCTAGAGTTAGTATTGACATAACATCATTAGTTTTTCTCTAGTTTAAATATTTTGAATAAAATAATTAGTTAGGTATGTTTAGTTCCAGGCCTTTGTAGTAATAAATATTGTTTATATTATTATATCATTTTAGATTAAAATTGAAGAAGCTGGATTTCTTCGTAATGCCGAGTACCCTTTTTTGGTGCAACACCTGACGGCTGAAAATTACACAGTAGAGGTGAAATATCCTTAACAGAAGCTACCTACCATACTTTCCTATGTGAAAGACAATAAAATAAAACCAAAATATTGGGCACAAGTACAACTTCAAATGTTTTTCAGCATAAGGAAAGTATCACTTTTCTGTATAGCACACAAACTTTGAAAAATTAAAAGAAGTATATTTGTATATACGATAAAAGCATTTTATCTGTTATGAATGCTGCATAGAAATTCTGGATAGATGCTGTATTTCCAAAATTAAAATGTAATAACTATATAATATTTAAGTTATTCTTTTTTGTAAATTTATAAAATAAAATTCTATGCTTTGTAAATACTATTTTTTATTCGATTTAAATAAATATGCAAAAGTATGAAAGCCAACGGCGAACCAGTAAAAGACAAGAGTGACGTCATCAGCACCATAAGTCCGTTTTCCCGCGAACTGTCAAACTGTCAATTTAAAACAGCATTTTTTCGGATAAATTGCAATGTTTTAATTTTTTAAATATATTTGTGGTCTATTCTACATGGAATTCTTTAAAATGAAAACAAAAATAAAAATAGTGCATCTTCCCTATTACACCAATAATATTGATGCATTGTTGAGAATCCGGCTGCATTGTCCTTGGTGTTGCCAAATTGAAAACAATTACAAAGCTTTTATTAAAACGTATAAAAAAGTCATTTTAATAAAATACGCCACTCTTTCGTTATAAAAAATTCCAATTTTAAATTTATTCTATGTAACGCTATTAAACTGTGACCCAACTAGTGGCCAGTGCGTGCTACAGAAAAAAATAAATTGTCCATTGTCTATAGCCTAAATGGGGTTGCGTTCGGTCGCGTTCATAAATAAAATCTATTTTGCAGTTTTTTTTAAATACCGTACTCGTGATTTCAATTAAAAGTCGTGTGTTTGATATTGTTTTTTTTTTGTTTTATTAATTGCATTTTTAGTTTGGTTATTTGTTTTACAAATATTTGTTTGGAGCTTGACCAAAAGGTACTTGTGCTTTTCTGTTTTTTTTTTAGATTTAGGTTTTATTATGTAGTGCCTATTAGAAAGTAAACAAAATATTATTCGATAAAAAATGATTCAAGAAACTATTAGACCAGTTAATTCTTGTTTTGATTTAAGTTTCTTTTTTTGAAAATTTGATGACTTTTGAGCTGAAAAACTAATTCTACAACAAAAACTACTACGAAAAGTTGCAAATTCTTAAATCAGCTAAACAATGAGCGCATTAGTAATATTAGTAGACCTTGCTTTGAGTAAGTAGTATTAGTTTTAGAAAATATAATACCTAGTAGATACATAATATTCTTTTGGAAACACCCTTTTGGGACACTACATACTGAGACCGAAGGATGTCAAGTCTCTCCCTGCCAGCCACATCATTCGATTTATGGAGGATGTTGGTTTAAGGGAGATATCATAAAAATGTGGGCTAATCACAATAGATCTTTTTAGGTCGACGTGAATGGCTGTAAAGCTGCATAGCCCCGTCCCTCAATAATAATAATAATACATATTCTTTGCTAAAACGGGAAGAAAAACATCGTGAGGAAACCGAGTGCTGTCCGAGGCACGGAGAGTGATAAGTAATTTTATAAAACGCACATAACTTACGAAAAGTCGTAGGTGCCTTGGGTTCGAGACCTCTGACTTGCCAGCCAACGGTCTCCACCACTAGGCTATCACGCTCAACGACGAATAGAAAAAAAATATATTCAAACAGAATGTTCCTTTACACGCTCAACGCGCTTCTCTAACACTTTTACTCAATTCTTTATGCACAAAAACATTTTTTCCCTTCTGGTTTTCTCAAATGTCTTTATGAACGAACTACGGCTCTTTTTTCCATATTATTTTACATGGTTTACGATGAGAGTGTAGGCAGAACGTAGTTCCTTTGCTGAGCGCACAATAAGAAAATGTTGCAGCATTTTCTTGTCTATTCTCTGTTGGTTGGTGGTGTTCGTTCTATTTTTAAATAAATGAATGTATATTTAGAGGTTTTAATTCTACTTTTTTTTATTAGAACTGTATTAAGTAATAGATTCTTTTGTAAGTTTTTATTATTTAAAATATGCGTAAAAAGAAACAAAAATTACCTTCAAAACATAAAAAAGCTAAAAATAACAAAATTATCGGTTTGGAGTCGGTGCATAGGCTTAGGATAAGGAAACTTAGCTTGGCACACAGGCACAGACTCCAAGCACGAACGTTTTTGTGATATTTCTGCCTTTATTTTTTTGAATTTTGTGTGTGTGTTATTTCTAGGATTTGTGATTTTTTTTACATGTGCTAATGTTACTTATTAAATATTATAATCTAGCTTTTTCATGTTTTGAAGTGGGTTTAATTTTTTGCTAAACATTTTTTTTTCAATTTCGAATGGCACATTAACTTTAAACTCCCAAACATTAGGTACTTACTCAAATTAGCTTACTAGTCACATAATAATCGGCGTAGGTACAAATATAAAAAAAAACGACAAATAAGCACCTCCTTTTTGAAAGTAACCAACTTTCAAAAAGGAGGTGCTTATTTGTCGTTTTTTTTTATATTTGTACCTACGCCGATTATTATCTGGTTAAAAGGATTTTTATCTGGTATCAGAAAATATTATTTTAAATGTCGGCCCATAAGGCATGACTTATAAAAACCATAAATAGTTAGACAAAGAACATAGACGTCTATTTTGATTTAAATCTCCACCAATTTTTTGTGTTATATTAAATTACCTAAATAATAGGCCTGTTACAGTTTTAATTAAAAAAATAAAATGATATAATATACCTAAAGCACCTAAAGCCATTTAGAGTGATAATTAAAAAGCTTACTCATGAATATGATTGAACGAAGCACCCATTACAGCTTTTGCCTTACCTCCATTTTAAAAAGAAAAACGAAGACAATATTTTGATCTTTTTCTTTATGGTATGGTATGTACAACCTGGAGGCCTAGGCAAATTACATACGTTTGTTTAAATCTAACTATTATCTTTCTACAATAGTTAATGCTTTAGCGAAAGGATAAAGGTATCTAATTCCTATACATTTCTTTCGTTTTCTATAGCGTTATAATTGTATTACTGGCAATAATAGTAGATTATTAACCAAGGGGATAAAGCAGTGTCTTCTGTCACGGGTGACGATTTAAATCGCGAGCGTAACGAAGGACTCGAGGTTTACTCCCGAGCGTAGCGAGGGTGTTAATAACTTAAATCACGAGCGAAGCGAGGGATATAAGACGAGTCCTGAGTGTAGCGAGGGATTTAAGTTCACCCAAGACTAAGACAGCTTTATCACCTAGGAAAATACTCTACTTTTCGTACCATTTGCGAAAAAATTAACACAATAATACGTACTGATTCTGAAATTGATAGACCTTTCGCACTTCTCCACGTTGAAAATTCTTCATAAGTTTTAAAATAATTTTCATTGGATTTTGTTGGAAGCAAATTTTTTATAATTGCGGCAGCATTTGCACTGATCGAATCCGACAATTCACTGTCACTGTCGGTTTGATTTAACATCGTAACGTATTTTTAGAACATTAACTTATTTATAAAAATAAATTAAAATAAACTGAGTATTTGAAGAAAACAAAAACGCGGCAAATTCCTAGACCAATATTTTTTTGTCGGAAATGCAAAGGCATCAAGCTCATACGGCCTCGTCGGTTTTCGTATATTTATTTAATAATCATAACTGCATAATAAATGCGTATTCCTTTTTCAAAAAGATGTGTAATGCTTTATATACAAACTCAATGGTGTAAACACAGATGTAGTTCAGTATAAGTTTCGGTAAGTATTCCAAATTTAAATTACATTCTCTCCCTAGAGCATGAATGAAATTCAGTACAATTTTCTTTCCCTGTTTTTGACAGATTAATAATGACTATTGTTATGTTCTCTTTTTGAGGCATAGAATGTCACTTTTTTGAGCAAGTGGTACGAAAATTATTATTATTGTAGATAGTCAACTTGGCTAAGCCTCCTGGTGTCAAAGTTTTAAACTGCTCGTAGTCCTTTGACATCGCTTTACAAACCGTTGAAATATCATTCAGGCGTGCTGGTTTCTTTACAATATTTTCCTTCACCGTTTTTAGCAAGTGATAATTAATTTCTAAAACGCACATGAATCCGAAAAGTCAGTCAGTGCTTTTTTTTTGCCGTGTGGAAAACTCTTTATGAGCCCCATCACCATGGGCTGGCGATGGAGTTATGTCCGACTCGTACGGGCTAAAAACCACACGGTGTTTTTCCACAAACCTATTGGCGGAAATACAGTTTTCGCTTGCGCATTATTAGTACCTGGGTTTCAAACTGTACCTTTGACTTGGCAGTCCAAAGGTCATACCACTAGGCTATCACTGCTTAATATATTTTAATAATGATATTTCATAAATATTAAAAAGATTAATAAAATAAATATTAAATATTAAAAAGACTGCCTCGTTGGTCTAGTGGTAGCAAGCGCGACTGCTGAGCACGAGGTCCTGGGTTCGATCCCCGGGTCGGGCAAAGTGTTATTGGGTTTTTCCATTAGGAAATTCTCAGTAGCAGCACGGAGTCTGGAATTGTGCCCGGTTAATGGCAATAGGCTCGCCCCCTATTACATGGGACTTATTACATAGCCGGCGAAACGTGGGTGTACTACACACCTCTGCCTACCCCCTCTGGGGAATACAGGCGTGAGTCTATAAAAAAAAAAAAAAAAAAAAATTAAAAAGATATCTCGTTAGAACACTTCTATAAATATTTTAATAAAGTTTTGTGATAAATTTTAATATCGTTGCGTTTAAAATTACAATTTACTGTTTAGAAGCCAGCCATTTTCTAAAAAGTTATTTAATATTCAATGTGTCTGCTCGTTTGACCTTTTAATGAATTTTTACAAATATGATACTCTTTATTTAACCTTGCTTTATATTTATTTATATAATATAAGTAAATAGTAGTATTTATATAAGTAGTAAACTTGCTTTATACAGGGTTATTTTTTACTTTTATTTATTTTTAACACCGGCAACCTGAAAAGGGGTCATTAAACTTATCATTATGAACAACTTTTACTATAGGACCAACCCTGAAATCGTAAAAAAAATCAGCTGTTCCATACATTTTGTTGAGTTATGTGAACATAAATGTATGGAACAGCGGATTTTTTTTATGTGTGAAAAATTGTTCCGATCAGGCTGAAATTTTCGCTGAAACTTTTTAATGTTGTTCTGCTTACTTAGGTTTTGTAGTGATTCATAATTTTATTCATTGATGTTATAATTATGTATGTTGAATGTGCGAGCGTGTTAGCGGTTCAGCAAGAAAATACTTTACTGTATACAGTATGTTCTTAGCCTTATAAAGAGAAAAAAAAGAAAAGAAATGAAAAAAAAAAAGTTGTCTAATATAGATCCATTTCTAAAACATACTTAGTTCGGGCTCGGCAAAAAAATAAAATAGTATTTAAAAAAAGCCCTCCGATCCGCCAGGATTAATAAATTTAAAAAAAGAACTGTGAACTAGTTGTCAACAGAGGCTCGTCGAACCATAAACAACAGCTGAACATTTCAAATGATGAAATGACACTTGAAAAAGAAAAAAATAATTCGCGCGCTTTTTACCCGCTAACAAGATATTGCGTAAATTACACAGATGTTATAAAATTGAGCGATGCGAAACAAAAATAATTATAATCTTATTTATGTTACCTATAAATGCAAAAGTGGGTTTGTTGAATAGTTGATTGTTAGTTTGTCTTTTTCCTTCCTTCACTCAGTAACGGAGCAATGAATCGATGAGATTCTTTTGAACAGAGACAATTTATAATAGGCATGACGAAAGATTTACAAATCTTCTTCCGTAATGTAGGTATACATTTACTATTTACGTAAAAACCTTTCTTTCCGTAATAAACTTTAGTTTAACGAAGTATAAAGCTATTTTTCTAATATTTTTTCAAAAGTGCGTCAAAAAGCTCTCAGGTATCATGGCGTCGATTTTGACGTCACGCTTAGGTAAACATGTAAAATATTAAATACAACAAAACAGTTTTGACGTTACGCTAAGGTAAAATCCGCTATTTTACCTTAGCGTAACGTCATATGCTGTGATTGCTATTTCAGTCAAAATGGCGGATTGCAGTATTTAAAGGTTTTATTTTAGTGAAAATGTTAATAATCCAATATTTTTAAATAAAACTCTAACATCATTAAATCAACGATTTTTGATATTGTCGTCATGACTATTATCATCAACCGACGGCGAGACGCCCCGATAGGTCTATTAAAAATCTAAAACTTTTCTTGATTACTACTCTAAATTTGACATTAGTAGCTGAATGTAATGCGTGCTCTGTACAGGAATAGCAACGTTAAATCACATTAATGCACCGGTGTGGTCTAATTTAACTATAAAAGTGTATGCTTTCTCCGGCCTTAGCGTGATCAAAGGGGTGGGTAGACGTAACAACGGGTTAGAGGCGACAAAGTCGATTTGTATTTAGAATAGGTCCCAAACTTTCTTGGGATCGGCTTCTAATCTAACCAGATGCTGAATATCAGTTTTCTACGGAGCGACTGCCTATCTGACCCCCGCAACCCAAAAGGGATACGATATTCTAAAGTTAGATCAGATGATTACGATATTCTAAAGGATTATGACGGTACTGATAAGAAATTTGAAAAAACAACTGATACGGATGATTCTGATGGGATACGGTGGCTCAGCGGTTAGAGTTGGCACGGTACGCCGAAGATCGTGGATTCGAATCGCATCCGTATCAGTTGTTTTTTCAAATTTCTTATTAAATCATCATCTGTCTAGCCTTTTCCCAACTATGTTGGGGTCGGCTTCCAGTCTTACCGGATGCAGCTGAATACCAGTGTTTTACATGGAGCGACTGCCTATCAGACCTCCGCAACCCAGAAACTGGGTTACACGATACCCCTTGGTAAGACTGGTTGTCATACTTTTGGGTTTCTGACTACCCGTAACGACTGTCAAAGATCTACAATTGAAAGCCGGGGCCAACAGCTTAACGTGCTATCCGAGGCACGGAGAGTGATAATTAATTTATAAAACGTACATAACTTACGAAATGTCAGAGGTGCGCGCCTTGGGTTCAAACCCGAGACCTCTGACTTGCCAGTCAACGGTCACCACCACTAGGCTATCACGACTCTTCTTTCTTATTAAATAATTATACCTATACCTATCTTCGTTGGCCTAGTCTAGTTTTATTTCAGTCTAGCTACATGCATGGAGGTCTACGGCCTGTGAAGAGGCTGCGTGTACCAGTAATAGGTGTTTAGCTGAGCGCTTGCTCGCATAATGTGAACACTTCTGCTGAGTCTCCCCGTGTCCCAGTTACCACAAGCTTAAAATGGCGCGTGATTTGGTAATTTTTATAGTCTTTGTGTAAGCGGAGAATGAAGCTTTTAAAAAAATATTTAACAGACTTCTGCTCTTGAGTTGTAATAGCCTAGTGGTATGCCCATATAAATCTTTCCAATGTCTTTGGGTATGACCATTGATTGACAAGTTGGAGGTCACATCTTCGAACCTAAGGCATGCACCTCTGACTTTTCGTAAGTTATGTGCGTATTATAAATTAATTATCACTTACTCCATGCCTCGAAAAGCACGTAATGTCGTTGGCGCCGGATCTCTCTCCGGTCGTGTTGGATTGCCGTCCCATCGGACTATGAGAGTGAAAGAATAGAGAATGCATCTGTGTTTGCGCACACACGTGTGTACTATAATATCTCCTGTCTAGTTGGCTCTATAATCGCTATAATCTCTGTTAGATGTGATCGGAATTCGGTCAAGAGGACATTATTATTTTTTTATACTCACTCATGATGGAAATAACTCCAAAAGTAAAAAAATAATTGCCGTTGATTTTATGAGAGTACTGACTCCCTTAATCGACTGTCAAAGATCTTCATGACAACCAGGGCTAACGGCTTAACGTGCTTTCCGAGGCACGGAGTTAAGTGACAACTAATTTATAATACGCAAGTACCTAACTTACGAAAGGTTTGAGCCTGAGACCTTTGACTTAGCAGTCCAACGGTCACACCACAAGGCTATCGCGACTCCAGGCTTCTTCAGCTATTAGTAAACGCCCATAGCTCCTCCAGCAAACGGTAAATATGACCCAGTTTCATAAGCTAATGAGCCCAAATACATGCTTACTTACTTATATAGTAAGTAAGCATGTATTTGAGCTCATACAATAACACAAATCGATAAATAAAATAACGAAACTAAAGTAATTCCCTTTTAAATATTCATCTGAAACATGAAGTGGTTTCTTCTATGTAAAAGTAGAGCCATAAAGGCAGCGGAAAAAAATTCTTGTCCCTACGTCATAGTATGACGTAACAGGTTACCAGTTATAGCTCTACCACTAAAGTTTACGTAATACTGCCTGTGGTATCAAAATTTTCTCTACATTCAACCATTCCAGTTGACAGTTAAATCCACCCCTTGTACGGAGAGTATTAGAGGGCTGCTGCTTAAGGCGCGATACTCGCTAATCTGTTATCTCACTCACACAATAAAGATATCAAATCAATTAATTTAGTTATGACAAAACGCAACATGCGTTTCAGGGATGAAACGCATGTTGCGCGATTTGTCATAACTCTATCGTACGTATATCGTTTGTCTTAGTACGGGCATGTGATGAGGAGGAATCCTTATCACATGCCCATACCAATACAAACGATTTCCTTTCAACTTATTTGTCACTGGCGCCAATTTTAAACTTTCCCTAATATACTAATTTCTAACTTAACTCTTCTCGTCACTCCACACATCTATCTCAACATTCTCATCTCTGTTACATGCAATCTTCTTTCATCCGTCTTATTCACGACCCAGCTTAAAGTTATGAATATGAACAAACTTAAAATTGAAATATTTACCTATACCTAATTATAAAGAAATAATACATATATCTACACTAAAGTAAAAAAAATTCAAACTTGAGTATTCTTTACTTGAAATCTTTGGGATATTTTTGTGAATTTTTTTACATGGTACTTATAGCACATGATAGATAAAAAAACAACCGATACGGATGAGATTCGAACCCACGATAGATATTACCACACGCCCTAGGCGTAGAAAAAGTGATTTGAAATTTCGACTGATGCTCGGTGGCTCAGCGGTTGGAGCGTCGACATGGTACGTCGAAGATCGTGGGTTCAAATCCCATCCGTATCAGTTGTTTTTTTAAATTTTCTTATTACTAATCAAACACAAAATTACATTTTCGATCAAAATGTTCAACGTATCTCCCGCCTATTTCGTGGCCACAACGTTCTCCTCATGAAACAATATAAAAATGAACATGCCATGACAGTGGGTGGTATTTATTTAAATTATAGATCACATTTTATCGAATGAAAAGAAGTTTTTTTTTGTTTCTAGAAATTTCCACAAGTAATATTTATTAAATCGATACATTAGCCGAAGATAAAAATAGACGAATAATCGTAAAGTGCTTAGCGATTAGCCAGGGGTCATCAAATGTAGGACCGCGGTCCAAACCGACGACTATTTTTGTGCGGACCTTGACAGAATATTAAATTCAAATTTAGAGTGTCGTGTGGTTTGCTAGCACGTGGGTATGGGTTCGAACTTCAAACTTTTTTATTATACTATGTACTTAAGAAAGTACCATAGAGTATTCAAGAAAATATAGAGTGATAACGTCAACCACATTGCCTTGTGCGGAGCGAAAGCAGGTCTCGCCATAGAAATGTTAAAATGTCATTTTTTCAAATTAAGTTTTCTAGACGTTTTTCAAAATTTAACTCAGCAGTTAACCATGATATAAGCTAAAATGTAACTTTTTCGCTCATGGAGCCTAGTTGAACTGCAGTCGATCGAGGTATGATCGCAAACGGAGCTCGTGTCGCGGCCGCGTTGTTCATACCCGTGCTCACGGTTCATACTTTTATAGGGTTGCTCTATATTGTCTTATATACTCTAAGGAAAGTACATAATACTTATACAATTTTTAATCTAAGATACCACTGATTAACTGTGAAAGAAAACATAACAAGGGACCTGTACTTAATAGTCTGAAATCGCCAAAATAAAATAATTTTTATTTTATGCTATTTTGTATTTCAACCATTTTGAATGTTGTGCTCCTTCAATTGTAACGGTTTATTTCGATTTTTCATAACTATATTCATTGATTTTATATCTTCAATGTGCGAGCGAGACAGCAGATTAGCGAGTGCGGGGATCGAACCTGCGATATTAAACTAAGTACGCTTAGCCTGCGGGAATCAAACCGATACCAAACGATGAATGCGAATCGCTTAACCGCTACACTGATCACGTTACATGGGTAAGACATGAAAATAACAACCAATGTTGTCTACAACCTCACAGCTCTACAAAGAAAAACAGACAATGGTGCTGATTCTCTTGTACATCCCGCTAAACTAATATTACCCTAACTATATCTCTTTCTAATAAACACCATAAAAAAGGACAGCAAATTCAACTATAAAATTAGAGCTGTCAAATTAGTCTATGTCCTTGCAATTGACGTAAAAATAGACGAGACCTCTATGACATGCCGACTAAATTCTCGTTGATATCACGCAAATGGACTAGTTTGACAGCTCTAAAAATCGTCTATCCTTTTCTAATGATCTCAGTTAGAAAGAGAGATAGTGAGACTAAATTAGTTTAGAGCGTGTGCAAGAGAATTGGCACCAATATACAGATATTATCTATGTTTCCCTTTGTAGTTTTTCCTGCTATCTCATGGTGTACCACACTAACTCATGAATTATTTAAAAGATTCGCGTTATTGTTACTTTCTACAAAGCTTGTTTTACATAAAGGAATATGATTTTTCTTGCCAGCAAACTTTGCCAGTCTGCCAATTTGACCCATAGACAGTGATAGACCATATTTAAAAAATAAAAGTAAAGGTTGAGGCGTATAGAATGATAACTATGAATACGTTTTTTACATGTTTATGCACATGTTTTGCTTGTTAAATGATTAGGAAATTCGCAAAAACAACTGACTCTGGCGGGACTTGAACCCGCGATCCCTGGCGTGCCGTGTCATGGCATCGGCATGGCGTGCTTATAGCACGGTACGCCAATGACTCATAAATAAATTAGCTGATTAGAAAATCGTTTTACGTTTCTACTGATTAGTTAGTTATAAAATAATAATAAATAAACTAGCCTGTAACTGTCCCAGAACAGAGAAGGATCGAGCATTAATCACCACGCTAGCTCTCTGCGTGTTGGCAATTTCAGACTATTCAGTCCAGGTTTCCTCACGATATTTTCCTTCACCGTTAGTCAGCCCCACGGGTGTTGTAAGAAGGGACAAATAGAAAGATCCGGAGGAAGGGCAGCAGCATCCTTCTGTGTAACAGCAATAATCTGCTACTGCGATTGCTAGTTACACGCTTGCCCGGGGTGGCGATTATGGGCAAATATCTCCAATAAGCGCACAAAAGTGGCGCGCATTGATAGATAAATAATAGATAGATAAAACATTTAGTACAAAACAAGACACACATTACAGTTAAAATCACAATAAACACAAAAAAAACAAATGAAGGGTATTAGGAAAAAGATTTTTTTATTTGATCATAGACAATTTATTTTCGTGGGGTAATGTGTCTCAGGATTGTACCAAAAAGGTGTATTGGGTTCAGCAGTGGATTAATACAGGCTGATGATGAGGTAAACTTTAGTTATTTCGTCAGAGGTTTTTGTGGAAAGAAAAATAACCTATTACGAGCGGGATTTGAACCCGTGACCTGGGTAAAAGCCCCCAGTCGCTTTGCCACCAAGCTATCACATCTAAATAATTATTCTCTTCTACAATTAACCGTCTCAGAATTTTATTTCGTCTTAAATCATCTGCCTAGCCTTTTCCCAACTATGTTGGGGTCGGCTTCCAGTCTTACCGGATGCAGCTGAATACCAGTGTTTTACATGCAGCGACTACCTATCAGACCTCCACAACCCAGATACTGGGTTACACGATACCCCTTGGTAAGACTGGTTGTCAGACTTTCGGGCTACTGACTACCCGTAACGACTGTCAAAGATCTACAATTGACAGCCGGGGCCAACAGCTTAACGTGCTATCCGAGGCACGGAGAGTGATAATTAATTTATAAAACGCACATAACTTACGAAAAGGCGCGCCTTGGGTTCGAACCCGAGACCTCTGACTTGCCAGTCAACGGTCACCACCACTAGGCTATCACGACTCCGACTATTTATCGTCTTAAATATCTCTTTTAAAAAACATAAGTAAAAAAAAACCTGCTCAGAGACGCATAAGACACGCATCACACTTGACATATTTTCTATTCAGTTACATCAAAGGCTAGGAGCACATAGGGGGCTTTGCATATAGACCATGTACCTACATTATTCGTGGGGGTGCCTAGATCTATGAGGGGAAGCTCTAAGCTAGTGGAAGTAGTTAAGAATATTTTTAAGATGGGGCGAGTGTACGCCATTACAAAATAAGAATATTAAATAAATCTGTGTGATAGACAGACGTGATAGAATTGAAAATATATAAAACTAGCTGTTCCCCGCGACTTTGTCCGCGTTAAATTAAATTTTCCCGGAAACACGTTTATAAAGCAGCCGTTTTTTTTTCTTACTTGAATCACAGATATTGTTCTTTTTACTGAAAACTAAACTTTTATTTCTGAAAAAAAAATAGCATATAGCACTCAGGAATAAAGTAGCTTCCTATTGGTGAAAGAATTTTTAGGATCGGATCGGTAGTTCCACAGATTACCCCTAAAATACATACATTATCACATATATACAAACTTTACCTCTTTATAATATTAGTATAGATAAATATTAGTATAGATTTAGAGTCGTGATAGCCTAGTGGTGGTGACCATTGACTGGCAAGTCAGTGGTCTCGGGTTCGAACCCAAGGCGCGCACCTCTGACTTTTCGTAAGTTATGTGCGTTTTATAAATTAATTATCACTTACTCCGGGCCTCGGAAAGCACGTAAAGCTGTTGGCCCTGCGCCTGATCTCTCTCCGATCGTGTCGGAAGGCCGTCCCATCGGACTATGAGAGTGAGGGAATAGAGAGTGCACCTGTGTTTGCGCACACACTTGTGCACTATAATATCTCCTGCGTAATGGGCTAGTCTCCGTTGAGATTGGCCGCTGTGACCGAAATTCGGTCAGGAGATTATTATTATTATAGATAAAGTCGGGTTTCTTCGCAATCGAGAAAAAGAACAGTAATAATGTCCTCCTCTCCGACTTTTGGTTATTATTATTATTAATAATATAGTGTACAAATAGCACACACAGGTGCACTATTTGTTCCTTCTCATAGTCCTATTGGACGGCAATCTGACACGACCGGTGAGAGATTACCAGTCAACGGTCATACCACAAACTTTGTAATTATTGACCGTCGACTGGCACCTACCTCTTCATAAATAATTTGCGTAATATAAAATAATTATCAGTTTTATCGTGCTTTCACTGAAAAAAATATCTAGTAAGTAATATGCAACAAAACGTTTTGTTTCTAGTAATGAAATATAGTGACAACCTAACTAAACTGCTACAAGTAGTAAAAAACATAACTTACAGTCATGTAAACCAATTTTTTTTGAGTATAATCAAAGTTTAGCTATTTTTACATTAACTTACATTAGTCGGTCCTGTGCCTAACGTGCTATCCGAGGCACGGAGAGTGAACGAAAAGTCAAAGGTGCGCGTCTTGGGTTCGAACCCGAGACCTCTGACTAGCCAGTCAACGGTCACCACCATTAGGCAATCACGACTATCTGTAATTTCTCTATGTAAACCAGTAATTTCTGGTTGTTTCCATAGACAAGTAATTATCATTGAAAACAAATTTAATACTGAAGTAGTTTGAGTAGGAATTTTACAAAGGAACGCATGTCAACATTCCTTATCGATTACCAAGATATTCGTACTGTGTATGTGATATTAATATTTTATCTAAGTTCGGAAATCGCAAGGTTAGAATACCTATTTAATACTCTTGTTCTCAGAATACAGAAAAAAAAACTAGAAGCCGTTGGAATTGCAAAAAAGTGAAACACCTTAAATAACAAAATGGAGTGATTTCACATTTTCACGGTTAGTATGTCTGCGCGCATCTTAAATAGGTCTGTCAGACTATAAATTTCAAATTCATCCAGATAGGTTTTACCTTAGAGTTTATAAGGAAATAAGTATAGAATCATAACATCAACAACATTGCCTTGTGCAGAGCGTGAGCAGGTTTCAACATTAAAGTGTTAAAATATAACTTTTTAAATTATGTTTTCTAGTCATTATTTCTAAATTTAACACAGCAGTTAACCATGATATAAACTAAAATATAATTTTTTTGCTCGTGGAGCAAACCTGCTGGCGCGTGGACGGAGCTCGCGTCGCGGCCGCGTTTTTCATACCCGGCTCACAGTTCATACTTCTGTAGGGTTGCTCGTCTATACTTTCTTATATATAGTATATACTTTATATAAGAAAGTATATATATATGTAAGTATAGTTTCTTATATCTTATATATACTTTGTATATAGCAAAGTTGCAGGCGAAAGCAACTTCCTAAACAAATAATCTTACCTACCCACAGATAAAAAAACAGACCTGACATTCATTACAGCATTTCACGACACTTCGATCCCCTACCCCTCGAAAACAAAAAGAGATTCCTAACTTTCAAAATAATAATCTCGCTGTATGATATATAGAATATCTCAACCATTTTACCTTGGTCTTCCTTCCCCCTTCTGTGTAGCACATTTGTTTTAACGCGAGGGGGTACGGAAAGTGATAACAGGGTTGTAGTTATAATGGTGGGTCTTATACGCGTGACATATCTGTACAATGCCTATTATGCAGTGACAAAGAGACCTGGAACCCTCTTTCACACCTCTTTTGCTTTTGAGTCCGATGTGGTATTTGCTAACATGGAATCACTAAACTGACTAACTGATTTTAAATAATTTTGCACGTCTGATTTTTGTTTAGTCTTTGAATTCTCAAAAAAAACAGCCCGTAACTGTCCCAAGTAGGGCAAAGGCCTCTTCTCATACAGAGAAGGACTGAACATTAATCATCACGCTAGCTCACTGCGGGTTGGCGATTTCAGACAATTAAAGTCCAGGTTTCCTTACGATGCTTTCCTTCACCGTTAGTCAGTGGTGTCTTAGATTAACTAAGAAAGTACATTATGACATTAAAAAAGTCACATTGATACATGCCAGGTTTGAACCCATTCCCACGCGCTTTCATAGCGGGTCCGTAACCAATGTGCCATCTCGACATCAGTCTCGAAAACTGAAGTTTATTATTTTTGAAGAGAGAAAATTTTGAAGGACCTACTGATTTACTACCAGCCATTTTGCCAATTAAGCATTAGTGCTGGCTGCTCGTGATATGGAAATTCTCTTCTGCATTCAACCATCCCAGATGGTAGAGACCTAAGGAGTAGTCCTTGTACAACGTACTAGAGTACTAGCGTATCTAACTTTACATAGAATACAATTCTTTATAGATATATCTTGTTGTTTACAAACTTTATATTAATTTTAACAATTTAAAACCTAATTTAATTCTATCCTAGTTCATTTAATTTAATTTTATTTATGTAATTCAATTTTATAAATTCAATTCAATTCAATTAATTTAATTACAATAGATACCATTTGCTACAATGTAAATGTAAAGTAAATTTAAAATAGGCATTTAATATTTACATGTACCTAATGACAATGTACTGTAAACTATGGGTTGTACCTGAGAATAAATGTATTTTATTTTTATTTTTTATTTTTATTTATTAAAACATATGCAGAAGCATAAATATCTTTAAAGTTTAAATTGATTTTTTCTTCTTTTTCTTAAAATAGGTTTGACTATTCTGATTTTGATTATTGTTAAAAACTTTTTAGACGTGAATAATATTAAATTGCGTTCAAAAATGTAAACAATTGTTTAAACTAATTTATTAAAATTACATTTTTTTTATTAATTAATTATTCCGATAACAACACTTTTTTCCGCATCCTAGTTTCCTCTTCGTAACTCGTGTACAATAATTCACACCTCGATACGGTGGCAAGAACGCCACTCGAGAACTGTGGGACTCCATAATTTGTATAATGAACACCATGCATTGGCATACACACCCCATACTATAGTGGATGCTTTTAAATAGTGGGTAAAGTGTCGTGAACAACACAGTCATCTGTATTTTATTTAAGAAATTTCTTTCTTAAATTAAACGATTTAAATTTTTTAAGAAATAATTTAATTTAATTTAAATTATTTAATTAAAAGTGTCGTGGTAGCGCATTGGTTACGGACCCGCTTTGCAAGCGCGTGGTTGTGGGTTCGAACCTGGCATGTACCAATGTGACTTTTTCAATGTCATATGTACTTTCTTAGTTAATCTAAGACACCACTGACTAACGGTGAAGGAAAACATCGTAAGGAAACCTGGACTTTAATAGTCTGAAATCGCCAACCCGTAGTGAGCTAACGTGGTGATTAATGCTCAATCCTTCTCTGTATGAGAAGAGGCCTTTGCCCTATATTGGGACAGTTACAGGCTGATTTATAATTATAATAATTCATCGACCGTTTCAAATTACTTAAGAAATAATTTAAATCGGTCGATGACATTAAAAATGTTGTGCCCATTCTTTTTTTTGCATACCTAATAAAATGTCTTATTTCAGTCAATCAAATTATTTATTATTACTACTACAATTGATATAACATTAGTGCGTAAGTCATGTTAATACTTTTTATTTGTTAAGTAAATTATATCTTAGGTCTTATGACCGATAGAATCAATGACACAATGACCGACAGATACAACAAAATTAAATAAAACTATCTATAATATAATACCTTAAATCTGATTACCTTAAAAATAATTAAAGAAAAATAAAACCTTGATCTAAAAGACCGTTACCGCTAATGTCTTATTTTCTAACAGACGTACTAAAATTCAAATTTCACTTTACCTTTCATATATTATATGAACTAAAAGAAGCACATAACAAGTTGATAATATGGAAGCTCTTCTTTACAGATCAGATTAAGATGGAGAATATAATTATCTATACTTACAACAAAATACAGTCAACTAAGAAGTCTGCAGCTCTTTAATTTAGCTGAAACTCATTTATTTCAACCAGGCACTGCCTAGGTGGAGTTGGTGTAACGGGATTTAAAACCCAATTTTAGGCAATTACTTGAGCCGCTGAGCGCTAATCTTAAGAGAGTGCGCTTTAAGTGACTAAGAACTTGTTTAGACGGGGATGCCGACTAAGATTATATTATCGACTACATTTTCACGACTAAAAACAAACTAGACATGCAGACTAAGAAAGCTAGTTATTATAATATTGCTTTTTCGTTCAATTCTAAGTTATTTTTAGCTGACTTCAAAAAAGGAGGAGGTTCTCGATTCGACTGTATGTTTTTAATGTTATAAGTCTAGCTAATCTTGAAGTTAGTTTAAAATTGATTGCGAAATTTGTACCGAATATATGTTTAAACATTAATGTATTATTAAAACAACGTTTTAGACCAAGCTCTTATATTTGTAATATCAAAAAACATTATTTTATACAAAATTTAGTGTATGCTATTGTCCGTTGAAGAGATCCTTTATCTGGAGCTAATCCTGGATATCGATTCAGGTCATGCTTACCATAAAAATGAATTGTCATTGGAACTGAACCAACATGCAATAATTACTCCGTAGGATGAGGAAGTGATTCTAATTCAGCTTGCAAGACTCCACTCGAACATACATAGTTACATACATACATAATAGTATATTGCAAGTAAAATAAATGCTTGGAATAAAGCAAGAGATCATGAAATATGTGGTAATAAACTAATAACGTTTTTTTTTTAAGTTATTGCATAGCTTTTATCACGGGCTTTGAGCGGCGACCATGGCGGCGACCGAATCAAGAAATTCCGTAACGAAAATAAAACCTAACACCCTTTATTGCAGAAGTGTTTAAAACCTTACTAACTAACAAATAAGGTCATTAAAAAACAAAACATTTAGAAATATAAACATTCGAATTTCGTAAACTAATTATTTGCTTAGATTTTTCAAGACGTGATTTTGTATTAAGTTTTTAAGCTATTGACTGCATAAATAAAAAAAATAAAAAATAATTATAATTGCATAAGTTTATAAAAAAATGCTATGTAATAGCTTTACTGCGGCAGTCGCCGAGTGCCACACGTTTTTTTTATATCTTTAGGTACCTAGTTTTTGTTATAAGTTTGCTGTTTGTTTGTTTTCACTGGAGGTCGCCATTTTTGCCCA
Source organism: Protodeltote pygarga (assembly GCA_936450705.2). Lineage (NCBI taxonomy): Eukaryota > Metazoa > Arthropoda > Insecta > Lepidoptera > Noctuidae > Protodeltote > Protodeltote pygarga. The sequence goes on from OW388275.2 coordinate 5,115,575, forward strand.
TAGACACAGACTAGTTATTTTTTTTAATATATGTTTTCGATTGTAGATCTCTGCGGCTTGTGTCTGTGGGCAATATTGGGCATAGATCTAGTTTGTTTTTTTAGTTCTTTTTTTTCGTGTGTGTGTTTTTATTTCCTAAATACTTTTTTATGTAGCGCCTTGCGCAATATTTGCGTGTAATAAATGATTTCTTTCTTTCTTTCTTTCTTTAGTTGCCTGGTATGAACTAGCCTTAATTACTGCGGGTCTAAGTGATTAATAATCTAACTAGAACTCAGAGCCTTGAAGGATATATTAAGTCATCGTCCTCGCTAAAGACTTAGTCTTAATTTGAATGCCTATCGATTAGCTGCCGTGTGGTACCGGGATCGATACACGAGTCGAGCAAAATATTAAGTTTTTACAAAGGATTTACGCATGTGATGCGAGCGCTAAAGTTTAATTTGTATACCTAGAATTAAACTGTTGATTTTGAATTGAATTGATTCAACTGAAAATCGAGAAGGGTTAGAACTTTTGACTTATTCGTAGACTTTTAAATAGTGCTATAAGGTCGTTTCTTCATGTTCATATTATTACATCTCTTCGAATCTAGCTCTTCGACCTCTGATTAAAATTATATAGTTAACCTCAAACTTATTATGTTACTGACTGTACCAATAACATATTTGTCAGTAACTTAGGAACCCGTTTTGAATGAAATATATTAATTAATTTCTGATATCCTGCACAGGGGATCCGATCGGAATAGAAAATAATATTTAATAAAACCGATCCACCAGGGTATCGGTTGTAGGGAATCGGTCGGGAATAACTCGAACGGGCTGGGGTAATACTGTAAGTATATCATAATATATACATAATATTATTGGCTACCCAGCAAACCCCCCGGCTAGGATTGGGTCTCTTTCTTTTCTTCTTCATCGTATGGTTGATGAACAACCTAGTGTCAGAGTTTAAACCGCCCGAAGGCCTCTGATATGGCTTTATACACCATTGAAAAATCTCTCAGGCGTGCTGGTTTCCTTACCGTTTTAGCAAGTGATCATTAATTTCTAATGCACATATGAATCCGAAAGATGTGCCTGGGTTTGGAACCTACGACCTTTGACTCGGCAGTCCAACGGTATTATCTATTTAGGCTATCACTGCTCTAATTGGGGCTTATATCATTTAACCGATCTAAGGGTTGAGGGGCCTCTTATTTTGTAAATAAAATCTTTCTCTGGGGCCCCGGGCTGGGGGCTTAGGGAATTCCTTAGATCATAAAAGAGAATTCAGACGCGGGGGGTCTGAAATCTCTAAAGCGGGGGGTCCAAAAAGAGTTTTAAAGTCCTTATAAACAACCTTCATAATATTCCAACATGAATGTCAAAATTTTTGTTCATAAAACTGTGTCATGGCGGTCCTGTCATTATTTGTAATTTGCCCAAAAATGTAGTTGCACAAAAAAATATTTTTTATAAAAAAAACATAGCTGTATCATTCATACAAATAGCATAACAATTTCATTAACAATGGGTTTCAAATAGAAATAATAAATGTATCAAAATGAAAGGATAAAATCAAGAAAAACCATTTAATACTGATGTGTGACTGTACAATACAACGAAGCTTTATTTTCTAAAAAAATAACACACTTTTATTTCATAAGAGGCCTCTAATTATAAGACAAAATGTTCAAGGATGATGATGGTAATGTTTATTGTTTTAAACCTATAAAACTTTTATTTATAATATTCATCTCTATGCCGTGACGTGGCGTGTGGTTTCCGGCCTAAGAATAGAACCACCCCTACTCGTCCCGCGGGTGTCGTAAGAAGCGACAAAGGGAAAGATTCGGAGGATGGGCAGCAGGATTTTTTTGTATTACAGTCTTCTTCTTATCGTATGCTTGATGAACAACCTGGTGTCAGAGTTTAAACCGCCCGTAGGCCTCTGACATGGCTTGACACACCATTGAAAAATCTATCAGGTGTACTGGTTTCATCACGATGTTTTCCCTCACCGTTTTAGCAACTGATAAATTAATTTATAGGTAATACGCACATAACTTACGAAAAGTCTAGAGTATAACAGTAATCATCTGCTACTGCGATCGCTTCTTACCTACTTATGTTTAGTCGACTGACATTGTTCTCACATAAGACCTCAAAACAATGTAACTTAAAATATTGTAAGCCATTATATTTAAAAGAGCAACCATGGAGTTTCTTGCCAGATTCTTCTCTATGAAGGGTAGGCTGCCCTTGGAACTGGCAACTAGAGTCACTTAACAACAAACAATATTAGAATTATTACTATTCATAAGTGCCTAATGGTCTACATGAATAAAAATATTTTGATTTTGATAATATAAGTAGTCTCAAACTTTCGCGAACATTTAACATAATTAAAAACTTTTAAACAGATAATTCTCGCGTATATTATATTTTTGAAAAACTTGACGTTTCGAGATCTTTGCAGATCTCGTGGTCGCAGGCAGACTGAGGTGACAAGCGTCTGAATAGTTATTTAAAATTATTTTTGATCTACCGTCAACTTTATTTAGTATTTTGCCCATATTATGTGAAGTTTTAGTTTAATTGAATAAATTTAAATGCTATTATTAAGATTTTTACTACCGTTTCCTAGTGCTTTGGCTGAAAAGAGAAGAAACGGCGAAACAATCTCTCCAGCAGCACGAAACGTCAGAAGTTTTTGAAACTTAAAATATCAGTACGCGAGTTTATCCGTTTAAAAGTTGTTTCATTATTTTGATTTTGAATTCTTTGTAGATGACGATGATACGGTCGGAGCCGTCCGCTACCCCGTCATGCCCTCGCTGGTGGCCCTCCAGCAGATGAGGAACCGTTTACATCTGGCATACTTGGGTAGAAAGCTTATGAAATGGACCGCCATGGCTACCGGCAAGGAGCTGAGGAGACTTGCTATTGAAATAAGCGCGTGAGTAGATTTCAATAGGCATTTGGGGGGTGTTTATGCCTCTTGTAAGCCCCATTTTTTCTCTAAATAGGTTTTTATTACAAAAACGTTTTTAACTAAGCTTTTATATTTGAAGATTGAAATGTACACGCATAATATTGGATCTGTGCTGACTGTTCAAGAGTTCCTTTATCTGGAGCTAATCCTGAATATCAATTCAGATCATGCTTAGCATGATAATAAAAAAAACGAACGAAAAAAATCAGCTGTTCCACAAATTTATGATCAGTTGATTTTTTTTGCGATTTCGGGGTTGGTCCCATAGTAAAAGTTGTTCATAATGATGAGTGTAATGACCCTTTTTAAGGATGCTGGTGTTTTCCAAATAACCCTGTTTATATTCATGTTTGTTTCAGGACATTCACGACTTACGCAGAAGATATAAGGAATGCGTTTATGTTACTGGCGCGAGCTAGATATTTCTTCCCACAAGTGAATGACAATGTCTTAGAAAACATACCAACTTCAGTAAGTTTCATTATTTTTTAAATTCTCTGATAGTAGTTTAGCAAGCAGGCTAAGGAATCGATTTGCAACTTAATATCGCTGACTGAATTCAATATTGGCACAAGACAAAATTTAACAATTTGAGAAAAAAGAAAGAAAAAAGAAAGAAAGAAAGAGAAAAAGGAAATCACGCTTTAAAGTTTTCGTTGTCAAATGCGCGCGCACTTATTCGTCCTTACTGAAAGCTTCACGCATAGGGTATTTTATGAACTAACAAGTTGGTTATAAATATTTAATAAGAAATTTCAAAAAACAACTGATACGGATGGGATTCGAGCCTACGATCTTCGGATATTCGGTACGATACATGTAAAAAATTTCACAAAAAGTAACAAGTTGGTTCTTTATTGCATTAAATAAACTTTTATACGTAATTTAGAACAAGAATCCATAACAAGCTCAAAATGGGAAGATTTTGATTTGTGTCACTATTGAATTCAGTCGGCGATATGGTCGGCGCTCTCAAATAGCGACGCATTATATAAAATTTAAGATTTATTTAAATATAACTATAACACTAATATAAACTAACTATACCACCTAGAAATAAGCGAATTAACAAAATAAACTCAATCTAAAAGACCGCTACCTGTAGGCAACGTTCCCAAAATGCTGGCTGCGTTGCCTCGCTGGATGACTTTATTAGCCTTTGGGCAAAATACAGACCAGCATTTTGGTCACAAGATGCCTCGACTATAGACGTCCCGATTAATCTTTGTAAATTTTACGGGCCCCTGGCCCCCACGGTCCTAGCGACTCGACCCCAAATGAGCTCAAATATATAATGTGCTTCTAAATTATCTGCCACGGTTGCAATGGGAGAAAGTATTGGGTATATTGATTACAATAGTGAAGAAATTTCGTACCCCGGAACATTAAAAAAAAAATTGGAGCATGGAGCAGAATTAGACCTACGCAATAAAACGCAGGCAAAAAAAAAAATATGACGTTAGATAAAAAAAATTACTTCACTATTGTAATATAAATAACCAATATTATCTCCCATTGCAGCCGTGGCAGATAATTTAGAAGCACCTTATATATCCGACAAAACATATAGGGTGCGAAACAAAAAGAATTCTTCGCCCCCGGGTGGGCTCGAACCACCAACCTTTCGGTTAACAGCCGAACGCGCTAGCCATTGCGCCACGGAGGCTATGGGATTTGTTTTAGAAAAAATATTCTGAATTAAATCTTAGTTTATTTACACAGCTGCGGTTTTTAATTAAGTAAATTGTGATTTGATTTTAATTAAGGAGGTGTGATGTCATGGTATTGCATAATACATAATACCATAGGAAATATACAATGCGGTAGATAATTATGTAGAATATTTTCTTGTTGGCACATTGGTTAAGGATCCGCTTTGCTAGCACGTGGGTCTGGGTTGAAAGATGGAACCTTGCTATCGATATGAAAAGTTTAAAAACAATAGGGGGCGAACCTATTGTCATTAACCAGGCACATTTTCAGAAACCGTGCTGCTACTGAAAATTTCCTATAGGAAAAACCCAATAACACTTTGACCGACCCGGGAATCGTACCCAGGACCTCGTGCTCTGCAGTCGCGCTTGCTACCTAGACTTAGTCTCAACATTATTATCTGTAATTCTCTGTAACATTATTATGATTTCATTAATTTAAATACTCAATTTTTTCATTCATTAAATTTTCAGTTTTTCATTAACTTGTAAATACCAATTTAGATTTACTGCGTGAAATGATTTTTTTTTGCAAAGTAAAGGTATTATGTAGGTACCAATTTCGATTTAGGTACTGCGTGAAAATTTTTTTTTTGCAAAATAGTTATAAGTAATAAAGTTTCGTTTTAAAAATACAATTCGTAATTGGAAATGTTTCGATTTTGTAATAATAATTTGAAACGACACATGGGCGAAATAAAAAATCGACTTCAAGAAAAAAAATGTTTTTAGACGGTTTACTTAGCTTGAACTGTTTATTATTTGGTTCAAATTTAGTAATCGATATTTTCACCCCCTTCCTGTTGACAGATTGATCTGATATTTGGTACACAACTTTAGTTTTGATGACAAAACAGTTTTACGTAAAAAAAATTGTTACTTATATTATTTTGAGTTTGCAAATTAGCAGCTATAGGTTAAGTAAATTTGCATCAGAATAACATACCACAATCGAATAAGTATAATTTTAATTAATTATACAGAAAGTAGTGGTTTATACATAAGTACAAAATGGCGTGGAACTATACCAACTTAAAAGCCCGGGTTGTCTAACAAAATAATAAATAATAATGCCTTCCACACCGTATTTCGATTACAGCGGCCAATCTCAACGGAGATTAGCCACGTACGCTGTACACGTACTTTCCCGGAAAATCAATATTAAGTTTCAGAAATGTACCCATAGTTTTCGTAAAGAAATAACTTTTTTTTGCGTTTGTCTGACTCGCTCTTGACCAGGTTTTTGTAAAATCCATTTATTACCAACACTTGACATAAAAAATACTAAATTTCGATTTATAATGCGAAAAATGGATGACATTTGTTTTTGTTGGCATTTATTGAGCATTTAAAAAGAATATTACGTACAAAAAGAATACATCGCCCCCGGGTGGGCTCGAACCACCAACCTTTCGGTTAACAGCCGAACGCGCTAGCCATTGCGCCACGGAGGCTATGAGAACCGTTGCGAAATATCGTTATACATTAAAAAGATGTTCTTTGCGTTTCGTATGCTGTAGTTATTTGCACAAATAATCTTCTAGTGAGGTTTGATATGGTTTTAAACAATGTGAGGGTAATATGGACCGACGCCGTCGTCTCGAATTTTAGGGCATTTTGAACCTTTACAGGTTAACTTTATGTACCAAAATTAATACGTGGTGTTATGGGACATGGGAAAATATACACCATAGATTTAAGAACACGATTCTAGACTTTCCCCATCGTTGTAATATACATCAGTAAATTAAAAAAAAAGAATTGGTTGCGTCATTTTCACGCCGATCATCCTGAAATTTTGCATATACAGGGTTATTTGTAAAACACCAGCATTTATGTTCACATGACTCAACAAAATGTTGGAACAGCTGATTTTTTTGCGATTTCAGGGTTGGTCCCATAGTAAAAGTTGTTCATAATTATGAGTTTAATGACCCCTTTTAAGGATGCTGGTGTTTTATAAATAACCCTGTATATACATACGTTGTCAGGTGTACAGATACAGACATAGGGTTCCTTTCATACAACAATAATGTTCTTATGATAACAGATGGCGCCACATGTTGGCTTCAATTTATCAATATACCACGCGGACGAAGCCACGGGTGGAAGCTAGTTGCCTATAATTAGATATTACGTAGATAATTAATATCATCTGCCTAGCCTTTTCCAAACTATGTTGGGGTCGGCTTCCAGTCTTACCGGATGCAGCTAAATACCAGTGTTTTACATGGAGCGACTGCCTATCAGACATCCACAACCCAGATACTGGGTTACACGATACCCCTTGGTAAGACTGGTTGTCAGACTTTCGGGCTTTTGACTATCCGTAACGATTGTCAAAGATCTACAATTGACAGCCGGGGCCAACAGCTTAACGTGCTATCCGAGGCACGGAGAGTGATAATTAATTTATAAAACGCACATAACTAACGAAAAGTCAGAGGTGCGCGCCTTGGGTGCGAACTCGAGACCTCTGACTTGCCAGTCAACGGTCACTACCACTAGGCTATCACGAGTACGACTCACGAATAGATGGCGCCACATGTTGGCTTCAATTTATCAACTACCGCGCCGTTGAAGCCACGGGCGGAAACTAATTGCCTATAATTAGATATTACGTAGATAATTAATAAATGATAAATAATAACAGCATTACGATAACGTACCTAACACAATTATTTAATTAATTATCAATAAATTCCAATTTTATCTGTTCATTTGCTGCTTAGGTACCTTATAATCTATGGAACTGTGAATAAGCGATTGTTTCCTGCGCTAATGGTCAGGGTTTGATTCTCGAGCAACAAGTATGAAATATAATATACAAGGTTATTTGTAAAATACCAGCATCCTTAAAAGGGGTCACTAAACTTATCATTATGAACAAATTTTTCTATAGAACCAACCCTGAAATCGCAAAAAAAATCAGCTGTTCCATACATTTTATGTTGACATGACTCAACAAAATGCACCGTACAGCTGATTTTTATTGCTGAGTTTAATGACCCCTTTTAAGGATGCTGGTGTTTTAATTCAAATTCAAAAACTTTATTGCATTCAACAATGTGAGTCTTAGATGGTAACTTACAAATATTTACAAATAACCCTGTATAGGTACAGGTAGTAATTGAAAAAATTATGTATATGCCTGTGCATGCCGCTACACCAACATATAATAAAAATAAAATAAAGTTAATAATTAAAGGTAGTCTCCATACAAAGAACCTGTTTTTTTTTCATTTTTATACGGAACCCTTTCTGTGCGAGTCCGACTCGCACTTGGCCAGTTTATTCTAAACAAGAAAAATATTAATAAATAAAAAAAAAACTTTACCTTATTATGACTATAAATTACATTTTGTACATGAAAGTAGAAGAGTAGTTTAACTAGGTTTAAAAGTAATATGGGTTTAAAAAGTGTCGCCCCCGGGTGGGCTCGAACCACCAACCTTTCGGTTAACAGCCGAACGCGCTAGCCATTGCGCCACGGAGGCGTTGAATGTCATTGCCAAATACCTATTTCTATAACAATAATAGTTCTTGTTAAAATGATTAATAACAGGAAAATGACCCTACTACACTCTGTTCAAAATAACATTCGAAAAATAACGTTATAACGATGTCGTTATTTCAATAAAAACGCAGTAAAAACTCTAATATTTTGCATTAAATACAAAGGGTACACCTACTTGGTTATTACGTAACAAAAAATTACACTAAAATGTAATTCATCATCATCATTATCAGCCTGTATTAAGTAAGTCAGAGGTCTCGAGTTCGATTCCAAGGCGCGCACCTCTGACTTTTCGTAAGTTATGTGCTTATTATAAATTATTTATCAGTTGCTAAAACGGTGAGGGAAAACATCGTGATGAAACCAGCACACCTGAGAGATTTTTCAATGGTGTGTAAAGCCATGTGAGAAGAGGCCTACGGGCGGTTTAAACTCTGACAGCAGGTTGTTCATCAACCACACGATAAGAAGAAGAAGCCTGTATTAGTCCACTGCTGCATGGGCCTCTCCCAATGCGCGCCACTATAGTACGCAGTACGCACTAATCATATACATAGGTATATGATCAGTGCGTACTGTGCAAACTCTCATCGTTAAGGCAGCGTTCGTAAGAAACGTTTTCGTTCGACCGTTTTTTCTCCGTCTTTGAAATTCCGACTATCTCGAAAAAGTCTTAATTTTTCGGGTTAGTATACCTATAGCCTATAAACTCACAAATTTTCCCTTTCTATTAATATATTTTTTTTAATCAGTAATCTCATAATCTCATAAATAGGTGACGATAATGTTATATTTTGTAAACAATTTTTGGCGAAACCCTTAACACCAAGCGTGCAAGAAGGCGAATCTATTAACAGCTACGCCAATCTAGAAATGAATAACATAACCTTCCCATGTGTATTAAAATGTAAACAAGCGTAATTATTAAAAATTATTTTGATAGTCTTAATTTACAGAACTAATATAACGCTAGTTCTACAAGATAGAGTATAAGGTACAACGAAAATAACACGGTTTACAAAAAAGTTCAAAATTTTTGTAGTTAGAAAAATGCGATTATGAGCGGGTTTTGAACTCGCGACCTACTGGGTAAAGCCCCCAGTCGCTCTGCCACTAAGCTGTCCGTGTTTCTTCCAAAATTTCAAACTTTTGTATTCGCAGGAGTTTTAAAAAAAAAATACATAATTGAATGAAAATCGAAATACTTAGTTTTAAAGAATTGCAATAACATATGAATAAAAAAATGGTAAAACATAGACAAAATTTCTAGCATATTTAACATTTTACTAATTTTAAAAAGTTGACGCCAAAATGTGATGAACGCATTCGTTTCTCATACACAGTTTGCGTCTAAAAATATTCCCATGATTTAGAAATAGCGTAATGAAACGAAACGTTTCAATTTTTTTTTAAGAATCTTGTGATTTTTGACGTTGCATTTTACTTTTCAAAACTTTTAAAGCGATTATTATATAAAGGATATAATATTATTATAATATGTAAATTATAATACCTATGCTATAAAAGCATTGAGCATACATTCATTTATTTTCATAAAAATATATTTAAGAAAAAGAGTTTAATATTTTTGTATTCCGCTACGAAAACTATAAATTCTTTGGCTTAAAAATAATATTCTGATATGTTTTTAAAACTAAATATTATGTTAGTACTTAATAATAATTACGAAATCTTATAGGAAGTTAAAAGTATTTCAACGATAAGGAAATTATATTGGTCAATCTTTTTTTTAAACATAATAAAACATTTATGATTTTTAGAATGAATATGTATCAAAAATTTTTTTGTGTATTTTTTTTTTCAAATTTCTTATTAAATATTTATAATGTATCAAAATTGTTCAAGTATATTTATTATTTAACTTTGTATTAGGACTGTTTTTTTTTAAATATTTTTTTATTGCTCAAAAAAATATTGAGCTGTTTAAACTAAGATTTTATTCAGAGAATCATTTCTTATCAGTACCTACGTCTACATAATGTCAGCTGTGACCTTTGTTTCACCTTTGTGATGTGTTATCTTCCACAAGTACCAATAAAAAAAAACTAGTTTTTCACTCATACGGGAATAATTTATTAATAAATTGAAGTTTCATTTGGTATGGAAAGTGATAGTAAAATTCGGAAATTGCCACCGCAGGCGCCGTGGCTTAGTTGGTTAAAGCGCCTGTCTAGTAAACAGGAGATCGTGAGTTCGAATCTCGCCGGGGCCTTGTGGTTACTTTTTGAGGAAAATTATATATTTTTTAAATTTATTTTAAATGAATACTAATTTTTTTTGCTTTTACATAATTTATTTGCTGGTGTTTTATATTATTTATGTCCGATATTAACAGATGAATCGCCCACTCGATACTTCGCCTCTAATTTACACATAAGTATTCTCATATCTTTTTTTTTTTTTTAAACTAACTGTTGCCCGCGGCTTTGCCCGCGTGGATGTCTTCATGAAATTTTGATCTCGTTCCCGCAACCCGACCAAACCTGAAATCGCAAAAAAAAAATTCAGCTGTACCATGCATTTTGTTGAGTTATGTGAACATAAATGAAACAGCAGTTTTTTTTCGCGATTTCAGGGTTGGTCCCGTACTAAAAGTTGTTCATAATGATGAGTTTAATGACCTCTTTTAGGGATGCTTATAATTTAAATTTCACCCTGTATAAATTCTTCTTCTTCTTATTATCGTATGGTTGATGAACAACCTGGTGTCAGAGTTTAAACCACCCGTAAGCCTCAGACATGGCTTTACACACCACTGAAAAATCTCTCAGGTGTGCTGGTTTCATCACGATGTTTTACTTCACCGTTTTAGCAACTGATATTAATTTATAATACGCACATAACTTACGAAAAGTCAGAGGTGCGCGCCTTGCGATCGAACTCGAGACCACTGACTTGTCAGTCGACGGTCATACCACTAGGCTATCAGTGCTTTTTTATAAATCACTACATAGTATAAAACAAAGTCGCTATCCGCCGTCTGTCTGTCCCTATGTATGCTTAGATCTTTAAAACTACGCAACGAATTTTGATGCGGTTTTTTTTAATAGATAGAATGATTCTTAAGGAAGGTTTATATGTATATTGCACCCGGGCGAAGCTGGGGCTAGAGCCTGTATAAATGAAAGTTGATCACTCAACTCCACGCGGGTGCAGTGCAAAACGTCTTAATCTTGGCCGTGAGAAGTACTTCAGTATCATAGCGCCACGATTATTCAATTTAAAGATAACGTTATGAACTAAATCCGGTTGTAAATTATTAATTAACTAATTATCTTACAAGTTATCGTAATTGTCATTAAAATAACACGTTACGTCATTTGATGAATCGATAAAATCATTACGTCACAAAGTTTGTGATTCATCATCATCAGCCTGTATTAGTCCACTGCTGAACATAGGCCTCTCCCAATGCGCGCCTCTATTGCGCGCTCATTGGAGGTATTTGTCCATAATCGCCACGCTTAGCAAGCGGGTTGCCTATCGCAGTAGCAGATGATTACTGTTACACAGAAGGATGATGCTGCCCATCCTCCGGATCTTTCTCTTTGTTGCTTCTTACGACACCCGCGTGACGAGTACGGGTGGTTTTATTCTTAGGTCGGAAACCACACGGCTTAAGTTTGTGATTATATTTTCTATATTAGCTGGGTTCGAACTGTCCCAACACACAGTGACAGTGGGAGAGTAAATTAATTATCACTCTCCGTGCCTCGGATAGCACGTTAAGCTGTTGGCCCCGGCTGCAATTGTAGATCTTTGACAGTCGTTACGGGTAGTCAGAAGCCCGAAAGTCTGACAACCAGTCTTACCAAGGAGTATCGTGTAAACCAGTATCTGGGTTGCGGAGGTCTGATAGACAGTCGCTCCATGTAAAACACTGGTATTCAGCTGCATCCGGTAAGACTAGAAGCTGACCTCAACATAGTTGGGAAAAGGCTAGGCAGATGATGATGATTGACTGGGTTCGAACCCGCGAAGCTTTTTCTTTAAAAGAAATTGCGAATTGAGGGATTTGAAAACTACCCAATCGCGCGACGTGGCTTTCTTTATCGTATGGTAGATGAACAACCTGGTGCCGAAGTTTAAACCGCTCGTAAGCCTCTAAAATGGCTTTACACACCGTAGAAAAATCTCTCAGGTGTGCTGGTTTCCTCACGTTTTCCTTCACCATTTTAGCAAGTGATAATTAATTTCTAAAACCCACATGAATCCGAAAAGTGCTGTGCCTGGGTTTTGAACGTACGACCTTGGACTTCGCAGCCCAACGATTATACCACTAGGCTATATATATCACTCTTTCTTTTTTCTTTTTTTTCAAATTTCTTATTAAATATTTATATATATCACTCCTTTACAATTATGGTCATACCACAGGCTATCATTGCTTTACAATTATTTCAGCTATTAAAATAGTAGCAGCTAGTATACTGCACATCACTGGTAACAATTTGACACTGACAGCACCCTTATTGCGTAGCAGTAAAGGCGCTTTTCGTAGTGCAAGTGTTACCACTGTCATGCGGTTGCCTGTACCTACCTATATGTTTAATCAACTGTAATCATTAGCAATTATAAAACTAACAAGTAAAAGTAATTAACTCAGTAAGTAGGTATTATTACTTTAATCCCTATTACTAAGACTCCACTGTCCGTCTGTCTGTCAGCGGGCTGTATCTCATGAACCGTGACAGCTAGACAGTTGAAATTTTTATGTTAATTAATATGTTGAATATCAGTTTTCTATAGAGCGACAGCCTATCTTATCCCGCAATTCAAAGGGATACGATATTCTAAGGAAATCAGTCGTGTATCGGTCGGGAATCGTCGTAAATTATCCAATATTTCCCGTAGACTGTAACCTAGGTTCAGTCGGCAAAGGAGTTAGGTTGGCAGGGAAGCTAGCTAAAGCTGTAATTTTTTTCAAGAAGTTATCAATATAATTTCATTTTATTTTATAAAAGGTATGACTGACTGTATGTATGTACTTTCTTGGTTAATCTAAGATACCTCTGACTAACGGTGAAGGAAAACATCGTAAGGAAACCTGGACTTTAATTGTCTGAAATCGCCAACCCGCAGTGAGCTAGCGTGGTGATTAATGCTCAATCCTTCTCTGAGGCTTTTGCCCTACATTGGGACAGCTAGAGGCTGATGATTTATTTTATTTTTATTTTATGACTGACTGAAACCTATACAAAACTAAACAATTTTCCACAACCACATGCAAATTTCTAAAAATAACTTCATCCCAAACTAGTGGCCCTGCCAACCTAACTCCTTTACCTCACCTCAATAAACGGGTTATCAAACGCAAAAATATTACGAAATCGGACTAGTAGTTCTGGAGGTTCGCGCGTTCAAACATACAAACTCTTCAGCTGTTTAATATTAGTATAGATTTAAATAGTGTTTTGATTAATTGATTCTTGTTAATTGTTTTACTCATTTGTTTTGTAGTGTAGGCTAATAATGTAATCACCTTTTTAGCAAGTGATTCTTCTTCTTATCGTATGGTTGATGAACAACCTGGTGTCAGAGTTTAAACCGCCCGTAGGCTTCTGACATATCTTTACACTCCATTGAAAAATATCTCAGGTGTGCTGGTTTCATCACGATGTTTTCCTTCACCGTTTTAGCAACTGATAATTAATTTATAATACGCACATAAGTTAGGAAAAGGCAGAGGTGCGCGCCTTGGGATCGAACTCGAGACCTCTGACTTGTCAGTCGACGGTCATACGGTCTAAAACTGACACCAATTCGAAAAGTCAAGGGGTGGTCAGGGGTTCGAACCGACAATCTTTGATTTGGCAGTCTAACGGCTAGTCAGTCATACCACTAAGCTAACCTATCATTGCTTGTAATATTTTAATGGAATTTAAATAATAAAAAATAACTTATTATGGAAATGTCGTGGTGGCGCATTGGTTACGGACCCGCTTTGCAAGCGCGTGGTTGTGGATTCGAACCTGACATGTACCAATGTGACTTTTTCAGTATCATATGTACTTTCTTAGTTAATTTAAGACACCACTGACTAACGGTGAAGGAAAACATCGTAAGGAAACCTGGACTTTAACAGTCTGAAATTGCCAACCCGCAGTGAGCTAGCGTGGTGATTAATGCTCAATCCTTCTCTGTATGAGAAGAGGCCTTTGCCCTATATTGGGACAGTTACAGGCTGAATTATTTATTTATTTATTTATGGAAATCTGCCTAACTAGAGTCAGTTCATAGATCTTGTTTACAAAATACCATTGATTTTAAATATTTATATTCAAATTAAAATCAAATTTTGTTTTGTATGGAGTGCGCTCGGAGACTTCTCTGAAGATACGAAACCTCGTCTAAGTAATGATGTATTTGGAGCCGAAATTCCGTAGCCTCCGTGGCGCAATGGCTAGCGCGTTCGGCTGTTAACCGAAAGGTTGGTGGTTCGAGCCCACCCGGGGGCGGAAAATTATTTTTGTATAATGTTTGAATTATATTTTTATTTTTTTACAGGCCAGCGTTACTATTGGCATGACCACCAAAAGTATTGCAGGTGTTAAAATTTTGCAGTTTGCTATTCAGGAGGTAAGTCCCTATTTTTTTTATGGTGTGACACCTTACAAAAAATATAATAGATATACATACAGTTCGTAATTTGTAGAAAAAAAAATCTATCAAACGGGATTTGAACCTTTGACCTACTGGATACAACCCCCTCGATTTCTCGATTATTCTCGATCCTGCTCGTTAGCGATTTTTTTTTATAAATTTCGAACTTTAGTGTTCGCATAATACGCATAAATACTTTATAAATATGTTTATGCAAATATACTAGTACCTCATCATCCTCGAATTACCGAATTTACGCCATATTGACTACACAATCGGGGTAGCGATTAGGCGATTTGCCTTGTACGGTGTAGCAGGTTCGATTCCCTCATAGGACAAATTTTAATTTTTGTGTGATTTGCAATACATATATATTTGTATTGGTCTGGGTGTTTGTGTATTGTGAAATTATATATCTGTAAATCGTTTCCCACGCTGTAGGAGAAAATATTCAAATTAGGAACATAATTATTTAAAAAGAAAATTTGAAAAAAAAAAAACAACTGATAAGGATTGGATTTTTCAAATTTTCTTATTAAATAATTATGTTTAATAAGCTAACATGTGCTTAACATGTAAAAAATTCACAAAAAAAATAGGAACATTAAATACTTTGGATAAATAAGTTTAATTAAAAAAAAAGTCATCCTAAGACTAATAGATTTTCTAATAATTATGATAAAAGATAATTGCCTATTCCACAAAAAATCTTAATTAGAATTTATTAATGTCTTAATTTTTTCAAAAATCTTAATTTGAATTTATTAATGTCTTAATTTATTATGCTTAGTAAGTAGCAGTTAGTACAGACTAGCTATTAGCGATTTAGTAGCTTTTCGGAAGCTTGATGCCTTCTAAACGCTCTATAAAAATAAGTGGCACTGGGGGATTACGACCATGCCTCGCGCCTACAAATTAAACTCGGCTCAACTTCAGCACCGTCTAGCATAAAATATTATCCTTTATTTTGCCAATAGCGCAAACAACTTAGCATAATAATTATAGTGATACTTTTATTCGGCTAATAGTGCGGTATACTTAGCATACTGTAATGGCACGGTTATTGTGCTAATAGGGCGCTAAACTTAGCATACTATAGTGGCACATTTATTCTGTCAATGGTGCGCTAAACTTAGCATAATATAGTGACACTTTTATTCGGCTAATAGTGCGGTATACTTCGCATACTACAGCGGCACCTGTATTGTGCCAATAGTGCGCTAAACTTAACGTCCTATAGTGACACCTTTATTCGGCTAATAGTGCGGTATACTTCGCATACTACAGTGGCACCTGTATTGTGCTAATAGTGCGCTAAACTTAGCATACTACAGTGGCACCTTTATTCTACTAAACTTAGCATACTATAACGGCCCCTTTATTTTGCCAACAGCATGCCCACGACCCCTATCCACATTTGGGAATGTCAAAAGGCGGGAAAGCTATTCTAGACGCCAAAATAGCGTGGCGGAATCTCCTGAAGCTAATGATAGTCATGCTGCAACAAAGAATGACCTTCCTTCAAGTGGAAGCTGCCAATAGAAACGCTACAAAGTAAGTCGGAAATCACTTTTTTTTAGCTTGGTATATTCAACATCTATTAATTTTTGACGTCAAATTTGACGTTTGATAATTTGTCAATTTCACGTTTCATAATTTGTCAATTTGACTTTTAATAATTTGTCAATTTGACGTTTAATAATTTGTCAGAAAGACTTAATAATTTTTTTGTTCGCGATCAATAGAAATTTCTGTCAAAACCATCTGCTAGAAAATTACTAGACTTCATAATTTGTCGTTTTAAATTAATAAATGTTAAATGTATAGATCTTTTCTCGCTTATAATAGTGCTAATTGTAGAAGTGCGTTGCTATTACCCTTCAAGTTCTCAATTAATACCTATTTACAATTAATTTGTATTGTGACAAATGTCAATATAAATTAATTGTTTTTCTGCCGGTTTTAATTGAAGCAATTAAACTGTTTAAATTGTTTTATGTAGTGGAAAAACACAAAATAAAAACAGGAACGCACTATTTTTTTCAGTAGTTATAAGTAAACATAGATACATGGTTCAAACTATTAATTTCATTTAAAATATAACCCATCATTTAATACGACATTATTTATGTACAGCTTAACTCAGTTATCACACTGCTGGTTTAACTACTAGGTCGCAGGTTCAAATCCTACTCGAAATTTTCGGTGTACAATTTTTTTTTAACTTAATTATTGAATAATTACATTTTTTTTGCAACATGGCATAGATTATAAATATTTCGCATTAAAATATAACCTATATCTAAGGATAGCGAAGTATCTGAAAGGTATCTTAGCTAAAAAAAGGTGTTAAGTTAAGCGCCTTTTAAGATTATTTAGCAAAAATATCTTTTTGACATTTTGCTCTTAAGTTATTACACTATTAAGTTGTTACTTCTTCTTCTTCTTATCGTATGGTGGATGAACAACCTGGTGTCAGAGTTTAAACCGCCCGTAGGCCTCTGACATGGCTTTACACACCATTGAAAAATCTCTCAGGTGTGCTGGTTTCATCACGATGTTTTCCTTCACCGTTTTAGCAACTGATAATTAATTTATAATACGCACATAACTTACGAAAAGTCAGAGGTGCGCGTCTTGGGATCGAACTCGAGACCTCTGACTTGTCAGTCGACGGTCATACCACTAGGCTATCAGTTCTGTTAAAAGTTGTTACTATCTATTAACATAGCATACCTATAATATAATAATGTCCTCCAAAACGAATCTCAACTGAGATTAACCAACGCAGGAGATATTATAGTGTACAAGTTTGTGCGCAAACACAGGTGCACTCTTTATTCCTTCACTCTCATAGTCTGAAGGGACGGCAATACGACACAACCGGAGAGAGATCAGGCACAGGGCCAACGGATTTATGTGCTTTCCGAGGCATGGAGTAAGTGATATAAACTTATAAAACAAAGTCGCTTTCTCTGTCCCTATATCCCTATGTATGCTTAAATCTTAAAAACTACGTAACGGATTTTGATGCGGTTTTTTTTAATAGATTGAGTGATTGAAGAGGAAGGTTTATATGTATATTGCATCCGTGCGAAACCGGGGCGGGTCGCTAGTAAATTTAATACGCACATAACTTACGAAAAGTCAGAGGGTACGCCTTGGGTTTGAACTTGAGACCTCTGACTTGCCAGTTATCAGTCATACCACTAGGCTATCACTGCTTATTATTCAAGTTCTTACAATGTCAATAATTAATTAATTTATCGAATTCTTGAGCCACAAAATATTCAAATTATAAGTTATAAAAATTCATAACAAGATACCACACATATATTTTTGTTCTAAATTATTGCATTGTTGGTTCCTTTAAGGTAAGTTTGTATAAATTTTGATCCCCATAGGAACAATTTTGAGAACAATTTTATGCAATTTCTAATTGACATAAACAATCTTGAAGAGTCTCTGTTTTTTAAATGTCATTAAAGTTCGAAAAACATAACATAGGTCATAGACTCACGCCTGTATTTCCCAGAAGGGGTAGGCAGAGGTGTATGCAGTACACTCACGTTTCGCCGGTTATAAGTCCCATGTAATAGAAAGCGAGCCAATTGCCAAAACCGGGCACAATTCCATACTCCGTGCTTGAGAATGGAAAAACCCAATAACATTTTAACCGACCCGGAAATCGAATCCAAGACCTCGTGCTCAGCAGTCGCGCTTGCTACCACTAGACAGAAAGCAGACTAGTAAAGTTTGAATGAAATTATAAAAGGTTAAAATTAATTTATAATTAAAAACATTTAAGGCACCTACCTACCTACATATTTACCTACTCTGAATAGGAGATTGTTTGCCTCAATCGCCAGATTATTAGATTAAAGAAATATTACTTTACTTAAATTCCTTCGACGATTCATATCAATCGCTAATATCTAATAAAAATTCCGTCAAATGTATTTGAAATTAATAGTTGAACCATGCTATCTAAAATTATTTATTTAGTTTTATTTTCTGTTTAAGCTTTTGAAATATATTTTAAATATACAATATTAAATATTTATTGATTATCAACTACATAATTCAGTACCTATGATGAAAATTAAACTTTATAAACAGCCTTCGTATTTCCAATTCATAAGTTAATATTTTTCATAAAATATATTTCAAATTCTTATCTTGACTTATTACTAGTACTCGATTAAAATCGTATAAAACATGATTCATGCCCGAATAGGTATATAGATAACTCCATCTACTACTCCACTAAAAAAATCCCCTAAATTTATCCTTAGATAGCTTTAGGGTATCTAGGAATAAATTTAGGGGAATTTTTGCCAGAGAAATTTCAATGTCTGCCAGGAAGAGAGCGCTCCAGACACTAATTTTACAAAACCTCCCGTTCTCGCTGACTAGGCCCTAAGCGAAGACCTAGTAATTTCCCTCCTCGACGTAAGAACGTATGCTTCGGGCTGAGCCTATAGCCATCAAATTGTTCCAAATGAATCAATACCAATATGATCCAGCTTCTCCTCAAGCAACGCTCTAAGCTGAGACCCAAGTCCTGATGACGCTTCTAGCAGCTGTTGCTTTGTAATGGCCTCTTGACCGAATTTCGGACATAGCAGCTAATCTCAAACTACGCAGGAGATATTATAGTGCACAAATGTGTGCGCAAACACAGGTGCACTCTCTATTCCATAAAATCAAAATCTATCTCAAAGTCCGATGGGACGGCAAACCGACACGACCGGAGAGTAACAGAGCCGAGGTATAAGTGCTTTCCGAGACACAGAATAAGTGGTAATTAATTTACAATACACTCATAACTTATGAAAAGTTAGAGGTGCCTTGAGTTCGAACCTGAGACCTTTGACTTGCCAGCCAACGGTCGTTATCACTAGGCTATCACGACTCTGTAAAAACTGTAAGCAATTGCGTGGTTAGCCATTGTTTGATTTATCTGTGTCCGCTCACTGTACGGAGAGGCCTAGGCAGGTCTCGCGGTAGACTGCAGAAGCCAAGTTGTTTAATTGAAACCAAGAATAAGTCCACAAATGGTTTTTGATTACCCAAATCCTAGCTATTCAATCCCGAGGTTCTAGTTTTTTCAGAATAACTTATAACTAACTTATATTTAACTTTTTTCATTAATTTTTAAATACATATTCTGGCATGAATTACAATTATATTTTTTTAACGCAAAGTTATACGTAGCTAATTGTAAGGGACAGTTTTATTAATAAGCTAAATAATTGATGATATTTAAATTAAAAAGAACCAAGATTTGTAGGATATAAAAGACGAAATGATGTCAGGAGTGCAGCCATTACTGAATTGTATCCCAGATCAGGCAAGCGTAGTTGAGAAGCTAGATTCTGATGAAAACAAAAGTAAATGAATTTATTTTTATACTTAAATGTCTAAACAAAAGTTTTATTTTTCGAAGTTACGATTTTTTTATCGTCTAGCTTAGCAGCCTAATTGAGAGAGTAAGACGTTACTAGAGATAGTTTGTGTATAACCAGCATAACAATGGTCTGAGGTCTCATTCTTAAAAGAAGACTTTTTTCTTTTTTTTTTTGGGGAGTAAAAAAAATTCCTGCCACATATCGTAGTCGGTTATGCTAAGCTCGCACCTACTAAAAACATCTGCGCCCTGCTGCGTGTTCTATCGCACAGTATCGGACGGGGCCGAGTACTGCAAGCGCGCTTCGCAGCCCCGTTCAGTGCCTGCCTGTAGGCCCGCATCCTAAAAACAGGCCTGTGTCATGCAGTAAAACAGGGCTTTCATTGTCAATAGCCAACGATTAAGTGTAGCAATAGTTGAACTATGAAATCAATGGGTTGCACTCTGATCTTCTACTCTTATTAATATCATGATATCGCGATATTTTAATGGGTCAACAAAACATTCCAAAAATCTTGTGAATCTTAAACATCAATTATTTAACTTAATAAAAAACAATCTCTTCGTAGAATTAAGAATAGAATTAATAATTTTTAGTAGAAATTTAAATTGTATTGAAATCTTAGATTACTTTAATCTTAAATACAACTTTAATTAGACTGAAAAAAAATTAAGAGATAGTATAGTTTGTGGTTTAATGTCAAAAGTTGAAAGATTATAGAAGTGGTCTATGATTTCAAAGTAGTTATTAGTAAAACTGAATTTTCTCAGCTTATTCCAAGAATACTAAGTCTAAACTTGCCTGCAAATAAAACATAGCCTTTACAAAAACCACAGTAAATAGCTTACACATTGGTAATTTATCATTTTGTTGACAAACTCTAAACGTCAGTATGGTTTTTTAAATTCCGTAGAAAAGTATATCTACTTTAAAAAGACAGATAATGTCACGCTACATAATATTGACAAAATAAAATGGAAAAAAATGCTGTCATAGATAATATAGGGAACTATTTGGCATAATATACCATTTTTTTTTAGATAAAACAAAATCAGATAATGTTAGATTCAAAATTCGAACGTCGAATTATGCAATCAGTACTTCACTACATTTTAAGGCCGCCATTTTTGTTCACATCTTTGGAATAAGCTGGGAAAATTAAGGTTGATTAGTTAATTATGATTAGTTTTAAAAATGTTAAAGCCCTTAATTTAGGGCCAAGCTGCCGATGAACTCACCCTTCCGTCTATCTAAGGACTGGACGGGGTTTCAATTATTTACTAAAGCTAAAACAAATCTTACCCTTGTATGTTTAGTAAACCCTTTGAAATAAATATTAGCGTGACCTAAGCTTGGAGATGGATGGCCTAACCTATAGTATTTAAACAACTTAGTTTACTTTTAACAAGTGACAGTATGATTATAAGCTTCAGTTTATTTATAAGTTCTCTAAAAACCTTATTATTTACTAATCTTTTACTATTCCTATATTTTAGTAAGATAAGCTGACCTCTGAACATATTGGGGTGTCTTTTTAACAGATAATTACTACTATTAACATAGAAATATTAAATCAGACATACATAATTGTAAAAACCTTAAGCACTATTATTAAAAAACGGACTCCTTAACTAAGTAAAATTATACTTGAATCTCAGAAGCCATAGTTACCCCTATATACCTAACAAAAATGACAATTTTTACAAATTACATACTAACCTTACTTTGCTAATGTAAAGTAAAATGTAAAGTTAATATTGAATAGAATGCAGCAAAAACATTTAAGATTCTTCACCTATACTTGAGTTCATCAGCAGTGTGGCTATAACTAGACGGAGAGAAATATTTCACAAAGATCGCTTCAAGAAGATAATGCACAAGTTTCTGATAAACGAAAATAAGGCTTTTTCTTTACGATAGAGTATTCAATCAGACCTGGGCAGTTAGCAGAAAAAACGTCGACAGCATTTACTGAAATACTTTAAAATAGCAACTAGTGACAGAACGAGTCCAGTGGAATTGTGATACTAGGAAATGTTAGAGACAAAGAAACGGAAGAATACTTTAGTTTAAACAAAGTATTTGCTAGAGATGATCCATCAACAGATATAAATACAAGCAAAGAAACAAAAAATAGCAAAAAACTCAAACGTTTTAGAGTTGCTTTCGTTACTCTTAGGTAACTTTGGTAACTGTATTGTAAATGATGTGAAAATAAAAGGATCACCAGAATACTAAGCTAGAGTCGAGCAGATGTCTAAAATACTGCATGATTTGAGATATAAAGGTATTGCGATGCCAGTAAAAGAATTGACTCCAAGATAACTGAAGAACTGAAGGCAAATGTTAAACATGAAGATTTCGTAGTAATTACCAAGATCTATTGGTAGAATATTTGCAGAAATGAATAATACACTCAGCAAAGTCTTACAAATTAATTATACACTCAGCAAAGTCTTACAGATTAATTATACACTTGGCAAAGTCTTACAAATTAATTATTATACACTCGGCAAAGTCCTGAATTTGTTTTAAAATTGGCTGTGTACGAAAAAGTTTTTACAACATTCTAATTTGGACTTTTAGTTTAAAATTATTGGTGATTACATTATGTTAAAGTATAAAGAAGAGAGAGAGGTATATAGAGAAGTTTGATTATATTGTAGAAGAAAGTCAGCCAATGAAATTCTTCTCTTCTCTATCTTCTTCTTAACTTCTCTACCACTGCCTACCCACATTCGCTCTGACTTAATATTATCAGTTTAATTGATCAGTAACTAGACATCATAATGTTGACTTTGAAATACTTTCTTTATCCTTGAAGAATATAACGTTTCCAGTGTTTTTTTTAAGTAGTCAAAATTTGATGTTTTTTCTTTACTATAGACACTAAAAGAGAATGGGCAAACATGTATGGAAGCTGGTCTACATGACCAATAACAACCTCAGACAATATTATGGTAATTCGTCCTGAGAAAGAAAAGGGGAGTCGAGAGAAGTAGGGAAGGGAGAGTGAGGCAATTCCTCAGTACTAAAACAGTTTTGTTTGGTCGCTGGCGCTCAGATTGGGGATTCCCCAACTGATTGTCTCTGAGGTCACTTTCCAAAGACTATGGTAGCATAGGGTATTTACCACAATGATTTCATTATGGTAGGAAACTACTCTAAGGAATAATAGTTTCACACAGCGATTTGAAATGAGCCGCCATAGAAGTTTTTGACGTATGAAAACCCTATCTAAAGATTATATTCGGTTGTTATTGGTCTAGTAGACCAGCTTGTCCGGTCCTCATTTGTAGAATATTAATACATCAAAGATTGACAGAAGATCTACGCTAATATTCAAATAATTCATTTTTTTTAAAGTCAAGTGGTAGAAATTTGACAGTATTTTTTTTATTGATAAGACTAAAGTTGGTCAATAGCTACTTAACTAAAAAGTAGCAATCAAAAATCGAAGAGAAATTGGTTCTAACTATTTTGTTTTTGCTTATTTTTTACGCGTTTACATTTTAATGATTATTTTCACGCAATGAAGTAATTAAGTTTTGGAAGTACAACCAAGTTGATTAACAATTATTGTGAAAAAGTAAATTTAAAAGCGACCTCGAGCCAATAGTAACGTTCCTTTTACACCTCAACTTGACGGTTATTCGATTTGTCGCTTATGTCAATTTTTTGAGTTGTTTTTTGTTTAAAAACAAAAATATTTTTTATTTTTTTAAGTTTTTAAACTATATGCATCGATAGTTTTACTGAGAGTAAAACATTCTGCTGCGGAAAAAGAACCAATAAAGTTTTGCGTGTAAAAAGATAAATTAACTAGTTTTTTTTTGATATTTGAAAGTGTTTGTGAGGAAATGATATTGGCAATGCATTCCATCACTGATTATTTGCTATGCTATTGAAATATAAATATTTGCACACCATTACTATTTTACACTGTGAACTTATTAACATCTTTATAACAAGTGTTTGCAAATAAAATGATTTGAATGACTAATAGATTCAGCTTACATAATTCCCAATAGTCCTTAGAAGAAAGGGTGGTTTACGGCAGCAAATAATGAAAAAATAATTTAACATAAACAATTTTGTCCAGACGAGAAAACGTACTTAAGAAATTAACAATACCGAAAGTCAAAGTGACAATTGTCTTCATCATGGTTGAGTTAGAAGAGCTAGCCAGAGAAGAACTTTATAGAATAAAGAAAGTAAAAATGAATAAACTTAAGATGAACACCGCACGTGAACCTATTGTAGATGAAGAAAGAAAATCAGTTGAAGCTGAAATATCTGAGATACCGAACCTTATTTGCGAAATTTGCTCATTGCCAGAGATTGAGGAGCCTGTTCGGGTAAAGGTAGAGGAACCTATTCCAGTAATGGTAGAAGAATCTGTTCCCGTAAAGGTAGAAGAACCTGTTCAAGTTTGCAAAATTTGCGGTCCACAAGGTACTGTGTGCATACCAGGTATACTAAGGACTATATGTGAAAGTTGTAGACGAAAATTAATGAAAATTAAAAGTATTTGTGGAGTTAGCAGTCAGGAATCAGTACCACAGATATCAAAAGATGTTTGTAAAGTTTTCGGTCTGAATTACACAGCTTTTGTAGCAGAAAAAATGAAGAATATTTGTAAAGTTTGCGGTTGCGAATATGTACCAGAGACACCGAAGAATATAATTTGTAAACGTTGCGGTTTGGAGTATACAGCTTCTATACCAGAAATACCGAAAAATATTTGTAAAGATTGCAGACTGAAGAACACAGCTCCTGTAATCGAGAAACCGAAGAATATTTGTAAAGGTTGCGGACTAGAACACATAGCTTCTGAGCCAGAGAAACCGAAGAATATTTGTAAAGGTTGCGGACTGGAATATACAGCTTCTGTGCTAGAGAAACCAAAGAAAGTGTGCAAAAGTTGTGGTTTAGAGTACACAGCTCCTGTACCAGAGAAACCGAAGAATATTTGTAAAGGTTGCGGACTGGAATATAAAGCTTCTGTGCTAGAGAAACCAAAGAAAGTGTGCAAAAGTTGTGGTCTGGAGTACACAGCTCCTGTACCAGAGAAACCGAAGAATATTTGTCAAAGTTGCGGATTGGAATATACAGCTTCTGTGTCAGAGAAATCAAAGGATATTTGTAAACCTTGCGGTCTAGAGTATACAGCTCTTAAATTAGTGGTACCAAAAAATATTTGCAAAGGTTGCGGACTCAAATATACAGCTTCTGAGCCAGAGAAACCAAAGAAAATTTGCAAAAGTTGTGGTTTAGAGTACACAGCTCCTGTACCAGAGAAACCGAAGAATATTTGTAAAGGTTGCGGACTGGAATATACAGCTTCTGAGCCAGAGAAACCAAAGAAAATTTGCAAAAGTTGTGGTTTAGAGTACACAGCTCCTGTACCAGAGAAACCGAAGAATATTTGTAAAGGTTGCGGACTGGAATATACAGCTTCTGTGCTAGAGAAACCAAAGAAAGTGTGCAAAAGTTGTGGTCTGGAGTACACACCTCCTGTACCAGAGAAACCGAAGAATATTTGTAAAGGTTGCGGACTGGAATATACAGCTTCTGTGCTAGAGAAACCAAAGAAAGTGTGCAAAAGTTGTGGTCTAGAGTACACAGCTCCTGTACCAGAGAAACCGAAGAATATTTGTAAAGGTTGTGGACTGGAATATACAGCTTCTGTGCTAGAGAAACCAAAGAAAGTGTGCAAAAGTTGTGGTCTGGAGTACACAGCTCCTGTACCAGAGATAACAAAGGATATTTGTAAAAGTTGCGGACTGAAATATAAAGCTTCTGAGCTAGAGAAACCAAAGAAAATTTGCAAAAGTTGTGGTCTGGAGTACACAGCTCCTGTACCAGAGAAACCGAAGAATATTTGTAAAGTTTGCTGTAAGAAATTAACAGCCTCTCAACCAGTGATTGTACCAAAGAAGCCGAAGGCTATTAGCAAAGTTTGCAGTCGGGAATCCACAGCCTCTGCACCAGAGATTAAACCAAAGAGTATTTGTAAAACTTGCAGTCGGGAATCAACAGCTACAGTAACAGTGATAATACCAGAGACGCCGAAGGCTACTTGCAAAGTTTGGAGACAGGAATCCACAGCCTCTGCATCAGTGATTAAACTAAAGAGTATTTGTAAAACTTGCAGTCGGGATTCAATAGCTCCAATAACAGTAATATTTTCAGAGAAATCGAAGGCTATTTGCAAAGTTTGCAGTCAGGAATCTACAGCCTCTGTAATAATGACTGTTTCAAATAGTGATCCTAAAATTTGTGGTCGTGAATCTACAATAATTGTACCAAAGATACATAGCAATATTTGCGAAGTTTGTAGTCGGGAATCAACAGTCCCGGTACCGAGGACTACAACAGGTGATGATTCTAAAATTTGTGATCGGAAATCAACAGCTCCTGTACCAGTGATTGTATCAAAGATACGTAAGAATATTTGCAATGTTTGTAGTCGGGAATCAACAGCCCCGGTATCAAGGAATGTATCAGAGGGTGATTTTATAATTTGTGATCGGGAATCAACAGCTCCTGTACCAGTGATTGTACCAAAGAAACCGAAGGATATTTGCAAAGTTTGCGGTCGGGAATCAACAGCTCTTGTACCAGGAAAAGCAAACAATATTTGTAAAGTTTGCGGTTGCGAATATATACCAGAGAAACCGAAGAATATAATTTGTAAACGTTGCGGTCTGGAGTATACAGCTTCTATACCAGGAATACCGAAGAATATTTGTAAAGATTGCGGACTAAAGAACACAGCTCCTGTAACCGAAAAACCGAAGAATATTTGTAAAGGTTGCGGACTAGAATACACAGCTTCTGAGCCAGAGATACCAAAGAATATTTGTAAGAAATCAACAGCTTCTCTACCAGCGATTGCATCAAAGAAACCAAAGGATATTTGTAAAGTTTGCGGTCGGGATTCATCAGCTCTTGTACCAGAAAAAGCAAAAGATATTTGTAAAGTTTGCTCTCAGAAATCAACAGCACCAGTGACTGCAGCAGAGAAGCCGAAAAGTATTTACAAACTTGGTAATTGGGAATCGAAAGCCTCTGTACCAATGACTGTACCAGAGGGTGGTTCTAAAATTTGTGGACAGGAACCCATAGCTCCTGTACCAGAGAAAACGAAGGAAAATTACAAATTTTGCGGTCAGGATTCAACAGGCTCGGTACCTGAGAGTGTATTAGAGGGTCTTAGTCGGGAAAAACTTAAACCAAAGCCAGTAGATTCTATGCTAAAACGACCCATTTGTTCAAAAGGGATGAAACCTCTAAAGATAATAATTCGTAAAGAAGTAATAAATGATAAAAAAAAAGCAGAAGTAGATATGACTCTTACAGACCAGTTAGATGAATTGTCGGAACAGGTTAACGAAGTTATTGAAGTAAGCAAAAATATTTTACGTGTATTTGGAGATATATTTGGTTTGACACAGTTTATTGAATATTGTGAAAGCTTAAAAACTGAGATACAAAATTATTTTTCGTTCGGCTTGCCTACATTAGAAGATTTAAAAAACATATTAGTTCAAATGAGAGTTTTCTTGCATGATATGATCGACCTGAGTCGAGATATGTATGAAGAAGGTTTTGTTTCACCTATTATAGAACAATTTCGTGTTATTTGTACCAAGTGTGATGAAACAATCAGCAGATGCTTGTGTCCATTATTGCAGACCGTAAACACGAACAGGTACAAACTTCTTAATTCACCTGAAGGGTCTCAGTCTAACGTTAACATACCACTTGAAGAGAAACCAAGCGTTATAAACCCTGCAAAATACTCTGAAGAAGTACAAGACATTCCAAAGCTTCTACGGAATGATTCATTTATTAATGAAAATATAACCAAATCCAGATTAGAAGAGTTCAAGGATCAAATTAATGACGTGATTAACATGACCAAATTCTACCAAACTGAAGGATTGTTATCTTCTAGTGCTGAAGATTTTTTAAAATCTTGTGAAAATGTAAAAACTAAAATAGAAAATTATAATTATGAGGAAATGCCTAAGCTCAAATTAGATCGTTCAAAAGAGCAAGAATCTAATTTAGAAAAAAAATCTAGCATTATACAAGAAGAAACGATGGGATCATCCAGAACCAATAACTTTTTAACAAGCTGTAAAAGGTCCAAAGCAAGATTCGCAAGGTCATCCAGACCACCCAGTGTAGAAAAATTATTACATGAAATTGATGAAACTATAAAGCTGAGTAACGAAGCAAAAAAAGGAGGCCTAGTAAGTGGTAGTGTGGATGACTTTATCAGAAGTTGTAAAGAGATAAAAGAAAGAATAGAGATGAATGACACAGATGAAAGTATTATCTTTGAAGGAAACGAAACGTTATTAGAAGAACTTTCATATAATATTGAAGATATTATGAATTTTATATCTAAATATATGAAAGAAGGCCTACTGTCGCAAAGTTTTGCTGAAAGTTTTCTTAAAAAGTGTGAAATTGCTAAAGCGAAGATTGACATTTGTAAGAAATATGACCCAAACAAATCGTATAATAGACCTTGTACTTGTATCGAACAAGAGCCAAGCGAAAGATACGATTTAATTCTTCAAAACAATGATGATTTGCAATCATCTTTTTTAATACCACCGTGTGAAAAATGTGATGAGAGAGAGGTGCCGCCCCCCTATGGCAAAGTTTTATATGAGACCTGTGACAAAGAACCTTCAGGTACAAGTCAAGCAACAACACCCTGTTGTGTATCTCCCTCACCATCACAAGATCCGGATATTGGATTAACCAAGACAAATAAATATGTTACTAAAAAGATTGTGATAAAACCTGGTACAGTGAAAATAAAAGAACCGCCATCATCAGACAATTCATTTGATTGTGTACAACAAAGTGTTAAAAAAATTACCAGAATTAAAAGATTTAGAGATAATGCAGGAAACTTACACGAAAGTAGAAAGGCTATTATTATTAAAAAAAGAAAACACGATCCGCATGAAACAATAATGGTGACATCGAGTGAAGAAGATTATTGTACAGACTCTTATGATTCGATGATAAATAACAACAAGCGTGTAAATGTATGTGATGTTCCATTGACTAGTGGCTTCATACGGTCAGTGCGAGCTATCAAATCTGATGATCCAATTAGAGCTTCACCAATGATTGAGCCTACCTTAAGACATTGTATTTCTGCAGACACACTTCTTTCGAAAATTGATGAATCAGATCACTTAAACCATATTCTATCTTTTTCCATTTTCATATCAAAGTATTCATTTCAACAATTAAGGTCATTATAATTTTCTTCGTGTAGATTTATTTAATAGAAAAAATAAAATAACAATTGTCAATACACTGAATTTCATAACAAATAAAAAGTTCATACCATTAAATTATTTTATTTTTATTTTACGAAATAAATATAGATTGTTCTTATTTTGTAAGATCACAAACTATGCCGCCGGCATTTACACATACGTATTATATATCGGCGCCATAATGAGTAGAAGCAATAATATGTTTAATTAAATAATTTAAAAAAAACAGTTATTAATGAAGGGTGAGTTCAGCAGCTTAATAAAACAGAAAATATAGAATATCAACGAGACATTTGTCTTCACAGGAAACAAAATGTGCTCTCGAGAGTAGTCATACCAAGAATGCTTGTGACATGCAGTTATATTACGTGGGAGTTGGAAGAAATAGAGAGAGAAGAAACTTTTAGATTGAAAAGATTTAAACAGCTAAAATACAAAATGGCGAACGCCAATAAGGACTCTAAAAAATTACAAGAACCTCCAGAACAACCCAGTGCTAAGCCCCCAGATCAACCCAGTCCTAAACCCCCTATGCCTAAAGAAAAACCTAAAGGTGAAGGTATAATAAAAAAGAAAGTCGAAGAAAAAGGCGATATTCCAAGTTTAATTGACGATGAAAAGATAATAGGAGCCATCATGCATTCAAATATGTGCGCTTGCTGTATGACCCCATATCCAAGTGATGATCAATCACAAGAAAATCTATGCCCACTTTGTACGTTGGAAGCCAAGGCTAAGGAAATGAACCGGAACATCAAAGTGGATATTGTGCCATGTAGATATCCTCCTTCTCAGGATTCACAGAATAAAGAACGTCTTGAACATCTCATGGCGCACATAAGTGAAGTTATAGATCTAGCTAAAGCAGACGGCGGACGATCTCCATGCATGGAAAACTTTATTAAATCAGCTACTACTGTTAAACAGCAGCTTGAAGGAGACATTTCCAAAACTAAGTCCGTTTCTAGTAAAGAACCATGTGATTGCATAGAAGAAAAAAGGTCTAAAGCTGCGTATGAAATTAAACCTACCCCTGGATCTACTCCTTCTACACGGCCTGCATCAACACCTTCTACTCGCACCGGCACTGCTCCGTGCAGCCGCACTCATTCTGCTCCCTGTAGTCAGCAACCTTCCACTCCTAGTAGCCATTTGCCCTCTGCACCCACGACTCGAACTCCTTCTGCTCCTGGCAGCCTACCTTCGTCTGCTGCTCCCAGTCGCCCTCCATCTACTCCTTGCAGCCGTGCTCCCTCCGCTCCTTGCAGCCGTGTTCCCTCCGCTCCTTCCAGCCGTTCTCCCACCGCCCCTTGTAGCCGTGCTGCTTCTACTCCTTGTAGTCGTGCTTCCTCTGCCCCGGCTAGCCGTGGTCCTTCAGTTCCATGCAGCCCCGCTGTATCTGGTCCCTGCACTGTAACCGCTGAGACAATTAAACCAACAGATGAAATTTCAGACACTTTCAAATTAACACCTATTGCTGAACCAAAACTTGGCTATTTTGAAAATAAATATAAAGAAATAGTTAAAGTTACCAGAATAATGAATCCTGATGGAACTATATGTGAGGAAAAACGGGTGATTACGATAAGGACAGAAAGAAGGAATCCTAGTAAAGACGCTGAGTTTATGGATCAGAAATGTATAAATACTTGTACAACTGATAGTCAATTCAGAGACGGGGGAAGACATGATGATGGTGGAGGTGGAGCTGCTGGAGGCGGACCCACTGGTGGCGGCCGTGGAGGTGTGTGCGGCAAAGCTAGCGGTACATGCGATGGCGGAAAAGGTTCTGTTAGAAGTGGTAATACAGGGAAAGGTAGCTCTTGTGGTCATAGTGGTAGAAAAGAAGGAGGCCAATGCTCAAGTCACGCTATCATGGGTAGTGACAGTACTGTGTGTGGAAGTCAGATATATGATGACATAGATGACGTGGAACTACAAAACTATGCACCAACTGAAACAAAGTCGGAATGTACTTGGAAGCATAGCCTTCCGATGGGAGAACCGAAAATAAGGTCTTGCAAGTCAGCAGTTCAACAGAAATTTGGCGCTAAAGAACCATCTACAAAAAGTGATGGTACTTGTGTATGTTCAGAAATTCCCAAAACTCCGGTACCAGTGGACAAAGCGGATAAAACTTGTTGTACAAGTCAATCTGCATGTACTGAGAGAGCTGATATTGAAGCGTGTCTTAAAAAATTCAAAAACGTATCGACATCTGCGTCATTACAAACTGGCCAGAACACACCAGCGAAAAAGTCCATTGCAGAGAAAGCCACAAGTTGCATCCCAAATTGCAATGCAATACGTTTAGAAAAACAGACGAAATGTAAATCCGTCAATACTGAAATACCGGAGCCGAATGAGAAAACACCATGTCAATCCACATACTCCAATGGCAGCAGGAGTTCAAAAAACAATGGTAAGACATGTGGTAATGGATGCACTATAAAAATTATTGCAAGACCACCAAAAACATATGACGAAGACACTGAAATAGTTCTTAAAGGCAGCATGCTAAATGCTCTAAGACAAATAATGCTGCCATCTTGTAAATCCACGCAATGTCAACATGAGACAGTAAAAAAATACGTTTGTCAACATTGTTCGGGTCAATTCACAGCTCCGCCATCCCGGAGTAGTAGCGCTAAAACAAAGGAAAGTTCTATCTGCAACGCGTGTAAGCCTAAGTCCGAGGAAGCAGAAGAAGAGTTTATGACAGAATTCTGTAGTTCTTGTGGCACACTAGAGAAGTTCTCAAGTATTTCAGCTTCGATGTCTTGTAAGAGTGCTGCGGCTGGGTCTTCAGATACTGAACCATCAGCAGTAACGGTCACCTCATCAGTCTACTGCCCAAAACAAGGAAACACTAAGAAAAGTTCATTATCGTCTAATTGCAAACCCACTTGTTCACCTTTGGCTCAAACTTTAAGGTCTTCATGCTCGAGTTGCCCAAAAGATAAGCCAAGCGAAATTTCTTGTCCACATCCTAGAGTTCGGACGAAACCCGTGGAAAAACCTGCTTGTTGTGATGCAATGACTTCCACAAAACGATCTGATCGATTTGACTGTAGGCCTTGGAGAGGATTTAAAAAGATGCACCCCTGCGAAAGAGTTCGACTAGAAACTTGTGCGTGCCACTCTGATTCTCATATGCTGAGATATAGAATAGAATGTAAACCATACATCCCACAGTCTCAATCATGCTGCGATGAAAACTATTATTACAAATACTGTTAAAATAAATGGTTCAAAGTAAAGGGAAAAATCTCAAATGGGTACTAAATCTATCTTGTTCCATGTTCAGAAATAAATTGCTGATACTATAATCACTAACAAATGTTTTGACTAATACAAGGTTATTTGTAAAACACCAGCATCCTTAAAATGGGTCATTAAACTCATCATTATGAACAACTTTTACTATGGGACCAACCCTGAAATTGCAAAAAAAATCCGCTGTTCCATACATTTATGTTCACATGACTCAACAAAATGTATGGAACAACTGATTTTTTTTTGCGATTTCAGGGTTTGTCCCATAGTAAAAGTGGTTCATAATGATGAGTTTAATGACCCTTTTAAGGATGCTGGTGTTTTACAAATAACCCTGTAGGTATACCATAAAGTAGAGGTAGAGAGTAGCCTTTTACTAATACCTAGCACAACTTATAGTTAATTTAGTGAGCATTCCTGGGTAGAAAAACCCAATAACACGGTCTAACCTGGGAATTAAACCCAAAACCACTTGATTAAATAGCTTAGTTAGCTTACAAGGGAGTACGACCTATTGTCTAACCTCAATTGGTGACGCACCATTCATAAGTAAATACGTACTTATTCAATACAAAAAAAAGGCTTTGCAAGCTTGTGGTTGTGAGTTCGAACCTGGAACGTACCAATGTGGCTTTTTCAATGTTATATATTATGTACTTTCTTAATTAATTTAAGACACCACTGACTGAAAACATCGTCTGAATTCGCCAACACGCAGTGAGCTAGTGGTGATTAATGCTCGATCCTTCTCTGTTGAGAAGAGGCTTTTGCCCAGCCGTGGGACAGTTACAGGCTTGATACATTCTCCAGGAAAATTTAATTGAAATTCCAGATCATTATGGCATAAGTTTATGTTGCGAAAATAAGTCGTAATTTTTTTACTTCGATTTCCTTTGATTTTAGATTTAAAAATAAACTTGAAATTACAATTTTTTACAATGTAATTCTACTTACATATACTTACTATTTACAGTAAACCTAATTATAATAATAAAAATTAAGCAGTTATATAATGTGCTTCTAAATTATCTGCCACGGTTGCAATGGGAGAAAATATTGGGTATATAGATTACAATAAAGAAATTTCGTACCCCGAAACAGTAAAAAGACGAATTGGAGCATGGAGCAGAATTAGACCTACGCAATAAAACGCAGGCAAAAGAAAAAAAATATGACGTTAGATAAAAAAAATTACCTCACTATTGTAATATAAATAACCAATATTATCTCCCATTGCAGCCGTGGCAGATAATTTAGAAGCACCTTTACCTTATATACAAAAGCCATGAGTATGCTTCAAAGAATTCCTCCCCATCACCTCGTCTCCAGGTAGCTTGCCCAGAAGGCAGCATTGCCACGCTGGATAGCAATGTCTTTCATTTTCTCTAGCCTTGTGGTCACGCGTGCTGTCGACAAGCCAACATAATTGATACCACTGATTTGTTCTTGACCATTCCTCCAGTAATTTCTGTAGCCTACCTAATCTATTTATAAAAACAAAGTCGGTTAATAAAAACAAGTTTGTTGAACACTTATAACTCGAGAACGGCTGGACCGATTTTCATAATTTGTTAAAAACTGTAGAATTATACCCCTAGGGTAGGGGTAGAGTAAGGTAGGGTAGGGTAAGGTAGAATAGGCATAGAGGTAGGAGAATTACGCGTACAAAGTCGCGCCGGGCAGCTAGTCCAGGACTAAATCTGAGTCCACAGAAAGCTAATTATAAATAGTCTAGACTCTAGACATTATGTAAAACAAAATAGTCTAAAGCGACTAAATAAAAACAAATAGTTAGCATTGTTATAATGTTTGGCATTGGGTGCGGATAATTAGTCGGTACAAAACGAATCAGAGTGAAATGGAGACGTTTTGTTTTGTGTGTGCGTCTGCGCACCTCACACGTTTGTGGTAGGGTTGGCGCGCTTTATACTGCGTTAGACTTTATACTTTATAGTGCGTTATAAAAAACTAGATAGATGTTAGGGATTGATTGCCAATTATCTAAAGTAGGTATTTATATTTATTTTCATAATAAAATCCTTTATTTGCAATTCCATTATGTTTATAAATGATAGATGTTAACATAAAAGGAAAGTATCATTATGGACCCTGTTTTAGCACAGCAAATTAATTTACTTACATAAAATACATATACAGCTACAGCAACAACTTTTACTACAGGACCAACCCTGAAATCGCAAAAAAAGTCAGCTGTTCCATAGATTTTGTTGAGTCATGTGAACATAAATATTTATGGAACAGCTGATTTTTTTTTAATTATTTTTTTTTCTTTTTATAAGCGAACAGTCTCAAGACTTCAAGCTGATTATTTAGTTTGTCTATCATTTCATTTAGTAATTGTTTACTATAAGGCAGGCTGTAGCTATGTCTGTTTGTGTTGTTTCCTTGATTTGTTCGACTCCCAGCTGTTACTGTACTGAAAAAAAAAACCATTTATGAAACTTCTTAAAAAATTTAATTCTGTGGCAACCCTGAACGTCCCGTTTGGCTCTCGTCCATCTTGTAGTACGCAGACATGACGTCACAGGGGCATTCCTACGACGCGTAGCGACGAACTGTATAATTGTAACTACTATTAAATATCATGAGATCAGACGGTTGTACTGAAAATACCTGAGTTTGTAGTATGTGATTTGGATGAAGTACTAATATTAGGGTTGAAAATGTCGTGGTAGCGCATTGGTTTACAGCACTGATAGGTATGACTGCCGTAGAGTCGTGATAGCCTAGTGGTGGTGACCGTTGACTGGCAAGTCAGTGGTCTCGGGTTCTAACCAAAGGCGCGCACCTCTGACTTTTCTTAAGTTATGTACATTTTATAAATTAATTATCACTCTCCGTGCCTCGGATAACACGTTAAGCTATGGGCCCCTGTCAATTGTAGATCTTTGACAGTCGTAACGGGTAGTCAGAAGCCCCAGTCTGACAACCAGTCTTACCAACGGGTATCGTGTAACCCAGTATCTGGGTTGTGGAGGTCTGATGGCAGTCGCTCCATGTAAAACACTGGTATTCAGCTGCATCCGGTAAGACTGGAAGCCGACCCCAACATAGTTGGGAAAAGGCTAGGCAGATGATGAGGTATGACCGTCGACTGATAAGACAAAGGTCTCGAGTTCGATCCCAACGCGCGCACCTCTGACTTTTCGTAAGTTACGTGAGTATTATAAATTAATTATCAGTTGCTAAAACGGTGAGGGTAAACATCGCGATGAAACCAGCACACCTGAAAGATTTTTTAATGGTGTGTAAGTCCATGTCAGAAGCCTACGGGCGGTTTCACCTCTGACACCATGTTGTTTATCAACCATGCGAAAAAAGAAGACTGCTTTAATTATTTACTTGCAAGATTTGACTTGAAAAGTCTCGAATCTTGAATAAGCTCCATAGCCTAAAGCATCGCCGCGAAGTCGCCTGCCTATCGGTGTTTTACCGGATTCATTTTTGTGAGTATGCGCAGGAGCTACACGACCTCATACTCGTCTGCTTCATTTCACTTGCGAGGGACTAGAAGCAGGCTTGGTTACCATCCTTTTGTTGTGGATATTCCGTCTATCCGCACGAAGCATTTTGCTTCCTCTTTCATTATGCGGACAGCGAAGGAGTGGAACTCATTGCCGGCGTAGTTTTTCCCGATTCTTATAATCTAGGAGTATTCAAGGCAAGAGTGAATAGGCATTACTTGAGTTCGTGTGTATCATCTTAGACTGCGCCATCTTAGACTACCATCCAGTCAAATGCGCTCAAGTTTTTATTTAAAAAAAGGCAAGGCAGTTTTATTATTAGCCAACGGTTTAATTTACGTGCTTTCGGAGACGCTGTAACTGATATAGTTAGTTTATAATACGCACTTAACTAACGAAAAGTCAGGTCGCCTTGGGTTCGAACCTGAGAACTCTGACTTGTCAGTCAACGATCAAACCACTAGTCTATTACGACTCATAATATACCTCTCCTAATATATCACTTCTATTGCTATGAGTAACTTTGTTGCAATTTTGCCAATGGCTGTTATAGCCGCCATCTTGAAACTGTGACGGTCAAATCGTGAGGCCAAACTTGTTGTAGTTAAGGAGAAGACATTATTATATTATATTAGGCTCGAACCTCTTTAATTAATAATAATAAATAATACATTTATTTCCAGAAATAGTTACATAAATATAATCACATCTTAGTATTACAAATTCCTGGCAGTCGGGTAAAAACAGAACAAAAACAGTAAGAGAGGCGCGTTGGTGCCTGTACTAATGGGAACATTGTCTCACAGGTACCAGCGCCTTCCAGCTTTCACTCTTTAGTATTGAGGGTTATTTGTAAAACACCAGCATCCTTAAAAGGGATCATTATCTCATCATTATGAACAACTTTTACTATGGGACCAACCCTGAATTAATGGCAAAAAAAAACAGTTGTTCTATACATTTATGTGCACATAACTCAACAAAATGGATGGAACAGCAGAACCGATACGATATCGTACAGTGTTTTACATGGAGCGACTGCCTATCAGACCTCCACATCCCAGATATGTTGTAACCCAGTATCTGGGTTGTGGAGGTCTGATAGGCAGTCGCTCCATGTAAAACACTGGTATTGAGCTGCATCCGGTAAAACTGGAAGCCAACCCCAACATAGTTGGGAAAAGGCTAGGCAGATGATATTTTTTTTACCTTTTAAATCAAAGTCAACTTAGTTTTGGCTTTCAGGTCACAAATGCTAACGTTGTAATAATAGGTGACAATTTATCAATATAACACGCGTGACGCGGACGACTAGACGCGAAATAATAATAATAATAAACTGAATTAATAAGCAAAATATATTTCATGCTATCAATATTGAATGAATGAATGAATAAAAATTTATTTGAGACAGCACATGAAAACACAAACAAACAATAATAAAACACACAAACAAAAATAAGAGACAGAGAAAAAAGAAACATGAAACAAAAGAAAAATAAATCATGAGGTTTGTGTCCCACGGCTGCACCAAATAGGTCTCCAGATCAGCTTAATGTCAAGTACTGGTAGGTACTTGACGCTGATTTTCATCTGGAGCCTAGGTTTCACGGATGTCAAACAGCCAATCATCTTTCCGTGTTGAGTTTACGTGAAAAGTGTTTGTGATGACTATTGAATATTGATCAGACTAATCCGGACTAAAGTTTGTCCAAGACTTAAGAAGAGGATAATCTTGGCCTTAATATTAAAGTCCCAAATGCAATAATCAAGTCTAAACGCGATTGTTGTTTCGGAGATAAGTATTGGTCACAGATACCTGTGATGCGAACACCTACACTGTGAACTTCGAACAAAATTTAGTTTCGAAAATCGAATAGGATAAAAAAACCGCTTAAAGGGTGAATTTAAGTAATAATTAAGTTAACAGTGTCTTAACATTAGTGTAACACGTTGTTTACATAACAGAACGGTCAGAAGTTTTAAATTGGTTTTACTTAGCTTGACCTGTTTATTATTTGGTTCAAATTTAGTAATCGATATTTCACCCCCTTCCTGTTGACAGATTGATCTGATATTTGGTACACAGATTTAGTTTTGATGACAAAAACGTTTAACGTAAAAAAAATTGACTTATATTATCTTTAAGTAGCTGTGATATATGGGATTTTATACAGATAACCTGACATTAATAGGCCTACTGTCTTAATTACGCGGTGATACAAATGAGATCCTTAACTTTTTGGTTTTTTTTTTCGTGAAATTCACCCTAAAATAAATAACTGGCATAACATTTACTAATGAACTCTAATGTTACATCACTATTTAGTATAGTTTGTCAATGGTCATCTCTATGTGTCAAACGTATGTCCGGCACTTTAGCCTGGGACACGACCAAGGTAGGCCACTGCCTATCCTTTCTATATGTGTAATTTGTGACTACTAAATAAACAATATGTACTGAAGACTGAAGTATTATTTATCAAGAATACCAACACAACATGGTGTCAGAAGTGTAAGTAAGAAGAACGAAAAATGTCAGCACCGGTAGCGGATGGCGTCGGTGACCGTGACCATGTGCAAGGCTTGCACACGTCACTCAAGTATCTAAAGATTTCGGCGGATGCGTCGAATAACAACGCGCAGGCGTGGAAGAAATGGTGGCAGCAATTAGAATTGTATTTGTTGGCCACAGGTCTGGATAAGTCGTCAGAAAAAAGAAAAATTGCGATTTTGTTGCACTACATCGGAGACAAAGGTTTGGAAATTTTTAACACATTTAACCTATCGATTGATGTCAGCACGCTCAAGGAGGTAAAAGACAAATTCGACAATTATTTCGAGCCGAGAAAAAATGTCACGATGTGCAGGTATTTGTTCTTCACAAGGAAACAATCGCAATCCGAGAGCATCGAAGATTTCCTCACCGATCTGGAGAACAAAAGCAAGGAATGCGAATTTGAAACGCTCAGAGAATCGCTGATTAGGGATATTTTTATTGCAAATTTAAGTATAGATTTAGCACATGTTCGTCAAAGGTTGCTTCAGGAACCAAAGCTGACCTACGTGAGGATGCGTGAGCTGGCGAAAACGCTCATTGTCGCACAGCAGGATGCTGATAAAATGATCAAGGAGTCGAGCGACAGCACCAGTGAAAAGATCATGCAACTCCGTCATAGAAGCCGTGGTCGAGGAGATTGTCGACAGCGAGCTTCAAGTCAGCAGTCAAGTCAGGCGTCACATCGGGCTGCCAGGAAGTCTCCCAGTCCGATGAGGCAGTCTAAGTCTACATGTGGTCGCTGTGGGCAG
The DNA here is from genome assembly GCA_936450705.2 of Protodeltote pygarga. NCBI lineage: Eukaryota > Metazoa > Arthropoda > Insecta > Lepidoptera > Noctuidae > Protodeltote > Protodeltote pygarga. The sequence goes on from OW388275.2 coordinate 5,155,208, forward strand.
TCTCATCGCTTCAAGTGCCCCGCAGCAGGAGTTCAATGCAGGTCATGTAACTCTTTTGGTCATTTTGCTAAGTTTTGTTTTAAAAATAAAAAAATAAGACAGTTGCAGTCGTTTGCTTCCATGAATTTTAAGAATAATAGTCAAGATTATTTCATTGGTATGATAAATAGTCATCAGTCATGTCATAATCATTTTAAAAGTCAGTCTCAGTCACACAATAGTCAGTCTCAATTACACAACAGTCAGTCTGAGATTCTCTCAAAGCCAGAGAGATCCAATATTCATCCTTATTTCAATAATCGTCAGTCTAATCAGTCATTGTCCATTAATAATTTCACACATAATCCAAATCCAAAGTCATATTATAGTAGTCCAGCATCACATAACAACATAAGTCAACACCCTCATAGTCACAACATTAGTCAACAATCACATTCACACAATTTGCATAATTTAGAGTCACGTAATTCTCATAGTTCTAGTAGTTCAGTGTCAGATAACAATAGTCATTCAAAGAATTCATGGAATATTAATATTACAGTAGGTAATCAACAAATTAATTGTATTTTAGACTCAGGAGCAGATGTCAATGTTATGTCAAATCAGACATTTCAAAAACTTAAGCTGTCAATGTCACTTGTCAAATGTCACATAAACGTCACAGGATTTGGTGGAAAAACAATTCCAATTTTAGGCAAAATTGATTTATATTGCAAATTAAATATAAATAGTCAGTGTATTACAGAGATAATAACATTTATAGTCGCAGATTTAATCTGTCCAACTGTTTTAGGTCTTCCTACTTCTGAAAAATTAGGTATAATTAAACGTGTTTTCTCAGTCACAAAACAAGATTTTTGTAAACAAATTCTTTCACAATATAATGATTTATTTCAGGGTCTTGGGTGTCTTCCTCCAGTCTGTCATCTAAAACTCAAGCCTGATGCTGTACCGTGCGTGGATCCACCGAGGAAAGTTCCGTTCGCGTTGTTAGGGAAACTGCGCGAGGAGTTGGATCGCATGGAGAAAATGCAAGTCATAGAAAAAGTCACAAAGCCTACGGAATGGGTGAATTCTGTAGTTGTCACAGTCAAAAGTTCAGGTCAGTTAAGAGTCTGTTTAGATCCTAGAAACTTAAATAATTGTGTCATGAGAGAATATTATCCACTCAAGTCAATAGATGAGATTAGATCTCAGCTCGAAGGGGCTGCATGTTTTTCTCACTTAGATGCATTTTCTGGATTTTGGATGTTACGTCTAGATGAATACAGTTCAAATTTATGTACTTTTCAAACACCTTTTGGTAGATATAAGTATTTAAGGTTACCTTATGGTATAAATGCCTCGTCAGAAATTTTTCAAAGAGTCATGATGAATATATTTGGTGATTTAGAAGGAGTTTTAATATTCATTGATGATATTTTAGTCTATGGTCCAAATGAATCTATTCACAATGAAAGATTACATAAAGTCATGCAAAGAGCTAGAGAAGTCAATTTAAAATTCAATCAGTCTAAGTGTAAATTCTCAGTCTCAGAAGTATGCTTTTTAGGTTATGTTTTTAGCAAGGATGGTGCTAGGGTAGATCAGGATAAAGTTAAAGCCATACTTAATATGCCCACACCAACTAATGTCAAAGATGTCCAAAGAATTTTAGGTATGATCAACTATTTAGGTCCATTTATAAGCAATTTGTCAGAAAAAACTCAAATGTTAAGAAATCTTTTAAAAAAAGATTCAGTCTGGATTTGGGATGAAAATCATAACAAATGTCTTGATAATTTGAAAAAAGAAATTACGTCATCACCAGTCTTAGCCCATTATAATCCACAAATTCAATTAGTCTTGTCAGTTGATTCGTCAAAGTCAGCACTAGGTGCAGTCATATTACAAAATAATAAACCCATTGCTTATAGTTCAAAAACTCTTACAACTACTCAGGAAAGGTATGCTCAAATAGAAAAAGAATTGTTAGCTATACAGTTTGGTTGTGAAAAGTTCCATCAATATGTTTATGGTCATAAAGTCATAGTTCACACTGATCACAAACCATTAGTTTATTTATTTAAAAAACCATTACATGATGTACCAGCTCGATTACAACGTATGATGTTAACTTTACAGAAATATGATTTAGAGGTTATACATGTACCCGGTAAAGAAATGTATATTTCAGACACTTTGTCAAGAGCAGCCATTAAAGAACATTATATACCTGAAAATGAGTCAGAAATGTCTTGTCATGTTAATTTAATGTATGCTAACTTAGCTATCACTAAAGAATATAGTACAAAATTATGTCAGGAAACTAAAAAAGATGAAACTTTGCAGTTGTTAAAAAAATATTATGAAGATGGTTGGCCAAGCAACAAAAATAATATTAGTCCATTAATAAAACCGTTTTGGAATGTTCAAGGTGAAATTCATGTCATTAAAGATTTGTTATTTAAAGGTTCAAAATTAATTATTCCTCAGTCTATGCATAAAGAAATGTTAGAAAAAATTCATAAAGGTCACCAAGGTATAAATAAATGTCTAAATTTAGCTAGAGAATCTTTATATTGGCCAAATATGTCAACAGATATAAAAAATTTAGTAGAACAATGTCTTATATGCGCTAAATTTAAACCTTGTAATCAAAAGGAACCACTAAAAAATTTTGAAATTTGTAAGTATCCATGGCAACAAGTTGGTATCGATTTAATGTATTTTGATAGTTTAACTTATTTAATTGTTACAGATTATTATTCTAAATTCATAGAAATTGCATTGTTAAATAAAGATAGTAGAGCCAAAAACGTAATCACACATTTAAAGTCAATTTTTGCTCGTCATGGGATACCATTGTCATTAGTGTCAGACGGTGGTCCTCCTTTCCAATCTTTAGAATTTAAAAATTTTGTTCATGAATGGGACATAGAACATGTCGTCACTACCCCATATCATTCACAGTCTAATGGTCAAGCAGAAAGCTCAGTCAAAATAATAAAAACAATTTTGAAAAAATGTAAAGAAAATGGATCAGATCCATACTTAGCATTGTTGCAGTATAGGAATACTCCTAAAAATAATTTGTCGTCACCTGCTCAATTGCTAATGTCTAGAAATTTAAGAGATAACATTCCAATGTCATATAAAAAATTAAAACCTAAGGTTGTAACATTTGAAGATCATAAAAAGTCTGTAATTAAAAATAATAATAACATGTCAAAGTTTTATAATAGAAACACTAAGTCATTGTCATTGATACAACCTAATGATCATGTTTATTTTAAGAGAAATCCCACTAGCAACTGGGAACATGCTGTTGTTAAGCAAAGATTGTCAAACAATAGGTCATATATTGTCGAAGATGTCAATAGAGTTAGGTATAGGAGGAATAGGGTTCATTTAAGACATAAGTATTCTAACAATTGTGACAACCCTCCTATGCAATCCAACTCGTCGCAGGGGAGAGATGAGGATGACAGACAGGAGTCTAGGCCTCAAGCACCCCCACCACAACCACCACAATCGTCAGGTTATGTAACCAGGTCAGGTCGTACTGTGAGACCTGCAAGAAGGTTAATAGAGGAAATAGATTAAAATTTATAGATAGTTTTTGTATCCATTGTTATAAAATAAAATTTTATATTTGTATAAATTTAAATGTAAGATAACATTGTCAAGGGTTGCTAAGGGGTATGTATTAGACTTAAGAAGGGGGATGTTACATCACTATTTAGTATAGTTTGTCAATGGTCATCTCTATGTGTCAAACGTATGTCCGGCACTTTAGCCTGGGACACGACCAAGGTAGGCCACTGCCTATCCTTTCTATATGTGTAATTTGTGACTACTAAATAAACAATATGTACTGAAGACTGAAGTATTATTTATCAAGAATACCAACACAACATCTAACATCACTAACTATTAAGTTTACACATAAAACATTTTTATAAAGTACTTTCTGGCGCGACTTTGTACGCGTGATTATCCTACCTGTACGCCTATTTCTACCCAACCCTACACTACTCTACCCCTACACCACCAACTCTACTCATACCCTACTCTACCCTACTCTACCCTTATCTTACCTTAAGTCTACCGCTACCCTACCGTAGGGGTATAATTCCATTAATTTAACAGTTATTTTTCTATTCAGGATGGACACAAATTTAACTCAAAAACCATGAAAATCGGTCCAGCCGATCTCGAGCTAGACTAGATATAAGTCTTCGAACGAACCTGACTTTATTTTATAATATGTATAGGCGAACACTAAAATTTTTGTAAAAGGGAAAAAAAAACTTTTATCTATTGTTTATTTTCTCAAAACACTTAATTTAAATAAGCCAAGTCTACAGTATTAGTAGTCTCTAATAATAGAATTGTCACAATAGCATTCGTGCGTCCGTCCGTTGCGACAGAATGGCCGCATTTCTGCTTGTCATAGCCTAGAGTTCAGCTAGTTCACTCTCAAATACTTATACCTGGCCAATTAGTTACAATAATAATTACGATAAAGACTAAATGACGTCCTTTCCGTATTGCAATAGATACTTTCAACAATTTAGCGCGTGTTTCTTGAACTAGACGTGCGCATTAAAAGTCTAAGTCTTGCTTCGCGGTCTCTTGTCTATGTTTCTCAAGCCAACTGACTCCGACAAAAAAACCTGAAGTAACGGATCAGTCTCACGGTTCTGCTTCTACAAAAAAACTGAAGTCAAGTTTCAGTCATGGTCTCCCGTCTCGGTCACCTGCCTCTATCACAGCCTAAACCGGCACCTTAGCTTGGGATAGCTTTATGTTATGTCCAGCAGTAGACTGCAAATGTATTGTAAAAAACGAAAATAAATAATTTCGGACACGAAGTATAAAAAAAGCAATAGAAAGAAAAAACAAACCTGTCTCAGGATAATGCTGCAGCATTTACTAAAGAGAAATGTTGAAATGTTTTCAAATAGATCATTGTATAAGTAACGTATACTCGTAATTCTAATAATTATGATTGTACTAAAGAGAAATGTTGAAATGTTTTCAAATAGATCATTGTATAAGTAACGTATACTCGTAATTCTAATAATTATGATTGTAGTGATTGCGGCTTCTATAGCTCAATATAACCTAATTATGCTAGTTTTTATAAGTAACTTTTTAAGACACTACAAGGCCGGTGTTTCTATAAAATAAATTAAAGGTGTTATAGTAATTTTATCAAAAGTATAAATATATTAAGGCGGGTACCTATGTTTAGTCGACTCGCATTGTTCTCACATAATACCTCAAAACAATGTATCCAAAAATATTGTAAGCCATTATTTAAAAGAGCAACCATGGAGTTTCTTGCCAGATTCTTTTCCATTAGGGGTAGGTTGCCCTTGGAACTGGCAACTAGAGTCACTCTTATAATGATATTCGAATTATGACTATTCATATGTGCCTAAAATGGTCTACATGAATACAAAATGGTTTGATTTTGAATGGTCTAGCTGTTTTTAAGCTGTGAGTCGCTATCAGGTATATAATTTTGTTTGGCAATAGATTTCACTTTTCGTCTGTAATTGTGTGTGTCACGGGTTGTTGTCCATTATGAAATGAGTGTTAAATATGTGTTATTTAGTGTGTTTTGTGTTTTAGACATCGTAGTTCTTTTTAACCGACTTCAAAAAAGGAAGTTCTCAATTCGATTGTTTTTAAACGGTTTTATTTAGCTTGCTCTGTTTATTTGTTTCAAATTTAGTAATCGATATTTCATCAGCTTTAGTTTTGATGACAAAACCGTTTGACGTAAAAAAAAATTATACTTATTTGAGGATGTCTCAGACTAAATTCTTGAGTAAGAATGTGTTGTTTTGTTGTCTTTTTGTGTTGTTATAATATCTCGTCACCTGGCTACCGTGGCCTAAAGTTTCGATATTTACCGACGTGTCACATAACTCACCCCTACTACGGTTACACTGAGCATCGTCTGACGTCAGAAATACTTTTGCTTTAAACACCTGCCAAATTTTAGAAGGTTATAAGGTCCATGCAACTGAACAAGTTTCCCCAAGGAACTTAAGCCAAAATCTGAAAACGAAAATTTAACTTGTCATACAAAAGTGAGTCACGTGATGACTAGTCACGTGACTCACTTTTGTATGACAAGTGACTTGGTATGAAAAATCAATGTTCGGTTTTCAGATTTTTTGAAACTTTTATTCGAAACCAAATCGAAACAACCTTTTTGGTACACTTTTAATTGATTTATTAACTTTTAGACTTGAGATATAAAAATTAAAAAAAAAAAACTATTTTGGAAATGGCTACGTAAAAGTTACAGTTTTAATTGTGTCGTCGGTCAAATAGCTCCTGATATTCGACACAAGGTAGCCAGCCTCGCTTAGCCAGTCCACACACCGCCACGCGCAGAGAACGAATGAATCACGCTTCTTTGTAATCCCGGTAGTCCAGCGAGATACCGCTAAATTTAGACCGAGATTAGTCCCGCAAAATGTAAGCGGGATCCCTGTATATCGGGATCCCGGTATTGCATTCCCTACTTGTGTATATTGTTTATGTTTCGCCTTCATCATCATCATCATCATTTCAGCCATAAGACGTCCACTGCTGAACATAGGCCTCCCCCAATGATTTTGGCTCGCTTTAGTTACTTCAAAACTGATCTATTTGAAGGGTACCTAAATTGTATATTTAGGGTTTTACAATTATCTGGATGACGCCAACTACCTTCGGTCCTCCTAATTTATAGTAGGTGTACTCCATCGTAGACTTTCTTTCTTTATCGTATGGTTGATGAACAACCTGGTGTCAGAGTTTAAACCGACCTCTGACATGGCTTTACACTGTTAAAAAATCTCTCAGGAGTGCTGATTTCCCCACGATGTTCGTCGTCGATCGAAGTTCACAACACTGCTTAGGTACCACCAACCAGTAGGGCTAGCATGGGCTGGGGATAAAACTTTTGTCCACCGGTTATTTCCACTGACAAGGGATTAAATTATTTTATCCACCTGCCAAAGCACGGCAACAGGGGGAAAGAGAATTATATCACTTTTTGACATTAGACGTGGATACTCACCCCCCGCCTATAGCGTGGCGACTAGTGGAAGAGTACTCAGAGACATTGACAACAAAACAAAATAAATATCCAGCACAGATGTAATAAAACGAAGAAAGTACTTTGGTTTACGACAATATTAAGTAATTGAATAAAAGTTTTCTTATAATGGCAATAATTTCGGGGACAAGCGTTTCCCCTGGTTTGTCCACCGTGACTAGTTTATCCACCCATGTCGCCATGCTCGGAGGGTGGACAAAATTGACAGAGGGGAATAGTATTTTATCTTCTCCTCGTGGATAAAATGTCTCCGGCCATGCTACAGGTGCAGGTGGATTTTTAGTAAAACACTTGCCATTTTCATAATAAAAAATAATGTAAGAAGTGAAAATCATTCGAGTACAAGCAGTGATGCCACTATTAACAAACTACTACAGTTGACTGGCCCAACTCGCGTGTCAGTCTGTCAAAGGACCTGTCAATCCTGATCATGTCAAACCAAGATGGCCGTTTATTTGGGTTGCGTGTCGTAATCTGATCTCTGTCTCTACGTAGATAGCGTGAAGATAGTGTAAAATGATGGTCTTTGGGAGATGATCTATTTTTGTGGTGTCGAGTCGCGAAATATGAGCAATTTTCTTTTTTTTTTCTAAGTCACATATTCCACAGAACTATTATAATTAGACTTTTTGACACTAACGTCTTTTTTAATACCTAAGTAAGTGAAAGAGTCGTGATAGTCTGGTGGTGGTGACCGTAGACTGACAAGTCAGAGGTCTCAGGTTCGAGGCGCGCACTTCTGACTTTTAGCAAGTTATACCACCACCGACATCCTGAAAAGGGGTCATTAAACTCATCATTATGAACAACTTTTACTATGGGACCAACGCTGAAATTGCATAAAAAACTGCTGTTCCATAGGTACATTTATGTTCTCGTAACTCAAGAAAATGTATGGAACAGCTGATTTTTTAGCGAATTCAGGGTTGGTCATTGGTTGGTTGATTTTGATTTTGGTCCCATAGTAAAAGTTGTTCATAATGGTGAGTTTAATGACCTCTTTTCAGGTTGTCAGTGGTTTAAAAATAACCCTATATACTCTATGGTGCCGAGTAAGTTCACTATCGGATTTTTAGCTATGGTATAACCACACATATGGCACCATAGCATGCAATGTAAACACACGATACGCGCACCTATGCAACTTGATACTGGGCGGACTATCACGCGGGACGCATTGAGTCATCAGCAGGGATGTAATTGGAAGTGGCAGGTGACGTGTAGTAGGTAAAGTGAGTAGTCGAGTGGAATGAGGAATGTCAAGTACAAAGTTCTTTTGTTTTTTGTCTTATTTTAATGGTTGGTGTAATTTGTGATGTTTAGATTCTCTCACTCTTTCTGTCTACCCCTTTCTACCCTCAGCAAAGAATTTATAATACTACACACATCAAAAGTGTCTAGGGATCAACATATATTTTTGCAATAACTTTTCTCCTGATTGATATTAATTAAAATTTTCTTTAAGGATTCATCAAATAAAGTGTTTTCGTTTGTCACAGTAACGATAAACCAAGTCACCTTTGCATTAATAAAGAAATTTGCCATTTTCCTAATAAAGGGATTTTTGACATTTGAACCACTAACATTAAAGTTCAAAAAAAAGACTGAAATAACAGTTTTCTTTAAAATTTTATTGGGTAACTTAAACAATTAATAATCCGTGTTTCTACCGCGAACACTAACAACACAAGAACATCGGTTTGGCATACTCAAAATGAGTTCATCCAAATCACGCTGTGGAATGGCCGCCCATGTTCGTTGCAACAACAAAAAAAGGTCTTCTTGCGACGGGATACCCTCCATATTCGGCAGAGCTCTTCTCTGTAGCATATCCCATGCATGCTCAATCGGGTTCAAGTCTGGCGACTGAGCAGGCCAGGGCAGGACATTGATGTTAGCTGCGGCGAGAGTATGTCTTACAACTCTTGCGGTGTGCGGTCGTGCATTATCATGCATTAACTGAAATAAGGGACCGATTTGCACTTGTAGAGGAACGATGACGTCTGATACAATCGTCTCAGCATAAATTTGAGCGTTGAGGTTGCCTCTGATCCAAATCAACTCAGTTCTTCCGCCGATCCAAATACCCGCCCATACCATGATGGTTCCACCACTATAAGGATGGACTTCCTGGCAGGATTTTAATCGCTGTTGGCGTCCAGGGGTTCTCCAGTGTCGTATACGTCTTGTATCCGGTCTCATACCAAAACGAGACTCATCAGAAAAGCACACGAAACGCCATTGTTCTTCTGCCCAATTTCTGTGTTCAAGAGCCCATTGATATCGAATCCTACGATTGTGCATTGCTATAGGTGGTACCCGTAGCGGTCTTCGGGAATGAAGGTTCACTTCATGCAAGCGGTTTCTGACTGTTTGGTCGCTAATTAAGTTCCCTGAAGAGTGATGAAGCCTCACGGCTAACATCATGGCGGTTATTGTTGGAGCTCTTCGAGTTAAGATTTGAATGTATCGGTCTTGTCTCCATGTGGTGCAGCGATACCGTCCTCCATGGCGCTCAGCCACGGTACCAGTGCTTCGGTAACGTGTCCAAAGTCGACTGATAACACTCTGACTTGTATTCAGAGCTAAAGCCACAGTACGTTGCCGGGAACCAGCTTCTATCATTCCCACGGCTCTGAGCATTTCTTCCCTGCTTAAATGACGTCGCCGCTCCATAATAACGTTGGTTTTAATCAGTAGTAGGGAAACAGTAGCACTAATAATGTCTTCAATGCGTTGTATGTTTTTATAGGGAAAATATTGACAGCTGATTTTCATCTTTTACTCGAATTTGATTCACAGTTCCTGATTTAAATTATGAAATGCACCAAAAAGGATCCATATAAATTTATAAAATCATAAATTTATTACAAAGCCACATCTCAATCTCAAGAAATCCGCATAAAAATGCTTGATCCCTAGACACTTTTGATGTGTGTATTTTAAATAATTTATACTTACGATGATGATATATTGATGATATAATATACTTTGGTATGACCGTTGGCTGACAAATCAGAGGTTTCAGGTTCGAACCCTGTTTACATGACTCAATAAAATGTAGGTAACAGCTGATTTTTTTTACGATTTCAGGGTTGGTCCCATAGTAAAAGTTGTTCATAATGATGAGTTTAATGACCCCTTTTAAGGATGCTGGTGTTTTGCAAATAACCCTCACCCTGTATACGGTATATTACTTTGCAGACTTTGCATATTCCCCATAGTTGTTAAAGGTAGGTTAAAATATAAATAACATAACAATATATTTAAGATTTTGGCAATAGGCCGAAATGCAGACAAGAATTATTACTGCCTGAAGATTAAAACCTTAAAAATCGGTGAATACATAAATTTTAAAATAATATCTTTTACAAAATATAGGTTAAGTACTCCATCGGTTATTGGGGCGTGCTTGCCTTTCGGTCGTGGTGGCGCATTGGTTACGATCCTGTTTTGCAAGCACATGGGTGTGGGTTCGAACCTGGCATGTATCAATAAGTGACTTTTTCAATGCCATATGTACTTTCTTAGTTAATCTAAGACTGACTAACGGTTAATACTTTGACTGCCACGCCGCAGACACAATGCAATTTTTATTGTTTGCCGGTCACCAATGACCGGCATGGCGTTCAAAGGGTTAAGGAAAACATCGTAAGGAAACCTGGACTTAATAGTCTGAAATCGCCAACACGCAGTGAGCTAGCGTGGTGATCAAGGCGCCTCCTCGCGCTAATCTGCTATCTCTGTGGACTTAATAGTCTGAATTCTGAAATCGCCAACCCGCAGTGAGCTAGCGTGGTGATGGTAATTAAGGCGCGTCTTCACGCTAATCTGCTATCTCGCTCGCACATTGAAGATATAAAATCAAAGAGTATAGTTACGAAAAATTGAAATAAACCAATTGAAGGAAAACAACATTACAAAGTTTCAGCAAAAATTACAGTTTGATAGAAACATGTTTTCATACATTAAAATAGTTTTAAATGATTTTAAGTCATTTTTATGTATGAAAACATGTTTCGATATAAACAATATTAAGTGTTTTACCACTTAAACGCTTTGACAGCTTCAATTTATGTCGTACCAGTGAAATAAGACGTCGTAATGATAATATGAAACTTAATAAATTAACTGAGAGAAAATCGCCACTCTGTGCCATGTCACGCGACCATGTGTGCTTGGATGGTACAAGTTAGAAACAATAGCGATTAACAACTAGTTTCGATAAATCATAGCTTTTTTAAATATTCTTGTTTATTAAACTCCAGGAACCAGGTGTATGCAGTACACCTACGTTTCACCGGCTATGTTATAAGTCCCATGTAATAGGGGTCGAGCCTATTGCCATTAACCGGGCACAATTCCAGATTCCGAGCTGCTACTGAGAATTTCTTAATGAAAAAACCCAATAACACTTTGCCCGACCCGGGAATCAAACTCAGGACCAGCTCAGCAGTCGCGCTTGCTATTACTAAACCAACGAGACAGTCACACACACATGACCATGACTTACTTAATTATTATTCTGCATAAGAGTGACCATCAACCTCCTAGCCTTTTTTTTCCCAAACTTTGCTGGGGTCGGCTTCTAATCTAACCGGATGCAGCTGAATATCAGTTTTCTACGGACTGACTGCAATCTGAACCCCGCAACCCAAAGGGATACGGATATTCTGAAGTTAGATTAGATGTCGGGTTTTTCTGACAGTACTGACTCCCTTTAACGACTGTTAAAGATCTTCATGACAACCGGGGCCAACGGCTTAACGTGCTTTCTGTGGCACGGAGCAAGTGATAATTAATTTATAATACACACAACTTACAAAAAGACAGAAGTGCGCCGCCTTGGGTTCAAACCTGAGATCTCTGATTTCTCAGTCCACGGTCATACCACTAGGATAGCTTCTTCTGACCATATAGATAAATTGTTGCATATATTCGATTGTCAATAAACAAAAATTAGTCAAACCGGCGTCTCCCATAACTTACACCACAACCCAAAATCCTGAGCGTCAGGTGCTAATCAGTATACCTGTAACCGAATAACCAGGAGTAACCAGTCAGCCATGAACGGGTGTAGCAACCAGGCACTGACTGAGGTAACTCACGAACTTGCAATATATTTACTGGAATTCGACGATATGACGCTTAGAGATGTTCCAATTTGATGAATTAATTTGATCTGTTCCGTTAGGCGGTGATCTAGGAATGTCCTATTTTAGGTCTGTTAGTTTAGGTAACAAAATGTGTAACGTTTTCTAAGTTTTTGGTGAATTACGACGTAATTATTTTTACAATGTAAAAATTAATTAACAGTCTCCGTGCCTCGGATAGCACGTTAAGCTGTTGGCCCCGGCTGTTAATTATAGATATTTGACAGTCGTTACGTGTAGTCAGATGCCCGAAAGTCTGACAACCAGTCTTAACAAAGGGTATCGTGTAACCCAGTATCTGGGTTGTGGAAATCCAGCTGAATACTAGTGTTTTACATGGAGCGACTGCCTATCATGATACCCCTTGGTAAGACTGGTTGTCAGACTTTCTGGCTTCTGACTACCCGTAACGACTGTCAAAGATCTACAATTGACAGCCGGAGCCAACAGTTTATCGTGCTATCCGAGGCACGGAGGGTGATAATTAATTTATAATACGCTCATAACTTACAAAAAGTCAGAGGTGCGCGCCTTGGGTTCGAACCCGAGACCACTGACTTGCCAGTCAACGGTCACCACCACTAGGCTATCACGACACGAATAGCTATTACTGTACATTGCAAGTAAAAAAAAGCTAGTTATAAACAGTAACATTTTTAAGTTTAGTATTCAAAAGGATTTCTATATCTTCCTAATTACTCCTACTTCTAAAATAATTAGCGTAAACACTATTTTCCAGGACAACTAACTTGAAAACTCTTTTGAATTTGTTTGAAGAAAATCCTCTGAGTCTGACACCAAGGCATTTCAAAGGAGCTAACAAATCTAAGGATAACCAGCCAACAATAATTAAATGAAGGTCGTTATTAAACGTATTTTGTAAAGATTCAAAAACCTTTTGAAAAAAGTAGGTAATTAGGGAGCCAGTTGTTGATAGGAGAGGACCTACTTACATAAACCTATTAATTATTTTTTATTAATATTTTTTTAATATACTTAATAAATAATAAATAAATAAATTAGCCTGTAACTGTCCCTATGTAGGGCAAAGGCCTCTTCTCATACAGAGAAGGATTGAGCATTTAATCACCGCACTAGCTCACTGCGTGTTGGCAATTTCAGACTATTATAAGTCCAGGTTTCCTTACGATGTTTTCCTTCACCGTTAGTCAGTGGTGTCTTAGAATATCTAAGAAAGTACATATGACATTGAAAAAGTCACACAACCCACACCCACTCGCTTGTAAAGCGGGTCCGTAACCAATGCGCCACCACGACTATACTTAATACAAGACTAATATTATTTCTAAATAACATTTCTCCTATACAAATCCCCATTGACCGCTACACTTCCCATACAACGCCACCCCATAAGGTTTAAAATCAAAAGCTATGAGTAGAGGTCGTTGACCCCTTGGGGTGCCCCACCCCGGCTAGACAGTACTTTATTTATAACTACATCGATCTGTCAGTGAGGGTTGTCCCGGATACGGTTCGTAAGTTGAAAAATAGATGGCGTTGATTTCAATTTTGATTTTGTGTTTGCTTTTATGAATGAGTTTTAGTTGGAGTTAAAGTTTTTCCAGTCTGGGTAAAATGTTATCGTGTTTTTCGGTCTTTGACATTTCAAAGACCGAAAAACACGATAACATTTTAGTTACATTTAACTGTGATTTAACGGCAACGTTTTCTTAATCCAGACAAAAGACGTTTCTATCCCAATAATCTTTCTTTCTCGTATGGTTGATGGACAACCTGGTATTAGAGTTTAAAGCCGTAGGCCTCTGACAAAGTTTTACACACTGAAAAGTTTCTCAGGTATGCTGGTTTCGTCACAAAGTTTTCCTTCATCGTTGGGACTAGTGATATGAATTCCAATAAGTTAGTATTTTTTTTAGATTTTTAAAACCTAAATTTTTGCGTAGTAATTTTTTTGCTAGTGATAATTAATTTCTAAAACTTACTGAATTCGAAAAGTCAGAGCTACGTGTCTAGGTTTCGAACCTACGACCTTTGACTTGGCAGTCGAACGGTATCAGAATTAACGCTTATCATTAATATATTGATATTGATGAAGATTTGTGCTCTTGAGAGTATAAATCTTACGATATTATCTTACTTAGTACTTATATCTATATCTCGTCTCGTTTTCCAAGTGAAACTTAGTCGGATCGTAATCTCGTTCTAATTAATTAATAAGAAAATATCGACGTGTCTGAGTAACGACGCGATTTAAGATTAAGTACCACTTACAGTGTCAAGATTTAGGGGATTTATAGAAACTTCAATATCAAATTAATACTCAATTTAGGAGGTAAGCGAGAGGTTCTGCTATCGCGTTTGCTCCCGCTACCGCTCCCGCCCCAAGTCCAGCTATACAATATCACTTCAGCTCCCTATCCCGTCCCCACTTTCAATTCCAATCCTGCTTCCGCTACCGCTCCCGCTCCTGCTTCCGCTACCGCTCCCGCTCCTGATTCCGCTACCGCACCCGCTCCTGATTCCGCTACCGCACCGCTCCTGATTCCGCTACCTCTCCCACTCCTGATTCCGCTACCGCTCCCATTCCTGATTCCGCTACCGCTTCCTCTCTTGATTCCGCTACCGCTCCCGCTCCTGATTCCGCTACCGCACTTGATTCCGCTACCACTCCCGCTCCTGATTCCGCAATTAATCTCGCTCCTGCTTCTGCTTACACTTTTGCTTCTGCTTCCACTTTTGCTTCTGCTCCCACTTTTGCTTCAGCTACCGCTTCCGCTTTTGCTTTCGCTTCCGCTGCCACTTTCACGCCTGATCCCGCTCCCACTCCCGATCCCGCTCTAGTTCCCGATCCCGCGTTTGAAGAAAAACCAATACCTACAGTTTTAATACGTATTCGCTACAGCTGACGAAAAATGGATCATTCAGAAACCTGTCTTATTTTTCTTTCAGCAATGGAGAAATGGTACGACATAATTTTTTGCAAAGAGAAAGTTTATAGGCCGGAAAGTGACATTGGTTACAATTTATCCCGGGAAAAAGATATTGGGTACATTTTATCCCGGGAAAAATAATTAAGCCGCGGGAAAAAAATATGTATCATTGTTTATTGCCACTCTCATGAAAAGGAGAGTCGAGTTGGAAGTTTACGTTTCGCAACAATGAATAAGTCATTCAAACAACTATACCAAAAAAAAAACAACCCTTAACTTTGGCATTAGCACAGCATGCACAAAACCTAATTCAGAAAAAAAAACAAAAATATAAAAAAAATATATCATAGTAAAAAGTTTATGTCATTGACTTCTTTTATCACAAGGACAATAATAAAAAAAGAATAAAAAAAAATACAAAATAATGACACAAGGTCGTTGTATAAAAATATTCATATTTTTTTTTATAAGGGCTGGGTCGCACTTGAAGTTCGTTCATTTGTATTCGGGTCTCAATAAGATATAAAATCATTTTTTCCTGTAACTGTAGCTGTTTGCATGCAAATACAGTTATTTGTCGATACTTTGAAACAAATAACATAAGTTTCGGTGCACACTTTGCGATTTTATTTTAAGTTTTAACGATAGTTAACTTGTGCTCCTAGTACGAGTTTGCAAACTATGTGAATACTGCAAATTTTATGAGACGTAATATCGTAATATCTCTACTGTGGCTTAGCGGTCAGAGCATAGACACGGTACGTCGAAGATCATGGTTTCGAATCCCATCCGAATCAGATGTTTTTTTCAAATTTTCTTATTAAATAAAAAATCTCGTAAAACATACAAATCCATTCAATATAAATGTCCCACTTTTACTGAAACACAGGTACCTGAAAAATGTAGAAGGTACAGACCGTCTTCTTTTCGACTTGAGAACCTCCTCTTTTTGTTTCGTCGGTTAAAATTTAAATTTTATAAGTGATTAATTAATAATAATGTAGCTGTGCACTATCGAATTGGGAAACTGTAATGATAGCAGCAGCGATGTGTTAAGTGAATAAATAAATTGGTTAGATTACTGAATATTCTCCTGACCGAATTTCGGTCACAGCGGCCAATCTCAACGGAGACTAGCCAATTACGCAGGAGATATTATAGTGCACAAGTGTGTGCGCAAACACAGGTGCACTCTCTATTCCCTCACTCTCACTGTCCGATGGGACGGCCTTCCGACACGATCGGAGAGAGATCAGGCGCAGGGCCAACAGCTTTACGTGCTTTCCGAGGCACGGAGTAAGTGATAATTAATTTATAAAACGCACATAACTTACGAAAAGTCAGAAGTGCGCGCCTTGGGTTTGAACCCGAGACGACTGACTTGCCAGTCAACGGTCACTACCACTAGGCTATCACGACTCTATGATTACTGAATACACAGATTATCATCATCATTTACTTGAAATGAGGATTAATCATCTTCTACTTGTAAACTTTACCTGCAACTCATATCGGCTAAAAGTCGCAATAACTAATCGCAAAGTCGTTATCACGCGCTCATACTTACCCCTCTGAGAACGGAATGAGTTCCAAGCGATACCTTTATACAGGAAATTGAGTTTCATCAAAGTTGCGCTAAATTTCAGTTTCAGTTGTTTTATTTACTTCTAATAAGGGTTAAAGCAGACGCAATACTTTTTAACCGACTTCAAAATTAAGGAGGTTTGCGATTCGTCTGTACCTATATCTTTTATGTATTTGTAAGCACTGATAGCCTAGTGATATGAACGTGGACTGACAAGTCAGAGATCTCGTGTTCGATCCCAAGGCGCGCACCTCTAACTTTTCGTAAGTTATGTGCGTTTTATAAATTAATTATCATTTACTCCGTGCCTCGGAAAGCACGTAAAGCTGTAGGCCCTGCGCCTGATTTCTCTCCAGTCGTGTCGGATTTCCATCCCATCGGACTATGAGAGTGAGGGAATAGACAGTGCACCTGTGTTTGCGCACACACTTGTGCACTATAATATCACCTGCGTAGTTGGCTAGTCTCCGTTGAGATTGGCCGCTGTGACCGAAATTCGGTCAGGAGGATATTATTATTATTATTTAAACGTACGTAACAGTCACTCATAGTCCGATGGGACGGAAATCCGACACGACCGGAGAGAGATCAGGCGCAGGGCTTTACGTGCTTTCCGAGGCACGGAGTAAGTGTTAATTAATTTATAAAACGCACATAACTTACGAAAATTCAGAGGTGCGCAACTCGAGACCACTTACTTGCCAGTCAACGGTCACCAGTTCACCACCACTAGGCTATCACGCCTCTAATAATAATAATCAATATAATCAATATAAAATCATCCATCAACTAAAAGTATCCCGTTAGCTTTTGCCCTTATTTTTTACAAATCTGCTGAGACCGTTTTAAAATGGTGGTGATTAAGAAAACTCGTGTTTGTGTTGTAAAAGGCAATTGTAGGGTTAAATAATAAAATAGGTCGCTACTCGTTACCCTGAGGGGTTAAAAATAGGTCAAATTGTTGTGTGGTGAAAATGCGAATAAAATACTTTACGGGGTTTAAATAGAAATGTATGGGAACAAAATAATGTTCATTTGATTAGAAAAATGTGTTGCAGGAAGGTGGAATTATATTTTAGGGTTGCAATGGATATTTGATAATGGTACCTGATGGTATAATTATTTAATAAGAAATTTGAAAAAACAAGTGATACGGATGGGATTCGAACCCACGATCTTCGGCGTACCGTGCCGACGCTCTAATCGCTAAGCCACCCTATCCCATCAGAATCAGTCGAAATTTCTAATCTTTTTCTACGCCTAGGGCGTGTGGAATTATTATATTTTAGGGTTGCAAAGGATATTTGATAATAGTACCTGGTGATGGTTCTCTTGCACACCGCATTGAAATCCCAACCCCAACTGAAATAGCCCAAAACATAGCATTGATAGCCATGACTACCAAGTCAAAGGTTAGGTTCGAAATTCAGGCACTTCTGCTTTTCGGATTCATGTGCGTATTAGAATTTGGTGGTGTAGGAAAACATCGTGAGGAAACCAGCACACCTGAGAGATTTCAATGGTGTGTAAAGCCATGTCAGAGGCCTACGGGCTTTAACTCTGACACCAGGTTGTTCATCAACCATATGATAAAGAAAGTATAGCTCATCTAATTCCGTGACACTGTTAATTTGGTAGCATTAACTTTTTTACAGCCTGAATTCCACTTAAAGAAGTTTATAGTAGGCCTGAAAGTTAATACTACCAAATTACAAAGTCACAGAATTCGATGAGCTTACCATAATTTAAAGTTAGACTTAGTTGCATAATAGTTTAAGTCATGGGAGGAGGCTTTTGCCCAGCAGTGGGATGATATAAGCTAACAGTAACAGTAATAGTTTCAGTGAATTGATTTGCCATTTAACTAATCTAGAATTATGAAATTATTTAATAAGAAACTCGCAAAAACTACTGACTCGGGCGGGATTTGAACTCTTTCTTATTAAATAATTTCATTTAATAAGCAAAACATCATCATCTGCCTAGCCTTTTCCCAACTATGTTGGGGTCGGCTTCCAGTCTTACCGGATGCAGATGAATACCAGTGTTTTACATGGAGCGACTGCCTATCAGACCTCCACAACCCAGATACTGGGTTACACGATACCCCTTGGTAAGACTGGTTGTCAGATTTCGGGCTTCTGACTACCCGTAACGACTGTCAAAGATCTACAATTGACAGCCGGGGCCAACAGCTTAACGTGCTATCAGAGGCACGGAGAGTGATAATTAATTTATTAATATTATTAAGCAAAACATGTGTGTTAATAAAACATGTAAAACATAGATAAAAATATAATCCAGAATGTTCTAGAATGATACGTAATAATCACATTGAATTCAAATCGTCTATATATAATCCATGTGAAATGACAGCAGACTTAAAATACACATTCTACGAACGTAAGGCAGTAAAACTTTCATAGCAAGACTGTCATCGTACGATCTAGTAGTGGATGCTCGCAAAATGGATGTGGTATAGTCGGCCATAAAATTGCTTTACCACCTAGTTAATATTGTTTGCATATCTCAAAACAACAAAGTCTATTTTTGCTTACAATACCAGGTGACACATAACGTTGTCATTTGAACCGTGAGTCTTAGCGACATTTAATTTTGATGGAATTTTTTGTCAAAAGTGGTAAAGCAATTATATGGTCGACTATACATCTATTGGGCACCGCGTAAGGATTTTTATAAAGGGGATGTGTACCTCTGTTCAAAATAACATTAGAAAAATAACGTTAAAACGACGTCGTTATTTCTATGAAAGCGCAGAAAAATCTCTATTATTTTATATTAAATACAAAGCTGTGTACTTTAATAACCATAACTTGAAAAAAATTTACACTTAAATGTAGGTAATTATCTTAAAAATATAACACGTTTACTATCGTTATTCGGCCGTTCTTTATCTAATCTTATTTCAGACGGATTATTTTAATTCCTAACTGAGTGAGGCTTTATAAAAAAAATAAAACCGACTTCAAAAGGAACTAAAAAGCTTGAAATAACTTTAAAACGTTTTGGAGTCGGTTCCAAGTCAAGTTCTAGCCTCTTTAACCTTCTTATTAAGAACTTGACTTGGAACCGACTCCAAAACGTTTTAAAGTTATTTTAAGCTTTTTAGTTCCTTTTGAAGTCGGTTTTATTTTTTATTAAAAAAAATTTTTTCACGATTTTTAGTGGTGCCTAAAATTAATCCCCCTCCCAGACTTTTGTGAGGCTAATATTTGAAATCCTTATGAAAAGCCCATTCAAACGATACCTGACACGATATTTTTTATCTTGGATGATTATAGGAGGGGGCTGACCACGTATCCCCCCTCTTCCTCTTTACTCGTCAGCCATCGACTGCACGTATAAACAAAGCAATATTACTTGTTACGACATTTCTGCTATTATCCTACGAGGAGTTCCGTTCCATATCTCGTAAGTCTATGATCAGATCACGATAATATTTCTATGGGACCACCTCGGGAGTATACCCTTTCGATTACAAAAAGAATTTTGAAAATCCGTTAAAATATGAAGAAGTTATGCCCGAACATACATAAAAAAAAATATAAACATCCGAATTGAGAACCTCCTCCTTTTTGAAGTCGGTTAAAAATTGAGTTAAATTTAAATTTTACTCTATTTTAATTCTAATCTAAATTTTAATTTTACTCTAAGAGCCTGTGACTTAATTAAAATAAAATCCATACAAAGAACTATGGGCGTCGCCACCTGGAACAATCATTAATTATTTGTACTTACTACTTATTCATAGCGTCTCTGCTTTCCTAACTCTCTTGTTTTACGCCGATTTTATCCCCTTATCGAGTTAGAGCCCGTCCAGAAAGCGCGATTTACGCGCGTGTCTACTCGCGCGTAGGCACTCGCGCGTACTCGAGATACTAGAGCTACATACATCCCGTCCAGATGCTCTCGCGCGTTACCTCACACGATAGTAACAATACGCGCGAGTGGACACGCGCGTAAATCGCGCTTTCTGGACTGGCTCTTTGGAAACCATATCCACATTTTTTTGCATCCACGTCAATCGATTCACGATCAATCTACTAGTAATTTTCTTTGTAGACTATGCAACTAGGGAAGGACGATTTTCTTTTTAATTATTCATAGGGATCAAATTAAGGCGGGGTTTAGCCTACAGTTTATTTTAAAATTCTCTTTAAGCGCAGTTTTATAAGCTTTGCTGTTGGATGAAAATAGGCCGGGTTAGTGAACTAAGATTACTTTGCTTTCGTATTTGATGTGTAGGGTTAAAAATAGACCAGATTGATTTTTGTTACAACCTGATTTGTTGGCTATACAGGGTTATTTGTAAAACACCAGCATCTTTAAAAGGGGTCATTAAACTCATCATTTCGAACAACTTTTACTATGGGACTAACCCTGAAATCGCAAAAAAAACAGCTGTTCCATACATTTTGTTGAGTCATGTAATCATTAATGATCAGGAACAGGTGATTTTTTTTCGATTTCAGCCATAGTAAAAGTTGCTGGTGTTTTACAGATAACCCTGTATATGCGGCTGCTTGAGACAATTGTTTGATACCCGGGTAGGATAATTTGTAACATCTGTCTCATCATCATCACCATCTGGAAGCCGTCCACTGTCTAAAGGCATCCCCCATAGAACGCCACAACGAACCGCGACTCTAACGATGTCATCAGTCCACCTAGTGAGAGGCCCTAACGCTTCATCTTCCGGTTTATGGTCACCACTCGAAAACCTTTCTTCCCCATCGGTTATTAGTTCTTCGAGCGATGTGGCCTGCCCATTGCCATTTCAACTTGCAAACTCTGAGAGCTAAATCGGTGGCTCTGGATTTCCTCATTTCAGATTTTATCGCGCAAGGAAACGCCAAGCATCGCTATCTCCATGGCTTCTCCTTGTTGACTCTGAACTTCTCTAAAGAGTCCAGCAGTTAAAGACCACGTCTCTGTGCCATAAATCATCATTAGCATCACACACTGATTATAAGTAGATCCTCGTCTTTAGGCGTTACATCTGTCCATTGGCTTAGATTTTATAATGATAGATATCAAAGAGTCGTGATAGCCTAGTGGTGGTGACCGTTGACTGGCAAGTCAGAGGTCTCGGGTTCGAACCCAAGGCGCGCACCTCTGACTTTTCGTAAGTTATATGCGTTTTATAAATTAATTATCACTCTCCGTACCTCGGATAGCACGTTAAGCTGTTGGCCCCGGCTGTCAATTGTAGATCTTTGACAGTCGTTACGGGTAGTCAGAAGCCCGAAAATCTGACAACCAGTCTTACCAAGGGGTATCGTGTAACCCAGTATGTGGGTTGTGGAGGTCTGATAGGCAGTCGCTCCATGTAAAACACTGGTATTCAGCTGCATCCGGTAAGACTGGAAGCCGTCCCCAACATAGTTGGGAAAAGGCTAGGCAGATGAATGATAGATATCAATTCTTTATAATATAAATAGATGGATGTATGTTGATAAAGGAAATTTTACAATAATTAAAGTTTCAGTTACAAAGGCAGTTTCCAAATGCAATTACAAGTATTTCACATATTTGTAATTATAGTGTGTCACGTTGCAGTAAGGTTGCTATTATTAATAAGCTAGATAGGGTTGGCACTGGTGTATACAATTTGTGATATGATTTTTTGGCGGTGCTGTCAATACGGGCCTGATCACGACCGAGGGGGAAAGGTGCTCCAGCTCAGCGCCTTTTAAAAGCGGCGCGCGTGGAAAACTAAGCCTACAAAATTCGAATTCGTTGGCGAAAGGTCTGCATCCGATCTCCGTCGCCCGGTGCTTCTGCTGTGGATTTTGAGAGATAATTAATTCCCTCTCTCTCTACGCAGCCTCTATCTCTCTTCCTTCTGTAACATGACGGCTTTGCAGAAGGAAATTACCGCATCGCGTTCCAAGAACTGTCACTTTCGACCACTTTGTAAACAACACCTGGCAGATAGACCATGATCTGGATATTAACAAGGATTCTTTTTTTCCCTGCCCAACTTCCATACCACTTAAATTATTTGACTTGAAGTTTTTAGCCTCTAGTATATTTTATCGAAATCGTTGAAGCCGTTTTGGAGAACGATTACAAATAAAATTGCTCGCAGTGTAGGATCAGTTGAAAAATATCTATGTATTTCGTTTTTAATCGGACATAACTTTTAGAAGTTTGACAACCCTAAGACCTAAGTAAAAGCTGTCAGTTCCTACGTTACTTCTCACAAGAATTTTAGCATCCACGACAATTATTAATTTTAAAAATCCTAACTAAAATTATAAATGTGAAAGTACGTTTGTTTCCTTGCTTTTCACGCCTAAACTACTGAATCAATCGTCCTGAAATTTTGTATATGTCGCAGGCAATTTGAATGATTCCGCCGTTTACATACGGCGTCGTCAGTTTAAAAACGTTCGCAGTTATGTAATATGCCGAAGGCATAATGTATATTGCCGTGTCACTTTATAATATGCCACAACATTTCATCGACAATTCAAACGCCATCTACATAATGCCGCGGCAAATTGAAGTATTTAGTTCTGGTTCTTACCACGCGCGTCGCTGTTGTTCTAAACAAGCAAAATGGCGTCAAGTAGTGATTTTGTGACACAAAAAGTTAGTAAAAATAGTGCAAATAATACGTGTGCAGATGACATTTCACAAAATAATTGTGATTTTAAAGACAGTTATTATAGTGAATTAAAAAAGTTTTACGATTCGCAAACGGGAGCAATAAAAAAGCCGTGGACAAATACCAAGATGTTTGAGGTTATCCGGCACGTAAAAAATGCTAAGGTGTCCATAGAATCTGGGGTTCGAAGGACTCTTGCAGAGTATTATTGGTCAAAAAAATATGAGGTAATGAGTATTTCTGATGTGGACTACCTTATTCTAAAAAAGGTTAGCCCTGACAGTCCAACCATCCGTGTAATACCGTTGGAAGAATATTACGACATATTGTTAGATATTCATAGAGGCTGCGGACATGGTGGTCGAGATAAAATTCAGTATCAAATTAAAGATAGATTCATAATTGTGAGAAAAGCAATCGATTTGTTCGTATCATTATGTCCTATCTGTGAATCCAAACGTAACATACCAAAGAAAGGTATCGTAGTTAAACCAATTATATCTCGAGATTTTAATGAGCGGGGTCAAGTCGATCTGATTGATCTACAGTCAGCACCAGATGGTGAGTTTAAATGGCTCCTTAACTACCAGGATCATAGCACTAAGTTTATTCATCTCAGACCACTTTGTTCAAAAAAAGCAAGTGAAGTTGCCACCGAATTGCTTAAAATATTTTTGGAATTTGGAGCACCATATATACTGCAGAGCGACAACGGCAAAGAATTCACCGCTAACATAATTGAAGAAATGGTTAAAATGTGGCCTGAATGCAAAATAATACATGGTACTCCGCGACACCCACAGACCCAGGGTAGTGTTGAGCGGAGTAACCAAGATGTTGAAAACATGCTTCGTGCTTGGATGCGAGATAATAATTCAACAAAATGGGCAATGGGCTGCTTTTTCGTTCAGTATAGTAAAAATACATCTTTCCATAGAATTATAGGTAGATCACCATTTCGTGCTCTTTTTGGTTGCAAACCAAAATCTGGTCTACGAAGTTCTAGCATTCCTCATGGAATTCTTAAGCATATCACAACTGAAGAACATTTACAAGAAATTTGTGATGGAAGACAAGTGGAAGTTCAAAGGCCAGTTGAAGTTGATGACATTATTCAAGTACACGAGACTTTAGAAAATCCGACTTCAAATTTTTCTTCCAAAAATACAATTATTATTTCAAATATAAATAATGAAAATGACTCAGAGACCTTGATGACAAATGAAGCACCTGTCATAGGAGAAGTTGTTTCCATTAATATGTCGCCAGAAAATAGGAATTCAGTTTTAGATAGTCCTTTTAAAAATGTACCAGATGCGACTCAAGACTATTCTGCATAGGTCGCAAACAGTTCTGTTATTATATATTCTAACGAGTTAATTACATTGCCAGTACCAATTAACGCCTCTATCAATGCCACAAATATCAGTACTTCTATTCAACATCCAGGTGAGCAATCAAACGCCGATAGTAACGTTACTCTGCCACATTATATTGTAATGCATGATTCAAATGAGGTTGGTACCCTTGACACTGACTTAAGATGCATTGTATGTAAAGATGGAACTAGTGGTGCACACCAATGTTGATCTTGTCTGAGACCAGTTCATACTATTTGCGGAGAAACAATTGGTAACGAAGGTTATGGAGCAAGTGTTTTGTGTTTGATGTGTAAACGAGAACAAGACATACAATCAGAAAGGAATAAATCGCATCAAGGCGTAAAACGAGCGGCAGAAAAAATGATTACTGATACGGCTAAGAAACTCCCAGCGCTAGATATAGGAGATAGCGTATTTCTCAACGTCCCAAAAATTGATAGAGGTCCCATAGATGCTAAAAATATATCAGGAAAAGTATTGGATATGAGACACGGCGTTTACCAAATTGGCACAAGTAATGGGATTATCAAAAACTGGTTTAACCGCCAAGAATTAAAAATGTCTTCAAATAAATATCTCAAAGAAATACCTCAAAATATAATATCCTTAAGAGAAGCTGTTTCCAAAGATTCTTTATTTGGCGGACAGGGCTTTAGCAAATGCTTGTGCAAGCCGGCTAAAAAGCAGTGCCAAAATAACAGATGCGCATGTTTTAAAAAAAATGTTCTTTGTGGGTCCAAATGTCACTCAAGTTTGACATGCGCAAACAAATAATTCTTAGTTTATACGACTGATTAATCAATACAAATATTAACACTAAATCGCTTAAAATAAAATTCATATAGTTTCCTATCCTTTTGGTGCTTTACTATCGAAAAAATCCACCTAATTACAGTTTGGCAAAAAAGTCGTGGATGCGGTGACAGCTGGAACTAAAAATATAATCTAAAATAACTACATTTCTGAGTCATCAATTCAATAGAAATCATGTCATTTGATTTTTTTGACGATATAAAAGTCGAAAACGAAATATTTATAAATATTTATGTAACGAAAAACTTGTTTCTTTTTAGTCAAAGTATGTGAAATGGACTAGTGGCGCCCTCAATTTTTATCAGGACTTTTTTGCCAAGCTGTACCTACGTTAGGTACCTATGTGTTGTTAATTTTGTTTTTGTAACAGACTTTAAAAAAATGATTCTCGTTTATGCAACTCAAAATTAAAAAATAAAATCTTTTTAACAAAAAATAAAAAAACCGACTTCAATACCTACACTAAAAAGCTCAAAATAAATCAAATACGTTCATTTTGGAGTCGGTGCCAAGGTGTTTTAAGCCTCATCTTTAAGAAAAAAAATGAATTGATGGTAGTAAACCTGTAGGCCTACAATTAGGTGTGTATTGAAATCACATTGGCACCGAGACTCCAAAATGAACGTTTTTGATTTATTTTTAGCTTTTTAGTGTAGGTATTGAAGTCGGTTTTTTATTTTTTGTTAAAAAGTTTTTTTTTTATATTATTATTTTCAATTGTTTTGAATTTTGTACCTAACTACTTATAAAGTTATTGTTCGATACAAGGGCTGCTATTTATGTATCCGGAATAACAAAAACAAACAAACATCTATCATTGAATATAGTTTTATTGCTTTTTAAAATATTCGCCACGATGATCGATGCACTTTTGCATACGATGAAACCAATTTTTTCAGCACTTTTTCCATTCTGATTGGGGTATCTCCAAAACGTGCATTTTAACGCATTAACGGCTTCTTCGCGGATCGAAAATCGTTGATCACGTAATTTATTCTTCATGTTTGTAAATAAATAGAAGTCGTTGGGTGCCAAATCAGGGTTGTACGGCGAATGACACATCAATTCGATCTTCTGACCTTCCAAATACTGAGTTGTTTCAGCCGACGTGTGGCAGCTAGCATCAATTTGACCTATATCAAATTAGTCCAATGTCGTGAAACCCATTGTCGTGATGAAGGACGATTCTACGTTGTCGCTTGTTCTTTCTTATTTCTTCAAAGACTTCTGGCAAACAAATGGTCGTGTACCATTCCGAATTAACCGTTTTACGATTCTCTAGTGGCACTGTAGCCAAAAATCTATTTAAACCAAAAAAACAGGCGACCATTTCCTTTAAAGTGCTTTTTGGACGAACAACATTTGTTGAGTTCGGCTCATTATGGAGCACCCACACCGTTGACTGTTGTTTAGATTTGGGATTATACGCATAGATCCAAGATTGATCTCCTGTGTAGATATTATAAACAGCTTTTCAGGCACCACGATTGTATTTTTTATCATTTTTTCAGCACCAATCAACACGAGCCTGTTTTTTATCAATTCTCAAGTTGTGCGGGATCTAACGCGAACAAATTTTTTTTTCAGTCAAATGTTCATGTAATATCTAGTGGATGCTCGTCATATTAATGCCCAGGGATGCCTCTATCTCGCCATATGTAACATGACGATCTTGCAATATTAGTTTGCGCACAGCATCGATATTTTGTGGTACAACAACCGATTTAAGGCGACCTTCTTTAATTTCATCCGTGAGCATACTACGTCCATGAATAAACTCACTGGACCAGTGATATACAGTGGTTTTCGATGGTGCTTTATCCCCAAAAGTCGAAGTGAGTTGATCCATGCACTATCTTTTCATTTAACCCACGCCGAAAATCGTAATAAATCATTGCACGAAAATTTTTACGAGCTAAATCCATGGTGATGAAGACACGCAATTTTGAAAATGGCGCCAAATTGTAAAAACAATTGACAGTCAAATGAAATAAACTGTATTCTGCAGCTAAAGAGTTATATTTTCAAATGTTGTAATAACTTTTTAAATATTGTTTATATTAGTGGCAATTCCGGAATACATAAATAGCAGCCCTCGTAGACGTGCCATTTTATCTGATTTGTAACCTTAAATACTTAGTCTTGTGTTTTTTTAGATTGTTTAATTTTTTTTAAAGTACTTAACCAGAAGCTTTAACCAGAAGGTCGCAGGTTCAAATCCTGCTCGTAATCGAATTTTTCCTAATTTAAAAATTAGTATCGCAACGCATGCGTAACTGCTTTTCGAACATGTTAATATACTTAATCTTAAAATTTTTATTTACTTGTAATTTAGGGAAATGTCTTTGTGATAAAAATAATATAAGACTTCAAAATTATGATTTATGTTATGTACCTACCCACCTGTTTGATTTTATTTGAAAGTGCCATATTATGCTTAAAAGTTTTATTTCGTTAATTCATTTTTCTTACATACCTACTAATTACATTTTTAAATATTTTTATCAACAAGTATTATTATTGTTATGAGTAGGTATCTATGTTTGTAATTTAGGTGTAATTTATGTTACTTATTTTTTTAACTAAGTAAACCAAAGCGCATACTTTAGTCTTACTTGAAATCTTCATTAGTACCTGATTGCTGAAATAAAGTCTGATTTGTCCAAACTGTGTTTTATCATGGTCACCCTAAAACTACAACCAATATCGAAATTATAACAATTGAACGAGTTATCATTATGCCTTCGGCATATTACATAACTGCGAACGTTTTCAAACTGACGACGCCGTATGTAAACGGCGGAATCATTCAAATTGCCTGCGACATATATACGTTGTCAGGTAAACGGACATAGGGTACCTTTCATTCCACAATAATAAACAACAATAACGTTTATGGATGACGCCACATGTCTTCCGAATTAAGATTGAAATTAAAAATTCTAATGAAACTATTTAATAAGAAACTCGAAAAAACAACTGAATGAGGCGGAACTTGAACCCGCGATCCCTGGCGTGCCGTGCCATCGCTTTACCAATTAAGTTACCGAGTCCTGCCCGCTTCAGTCAAAATTACGAATCTCTTTCGCTTCTTTCGCTCGCTTAAAGGCGCCTTGCGCTTGCCTTGAAGCGGGCAGGACTCGGTAGCTTATGGTAAAGCGATGTCACGGCACGCCAAGGATCGCGGGTTCGTCCCGCTCGAGTCAGTTGTTTTTGCGAGTTTCTTATTAAATAATTTCATTTAATAAGCAAATCGTGTGCATAAACATGTAAAAAACATACATCATCTGCCTAGCCTTTTCCCAACTATGTTGGGGTCGGCTTCCAGTCTTACCGGATGCAGCTGAATACCAGTGTTTTACATGGAGCGACATACATAAAATATAAAAATTCTAAATTAACTTTTAAATTAAAATAAAAGTATCCGTAGGGCTCAAAAAAGTTGACGAAAAATCCAAAACCAATCCCTTCTCCTCGGCATCGTCACGATCACATGTCGTATACCCTAAACGTCATGTAGCTTTCAATTCCCTTTAACAGGACAATATGGGCGACTCGATTATGAATATTATATCGATACTGTACCGATTTTCTATCGATTACGAAGAAGTCAGTAACTGTTATTAGTCTGGGTAGGAGTATTATAAGCATTGCAGTTTGAATTAGTAATTGGCCTTTTTAATAATTAGCTTTTACTTTAGTTCTTCTTCTATATATATCGTATGATTGATAAACAATCTGATGTCAGAGTTTAAACCACCCGTAGGCCTCTGACATGGCTTTACACACCCTTGAAAAATCTCTCAGGTGTGCTGATTTCATCACAATGTTTTCCCTCACCGTTGTAGCAACTGATAATTAATTTATAATCGCACATAACTTACGAAAAGACAGAGGTCTTGCGGTATGACTGTCGACTGAGAAGTCAGTGGTCTCGAGTTCGATCCCAAGGCGCGCACTTCTGACTTTTGATAAATTATGTGCGTATTATAAATTAATTATCAGTTGCTAAAACGGTGAAGGAAAACATCGTGATGAAATCAACACACCTGAGCGATTTTTCAATGGTGTGTAAAGCCATGTCCTACGGGTGGTTTAAACTCTGACACCAGGTTGTTAATCAACCATACAATAAGAAGAAGTGGACTGACATAGGCTGTGTGTGTAGGTATTGTCATTGCCTAATCGTTTAAGTAATTTAAGTTATTTTACCACATTTATGTAAATCAAAGTTGTCCAATATCTTAAGCAATTGAATTTTAAAATACGAGTATCTCTTCATTTAAATGCGGACACCCGTAAATAACAATGGGGCGGGGTTAACGAGGGCAAGGCGTGGTTCGCAGCTATGCGTCTTAATATAATACTGATTACCCCATATTTTTACTGAGGGTTGAATATAAAAATACTTGGTTTGTGCTCCTTAGAGGTCATTCGATTGAAGAGATCTCGTTGGTCCTTAAAATAATATATTAATCTTTAGCATTAGGGGTCTTTTTATCGTATGGTTGATAAACAACCTGGTGTCAGAGTTTAAACCACCCGTAGGCCTCTGACATGGCTTTACACACCGTTGAAAAATCTTTCAGGTGTGCTGGTTTCATCACGATGTTTTCCTTCACCATTTTAGCAACTGATAATTAATTAAACGGATTTACTTAGCTTGACCTGTTTATTATTTGGTTCAAATTTAGTAACCCCCTTCCTGTTGACAGATTGATCTGATATTTGGTACACAGCTTTAGTTTTGATGACAAAACCGTATACTTAAGGTTAAAAAAAAAATTTACTTATATTATTTTTGTATTATTATGTCGTGGTGGCGCATTGGTTACGGACCCGCTTTGCAAGCGCGTGGGTGTGGGTTCGAACCTGGCAAGTACCAATGTGACTTTTTCAATGTCACATGTACTTTCTTAGTTGATCTAAGACACCACTGACTAACGGTGAAGGAAAACATCGAAAGGAAACCTGGACAATAGTCTGAAATCGCCAACACGCAGTGAGTTAGCGCGGTGATTAATGCTTAATCCTTCTCTGCATGAGAAGAGGCGTTTGCCCTGCAGTGACTCGTTTTTTTTTTAAATTCAGTAATTCTCTCACTACGTACCTTTTTGAAAAAAAAAACCTACATTGAAACCGTTTTTAAATAATTTGAACAGTAAAATAGTGTCTATTAACGCCCGTTAGTGATAAATGGACAGCCAGACAGACAGAACTATTAGTGACTATATTGTAGTGACGCGGTTCCCCTGCCCTCCATACAATGGGTCAATAATTCTGTGACTCTCTTCATTTGGTAGTATTAACTTTGATCTCGTGTCGTTTCGTGGTGGCGCATTGGTTACGGGCCAGCTTTGCAAGCGCGTGGGTGTGAGTTCGTACCATTATGACTTTTTCAATGTCATTATGTACTTTAGTTAATCTAAGACACCACTGACTAATATGATGATGGTGATGGAAAATATCGTAAGGAAACTTGGACTTTAATTGTCTGAAATCGCCAACCCGCAGTGAGCTAGCGTGGTGATTAATGCTCAATCCTGAAACTGAATTTCCATCGGTAATTTCATTGGGCTATCTCAACTTTCCAAATTCCACGGTGTCTTAAAATACTCGATGCCTCGATAGATGGCGTTGTTAGGTCCAGCTGGTTCGCGGTATTTTTGTTACTGGCGAAAAAAGAATTTATATTTATCCGAAAGTAAATTAGTAAATTATTAAATTATCTGGGTTGCAGGCGGGACCCATTTTGAACTGGGTGGCCGAAGGTAACAGTGAGAGTAAAATGGGTCCCGCTTGCAACCCAATTTTTTGCAATCCTCCTTTTTTGGCTTCGCCGCAGTCGGGTAAAAATTGAGTGCACTGTTTTGCAGAAGTCGGAGAACACATTTTGTTAAACATTGATAGAGACATATGAATTACATTATGATAATGATGTATCCAAAAATATTGTAAGCCATTATTCAAAAGAGCAACCATGGAGTTTCTTGCCAGATTCTTCTCCATGAGGGGTAGGCTGCCCTTGGAACTGGCAACTAGAGTCACTCTTATAATAATATTAGAATTATGACTTTTCATAAGTGCCTAAAATGGTCTACATGAATAAAAATATTTTGATTTTGATAATGTATGGAGCGGAGTTGAACCGCAGCCTTAAGTGCAGTACATTTATTTTTTACAAACTTTTCCCGCGGCTGCGTTTGGAGTGCATTATGCATGTTTAACCATTCATGAAAAGTGCTGTTCGACGTAATAAGTCTTCTGACACAATTACTGAGATTGTCTATTTATGTTTTAATTAGCATTTGGCAAAAATGTGGGTTCAGTCAGGACATTAAAAAGTTCGTCACTTTTTAAATTATTATTTTTAAAACATATTAATACCTTACAGTGTAGAAGGTGCTTCTAAATTATCTGCCACGGCTGCAATGGGAGAAAGTATTGGGTATATAGATTACAATAGTGAAGAAATTTCGTACCCCGGAACAGTAAAAAAAAAATTGGAGCATGGAGCAGAATTAGACCTACGCAATAAAACGCAGGCAAAAGAAAAAAAATTATGACGTTATATAAAAAAAAAACTTCACTATTGTAATATAAATAACCAATATTATCTTCCATTGCAGCCGTGGCAGATAATTTAGAAGCACCTTATATATATAAGAAAGTATTAGAGCAACCCTACAGAAGTATGAACCGTGAGCACGGGTATTACAACGCGGCCGCGACACGAGCTCCGTCCGCGATCATACCTCGATCGACTGCGGTTCAACTAGGCTCCACGAGCGAAAAAGTTACATTTTAGCTTATATCATGGTTAACTGCTGAGTAAAATTTTGAAAAATGTCTAGAAAACATAATTTAAAAAAATGATATTTTAACATTTCAATGGTGAGACCTGCTCACGCTCCGCACTAGGCAAAGTTGTTGACGTTATCACTCTATATTTTCTTATATACACTCTAATCATAATACATTTTAAATAAAACTTAGTACCCTGTAATAAGTAAGACTTTAAATAAGTAATAGCGCTAAAATTTTTAATAAATTCTAACCTACCCGCCATTATGAAATACTAAAATTAAATATTATTATATTCTAGGAAGGTCTCATTAAACCTTCCAGTAGTTTGTCTAAGGGATGATATTTCAGGCTTTCACTCGATATCAGTTTAAAACTTATTATTGTTTGATAATTATCTGTAGTTCATTTCTAAAGAAAACATGGTTATTTTTACCTGAATATTGTTTTCAATAGAAATAATATAATAAGTAGAAAAAAAATACGGTCAAATTTCGACCTTGGAGGTCATTAAGAGGTCGAAATTTGACCGTATTTTTTTTTCAAAATGATAACTAATGGTAAAGTAAATTGATTAAGATGATTGATAAACTAAAGGATTCATAATCATAATTAGATTCATTTATTTGCTTTCTTATTTTTTAAGTGCCTATAAAAAATATAGGTTAAAAAATATAGGTTTATTAAAACAAACCACATCAAAATCCGTTGCGTAGTTTTAAAGATCTAAGCATAAATAGGGACAGACAGACGCGGGAAGCGACTTTGTTTTATACTATGTAGTGATATAGGTAATTTTGGATACACAAAGACTACTAGTATATCACTAGTATATAGATATTCCATCCCTTTCTAAGTCGTAGAAAAGATAAAAGTTGCAAAAGCATTTTTTTTTGTTAGTTTGTCATCCGAATTGGTTACTGCATTTTGCGTTCCAGGTAGCCATTTAAAAAAAAACAACTGTGTCGCTTCACTGTATTCTTTTGTTATTAGAAAGATTAGCATTTATTTGCAACATTATTGTAAATAATCTTCGCTTTCCTGGAACAGTTTCGCTTTTAATTCATAGTTTTGTGAATTGTTGTTTTAGTTGGCGGGGCTTAGAACTTAATTATTTAAAAGGGAAAGCTGTTTTGTTCTTCATTCCGAATGTAGATGCTTCTTCGTAAATCTATAAAAGATCTTTTGTGTTTCAACCAGTTTGATCTAGCGTTGAAAATTGCATGAAAAATTCGTGTTTCTTTCCAAATACGTTGTTTTTTCAATGTTTCATTCGTCATTTCAAATTTTCTTATTAAATAATTATATTTAATAAGCTATCATGTGCACATACACACTGTATGTAAAAAATTCACAAAAATATCAAGAAAATTGGTAATATCGCATCGGTGTCTACTAAAACTGCAAAGTTTGGAGCACTGAGTCGGGATACGTAATGTATTCCGATAGATGTCGCCACTCGCCCTAGGCGTGTAAAAGAGATTTGAAATTTTGACTGGTGCTGGTGGGATACGGTGGCTCAGCGGTTAGAGCGTCGACACGGTACGTCGAAGATAGTGGGTTCGAATCCCATCCGTATCAGTTTTTTCAAATTTTCTTATTAAATAATTATAGTATTATAAAGTTAAGAAGTAGTATTATACAGTTAACAAGAATAACAATATCAATAGGTAATAACAAATAATTAATCATCTGCCTAGCCTTTTCCCAACTATGCTGGGGTTGGCTTCCAGTCTTACCGGATTCAGCTGAATACCAGTGTTTTACATGGAGCGACTGCCTATCAGACCTCCACAACCCAGATACTGGGTTACACGATACTTGACGATACGCCTTGGTAAGACTGGTTGTCAGACTTTCGGGCTTCTGACTACCCGTATTTGTATAACGACTATCAAAGATCTACAATAATTGACAGCCGGGGCCAACAGCTTAACGTGCTATCCGAGGCACGGAGAGTGATAATTAATTTATAATACACACATAACTTACGAAAAGTCAGAGGTGCGCGTCTTGGGTTCAAACCCGAGACCTCTGACTTGCCAGTCGAACGGTCAAGCCATTAAGCTATCACGACTAATCAATAGTAACATTATTGCAACTATTTCAAATTGGTTTACAAAAATCCACTGAAATGTTTTTTGTAACGGAAGTACGGAGCTCGTCTGCGCGTCCCTATATACAATATTTTAATTTTAACCCTCTAGCAACCATATATTATAAATCATTAATTGAAGTTCTTTAAAACTTGAAATTATTTTTAATAAGAAATTCGTAAAAGCGGGCGAGACTCGGTAGCTTAATTGGTACAAGCGATGGCACGGCACGCCAGGGATCGCGGTTTCAAGTCCTGCCCGAGTCAGTTGTTTTTGCTAATTTCTTATTAAAAATAATTTCATTTAATAAGCAAATCATTGCATAAACATGTTAAAGACATACATAAAATATATTCTTTAAAACTTGTTAAGTAATTTTTCTCTAAAACGATGTAAAACATAATTTCTTACTAGACTTAGAATCTTATCAAACAGAAAGGGTGAGTTGACCGGCATTGGCTTAGCCAATACAAAAATGACAACTGAAAGTATTTTCAGGAAAACAGATGAATTATCAAGAATAGTCACACCACAGGTTATATGCACGTATTTCCTACTGACAGAAAACAAACAACTAGAAAAAACCTTAGAAGTAAAACGTCTGAGTGGCAAGAAACTTCATAAAAGAGTACGCCATGAATTAGAGAAAGAGATTAAACTTCAATTATTAGATGATTTTAAAAACCCAAAACTTATAACAAGTGATGTTTCCGTAGCCAAAAGCGTGCCAGTAACTGAAGAAACGTACATATCTTCAACTCCACGAAAGCCTAAAATATTTCCTGTATCAAAGTCTAGATCGCCAATTCAGCCTAAGTCCAGATCACCAACTTCACTAAATTCCGTATCGCCGCCTCCACGAATGTTATCGCCATCTCTACGAAAGTTATCGCCACCTCCGCGAAAGTTATCGCCACCTCCGCGAAAGTTATCACCACCTCCTCAAAAGTTGTTGACACCTCCACGAATGTTATCGCCGTCTCAACGAAAATCGAAATCACCACCTGTGCTTAAATCACGGGAGCCAACTCCACGAAAGTTGAGATCACCAACAGTGCTTAAATCCCGATCGCCACCTCCTCGAAAGTCTAGGTCACCAAATGTACTTAAGTCTTGGTCACCACCTCCGCGAAAAAACGGAACACCAACTATACTTCAGGCCCTGTCGCCACCTTCACGAAAATCCAGATCACCAACTGTTCTCAAAACCCGACCGCCGACTCCTCGAAAGTCCAGATCACGAACTGCACTAAAGCCCAGATTGCCAACTCCACTTAAGTCGAGACCACCAACGGCACTCAAGCCAAAATTGCCAACTCCAAGAAAACCCAAATCACCACCTGTAATAAACTCAACATCACCAAATACACTCAAGACCAGATCACCTGCACTAAAACCTTTATCACGAAACGGAATAAAACCTGTACTACCAACTGCACTTAAGTCAGTATCATCAAGTGAAAAAAATTCTATACCATCAATTGCACCAAAGTTCAAACCACCTATTGCATTAAAGTCTGTGCCACCGACTGTACCAAAATCCATACTATCAAGTAAACCAAAGTACGGATTATCAACTGCAGTGAAATCAACATCGCCTCTGTCTGTACCACCTATTGCTCTAAAATCCTTACCACCGTACGAATTTAGGCGCACATCTACTATGACACTAAAGCCCATATCTACATCTGTATCAACGTCTGAACTACAGTCTACATCACAGGATATACTATTTGCAATACCAAAAACCGTAAAACCACTTATACCAGAATTACTAGAGATATATTCAACAACAAATAAAAAAACAACAGGCTTAGATTCTTTAACCAATGTAAATCAAATCCAATCTCAGACATCACAATCCAATTGTTCCACAACAATAACTAACAAAGTAGTAACTTCTAAAAGAGTATCTTTTGATACCATCAATCGTACTAAACAAGAAAATGTAATGTCTCCTTCAAATATACAAGACGATAAAAATAAAGAAGAATTTAAGAAATCTGCAAGAGCTACACAACTTGGTAAACCAATGAAAAACGAAGTAAATGAGACTAAACAGCACGCATTAGATACGACAATATTACCACCTAGACAGATTGAACGTACTCTCCCAAAACAGTTCGAGAAACCTCAAGAATACTTTCAACAAAATCTACAAAAAAATGCTCAAGAACCACAAACAGACAACGAACCGCCAAGAGGTAAATCGTCATCACGTGGTCAATCTGCGCCAAAACAAAATCAACAAGCAACCACAAAACAAAATCAGCAGCCAATTAGTCAACAACGACAATTATCAGCACAAAAAAACCAACAAATATTGCCCCAACCAAAATCGCCTTATGCTCACCAATCTACATCAAAGAGCCTAAGATCTTCTATGAAGAGTCAAAATTCTCCGTCAAAGGACATGAAGCTAATAAAAGAAGGGCTGATACCAAAAGATCAACGGCCTCGTAAAGACAGTCAGCAAACTCAAACTCAGCAGGACACAAAAGATTCAAAGGTTTTGCAGCCAATAATTGAAAAAACCTCAAAAAATGAAGCAAAATTTGAATTAAAAGCAGGAACATTCGTTAACAAACTGGTGCAATTGTTATCAAAAACAAACATGCGATCAAGATCGCATAAAAATGTTGAACTTAAAATCTTAAAACCTGAATATGATGTTTCGGACGACAAT
Source organism: Protodeltote pygarga (assembly GCA_936450705.2). NCBI lineage: Eukaryota > Metazoa > Arthropoda > Insecta > Lepidoptera > Noctuidae > Protodeltote > Protodeltote pygarga. Next base: position 5,192,378 of record OW388275.2, read on the forward strand.
GATGAGTTTATCCCACCTAATCCCAAAGCAATGAAAAGAAAAGCAATAAAAAAAGTGGAAGAATTAGAAAGCAATGAATTTGAATTTGTGAAAAAGAAAATTATTAGACAGCGTAATGATCTACAAGGGGAGACATTTGAAACGGGCGAATGGTTTGAAACACCAGCAAATGACACACTTACAAAACTAATAAAACAAAAATTGGAAAATCCCGCTTTAAGAATTATTAGTAATACTACCATAAATTTATCAAAATCTCCCAGTCCTGAAAGTACTGTACCAGGATCAGGGACATTGCCGTTAAAAGAAACCTCTGAATGCAATTTAGAAATACATCTCGAAAAATCGTTTTCCCTTATAATTGAAGAAAATCTACAAAACTTTCAGGAAAAACATGGAGAGCCATTAACTCCAGATTATATAAAAAGAAAGAAAATTGTGGAATACATAAACGATAAATTTGAATCTGCAGATAAGTCAAATAATACAGATAAACAGGAATTACTTAACGTAATTCAGAAAATTAAAGAAGTACCCGAAAATATGAATTTAACTCTAAATAATATTGACGAACCAGAAGTTAAAAATTCTACGGATGCAGTTATAGATCAGAATGATACTGATTCTCCCAAAGAATCCGATGTAAGTGAAGTGACAAAAGCAGAGAAAAAAAGAGGAAGAAGGAGAACTATTGATTCCATAGAATTGCCCTTAACTATTATAGATTCTGATAAAAAATATATAAAAATTAGTAAGAGGCACAAAAGTAATGATGAAACAAGAGATAGAGAAACATGAAATTGAATTTAAATAAAGTTGCAGTGGTATTTGACCCCATTTAGTACACGGAACCAATAAATCCAAGGCAATGATCTGGTAATTTATTTAAAAACAGGCCCTAATTGATCCTACACCTGTTAAACATGTCCTAAGAGATGAATTTTGATTTTATCTCTTCACCTAAATTGAGCGTAATAAAGATTTTTTACATAAACATTTGGTCTGTAATTTAATATAATAAATAAATAATAAACAATTATTTTTTTGCATAATTTGTATTTTATGGCTAGGTATAATATGTATATATAAATAAGTATTTGTGAAAAAGAACTAAAAAACACTGGAAGCGGTCTTTTAGATTAAGTTTTTCTCTTTTTATTTTACTTTTAGTTTTAGCGTTAGTTTTAGTATTAGTTTTAGTTTTAATTGTATTTTAATCATTTATTTATTATGTAATTAGTCTCTATTTAATAAATCTTGTGTAATTAAAAAAAAAAAAAAAAAAGTATTTTGTGTAGGTATGTACTATGTTTATGTATAATTGTATATGTGTAATTTATGATATGTATATTTTAAGTATTTTAAATAAAATATATTCTTAATTATTTTTAAGTGAGTATCTAATTTTTCGCATTAAATCACAGTGTTTCTACCATGCTCATCTCTGCACCACCCTAAGGTAGAAAATGCCTTAGGCATTAACTCCGCCTCTGTTCACATTTATTAGACATAAAGAATTAAATTTAAAAAAAACCAGCCTGTAACTGTCCCACTGTATGGCAAAGGCCTTTTCTCATACGGGAAAGGATCGATCTGCTAGCTCACTGAGGGTTGGCGATTTCAGACCGTTAAGTCCAGGTTTCCTAACGATGTTTTCCTTCGCCGTTAATCAGTGGTGTCTTAAATTGGCTAAGAAAGTACATATGACATTTAAAAAAAGTCACATGCAGGCTCGAATCTACACTACCGTGCTTGCAAAGCGGGTCCATAACCAGTGCGCCACCATGACATTGGTTATGGAATGTGTATTGTAAAAATAAAAGAACGTAGTAACTAGTAGGATGGTCTACCTTGACGCAGAGAGAGAGAGAGAGAAAAAAGATATTGGTGTCGATTCTCTTGTACATCCCGCTAATTTTAGTCTAACTCTTTCTAATAAACACCATAGAAAAAGGACAGCAAATTGAACTATCGAATTAGAGCTGTCAAATTAATCTACGTCCTTGCAATTTGCGTGAAATTAGGCGAGACCTCTATGGCGTGCTGACTAAATTCTCGTTGATATCGCGCAGACTAGTTTGACAGCGCTAAAAATCTTCTATCTTTTTCTAATGATCTCTGTTAGAAAGAGAGATAGTGAGTTTAAATTAGTTTAAAGTGTGTGCAAGAGAATTAGCACCATTTGTAATTATACGTCTTCGGGAAAAATTGGAAATTATGACTATTCTAATAGACACGTTCGGTGCACACTCAACCCCATGTCTGTGGTAACACTTGCACTACGAAAAGCATCTTTACTTCTACGCAATAAAGATGCTGTCAATGTCAAATTGTTACCACCGATGTGCAGTCGACTGTACTCTTGTCAACTAAAAACGAAAATAAAAAGTTTCGCGATTAATTGCAAACCTTTTTTTTGGAGGACCATTAAGAATTAGAGCAATCAAATTATTCTATGTCTTGTTGCGAAACAAGGGGCAGCTGGGGGCGCCACTGGCGCACTTCTTGTATTACAATTTAACATTAGGTACAGGTTATTCTTACATATTTCTATGACGAATTTTTTGTCATCAAAGTAATGCAATAAATTACTAATATAATATTTTAGTAGTCACAAACTTAGTTTTTAAGATTTTTATTTTTAGTTTCAGCTGTCACCGCCTCTGAAAACTCTTTTTTGCCAAGCTGTAGACTAATTTTGACAGCTCTAAAAATTTGCTATCTTTTTTTCATGATCTCTGTTAGAAAGAGATAATGAAACTTAATTTGTATAGCACAGATTATTAAATAGTTACTACATGACCTTTAGCTTATTTCTCCATTTCATGATGAAGAAAAGGTTTACAAATAAAATCGAATTACGACTATTACTTGTAAAAATCATTGTGGTTTTATCAGTTGTGTATTCCGGCTGTCCGGACATCGTCCGGCGTAAGTTCCCTGTAGTTCCTTGCTGTCCGGATTCTCCGATAGCTGGGGGATAACAAAAGATGATTATGATTGATCTGTGTCAGTTGACAGGGATATAACGTCGCTAATGGCTTCAGTTTAGTGCGGGAAAGCGTCGATAGTTTACAGTAATATCTATCGATACAACTTAAAGTTATTCGTGCTAATTCTCTTGCACACGCTCTAAACTAAATTAGACTTACTATTTATCGTTCTAACAGAGATCATTAGAAAAGGATAGAAGATTTTTAGAGCCGTCAAACTAGTCCATTTGCGTGATATCAACGAGAATTTAGCCGGAATGTTAGAGGTCTCGTCTAATTTCACGTCAATTGCAAGGACGTAGACTAATTTGACAGCTCTAACTATTTGCTGTACTTTTTCAACGGTGTTTTATAGAAAGAGATATAGATAGACTAAAATTAGTTTAGCGGGTTATACAAGAGAATCAGCACCATTGTCGAAATAAAAATCTATTTACAAACAGCATTTGAATCTGGGAACTACCTTTTGATTGGCTTTAATCAAAAGGTAGATCGCAGATTCAAATCCACTCCCAGATAAACTTTAAGAACCCTTAAAGTTTTGTAATGTTGGTCTGACCTCTGTCTTTCACAGCCATTTAAATCGCAGGTTGTTTTAAAATTCGGAATGCTTATAAATAATATCGATACCGGAAATATAAAATAACGTAAAGAATATTCGACAACATGTCCCTTACGTTTTTTCATATTTCCAGTATCGATAAACATTATCTATAACGTGTTTATAATTGAGTTAATTTGGCTAATTAATTGGGCTGCCCTACATAATTATATAGTGAGGATGATTAGTTTTATTAGGTAGTATGTAGCGTGACGAGTATAATTTAAAAGTATTGCGCTAACGGTTAAGAAACTATTTGCTTTAGTGTGCCTTAGATACAAAACTTCAATCATTGTCTCATCGCTGGAATATGCTTTGAAATTAATTATTAACCCTTTAATCGCTTGGCTAAGTATCACTTGTCGTGCCTTTAGTGCCCGAATATTGTTTACCGACTCGTTTTAGTCATAACTAACTCGGTAAACAATAGTTGGGTATACTACGAACTTCATAATAGGGCAAAGATATAACAAATAAAACCAAGCAGTTCTCCGTCGCATAAATGCGACACAAGCGGTTGAAAGGTTAAAAAAAGGTTTTAATGTTTGAAATTAATTAATAAAAAGAGGTTTAAATGATTTTTCAAAGAATGCACACTTTTTTTTTGTTTCTTTTTTTAGCAGAAGGGGAAATGCGCCTTATGCATACCGTCCCGCTCGGGGATGCGAGACGGTTATGTCGGGCTCTCTAGCCTAGAGATGGTGGGCGGCATACAGACCAAAATCCCTCTGTGTCACCTCGCTCCCGCATAGTGTCGGGAACGCGGTATTCCCAAGTATTACTTCCGCGAACCCACCTGCTTCTCATAATTATGATTAATCACTATCGACAAATAGTGAGCACATCACTACACTACTTTTTACGCCAACAAAGAAGAAATTGGGCAATCTCTTTAACTGCGCAATGACATTTCAATATTTTTCTTGTTACATGATTCCGTATTTTTTTGTAATACTACTTTCTTTTTAAATATTTTTGTGAATAGATGAATAGATCTTTTTTGAGAGGAGGTAGCTGTTTTTTGTTAAAGAAAGGGTGTTTTTTATTGTTTTACGACTGAGTTGTTTAAACCTCTTCTTTATGGTTCTAACGGGTGAATTGGGTGTTTGAACAATATTTTATGAATTGTGGCCTTTCTTTTTTTATATTGAAGAGAGAAAGTTCAGGCGCAGGGCTTTACGTCCTTTCCGAAGCACGGAGTAAGTGATATTTTTTTTTAAATACGCACATAACTTGCTAAAAGTCAAAAGTGCGCGGTTTGGGTTTGAATCTGAGACCCCTGACTTGCCAGTCAACAGACACCACCACTAAGATGTCATCACTCAATCACACAGATACACCACGATCCGATATCTACGCGGACGAAGCCACGCCACGGGCATAGCTTACACATAAGACGTTATCAGGTATCGCCCTAAAAAAATAAACAAGGGTTGAATATTAATACCTTGTAAAACATGTCATTTTTACATATTTCAATTAATACAATCTTAATTTACTACACAAAAAAGATTATTACCATAAAAATGAACCTTAAGTTTCGATAATAAAGACCATGTTTCACTTTTGTATCGGTAAACCTAAATTGGTAGATCTTGTAATCCTGATGCATGGTTGTGATTGATTGTGTCATGATAAAATTATTGATAAAAGACAACTTTAAAGGAATATAGGATTTCAGTGGTTTTGTGATCGCTTTTAAACCAAGTCTGTTAACCAACGCAAGCGAAACAACCAGGGAGGCCCCCTGTTTTTAGGGTTCCATACCTATACCTGTGGCAAGGAGGAAGGAGACTCCTGTCTGCCACCACTGCGGATTCGCTGTGGACAAATTCTCAACAACAGACGATCTCGTTCTCAACCATGGTGCGAACTGTAGCCGACAGCGAGGGGTATTGGGAGGTGTTCGCGTCCTTCTGTGCCCGCCTTGCCCGATGTAGGGGCGAAGACCAAAGGGCGTGTTGGGGCGATATCCAGGAACCTGGACGCCTGATTGCAAATTTGAGCGGGCCTACAAGCAGGCACTGGCCGGGGCTGTGAAGCTTGCTAGCAGTACCCAGACCCGTCCGATACAGTGCGAGGAACACGCAGGGGGGAGATGTTTTTAGTGGATGCGAGTCCCACATGTTTGTCCCACATTTTTATCGAATTCTTATCGATTTATCGAAATTTATCAAAATTAAACGTCAAATTTGACATATTTTATTAAACTTAATGTCAAACTTGACGTTTAACATTGATGAACATTCGATAAAAAGTCGACAAAAAGATCCGTCCTCGCACCCCTGTGCCGTTTTCGAGCGTTTATACGCAGTTTCCATACTGTATGTTTATTATTCTGTGCCTTTATCTTATTATTAGATAACTTATAATATTAGAGAACTTTTACGACACGCCGATAGAGAGGCGCGTTGGTGCTAATCTTTCCAACACCACAGTGGAAAAGTTTATCGATATTTTTCATTTTATTTTTCAATATAAACCTATAACTAGAATGACAAGGTTATTACAGTAACAGCAGAAGTCAACGCTTAAAATATTACTTGAGTTTACTTGGAAACTGAGAAGGGTAACCATATCTTAGGATTATATGAGGACAATGGTGCCCTTGCACACGCTCTAAACTAATTTAGACTAATCTTGCTTTCTAACAATATTAACTGCCCCCGATAGTTGAATAGACGCATCTAACAAAAAGGTAAAATGGAGAAAAAAATGTTTGAATGTCAAATCGGGAAATTCTTTGCTGTCTCTAAAAAAAGCCTTAAAATTTTTAAAAATGAATGCTGAATGATGGCCGAAGTATCCATCTTTGATTCCCATTAGTTTAAAACAACATTGCACCTTTCATTTAGTTACTATTATTAAAAAACCTTTTCATCTTAGCAAAAAAAATAGATTAAAATGTCTTATGCTTAATTAAAAGGACGCAAATAACCATTAACGCCCTTCAAATTTCAACAACGTGTGATTATTTATGTACTTTTAGACTTATTCTCAAATTTATTTGCTACCTTCCACTTTTAAGAAAAAAAGGCGCATATGGCTATATACGTCTTTTCATTTAAGCATTTATAACACTAATAGATTATCAATATTATAACACTAAATGGCATTTCTAAGTAAATGTGCCTTTTCAATTAATATAAATGAAATCCGTCTTTTCTTCTTCTAACTAGTAGAAAAAAATTGCAGTTGCGCCAATTTTCGTTATGCTAAATCATTAACGGAACGAGATATCGAAATATTAAAAATACCAGCAGATGCGCCTTTTTTTTCTGATTCTGGCAGTATATATAACTCAATTTTGGAAAAACTGTCAGATACGTCTTTTCAACTATCGGGGGCACTGAGATCATTAGGGAAGGATAAAAGATTTTCAGAGCTGTCAAACTAGTCCATTTGCGTGATATCAACGAGAATTTAGTTGGCATGTCATCATAGAGGTCTCGTCCATTTTTAAGTCAATTGCAAGGAGGTAGACTAATTTGACAGTTCTAATTTTATATTTCAATTTGCTGTCCTTTTTTTATGGTGTTTAATAGAAAGAGATATAGTTAAAATAAAATAAGTTAAGCGGGTTGTACAAGAGAATCAGCACCATTGTTGCTAATTCTGCTAAACATCACACTAAACTAACTTTAGTCTAATTATATCTCTTACTAATAAACACCATAGAAAAAGGTAAATTGAACTGTCAAATTAGACGTCCTTGCAATTGACGTAAAATATCGAAATTAATTGTTCGCATAGTATTCATAATACTATATTATGTTTATGTATATTACATGAGGACAATTTTAAGTTAAAATTTTTAACATTTTAGGCGGGACCAATACTTAAATATTGGAAAGAAGAAAGAAAGAAAAGACATTTATTCTGGACTCGCACAAGTAGATACAACACATGAGTAACAACTAACTAAATAAACCACGGAATACCTGTAGGTACGAGGCCAAAAAAGGGCCCTATCTCAGCATAATGCTGCAGCAGAATTTTAAAATTAAGCAGCAGCGCTGATATTTTGATAGATATTAAAAATGATCACATCTACAACACCTTTGTGTTGTGTGGTTTCCGGCCTAAGAATAGAACCCCGTTCATCCCGCGGGTGTCGGAAGAAGCGACAAAGGGAAAAATCCAGAGGATGGGCAGCAGCAACCTACTGTGTAACAGCAATCATCTGCACTGCAATCGCAAATCCGCTTGCCCAGAGTGGCGATTACGGGCAAATAGTTCAAAGAGCACACAATTTAAAAGTGGCATTGGGGAAGACCTATGTTTAGCAGTGGACTAATACAGGCTGATGATGATGATAACAACACATTTATATGTTATGGAAAATTTAAAAAAACATGAAACCTTGGAAACTGAATTCAAGGAAAAATTCTGCGGCACAGCCTTTTCCGAGAACGACGATAATGCAAAACAAGATGCGGACTTCTCCGTAAATCTTCGCAAATCATCGTCACCCCATATTGGCTATTTCGTTTAACGTCAAACGCGTAATATTTCGCGCGCACGACGCAAACGCAACACTAAACCGATTGTTCTCGCGCATGTCGCCAGTGCGCATGCGTCATTTGACTGCACGAAATACAATTGACACTTGATTTTTGAAATTTTACCTTACGGCGTTAGTTATAATGCTGAAAATTGAATGTGTTTGAGCGAAATGTGTTATTTTATTATGGGATTGAAAATTCATCTTTAGTGTAAGTTAAATAAGGTTAAAAATGGCGTGAATTGAAAAGCAATTTGGTTGAAAAAGAGGTATTGTTTAGAAGCTGAACTTAAATGACTTCTTCGTCTTTGGCGGTAACCGCCATTTAATTTTATTTTTTAGAAAAATAATTACTTTCTACGACTGTACCTATATTTATTTTCATAAATAGTACCTATAGTGTTGAAATCTTAAAGTATATTATAAGAAAATATAGAGTGATAACGTCAACAACATTGCCCTGTACGGAGCGTAAGCAGGTCTCACCACTAAATTGTCAAATTAAAAAATAAAACAAAAATATCATTTTTTAAATAACGGTTTCTAGTCATTTTTGCAAAATTACTATGTTAGTGTACCATGATATAAGACAAAACTCTCCTTCGTCTGCTGATCTACACACATACAAATTAAATCAAACTTATAAAATAGTAATCAAGGCTATATGGGGCGATAAACACCTCAGGCCTAGAACCTCGATTCTCGCGCTTTAGACATCTAACTCAAACTCGACATATTCATCATCATAAGACAGTTCAGCAGTGGACGACATAATATGTCGAAAAAAATAGCGAACGTCGATTGAAAACTAATTTTCGTATTCTCATGTTATAATATAAGTCTACTATTTACCGCTCGACATGCAACGAGTGGTATACAGGGTGGAAAATCTGTGAATGGGGATCAAAATAACATTTAAAAAAATGGATAGTCTCCTAAGACCATTTTCGTGTAGCTGCAACGGATATGGTACTTCCCCTCACTGCCCCGCTGAAAGTTTCCACCCTGTATAGCAATAGTCATTTTGGTGACATTTTCCATAGAGATTTTAAAATTAGAAATTATCTCTGATTAGACATTGGTGCTGATTCTCGTGAACATACCGCTAAATAGCATAAATACCGCTAAATTATTTTAGAGCGTGTACAAAAGAATTAGCACCATTATCTCTACAAAATGACATCTCTACAATTGACAGTCATTATCTCTACAATTGACAGTCGTTACGGGTAGTCAGAAGCCCGAAAGTCTGACAACCAGTCTTACCAAGGGGTATCGTGTAACCTAGTATCTGGGTTGTGGAGGTCTGATAGGCAGTCGCTCCATGTAAAACATGGTAATCAGCTGCATCCGGTAAGACTGGAAGCCGACCCCAACATAGTTGGGAAAAAGGCTAGGCAGATGATGATCTCTATAAAATGAGAATCGGGGTCCTGGGTGCTGAATCTTATAATACGCCACTTCCCACAGCCTAAACAAAATAACTCAGAAATGACAAACGGTTCTTTTAAATTAAAATACAAACGGTTACTTAAAAGCGGTATTTTATTTTATTTCCTATCTGTACCGGTAAACGTACAATAGACAAGGGTTGCATTTAAATCGCACTAACCATTGTTTAAAAAGAAATTTTTATTAGTCATAGACTAATAAAAATTTCGTCCTTTCTCTTTTAACAGTTTGCCATCAATAAAGTAATTAAGTCATTTGTTTGTCGGACTGTATGACCCTTTTCTACGTATCCTAACGGGTTAACCATAAATACCGGTAGGTAATTTTTTTTTTGAGAAATGTACTTGTACAGCGGATATACCGACATCCTTTTATATTTTCATGTTATAGTGCAAGTAATGTTTGAAACTCTGACTCAGTGTTTAAAAACAGTAAGGATAAATAGGGTACATAATATTTAAATGTCGAAAATTAAAATACCTACTGCTAAAATGTCAACGTTCAAAACATCGAAAATTATAAACTTACTTATTTTTCCTATTAGTATTTATTAGGTGTTTATTAGTGGACTTAATTTGTAAATAATTTTAATGTACCTAGTTTTAATTTTATTTTTAAATGTATAATTATTAATTCCTGAATAAAAAAAATAAAATTACGTTATTTTAATTTTCGGCTATATGGTCAATCGATATTTAAATTTTCGATGTTTTGAACGTTGACATTTTAGCCGTAGGTATTTTAATTTTCGACATTCAAATATGTACCCGATAAATAACGAGCAATGGCGAAGAAACACAATTCAACTCTCAATGAAATATAATTCATCTGCCAGGCCGGGTACTGCTAGCGCGCTCTGCAGCCCCATCCAGTGCCTGTAGGCCCGCTCAAATTGCACTCGGGGGGGGGGGGGGGTGTTGGGGGGTGATTTCCTGGCGTCTAGGTTCCTAAATATCATCATGAAGCTGATCTGGACACCCATTTGGTCCAGCCGTGAGACACTTACCCACGTTCATATACATACTAAGTTCTTTTTCATTTTAAGTTTAGATTTTTAGTTTTGTTATATAAATAAATCAGCCTGTAACTGTCCCACTGTAGGGCAAAGGCCTCTTCTCATACAGAGAAGGATTGAGCATTAATCACCATGCTAGCTCACTGCGGGTTGGTGATTTCAGACTATTAAAGACCAGGTTTCCTTACGATGTTTTCCTTCACCGTTAGTCAGTGGTGTCTTAGATTAACTAAGAAAGTACATATGACATTGAAAAAGTCACATTAGTACATGCCAGGTTCGAAACCACACCCGCGTGCTTGCAAAGCGGGTCCGTTACTAATGCGCCACCACGACAGTTATGTAGCTTTTTAAAATATTATTATTTTTTTATGTTTTTTATATTGTCTGTCTCTCTAAGCTGTGTCCAAATAAACGTCTTTTATTTCTTTCTAAATGAAATATGACTAGGTACTACAATTCGCATTTACGCTAATTTGCTATACACCTACTTATGTTTTTCCATCGAATTTAACTTTAATTATCGAGTTGTGATAGCCTAGTGGAATAACCTGTCTGGGAACTCAGAGGTCTCGAGTTCGAACTCAAGGCACGCACCTCTGACTTTTCGTAAGTTATGTGCGCATTGTAAATTAATTATCACTTGCTCTGTGCCTCGGAAAGCACGTAAAGCCATTGGTCCTGCGCTTGATCTCTCTTCGGTCCTGTCGGATTGCCGTCCCATCGGACTATGAGAGTGAGGGAATAGAGAGTGCACCTGTGTTTGCACATATTATTATCTTCTGCGTAGTTGACTAATCTCTGTTGTGATTGGCCGCTGTGACCGACATTCGGTCAGGAGGAAAATATTTATCTTTATTTCATGCTAAAATATGATTTAGGTACAAGCAAGAGTGGCGTCTTCTCCTCGCAAGAATGTAGCAGTATCTACTACCAGCGGCGATTGGAGCGCATGTCTCAGCATGTAATTGTCCCAAGGACATAGGCCTCTTCAATTGGAATGTATTAGGATATAATTATACATGTATTTATGTACGTAAAATGTTATGTAAAATTCAATATTGAAATAAAAGACAGATTGAATTTGAAATAAACTTGTATGATTTGTTTTTAACCACCGACGCAAAAGAGGGGTGTTATTTTGACGTGTTTGTGTCTGTGTGTCTGTCTGTGGCATTGTAGCTGTACTTCTCCGCCGATTCCGTGGAGAAGTGTTTTTAGCTAAAAAAATGAAGGTTTTTTGTGTCAGGGATTTTTAAAATTTTTAAATGTATAGTAATTGTTCTTAATAGTACTGACGATACATTCAAATGTAGGTACGTGTAAAAAAATCAATACAAAAAAAATCTTGATAAATTAAACCGAGTTCAAACACTAAATATGTTTAGAAATAGATAAACAAAAACGTTTGTTTTGGTGTCGGTATCGACATATAAAAACACCTCATCCTATGCCTTGGCACCGACTCCAAAACGAACATTCTTGTGTTATTTCTAGATTTTTAGTGTTTGAAGAATTATTTATTTTTTATTTCATCATCATCATCGTAGCCTTATCTTCTTATACATATAAAATGCTTTGTCCTGAATGACTCACGGATTAACGCAGAGCCTAAACCGCTGATCGTAGAGACCTGAAACTTGGAGGGTGTGTTCTTTGTATGACGTAGGGATCCGATAAGAAAGGATTTTTCGAAATTATACTTCTAAGGGGGTGAAAAACGGGGGCAAAGTTTGTATGGGACAACGTGATTCCTTGGTCCAATCTACTTCAAATTTTGCATAAACATTCTTTTACAAAATTGATGGAACACGTGTTTCATTTTTTTTTAAACTCATCGCCTAACGGGGTTAAAAAAGGGTAGAAAGTTATTTTGGGGGTGATTTGCATCGAAGTTGATATCAATACTCCTTAGTGTTTTTGATTTAAACTGGCTTGGTGCAATGTATTGCCCTTTAAAATTGGAATGTCAAATATAAATCGGATTAGAATTCGATATTTCAATTTTATTTGTTCTTTTATATTTGAAAGAAAAACATACCTTATAAGTACCTTGATTTTCATTTGAAAATTCCTTGGAAATCTTTTAGAATTAGATTATTATTATAGGCGACTATTTATGATTGTTATACCGACATTATAATCGACTGTCATTCGCCCTGTACCTAATTCTACTTATACAATGACACTAAAAGTAGTGGCATCGACTCAAAGCAGTACAAGTTGTTCTCATGGGCAGTACCTACTACCTAGATTATATTAATTCGATTGAAATAAATAAATTCTATTCAAAATATTCTATAGTCTACGTGAGCGAAGCCACGCGGGAAAATCTAGTCGGGTATATTTAGCCTATTCGGACGTATGAAGCATCGTAGTGATTGAGTTATATATTTCTGAAAACCTAGCCTAGCAAAATGTACCCCACCTTTCAAGTAGAATCCAACGAATAATGTATGTTAATATAGGCAAACCGGTATAGCGCAAATCCGGTAATAGCTCAGTAGGTACCGGTAATAGAGAAATAGTGAACATAGGGAACTACCTGACATGTGAAACTCTAAGTAGATACAGTCGTCGACAAAAGCGAATACGCCCAACTTAACAAATAATTCAGTGGTTTAATCAATAAATTTAGGCTCTGGATACATCATCACGGCGCGGCACCGCCACCGTGAAATAGCACGACGTCGTGGTAAGGAATAGTGTACGGTGACTACGTGTGACGCGCTGTGACCTCACTGCAGCAACCATCGCATCGGTTAAAACGTGTATTCAACTTGCAATTTTTGTCTAGGTATGGACCGCGAAAGACTTATATACTTCTCCTGTTATTGCTAAGTGACTAATAAAGAAAAAAAGCAGGACCAAGGAAAGTGTGCGGTGAATCCAGATCTCTCTGTATTGATCCATCGGTTCTAACGTGTACTCAAACTTTCAAATGTTTGTCTAGATATGGACCGAGAAAGACGTATTGTTTTTCTTTATTGTTAAGACGATGAAAGAAAAAAACACGGACCATACAAAGTATTGGATGAACCTTTCTTTGAAGACATTTTAAGAGGAGATATGAGGCGATATGAGGAAATATACGAATTAAGTGACATTGAAACATCAACAGTTGATGTTTCGATGTGAGCGCAGCATACACGGTGCCGTGCTGTGGCACGACGACGCGCTGTGGTACGTGTCTAGAGCCTTAGTATTCCGTTCTAGATAATTTGTTCTAACAAAGTAGAGTTATCTAACGAATGAAAACAGATAGGCTAAATATTTTTTATTTCTGATAGACCATATTTGGCACTTACAAATAGTGGTAGTTATTGATTACAGAGATTTTAGTTGCCAGTTCCAAGGGCGGCCTATCCTTCATGGAGAAGAATCTAACAAGAAACTGCAAGGATACTCTTTCTATAAGCTTTTATTTAACTTGAAATCTTGCCGATGTGATCATGATCGTGAGTCGTGATACCGTTTGACTGGCAAGTCAGAGGTCTCGAATTCGAACCCAAGGCGCGCAACTCTGACTTTTTATAAGTTATGTGCGTATTATAAATTAATTATCAATCTCCAATGCGACGTTTTATGGTATTTTCGACAGTTAACACTTTTATCCCGACCTGTACCAGTCTAGTCCGAAATCTGATAATTTTAGAACACAGACGGCATGAGAATATCTAACTTGCTCGAGCTAAACCCGGAGGCAAAGTTAGCCAACATCACAAAGGCTACAATTTTAATGCACTTGCTATGTAAATTGGAAATGATTTTTGTGAATTTTTTACATATTTTAGCACATATTAGCTTAATAAATATAATTATTTAATAAGAAATATGAAAAAAAAACACTGATACGGATGGGATTCAAACCCACATACCTCATCATCTGCCTAGCCTTTTCCCAACTATCAACAGACTTTCGGGCTTCTAACTACTCGTAACGACTGTCAAGGATCTACAATTGACAGCCGGGGCCAACAGCTTAACGTGCTATCCGAGGCACGGAGAGTGATAATTAATCTAATCGAACCCACATACATATGTACATACAAACTTTATCTCTTTATAATATTAGTGTATCTAGATAAAGGAATGAATTCCTTAATGTTATTTTATTTTATCATCATTTTTCATACGAAACAGCAATTCACTACACTTAGAGCTAAAATTTACTTAGTTTCTTATAAAAAGCCTCTCTGGTGACAGTTCAAGAGGGAAGGTTTTAGCAGAACCGTGAGCAGAACGCTTGGCACGTTGAGCAAACAGGTAATATTGCTACGCTAAGTACTGAGAGCTAAATTAAGGTGCTGGCACATTATGGTGCTTGAAGTTTGTTACAATAGGCATGACGACAGTATCAAAAAATCGTCGAGTTAATGATGTTAGGGGAAACATTATAAAAAAAATAATTAAAACACTGCTTCAGTTTTATTTAAAAATATTAGATTATTAAGATTTTCAATAAAATAAAACCTTAAAATATTGCAATCCGCCATTTTGACTGAAACAGTAATCACAGCGTATGACGTCACGCTTAGGTAAAATTCGCTGTCAACACTGTTTTGTTGTATTGAATATTTGACATGTTTACATAAGCGTGACGTCAAAGTAGACGCCATGACACCTGAGAGCTTTTTTGACGCACTATTGAAAAAATATTAGAAAAATGGCTTTATATTCGTTAAACTGAAGTTTATTACCGAAATTTTAGGTTTTTTCCTAAATAGTATAAGTGTACCTACATTACGGAAGAAGATTTGAAAATCTTTCGTCACGCCTATTGAGATTCTTATTTTGTTTAATATATTCGATTGACAAATTTTGTAAATACACTGTATTTTTTTACTGTATTTTTTAGAAGTTAAGATAAGTACCTGACATCGTTAGAAAAAATAGATACATCTCAAACATAGCGATTATCTGTTTACGAGAATACAATGTTTACATAATGTAATACCGGTACAGTATGCTACTACCCTTCCCGCTGGCTATCAATAAAGCAAACAAACAAACAGTCGGTGTTAAGTTACTAATGTATTGTGAAACTTTAAACTGCTGCGTCTTTATGATGAGATGTTTTCTTTTAGTTAACATAGATGGCGGCACTTGTAGGTTTATAATACAATTATGAATTAGATAGCGCGCGTTACTTTATTGTCGTACTGATTCGCCAAGTGTCTCTTTCGCAAAAGATATCCTTAGTAGAATGTCTCTTTCGTAAAATGACTCTTTTGTAAAATGGTCTTTTTCGTAAAATATCTCTTTTGCAAAATGTTTCATTCGCTAAATTCCTGTTTTGCTAAATGTTTCTTTCGCAGAATTTATTTTTTTATAAAATGTCTCTTTTGCACATTGTCTCTTTTGCAAATATCTCTTTTACAAAATGTTTCTTACGCAAAATGTACCTACTCCTCAAAATGTTTCCTTTGCAAAATGTTACTTTCGTAAAATGTCTTTTTCGCAAAATGTTTACCAAGAAAACCACATCAGATAGCCGCAAACTAGGTAATCAAATATTTTTCAAGTATACATAATTATTATGATCTATTCTTTCCATACTTACATAAGTTGTGCCATTGCCCGTCAGTGGGATAGTATCAGCTGATCAACACAATTCTATCAGAGTCCAAGGTTCAAATCCGCACTCATTAGCATTATGGAACAAATCCCGTGTAATTAACGATGATACGGTTTCTGGTATATGTAGGGTGGCTATGATTTTGATTGGCAGTAGGCCTTCCCGAATTCAAAAGGAAAAGTTATTATCTGTCACTTATACACTTGTTTGTCTTACAATTTCAATCACAGTGGCCAATCTAAATGGAGACTATACAACTATGGAGGTGAAATTCTTATTCTGTACTAAGTATAAGTACTTTTATGGTGGTATGACTGTTTACTGCCAAGTCAGAAGTCTTAGGTTCGAACTCAAAGCACGCACCTTTCATTTTTCATAAGTTATGTGTCTCGGAGTGCCTCGTAAAGCACGTAAAGCCTGCGCTGCCCTGCACCTGATCTCTCTTGGGACGTGTCGGATTGCCGTCCTATCGGATTATGAGAATAAGGGAATAGAGAGTGCACCTGTGTTTGCGCACACACTTGTGCACTATATTATCTCCTGCGTAGATGGCTAATCTCTGTTGAGATTAGCCGCTGTGACCACAATTCGGTTAGGAGGAAATTATTTGTACTTTGAAGGCGCTGAATACAACATGGCTCTACCACCAAAAAACCGGCGTTCCTAAAACTCCTATTAACTCATGGTCCCCTCAACATTCTGCTCCAGTTCTTACAGAACATTAATACGCATTATACGTAGGTACGTTTGACAAATCCTGTTATACCACCCACCGTAAAGAGGGATTTGTGTATCAACAAAAATTTGTTTAATTGACAAAGTATTTTAATATATAAAACAAAGTCGGGTTTGTTCGGACACTTATAACTCGAGAACGTCTGGACTTATTTTCATGGGTTTTAATTTGTTGGATTTGTTTTCAACTTGAGTAGCAGAATGGATAAAAAAATGGAATTATACCTCTAGGGTGTAGGATAGGATAGGATAGGGGTAAAGTAGGGTAGGGTAAGGTAAGCTAGAGTAGAACAGGTGTAGAGGTAAAATAATCACGCGTACGAATTCAGCAAAAATATTAGTTTGATCGAAGAGGCGCTTTAATAAAGAGTGGTCCACAGCAGCTCTAGACAGAGAGAGATGGAAGAAAAGTAGGAAGGCCAACCCTACAGTGGGAATTTCATCATCATCATTATCAGCCTGTATAAGCCCACTGCTGAACAGACCTCTCCCAATGCACGCCACTATTGTGCGCTCATTGAAGGTATTTGCTCATAATCGCCACGCTGGGCAAGCAGGTTAGCGATCGCAGTAGCAGATGATTGCCGTTACACAGAAGGATGCTGCTGCCCGTCCTCCAGACCTTTCCCTTTGTCGCTTCTTACGACACCCGGGGGACGAGTAGGGGTGGTTTTATTGGGCTGGAAACCACACGGCAAATGAGAATGGGAATTTACGGGCTAGTAATAATAAAAATTGCCTCGTTGGTCTAGTGGTAACAAGCGCGACTGCTGAGCACGAGGTCCTGGGTTCGATCCCCGGGTCGGGCAAAGTGTTATTGGGTTTTTTCATTATGAAATTCTCAGTAGCAGCACGGAGTCTGGCATTGTGCCAGATGTAATAGGCTCGCCCCCTATTACATGGGACTTATAATAAAGCCGGCGAAACGTGGGTGTACTGCACACCTCTGCCTACCCCCTCTGGGGAATACAGGCGTGAGTCTATAAAAAAAAAAAAAAAATAATAAAAACAAATATTATCTACCAAGTTATTTTCAAACCGTCTTCATATTTACAATCTTGTAAACGGTCATGTCGGACAAGTATAAGTTTGATAAGCTACCTCTGTTAGATAGGTAAATATTAGAATGTTTTTGATAAGAACTATTTATTAATGGACAGTTACATGGGTACTAGACAAATAGCAAAACCCAGGGTCATTATCTGCCTAGCCTTTTCCCAACTATGTTGGGGTCGGCTTCCAGTCTTACCGGATGCAGCTGAATACCAGTGTTTTACATGGAGCGACTGCCTATCAGACCTCCACAACCCAGATAATGGGTTACACGATACCTCTTGTAAGACTGGTTATCAGACTTTCGGGCTTCTGACTACCCGTAACTACTGTCAAAGATCTACAATTGACAGCCGGGGCCAACAGCTTAACGTGCTATCCGAGGCACGGAGAGTGATAATTATTTTTTATACGCACATAAACTTACGAAAAGCAAGAGGTGCGCGCCTTGGGTTTGAACCCGAGACCTCTGACTTGCCAGTCAAACGGTCATACCTTTAGGCTATCACGACTCTTGCAAGTCTCAGGGTGTATCGTTTAAAAAAAATCAAAGATTAAGCGTATCTTAGACACGGCAGCTAAAAAAACTTAAGTCAATCTACCTAAATCAAATTTGACTTACCCAAGTGCTTTACCCTTCTAAGTCTAGGATTATCGACCTTGAGTGGTTGAAGGGTCATTATTATTAAAATATAAACTAGACCATGATAGAGGCCTAAGGCTGTTTAAACTTTGACACCAGGTTGTTCATCAACCATAATTATATCTATTATCACTACACAGTATAAAACAAAGTCGCTTCCCGCGTCTGTCTGTCCCTATGTCTGCTTAGATCTTTAAAACTACGCAACGGATTTTGATGCGGTTTTTTTTAATAGATAGAGTGATTCAAGAGGAAGGTTTATATGTATAAAACATGCATATTAGCGTAACCCTGCGAAGCCGGGGCGGGTCGCTAGTAATATTATAAGAGTGACTCTAGTTGCCAATTCCAAGGGCAGCCTCTTGGAGAAGAATTTGACAAGAAACTTCATGGTTGCTCTATAGCCACTAACGCGGCTCTACCGACTAAGCTATTCGTAATTCTTACTGCGTAATTTTTTTTTCTTCAAAAAATTTGAACTTTACTGTTCCAAAATTTTTTTTCGCTTTGCATAAAAAAGGCTTAATACACTTTAATACAATATCTACAACTATTTTATCAAAATCGGGCGAGTAATTAAAGAGCTTAGCTAAACTTATTTTACCTTTCAGCTTTGCGAAATTAAGTAAAAATAAAAAAATATTTTAAGAGTACCTATACTTAAAGTGTGATAAAATTGACTTAAATAATAATACTAGAACTTAATTATTATTGTCTCTGTCCAGAAATAAAGTTAAAACTTTTAAAATAAATATTATTAAACTCATACCTAAGCTACCTAAGTGATCCCCAAAAAAAAACAACACAACACTTCAAAATTTAATATAATTGTAATGATATAATACCCCAAAATAAATCTTGAATATGTTTTAATTAATAAATTATCAGTTGAATATCATTCCCTCATAATAAGATAAATAAAAAACAAGAATAATACTGATCATTAATCGATTTTTATTCAACAATGGAATCTACTTTTATTCGAAAGCTTAATAATAATAACATTACCAATTCGCAACAAGAAAATGCTAAGCGAATTAAAAATAATTTTACTTATTAAGCACATAATTATAAATGTTGATCATTAATCGATTTTTAATTGACAATGGAATCAGTCTGTATCAGAAAGCTTAATAATAACATTAAAAAATCACAAAAGGAAGATGTTATGCGAAATAAAAATGATTTTGCATATTTAGCATAATATTATAAATGATTATCGTGTGCAATATAGAATGCTGTAATATTTCGGCGTCATACCCTTTTACGACTACAAACCAGTTGTGGACTTTTTCAATGGCCGCTTACGGCTGCGTTCACGGGCAAGCTAAAAGCTTTCAAGTTAAAGTTTAAATTTAAAAAAAATATTATAAACCATAATTTTATTAAAACAAAATGTAGTATCTATAAATAAATATTGATTTTAGAAATAAT
The DNA here is from genome assembly GCA_936450705.2 of Protodeltote pygarga. Lineage (NCBI taxonomy): Eukaryota > Metazoa > Arthropoda > Insecta > Lepidoptera > Noctuidae > Protodeltote > Protodeltote pygarga. The sequence continues at coordinate 5,212,386 of OW388275.2, forward strand.
TTAGCGCTTGAAGTAATGTTTTGAATTTTTGTTTTTAGATTGAACAAAATGGCGACTAAACAAAAGCTCGGGTAAGCTCTGAACGCGTCGTTAACGCGGGGTGATGCGGGGCGCGGGAGGGGCGAGCATGCGTACCGAGCTCGCAGGTCGCATTCCAGTAGTTCGGCCGGCCACCACTCGGCGCTTACGTGCCCGCCCCATTCCGCGACGCCCGTTCCCAATACAAAGAACACCTCAGTATTGTAAAAAATCTGTGATGTATTGATTAATTCCAACTTTATCCTCACACTAAACACCGTTTACCACAACTGTGAACTAGTAGCCAGTGTTAAAATCATTAGAAGCGTCGTTTTCAACGCGTTTTGAACGGGCCACGTCCTATGGAATTCCTCATTTATCGTTGAATAGAATCTAGCGAGCGGAGTAACATGGTGGACCCATCGCGTCGCCTTTGAATGGATTGATCGTGTTTTATATGTGAAATTGTGGACGTTCAGTGATGAATAGTGATCGTTGAATATAAATATGGATTGGTGTATGTGTAAAAGTGTATAGTAAGCACCGAGTTAATAGCATCGTCGTCGGATAATGAGACTTGGATAAAACAGTCAGGATGGTGTCCCTAACATATTTCGGCCTTCGTCATACGCCCTGGACCGTCCTTGTGCTCATTTTCTTCATCGAAAGCGTGATGGGGAACTATGCGAAGTCCTTCTACATACATTGGAACACAACAAACAGTATATTCAGAATAGATAACACAGACCATGTATTCGACTTGAATAAAGGGAATGCCCAGTTTGAATACGACCAAGTGAATATAATATGCCCAGTTTATACCCCAGGAACGTTTGAAGAAGATACAGAAAAATATATAATATACAATGTGAGCAAAGAAGAGTATGATACATGTAGAATAACGAACCCGAATCCTAGAATAATCGCAATATGCGATAAACCGCACAAATTAATGTTTTTCACAATAACGTTCCGGCCGTTCACGCCTCAACCGGGCGGTCTAGAGTTCCTGCCGGGCAAAGATTATTATTTTATATCGACGTCCAGTAAGGATGACTTGCACAGACGCATTGGGGGTCGATGTTTAAGTCATAATATGAAGCTGGTGTTTCGGGTCTGCTGTAAGCCGGAGGAGCAGTCCCCGGCGCCGCAGCCCCAGCCGACTCCCCCGCCGCCCCCGCCGCCTCCAACCACACCAGTGACCACCACAACGACCACAACAATGAAACCGGTGACTAAAAAGACGCACAAGTACGACAAGACGCCCAATGAAGTCATCAAAAGCGAGGAGCTGTCTCATTCTCGTGGAGCAGCACTGGCCTCATCGCTTGCTCTGGCCCTCGCCGCGAGCGCGGTTTTAGCGCCGCTGGCTCGGTGAATGTGCGCCAGGGCGGCGCGACCACCGCGTCCGGACCTCATTGCCAAACCTGGCCCAGCCACCACTCAGACTTTACACACGCTACATTTACGCCCTGACACTCTAGTTTACACGTGAATTATGAATATGTGCGTAAAGTGTGTTCTTAACTGTGGTGTACTGTTAAGTGATGTGCCCCAAGGATTGTGGATAAAACTTGATTTGTAAGTAATTGATTGGTGACAATGGGATGTGCAAAAGAAGTTCCGAACTAGTTCCAAACGACAAACCTTTAGTCTCTAAGGAACACGAAAGCCTAATTTTTATCTAAGTATATAGGCCTACTGAATAAATTGAACTAATTTTGTGAAGTTAATTTCAATAGAGGACATCAAACTGTAGTTTACGATCAGTTAAATATATTTATATATAAAGAAATGTTAACATGTATGATAAAATTAGGTTTCTTAAACCATCTAGGAATTAACGATTTTTTATATTTTTCATTATGCAAAGGATATTTGACTAAGAATTAGAATTCTTTACGGATCAAAATGCAGATATAGGAAAACGTATTTAAAAAATTAGGTAGCTTTTTTAATTTTTAGTTCAAAAGACAGTTTTTTTTATAATTTCACAATGGATACACATTAATTAGAATTTATTTATTATTATAAATGAAAAACTTTGGGCAAGTTAAGAATCTTGTCTAGAAAACTGTGATTTTGGTTTTAGTATTTTCTTCTCATAATATTATGCTTTTACTATGTGATATATTTACCTTTTATGTATTAAAGTGAAGCCTTTTCACCTCATTTTTTTTCTTGACTGATTTTTGCATTTCAGCTTTTTCTTTTTTTTACGAATTATAGCTTCGGAACGCACGTGACTATCTTTGAAAATGGCGGATTTAAGTCAAATTTAATGTCAATCATTCCGCCATTTTTTACTAAAAAATAGTTAAATAAAACAAAGATAGTAACATGCATTATTAAGTACTAAATGAATAATAATTCTGACACCTATACTTATGTGAAAAAATGAAATCTTCATCACATTTGCGAATGTAATGTAAATTTCATTTTTTTAATGAAAGATGGAATAAGCACAATGGTGCCATTACTGAAACATGTGAAAACCATGTTTAACATAATAACAAAATAGTCAAATAGTTAAATAGTAGTCGAAATAGACCGGTTTTCAGTTAGCCATAACTCAATAGTGACAGTTTATATATTTTAGGTAGTTTTTAAGACGAACTGATTGAGTTTCAAATTGTATTGAGAAATATGGGTAATTATGCTAAATATGAAGCTTCAGATCATCCAGGCAAAGCATAACTCAAGGACTTTGAAATATAACACCAAAACCATAACGATATAGGTAATATAATTATCTTAAATGCTTGAAACAGTTGAAACAAGAAACATATTTTCCGTACCACATGAAGCTACAGATACAAAATGATTCTAATTAATATTTCAAAAATAGAAAAACTACCCACAGTTTTACTATTTGGGGTTTAGCTCATTTGGATGCGTCATCTCATAGATTTGATATTGGACCTAGCGTTGCGTCTATAATTCATTCCGAATGTGACAGATGGCGCTATCTATCTCAATTTTCTGAGATTTATGCACAATAAATAAGGGAACGTAATAATAAGGAGAAAAATTGCAGAAAATAATATATTTAATAGCAAAAAAAAAACATTCTCATTTATCAAAAGTAATTTCGAATGACAACTGTTTACATCTTTAAAAAACTTTAATATTACTGGTCACACTAATGTGAAAGATAATAAACTTTTTAGTGTCACAAAAGTGAAATACGTCCAATTCAACATAAAAAAAGTCATAAAAAGGTTTCATTGTCGTTTAAAAAATGTGTTTCAGTGTCTTTTTTTTAGAAAAATTAAAAATAGACTTCTATAAGCGACGATTGTTTATGATGTTAATCGTTTTATGTAGCTTCAACATTTTAAATATACTACACCTCCATCATGTAACTACAACAACATTTATTTATCTGAAGCTGTGTCAAACGTTTTAAACGAAATTTTGTTGAATTTATCTTTGTAAAATGCGATGAAATTAGATATGGTCTCAATTGCTTCTCTCAATTTTCCGACATCCGTGAAGCTGCGATTTAAATTCAAAATAGATTTTGCATTTATAATTCCGGTATTTAGGTGACTTAAATAGACAGTTGGAAACGAGGTTTGTGTTCGCATCCAACTGTGTGAACTACGCAAAAATATTTCAAATCGATTCTTTGAATTTGATAATCTTATAAATGGATTATATGTATACAATTCAAAACATCTCAATACTCAATTCTAGGAATACAAATGAAACGTGGATTTTAAACGCTCTGAGCCTAAGATCTTTTATACTTCTGACAATAATTCACTAGAATGCGGAATTAGAAATCCAAGTCCAAGTATTGGAATGAGGACTTAAAGGTATCAAGCATCCAGGCTTTCTAATACCCAAGAAATCATAACATTTAATATATCTTCAATCGTCGTTATAGATCTTACAGTCTTAATCATAAGTGTCAGTCTTAAATCTCATGAATTCGTTAGTAAAAGACCTCTTATTTTGAGAAGATTTACCCTTAGACTCATATTTCGTTCTCATACTAACAAAGGATTTTTACCTTCTTAAGATAGTTTACAAAACATGATTTGCCGTACATTTTCAGAAAAATGCGTGCGTCTAACCATTGTGCGTCATTTACTGATAATTTGTGTGTGGTGATTTATTCTGTAAACATCTCGTCTTCTTTACTGTCAATCTTTTCGTCTTCTCTGATATTGTTTGGAGTTTTAAAATCTGGCTATTTATAGGTTTCGATTATGCCTCAAGGCTTTTGTTCTTTTTCTTGGTCTAAGTTTTAGGCTGATGTCTAATGTGATTTTTAAGTAGAAAGTTTAACAGCTGTAGAATCGACAATGTCTTATTAGAAGGGTTTTTTTAATGGTATTTCGGTAACAGTGGAAATTTTAAATACTATTTATGTCTTTCCATTTTAAAACTAACCAGACTTGCTAGGTATAAGAACAATGTATGACTCAACTTGGTTTCGACATGTACTTGCACAATTGGTATTACAATACCTTGAACTCTTGTTTACGCATCTTGAACTTGCATCAATTGTAATTTACAAATCAAAAGAATCTCTCTCAATGCCATTTCTGATATCTTCCTTTTAAATCAAATCTTTTCTCGGTGTCCTCCAAGGATATTATTTTGGCCCGCAGCTCTAAAGCACTTATTTAACTTTTTAAACCCACAGATTACAGTTAATATATCACTAACACAGGTATACGATGTAACCACGTCTTAACTGACGTTGAGTGCTTCTATTTTTATTTTAACCCAAACAGTTAAACGTCTACTTAGCATTTCTGGGTACAGATCGTTTGTTTGAACGTGTCTTTGGCTATTTTCAGTTTCAGAAAGGATTGTGGACGCCATAATCTTCTTGGCATGTTTGTAATAATTTAAACATGTTGTTTTTTGTGTACACACCTTTTTGATGTTGTTGCTTGTTAAAACGTCCAGGCTTTCTTTTTTTAAGGTATTAATGGTTCGTCGTTTTTGGTTATACTGATATGCGTTTTTGGAAAAGGGTTCATTCATCCTGCTGGTCGTAAATGTCTCATTAACATGGGTCGTCCTATAAACAGAGATAACAGTTCATTCATTGTTTTAGTATGTGTTTAATGTTTATGTTTGATTTTGGTGATGCTTGTTTTGAAGATGAAATAGATAAAATTTGTTCGTCTTAAAAATGTTCAAAGGATTCAGATATACCCAGTAAAATATAGGATTGTAATTTGTAAAGATATTCTGTTGGCTTCAAATCTATCTGATTTTTTTCTAATAGAACTTTAACAGATGATCAAAGAAAAAGATATAGGCGACAAAATTTATATTCCATAGAAAATTGTTATGATCAGACACCTATGACCTTAGATTCTTGCCACAACATATTTAAGAACATAATGTAATGGCTACTTACGACAAAGTAATCAACGTTTCAGTGTTTATAAATATATTATAATTTATAAAGATTCAAAATTATTCTACACCGTTACCGTCTTATTTCATCATAACAATAAATATATCAACTAATTAAATTTTATATCTCGTTTAGCTAATTAAATTACATAAAATATATGAGTTTAAAATGGCGTCGTGATGTATATACGTTTTTTAAGCGCAGAGTTATGATGTGTTAAAGATATGATAAGTTTCTTTTAATTAATTTTGAAGATAAATTGAATGAGCAGATTCGCTTTTTATAACAAAGTAGGTAACATTAAAATTAGGTATAAAAAAACTGCTATGTATAAGTTTGTCATTCAATTGTTCTGTGTCTGTTTAAAATTCACGGGCTCTCTTCCAGAAGAAAAAGACACAGTCCTTTGGAAGGCTTATCTGGGAACACAGAGGTCAGACGTCTTTTTGAGAATTATAATTGAGGATTTGAGATAGAGCTCTCATCAGAATCTCCTAACAACTGTTCTATAGTCAAAGATCGTTCCTGGTAGATTCAGGGCTATCTTACTGATGTAATATAAAATAAACGATTGGGATGAATTGCTGAATGGATAAGATAACCTCTATTAAAGCCAGAAGAAAACGGCGCCTGTCTACCTTTTAACGTAATGTTAATTAATCAAATATTTTTTCTATTAATACCATCTTTAAACGCTAAACATAAGCCTCAATACTTTAAAAACTACGGATGAAAAAAAGTTGAAAAAATAATGAAAGCCTTCTTTCGTCTGTGGAATAAATTAACTTAATTTTAGGGCTTATTTACGATGCATAATATTATAACCGTTACTTGCCCATAACCCTACTTCTATGTAGAAATCTTTAGAGCTCAAAATCTATTGTTTTCCAAGCCTAACGGAAGTCTCTAAGACCGCCCAATGCATATTTATTTTGCTGGTTTAAATTTCTAGATTGTTTTTGGTGAAAATAAAGAGTATAAGAAATAAACAAATTGCTTAATTGTCAAAACGGCTAAATAAATTTAGAAAAAACCAACGAAAAAAAAATGTCTCAGAATGAAACATAAAAATATTTTTATGTTTCACACAGAAAAGGCTAGAGTAAAATAAATTAAAACATCCATAAAAAAGAACTTTAAACTTCTTACGGGATCATAAGAACACCAAACGGCACTGTTATAAGTTGATTGTACCTTTCAAAGCCATGGCCAAGAACCGGTTCTGGCAAATAACGTACTGGTTTCGAAAATAGCACGTTAAATGAAAGTTAACTAGTTGAAAGAACATTATTATTTTAATATTATATCGATTGTAAAAAACATTGCAATTTAGGAATATCCATTTTGAACATAGACATCAAAAACTTGGCATGATGAATTAGTAATGAATTTAATTCGTTTATCAAAGATTTTCTAATAAATTTTGGCGTCCTAGTCTCCTAAATTTCTCTGAGTAGATGTAAAAACTTTATCAATATTTTGGTCAGAATTACGTCAAGTCAAATAAAAAAGTTTTGGTTAAGGAAGAAATTAACGGTTCCAAACATAATAATCTAATTTTAACTTGCCAAATCTCTGGTGGCGAATAGGGCTAGATCTCTCTTTTATTACCGAAGCACTCTGCTTGATTCTTCTCTCAATTTATAGAACAACTTGTAAAGAATGCTATTTTCTTTCTAATGTTAATTATTTTACCTTTAACCTCATTGCCTTTGTTCAGTTTTAAACCTTTAAATTATGAGCTCATGTTTTCTCCTAGGTGTGTTTAAGGTGCGCCACCAACTATTTCTAGTCTTGCCTATGTTTAACAAAGATATTGAACTAAGGCATTACACTCAGGGCTATTGCCTTCGGCGTAGCTTACAAAGTCCGAAAACATGTTGTAGTAATTGTTTCAATCTATCTTGTTGGGTGTTATAAGTGTACTATTAGTTGCTGGTCATATTTCATCATTTGGTAGCATTTTATTATTCAAATTGTTGTAGCTAGTTTGATTTGAATATGTTTCTTGATTGAAGAGGATTGCATCATTTAGGTAATGCATTTAGTAAGAGTAATTGTGTGTCGCAGTTCTCATTATTGGACCAATAATGTCAATGCTTTCAGCCTTCAAATACATGTTGTCACTCTTAAATTTTCATTACACAAATATTGTTATCCTTTAAGCAAACAATACTGGTTTTGTACTAACGACACAAATTCTTTTATGTCCAGTTTTCTATTGTCAAACTTCGCTTTCAATCTATTTTTTAGTTATAAATTAAAGTACCAAATAAGCTGTTTTATTGTGCAACAAGAACATAATATTATTCTCAGACTTATCTGGCGCCTTCCATTGACATTTAATACTGAATTTTCAATAAATTTAATTGTTATAACCAAAAGATTCCAGTAATATTTGGACTGGTTTTCATTTTATGACACACATTGCTACTATTGGCCGATGAACTATAAATCCATCAGACACTTTATCTAAAAATGTTTATGTGACCAGTCTTGTAGCTATAAAATTTAATTATTTCCCATTAATTTTTATTTTATACACATCACTTGTTAGTTTTTCTATATCTAGAGTACGGAGCTCCTTTCTATCTATTAAGATTTATATCAATGTTAATTGTCTATGAAATTCGGCCTCTAAAAACTAGGTTATAATTTCTTGGATTGTCTATTACTTCGATTTCTCTTTATTCGTCTCTTATTAAAACCAATTGAGTCACGTAAGTCCCTTGAAACCAGTAAAAATGTTTATATTTATTTAAAAAATATGACAGGATTGGAAGCGAAACAAAAGTTCCCATTCACCTGGGCTAGCTAACAGGTTAATGACCTTTGAAGGGATATATTTATAAGATACATCTCTGATATTCGCTCAAACTTGATAGTCGGCCATTTTTCTTTTACAACAACACAAATGCAAATGAATCTTGAACCAACGAAGACATGTCTTCGAATAATGATCGATGTCTATTTATGTACGAAGACGGGTATTTGAAAACATTTGTTTATCTTGTAATATATTAGTAGTATATATTTCTAGTTCTACCTTTTATGGGATCTTCTATTCTTTATGATGCGGCTATAAGACCACTAATCGCCATTATGCGCGCCCTGCCAAATTTTGTTTATTTTACTCTATAAAAGAGTCATCTTCAAGCTAAAGCTGATAAATAGATGGTAATAATCTGCGTGTATCGTATTATTGTAAGAAGCCTCGTGGAAATTGGCGCTAATGTGATCAAAAATTCAAGATCATTTTGCATTACTAGTCTGTCTTAGAAAATCTTATTTTTTTCATAATTCTGCGGTGTACAAGTAATTTCCTCCTTTTGTGACTTTGTCAAACTTTCGTCATTAAACGCTATCAGTTTTCCAGGAAGGCAGGTTTTCAAGGTAATTTTATACTGACGCCGTCAGGTGCTACTTAGCGGATAGGCAGACATTGAATTATTTGTCGTCAGCATTTTAACTTTAATTTATTGAGAACAATCTACTTCAATAGTGTTGTACATTTGTAAATTGATCTCAAAACAACAAGTATGTTGCATAATATATTTTGTCCAATTACTGACATATTTATATGGGTTTTTGTATTAACTTTTAGATTTTCTGGAATTAGGAAAGACTAGGTAGAGGTGATTTTTAAACTGTTTTATTTAGCTTGACCTGTTTATTATTTGGTACAAATTTAGTAATCGATATTTCACCCCCTTCCTGTAGACATTGATCTGATATTTGGTAAACAGCTTTAGTTTTGATGACAAAACCGTTTTACGTAAAAAGAAATTTTCTTATGTTATATTAAAAACATATTGACAATCACAGTGTTCTAAATAAGAAATGGGTTGAATAACTGGTTAGAAATAATCGCTCTAAATGATGAATAGAAGAAACTAATTACACAACTGAATTCAAAATAAAATGAATGCAAAGCTAATGATGCCTTATACATTGAATCAAATGAAGAATTAATTACATCTCGTACTCATACAAATGAATTGATAGCTGTAAAACATTTCAAAGATAAAATTAAATATTCATTTACAACTAAATAGTATTAAAATGAAGCCGACGAAGTTTCTAAATAGAAACATGTTATATTGAATAAAATACATAAAGATGTATATTTACTAAAACATTACCATCATAAATGACGTGCAGACAGCTCTTTGTTTGAATACGATACAAAAAACTGTATGTAATTATTAAACGAAGATGAACAAGAAATGGCACTAAATTATACGCAAAACTAGACGATAAATCATAAGAACGCATTAATCTTGTGAATCAAACGTCTCCATCCGTTGGTTTGTTATTTTTGGGCCAGCGATGCTCAATGTGCACGCCCACTTTAAGAGTACTGAGAAATGTTGGCAATAAATGGATTTTGGAAATAAATGTGATAAGAATCTTGATTTAGAAAGGCAAACGTAGATGAAGTAAGCGAAGATATAGCTGTTAGTAAAAATAATTCGTGAATTTTCGCGAATGATTTACTAATAGGACTATTAGATGCCGTAAATAGTGGTTATGGAGAATCATCTGTTATCAATTTCTCGGTTTAATTTATGGCAAATTGTAGAAAATTTCACCATAATTATTCAACATCAAAAAGTCTACAAACTTTTCGGTATTTCTAGAATATTGTCCTAACAAAATCTAACGATTGACTCACGATCTCTGTTATAGTTTCAAATAAAGTTTCTTTTCGCGTGTTCATTTGCAAATAATTATTGGAAACACCAAGAACTAATAAATCAGTATATCAATATTTTAGATCCGTTGAACAATTAATCTCCGAAATTAACTAATAATTAAGTCTTAAAACTTAATGTAAGTATACAATTAAGATACCGATAACATCTACAACTTGCTAAAAGATAAAAATGATAATTATAATAAAACGGTTCTAATAAAAATGGCAATTACTTTTTTTCTTTACTTTAACAAAAAAAAGGTTTTATATGTGCGCCTTTTTTAGAATGGCTTTTAGTTTTTATTAAAGATAGATTTCTTTTGTATCTGAAACTACGAAATACAATTGCTGGTGATTTGATAAATTGTTTTTCGTGTATAGACAATGAAATATTGGCAGAGTCCGAATAAGAATCGAAGTTTTGACTACTTATTTATACTTTTTTTGGGGCACGAGTCCTTTTTAAGAATACAAATTGATGCTATTTTCAATCTTTGGGAAACAGTCACAAACTAAACGTTAGACACAATTTTAACGTATATTTTTCTTTAGAAATGAGGCAATCGACTTAATTGTGACATCAAAGCAGCGATTGATGTTCAGTGTCATTTTGTTAAGAAATTATGGTGGTGCGGCTATTTTTATTTTATAATGTCAGTGAGTTTTAATTCTCTGTGCCTTAAAATCTCTGAAGATATTTATTGGATTCGTTTCAAAACAAAAGGTTTATTTCTGGTGGTTTGGCTGGGATTGACGATATACATTGTTATTGGCCCTCACAGATTGTAAACCCTCAGTGTCGTGAGTTATTGGTTTAATCACCACATTTGGCATGCGGATTGGTGATTTTGCGAAGATATCTTCAAGATATTTCCTTCAGCTTACTCCTTTGACTGAATAATTATTGCATTGCTGTTCTTTCTTTAGATACACTTATAAAACATTTTGTTGAAGACCCCTCGTTTTGATGAAGACCTTTTCAAGGTTACAACACTTTTTTGTCTTCCTTGTCTATTCTAACTCATGTAGTACCAGGACATTGATCTACCTGATGAAATTAAATGACTGACTCAACCAATACTATTTCTACCAATGCGAATTTGATGATTAATCCAAACTCGTTTTAAAAAACCAATCAATATTTTACGAATCACACACGATTTTGCAAGCATGCCTCTAAACTTTTTAATTCATCCAACATTTAAGAATACATATTTCAATTCACATCTTAATCTGTTTTCCAGGTAATCCATTACACGACACCACTTTAAAAAAAGCTTTTTAAAGAATTATCTGTTAAATAAAAAATGGCCGACCTTGATTGAGTTCATTCCCAGTATGAGCGTAAAATTGTTGCATTGCTTTGACGGTATATCTCTTGAATATCCGTGATATTCCATTTAAAAAATCTCTTTGGTTCGCTAAATGATTTTGTACGGATATTGTATTGATTTTAAGAAACGGTGCTAACGAGAATTATGGTGTATATGGATGACTTTCTGATTTACTGTATTTTTCTAATAACAATTTGTGCATGGTTATGATTTAAAATAACAGCTACATTAATATCTGCTTTAAATGGATATAGACTATTGAATAGCATTTGTTAGTCTCAGTCTAACCCAATTTGAGATCTCTCTCGGTCTAAAAAAATACCTGTAAGAATGTCTTTTAGCATTTAAGTTCCGGTCAACGGTGCTTTTTACTACATTTAGTACTTCTTTTTCTTCGATTTATTTCCATTCTTTATTGTGTAGTATGTCTGCATTTCTCTCATTGTTTCCTCAATCTTTGCGACAATGAAAATCAACTTTCTAAAACGTGTTTTTGACATTTTATATTTTCAACCAAAATAATCATCGAAAACATTTCAGTACGAATATCAAAACAAATCATTTTAAATTATTATGACTGTTGCGATTTAATTAATGGACGAGTAGCAGGGAAAAGGGGGAGTGCTAATACCTTTTAATGAGGAGATAACACTCAATGATTTGAGATTCGGAGGGTTGCAAGCTCTATATATCTATCTACATATACCTAATGGTGGTAATATGGTGCCAACGTCACCAGTACGTCTGTCTACCTGTTAGGAGAGATTTTAGTATTGGATCAAATATTCGTGGCATCGCGAATTGATTCAAATGTTTGCGGATAAAACTGTACGTTCTAGCTTGAAGTCTTGACTGGGAATTAAATTGGATTTGGATTTTAAAGGATTTTAATATGTTCCTTTTCAGCTCATCTATGATTATTTGTATCCAGTTTTTAATTCTAATTGATTAGGTTATTTCTTTTCTTGGTTTCAAAGAAGCATTGGTTACAATGTGGGAATGGAGCATCAGGTTCATTTGCACAAAAATCTTCAATTACGTCTAAGGTATATACTTAATATTGCAATGGCGTTTAAAAAAAACGTGAAGCTCCGCGGTCAATCCTTTGAAGTCTCATCATTGAAGTAAATTAAAAATGTAGCTTTAATTGCCTTCTAAATAATGCTGTAAACGGAAAAGGATAGATAGAATAAAAAGCTCGTGAATATTCACAATTTTAAAGACTTTTATCCATTAATTACGGTGGTTAACCCCAGTAATTTTAAAATGATAGGTCTCTCTCATTGATTAGTGATTTGTGCCCAGTTGTCGATAGATTAGTAGCTGGTACCGTTGTGGGTCAATATCAATTGATATTTAATCGATATTTACTTAGTAGGTTTTATCTATACTGACTGACTGCCTCGTTGGTCTAGTGGTAGCAAGCGCGACTGCTGAGCACGAGGTCCTAGGTTCAATCCCCGGATTGGGCAAAGTGCTATTGGGTTTTTCAATTAGGAAATTCTCATTAGCATCACGGAGTCTGGAATTGTGCCCGGTTAATGGCAATAGGCCTCCCCCAATGACTTCCATTGGGGGAGGCCTATGTTCAGCAGTGGACGTCTTATGGCTGAAATGATGATGATGATGATGAATGGCAATAGGCTCGCCCGCTATTACATGGGACTTATAACATAACCAGCAAAACGTGGGTGTACTGCACACCTCTTCCTACTCTGGGGAATACAGGCGTGAGTCTATAAAAAAATCGATATTGTCCTGTGGAATAAAGCCTAAAAATACTAAATCCAATACAATTTGAAACTCAGTTTTGATAAAGAAATGTTTCTTAGTATTCTCTCTCATTAGTTTTGAATTAGTTGTGCTGTGTACTTAGAATAATAATTATTGCCTGAATATTGTTGTTACAATGATAACCTCATTTGCAGAATCTCAAAAGAAAATCAGTCCGCTAGGTTATAATGAGAAAAAAAAACATAATTTTATATTTAACACTAAATTGAGAGGTTTCCCAATCAGAAATTATGTTTCGAGTTTATTGTTACTGTATTGTTTTAGTTTATTAATTGGAGATTGATAATGAATTAATCATTAATAATATCGCACCTCCTTTAAAATAGAGTAACAACTCAAAAACTTATAATGCTCAGTAAAAAAAAATTTTTTTCAACTTATTTCTTTGAAATTCTAATATCATGCATTTGTTTTTAAATTAGTGAAGTGAAGTATTAGTGAAGTTACAGTTGTGACACTTTTTGAGAGTGTACAGTGAGAAATGACAATATTTCTTATTAAGAAAACACGTAATTGGAATTTTTCAAGTTATTACTGTATTTGATCGAAGGTGCGATATATAAATGTCAGTACAGCTGACGTCAGTTTCATTAAAAATGGCTTTTTAATATTTAATATAATTGCATTTTACAACTTCCGTAGTACAACTGTTTTTAAGCTTTATATGTCAATCTAAATCGATTCTACATCGAATTTTCTGAATGCCTAATCTGTTAATATTTTTGTTGGTGAAGTTTCTTATACTTAATTAATTTTTGAAAAAACTATTACATTTCGCAAAATATTTTTGACTAATGAAAATAATATTGCTACCTCTGTATTGAAAGTTGAATCTGTTTTGATAACTGTAATCTTATGTGTTATAACTACAAATATATTATTATCTTTATGAGATGCTGTGTCATGTTTGTGAATTGTAACATAGAAATCTGAAATGGCCTAAAACAATTTTTTTTTGTTAGGTAAGTATAGGTACGCAAAACATTTTTTTATGCAACGAAATACTATGTTAAACATTTGTCTTACCACACAAATTTCTGATTGGGGAACGTTTTTATAATAATTGATATTAAGTAAGCCTAAAATTATATTGTCTGCGACAAAATTCCTTTACGCTAATTCTAGTTAATACTAAAAAATATGATCTGTATAGTGAGCCAAGAATTAAGCAACAATCCTATAACTCGTGCCTGGTCTTACTGATATTTGCGTGAAGCTTTACAAAAAAAAAATACGAAAAAAATTCCAAAGAAAATTTTTCCAATTTTTTTTATGTAAAGCTACATTTGAATATGTCGATGAGAACATTCAAGTTTGTTTGCTCAGTAAAGGTTGTAAAATTGTAATGTTTCATGACCCAATTCACTATTTCTAATCTTGTTTTACACGAAAAGCAAGAGCAATGAACTATGAGTAGTTTTCTAATAATAAATTTAAATGTAGATTAAATTTTATGTAAGATTGGAGAAAATTTATGGATTCTAAGCTTGAACTATAATTTATCTTTTCTTACTGAGAATTTATTTTTATTATTATTTTTGATAACATAGTTATTGCTCTTGCTATTTTTGCTTAGTTACCAATAAAAAAAAAAATGTTCCAATTTTATTAATAAATATTCGCATTGGTGCTATTAGCGATCGCTAATTAGGTTTTACATTTATTATTTATAATGATTTTGTACTTATTTCTCACTTAAAGACTTTTTTAAATGTACTTAATTTTTTACGAAGAAAATTTTTATTAGCGAGAAAATTTTAGAATATAAAATGCTTCAGCTACCTCTTTATACTGTTCTAAAGGTATTTTTGTAAAAAATAACTAATCTTAGCACTAGTAAAATAAGCTTAACTTGGCTCACTAGATTGGTCAATGCGGTTTCCTAAAAAAAAAAAGATTCTATATCCACAATTTTCCTAAAAAAACTGGATATGAAAAAATGAGTGCGTATCACGCGAAGGGTTCTGTAGATATTTTTGGGATAAGCAATTTTTTTTTTTAAACCAAAATTTCGATGATAATTTTGTATTATTTTTGCTCAAATCGAATCTGAAAATTGTATTATATTGAAATTTTATTTATATTCTTCAAATATCTACGGGACCTTATGATTTGAAGATACTTATTAGGTTGTAGGACGACGGTATAATACCGTTAGTGTATTGTACAATATTTTGCAGCTGTATTGTTAATTGCTGTAATTATTTAAAATAACGCGGCCATAACGTCTCTGGTTTGAATTTGATTTTATTTGTAAATTTCTGGGTAGGGGCAGAGGTATGTTTTTTTAAAAATAAATCAATTTGATATTCGAACCTTATTTATGAAATAATTTTAGAAAAGAATGATTTTTTTATTGTAAAGTCAGTGTTTTTTTTTGTGTATAATAAATTATTTGTATTGTAAAATTAGAAATAAACATTTTGTATAAAATTCCGATTTAAGAACAATCTCTGCCTTTCTGCCTGAATAAAGGGACGAATAGTAATAAAAAATTGTTATCGAAATTGTTTGATTCCTGACGAAGACTGTAACAAATGATTGTGCTACACAACCATAATTACCATACTGCCATTTTTTTAAAAGAGCATTTTTTGAGCTTCAGACTGTATAAAACTAAGCTCTTTATGCTTTATATTTATTACATTGTAAAATATCCGAGCACAATCAGTTGTTACACATCTATAAAGGCTACAGGATGGTAAGGCCACAGATTATAGAATAATGCGGTAGAAAACAGCCTTAATCGCACAGCATGTCGAATATTTTACACGAAAAAAATCGACGATCTGTAATTTTTTTTCGTGTATAAATATTTGGCCTGCAGTATTGGTAGGTCCAGTCCACGTTGTAGATATATGACATGATAATTATTATTAGGTAGGTATTTATCACACAGGTGCCGCTAAGCACCTTTTCGCTAAGCATAGTATTGATTAGAGGTTGTGGCCTTTTCTACCGTTTTGGCCTACAATTTGTGGCCTGAAGAGATTTGTATAATAAACTGGAGGTTCGAAAAATAAATGTACCTACTAAGTATTTGGTATAAATAATTGTAAATATGTTGTTAAAATAAGTGTAGTCCCTGTAGGTATTTATTTGTACGATTTCGGGCCTTTGTTGAAATCCAAAGTTTTTAATTTATTTTTCGACCAATAAATGTTGGAGAGAACTATGTATTTGTTTTATTTTTTAATATTGATATCCTTTGGGTTCTGATGCTATCTGTCGTTTGTAGATGACAGCATAATTTCTAATATTCTCTATAATTTATTAGGGCCCTATTTCACGGACAACGAGTAGCGGAGAGCTACACTTTGTTGCCCGTCTGTCTGTCTGTCTATCAAGACCCTCTATCTCGGAACGCGTGGAGGTATCGAGTTGAAATTAAAACCATTTACTCGGGTCTACAGTCCCTTGAAGCTGTACGAAAAAATCAAACTTTTACGTAAAAAAGTATACGCAAAATACGTATACTTTGACACTCTCAAGGGAATCAAAATGTAGGTATATGGTACTTTCCGATGACCTAGAACTATGAAATTTGGCAAGTAATGTGGCAATAAAATACAAATACAGGGAAAGTCGAAAAACTATACATTTGTAATTAAATCATAAAATATAATTAAAGTCTTCATACGGAACCCTTGGTGGGCGAGTCTAACACGCATATTTTGTTCGGTTTTTTGAGCTTAGGTAGCTAATCGCTTAGGTACTCGTCAGCACCCGCTGCTGGGGGCCTACTCGAAAATTTAACAACGAAGCTTCGATTGTCGGATCGCATGTTTGTACGTTGAATTACCTTCTAATAGATTGTTCTTTTTTATGGTTTTGTAACGAAACGACAGATGAAAGCACTAAGTACAATTAAACAGTGATAATTTTGTGGTAAGGATTGTGTTTGATGGTCTTCATTATTACGTTCCGATCTGAAACATCGTTGTTCGATTTTCGGAGTAGAGCCCCTGACACTAAGCGACAATAATGTTGGTTTTTAAAGAAAAATGTATTTAAATTAAATACTTACTTTATTCATTCAATTCAGGTTGCTACAATAAAGCCAGAAGTTAAATTAATTACATCAGAATTCAAATCTCTGAAAACAAATAAATTTTAAGTTAAGGGCCAATGTAGATGTTTGGCCTCAAAAATAAAACTCATTTTTATTATGTAAACGTGACTGGAATCAGAAGAGTACAGCATCTGATATTTCAAGTAATTTTAATCAAATTTGAAAAGAAAAAAGCAGTTTACCTTGTTTAGTAGCGGGTTCGATTCCCAGAAGAGACATATATACAGGATTATTTGTAAAACACCAGCATCCTTCAAAGGGGTCATTAAACTCATCATTATGAACAACTTTTACTATGGGATCAAAAAACTGAAATCGAAAAAAAAAATCAGCTGTTCCATACATTTTATTGAGTCATGTGAACATAAATGTATGGAACAGCTGATTTTTTTGCGATCTTTTTGCTGAATATGCGATCGACAGATATTAGTTTCAGTCAGTATCAAGAAAAGGTTTGGAGCCGATTTCACTACTGACAGTAAACTCGATCAATTCAAGTTAAACTCGGTTCAAGCGTTTAACCGAGTTCAGAATTGCAATTTGCGTTAGTTGAACTTAGTTTTACTAAACTCGGTTTTTAAAAGTGAATGGAGAAATTGGGCATTAAGCTCCAATTTTAAAACAATTTAAAAATAAAGCGAAGCGACACCTAAGCAGTGATAGCCCAATGGTATGACCGTTGACTGGCAAGTCACAGGTCTCAGGGTCGAACCCAAGGCACACACCTCTGATTTTTCAGAAATTATCTCTGTATTATAGACAGCACTGACATTAAGATCATTGACAGTCGATAGGCAGTCAGTTACCCTCATAAAATCCTGACAACTGATCTAATTTAAGAATATCGTATCCCTTTGTGTTCAGGGATCAGATAGGCAGTCGCTCTGTTGAATATTATATTTAGCTGCATGTAAATATATTACGAGAGTACTGACAACCCATATTGACTGTCAAAGATCTTCAAGACAGCCGTGGCCGTTTAACGTGCTTTCAAAGGCATGGATCAGTTGATAATTAATATATTATAATACGCACGTATCTTGACAAAAACGCTGTCTCGCAGACATTACGCCATGAATCGTCTGCAATAGACGCAAAGGCCTTATATATGACAAAAAGTCAGAGGGTGCGAACTGGGGTCGAACCAGACCCTGACTTGTCAATCAACGTTCATATCACTGTCTAACTCATTAGGATTAAAGGGGTGATGATGATTTATGTATCAATCTATCGCCGTCTACTGGTGAACGTAGGCCTCCCCTAAAGAGCGTCAACCATTCCGGTCTTAGGCAGCCTGCATCCATCTAGGTCTACCTCTTCTTCTGCCTTGTGGCCCTGACCAGGTGGTCACCCTTTTGGTCCACCTTTGGTCCCTGATGATATGTTATATTATGTTAAAAGTGTTCCTCTGTCTGTAAAAGCAAATAGTTGAGAACTTAAAATTAAAATTACAAAGTGTATCATTGATTAAATTACCATTAATGTGTGGTGTCAAAAAAGTCGGCACCGTGAAATGTCCGATGAATCATTCATGGTGTAGGGATACCATTAAAATTTCCAGACTAGTTCTAAAAAGCCACCATGACAGACCAACTAAATCAGGATAATAGTCGTGAGAGCCTAGTGGTAGGGACCGTTGACTGGCAAGTCAGAGGTCTCGGGTTCGAACCCAAGGCGCGCACCGCTGACTTTTCGTAAGTTATGTGCCTCGGATAGCACGTTAAGCTGTTGGCCCCGGCTGTCAATTGTAGATCTTTGACAATCGTTACGGGTATACAGAAGCCCGATAGTCTGACAACCAGTCTTACCAAGGGGTATCGTGTAACCCAGTATCTGGGTTGTGGAGGTCTGATAGGCAGTCGCTCCATGTAAAACACTGGTATTCAGCTGCATCCGGTAACACTGGAAGCCGATCCCAACATAGTTGGGAAAAGGCTAGGCAGATGATGATGATAATAATATTATTTTGAACATCATCATCATCAGCCTGTATTAGTCCACTGCTGAACATAGGCCTCTTAGTGCGCTAATTGGAGGAGGTATTTGCCCATGTCACGCTGGGCAAGCGGGTTGGCGATCGCAGTTGCAGACAATTACTGTTACACAGAAGGACGCTGCTGCTCATCCTCCGGATCTTTCTCTTTATCGCTTCTTTTAACACCCGCGGGACGAGTAGGGGTGGTTCTATTCTTAGGCCGGAAACCACACGGTACTTGAACATGTTGTAGACGAACGGTGTATATTCAATGGTGTCATAAGATTTTATAATACCTACAGAAACACTAACAAAACAATATCATGGTAAATTCGACGAGAGACATTGGTAAAGTTTTGTTGGAAATTCGATCCTATTTGTGTGACCATAAGTAGCATAATAAAGTTACAACTGATGTTTTTCATGTAGTTTTGTTGGAAAATCGATCTTATTTGTGTGCTTATAAGTTGCATAATAAAGTTACAAATGATGTTCATCTGACCAGTACTACAATAACATTCAACGGACCTACATAGTCGCGAAATTCTCATCTAGATATCAGAATTACCCGTGCAATCTCCATTATTAATATTATAATATACATATTTCATTGAGAGAATATTGAACATAATGTCCTCTTGCCCGAATTTCGATCACAGCGGCCAATCTCAACGGAGATTAGCCTACTAGGATAGGATAGCCAACGCAGGATATATTATAGTGCACAATTTAAGTGAGTACGCAAACACAGATGCACTCTTTCCCTCACTCTTATATAGTCCGGTGGGACGGCAATCCGACTGGAGAGAGATTAGGCGCAGGACCAACGGCTTTACGTGCTTTCCGAGGCACGGTGTAAGTGATACCTAAATAATTTTTAAAACGCACATAACTTACGAAAATTAAGAGGTGTGCCCTTGGGTTCGATCCCGAGACCACTGACTTGCCAACGGTCACCACTACTAGGCTATCATGATTCAAAATCATTATAATATATTGAACAAAAATTACCAGGGGGCTTAGCCAAGTTGACTATCTACAATCGTTAACGCTATAGAAAACGAAAGAAATGTATAGGATTAGATTCTATTCGTTTGTGTTGACCACGTGACATAACGATCATCCTGTACATTTCTTTCGTTTTCTATAGCGTTAGCGATTGTAGATAGTCAACTTGGCTAAGCCCCCTGGTATAATGCTACACTTTCACTACAGCCCTTGAATCAAGCCTATTTTCAGGTTAACCACTTAAGGCGCATCTTAACGCTAATCTGCTATCTCGCTCGCACATTGAAATTGAAGAAGAGCATTACAAAGTTTCAGCAAAAATTTCTGCTTGATCGAAACATGTTTTCAAATAAAAAAATGGTTTTAAGTAAATGAATTTTTATTTTATGCCTTTTTATGCATGAAAACATGTTTTGATCAAGCTGAAATTTTTGGAGCATGGCTACCCTACACAGGACCTATACAGGGCGCATATTTGTCGAAACATATCAAAGTCTAATCGTACTGAAATTAACATTTACAACAGAAAAATTTACAAGAATGCGTTTAGAAGGTTTTATTGTTTTAGCGTTGTATAAATAAATAAATAAAAATAAATAAATCAGCCTCTAACTGTCCCAATGTAGGGCAAAGGCCTCTTCTCATACAGAGAAGGATTGAGCATTAATCACCGCGCTAGCTCACTGCGGGTTGGCGATTTCAGACAATTAAAGTCCAGGTTTCCTTACGATGTTTTCCTTCACCGTTAGTCAGTGGTGTCTTAGATTAACTAAGAAAGTACATATGACATTGAAAAAGTCACATTGGTACATGCCAGGTTCGAACCCACACCCACGCGCTTGCAAAGCGGCTCCGTAACCAATGCGCCACCACGACATAATTATATACTTACTTACTTATAGTTAATACCTACCTTCGTTTTACTTATGTAGAGCCTCTTGAGTCATTATCCTGCTTACTCTATTAGTAATTATGGCGTGAAGATAGAAGAAGTGCAAGTTAGTGTATAAGGTCTTACTTTACTAACGAATTTTTTTAGGAAATACATCTATAGGTTGTAACAAAAAAATATATCAAATTATCTAACTATTTTCTTTTTAATTCAAATAATAATGTTGTTTTCCTTTGCATCTAACTATGTTGGCCGCTAGGTCACGTGGTCATGTTCATGACCTCTTAGTGTTCTTACTACATAGAGGAATAAAGATTGTATGCAATGTAAACAACAATTTTTTGTATTTTTTTTAATAATAAAATAAATAAATATTATTAAAAAAAAAAAAAAAAAAAAAAAAAAAAAAAAAATTAATAAGTTTGGTAATTAAATGGTTTTTTTTCATCTTAGCTAGTAGATCTAGGGCCAACTTTCACCAAATCCTTAATCTGAATTGATTAACGTCTTAAAAATTAGCAATTAATGTCAATCTGAAAAATGTTTGACATCTACTAATATACATATAAGGCGTTAATTAAAATTAAGATAATTAGGTGAAAGTGGTCCGTAGCTCTTTGTAGTGATTGCCTAGTGGTATGACTGTTGGACTGCTAAGTCAAAGGTCGTAGGTTCGAAACTCAGGCACGCACCTCTGACTTTTCCAATTATCACCTTGCTAAAACGGTATAGAAAAACATTGCGAGGAAACCAGCATACCTGAGAGATTTTTCAACGGTGTGTCTAGCCATGAGACCTACGGGTAGTTAAAACTCTGCCACCTGGCTGTTCAACAACCGTACTAGAAGAAGGTCTTAAAATATACTAGCGACCCGCCCCGGCTTCGCGCGGTTACGCTAATATGCATGTATTATACATATAAACCTTCCTCTTGAATCACTCTATCTATTAAAAAAAGCTGCATCAAAATCCGTTGCGTAGTTTTAAAGATCTAAGCATACATAGGGACAGACAGACGCGGGAAGCGACTTTGTTTTATACTATGTAGTGATATCGTATTAATGAATAGTGACCTTACACACAACATTAAAATTTATTTTATGACATGGCTGTCGAAGAAACTGTATTTATCCTGGTTAATTTAATTCACAAAACAATCAGGAATCTTTAATAAACATTTGAAAACAGAGATTCCGTTTGGTAATTAGTGTCAATTTCTATTAGGTGAGCTTACAATTAATTAGATGCCTGCGCCTGCGCCGGTCGAAGAAACTCGCGACCAAAATACCGGATGTTCTTACCGGAGTTATATCTTAGATTTCTACAGCTTCCTTAAAGATAAACATTAAAATCTACTTGTGCTAATTTTAAGGCGCGGATACTCGCTAATCTGCTATCTCGCTCGCACATTGAAGATATAAAATCAATTAATATAGTTATGAAAAATCTAACTAAACCATTTGAAGGAGAACAACATTACAAAGTTTCATCAAAAATTTCAGCTTGATTAAATCATGTTTTCATTTCTAAAAATGGCATAAAATAAAAATTCATTTAAAGCTTTTTTTTGGATAATTAATGAAATTATACCCCTAGGGTATGGAATGGTATGGTATGGTATGGGCATGTGATGAGAAGAGAGGAAAATCATGTAGTGCGAAGAGTATTAGGATTGGATGTGGATGGATACAAGAAAAGAGGCAGACCTAGGAAGAGATGGATGGATTGTGTGAAGGGTGATATGGCGAGAAAGGAAGTGACTACTGAGATGACGGGTGATAGAGATGTATGGAAAAAGAGGACATACTGCGCCGACCCTAAATAAATTGGGAAAAGGGCAGGGAGATGATGGTATGGTATGGTATGGCAAGTGCCCGCCAGGCAGAACACCCGCCTGGTCGGAGGATCCTCCCTTTTAAATGGAGGAACGCCTCACCCTGTTCCTCCATATCACTTACTCCGTGCCTCGGAAAGCACGTAAAGCTGTTGGCCCTGCGCCTGATCTCTCCGATCGTGTCGGAAGGCCGTCCCATCGGACTATGAGAGTGAGGGAATAGAGAGTGCACCTGTGTTTGCGCACACACTTGTGCACTATAATATCTCCTGCGTAATTGGCTAGTCTCCGTTGAGATTTATTTATTTATTTTATTTATTATTTCACCACCAGATTGGCCACTGTGACCGAAATTCGGTCAGGAGAATATTATGGTATGGTATGGTAGAGGTAGAGTAGAGTAGGGTAGATTAGGGATAATTTAATTATATGAATAAGATTTTAATTAAGGTAGAATGTACATGAATATTTGACAGGACTGCGTCTATTTGGTAAGCTAATTTATAAAATGCGCATATCTTCCAGAAAGTCAGAGAAGAACGCCTTAGGTTTCAGCTTGACAGCCGACGGTCATACCACTAGGCTATCACTCTATTGCCAAACTGTGGGTGTACACTTTCTGTGGGAATTAGTATTAAGTTATTTTGAACTATCCATCAGTATTGAAATCAATCGCTTCAATTGATCTCTATCGGGATATTAGAAAGCAATGTTGTACAATTAAAGGCCAAGTTCTAACTGCCATGGGCCTTAAACTTATAGTTTTAAGGACTATATTCCAATGAAACTATAACCAGTTGTACAAGATTTGTGCAATAACTAAATACATTGTTTGTTTGAAGCTTAAACATTGGAACAGTAAACAATTGTGTTGTAAGTCATGCGATTTGATACTTTGATACAAACGTAGGTACTTTAATATAAGTACCTTTAAATACATATATATCTGCTAAGCCTTTTCCCAACTATGTTGGGGTTGGCTTCCAGTCTTACCGGATGCAGCTGAATACCAATGTTTTACATGGAGCGACTGCCTATCAGACATCCACAACCCAGATACTGGGTTACACGATACCCCTTGGTAAGCCTGGTTGTCAGACTTTCGGGCTTCTGACTACCGGTAACGACTGTCAAAGATCTACAATTGACAGCCGGGGCCAATAGCTTAACGTGCTATCCGAGGCACGGAGAGTGATAATTAATTTACCTTCAAATACATAAATCTATATAATACACATAAAACAAAGTCGGATTTGTTTGAACACTTTTATCTCGAGAATCTGGACCTGGATTTTTATGGTTTTTAATTTGTTGGATTTGTCTCCGCCTAGAATAGCAAAATAGAACAAAAATAAAATGAAATTATACCCCTAGGGTATGGTTAGGGTAGAGGTACCGTAGAGTAGGGTAGGGATGGAGTAGGGTAGGGGTAGAGTAGGGTAGGGTAGGATAGGCGTAGAGGTAGGGTAATCACGCAGCTAGTATTTTTATAAAGTATTTATGCATAGCGCTAAACATAACACTGAAGTTCGAAATTTTTGTAAAAAGAAAAAGTCGATCACGATCAGGCTTTGAACCCGCGACACAGATACAGGGGTAAGTCCAGTCTCTCTGCCACTAAGCTATTCGACATTCAACCATCTCAGATGGTATTAACAGTCACCTTTAGTACGGAATATTATGCGTCTTACCTACCTTGCGCCATATTTAAAAAAAAACGATAAATTTTGTAAAACCTGGTATATCTCTTGCCTTTTTCTTAATAAAAATAAAACCTTTCTTCCAGAAACTTAAAAACAAAACCAATAAATCACTTTTTATAAATTCCCGTCAAATATGGTGATTCAACGCGCACTTGTCTAATTAACATGATCATTCAAGCCGAGGTTCTAATAAAAAGGCATAGAATAAACATCAAATTAACAAAGTCCTTTTAAAAAGTAAATTAAAAAAGAAGACAGAACGAGTTTACTTGACTTGTAATAAGTTAACTTGGATTTAAAGAGTTTGGATATGAAGAAATTTAAAAAGTGAGGGTGACAAATCCATAAATGTTTATGGACAAATCCATATGGAAAGTAGCCTGGATATGGATCCAGGCTACTTAAAAAAAAAAACCAGCCTGTAATGGTTTCATTAAAGGGCAAAGGCCTTTTCTCATAAAGAGAAGGATCGAGCATTAATTAGGTACCATGCTAGCTCACTGCGTGTTGGCGATTTCAGACTATTAAGTCCGGTTACCTCATGATGTTTACCTTCGCCGATAGTTGGTGAGTCGGTGGTGTTTTAGATTAAATAAGAAAGGACATAAATGACATAAATGACAGAACATATTAATTATGACATTGAAAAAGTCACATTGGTACCTACATGCCGGGTTCGAACCAATGCGGGTTCGTAAAGAATGCGCTACTTCGACAGTTTATAAAACAGTCTGTAAAATTAATACTTAATATACTTAATAAAAATATTATATAATATTAATATGAACAAATATTTAAATTTTCAAAAAACCAAAAACTAAAAAAGAAATTGAAACAAACGTCAACATTCGTCATTAAGCAACAAATTAATGAGGTGCCTGATGCTCCTCATTAATTTGTTGGCTCAATGACCTAAAGAGGAATTTGGCCTCCGAGTGTAATTAGGTAGACAATCGCATTTAAACAATTTAATTTTAATTAGATTACGTGTAGGTATTAATAACTTTTGTAAAACGCATTATCACATTGTGTAAACTCTACTTATACTTATGGTATATTTTTTTTTATAAAAAAGTTTTTTTCTTATAATATAGTCTCAAACTTTCACAACTTTTCGCGTCAAGTGTTGGCTTGTGTTTAAACGCCACCCAAAAAAGTACCTATTTTACTACCAAAAAAATCTAAACGGTTACCAAAATGGATAAATGGTCACCAAATTGGTCGACGGAGCCCCGCTTTGCGGGGCTCCTACTTCTGGGTGGTTTATAAAAAAATAACCACGAACCGGGTCGAATAGACCCCGCCATCCCCTTCTAACCTAACCTGTCCGAGTCGGGGTGCCCTAAAGTCCAGATTGCATCCAGTTTCTCCTATTAACAATAGTTTGCTAGCACCATAAAGTAGTCTGGGATCAAATAATGTATTTTGGTTGACGTCTTACTATTTTGGGAAAGATTTTTGGTAGTAATATTAATCTTTGAGTTGGATAGAATTTGGTGACCGTTAATCCATTTTAGGAACCCAAAATAATATTTTTGGTGGCCGTTTAAATTATACCCTTTGTAAAATAAGTACAATATACGCGAGTTTATCCGTTTAAAAGTTGTTTCATTAAGGTTTTTTCTTATTAAAACATCTTTCTTTTATACAAAATTGGAACTCTGTTATCTAATTATTCCATAAAAAGCGACAGTACTTAAATTTGAATCAAACCTCGATACAAAAACCATAAGATTACTCAATACAAAATAATGACACCTCCATTTCCACACTTTCTGAATCTAAGTCGCTTCGCTAAGTATTTGCCAACCGCTGAGCAAGAGTTAAGTAAAAAAGTTAATAGTTTTGCATGCGTACGAACTACGAGTTCAATATTGTACAATTAATTGTAAGTTCAGCAAAATAACTTAGTTTTAACTTTGCCATTGCTATCAAGGTTAAGCTTTTTGTTGTTAGTACCTAATTCTTAATCTTCATGGTATATCGTAAGTCATAGGCAGGATATTTATAGGACAAACTAGAAATGCCTATAGTCTATGGTATTTATGGGGAACGACCGGCTCGAGGGTGCATGCAGCCCGTTCCGAAATTAAAACCGATTTAAAAATTTGGCCCACAACTCTTCAAAGGCTTCCTATACTTGGTTTATGGTCTAGTATCAGAGTTTAAACAACCTAATGGTCTCTGACATGGTTTTATACATCGAGACCATTCTCACCATGATTTTTAAAAGTAGGAACGTATCCTTTAAAAAACCCCTATTTTTTACTATTTTTGTTTTACTGTAGCTACAGAATTAATTTAAATATCGAACCCGGTACGGTGGTGGACCGTCGCACATCGCCAGAGTTGACATCTTAAAGAATTTTTCCCTAGATTTCATGCTTAGTGTTTTTTTTTTTACAAGATTGTTTGTTTGTTTGTTGTGAGCAGTTTTTTGGAGAAAATTTATCAGTAATTTATACGATTTTATGAAAAAACTTCTGATCTGATGATTTTAAACCACAAATACTTAGAGCCGATTACACTACTGACACTAAACGCGATCAATCGAGTTAAACTTGGTTCAAGCGTTTAACTGAGTTCAGAACTGCAATTTGTGTATGGCTGAACTTAGTTTTATTAAACTCGGTTATTAAAATGAATGGTGAAATTGGGCCTTAGAGACGGAGACGACAGCTAAGTTTATTACAAAAGTTATTAAGGTAAGACCTTATGTAAATAGAGAAAAAATATTATTTTTCTGTCTGTGACCAATGTATCTGCTAACGTTTAAATGCCCATTAAATCTTATTACATCCCATAATTAAAAAACTAATCACCAAAAATGTTTATCAAGACTTTATATCTCTATTATCAAAGCAAAAAACATCGCAAAGATACATAATTATTATTAAAATTTAAATAATATAATAATTAATTTGTTTTTGAACATTCTTTTTTCAAATATTTTTTTTCTAAGTATATCGTATTTCTAGCTACCGAGGTGGTATTTGCATAACTTTATGTACTGATTTCGTTCATAAATAAAAAGATAAGATCAGCTGTTTATCATTTAATTCGAAATTCGAATGGACTGGTTTTAAATGATTGTTTTTGGCCAGCTTTATTACAAGAGCCATTAATTTTTATTTTTTTATATTTTGGTTAGTCTAGGATAGTTAATTATAATTATGTCAAGATTTTTACTTAATTGTCAACTATGTGTAGACTTATCTTTTTATTGTGTTACTTCTTTTTTATCAATATTATCATCTATTATTGACGCCTTGTTGGTCTAGTGGGGTTCGATCCCCGGGATCGTAAAGTTAGGTAAAATCAGAGGTGCGCCGCCTTGGGATCGAACTCGAGACCTCTGACATGTCAGTCGACGGTCATACCACTAGGGTATCAGTGCTTAAACCCAATAGGAATCCTGCACGTACTTGATTTTTTTTTACAAACATTATGAAACTTTTGATTTTGCATGCGTTTTTTAAAAAGTAATCAAATTTCCTTTATTATTGTAAAAGATGGACATTATAATTATTATTACATTCCATTTATTATTTTCAATACATATAAAATACATTTTTAAATATATATCAAAAAATATATATTATACATTTAAAAATATAAAATATAGTAGCCCATCGGTATCGGGAACAGGGTCCAAGCTACCGGTGGTCAGGGCTCCAGAGAAAGGAATCTCCTGACTATGCGAGCCGTGTCCAGGAGTACTGCCCTCTGCATCAAGCCCTTCATCCAGCCATCTAACGAGAGCCTCTTAAGGTGTTGATCGAGGCTCTTGGGTATTAAACCATGGACTGAAACGACTATCGGCACAATGACAGCTGAGTCCACATCCCACATGTCGACAACCTCGCGGGCCAAGTCTAGATATATTACATTTATTGTTATAAGAGCTCTCAATGTTTAAATTCTGAGCAAAGGCCTCCCTCCATTTTGGCAACCTCTCAGTCAAGTGCCAATTTAAGGCAATTGCAAATAAATTCGTTAATTTCGTCTCGCCATCTCTTTCGCGGTCTACCGAGAGTCTAAAACTGCGTCTCACTACCACACACAAAACTTAAAAATCAACATTCAAACGTTTCTAAACCATTCATAAACATCTGTTTAAAAAACTAAAACAATAAAAATAAATGATGGCTGTCTGTTTCAATATATCTATTTAATCTTTTTTAGAATGAAAACCTAAATATATTAAAAATAACATATGTACCTAACCAATAAATAAAGACAGTAATTATCATATTTAAATCTCCTTGTGGGTTGAAACCGGTTGTCTATGCGTGGATAAAAATATTAAAAAAAGTTGTCGAACATTCATTTGGTTAGAGAACATCACTACCAAGCAGTTTGTCAATGGTATTGTATTTTTTTTAATCTCTTGCCTGTTTAAAAATTGGATTCGTAAGTAAAATTATTGAAACATTGGTGCTAATTCTCTTGCACACGCTATAAACTAATTTAGACTCACCATCTCTCGTTCTAACAGAGATCATTAGAAAAGGATAGAAGATTTTTAGAGCTGTCAAACTAGTCCATTTACGTGATATCAACGAGAATTTAGTCGGCATGTTATAAGTCTCGTCTAATTTCACGTCAATAGGGAAGATGCAGATGTAATATTTATGGAATTTGTATGATTAAAACGTTAAAAAAATATAAAAGAAAGGCCACTGCAACGTTTTTATTTTACATATTGTTGTTTTTTTACAATAATTACGATTTAAAAATGACTTGAAACAATACGTATTTTAAAACACGAATTAGCGTTTCGTGACGTCACACTTGTTTTGACAACTTATTTGACGTTATGGTTGTAAAGGTGAATATTATTTTATGGGAATATTAATTGCGTTTTTTAAATAAAAATGGAAGTTGGATTTATAAAAGCAGACTCCAGGAATTTACCGAAAGTTAGTGTTGACATGGTTGTAACTTTTTTATCGAAAGTGCAGAGTTTTCAGGTGTAGAAATGAAAGGGGCTAAATTACTACGGTATGTATACATCATAGTCATTCATAGTTGTTAAACTTTGTATTTTATTCAGCGCCTTCTACATATAGCAGTTATTTCAGCTCGACAAGAGAATCTTATGGCGATAACGCAATCGGCCATGTCCAAATTAAAAGAGATGGAGGAGAATTATGTACAATAAAAAGTAGAGTTACTCCGGAGCACAAAGAACGTAAAGAAGGTTATCGGGTTACAGCCATTATTAATGAAACGCAAAGCTTGGTCGGAGTGTAGCAAAGGGTGTGCACCATTTGTCTTCACAGCTTGAAACCACTTTTTTCTCAGCTTTGGGTCAGAAGGTCCACTCAAAAATAATTTATTTGCAAAAACTTTGTTGAGGTAGATGGACACATTGGCACAAAACATGAGTCAACACGGCTTTTTATCTGAATATTAATGGTATTGTTACAATCACCTGACGTCGATGGATAGTCCATTTTAATTTTTTACAAATAATCTCGAAAAAGCAAAAGTTAAAATGAAAAGTAAATGTAAATTGAAAGTTGTTGACAGACAAGAGTGACGTCATCAGTACCATAGGTCCGTTTTCGCGCGAACTGTCAAACTGTCAATTTAAAACAGCATTTTTTCCGATAAATTACAATATTTTAATTGTTTTAATATATTTGTGGTCTATTCTACATGGAATTCTTTAAAATGAAAACAAAAATAAAAATAGTGCATCTTCCCTATTGCAAGGACGTAGACTAATTTGACAGCTCTAATTATTTGCTGTCCTTTTTCGATGGTGTTTATTAGAAAGAGATATAGATAGACTAAAATTAGTTTAGCGGAATATACAAGAGAATCAGTACCATTGTCAATTAAGTTGTCAGTAGCTTTTCTCGCTAATTTATAGAAAAAAATATTCCTTTGTTTTTCTGCAGGCCGTTTAGAACAATGCTAAATAGTGCAATGATTGCCTTAGTAGTATGGTTAACAAGTCAGAGAGGTCTCCGGTTCGAACCCAAGGCACGCATTTCCGATTTTTTCTAAGTTATGTGTGTATTTAATACTTGCCTTAGAGAGCATGTGAAGCCGATGGTCCTGCACCTGATAATGATGATGATGATAACCAGTCGTGTCAGAATGCCGTTGCTTTGGTCTTTCAAATTGAAGATTGTTTTTTAAATGAAAAAAATGGTCTCACATTTTTAATTAAAAAAAAAACCAAATATTTTTA
The DNA here is from genome assembly GCA_936450705.2 of Protodeltote pygarga. Lineage (NCBI taxonomy): Eukaryota > Metazoa > Arthropoda > Insecta > Lepidoptera > Noctuidae > Protodeltote > Protodeltote pygarga. The sequence continues at coordinate 5,243,303 of OW388275.2, forward strand.
TTCCTGTAGACCATTTTAGGCACTTATGAATAGTCATAATTCTAATATTATTATAGGAGTGACTCTAGTTGCCAGTTCCAAGGGCAGCCTACCCCTCATGGAGAAGAATCTGGCAAGAAACTCCATGGTTGCTCTTTTAAATAATGGCTTACAATATTTTTGGATACATTGTTCTGAGATGTTATGTGAGAACAATGCGAGTCGACTAAACATAGGTACGCGCCTTAAATAGGTATACATATATACATATATATTTAATGGATTTATATCACAATAGATTACGAAGGTTTTTGACCTAGTAGTAATATATAATTAAATCACATAGCTCATAATTTAATAGAAAAACCAAAAAGCATCACGTGGGAACTAAACCCACACTAAACCAGTTAACCAGAGGTCGTCACTCAAACACAATATTATTAATTAATTAAAATTACCATAACAACAAAATACAATTACAATTAACTAAACATATTTATTTAAGCGAAACGTCAGTTAGTTCCCATGCGGTATTCTTTGAAGCTTTGTCTGTTAAACATAATTTTAAACTAATTATTAATATTTTAGAAGAAATTAAGGCGATTGATAATGAGGCGTGGGTAAAGTTTGACAAAATTGTTATGAGCGGGATTTGAACCCACAACCAACTGGGTAAAGCAGCTGTGATATGACCGTTGGATTGCCAAGTCAAAGGTCGGAAGTTAAAAACCCAGTCACGCACTTCTGACTTTTTGGATTGCGTCTAGGAAATTAATTATCACTTGCTAAAATGGTTAAGGAAAACATCGTGAGGAAACCAGCACACCTGAGAGAATTTTCAACGGTTTGTTACGCGAGCCAGCCAGCGGGTAGACGGCGTGTTGGTCGTTCTAGATATCGTTGGAGTGATGCAGTTGAAGGCGACCTTCGTGAACTTCAAGCCAGTAATTGGCGAGAAACCGTAAAGGATCGCTAGGAATGGAAGAATCTCGTATCGGAGGCCAAGATACACTTTGGGTCACTGAGCCAACGGAGTAAGTAAGTAAGTGTAAAGCCATGTTAGAAGCCTACGGGTGGTTTAAATTCTGACACGATGAAGAAGAAGAAGATCAAGTTATTTACCCATTAATTATTTTAAAATTGTTTTCCGTTTAGCTTGTTCTGTTAGTAAGACACTGCAGTATGAACACCGGTGCTGAGTGTTGTGATGCCTATATGCTGAGATAGTGACCTTTTCGGCATAGACCGTATGCATTTAAAAAATATAAAATTAATAAATTATATCACTAATACCTATATACTATAAGCAGTGATAGCCTAGTGGTATAACCGTTGGACTGCCAAGTCAAAGGTCTCAGGTTCGAACCCAAGGCGCGCACCTCTGACTTTCCGTAAGTTATGTGCGTATTATAAATTAATTATCACCCGCTCCGTACCTCGGAAAGCACGTTAAGCCGTTGGCCCCGGTTGTCATGAAAATCTTTGACAGTCGATATAGGGAGTCAGTACCCTCATAAAATCTTGACAACTGATCTAACTGTAGAATATCGTATCCCGTTGGGTTGCGGGGGTCAGATAGGCAGTCGCTCCGTAGAAAACCGTAGAAAGCTGCATCTGGTTAGATTAGAAGCCAACCCAATATAGTTTGCGAATAATAAGGCTAGGAAGATGGAGGATGGATACTACAATCAATAACGGGCCAAGAATAGTTCCTTGAGGAACTCCAAAGCATGAAAAGCTTGTGAATAAACAAGTACGTCGATTTCTTACTTTCTTTAAGTGAACCATAATAAAACTACATCTTACGAAGCAAAGTACATCAGTAAATCAGCTGAGATAAACTCTAATATAGTGTCAGTATGACACACAGTCGTATTAACAATGTCAAATGTATTGGTGAGCTCCAATTCTTTGAAGGTGTGTGCTTTTAGGGCTAGAACATTTATTCAAAAACTAATTTAGACCAATTAAAACGATCTATACAGCGTGTAACAGAAGTCCGAAATAATACATTAAGGGCGTATAAGGTACCCGATAAACAATCCTTGAGCATAGGTTTTGGAACCGAACCCCAAACAATACTCGAGTAAACCACGATCAAAGTTTTCACCAAAATCTTTTAAACAGCCCTAGAAATCAGCTGAAAGGTGAATCAACACGAATCCGGTTATTTACTTTCAATAAATTCTTTTAGTTAGCATTAGGCACGCGTAGGATAATGAAATCTGTCATTATTGAAGAAAATGATATCAAAAGAATTATTTTGTGTGAAAAGAAAAATGTCTCTTTTCCATTCAATATTTTCACAGGTGATTCTCTTCATGACATACATACATGCCCTTAAGTATTATTTCGGACTTCTGTTACACGCTATATATACAAACCTTTAATCTAAAACCTTAAAAATAAATAAAGATACAAAACCCTTAATCTAAAAGACCGCTACCAGTAGGCAACGTTCCCAAAATGCTGGCTGCATTGCCTCGCTGAATAGCTATACTCAGCCTTTTTAGAGCTTAACCTCTAGGTATTAATATTCCTAGCGCGTTGTAGCATTCTACTTGTCAGCCCAATGTCTAAGCTTAGATTTCATTCAAGATATTCAGAGTTGTGTGGTTTCCAGCCTAAGATTAGAACCACCCCTACTCGTCCCACGGGTGTCGAAAGAAGCGACCAAGGGAAAGATCCGGAGGATGGGAAGCAGCATTCCTCTGTGTAATATCATCAATCATCTGCTACTGTGATCACCAACCACTTAGCGTGGCGATTATGGGCAAATATCTCCAATGAGCACACAATAGTAGCGCTCATTTGGACTATGTTCAGCAGTGGATTAATACAGGCTGGGCAGCGGGTGCTTTACAGGTTGTGGACTAATACAGGCTGATGATAAGCGGCTGGTTGTTTATAAGTTTCGGATACAAATCCTGCTTGTAAACGTTTTTTTTTCTTTCTATAAAAATTTGGAACTTTAGTGATCGCATCGCATGCATAAATGCTTTATATTTATTGTTTTTTTTTCTCTATTTTGAGTGACATGTTAACTTCAAAGAAAGACCCAAACCCCACCCCCATTTTTTATGTAACCAATGACGTTTATAAATTATTATAGTTTCTAAATGTCAATTTTAATGTGTGTGTGGGTCTTTTCTGATCTCCCTTCAAGTGAATCGTAATAAAACGAAGCTAAATCAGTAAATCATTAGAGATAAGCACTAATACTGTGTCAGCATGAAGTACAGTCGTGTTAACAATGAGATATGTGCGGGTGACCACGTTTCTTTGAACCTGTATGTACTAATGTGTCATGCGGTTAAACGCACTCGAGGTAAGGTAGGGTGATTTGACGCTCTTTTCTTTAATGTAAAATGTGCAAGTGTAAGTCTATTTGATTTCGAACCCACGTTATGAGAAGCGGTATTATGGTCTACTGTGGACTCATCATCATCATCAAAGGCCTTTATACATCTACAAGAGATGATTTATATAGCGTTTCTTTTTTATATTTTACTGTGGACTACATCTGCCTTTAAGATACCTCTTTACTCTCAATTCCCCAAATTTCTACTAATTAAGGATGGTTGCTGATGGTAGCTGGTCGTACAACACGATGTCTGTTAGAAGAATGGAAGTTGGGATGAGATGGTGAAGTTCCTCTTTACACTGAAGGGCTGGAAACTTTGTGGCGGTGAGCGAAATCTTAGAGACCGCTTGTTTACATCTGAACTGTTATCGGTAGAAATTTAAGTAGAATTTAGGGATGTTGACTATTTTTTTTAACGTGGTTTAAAATTTTTAATAGTAGGTACAGATTTAAATCTTCTCAAAATGGAAAATAATACGTATAAAAATAATTTAAAAAAGAGCTATGTTTTAAACATTGGTCAGAGATGGTATCGAAACTACGAACAGATGTTGTCAATATTTTATTCGAATGAATATTTTGGTTTTGTGGAAAGAAATTTCTAAAGCTTAATATATTTTTTTACATATAATATTGTTTTATTTAAACCTTTTTCTATGGTGATGTCAAATATTATTCTAGATACATTTTTTTTAAGATTTAATAAGAGATAAGTATCCTATTCTTGGTTTAAAACAATATCCAACCCACTCACATTCACGCGAGTGCCCCACAGCGCGTGTTGTCCGACTCGTCGGTCCGATATCCTCTCAAATATTGAATATTTGTTTAAAATAATGTTACAAGCTGGCACACACGACTTCAAACAGCGCCGCATGGGAAACTTCGACACTTAGTTAAAATAAATAAAGGTTATTGTTAATTTTGTTATTTTGTAGTTTAACGTCTAAACTTATTATTATTGTTTTT